>CM019717.1:529557-1926610 GCA_009760885.1 Achatina immaculata
ACAGCAAAAGCTGTGAAGACGCTGTTGGTTTTGGCAAGCAGCTACCCACACATGAAATGCTAGCGCCAAAATTGATCAACTAAACCTGACCAAGACTTTGTCTCACCTCTCTGTTTGTACATCCAGTGACAGCTAACGGGGCGGGGATCGCCATAATCTCCATGGTGGTGGAGTCTGCTAAATAAGTATTGCACACCCCCTGCTTTTTAGCATCACTCAGGGATTTTTAAAAAAATATCCGCCATAACCTTCTCCCATACCGATACGATGCTGTGTCTCATTATCTTCACTGCATCGGCTGCAGAGAACACCAGCTCACAGCTACAGAAAGATAGAAGAAGTGACAGCAGAGAAATAACATTCACTCAGAGCCAGAGAAATAACACTCACTCAGAGCCAGAAACATAACACTCACTCAGAGCCAGAGAAATAACACTCACTCAGACCCAGAGATATAACACTCACTCAGAGCCAGAGATATAACACTCACTCAGAGCCAGAGAAATAACACTCACTCAGAGCCACAGATATAACACTCACTCAGAGCCACAGATATAACACTCACTCAGAGCCAGAGATATAACACTCACTCAGAGCCAGAGAAATAACACCCACTCAGAGCCAGAGAAATAACACTCACTCAGAGCCAGAGATATAACACTCACTCAGAGCCAGAGATATAACACTCACTCAGAGCCAGAGAAATAACACCCACTCAGAGCCAGAGATATAACACTCACTCAGAGCCAGAAATATAACACCCACTCATCATATTATAACAACAGGAAAAATAGAAGGAAGAAGATCAAGAGGAAGACCAAGAGAAATGATACTGGACAATCTGATGGGATGGTGTGAGAGGAGATCACCAACTGAGCTGATGGCATGCATGAAGGATCGCGTACTCTGGAGAAGCATAATAGCCAACGCCAGTCGGCACGGCACATGATGATGATGATGAGCTCCGACCCTCACAGTTTTGATATCTAGAACTTACTGATTCACTGATTAAATTACTCCTGACATTTCCGACAGCCAACCCTTTACAGATATTTACAAAACAACTTTTTTTCTGAAACAAGCGTAGATGTTCAGACATTAAAGACATATCAGTAATATTACTTTTAAAATTTCATAATCGAAAACGTCTACTGTCTCTTACAAATCTCTCATGCAAACAGCTTTAATTCAGTCACTTTCTATTTATGATATTTTACTGCTTGCTTTGTTTTATTTTGTGTCTTTTGTTGTTGTTGTTGTCATAAGTACACTCTGTATTTCCGGGTTTCACGAATGCCTCATTACCCGTTGCACTAACGGGGTATGTCACGCACCGCGGCGCCGCCAATTTCTTGCAGGCTCTGGCTAACATATCAAAATTATCTCCAACAATTCTAACAGCTCAGGCTACAGAATATAACACAAGCATGCCTACTTACCCCAGCAGTTTTGAAGCAACGTCGCTGACAAGACCATGAAAATATTGTAAGCAAAATGCATGTTGTTAATGTAGGTGTACCATTCAGCGTTCACGTAGGGAAGGCTGTCGACTTTGAACTGCCAAACAACCAACCTCCAGAAAGCTACGTAAAAGTAGCATAATAAATTGATATAAATTGTGATGTTGTAAATCGTTTAACACTATGTGCAGCACTAATGGTGTAAATTTACATTGTGTAACTGTTCTCAAATTGTTATATCTCCACTGAAACCTGCAACCAGGGTCTATAACTAATTCTAAACATCATAGCTGCCATTGTGACAAAAAGATGGAATATTAAAGATAAACAATGCTTACTCCTGTTTTCATTCAAATTACTACTTTCATCGTTATAGTTTATGTCACTATCACTACGGTATAATGTAATTGCGGTGCAGGGGAAATAACTGAAGTTCTATTGCTCGTGGCTTGTGCCAAGGGCTAAGAAATGGCAAGAATATGATGAAATGTTCTCTAAAATACAATTATGGCTCTTAAATAATTGTATATAAACGGAAGATGCGAACCTTTAGATACCAGAGAAAAATTATATTTTAGAAAATAAAAACATAGCGAGTAAATCCTGTTCTGTAAATATTATCGACCTGCTTGTGGTTATCTATTCCATCACGTTATAAATAACTCGTACATTAAACAATGAGAAAAAACAAAGTCTGATAGGACAGACGCGGCAATAAAAGTCGATAGATTCATGCAGTTTATAATACTAGATTCACAAGTGTACGAGTATATCTTGTACTTTGATCACTCATTGTTTAAAACTGCATGTACAGCTGTCAGTATGACAGATTATGTTATGAATAAATAAGATTATACTTATATGTCCTAAAATGAAAAGAAATTGCACCACAAAGATTAGTATCATAGAGTTTTCATTGTTTAAATAAGAATCAATTGCAATGGACAGCAAGGTTACACTGCAATCTTGGATTAACAGAACAAACAAAATTAATTCGCAATGTTAATAAATCAGAAAATACAGGGGAACAAAGCGAGACGTTTTGTAGTTCTTGTATGAAACAGGCCGAGCAATATAACTCTGAACAGAAATTCGTTTGGAATTTATGGTGTTCCATAACTAATGATCAACCGAGCTCTACCTCACATTCATCATCCCCTCCTCCTTCTCTCTTTCTCTCTCTCTCTCTCTCTCCTTCGCTCTCTCTCTATCTCAGGGAATTAATACATAATATAAACAACATAAACCTTAAAAGAAGAAAAGAAAAAGATTCATGAATTTCTCCATTTCCTTCTCTAACACTCTGTTTTATATGCAGAATGTAGATATCATTTTCAGAACTCATAACAATTCAGTGTTTATTCTGTTTACAGTTGAAATCAGGGAGAAGAGCGGAATAATCTGGTCTCTTTGGTGCTACAATGAGTAAAGTGGACAGTACTCATAACCAACCATTAGAAGAATACTGGAAAGGCTAGGATATCTGGGTATAGATAATTACCGTATCCCCAAACTAATACAGTGTATGCGTAAAATCATGCCGTGTTTTTATAACCATACATATTACACATTGAAAATATGCTCTAAATGATAGCGTAAATCATAACTTTGTGTTAGACATCTTTAGATCAATTATATGTGGCTTCCGTTTGAGGCTCTGCAGACATCTACGCGCTTTTTAAGTTACTATCAGAGCGAGCAAGCTCATCTGAACGGATGCGTCACATGTTGGCTGAAGACGCTTTGTATTGCGTCAGCGTAACATAACAACTAGGATCCGCAATCAAATGCACAAATCAAAAACAATATTTCAGTTGCTCTTTAATGACCATGTCATATATCTTATATCTTATATCCTTCCCGTACCGTTAAACATCACATAGGGCTCGCAAAGTAGTTCGCCAATTTTGGTCATACTGTGCTATATTTATTTCTAATACTTTATGAGGTTCAAACCACACCATGATTTTACTTCTAGAACAAGGAAAGCCTAAGGGCACACCTATATGGAGATACAAGGATTTGAGCTAGGCATTTCAGGATCATCCACGAGGATTGGAAACAAAAAATATCCGGGATTACCATGCCACATAGAGGAAGGCTAAATATGCCACGATGCTTTATTTAAATCTGCAGAACTGCAGTCTGTGTTTACCATCAGTATTAGCAGAATCAGGCAAATTATCTTTCTTAATAAATGCTGCTCAGTGGTGAAGTGATAAACAACTGCTATCTGTATACTTATTATTACTTAAATGTACCCATATAATACCCGTCGTTAAATTATTGCTTATTTTTCTCTCAAGATAATGAAATAACTTTGAAGTGACAAACGATTAGAAAAAACAAAGTCTGATAGGACAGACGCGGCAATAAAAGTCGATAGATTCATGCAGTTTATAATACTAGATTCACAAGTGTACGAGTATATCTTGTACTTTGATCACTCATTGTTTAAAACTGCATGTACAGCTGTCAGTATGACAGATTATGTTATGAATAAATAAGATTATACTTATATGTCCTAAAATGAAAAGAAATTGCACCACAAAGATTAGTATCATAGAGTTTTCATTGTTTAAATAAGAATCAATTGCAATGGACAGCAAGGTTACACTGCAATCTTGGATTAACAGAACAAACAAAATTAATTCGCAATGTTAATAAATCAGAAAATACAGGGGAACAAAGCGAGACGTTTTGTAGTTCTTGTATGAAACAGGCCGAGCAATATAACTCTGAACAGAAATTCGTTTGGAATTTATGGTGTTCCATAACTAATGATCAACCGAGCTCTACCTCACATTCATCATCCCCTCCTCCTTCTCTCTTTCTCTCTCTCTCTCTCTCCTTCGCTCTCTCTCTATCTCAGGGAATTAATACATAATATAAACAACATAAACCTTAAAATAGAAGAAAAGAAAAAGATTCATGAATTTCTCCATTTCCTTCTCTAACACTCTGTTTTATAGATGCAGAATGTAGATATCATTTTCAGAACTCATAACAATTCAGTGTTTATTCTGTTTACAGTTGAAATCAGGGAGAAGAGCGGAATAATCTGGTCTCTTTGGTGCTACAATGAGTAAAGTGGACAGTACTCATAACCAACCATTAGAAGAATACTGGAAAGGCTAGGATATCTGGGTATAGATAATTACCGTATCCCCAAACTAATACAGTGTATGCGTAAAATCATGCCGTGTTTTTATAACCATACATATTACACATTGAAAATATGCTCTAAATGATAGCGTAAATCATAACTTTGTGTTAGACATCTTTAGATCAATTATATGTGGCTTCCGTTTGAGGCTCTGCAGACATCTACGCGCTTTTTAAGTTACTATCAGAGCGAGCAAGCTCATCTGAACGGATGCGTCACATGTTGGCTGAAGACGCTTTGTATTGCGTCAGCGTAACATAACAACTAGGATCCGCAATCAAATGCACAAATCAAAAACAATATTTCAGTTGCTCTTTAATGACCATGTCATATATCTTATATCTTATATCCTTCCCGTACCGTTAAACATCACATAGGGCTCGCAAAGTAGTTCGCCAATTTTGGTCATACTGTGCTATATTTATTTCTAATACTTTATGAGGTTCAAACCACACCATGATTTTACTTCTAGAACAAGGAAGCCTAAGGGCACACCTATATGGAGATACAAGGATTTGAGCTAGGCATTTCAGGATCATCCACGAGGATTGGAAACAAAAAATATCCGGGATTACCATGCCACATAGAGGAAGGCTAAATATGCCACGATGCTTTATTTAAATCTGCAGAACTGCAGTCTGTGTTTACCATCAGTATTAGCAGAATCAGGCAAATTATCTTTCTTAATAAATGCTGCTCAGTGGTGAAGTGATAAACAACTGCTATCTGTATACTTATTATTACTTAAATGTACCCATATAATACCCGTCGTTAAATTATTGCTTATTTTTCTCTCAAGATAATGAAATAACTTTGAAGTGACAAACGATTAAAAAAACCTGATAGCAAACTTCTAAGAGTAATAAATTACATTAACACAAAATTTCCTCATTTTACATATTTTAAACACCATCCACTATGAATGCTTATATGCAGATTTATAACTGTTAGATAATTTCGAAGTAGTGTTAATTACAACTATAATCTATAAAACTCCATTATTGCATTCTAATATAATCAAAATTATATTTTTTTTGTCCCTAACTTTTATTCTTTCTGAATAAAATTTAGAGTATATTTGTTAGCTACCAGTTTCTTCGATTTAATGAATATGACTGGTTCGCAACAAAGAGTTACTGTTTGAGTAAATGAGCTTTAATGTGTTAAATTATGTGACTCACCTAAAGCCCACAGTTAGATATGAGTTAATTTTCTGTTGAAGTGTGTTCTAATAAATCGTGAACTGACTCTGAAGTGTTGTATAAATAATACAATTAAGAGCATCTTCCAGGGAGAGCAATAGAAAAACAGTAACCACAGTCTTATTCTAAATTGTGTCCAAGCAATTCCCACAAACGATGTTTGTTCTATTGATCTAACGTACGATTATATAAAATATATAAATATCTCTTGAACGTGGATAGAATATCATTCCTTCACCAGGTTTTATTCTGGAATTCATCACACTTCAATACACATAAAATTATGTTCCACGTGATATTTTATTATATCTGAGCCTTATATACTTCTGAAGCAAATCAAACTGCAATAATTAAAAACAATATTTAAGTTAAGGCAACATTACGTAGTTAAAAATGGAACAAAGCACGGTCTCAGATATCACAGCTTCTGATGTAAAATCCTCGGAGGACTCCCGTCTCAGATTAGAAGTTGAAATTTTTGTTAGTTGTGAAACCAGAAAAATATTTGAAATTGTTAATTATGTGTGTATAGGTGGTATAATTAGTCTGTTGGGAATTATAGGGAATATTGTCAACATAATTGTGTTTTGTAAACAAGGTTTCAGTAACACAAGTAACATTGCATTCTTTGGACTCGCCGTCTCTGATCTCTGCTGTCTTCTAGCTTTGGAAGGAGTCTCATTTTGCATGAATCCGCTTTTTCTTACGTTCGGTTCTGATTGGGATCAACTGCAAGTCATGTATCTAACAACGGGGTTGCCACATATTTGTTTCTGTAGAATCACCAGCTTTATCACCATTTATATTACAGCTGAGAGGTACGTCTCTATAGCATCACCGTTAAAGGTGAAACAAATTATCACACCAAGAATCACAATAATGACTCTCTTTCTGATCTTCTTAACAAATATACTAACATTCATACCAGAATATGTCTCTGCTTATCTTGACTGGACATTCGTGGCCAAGCACAATAGAACAATTTTCAGATTAGCGTTTACAAGTGCTAGGCACAAATATGAGGGGATGAGCGCTGTGTTACATTCTCTTTTTAGTGTGTCGTCTTTCATTGGTGTTGTTCGTTTTACCGTTGTCTTAGTGACCAAATTAAGACAAACATCGGCCTGGAGGAAAGAACTTACTTCAGCTCACGATAAGACAGGAAGGATAATATCCAGTCGAGACAAGAAAATGGTGAAAATGATTGTGTTAATAGCCAGTGTTTTAATTGTGTGTTATATACCTGGATCTGTAGGTGCTTTGATGACAGTTATTTATGGACGCAAATTCAGCATCAAGGGTCGCTATATTAATGAACTTTCTGCGGTGTGGTCTATAATATTTGTGTTCCAAGGCTTCAACTCCAGCATCAACTGTGTCTTGTATTACAGGATGAGCTCTAAATACAGACAAACCTTCCATGAAACTTTCCTCAACCTGAGAGTAACAGTAAAGTAAAAGTTAATAGTAAATGCCGTTTTTCACTGCTAAAACGAAGAGAAACTGTATCCACAAAGTAATGAACATGGAATCTTCAGAATAACATACTTGACAATTGTAACGCCCTGCCTTTTAAGTAACACAATAATTGGTGTATAAGATACAACTATACACTAAACACTGCAGTAAAGCTGTGATACTAGAATGTATAAAATCGGAAAAAAGTAGGAGCAGCTTTATTACTTAACGATTACAAAGTTGTGACGTTTCGGCGTGAGCCTTAATCATACAAAAACATACAGTTCGAAGAAATAGGGAGAGGAGATAAAGTATAGATTTACATGAATACTGTTAAAAAAAAATTTTTTTTTAAAGGAGTACTTAGCTGTAAATTGCAAGGTGTGGCTTGTCTGGCGGTGTGTGTCAGGAATGGATCTGGTAGGACGTGGAAATTGTTTAAATAGAGACCTGTGACATGTGGTAGGTGGGTTGTAACTGGGGGTGGTGGATGGGGAACCGGGGAGGGGAGAGAGAGTGACGCACTACTGGCCTAGCTAGGAGGATTTGAAACAGGTGATTGGGGAAGAGGTGTTGCAGAGAAGAGGGGTTGCAGAGAAAATAGCGGGGTTGCAGAGTGATACTGTGAGGAAGTTTGAAAAGTAAGAAGGGGTGGATTTAGTGGAGAGGTACTATAATGATTGAAGAAGATGATGTTACGTGTAACTAAATAAGTATGATGGTAGTATTGTTATAGTCTTCCATATTATGATAGTAGTATTGTTATTCCCCAACCCAGCGCGTCACAAGTGGCGGATGGTGAAAGTCCTCCAGATATGGAGGATCCATGTGAATAAGGAGTTGTCCAAATAAGCAGGCGCGGACCAACTGGCGGTAGGCTCAGAGAGCGAGGTGGGGTAGTAGGTGGCTCTACTACTCCTATAAAGTGCCTCAGATGCTCAGTGAAGGGAATACCAGGCGGGTCAGAGGCGCCTTATAACCTCTCGCTCCCGCTGCCTTGCGGGTAGGATAGGGAGTCCAAAGGCTAGTGGAGAGTCCGTACACAAACCGACAGAAGGCAAGGGGAAACCACTGTTGTAGTTCCCAAGAATAGTTATGCTTGAACAGAATAATCGATTCATCATGAACGACGTTAATGGATGTTCCTCTGGAACAGCCTCGTCCGGTAGGGCAGCTCATGAGCCACAGATGAGGCCAGATCGTCATCAAGCTACTGGTGGCAAAACTAACAAGTTCAAAATAGCAACATGGAATGTTAGAACTTTATTCCAGGCTGGAAAATTAGAAAATGTAAAGATGGAAATGGAAAGGATGAAGATCAACATATTAGGAATGAGTGAAGTTAGATGGACAGGTGCAGGGGAGATAAACTCAGATAAACATACACTAATATATTCAGGAAGTGAGAAACATGAACGAGGAGTAGGAATTATATTTGATGAACAAACGGCAAGGACAATTGTAGGATATTTGAACATCTCGGACCGAGTCCTGCTAGCCCAACTGAAAGGACAACCAATAAACATAAATATTATACAAGTGTACGCTCCAACATCTGAAAGTTCTGAACAAGATGTATAGCTATTTTATAATGACATAGAGACAGCACTAAAACACACAAAGTCACATGAAGTTACCATAGTCATGGGAGATTTTAATGCCAAAGTTGGTAAAGGAAGAACTTCAGACATCATTGGTGACTATGGACTGGGGGAGAGGAATGACAGAGGTTATAAATTAATTGAATGGGCAAGAATACACAGCATGGTTGTAGGAAACACCTGGTTTAAACAACATCCTCGAAGACTGGCAACATGCTGCAGCCCAGACAAAAAGACTTTTAACCAGATAGACTACATATTAATCAACAAACGATTCCGCAATGCATTACTGAAAACAAAAACCATGACAGGAGCTAACTGCAATAGTGACCATGATCCACTCTGTGGAAAAGTTAAAATAAAGCTAAAGAAAGCAGGCAGAAAAGTGAGAAACATCAAACTGAATACAGAACTTCTTAAAAATGACCAATAACTGCGAGAACAATACAAAGTTATTATAACAAATAGATACAATGCAATAGCAAAGATAAATAGTGTAGATGAACAATGGACAATGTTAAGAGATTCTATCCACCAAACTGTTAAGGAGATAATACCACCGAAAAAAGAAGCCTCTAAAAATAAAAGGATGACAGACGACATCTTGGGATTGATGGACAAGTGAAGGAAGAATAAAGTTAACCAAGAAAAATATATCAAGATAAATAAAGAAATAAGACGCAAATGCAGAGAAGCAAAAGAAGTGTGGTTAAATGAACAGTGCAGACAGGTAGAGGACTCTCATAATAAAGACAGCAAAAGCATGCACAAACGAATTAATAAACTCAAAGGCAGGAAAACAAAATATACCACAGGATGCCTGAAATCGAAAGAAGGTAAAATGTTAATGGGAAAAGAAGACATTGTGGACAGGTGGACAGAGTATATCGGTGAGCTATATGGAGGAGAAAGACCAGAATTAACACCAGATACTGAAAACTGTGATGGACCACCAATACTTGAAGATGAAATCATAGATGCCATCAAACACATGAAGAAAGGAAAAGCGACTGGGCCTGATAATATAACAATAGAAGAAATAGAGGCACTAGAGGAGACAGGAATAAAAATAATAACCAAGTTACTGAACGACATTTACAATAGTGGTTATATTCGCAGTGGCCTGATTAAATCCACGTTTATCATTCATTCATTTGCATGTCCCTTGCGGAACTTTGCCTCCCAAACAGCACTCCTGTAGGCCTCTCGGTTGTGAGCAAGATGGTCTGCTGCTGTTGCATCCATTTCCAGATCGTCAACGATGTCTTGCAGCCATCTTCGTCTTGGTCTTCTTCATTTTCTTTTTCCCATTATGTATCCTTCCAATACGGTCTTCTCTAAATTATCATGACGTTTAATGTGTCCAAAATATTTAAGTTTTCTCTCTTTAATCCTCTTCACTAGCCAGCCTTCTTCAATATTAAGCTCTTGTAGTATAGATATATTTGTTCTTTTTTGTGTCCACGATATTTGGAGAACTCTTCTGTAGCATTTACATTCAAAGGCATTTATGTGTTTCTCGTTAAGTCATAACTTAACGAGAAAGTTATGACTCTCGAAAGTTATGACTTTCCATGATTGCTGCTTGGGTTTCTTGGTATGTTTCCAGAAGATAGTTTATCCACGTTTATAGCACTACCAAAGAAACCAGGTGAAAAGGAATGTGACGACCACCTTGACTATCAGCCTCTCATGTCACATAACGAAGCTACTTCTGAGAATAATTATGAGAAGAACAAGGAAAAAGATAAAAATGGAAATAGCAGATGAACAGTTTTGATTTGTTGAAGGAAAGGGAACACACAATGCCATTTATGCTTTACGAACACTAACAGAAAGAGCTTTAGAAGTACAGAAAGATCTCTACTTATGCTTCATTGATTACACCAAGGCATTTGACAAGGTGAAACATAATGAAATTATTAAAATGCTTGAAGACATCAGTATAGATGGCAAAGACCTGAGGATTGTAAAACATCTATACTGGCAGCAAGAAACAGCAGTTCGAGTTGAAAATAGAATTGGAAATTATCAACCTATAAAACAAGAGGTGTGAAAGAGGATGTATACTATCTCCAGACCTTTTTTCTTTGTATAGCGAGAATATTCTAAGAACAATCATCACAGAACCAGGCATAAAAATTGGAGGATACAATATTAACAACCTTCGATATGCTGACAACACAGTACTGATAGCTGAGAACCAACAAGACCTGCAAAATCTCTTGGATAAAGTCGCCAAAGAAAGTGAACAGAAAGGCCTTACTTTGAACACCAAAAAGACAGAGACTATGGTTATATCTAAGAAACAGAATCCACCAGTATGCAGTATTAAATTAAACGGAACTATTCTAAAGCAGGTGCAGAAATTCAGATACCTTGAAGCAGTAATAACTTTAGATGGGAAATGCAGAACATAAATTGGGAACAGAATAGGCCAAGCAAAGACTGCATTTCAGAGAATGAGAAACATATTAGCTAACACATCTTTATCAATGAATGTTAGAAAACGAGTCCTAAAATGCTATATTGAACCTATTTTGTTATATGGAAGTGAATCATGGACAATAGGCAAGTCTGCACAAAAATCATTGGAAGCAGCAGAAATGTGGTTTATTAGAAGAATGTTGCGAATCCCCTGGACAGCAAAAATAACTAATGAAGAATGTATGAGAAGAACTGGAGAGACAAAAAAACCTTGTCAAAAAGATAAGAGAGAGACAATGTACTTTCATAGGACATGCAATGAGAAGAGGGGGCATTGAAAATATTATAACAACAGGAAAAATGGAAGGAAGAAGATCAGGAGGAAGACCAAGAGAAATGATACTGGACAGTCTGACGGGATGGTGTGAGAGGAGATCACCAACTGAACTGATGGCCTGCATGAAGGATCGTGTACTCTGGAGAAGCATAATAGCCAACGCCAGTCGGCACGGCACCTGATGATGATGATGATGAGTATTGTTATAGCCTTGAATATTATGATAGTAGTATTGTTATTAATGTTAGTGTTCTTATTATTATTATTAGCATTTTCATTATAGTTGTGATTATTATTGATGAGTTGAATGAATAATAAGGAATGATCGAAACTTCGAGAACCCGGGGGAGAGAAACACTCCTACAGCATTCGTGTTATTGTGACAGAATTAAGCAGAAACTTTAAAATACTAGACATTATGACGATGAGGGAAAGGCAAATTAAGGAGATACGCCCATAATACACTAGTCCTGACACGACTAACTTGAACAAGTAAATCAACAGATAAAGACAGACGGGCACTGTAGAAAGTTACTAACTAATCCGCAACAATTACGACATGCAGTTAACAACTGATTGAAGTAAACACCGATGACAATTGAACGGACCTGGTCGGTGGGCACACCTGTGAATGTCGGACAGGCCTGACTTATTTACGAGTATTGTTACTAGCCAGGCAGAGTTCAGAAAAAACAAAACTGACCAGTAGTAGATCTAGACGTGTGTCCTAATGGACAATGGACGATATATAAGAGAGTCATGCAGTTCTGAGACAGATAAAAGAGGACAGCAACGACAGATGGACAAATAGAGTCAATAGATATTCGAGAGAAAGAAAAGCAGCTTAGAACCAAAAATAATTTAAGACAGACAGAAAATGTGTTCAAGTTAGAAAGTATTTCTTAGTAATGAATGAGAAATGCAGAAGATTTGATATTTTTGGAACTTTGTGTAAAAGATTTTCGGAGATGCCTCAATTTGATACTTGTAAATTTCGATTGGTGAGCATTAAATGTGAATATAATTTGACTCAGATACTAACCATCTGAATTTTATTGTCTTGTGGTGGATCATACAGTATCACGTGCAGTGACAGACTGAACTTTTGAAGAGAACAAACATAATTCAATGGAGACTGGAATAACAAACAATGTCGGGGCCACAGCCTAAAACAGAAGTGACAGACAGTCAACCTGACCGTAATAAAAGGAAAATTATAAAAAAACAGTAAATATTAGAACATTTATTATTATACAATGAATCATTAAACAATTTTCTCTTTTAAATTTAAAAAAATTGTCGTCTGGGAAAAAAATTATGCAATTTTATTTTTATTACTAATAACTAAGTTCTTAGATAATTACAATATTGCTTTTATTACTTCGACAAGAAGATCACTTGCTAGTTGTTCTGTGCGAAGAACTTGACTTGTGTTACTATCTGTAGGTTTTGTGTGTGTGCGGTTTTTAATGTAGCATCGTGAACGATCAGCCAGAATGGGTGAAAAGATTAAAAGCTTGCTCTTGTGGAGCCAGTTCATAAGCCTACATCTTCCAATTACACACACATATTAACTACTTTATTGTGGCTGAACATAGAAGCAGTCAGTCACGAACTCTGTATTCTGGCTACAACGACGAGGTTTAAGACATTCTAGAGATGCCCTCATCTCCTTCCACATTCAAATTTAATGACGGAAGAGCGTCGCTTTGGAGAAAATTGCTTCCTAAAGCGGAGCACGTCTACCTGCAGGGCGAGACAGACTTTAAAACATCATCAGGACCACTGCTGATGATGAAGGATGAAAAAATACTATAAATAGTAAAAACCACTCCTATAACAACAGGGCCATCCGTGGTAATGCAAATTTAAAAGAAATATAATGGGCAATATAATGGACTCAGTAAGGTTTTACTTGTATTTAATGTTTGTGTGTGCACTAAGTCAGTTTACAGTCTTTAGATTAAGCATTAAGTATTGTAGACTTTGTCTCAGGTGATATGGTTCAATATTTTCTGTACTAAATATGTTCAGACATGTCAGGAAGAATTAATAAATAAAAGCAGCGACTGTGCCTGGCTCTTTCAGGACACACATCTTGTTAGAATCTCATACAATGTTTGTATACCCAAAACTTTTGATTATTAGCGTCTTCAAGCAAATGACCAGATCTCAACAGAGTATGACAAAACGATTGTGAAGATCTTTGGTTCTTTTTCTTATGAGTATGTATAGTGTCTGCCCATGATTGTGTTTTATCCTAACAACGTCAAACATCTGACGGATTTCATAATGAAAAAATGACGATGGTTCACTAAATATTTCTGGCTCCAAGCTTTGTTGCTATTGTTTTTTGACGCAAAGGACAATACAAAGTAATGTATGGATCTGATCTTTATAATAATAGGAGAGACTTGATTCAGCTGGTATCAGTGTAGACGTGACAAACAGAAGTAATATACAACATTGTCATCACTTTCAAGTATTGCATCTGTCTGGTGACAGAATAGAAGAAGACTCAAGCAAGCTGAATTAAGAAAACCATCTTATCTTATCTTAACCTACCTTATCTTACAAACTTCCCGTACCGATAAACGTCACGTAGGGCTCGCAGGGTAGTTCGCCAATTTCTCCTGTTTTCGGCGAGCATTTCAACCTCATCAAGGGATTTTATGCCTGTTAATTTAGCCTCTCTTAACAATGCCCTCTTTAGAGTTTTCCGTGGTCGGTTTCTTTTTCTTTGGCCTGTTATGTTCCATTTGATAGCTTGTTTTGGGATTCTCTGATTGTTTCTTCTTATCAGGTGAAAAACATGTATGTCCATCTCCTTTTCCTGATCACCCATGAGACATGTTGTTGTTTGCTCATCTGTCTTATCTCTGCATTGTTCTTGAAATCCTTCCACTTGATGCCGAATATTTTCCTTAGGCATTTGTTTTCAAAAGAGTCTAATTTCTTGTCTAATTCTTTAGTTATTTTCCAGCTTTCACATGCATAAATGAGGGTGGATATTTCATTTGAATTGAATAGTCTTAACTTAGTTTTTGTACTTATAACTTTTGAATGCTATATGTTCTCAAGATTCTTTAATATCGATGGTGCTTTTGCACTTCTGATTCTCACTTCCTTTCTAGTGTCACCATCCTGGTCTATGTAGCTGCCAATGTATGCAAATTGATTGAATTCTTCAATATCTGCCCCTTCTATGTGTATTTTTCCATTTTGATTAATGAGAAGTTTCATTATTTTTGTTTTGTCCTTGTTAATTTCAAGTCCTATTTTGCTAGCCAGTGAAGAAAGGCTATCTGTTTTTTCTTGCATGGAATTCACATTGTTACTGATAAGAGCTTTATGCCATCAGCAAAATCAAGATCTTCTAGGTGGGTCCCATGTACCCAGTCAATACCTCTGTACCTGTGCAGCATTTATTTTCGTTATGAAGTTTATTGTAATCCCAAAAAGTAAAGGAGACAGTATACATCCTTTTCCACACCTGTTTCAACCTGGAACCATTCACTCATCCCTTCTTCTGTCTTGACTGCACAAACGTATCAAGACAACTATACAAATCTCTTTAATGCCCATCTTTTTTATGCCATTTTCGCCCAGATTTTGACCAGTGCTGTACATTTTATTTAATATAAACTAGAATATGTAACTGAATGATACTAGAGCCGAAGAGGTTGTCTGATTGTGCTAACGATCTGGTTGACGAGGCATAGCCGATCAAGACTGTCCAATCCCTCCGTTGGTACCACAGTAACGGGCCTAGTCTGGCTAACGGGGACAGGAGTCACAACAGCCCAACTGGCGGTGGAGTCAGCTAAAGAAAGATTGCATGCTCTGTTCCTTGTAGCGGCAATCAGGGACTGACAAAATATTCGCCTGAGTCCACTCACAAGACCATACCTCAGCTTCCGTACAGCATCGGCTACAAGGAACTTGAGCTAGCAGTTCTAGGACGACTGAAGAAGAAGAAGAAGAAGAACTGAAGCTTATCTGCAGCTTTTTGTCTGATTTTGCATCCTAAATACGTTAATAATTAGTTATGTAAACTAATATACTTCATTTCCTTGAATAAATGTTTCACAAAATTGTCATTATGATTCGGTGTTTATTTAGAGATCGACGTCTATTCAGGATTGGGGTTTATCCGCAAATTTGTCATTTACTGTTTTGCAGCATCGGTATTAGCCTGTGACGTACGTTAGTGTTCCGCGACCTTTTCATCTGGCACGAGGCTTAATAAAAGTGGATAGGGCTATGTCGTCTACCGTAACTAGCTGCGAGTAACTCAAGAGCCTATGCAACCACCATTTCGAGCACAGAGGTGCAGGCAGCATCAGAAAAAAGTTCCTGGTTCTTAGAGCAAGACGATTCGCGTAGGGTCATCGTGACTGACTTCCAAAACATGCTACGGTATTTAGAGGGATTTTTTGGCGATGACTGGTTCCATCTTCTACAGGGCTCTCGTTTATTCAGTCTTTGGATCTACAGGCCAGGTCATGCGGAGTCAAAGGCAGTGAGAAAAGAGACAAGCTAGTCGGCACAGCAGCAGTTCAGGGCAACCTCAGAATGGACAAGGAGAAGAATGCAAGTGGCACTTTGAACAGACTTCGTATGGAAGACGACATATGGTTGAATGACAAAAAAAATCAAGAGTATGATCGATTAGTTGACGTTTTTCTAAACGATGTGATTTGGCTCGCATTACCATCAACCAGTTTGGGACTGGTTTCATCAGCAGGCGCATGATTTAGTGAATGTAGGAACGGAAGTAGGCGCAGTGGATGTTGGAACGGAAGGCGGTGCACATATAAGAATGTCTGAAGAGAAGGGATGCCAGAACAGTCTCTAATTAGAGATTACATAACCTGTTTTTCCTTTCGCGGAACTATATAAAGAACATTGAGGGCTATTGACAGGTTGTGTGTATTTACATAATTTAGTTTTATCTTCAGATTCTTCTGTCTCTTTGTTCTTATTCCTCCCTCTCCTTCTCCTTCTCTCTATGTCTGTCGGTTTTTTAACATCATTTGAGTGTCATGTTCCGCTTCTGAGGTATATTTTAATTCCCATACCAAAGCAGAAGTAGCAGACTGTGCTTGCACACACAAATGTGTCGGATCGAGGAATATCTTTCGTAAGGTAATCTGCAACAAAACACTGTGGAAATCGTTGAAAATTGCAGCTGAGGTTCTTGTTACACAGTTTATATTGATGAAAACATTAAGATGAACATAATCAAGTTATTAAATTTTGTTGACTGTTAAAACTTTTTTGGCAAGTAACGATATCGGGTGTCTAAACATTTTTTTTATTTCATGTCCTTATTATAAAAGATAAAAACATAACAGAACAGGTTCAAACGATTTTACTGCTGTGTCCTGTTATAACAAAATCTAATGACAGGTACATAACTGAAATCAAGTCATGAATAGGAAAATGTCAAGAGAATATAAGAGAATTTCTTAAAATGATTGGAAAGTGTATCACTGTGATATATACTGAGCCATTATTCATTCAGTCATTTGCATGTCCCTTGCAGAACTTTGTCTCCTTAACAGCACTCCTGTAGGCCTCTCGGTGTGAGCAACATGGTCTGCTGCTGATGCATTCATTTGCAGGTCATCAACGATGTCTTGCAGCCATCTTCGCCTTGGTCTTCCTCTCTTTTTCCATTATGTACCCTTCCAAGATGGTCTTCTCTAGATTATCATGACGTTTAATGTGTCCGAAATATTTAAAATTTCTCTGTTTAATCTTCTTTACTAGGCATCCTTCTTAACTATTATGTTCTTGTAGTATGGATATATTTATTGTTTTCTGTGTCCATGATATTTGATGAATTCTTCTGCAGCATTTACGTTCAAACGCATTGTCAGCCGTTTTGGTAAGTTTCCAGTTCTCAAACGCATATGTTGCGATGGGAAAGATGCATGCCCTTAAAAATCTTATTTTTGTAATTGTGTCTGTTCCTCTCCACAGATTCTTTAGTTGTTTCGCTTTCTGAAGAGTGATAGATGTCCTCCTTTTAATTTCCCTCATTATATCTCCAATATTAGTTAGTAGTGATCCAAGAAATTAAAAATTCTCCACTTCTTCCAATTTTTCCTCATTGATACATTTTTCAGCTACATTGTTTGTTTTGTTAGTTCTCATCAATTTAGTTTTCTACGCATTAAGATACAGGTTTTGCTCTTAGCTGTTCATACGAGCTAATATTACTGCATAATTATACGAAGTGGACATTTACCAGATACAGAGACTGGAAGAAAAAAAGTTGCGATTTTGGTGAAAGATTCATCAATAAATGTGAAGAGGCAGAATAAAAACTGAAGAGGTCCTCAGAGAACTTTCAGAACACGAAAGCTAATTAGAATAACGTGGAAATGCCAAAATGTCTTGGACATGTCATTAGACGAGAAAGAACATGATATTGATAGGAAAATTCAAAAAAAAAGGAGATGAGAGGGAGTATAACACTTTCAGTGTTTTGAATTATATATTGATGGATTGATGTGTTCTCTTATTAATACTCTCCTGTAATTCTGTCACTTGTATCGATGATATTGCTGAATTATAATAGAGAATATTTCTGAATGATTATAGTACTAAAGCTTGAAGATGTTCTTTGATTAATGAGGACATTATCTTCACATACAGCCTGATTCCTTTTGTCTAGATTAGGTTCCACAAATATTATAACATTCGCTGGACCAAGTCCAATGAAAAGTTCACTGAATCCATTTAATCATTTGGAATAAGATGCAGCAGGACATAACATTCATCAGTTTCGTCGTTGAAGCACATCATCATTGTTCACAATATCAAACTGCAGCATATTCTAGATGCAGCACTTCACCAACGTTCACAGCTTCATAATACTGTACACATGATAAGAGAATAATTCCAAACCCTGTACTATATTAGATCTGCAACACTTGATCAATTCCTCGTCTCAATCACTTTAGACGAAGTTTCAAAAGTGTCAAATTTTCATAATCACTTGAAACACATCTTCAGTCTGAACTAAAATTAATTCTCATTCTAAACTGCTTTTTCTGAGTATCTATTTTGTCCTTTGTGTGTCCTCTATGTTCTCTGTGTGTCAGGTCTTCTATTTCTCCTTGTGTGTCCTCAATGCCCCTCCAAAAACTGCATGCCTTATTATAAGTCATACGTCAATTATACAATAGGCCACACCTAGTCAATTATCCAATAGCCTACACCTCTAGATCTTTCTAATTGGTCAGTTGGTGAAGTCGGTCCATTCCTTTTTTTTCAAAGGTTCAAATTGCGTCCTAAGATTAGCAATTACGCGTCATGTCTATTGCGTCATATCCGTCTATACAATTGCCCAGTCCACTGTATCTTTCACGTCGTAGGTCTCAGGGATTAGTCATTCTCTCCTTTAATTGTGTCCTCGCTTTTCATTGTGTCTGTCCCTTCTGTTATCCGAGTAAATCCTCTTTGTCCGTATTCATTGTCAGCGTCTAGTATTTCTAAGTATCTACGTATTTCTGTCGTAACAATACTAATATGATGCGAGTGTTCCTTTCCCCACTGCTGCCCCCCCCCTCCCCCCATCACTTCTCAAATATTCCAGCTTTTTAACCTATTTTATACATATCATTAATAATAAACTATAATGAATATGCCAATAGTAATAATAATAATACGAACATTAATAATAATAATTATGATACAGTCCTAATTTATAATTATGTCAGTCTGTAAGAACAGTGAAGAGCAAAACCTTTATCTTAATGCAAAGAAAACTAAATTGACGACAACTGACAAAATAAATAAAGCAAAGGAAATATATATCACTGAGGAAAAACTGGAAGAGGTGGAGAGATTTTAATGTCTTGGATCATTACTAACTAATAATGGAGATACAATGAGGGATATTAAATAGAGTACATCTATCGCTCTTCAGAAAGTAAAAGAAATGTTTTTAAAAAGCTGCGGAGAGGAACAGAAAGAACTACAAAACTAAGATTTTAAAGGAGATGCATCTTTCCCACTGCAACATATGCCTGTGAGACCTGGACACTTAACAAAACAGCTGATAAACATATAAATGGCTTTGAATGTAAATGCTACAGAAGATTTCTTCAAATATCATGGACACAAAAAATAACAAATATATGCATACTACATGAACTTCATATTGAGGAAGGTTGGATAGTAAAGAAGATTAAAGAGAGAAAACTTAAATATTTTGGACATATTAGACGTCATGGGAATTTAGAGAAGACAGTCTTGGAACGGTACATAATGGGAAAAAGAAAGAGAGGAAGACCAAGGTGAAGATGGCTGCAAGATATCATTGATGATCTGCAAACGGATGCATCAGCAGCAGGGCGTCTTGCTTACAACGGAGAGACCTAGAAGACAGTTGTTAGAGAGGTAAAGTTTCCCAAGGGACATGCAAATATCTGATTGATTGCTACTAATTCACAAAGAACTAAGCTACAGTAGGTTAAAAGAAAAATGACCTAAGAGACTGACCAACTGGCTTAGGAATAGGAAAAGCTTTTGAACTGACTGGAATTTTTTAAAAACTGCCCAAGATGGAGAATTATAGACAATAACGTTATCTATTAAAGCATATAATCAACGAGTAAAAATGTTACTTTAGTGTATTATTTCGCTTAAGATAACGCTTACTTATATGGTTGTGAAGGAAAGGTATGGGAAATATATTTTGAATACACATAGGAAAACAAGCAGTTACTTTAAAATGCTGGGAATATTTACGGAGACATTGAAATATTTTAAGAAAATGAAAATAAAATGTAACAGACTGCACGTGAAAAAGAACTGATGATTGTGACTACACGTTGAGAAATATGATGAATAGACCAAGAATCTATAAAGGTGAAATGTGTTTCTCAGACTACCAAAAGGCAGTAAACAAAACGTGAGAAACATGATATATCCGTTATCTGATAGAATAGGAAAGTGATTCCAAATGCAGTAACAAACATAATTAACTGATAATATCCCAGTAAGAAAGTTGAGTCAATTTACAATTTTTCAGTTGGTATTATGATGACAATCAGGTAAAAGAATCGGGAGGGGGGGGGCCGCAAGTTAAACAACAAAAATGTAAAATGCTATGGAAAGCTGTTCATTTATTATTTATATTTTTGCACTGGGAAAATCCATGCCTTTAAATCTAATTTTTGTAATTCTGTCTATCCCTGGATAGCAGTTACAAACTTATATCTATATATACATTTGAAGTTTGTAACCGCTTATATACATTTTATCCGTAAAGTTATTTCTTGTTATAACCTTATATATTACAGAGTACACAGAAAATATGCACTAAATAAAAGAGTAAGTCACAGAGTTCTGTTGTTTGGCGTAATTCTATGTTGCGGTCGTGTCGGTCACGACTTCCACCAGGCAGTTCCTAAAGAGCCACATATTAGTGGGATGACGTTCTGTATCACGTGAAATCGAATAAATGTTTCACTTGTTCTTTAATACAGTGTCAGCATCATGGCTTTGATGCATATTTAGTTCTAATATTTTTTCAGTTTCAATTCACATTATGATCTATCTATCTATCTATCTATCTATCTATCTATCTATCTATCTATCTATCTATCTATCTATCTATCTATCTATCTATCTATCCATTCGCCTCTCTCATTGCCTCCTACTTTATATATGCACACATAAATTTTGTGGTATTAAATCTTTTAACACTCTGCGCAGCACTAACAGCGTAGAATTACATTGTATTATTGTTCTCAATTTCTGTTACATTTCAGCTGAAGTCTACAGTCGGAACTATATCTAGTTCTAACCATCGTAACTGCCAGTGTGTGGCAAAAGGATATGAATATTAAAGATAAACTGTGCTTACGCCAATTTTCTTTCAAATTGTCACTTATATTGTGAAAGTTTCTGCCACTTTTACTGTTCTATAATATACAAGTAATAGTGAAAGAGCGAAACATAACTGAATATTAAACAATGGGAGAACAAAACGTGGATGGACAGACAAGAGGAATTAGATTCATATTATTCACATAATAATACTGCATTCACAAGTGTGCGACTATATCTTGTCAATCGTTGTTAAATCATTTCGGCTACAAATATGGGCGTTTTGTTATAAATAAATAAGATTACACTGACATTTCCTAAAACAAAAACACACATGATTACTGTTAAGCAAAACGTATGATGATCACTGTTAAGCATAAAGTATTCTTTAAGTATGAATCAGTTGTAACAGACAGCGAGGCTCGTTTCATTCTTTGATTACGAGAGTCAGTCAATCATTTGCATTTCTCTTGCGAAACTTTGCCACCCTAACAGCTCTCAAATAGGCCTCTCGGTTGTAAGCAAGATGGCCTGCTGCTGATGCATCCATTCGCAGAACATCAACGGTGCCTTGCAGCCATCTTCGCCTTGGTCTTCCTCTCTTTCTTTTTCCAGTTATGTACCCTTTCAAGATTGTCTTCTCTAAATTCTCATGACGTTTAATATGTCCAAAATATTTAAGTTTTCTCTCTTTAATCTTCGTTACTAGCCAGCCTTTTCCAGTGTTAAGTTGCTGTAGTATGAATATATTTGTTCTTTTTTTTTGTCCATGATATTAGAAGGACTCTTCTGTAGCATTTACATTAAACACCATTTAAGTATCCAGGTCTCACAGGCACATGTTGCGATGGGAAAGATGTATACTCTTTACAATCTTAATTTTGTAATTCTGTCTGTTTCTCTCCACAGCATCTTTAATTGTTTTATTTTCTGAAAAGCGATAGATGTCCTCCTTTTAATTTCCCTCATTTTATCTCCATTATTAGTTAGTAATCTATGATGTTCAAAACTCTCCACCTCTTCCAGTATTTCCTCATTGATATATATTTGTTTTGTTAGTTGTCATCAATTTAGTTTTCTTTGCATTAAGGTAATGGTTTTTCTCTTCACTATTTCTGCCCACTGACATAATTAATGGTTAAGAGAACAGTTTTTTTTTTTACTGGAACTGCAGGTTTTTCCTGTTTTCTGACTGTTAACAAAGAGAATTAATTCTGATTAAGGGAACAGAGTTAATTCTCTTTCTTTATAGACCGAAAATAAAGAGAAAGCAAACTGCAGTTTTGAAAAAAAATGACCTCTTCAATGTAACTTTCACTAGAAATTCACTTGAGCGGTGCGCAGTCTCAGACCGACAGCAGAAACTGCACTCTCCCTTCCACTCCGTCCCTTCTCTCTCTCTCTCTCTGTCTCTCTCTCTCTCTCTCTGCATACTCTGCAGTACAGCTCTGGAACACCCTCCCCTACAATTTAAAATCCATTGGTAATACTTCATCCTTTAACTCAAACCTGTTTCATTATTTACTTGCTTGTAATATGCCGCCATTAAATAGCCAGCACTCTCTCAACACATGGCTCGTAAACCATCAAGTACTTCAATGACATAGTTAGAAAAGCAACTTGTTAGATATTGTTAGCAATTATTTTAATGTTTGTTTAAAAAAAACATATGTTAGAAGATCTGTATTTACAATGTATTTTTATTTATGTATATGTCTGCGTGTATATGTGTGCGTGAGTGCTATTTTATTAGGTTAATTACTTCTTCTCTTTTACCTTGAATGTAGTAGTTAAATCTTACACTCTTTTGATATGTTTTTCCTAGTTTAATTTGTATTTTTGTACTAAATCAAGTGTGTGGGAAGAATGAAAGATGGAGTGACGAAGGGCAGAATGTAAGACGGGCCTGCGTGCCCAATTCTTTACACTTGAAAAATAAAGATTATTCATTCATTCATTCTCTCTCTCTCTCTCTCTCTCTCTCTCTCTCTGAAGAAGTCAGATTATATTATGAAAGAGCGGAAATTCAAAATATTTGTGTAAAGTGACAGTATTCATAAGAAACCCTCAGAAGATTACCATAAAAGCTATGAAATAGTGCTACAGAGAATTACTGCATCTCTAAACGAATAATATATTGGGAACCTCTAGAACAAAGGAAGCCCATAAATACGCAAAAATGTTAATACAAGGATTTATTTAAGCTAGGCATTTCTACGTCATCCATGATGAATGGGAACATAAAAATGGCCAGGATTACTATGCGACATAGGACATGGATCTATGCTTTTACTGAAAGCTGCAAAAGAAATGCAGTTTATGTTTACTATCTGTATTAGTTGAATAAATCAGTTTTCTTAATAAAATGCTGTCCATAGACGTATTCGCACACAGTTGCTACCCATACTCTTAATGTATTATTTGAATGACCCCATATAATGACTTCTTTAAATTATTCTTCATTTTCCTATCAAGCTAATGAAACAACTTCGAACTGACAAATAACGAAACAACACACATACATTCAGAAGAAACTGTGTACCAAATTTGCAGAGACAAGGAATTAAATCAACAAAAAGTTAAATATACATATTTTAAACTATTGCCTATATATATATATATATATGCAATGTTTGTGTGGTCACCAAATATACATACATGCATACATATTTTAAACTATTGCCATCGTATATGAATCTATATTTATCTTTTATAGACCATTCAAAGGCATTTGATTGTGTACAACACCAGAAACTTTTGGGAAATAATGGAAAAAAACTGGAGAAAGCTTTCCATTTCTTGGATTATCTGCGTAGTTCTTGATGGTGCGGCCATTGTTCGTACATTCCGGAATCCGATCTTTGTCACATATTTGGGACCGATGAATGTGTTCTTTCGGTTGTTGCCTGCGCTTGTCCGAGCTGGTATACTAGATGCTAGACTGATTGTAGTGCGAGTTTGAGTAAAAGTTGTTTTTTTCCCCATCTAGAATTGCCTCTAGATGGGTCTCAGGATAAGGTTGTTAGCCTTATGCCCAACTCCCGTTTTACGAAATGTGTCGACGCAAAAGATTCATATCAAGTATGGCCAACAAGAGCGTTAAAAAGCTCACGTCATCTTTTACGTCACCCGGAAGCAAAAACTAAAAAGCAAAGACATTACTTCTTACTTAACAATCCTATGTGCTAGTTTGTGTACATCCTGGGTTTGTCCTGTGATGAGAATATCATTAAAGGAATGTTCGTTGTGTTGATACTACATATTTGCAAGTTAGTCACACCATAACATGACACTGTCTTCATATGCCCCAGAAATTGAGCATCCACAAGCAAGCAAGCTGAAACATGAGAGCACTGACGACACTGCTAAACAATGCTGTGCTGCAACATCCTTATCCTCACCTCATCGACTGCAAAGAACATCAGCTAATAGTTCCGTGAAGAAGAAGAAGAAGAAGTGGAACATCTCCCAAAGCTTTTCTGCAGCTTTTGAGTGAATTTTCTTCCTAAAACTTTAATCAGTGCCTTTTATATAAACTAATATACTGTATTTTTGTTGAATAAATTCACAAAGTTGGCATTTAATAGAGATCAGCGTCTATTCAGGGCAGGCGTTTATTCCAAAAATGCCAGTTTCGGATCTCCAGCATCAGTATTAACCTATTCCGTCAGTCAGTGGTCTGCAATCTTTTTACTTTCACAAAAAACCTTATGATTTTACATATATATATATATATATATATATATACTGACCTATCGTTTATCTGCGCCAGGCATTTATTCCAAACAAGACTCCGTACACCCCCCCCCCCAACCTTTCCCCCACGAAGTTTGATTGAGACAGCTGACTCTTTCTGACCCGACGTTTAATCAAGATTATGCGGTAACTTTCATTCATTCAAACGTCCTTATCTTTTTCTCAGTTTTTTGTGTGTGTTTGTTTTTCACTTAATTGAACAGGTATGCAGAGCCGTTTTTTAAAAATATAATTTTCAACTCTTATTTTATCTTTTATAAATGTATTTGAAGTGCCCCTGTATATTTATATAATTTGATATATTAATATGTACAACCTGACTCTATCTTTTCAGATTTCTTCAGCTGCAGGAATTTAAAAAATATATCTCACGTTCATCCGGGCTTATTTGTACAACAGTAGAAAATTGCTTTGGCAAAAATTACTGCATGTGACTAAGGCTGACAAGATATAAATGTGTATAGTGTAATTTTCAAAGCACCACATACTGAAAAGATTATATGTTAGGACACACAGGGAGTGTTCTGCGTGCCTTCAACATAAGGACATAAAGTGTGTGTCAATTTTTATGTTTTCTAACATTTTATGTCATCATTTTTATGCTGGAGTAAAACAACATATATTTTTGTGATGTTTAGGTGTTTTAAAATTCTACACATATTAAATAATTTGTCGCAGTATAACAAAGTTTCTGTCCTATTATATTAAAGAGTTGGTCGTCGTTTTTCTATTATATTATACTAAAGAGTTTGCCGTTATATTTCTAAACAGTTTCTTGTATTATATTAATATACAATAAGTTTGTTATATTATATTAAAGAGTGTGTTGTTGTACAAGCATAACTGTGCCTACTACACTATCATCATCATCATTATCATGTGCCGTGCCGACTGGCGTTGGCTATTATGCTTCTCCAGAGTACACGATCCTTCATGCAGGCCATCAGTTCAGTTCGTGATCTCCTCTCACACCATCTCGTCAGATTGTCCGGTATCATTTCTCTTGGTCTTCCTCTTGATTTTCTTCCTTCTATTTTTCCTGTTGTTATAATATTTTCAATGCCCCCTCTTCTCATTGCATGTCCTATGAAAGTACATTGTCTCTCTCTTATTTTTTACACGGTATTTTTTCTCTCCAGCTCTTCTCATTCTTCATTAGTTATTTTTGCTGTCCAGGGGATTCACAACATTCTTCTGATAAACCATATTTCTGCTGCTTCCAATGATTTTTGTGCAGACCTGCCTATTGTTCATGATTCACTTCCATATAACAAAATAGGTTCAATATAGCATTTTATGACTTATTTTCTAACATTCATTGATATGTCTATTACGCACCACTAAAATAGTAATCACTGCACTCACTAACACATATTACATGTATTTGGTCTGGTATGTATGTGTGTGTCGCAACCAATTGATATTTGAAGTAATGAATCTGTATTCTCAATCACTGTGTTACATAACGTCACTATTTACTGAGCAGATTTACTTGACTGCTAAACAAGTTACACAACAGACGTTACATTGTTATATATCATGTAACAAACAACCACGCAGGACAAACAACCACTACAAATCCGTACACGATGACCAGTTTACATAAGTACAACTCAACTAGCACAAAAATCGGCGCACTCAGCATGGATCCAAGAGCACAGGATTCCAGCAGTTACGAAAGATAACAAAGTTTAATGATAAATCCCACTTTGTGATGAGTGTTGTAAATGTGCGTGTTGTGAACTGATGGAAACATTTCAACAATGAAAATACATTGAAACTATCCCGTCGGCCATCATCGCCTTGGGACAGACACATGCAACATTGAGAAACATTCTAACTTAGTGCACAGAAAACTAGACGGCAACATCAATCTAGAATCTCAACCATTGTCAAAAAAAAGGACAATAAACTCACAAGTATTACATGACAAAGTTCATGGCAATCTTTCTCCTGAAAAGGACAAATCTACTACAACAAACATGTTGCACAAAAAGGGACAAATTAACCACAATTACTACATGATAGACTTCACAACAATTTTGTCCTGAAAAGAACAGCCAACACCAAAAACTTACATTATGAGGCAAGCACTCCAAGCAGACATTCCAGAATAAACCAACATGTCCTCTCGCTTCAACATCTAGAAACAGAATTTAACACACGCCCTATCAGTCCAACGTTTCCAAACCGAACCGACCATTTCTGGCATCTCACCAGCTCAGACCTCGTGACTGACCAGTCAGTCAGAACACGGTTGATATCCCTTCCCCGTAATCACTTAAACAGCTTAAAAATCGTATTAGTGCACTACTGTATAACTAAACTATAAAACAGTTGTTGTGTACTGGCGTGGTGTTCGATTATTGAACTGTTTACGGGGGGCGTAAATGTGTTGTACACCTGCTAAACCAGTATTTGACTGAATACTTCACATCACTGTCACATACGTCACCAGTTACAGACCAGACATTTGACTGGACTGCTATATCAGTGACACAACAGACGTTACATTGTTATACACCTTGTAACAAACAAAACCCCGGGACAAACAAACACTACAATCCATATACGAACATGTAATCAACTCACTCAACACCACAGTTGGCACTCAACATGAAGCCAATTATTACAGGATTCAACAGTTACAAAAATCAACAAAAGTTTAATGATGAATTTCCTTTTGTTAAATGCTCCTTGCCAAAGTTTGTGGTGTACAAACTGATGGAAACAATTACAATGAGAATAGAAAAACGCTTCGGGCGATTAACATGGAAATGGGACCCTCACACTAACTTACAACATCAAAAACATACTAACCTCATATATACTGAAAAACTCCAAACACAACTTTCCAATCAAGAATCACATTTTGTCCTAAAAAAGGACAGTCAAACTTGCAACACTACATACTACACTTTACAACCTTTTGTCCTAAAAAGGACAAGCAACTACAAAATCTACATGACGGGCCAAGTCTTAACAAACGTCATTCCAGAGGGAAACTAACATACGGCACCTCTCTATCACAGTGCGACGAAAACTAACCCATTCACACATCCCGTCTTCCGAGATCTCGTGATAAACGAAACATGAAGATTACTTTCTCCGTGCTCGAGCTAAACAAGTGAGTTTCGGTCACATCTGTTTGACCACAAAACAGTGACCTTTCCAGCATTCTACAACACAATAAAGATTCTTTTATGGCAAGAATAACAGAATATGGCAGAACTAGCAGAATGTGCATGCACACACAATTTTGTCTGTTCGACAAATATCTTTCTAAAGGTAATCTGAAGCTGTATGCCTTCTTACATGTACCTCATGAACAGGCAGCAGCTAAGATAGTGTTCCAAATTACACTTTACAGATAGCGTGCCAATATAGCATCTACGAAACACTGGGCATACTCTTACTAGAACTTGTGGTTGTTATACACGTTGAGAACCACCGAAAGCTTAATTGTTTAGTATCTATATGTAGTTTTAACTTCAGTTGTGATCTTTATCTAGCGTTCTAGCTAAGCACTTAATGAACGGAGCATCCCAGGTGCTCGGACACTAAAACAATGACAACAGACCAGACGGCACGAGCAGACTCACTCTGACAGCACTGCTGACGATCAGCTAAGTCAACAGACACGTGATGTAGTGGCAGATCTACAGAAGTTTATTGATGAAGAAAATGAGGATGACAATAATGAAGATGAGGAAAATCACTGCCACATGGAAGAGACCAAACAAATATAACACCAGAACTTCACATGCAAGAACTCGTTTTCCATATGGAAGTGAAAACCTAACAAAAGACTAATTACAACATCTCTCTCTCTCTCTCTCTCTCTCTCTTTCTCTTATACAAACACATTTAGACTATTGCTCAACAGTTTGGGATGGTTGCTCAGTGTCAAATACAAAGAGGCTTTGCTCACTCCAAAAGAGAGCAGTAAAGCTTATTAGTGACAAAAGATCAAGCACAAACAACTAACCATCACAAACGTATCAAAAGTCTACCTCTTTAGAACAGGTTCCTCTTCAACAAAGCCAAGTTAGTACATCAAATTCTTTCACGGCATGCCCCGCCTTATCTATGGAACATGTTTAAATTTAGCCCACAGTGCAGCCAACGCTTGAACAACATATGTATTCCGAAACCTAGACTTGATCTTTACAAGAAAAGCTTTAGTTATTGTGCTGCTCATCTTTGGAATACCCTTCCATCCTATATAAAAAAAAATAAATTACACTCCTTCCTACAACTACAAGCTTTCCCAATATCTATTTGATGTCGACTACATGCCTCTATGAATTATAAAACTTAAAAGTTATCTTAAGTGGCTCTTACAGACACCGAATACAATTAATTGTTTTCTGAATAGTCCCGAAAATTTGTTTAGTAGATAGTCATTTATAATGTATGTAGTTACTTCTGTACTGAGTGAATGTTTAAGAGCGAAACGTAAATGTCATATTTTATTTTATGTCTCTCAGCTTCAATGTTAGTTATGTTTGTTATATGAACAGCATATTTGTAGAATGTCTGGAATAGAGTGAAATATGTATGATAAAGTGCAGAATGTCAGACGGGCCTGCGTGCCCAATTCTTAACCCTTTTGAAATAAAGATCAATCAATCAATCAATCAATCTCTCTCTGAAGTGCCCAGGGCACATGAGGCTCCGCAAGAGTTTTCCACAAATGCCTGTCTTTTGCCTTTTTCCGCTCTTGCCCACGTGAGCCCTCTGTTGCTCAACATCCTCTCTATTGTGCTTCTCCATGTCTGTTTTGGTCTACCATTACTTCTGTTCCCCTGTGGTGTCCATCTTAGTGCTATTTTTTGTAATGTGTTGTCAGTCATTCGGAGCACATGTCCCAACCATCGCCAGCGTCTTTCCTCAATAATTGCTGTCAGTAACAATACATCTACTGCTTACAAATTACAGAAATTCCAACAGACATAAAAAATAACATCACGTCTTCCAAAAAATGAAAACCACCAAAGCACAGTTTCAGTCCTGAATAGGACAACACTACAAACTCCTTACATTTTAACTAAGCAAAACTTTGTTCTAAAGGACAAATGTTACTGCTGCTGAATCTAAGACAAGACTGAAACTCAGACTGAGAAAACTTCTACTGAATTAGACTCTCGACGATCCTTTTCTTCCTCCCTGCATAACTGTTCTAACCTTTCTTTTATATAACTGACCTTTCCCTATTCTCTCTTCCAGAAAATTTTATCAGTGAAAACACAAACATATTTTTTATCTTCAACTGCGAGACACTGTTTTAATAACACTAAACTTCAAGAGAAGTCGTTTTTCACAGCTGTTGTGGAAGTTTCTCCTACCTAACGTTCACTTTCACTTGTAAATTGTCCGTCCTGAGCTAAGACACATAATAAGAATTATTGATTTTTTTGTTTTGTTTTAGAGACGGGCTAAAATTAGTCAGTGGTGAGAGGGAATTAATTCTTTCCTTAAGTACTTTCTTTTAACAAGATAGTCTCCCTTAGACTACCAAAATTCGATCTTTATTAATCTCAATAATATATTATTGCACATTAAACTGTTAATATGATGGAAAATGACAGTTGGGGTTTCTGTGATACAGTTTATAATGACGAAAACAATAAAATGAACATGGTCAAGTTCTTACATTTCGTAGATTTTGAACATGTTTGCGCAGGTAATGTTATCGGGTGTCTGAACATTGTCTAGATTTTATTTCCCTATTATGAAAACAATGAACTACGACAGATTAGGTTCCAATGTTTTTTCTGTTATGTTCTGCTGACTCGAAACAACAACATCTGACGGCAGCTGCATAGCTGAAATCAAACCATGAATAGGAAAGTGTCAAGAAAATATAAGAGAATCTTCCAAAAAGGATGGAAAAGTGTATTATTGTGGCATATTGAGCCTATGTTACTGTATGATTCAACAACAGATGATACCGAAACTGGAAGCAACAGAGAAGTGATTTTTATTGAAGAGTAAACTGGAGGTCCTCAGAGAAGTTTCAGAACACGAAAGCTAATTAGAATTGACCAGTTACAGCTGGAGATGTTTAATTCCCACATGATGGCAAGAGTGAATGACTCATTCATTCATTCATTTGCTTGTCCCTTGCGGAACTTTGAGTGAATGACTCATATAATTGATAAAATAAATAACGATAACGTGAGTAACCCCACACACTCAAGACCTATCATCCAAGACGCAATGATTACACACATATTGTTCAAAATTCAACTAGAACCATCTTCTTCGCGTCAGGCAAAGCCACAACTTCCTTTATTCCTCTGTCCACTTCCATAGCCAGGTTATACTGAGCTCCTACCGTAGCTCAAACCTTTGCCTACAGTGTTTAATTACTAAACCCTGTAATCATTAATGCAGTACCAGCTCATCATATTAAATACTTTATAGTTAGATAACATTACCTTCTCGCTCCACCAAAGAAATCTGCCTCTAAGCTACAGAAATGTTGAATAATAACCTCTTTATCACAGCTGCTGCTATCACGATATATATAAATATATATATATATATACACAGTGTATCCACAAAATCATTCCTTTTATAGCTAAACATAAATAGAAAATGTACACTAAATTAAAGAGTAATTTTGTTAGGCATGTAATTCTGTGTGGTGATAGTGCTAGCCAGGCATTCCACCCGCTCCTACCCCCTTTCAAATCTAGCTTTGTTGATCTGAACTAATGCGCTACTTGTCGGCGAAATGTCGTTTTATAATACTTCACTTTCACGTGACTAACTATACATTCATTCATTCATTCATTTGCATGTCCCTTGCAGAACTTTGCCTCCCTAACAGCACTCATGTAGGCATCTCGGTTGTGAGCATCATGGCCTGCTGCTGATGCATCCATTTGCAGATCATCAACGATGCCTTGCAGCCATCATCGCCTTGGTCTTCCTCTTTTCTTTTTCCCATTATGTACCCTTCCAGGACGGTTTTCTCTAGATTACCATGATGTTTAATGTGTCCAAAATATTTAAGTTTTCTCTCTCTAATCCTCTTTACTAGCCAGCCTTCTTCAATATTAAGTTCTTGTAGTATAGATATATTTGTTATTTTTTGTGTCCATGATATTTGAAGAACTCTTCTGTGGCACTTACATACAAAGCCATTTATGTGTTTCTCAGCTGTTTTATTAAGTGTCCAGGTCTCTCAAGCATATGTTGAGATGGGAAATGTGCATGCCCTTAAAAATCTTATTTTTGTAGTTCTGTCTGTTCCGCTCCACAGATTCTTTTGTTGTTTTACTTTCTGAAGAGCGATAGATGTCCTCCTTTTAATTTCCCTCATTGTATCTCCATTATTAGTTAACAGTGATCCAAGACTCTCCACTTCTTCCAGTTTTTCCTCATTGATACATATTTCAGCTGCCTTGTTTGTTGTGTTTGTTGTCATCAATTTAGTTTTCTTCGCATTAAGATAGAGGTTTTGCTCTGCACTATTCTTACGAACTGACAGAATTAGTTTTTCTCTTCGTTTTTGTGTAAAACACTGTGTCATCGGCATATCTAATCTCTGGTATTTCATAACCTCCATTGTTATGGCATGTTAATATTCTTTGTCTACATCTTCTCTAACATTCCCCATTATATTTTCAGTTTACAAGTTAAATAGGTAAGGCGAAAATATGCACCCCTGACGGACCCCTTGTTTTATGTCAAACGAAGTTGATTCACTATTTAGTTTTACTGCTGCTGTGTTGGTCTAGATACAGCAGTGATGTTAATTGTATCAAATATGTTGGAAATCCCATTTTTTCCAGTATTTCCCAAAGCTTATGGTGTTGTATATAATCAAATGCCTTTGAGTAGTCTATAAAGGCTAAATATAAATTCACATTAAAATCTCTGCATTTCTCTATTATTAATCTTATATTGAATATATGATCTCTTGATCCTCTTCCTTGCCTGAAACCAGCTTGGACCATATTGACTTCTTTTTCTATATTCTTACGAAGTTTACCCATTATGATTTTTAAAAGAATTTTACTGGCATGACTAATCAGGGCAACAGCTCTGTAGTTTGTGCATAATTTCAGATTACCCTTTTTTTGGCAGTGGTATGAATATAATTCTTTTCCATTCTTTTGGCCAAATACCTGAATGCCATATCTTTTTACATAGTGCATGATAGATTGTTGCACATTCCTTTCCTCCTGCTTTAATAAATTCAGCTGTTATCTCATCACATCCTGGTGATTTACCATTTTCAGAATCTTTATTACCCATACAAATTCTTCTATTGTCTGTTCGGGTTCTTTCTCATCCAATAATAATTCACACTGTTGATTTTTGCTTTCACAGTCAGTTGTTTCATACATTCTTCTTCAATATTCCTTCCATCTTTCTAGGATTTCCTCTGTCTTTGTCAAGGTATTCCCCATATTGTCACAAATTACATTTAGCTTAGGTGTGACATTTCTCCTCAATATCTTCATTACTTTAAATATTTCACTGTCTCTTCCACACTTCTGATGTCCTATTATTCTTTCACAACAATCTTGTATGTATTATTGTTTGTCTTTTCTTATGTTTCTTCGTACTTCTTTTGTTAAAGATGTATATTTCTCTTTGTTGTTGTTTGTCACTGTCCACTGAGTCTTCATTTCTCTACGTTGTTTTATCAGCTTTTACCTGCTGTAATCCATCCATTCTTTTGTGTTCTTTTACTGGAACCATGTCTTTAGCTGTTGTTATTAAGATATCTCTGGCCTGCGTAGCCAAATCATCTAGTGTCATCTCCTCCTGTACAGCCATCAGGATTTCGAAACGGTTCTTCACTTCTATACCGTATTGTTCTGGTATTTTTGTAAGATCAAAGAACTACGCATCCGAAACCAAATTCACAAAATATTTACTGTAGTGTAGGTATCATGCTTTTGCTAGATTTAGTTCTGATAATTTAAGAGTTCCATATTGTACTACTATTTTACGGAGACATACACACGAGAATGAGTCGAATAAAAAATATGTTCATATTTTTTTTCAATAGCTTTTCTCCTTAACCTACTGTTACATTATATATAACACGTGGATGAAACGGAAGGATAAAATGAGGTTTTTAAATGATTATTTAGAAAGCTACGTAAAAGTAGCATAATAAATTGATATAAATTGTGATGTTGTAAATCGTTTAACTCTACGTGCGCACTAATAGCGTAAATTTACAGTGTGTAACTGTTCTCAAATTGTTATATCTCCACTGAAACCTGCAGGCAGGGTCTATAACTAATTGTAAATATCATAGCTGGCACTGTGACAAAAAGAAGGAATATGAAAGATAAACAATGCTTACTCCTGCTCTCATTCAAATTACTACTTACATCGTTATAGCTTATGTCACTATTACTACACTATAATGTAATTGTGGTACAGGGGAAATAATTGAAGTTCTAGTGCCCGTGTCCTGCGCCAAGGGCTAAGAAATGGCAAGAATATGATGAGCTGTTCTGTAAAATACAATTATGGCTCTTAAATAATTGTATATAGACGGAAGATGCGAATCTTTAGATACCAGAGAAAAATTATATTTTAGAAAATATCGACCTGCTTGTGGTTATCTATTACAGCACGTTATAAATAACCCGCACATTAACCAATGAGAGAAAACAGTCTGATAGGAGAGACGCGGCAATAAAAGTCGATAGATTCATGCAGTTTATAATACTAGATTCACAAGTGTACGAGTATATCTTGTAATGTGATCAATCATTGTTTAAAACTGCATGTGCAGCTGTCAGTATGACAGATTATGTTATGAATAAATAACATTATACTGATATGTCCTAACATGAAAAAAAAATTGCACCACAAAGATTAGTATCATAGAGTTTTCATTGTTTAAATAAGAATCAGTTGCAATGGACAGCAAGGTTACACTGCAATCTTGGATTAACAGAACAAACAAAATTAATTCGCAATGTTAATAACTCAGAAAATACAGGGGAACAAAGCGAGACGTTTCGTAGTTCTTGTATGAAACAGGCAATATAACTCTGAACAGAAATTCGATTGGAATTTATGGTGTTCCATAACTAATGTTCAACCGAGCTCACCCTCACATTCATCATTCCCTCCTCCTTCTCTCTTTCTCTCTCTCTCTCTGTCTCTGTCTCTCTCTCTCCTTCGCTCTCTCTATCTCAGGGAATTAATACATAATATAAACAACAAAAACCTTCAAATAGAAGAAAAGAAAAAAGATTCCTGAATTTCTCCATTTCCTTCTCTAACACTCTGTTTTATAGATGCAGAATTAAGATATCATTTTCAGAACTCATAACAATTCAGTGTTTATTCGATTTACAGTTGAAATCAGAGTGAAGAGTGGACTAATCTGGTCTGTTTGGTGTTACAATGAGTAAATTGGACAGTACTCATAACTAACCATTAGAAGAATACTGGAAAGGCTAGGATATCTGGGTATAGATAATTACCGTGTCATCAAACTAATACAGTGTATCCGTAAAATCATGCTGTGTTTTTATAACCAAACATATTATACATTGAAAATATACCCTAAATGATAGCGTAAATCATAACGTTGTGTTAGACATCTTTAGCTCAGTTATATGTGGCTTCCGTTTGAGGCTCTGCAGATATCTAAGCGCTTTTTAAGTTACTACCAGAGCGAGCAAGCACATCTGAACTGATACGTCACATGTTGGCAGAAGACGCTTTGTACTGCGTCAGCGTAACATAACACCTAGGAATCCGCAATCAGATGCACAAATCAAAAACAATATTTCCGTTGCTCTTTAATGACCGTGTCATATATCTTATATCTTATATCCTTCCCGTACCGTTAAACATCACATAGGGCTCGCAAAGTAGTTCGCCAATTGTGGTCATACTGTGCTATATTTATTTCTAATACTTTATGAGTTTCAAACCTCACCATGATTTTACTTCTAGAACAAGGAATGTCTAAGGGCACACCTATATGGAGATACAAGGATTTGTGCTAGGCATTTCAAGATCATCCACTAGGATTGGGAAAAAAAAAATATCACGGATTACCATGCCACACTGAGGAAGGCTAAAAATGGCACGATGCTTTATTTAAATCTACAGAACTACAGTCTGTGTTTACTATCAGTATTTGCAGAATCAGGCAAATTATCTTTTCAAAGAAATACTGCTCAGTGGTGAAGAGATAAACAACTGGTATCTATATAATAATTATTTAAATGTACCCATATAATACCCATCGTTAAATTATTGCTTATTTTTCTCTCAAGATAATGAAATAACTTTGAAGTGACAAACGATTAAATAAAGCCTGATAGCAAACTTCCAAGAGTAATAAATTACATTAACACAAAATTTCGTAATTTTACATATTTTAAAAACCATCCACTATGAATGATTTGTTACACTGAAATTTATAAAAAATGATTAGGCTGGTTAAAGTTAAGTGTAATTTTTCTCCATTGCTTATATGCAGATTTATAACTGTTAGATAATTAGAAAATAGCTGTATCTAGACCAACAACAGCAGTAAGAATAAATGGTGAAACAACAGCTTAGTTTGTCATAAAACCAGGGGTCCGTCAGGGGTGCATACTGTTACTCTACTTATTTAACTTGTATGCTGAAAATATAATGAGGAATGTTAGAGAATATTACGATGCCATAACAATTGGAGGTTATGAAATACCAATGATTAGATATGCTGATGACTCAGTGTTACCGTCCACAACACAAAAAAGGAATGGAAAAACTAATTATGTCAGTCCGTAAGAGCAGCGAAGAGCAGAACCTCTATCTTAATGCAAAGAAAACTAAATTGATGACAACTGACAAAACAAACAAGGCAGCTGAAGTATGTATCAATGAGGAAAAATACTAACTAATAATGGAGATACAATGAGGGAAATTAAAAGGAGGACATCTATCGCTCTTCAGAAAGTAAAACAAATAAAGAATCTGTGGAGAGGAGCAGACAGACCAACAAAAATAAGATTTTTAAGGTCATGCATCTTTCCCATCGCAACATATGCCTGTGAGACCTGGACACTTAACAAAACAGCTGAGAAACACATAAATGCTTTTGAATGTAAATGCTACAGAAGAGTTCTCCAAATATCGTGGACACAAAAAAGAACAAATATAGCTATACTATAAGAGCTTAATATTGAAGAAAGCTGGCTAGTAAAGAGGATTAAAGAGAGAAAACTGAAATATTTTGGACACATTAAATGTCATGATAATTTAGAGAAGACCGTATTGGAACGATACATAATGGGAAAAAGAAAAAGAGGAACACCAAAACGAATATGTCTGCAAGACATCGTTGACGATCTGGAAATGCATGCATCAGCGGCAGGCCATCTTGCTCACAACCGAGAGGCCTACAGGAGTGCTGTTTGGGAGGCAAAGTTCCGCAAGGGACATGCAAATGAATGGATCAATGAGATAATTTTGAAGTAGAGTTAATTACAATTATAATCTATAAAACTCCATTATTGCATTCTAATATAATCAAAATTATATTTGTGTCCCTAACTGTTATTCTTTGTGAACAAAAGAATAATGACAGTGTTATCCCAAATTTACAGTATATTTGTTAGCTACCAGTTTCTTCGATTTAATGAATATGACTGGTTCGCACCAAAGAGTTACTGTTTGAGTAAATGAGCTTTAATGTGTTAAATTACATGCCTCACCTGATGCCCACAGTTAGATGTGAGGTAATTTTCTGTTGAAGTGTGTTCTAATAAATCGTGAACTGACTCTGAAGAGTTATATAAATAACACAATTAAGAGCATCTTCCAGGGAGAGCAGTAACCACAGTCTTATTCTAAATTGTGTCCAAGCAATTTCCACAAACGATGTTTGTTCTATTGATCTAACGTATGATTATATAAAATATATAAACATCTCTTGAACGTGCATAGGATATCTTTTCTTCACCAGGTTTTATTCTGGAATTCATCACACTTCAATACACATAAAATGATGTTCCACGTGTTATTTTATTGATATCTGAGTCTTATATACTTCTGAAGCAAATCAAACTGTACTAATTAAAAAGACAATATTTAAATACAGGCAACATTGTGTAGATAAAAGTGAAGTTTGACAATGGAACAAAGCACGGTCTCAGGTATCACAGCTTCTGATGCAAAGTCATCGGAGGACTCCCGTCTCAGATTAGAAGTTGAAATTTTTGTTAGTTATGAAACCAGAAAAATATTTGAAATTGTTAATTATGTGTGTCTATGTGGTATAATTAGTCTGTTGGGTATTATAGGGAATATTGTCAACATAATTGTGTTTTGTAAACAAGGTTTCAGTAACACAAGTAACATTGCATTCTTTGGACTCGCTGTCTCTGATCTCTGTTGCCTTGTAGCTTTGGAAGGAATGTCATTTTGCATGAATCCGCTTTTTCTTACGTTCGGTTCTGTTTGGGATCAACTGCAAGTCATGTATCTATCAATGGGAATGCCACATATTTGTTTCTGTAGAATCACCAGCTTTATCACCGTTTATATTACAGCTGAGAGGTACGTCTCTATAGCATCACCGTTAAAGGTGAAACAAATTATCACACCAAGAATCACAATAATGACACTCTTTCTGATCTTCCTAACAAATATACTAACATTCATACCAGAATATGTCTCTGCTTATCTTGACTGGACATTCGTGGCCAAGCAAAATAGAACAATATTCGGATTAACGTTTACAAGCGCCAGGCAAAAATATGAGGGAATGTGCGCTGTGTTACATTCTATTTTTAGTGTGTCGTCTTTCATTGGTGTTGTTCGTTTTACCGTTGTCTTAGTGACCAAATTAAGACAAACATCGGTCTGGAGGAAAGAACTTACCTCAACTCAAGATAATACAGGAAGGATAATATCCAGTCGAGACAAGAAAATGGTGAAAATGATTGTGTTAATAGCCAGTGTTTTAATTGTGTGTTATATACCTGGAGCTGTAGGTGCTTTGATGACGGTTATTTATGGACGAGAATTCAGCATCAAGGGTCGCTATATTAACGAACTTTCTGCGGTGTGGTCTATAATATATGTGTTTCAAGGCTTCAACTCCAGCATCAACTGTGTCTTGTATTACAGGATGAGCTCTAAATACAGACAAACCTTCCGTGAAATTTTGCTCAACCTGAGACTAACAGTAAAGTAAAAGTTAATAGTAAATGCCGTTTTTCACTGCTAAAACGAAGAGAAACTGTATCCACAAAGTAATGAAAATGGATCTTAAGAACAACATACTTGACAATTGTAACGCCCTGCCTTTTTAAATATGATGGTAGTATTCTTATAGCCTTGCATATTATAATAGTAGTATTGTTATTAATGTTAATGTTCTTATTATTACTATTAGCATTTTCATTATAGTTGTGATTATTATTGATAAGTTGAATGAATATAAGGAATGATCGAAACGTCTAGAACCAGTGGGAGAGAAACACTCCCACGGCATTAGTGTTATTATGACAGAATTAAGCAGATACTTTAAAATACTAGAGGGAAAGGCAAATTAAGGAGATACGCCCAGAATACACTAGTCCTGACACAACTAACTTGAACAAGTAGATCAACAGATAAAGACAGACGGACACTGTAGAAAGTTACTAACTAATCCGCAACAGTTGATTGAAATAAACACCGATGACACTTGAACAGACCTGGCCGCTCGGCACACCTGCGAATGTCGAACAGGCCTGACTTATTTACGAGTTTTACTACTAGCTACTCAGTATTCAGAAAAAAACAACTGACCAGCAGTAGATCTAGAGGTGTGTCGTAATGGACAACAGACGATATATAAGAGAGACATGTAGTTTTGAGACAGATAAGAGAGGAAAGCAATGATAGATGGACAAGTGGAGTCAGTAGATTTTAGGGAGAACGAAAAGCAGCTTAGAACCAGAAATAATTTAGGACAGACAGAAAATGTGTTCAAGTTAGAAAGTATTTATTATTAATGAATGAGAAATGCAGAAGATTTGATATTTTTGGAACTTTGTGTAAAATGTTTTCGGAGATGCCTCAATTTGATACTTGTAAATTTCGATTGATGAGCATTAAATGTGAATATAATTTGACTCAGATACTAACCATCTGAATTTTATGGTGACTATGTGTGTTAAGATTTCAGTCTTATGGTGGATCATATATTTGTCACGTGCAGTGACATTCTGAACTTGTGAAGTGAACAAAAATAATGAAATGAAGACTGTGATAACAAACATTTTCGCGGCTACAGCCTAAAATAGAAGTGAGGAACAATCAGCCTGATTGTAATAAAAGGACAATTTTAAAAAAAACAGTAAATATTAGAAACTTTTTTATTAGTCATTGAACCATTAAACAATTTTCTCTTTTAAAATTAAACAAAAATTGTAGTCCGGGAAAAATTATGTAGTTTTATTTGTATTACTAATATATAAGTTCTCAGATAATTACAATATTGCTGTTAATACTTCGACAAGAGGATCACTTGCTAGTTGTTCTGTGCGAAGAACTTGACCTTGTGTTACTATCTGTAGATTCTGTGTGTGTGTGGTTTTTAATGTGAACGATCAGCCAGAAGTGGTGAAAAGATACAAAGCTTGCTCTTGTGGAGCCAGTTCATAAGCCTACATCTTCCAATTACAAGCAAATATTACGTTACTATTTTATTGTGGCTGAACATAGAAACATTCAGTCATGAACTCTGTATTCTGGCTACAACGACGAGGTTTAAGACACTCTAGAGATGCTCTCATCTCCTTCCACATTCAAATTTAATGACGGAAGAGCGTCGCGTTGGAGAAATTTGCTTCCTAACACGGAGCACATCTACCTGCAGGGCGAGACAGACTTTAAATCAGCAACGGTAACACTGCTGTTGATGAAGGATAAAAAAATACTATAAATAGTTAAAAACCACTCCTATAACAACAGGGCCATCCGTGGTAATGCAAAATTAAAACATAAATAATGGGCAATAAAATGGGCTCAGTAAAGTTTTACTTGTATGTAACGTTTGTGTGTGCACTAAGTCAGTTTACAGTCTTTAGATTAAGCATTAAATATTGTAGACTAGGTCAAATTTTCTTTGACTCAGGTGACATTGTTCAATATTTTCTGTACTAAATATTTTCAGACATGTCATGAAGAACTAATAAATAAAAGCAACGACTGTGCCTGGCTCTTTCAGGACAGACATCTTGTTAGAATCTCATACAATGTTTGTATACCCAAAACGTTTGAATATTAGCGTCTTCAAGCAAATACTCAACAGAGTATGACTAAACGATTGTGAAGATCTTAGATTCTTTGTCTTATGAGTATGTATAGTTTTTGCCAATGATTGTGTTTTATCCTAACATCAAAGAATCTTGTTCTGATGGATTTCGTAATGAAAAAAATGACGATGGTTGACTAAATATCTGGCTCCAAGCTTTGTGGCTATTGTTTTTGACGCAAAGGACAATACAAAGTAATGTATGGATCTGATCTTTATAATAACAAGAGAGACTTGATTCAGCTGGTATCAGTGTAGACATGACAAACAAAAGTAATATACAACATTTTCATCACTTCCAAGTATTGCATCTGTCTGGTGACAGAATAGAAGAAAACCCAACCAAGATGAATTAGGAAAGCCATCTTATCTTATCTTATCCTATCTTAACTTCCCGTGCCGTTAAACGTCACATCGGGTTCGCACGGTAGTTCGCCAGTTTTTACTGTTTTTCGGCTAGCTTTTCAAACTCATCAAGGGACTTTATTGTCTATTAATTTAGCCTCTCTTAACAATGTTCTCTTTAGAGTTTTCCGTGGTCGGTTTCTTTTTCTTCGTCCTGTTGTGTTCCATTTGAAGGTTTGTTTTAGGACTCTCTGATTGTTTCTTCTCATCACGTGACCAACATATGTCCATCTCCTTTTCCTGATCACCCATGAGACATGTTGTTGTTCGCTTATCTGTCTTATCTCTGCATTGCCCTTGATATCCTTTCACTTGATACCGAATATCTTCCTTAGGCATTTGTTTTCAAAAGAGTCTAATTTCTTGTCTATTTCTTTAGTTGTTTTTCAGCTTTCGCATATATGAGGGGGGATATATATTTGAATTGAATAATCTTAACTTGGTTTTTGTGCTTATAACTTGTGTATGCTATATGTTCTCAAGGTTCTTGAAGATCGATGTTGCTTTTGCAATTCTAATTCTAACTTCCTTTCTGGTGTCACCATCCTGGTCTATGTAGCTGCCAAGCTATGCAAAGTGATTGACTTCTTCAACATCTGTCCTTTCTATGTGTGTTTTTCCATTTTGATTAATGGGAAGTTTCATTATTTGTATTTTGTCCTTGCTAATTTCAAGTCCTATTTTGCTAGCCAGTGAAGACAGGCTATCTCTTTTTCCTTGCATGGAATTCACATTGTTACTGATAAGAGTTATGTCATCAGCAAAATCAAGATCTTCTATTTGGGTCCCATGTACCCAGTCAATATATGTGTTACTTGTGAAGTCCATTGCAATTCAAAAAAATGAAAAGAGATACATCATTGTTTCACACCTGTTTCAACCTGGAACTATTCGCTCATTCCTTCTTCTGTTTTGACTGCACAAACGTATCAAGACAACCATACAAATCTCTTTAACGCCCATCTTTTTAACATTTTCACCCAGATTTTGAACAGTCCTGTACATTTTATTTAATATAAACAAGAATATGTAAATGATGATACTAGAGCCGAAGAGGTTGTCTGATTTTGCAATCACCGACCCATTGGAGACAAGCTAGCGTCCTGGTTGACGAAGCATAACCTATCAAGACTGTCCAGTCTCTCCGTTGGTACCACAGTAGCGGGCCTAGTCTGGCTAACGGGGACAGGAGTCACAACAGCCCCAGTGGCGATGGAGTCAGCTAAAGAAAGATTGCATGCTCTGTTCCTTGTAGCGGCAATCAGGGACTGACAAAATATTCACCAGAGTCCACTCACAAGACCACACCTCAGCATCCGCACAGCATCGGCTACAAGGAACATGAGCTAGCAGTTCTAGGACGACTGAAGAAGAAGAAGAACCGAAGCTTATCTGGAGCTTTTTGTCTGATTTTGCATCCTAAATACGTTAATAATTATGTATGCAATCTAATATACTTCATTTCCTTGAATACACGTTTCACAAAATTGCCATTGTGATTCGGGGTTTATTTAGAGATCAACGTCTGTTCAAGATCGGTGTTTATTTGCAAAATATCATTTACTGTTTTGCAGCATCGGTATCAGCCTAATACGTACGTTAGTGTTCCGCGACCTTTTCACCTGGCACGAGGATTAAAAAAAAGTGTCGCCTACCGTAACGGCAAACTAGCTGCGAGTAAATTAAGACCCTATGCAACCACCACTTCGAGCATGGAGGTGCAGGCAGAATCAGAAGCAAATTCATGGTTCGTGGAGCAAGACGATTCGCATAGGGTCATTGTGACTGACTCCCAAAACATGGTACGCCATTTAGAGGGATTTTTTTTCCGCAGGGATTGGATCCTTCTTCTACAGTCCTCTCGTTTATTCAGACTTTGGATCTACAGCCCAGGTCATGTGGGGTCAAAGGCAGTGAGAAAATGACAAGCTATTCGCACAGCAGCAGTTCAGGGCAACCTCAGAATGGACAAGGAGAAGAATGCAAGTGGCACTTTGAACAGACTGCTTATGGAAGACGACATAAGATTGAATGACAAAAATACATCAAATGTATGATAGATTAGCTGGCGTTTTTCAAAACGATGTTATTTGGCTCGCATTATCATCAACCAGTTTGGGACTGGTTTCATCAGCAGGCGCAGTGGATGTTGGAACGGAAGGCGGTGCACATATCGGAATGCCTGAAGAGAAGGGATGCCAGAACAGTCTCTAATTAGAGATTAGAAACCTTTCTTTCCTTTCGCGACAACTATATAAAGAACAAAGAGAGCAACTGACAGGTTGTGTGTATTTACATAGTTTATTTTCATCTTCAGATTTTTCTGTCTCTTTCTTTCTTCTTGCTCTTCCTTCTCTTTATCCTTCTCTCTCTGTCTGTCGGTTTTTTAACATCATTTGAATGTCAAGTCCGCTTCTGAAGTATATTTTAATTCCCATACCAAAACAGAAATAGCAGGCGGTGCATGCACACACAATTTTGTCTGTTCGAGGAATATCTTTCTTAAGGTAATCTGCAACTAAACACTGTGCAAATCACTGAAAATGGCAGCTGGGGTTCTTGTTACATAGTTTATATTGATGAAAACATTAAGATGAACATAATCAAATTATTAAATTTCGTTGACTGTTAAAGCTTTCTGAGCAAGTAAAGATATCGGGTGTCTAAACATGTTTTTTTAATTTCATTTCCTTATTATAAACAATAAAACCATAACAGAACAGGTTCAAAAGATTTTACTGCTGTGTCCTGTTATAACAAAATCTAATGACAGGTACATAAATGAAATCAAGCCATGAATAGGAAAGTGTCAAGAGAATATAAGAGAATTTCTTAAAATGATTGGAAAATGTATCATTGTGATATATACGAAGCCAATATTCATTCAGTCATCTGCATGTCCCTTGCAGAACTTTGCCTCCCTACCACACTCATGTAGGCCTCTCCGTTGTGAGCAACATGGCCTGCTGGTGATGCATCCATTTGCAGATCATCAACGATGTCTTGCAGCCATCTTCGCCTTGGTCTTCCTTTCTTTCTTTTTCCCATTATGTGTCCTTCTAAGACGGTCTTCTCTAGATTATGAGGGATTTTAATATGTCCAAAATAGTTAAATTTTCTCTGTTTAATCTTCTTTACTAGCCAGCTTTCTTCAATATTAAGTTCTTGTAGTATGGATATATTTGTTCTTTCTGTGTCCATAGCATTTGAAGAACTCTTCTGTAGCATTTAAATTCAAAAGCATTTATGTGTTTCTCAGTTGTTTTGTAAGTGTCCAGGTCTCACAGGCATATGTTGCAATAAGAAAGACGCATGCCCTTAAAAATCTTATTTTTGTAGTTCTGTCTGTTCCTCTCCACTGTTTCTTTAGTTGTTTCACTTTCTGAAGAGCGATAGATGTGCTCCTTTTAATTTTACCTCATTGTATCTCCATTATTACTTAGTAGTGATCCAAGATATTCAAAACTCTCCACTTCTTCCAATTTTTCCTCATTGATACATTTTTCAGCTACATTGTTTGTTTTGTTAGTTGTCATCAATTTAGTTTTCTTCGCATTAAGATACAAGTTTTGCTCTTAGCTGTTCTTACGAGCTAATATTACTGCATAATTATACAGAGTGGACATTTACCAGATACAGAGACTGGAAGAAAAAAAAGTTGTGATTTTGGTGAAAGATTAATCAATAAATGTGAAGAGGCAGAATAAAAACTGAAGAGGTCCTCAGAGAACTTTCAGAACACGAAAGCTAATTAGAATAACGTGGAAATGCCAGAATTTCTCGGACATGTCAGTATAAGACAAAGAACATGGTACTGATAGGGAAAAAAGGAGATGAGAGGGAGTATAACACTTTCATTGTTGTGAATTATATATTTATGACTGAAGAATAGGTTCTGAATAATATATTGATGGATTGATGTGTTCTCTCTTGTAATCCTGTCACTTGTATCGATGATATTGCTTAATTATAGCAGAGAATATTTCTGAATGATTATTGTATTGAAGCTTGCAGATGTTCTTTGATTAATGAGGACATTATCTTCACACACAACCTGATTCCTTTTGTCTAGATTAGGTTCCACAAATATTATAACATTCGGTGGACCATGTCCGATGAAAAGTTCACTGAATCCATTTAATCATTTGAATAAGATGCAATAGGACATAAAATTCGTCTTTGATGCACATAATCATTGTTCACAATATCAAACTGCAGCATATTCTAGATGCAGCATTTCTGCAATGTTATCAGCTTCACAATACTGTACACATGATACGAGAATAATTCCAAACCCTCTACTATATTAGATCTGCAACACGTGATCAGCTCCTCGTCTCAATCACTTTAGACGAAGTTTCAAAAGTATCAAATTTTCATAATCACTTGAAACACATCTTCAGTCTGGACTAAAACTAATTCTCATTCTAAACTGCTTTTCCTGAGTATCTATTTTGTCCTTTGTGTGTCCTCTATGTTCTCTGTGCGTGTGTCAGGTCTTCTATTTCTCTTTGTGTGTCCTCAATGTCCCTCTTAAAACTGCATGCCTTATTATAAGTCGTAAGTCAATTATCCAATAGGCCACACCTAGTCAATTATCCAATAGCCTACACCTCTACATCTTTCTAATTGGTCAGTTGGTGAAGTCGGTCCATTCCTTTTTTTTCAAAGGTTCAAATTGCGTCCTAAGATTAGCAATTATGCGTCATGTGTCAGTCTATTGCGTCATATCCGTCTATACAATTGCCCAGTCCACTGTATCTTTCACGTCGTAGGTCTCAGGGATTAGTCATTCTCTCCTTTAATTGTGTCCTCGCTTTTCATTGTGTCTGTCCCCTCTGTTATCCGAGTAAATCCTCTTTGTCCGTATTCATTGTCAGCGTCTAGTATTTCTAAGTATCTATGTATTTCTGTCGTAACAATACTAATATGATGCGAGTGTTCCTTTCCCCACTGCTGCCCCCCCCCCCCCCTCACCAGTTCTCAAATGTTCCAGCTTTTTAATCTATTTTATACATATTATGGCATCAAGTGGAACGAATTCAAGAACAATGCAGAGATAAGACAGATGACTGAACAACAACCAGTTTCATGGGTGATCAGGAAAAGGAGATGGACATATGTTGGTCACTTAATGAGAAGAAATGATCAGAGAATCCCAAAACAAGCTATCAAGTGGAACACAACAGGCGAAAGAAAAAGAGGCAGACCGCGTGAAACTCTGAAGAGGACATTGTTAAGAGAGGCCAAATTAAGAGGCATAAAATCCCTTGATGAAGTTGAAAAAGTCGCTGAAGACAGAAAAAATACCGAACTACCTTGTAAGCCCTATGTGACGTTTAACAGCACGAGAAGGATATAAGATATAAGATACATATCATTAATAATAAACTATAATGAATATGTTAAGAGTAATAATAATAATAATACGAACATTAATAATAATAAGTATGATAGAGTCCCAATTTATAATTATGTCAGTCTGTAAGAACAGTGAAGGGCAAAACCTTTATCTTAATGCAAAGAACATTAATTGACGACAACTGACAAAATAAATAGGAGAAGCGAAATATATATCACTGAGGAAAAACTAGAAGAAGTGATGAGTTTTTAATGTCTTGGATCATTACTAACTAATAATGGAGATACAACGAGGGATATTAAATAGAGGACATCTATTGCTCTTCAGAAAGTAAAATAAATTTTTAAAAAGCTGCAGAGAGGAACAGACAGAACTACAAAAATAAGATTTTAAAGGAGATGCATCTTTCCCACCACAACATATGCCTTTGAGACCGGGACACGTAACAAAACAGCTGATAAATATATAAATGCCTTTGAATGTAAATGCTACAGAAGATTCCTTCAAATATCATGGACACAAAAAAGAACAAATATATCCATACTAAAAAAACTTAATATTGAAGAAGATTGGATAGTAAAGAAGATTAAAGAGAGAAAACTTAAATATTTTGGACATATTAAACATCATGAGAATTTAGAGAAGGCAGTCTTGGAAGGGTACATAATGGGAAAAAGAAAGAGGGGAATACCAATGTGAAGATGGCTGCAAGATATCATTGCTGATCTGCAAACGGATGCATCAGCAGCAGGACGTCTTGCTTACAACAGAGATGCCTACAAGAGAGCTGTTAGAGGCAAAGTTTCGCAAGGGACATGCAAATATCTGATTGATTGCTACTAATTTACAAGGAACTAAACTGTAATATGTTACGAGAGAAATGGCATAAGAGACTAACCAACTGGCCTAGGAAAAGGAAAAGCTATTGAACGGACTGGAAATATAAAAATAAACTGCACAAGATGAAGAATTATGGACAATAACGTTATCTATCAAAGCATATAATTAACGTGTAAAAATGCTGCTTTAGTGTATCATTTCGCTTAAGATAACGCTTACTTATATGGTTCTGAAGTATAGGAAATATATTTTGAATACACAAATAAAAACAAACAGTTTCTTTAAAATGCTGAGAATATTTACGGAGACATTGAAGTATTTTAAGAAAATGAAAATAAATCGTAGCAGACTGCACGTGAAAAAGAACTTATGATTGAGACTATACGTTGAGAAATATGACGAATAGTCCAAGAAGCTATAAAGGTGAAATGTGTTTCTCAGACTACCAAAAGGCAGTAAAGAAAATTGAAAGACAAGATATATCCGTTATATGATAGAATAGGAAAGTGATTCCAAATGCAGTAACAAACATAATTAACTGATGATATCCCAGTAAGAAAGTCGAGTGACTTTACAATTTTTCAGTTGGTATTATGGTGACAATCAGGTAAAAGAATCGGGGGGGGGGGGGGGGGGGTCGCAGATTAAACTACAAACATGTAAAAATGCAATGGAAAGCTGTTCATTCATTATTCATATTTTTGCGGTGGGAAAAATGCATGCCCCTAAATCTAATTTTTATAATTCTGTCTATCCATGGATAGCAGTTACAAACTTCAATATATATATATATACATTTGAAGTTTGTAACCGCTTATGTATATATCTTGTGTCCGTAAAGTTATTTCTTGTTATAACCTTATATATTACAGAGAACACAGAAAATATGCACTATTTAAAAGAGTAAGTCACAGAGTTCTGTTGTTTGGCGTAATTCTATGTTGCGGTTGTGTCGGTCACGACTTCCAGCAGCCAGTTCCTAAACTAAGAGCCACATGTTGGTGGGATGACGTTCTGTATCACGTGACCGCCTCGTGATTAACTCAGAATCCGAAACCAATTACAGAAATCAAATAAATGTTTCAGTTGCTCTTTAATACAGTGTCAGCATTATGGCTTAACTGCATATTTACTTCACACCACATTATGATTTTATTATCTATCTATCTATCTATCTATCTATCTATCTATCTATCTATCTATCTATCTATCTATCTATCTATCTATCTATCTATCTATCTATCTATCTATCTATCTATCTATCTATCTATCTATCTATCTTTACATAATATCTATAGATAACATCAGACAAACGCAGAGGATTAAAATGGACACAGTGCTGGAGGACCTTGACTTTGCGGACGATATTTGTCTACTATCAAGCAGCCACAAAAATATGGAAGATAAAATAAACAAGCTAACTTAGAATGCAAACAACATAGGACTAAAGATCAACGTAGAAAGACAAAGTTAATGAAGCAAAATGTGAACAACAGAAATGTACTCAGAGTAGATAGCAGGTTAGTGGAGGAGGTCAACGAGTTTGTATACCTTGGCAGTAGAGCAGTAGAAAATGGAGACAGCACAGAAAACATCAATAGGAAACCAGGCTTTTGCAATGCTGCAGACTATATCTTATATCTTATATCCTTCCCGTGCCGTTAGACGTCACATAGGGCTCGCAAAGTAGTTCGCCAATTTTTCCTGTCTTCAGCGAGTCTTTCAACCTCATCAAAGGATTTTATGCCTGTTAACTTGGCCTCTCTTAATAATGTCCTCTTCAGAGTTTCACGCGGTCTGCCCCTTTTTCGCTAAAAAACTAAGCATGAATACGAAAATAAGGATATTTAACAGTAATGTTCTAAGTGTACTATTCTATGGAAGTAAATGCTGGAAAATTACCAAAACCATAGAAAACAAGTTGAATTCTTTCCAGACTAAATGATAATGAAGAATTAGAGAAATATTTTGGCCAAACACCATAAGAAATAACATCTTGCTGGCAGAAATGCAGAAGAAACCATTGACAGCATTTATTGAGGAAAGACGCAGGCGGTGGTTGGGACATGTGCTCCTAATTACTGACAACACATTACCAAAAATAGCACTAAGATGGACGCCACAGGGGAACAGAAGTAAGGGCAGACCAGAAGAGACATGGAGAAGAATAACAGAGATGATGTTGAACAACAGAGGGCTCAAATGGGCAAGAGCAGAAAAAAAGGCAAAAGACAGGCATTTGTGGAAAACCCTTGTGGAAGCCCCATGTGCCGTGGGCACTTAAGATTCAGAGAGAGAGAGAGTGAGAGAGAGAGAGTGAGAGTGAGAGAGAGTGTGTGTGTATACCTTAAAAAACACCACATACTGAAAAGACGCATTGATTGTGTCAGGGTGTCTTGTGTATCTTCAACAATAAGACACAAAGTGTATGACAATTTCGATTTTGTCCAACATTTTATGTTATCATTTTCATATTGGAGCAAAATAACATATATTTTCGTGATGTTTAGATGTTTTAAAATTCTAGACATATTGAATAGTTTGTCGTAGAATGTTAAAGAGTTTTTGTCGTTTTATATTAAAGGGATTGCTTCGTTATATTAACGCGTTTGTCGTCATTTTGATGAAAATTTTGTTTTATTATATTATACAGTTTCTTGTATTATTTATAGAGTTTGTTGTATTATATTATAACGTTTGTTATATTATATTAGAGAGTTGGGTGTATTACTACAAAGCCAGGCAGTTTTCTCATAGTGTAAACCTTCTTCTTGACAGAATGACACGCAACATCAGCTTATGTGAAGAACATAGACACTATTGAAAAGTTGTGTGTATTTACATAATTTATTTTCATCTTCAAATTCTTGTTATCTCCCATAATTATAGTGCTCTTATTCTTGTTCCTCCCTCTCCTTCTCTCTATGTCTGTCGGTTTTTTAACATCATTTAAATGTCATGTTCCGCTTCTGAGGTATATTTTAATTCCATAGCAAAGCAGAAATAGCAGACTGTGCATGCACACACAACTTTGTCTGTTCGAGGAATATCGTTCTAAAGACAATCTGCGACTATACAACTTTAAAATGACGGAAAAAGACAGTTTTTTTTTGTTGGGGGGGGGGGGGGGAAGGTTCCTGTTACACAGTTTATATTGATGAAAACAAATGAACGTAATCAAGTTCTTAAATTTCGTACGCTTGTAAAATTTTTCGGGCTGATAACGTCACGATATCGGGTGTCTTAACATATTCTTCATTCCATTTCCTTATTATAAAAAAATGAACCATAACAGAATAGGCTCGGAAGATTTTAATGTTGTGTCCTGTTACAACATCCAATGACAGGTACTTAACTGAAATGAAGCCATGAATAGGAAAATTTCAAGAAAATTTAAGAGGAATTTCCTAAAATGGTGGAAAAATATATTATTGTTATGTATATGGAGCCAATATTACTGTATAGTTATGCAGCTTGGGCAGTTAACAGATGATACAGAAGCAGCAGATAAGTGATTTTTATTGTAAAGTAAACATTTACCCCGGACAGACAGAAAAAATAAAACTGAAGGTCCTCAGAGAAGTTTCAGAAAAAGGAGGTAATTCCAAGTGACCGGTTACAGCTGAAGATATTTCATTCCCAAATGATTTGCAGTAATGAATGACTCATATAATTGATAAAAGAAATAATGATAATGTAAATAACTCCACACACTCAAGATCTATCGTCCAAGACGCAACCATTACAGACATATTGTCCAAGATTCAACTACAACCATCTTCTTCGCATCAGACAAGGTCACAACTTCCCTTTTATCCTGTGTCCGACTTCCCAGCCTCTACTGAGCTCCTAGCCTCGCTAAAACGCTTGTCACAGTGTGTTTACTAATCCCTGTGATCATTCATGCAATACCAGCTCATCATATTAACTATTTTATAGTTAGATAACATTACATTCTCGCTCAGTCAAAGAAATCTGTCTCTCCGCTACAGAAATTTTGAATAATAACCTCTTTAACACAGCTGCTACTATCACGATATATATATATATATATATATATGTATATATGCACAGCGTATCCGTAAAATCATTTCTTTTATAGCTAAACATACAAAGAAAATATACACTAAATTAAAGACTAAGTTTGTTAAATTAACTTATAAACAATTGCTATGCATAAACTTATTATTATTTCACTGTACTCATATAATACCCATCGTTAAATTATTGCTTATTTTTCAGTCAAGCTAATTAAACAATTTTTTTACTCACAAAAGAAAACACATGGTAGCAGACCTCCAAGGGCAAGAAATAAGACTAACACAAAATTTCCTCACTTTACATATTTTGCACTATCCACTATCAATGGTTTGTTTACTGTAATTCTGTGTGGCGATATTGGTGGCCAGGCCTTCCACCCCCCCCCCCCCTCTTTTAAGTCCAGCGCTGTGGATCTGAACTAATGCGTTACTTTTTGTCGAAATGTTATTTTCTATTAACGCCACCGTCACGTGACTAAGCATCCGAAACTAAACCACAAATTCTTTACTGTAGTGTCGGTGTCATGCCTTTGCTACATTTAGTTCTAATTATTTAGGAGTTTCATACTGTAATACTATTTTACGGAGACAATCACACGTGCGAGCGCGCGCGCACACACACACACAGACACGAATGAGTCGAATAAAAGTTGGTTCATATTTTTTTTCAATAGCTTTTCTCCTTAACCTGCTGTTACATTATATATAACAAGTGGTCGAAATGGAAGGATAAAATGACGTTTTAAAATTATTATATATAAAACTAGGTAAAAATAGCTTAGATAAACTGATATAAATTGTAGTGTTGTAAATTGCTTAACATTATGTGCAGCACTAATAGCGTAAATTTACATTGTGTAACTCTTCTCAAATGTTTATATATCCACTGAAACCTGCATTCAGTGTCTATAACTAATTCTAAACATCATAGCTGCCATTGTGACAAAAAAGACAGAATCTGAAAGATAAACAATGCTTACTCCTTCTTTCATTCAAATTACTACTTATATCGTTGTAGTTTATGTCACTATTACTACATTAAAATGTAATTGCGGTACAGGGGAAATAACTGAAGTTTCTAGTGCCAATGTCTGCTGTCAAGGGGTTAAGAAATGGCAAGGATATGATGAGCTGTTCTCTAAAATACAATTATGGCTCTTAAATAATTATACATCAAACAAAAATTGGGAATATTCAGACACCGCAGGAAAATTTGTATATTAGAAAATAAATAGAGATCGAGTAAATCCTGTTCTGTAAAACATGATCGACCTGCTTGTGGTTATATCCACTCCAGTACGTTATAAAAAACTGCTTCAGTATACTCTTTCTTGGTTGTTCAGCGCCGTTGCTTGTGAGTCGTTTTGAATGCTAGATTGTTTAGTCCCGCTGTGCTGTGGTTGTTCAGTGGAACTGCGAACTTGGGCGTGTTATGTTTCGGTGGGAGTATCTATAAAAACAATTACCGTAAGGGTTTTCCAGATAAGTCATATTATCATGGTCCCTTGTAGAAGTTCAAAAAACATTTTATAAGTCATTTCCTTAGACTACATCGCGTAAAGCAGCACAGTGGTTCTCATCATATAATCAGGTGTCAACTTCGGTCACGAGTTCAGCAGCCAGAAAGTTATCGAATCAATTACATCAACGGCATCTCTATCTATCACATATCTGTAGTATCCATATATATGTCTAATATGACAGACGCGGCAATAAGAGGCGATAGATTCATGCAGTTTATAATACTAAATTCAGAAGAGTACGAGTATATCTTCTGCTTTGATCAATCATTGTTTAATATTGCATGTACAGCTTCTGTATGGCAGGTTATGTTATGAATAAATAATATTATACTGATATATCCTGTAATAAAAAAATGTATCACAAAGATTAGTATTAAACATAAAGTTTTCATTGTTTTAATATGAATTAGTTGCAGCAGACACCAAGGTTACACTACAATCTTGAAGTAACAAAAGAAATAGAATTAATTCTCACTGTTAATAAATCACAAAATAGAACGAAAAAATGCAAAACAAAAAACAAAACAAAACAAAACAAAACCTGTGATTCTTGCAGGAAACAGCCTAAGCAATTCAACTTCGAACAGAAATTCAGTTGGAGCGCTCCCTCGTATCCACCCCACCCCCTCCACACACACTCTCTCTCTCTCTCTCTCTCTCTCTCTCTCTCTCTCTCTCTCTGTCACGGAATCAGCACATAATATAAAACAACAGAAGACTTCAAGTAGAAGAAAAGAAAAATATTCCTGAATTTCTCCATTTATTTCTTTAACACTCTGTTTTATAGATGCAAAGTGTAGATATCATTTTCAGAACTCATAACAATTCAGTGTTTATTCTGTTTACAGTTGAAATCAGGGAGAAGAGCGGAATAATCTGGTCTTTGTGTGGTGCTACAATGAGTAAAGTGGACAGTACTCATAACCAACCATTAGAAGAATACGGAAAAGGCTAGGATATCTGGGTATAGATAATTATCGTGTCATCAAACTAATACAGTATGTCAGGTTTGATAACTGTTCGTTTTTATAACCACACATATTATACATTAAAAACATACACTAAATGATAGCGTAAATCATTACGTTGTGTTAGACAGCTTTAGCTCAATTATGTATGGCTTCCGTTTGAGGCTTTGCAGACATCTAAGCGCTTTTGAAGTTATTACCAGACCGAGCAAGCAAATCTGAACTGATGCGTCACATGTTGGCGGAAGACGCTTTGTACTACGTCAGCGTGACAACAACTAGGATCCGCAATCAAATGCACAAATCAGAAACAATATTTCAGCTAGTCTATAATGTAGTGTCTGTGTCATACTGTGCTACACTTAATTCTGATACTTTATGGGTTTCAAACCCCACCATGGTTTTACTTCTAGAATAAGGAACGCCTAAATATGCACCCAAATGGAGACACAAGGATTTCTCCTTCTTCTTCTTCGTCGTTCGCTTCTACCACCAAGACCGCCCTGTGATCCTACTGAATTTACGCCTGTGTTCCTCGATAGGTCCCGAAAGGACCACACGAGATCCCCGAGAGGACTACAACAGGTTCAGAGTATCGCAAGGCTTGAGCCTGCATTCTTGGTGGGTCTCAGAAGCGGGACTGCGTGACACCGTGGTTTCCGTTGCACCAGTTTAGTCTTGAGTTGGACTTTCTCATCGGAAAACCTCAACGTGTTATGAGATACCAGTGTATCTCCGCCGGGTGAGAGGTTTGTTGCTTATCCAGTCCAGCGTTGGATTTTCTCACTGGAAAACCTCAGCGTGATTAGGATACGCATACATCCCCTCCGGGTGAGAGGTGGTTGCTTATGTAGACTGCACTGATCCAGTGTTTCCAACTTCAGCATTATGTGGTCGTGGCCGCTGCTCTTCCTAGTTGTGACCAGGACGGAGTTTTTGTCCAAGAGGACGAATCCTTGCCACTAGTGACTTCCACCCCTGGGTTGAGCCCGTTTAGTCATATTATCCCAGTATGGGCGTGTTTGAACGTGGTCGGCCTCTAGAGCAGAGGCGCCTTGGTATTATAATAGCTCTCGCCGCGAGACTACTGGACATATTGTGCAAGCTTTGAATTTATCCTTTCCATCACCTTTTCACATCAGCGCCACACAACAACCCTAAATGCTTTTCCACGTTTTCTTCCTTGGCCGGGAGGAGTTTCACTCCACGCGCGGCATTCGAAGAATCTCGCTAGCGGTGTCTTAACCTCTGGATTAAGCCGGTTCAAGCATTTCGCCCGACATGAGTGCACTTAGGACGTGGCCGACCTCCAGACCAGAGGTGCCGTGATTTGAGTACTGTTTACTTCGCTTAGTCCTTTCTTTCACCTTTTTCACAACGGTGCCGCTCGGCAACCCCATTCGCACCTTTCTTCACTAGCCGGAGGAACCCCACTCCACGCACGGCTGCTGAAAAGTCTTGCCAGCAGCGGTAGATGAGCTACCAAACATGACTCTCATCTACCCGAAGCGTCTTGTTTTCAGGCGCCAGATATTCGCCTTCGCCCCTTATCCTGTCAGTTAAAACAGTTCTGCCACGAGAATACCAGGAGCTGGACTTGACTGTCAGAGGCTATTTGAGACGCACGCCGTTGGAGTATCCTCCACCCCACCTCAGGCAATAATAGTCCTTAGAACCATACAAGAATTTGAGCTAGGCATTTCAACATCAGCTGTTTTGTTAAATGTCCAGGTCTCACAGGCATATGTTGCGATGGGAAAAATGCATGCATTTAAAAATCTTATTTTTGTAGTTCTGTCTGCTCCTCTCCACAGATTCATTAGTTGTTTTACTTTCTGAAGAGCGATAGATGTCCTCCTTTTAATTTTCCTCGTTGTATTTCCATTACTATTTAATAATGATCCAAGATGTTCAAAACTCTCCACTTCTTCCAGTTTTGTCCTCATTGATACATATATCAGCTGCCTTGTTTGTTTTGTCAGTTGTCATCAACTTAGTTTTAAATTTTTTAGTAAATAGGTTTGAATGTAAATGCTACAGAAGAGTTCTTCAAATATCGTGGACACAAAAAAGAACAAATATCTTCATACTACAAGAGTTTATATTGAAGAAGGCTGGCTAGTAAAGAGTATTAAAGAGAAAAAAAAACTTAAATATTTTGGACATATTAAATGTCATGATAATCTAGAGAAAACCGTCTTGGAAGGGTATACAATAGGAAAAAGAAAGAGAGGAAGACCAAGGCGAAGATGGCTGCAAGACATCATCGATGATCTGATGAACCGAGAGGCCTACAGGAGTGCTGTTAGGGAGGGAAAGTTCTGCAAGGGACATGCAAATGAATGAATGAATTTCAACATCACCCACGAGGATTGTGAACAAAAAATATCCGGGATTACCATGCCACAAAGAGGAAGGCTAAATACAAGGAGAAGATGCTATATTTAAATCTGCAAAAGAAGTGCAGTCTGTGTTTAATATCAGTACTAGCAGAATCAGGCAAAACAACTTTCTGAATAAAATGCTGCTCAGTGGTGAAGTGATAAACAACTGCTATCCATAAACTTATTATTATTTGAATGTACCCATATAATTCCCATCGTTAATTTATTGCTTATTTTTCTTTCAAGTCAATTAAACAATTCTCAACTGAAAAAAATTGGAAAAATGGTAGCAAACTTCCAGTGGCGGCAAATTACACTACCACAAAATTCCTCACTTTACATGTTTTAAACATTGTGAATGGTTTGTTACACTGAAATTTATTTTTAAAAAAAATGATTAGACAGGTCAAAGTTATAAATAATTTTCCTCCCCGGCTTATGAGCAGTTTTATAATTGTTATGCAATTTCGAAGCAAAATTAACTACACCTATAATGTATTAAAATCAATTATTCTATCTAATACATATAATAAAAATTATAAATATATCTCCTTAACTGTTACTCTTTCTAAATAAATGAATAATGACAGTAAATTATCCAATATTTACAGTATATTTTTTACCTACCAGTTTTCTCGGTTTACTGAATATGACAGGTTCACACCAGACTTATAAATGTATGAATAAATGTAATTAATGAGTTGCAGTATACGTGCCACCCGAAGCCACACTTTCATTCTAGCTAACTGTCTGTAGAAGTTTGTTCACATAAGTCGTGAACTGACTCAGATTTAATTTATAACTAATACCTCTAAATGCATCATCCAGTGTTAACAGGAGTAAAAACAGTATCCACACTACAGTCTTGCTCTAAAGTGTGTCTAAGCAATTTACATAAATAATTTTTGTTCTATTGATCTATCATACGAGTATATAAAATATATCTTTTGAACGTAAAGGATACCATTCTTTCCACAGATTTTATCTTAAATTTATCACGCTTGAACAGACATCAAATTATCTTCCGTGAAATATTTTATTGACATGTGAGTCTCATACGAATATACTTCTGAAACAAATTAAACTGGACTAATTAAAAATACAATATTTAAGTTAAGGTAACATTATGTAGTTAAAAATTAAATTTGACAATGGAACAAAACACGGTCTCAGATATCACAGCTTCTGATGCAGAGTCAGCGGTGGACTCTCGTCTCAGATCAGAAGTTGAAATTTTTGTTAGTTGTGAAACAAGAAGGATATTTGAAATGGTTAATTATGTGTGTATATGTGGTATAATTAGCCTTTTGGGGATTATAGGGAATATTGTCAACATAATTGTGTTTTGTAAACAAGGTTTCAGTAACACAAGTAACATTGCATTTCTTGCACTCGCCGTCTCTGATCTCTGTTGCCTTGTAGCTTTGGAAGGGACGTCGTTCTGCATGAATCCGTTCTTTCTTACGTTCGGTTCTGACTGGGACCAAATGGAAGTAGCGTATATAGCAACTGGGTGGCCACATATTTGTTTCTGTAGAATCACCAGCTTTATCACCGTTTATATTACAGCTGAGAGGTACGTCTCTATAGCATCACCGTTAAAAGTGAAACAAATTATCACACCAAGAATCACAACAATGACTCTCTTTCTCATCTTCCTAATAAATATAATTACATTCATACCAGAATATGTCTCTGTCTATCTTGACTGGACATTCATGGCCAAGAACAATAGAACAATTTTCGGATTAACATTTACAAGTGCAAGGCAAAAATATGAGGGGATGAGCCCATTGTTACATTCTCTTTGTAGTACATCGTCATTCATTGGTGTTGTTCTTTTTACTGTTGTCTTAGTAACCAAATTGCAACAGACTTCGGCCTGGAGGAAAGAACTTACTTCAGCTCACAATAAAAAATGCACTAGCATGTCCAATCGAGACAGAAAAATGGTGAAAATGGTTGTGTTGATAGCGAGTGTTTTAATTGTGTGTTACATACCTGGAGCTGTAGGTGCCATGGTGACGTTTATATTCGGACATCAATTTAGCATCAAGGGTCGCTATATTAACGAGTTTGCGGCAGTGTGGTCTATACCATTTGTATTCCAAGGTTTCAACTCCAGCATCAACTGTGTCTTTTATTACAGGATGAGCTCTAAATACAGACAAACCTTCCGTGAAACTTTCTTCAGACAGAAAGGAACAGTAAAGTAAATGTTAATAGTACAATTTTTTTCACTGCTAAAAAGAAAAGAATTTGTATCCAGAAAGTTATGAAAATGAAATCTTAAGAATGATATGTTTGAGACTTGTAACAAAGTGCCTTGTATGCATGATGATAGTATTGTAATAATCTTGTATATTGTGATATACATTATGATAGCATTATTGTTCTTAATGTTAATATTCGTCTTCTTCTTATTATTATTAGGATTTTTATTATAGTTATGATTATTATTGATAAGATGAACGTGGGTAAGGAATGGTGGAAAATTTGAGAACCAGTGGGAGAGGAACTCTCCACGGCATCAGTATTATTATCGCATAATTATGTGGATACTTAAAAACACCAGACATAATGACGCTAAGGGAAAGGCAAATTAAGAAGATAAACCCAGAATACAATAGTTCTGACACGACTAACTTGAACAAGGAAATCAACAGGCTGAGACAGGCAGACGGGCACTGTAGAAACTTGTGAACTAATCCGCAACAATTACAACATGCAGTTAACAAGTGATTGAAGTAAACACCGATGACACTTCTGGGCTCTCCGCAAACCTGCGAATGTCGGACAGGCCTGAATTATATATTACTACTAGCCAATCAGTATATAAAAAAAAACTGACCAGTAGTAGATCTAGAAGTGTGTCCTATTGGACAACGATATATAAGAGAGTCATGCAGTTTTGCGACAGATAAGAGAGGAGAGCAGCGACATATAGAGCAGATGGAGATTAGATACTTAGGAGATAGAAAAGCAGTTTAGAACCAGAAATAGTTTAGGACGGAAATAGAAAGTGTCAGAAAGTTAAAAAGTGAGTATTATTACCGCTTGAGAAGTGCAGATGATTTGATATTTTTGAAACTTTAAGTAAAATGCTTTAGGAGATGGCTAAAAAAGACAATATCTAAGTTAAGGTAACATTATGTAGTTAAAAATTAAATTTGACAATGGGACAAAACACGGTCTCAGATATCACAGCTTATGATACAGAGTCAGCGGTGGACTCTCGTCTCAGATCAGAAGTTTTCAAGTGAAGAAAACGAAGACATAGTACTGTGTAATAATAATAAAATGAAGACTGGGATATCAAATGTTGTCGCTGCCACAGCCTAAAATAAATGTGAAAGATAGTAAACCTGAAGGTGATAAAAGAACAATTATTAAAGAACAGTAAATATGACATACGTTCTTTATTATAGAATTAATCATATCATTAATTTCATTAAATAATTTTCTGTTTTAAATTTTAAAAGTGTTATTTCGGGGAAAAAATCTGTGATTTTATTGTATTACTTAGTTAGTCTTGGGCCAAAGGCAGCGCATAGGGCGGAGGACAAGGCTCTCCATGTCTGGCGATTCCTTGCTACTTGCTGTAGATCTTCGGTGTTTCTGATGAGCGTTGTTGAACACTCCTTGGTGATAACTCTTCTTAGTGTGTCTTTGGGTCTTCCCCGCTTTCTTTTATCCCCTGGTGACCACGTAAATGCTTGGTGTGGGAGTCGTTATTCGTCCATTATAAGTACGTGGCCGATGTAGTTGCGGCGACGTTTTCTAATAAAGTTTGATACGTAGTCTTGTTTAGTTTCTTGTCTTATTGATATAACCGATCTGAAGTCGTGTCAACAGATATTTAGCAGTCTTCGAAGGCACTTATTTTCACAAGCATCTAGTCTTTTTTCCATTGCTGGGGATGTTATTCAACTTTCGCAACCGTATGTTAGTACTGGCACTATACAAGAGTTTAAGATCTTGAGTTTCATGTGCCTACTGAGTTGTTTTGATTTCCAGATGTTAGTCAGCTTGTTGAAAGCGTTTGACACAAAAGCAATTCGGGTCATAATTTCTGTTGATATGTCTCCCGCGGATGTTAACTTGCTTCCTAGGTATGTAAAACTAGTAACTTTTTCAAGAGCACGGCCATTAAGTTTAATGGTGTCCGGTTTTTTGGTGAGATAAAGAACTTAAATTTTTTGCTGGGTTGATTTTCAGGCCAATTTGTTTAGAGATATCCTGGAGTCGGTTTGTTTTCTCTTGCGCATCAGCGTGTGTGGAGCTCAGAAGTGCCATATCGTCTGCGAAGTCTAGGTCTTCCAGTGATTTGTTGTCAATCCATTTGATGCCCATGTATGTATCATGGGTGCATCTGCGCATTACCCAGTCAACTGCTAGCCCAAATAGCATTGGTGACATGACGCAACCTTATTTTACACCTGTTTTTATTACTAATATGTAAGTTATTAGACAAGTACGATATTGCTTTTATTGCTTCGACAGGGAGATAACTTGGGCCTGCTAGTTGTCCTAGGTGGAGAACATGACTTTGAGTTACTATTTGCAGATTTTGTGTGTGGGTGTGGTTTTTTTAATGTAGCATCGTGAACGATCAGCCAGAATTGGTGAAAAGATACAAAGTTTGCTCTTGTGGAGCCAGTTCATAAGCCTACATCTTCCAACTACAAGCAAATATTACGTTACTATTTTATTGTGGCTCAACATAGAAACATTCAGTCATGAACTCTGTATTCTGGCTACAACGACGAGGTTTAAGACATTCTAGAGATGCTCTCATCTCCTTCATCCTTCCACATTCAAATTTAATGATGGAAGAGCGTTGCGTTGGACAGATTCCTTTCTAACACGGAGCACATCTTCCTGCAGGGCGAGACAGACTTTAAAACATAACCAGGAGCACTGATGTTGATGAAGGATGGAAAAAGCAATATAAATAGTAAAAACCACTTCTATAACAGCAGGGCCATCCCTGGTAATGCAAATTTAAAACAAAAATAATTGGCAATAAAATGAACTTAGTAAGGCTTTATGTAATGTCTGTGTGCACTAAGTCAGTTTACAGTCTTTAGATTAAGCATTAAGTATTGTAGACTTTGACTCAGGTGATATGGTTCAATATTTTCTGTACTAAATATGTTCAGACATGTCATGAAGAACTAATAAATAAAAGCAGCGCCTGGCTCTTTCAGGACACACATCTTGTTAGAATCTCATACAATTTCTGTATACCCATAACTTTTGATTAGCAGCGTCTTCAAGCAAATGACCAGATCTCAACAGAGTATGACTAAACGATTGTGAAGATCTTAGGTTCTTTTTCTTATGAGTATTTATAGCGTCTGCCCATGATTGTGTTTTATCCTAACAGCATCAAAGAATCTTGTTCTGGTGGATTTCATAATAAACAAATGACGATGGTGACTAAATATCTGGCTCCAAGCTTTGTGGCTATTGTTTTTTTGACGCAAAGGACAGTACAAAGTAATGTATAGATCTGATCTGTATAATATTAGGAGAGACTTGATTCAGCTGGTATCAGTGTAGACATGACAAACAGAAGTGATGTGCAACATTGTCATCACTTTCAAGTATTGCATCTGTCTGGTGACAGAATTGAAAAAGACCCAAGCAAGCTGAATTAAGAAAACCATCTTATCTTATCTTATCTTATCGTATCTTATCTTATCTTATCGTATCTTATCTTATCTTACAAACTTTCCGTGCCGTTAAACGTCACATCGGGCTCGCAATGTAGTTCGCCAATTTTTCCTGTTTTTCGGCTAGCTTTTCAACCTCATCAAGGGATTTTATGCCTTTTAATTTAGCCTTTCTTAACAATGCCATCTTTAGAGTTTCCCGTGTGGGTTTCTTTTTCTTTGGCCTGTTGTGTTCCATTTGATCGCTTGTTTTGGGATTCTCTGATCGTTTATTCTCATCACGTGATCAACATATGTCCATCTCCTTTTCCTGATCACCCATGAGACATGTTGTTGTTCGCTTATCTGTCTATCTCTGCATTGTTTTTCAAATCCTTCCACTTGATGCCGAATATCTTCCTTAGGCATTTGTTTTCAAAAGAGTCTAATTTCTTCTCTATTTCTTTAGTTGTTTTTCAGCTTTCGCATGCATAAATGAGGGTGGATATTACATTTGAATTTAATAATCTTAACTTGCTATTCGTGCTTATAACTTTTGAATGCTATATGTTCTCAAGATTCTTGAATATCGATGTTGCTTTTGCAATTCTAATTCTAACTTCCTTTCTGGTGTCACCTTCCTAGTCTATGTAGTTGCCAAGGTATGCAAATTGATTGACTTCTTCAACATCTGTCCCTTCTGCGTGTGTTTTTCCATTCTGATTAATGGGAAGTTTCATTATTTTTGTTTTGTCCTTGTTAATTTCAAGTCCTATTTTGCTAGCCAGTGAAGAAAGGCTATCTGTTTTTTCTTGCATGGAATTCACATTGTTACTGATAAGAGTTATGTCATCAGCAAAATCAAGATCTTCTAGTTGGGTTCCATGTACCCAGTCAATACCTGTGTTATCTGTGCAGCATTTCTTTCATTATGAAGTCTACTGCAATTCTAAAAAGCAAAGGAGATAGTATACATCCTTGTTTCAAACCTGTTTCAACCAGAAACCATTCGCTCATCCCTTCTTCTGTCTTGACTGCACAAACGTATCAAGACAACCATACAAATCTCTTTAATGCCCATCTTTTTTATGCCATTTTCACTCAGATTTTGAACAGTGCTGTACATTTTATTTAATATAAATTAGAATATGTAACTGAATGATACTAGAGCCGAAGAGGTTGTCTGATTTTGCAGTCAGCGACCCATTGGAGACAAGCTAGCGTCCTGGTTGACGAAACATAACCTATCAAGACTGTCCAATCTCTCCGATGGTACCACAGTAGCGGGCCTAGTCTGCCTAACGGGGACAGGAGTCACAACAGCCCCACTGGCGATGGAGTCAGCTAAAGAAAGATTGCATGCTCTGTTCCTTGTAGCGGCAATCAGGGACTGACAAAATATTCGCCGGAGTCGCTCACACGACCACACCTCAGCATCCGCACAGCATCGGCTACAAGAACATGAGCTAGCAGTTCTAGGACGACTGAAGAAAAGGAAGAAGAAGAACTGAAGCTTATCTGCAGCTTTTTTCTGATTTTGCATCCTAAATACGTTAATAATTAGTTATATAAACTAATATACTTCATTTCCTTGAATAAACGTTTCACAAAATTGTCATTGTGATTCGGGGTTTATTTAGAGATCAACGTCTATTCAAGATCGGCGTTTATTCGCAAAATATCATTTACTGTTTTGCAGCATCGGTATTAGCCTGTGACGTACGTTAGTGTTCGCGACCTTTTCATCTGGCACGATTATTAAAAAAATGTGGATGGGGCTATGTCGCCTACCGTAACGGCAAACTAGCTGCGAGTAATCAATACCCTATGCAACCACTACTTCGAGCACGGAGGTGCAGGCAGCATCAGAAACAATTTCCTGGTTCGTAGAGCAAGACGATTCGCATGGGGTCATTGTGACTGACTTCCAGAACACGCTACGGTATTTAGAGGGATTTTTCTTGTCGTGATGACTGGGTCCATCTTCTACAGGGCTCTCGTTTATTCAGTCTTTGGATCTACAGCCCAGGTCATGCGGGAGTCAAAGCCAGTGAGAAAAGAGACAAGTTAGTCGGCACAGCAGCAGTTCAGGGCAACCTCAGAATAGACAAGGAGAAGAATGCAAGTGGCACTTTGAACAGGCTGCGTATGGAAGACGACATAAGGCTGAATGACAAAAACACATCAAGAATATGATCGATTTGTGGGAGGAGAGAGGAATTTGACGTTTTTCCAAACGATGTGATTTTACTCGCATTACCCACAACCAGTTTGGGACTGGTTTCACCAGCAGGAGCATGATTTAATGGATGTAGGAACGGAAGCAGGCGCAGTAGATGTTGGAACGGAAGGCGGTGCACATATAAGATGTCTGAAGACAAGGGATGCCAGAACAGTCTCTAATTAGTGATTACATAACCTTTTTTTCCTTTCTCGAAACTATATAAAGAACATTGAGGGTTATTGACAGGTTGTGTGTATTTACATAATTTTTAATATCATTTGAATGTCATGTTGCGCTTCTGAAGTATATTTTAATTCCCATACCAAAACAGAAATAGCAGGCGGTGCATGCACACATAATTTTGTCTGTTCGAGGAATATCTTTCTTAAGGTAATCTGTAACAAAACACTGTGAACATCACTGAAAATGGCTGCTGGGGTTCTTATTACATAGTTTATATTGATGAAAACATTAAGATGAACATAATCAAGTTCTTAAATTTCGTTAATTGTTAAACCTTTCTGAGCAAGTAAAGATATCGGGTGTCCAAACATGTTTTTTTATTTCATTTCCTTATTATAAAAAATAAAGCCATAACAGAACAGGTTCGAAAGATTTTACTGCTGTGTCCTATTATAACAAAATCTAATGACAGGTACATAACTGAAATGAAGCCATGAGTAGGAAAGTGTCAAGAGAATATAAGAGAATTTCTTAAAATGATGGGAAAGTGTATCGCTATGATATATACTGAGCCAATATTCATTCAGTCATTTGCATGTCCCTTGCAGAACTTTGTCTCCCTAACAGCACTCCTGTAGGCCTCTCGGTTGTGAGCAACATGGTCTGCTGCTGATGCATTCATTTGCAGATAATCTTCGATGTTTTGCAGCCATCTTCGCCTTGGTCTTCCTCTCTATTTCCCATTATATACCCTTCCAAGAAGGTCTTCTCTAGATTATCATGACGTTTAATGTGTCCAAAATATTAAAAATTTCTCTGTTTAATCTTCTTTACTAGCCAGCCTTCCTCAGTATTAAGTTCTTGTAGTATGGATATATTTGTTGTTTTCTGTGTCCATGATATTTGATGAATTCTTCTGCAGCATTTACGTTCACAGGCACTGTCAGCCGTTTTGGTAAGTTTCCAGTTCTCACGTGCATATATTGCGATAGGAAAGATGCATGCCCTTAAAAATCTCATTTTTGTAAATCTGTCTGTTCCTCTCCACAGATTCTTTAGTTATTTCGCTTTCTGAAGAGCGATAGATGTCCTCCTTTTAATTTTACCTCATTATATCTCCATTATTACTTAGTAGTGATCCAAGATTTTCAAAACTCTCCACTTCTTCCAATTTTTCCTCATTGATAAATTTTTCAGTTGCATTGTTTGTTTTGTTAGTTGTCAACAATTTAGTTTTCTTCGGATTAAGATACATTTTTTGTTCTTAGCTGTTCTTACGAGCTAATATTACTGCATAATTATACAGCGTGGACATTTACCAGATACAGAGACTAGAAGAAAAAAAGTTATGATTTTGGTGAAAGATTCATCAATAAATGTGAAGAAGCAGAATAAAAGCTGAAGAGGTCCTCAGAGAACTTTCAGAACACGAAAGCTAATTAGAATAACGTGAAAACGCCATAATTTTTTGGACATGTCATTAGAAGACAAAGAACATGGTACTGATAGGAAAAAAAGGAGATGAGAGGGAGTATAACACTTTCAGTGTTGTGAATTATATATTTATGACTGAAGAATAGGTTCTGAATTATTATATATTGATGATTGATGTGTTCTTTATTAATACTCTCTTGTAGTCCTGTCACTTGTATCGATCATATTGCTGAATTATAATAGAGAATATTTCTGAAAGATTATAATATTGAAGCTTGCAGATGTTCTTTGATTAATGAGGACATTATCTTCACATACAACCTGATTCCTGTTGTCTAGATTAGGTTCCACAAATATTATAACATTCGCTGGACCAAGTCCGTTGAAAAGTTCACTGAATCCATTTAATCATTTGGAATAAGATGCAATAGGACATAAAATTCATCAGTTTCGTCGTTGAAGCACATAATCATTGTTCACAATATCAAATTGTAACATATTCCAGATGCAGCACTTCTGCAATGTTCTCAGCTTCACAATACTGTACACATGATACGAGAATAATTCCAAACCCTCTACTATATTAGATCTGCAACACGTGATCAACTCCTCGTCTCAATCACTTTAGACGAAAATTCAAAATTATCAAATTTTCATAATCACTTGAAACACATCTTCAGTCTGAACTAAAACTAATTCTCATTCTAAACTGCTTTTCCTGAGTATCTATTTTGTCCTTTGTGTGTCCTCTATGTTCTCTGTGTGTCAGGTCTTCTATTTCTCTTGTGTGTCCTCAATGTCTCTCCTAAAATTGCATGCCTTATTATAAGTCATAAGTCAATTATCCAATAGGCCACACCTAGTCAATTATCCAATAGGCCACACCCCTAGATCTTTCTAATTGGTCAGTTGGCGAAGTCGGCCCACTCCTTTTTGTCAAAGGTTCAAATTGTGTCCTAAGATTAGCAATTATGCGTCATGTGTCAGTCTATTGCGTCATATCCGTCTATACAATTGCCCAGTCCACTGTATCTTTCACGTTGTAGGTCTCAGGGATTAGTCATTCTCTCCTTTAATTGTGTCCTCGCTTTTCATTGTGTCTGTCCCTTCTGTTATCCAAGTAAATCCTCTTTGTCCGTATTCATTGTCAGCGTCTAGTATTTCTAAGTATCTATGTATTTCTGTCGTAACAATACTAATATGGTGCGAGTGTTCCTTTCCCCACTGCTGCCCCCCCCCCCCCTTCACCAGTTCTCAAATTTTCCAGCTTTTCAATCTATTTTATACAAATAATTAATACTAAACTATAATGAATATGCCAATAGTAGTAATTATAATACGAACATTAACAATAATAATTATGATACAGTCCTAATTTATAATTATGTCAGTCTGTAAGAACAGTGAAGAGCAAAAACTTTATCTTAGTGCATAGAAAATTAAAGTGACGACAACTGACAAAATAAATAAAGCAAGTGAAATATATATCACTGAGGAAAAACTGGAAGAGGTGAAGAGTTTTTAATGTCTTGGATCATTACTAACTAATAATGGAGATACAATGAGGGATATTAAATAGAGGACATCTATCGCTCTTCAGAAAATAAAAGAAACTTTTAAGAAGCTGCGAAGAGAAACAGAGAGAACTACAAAAGTAAGATTTTAAAGGAGATGCATCTTTCCCACCGCAACATATACATGTGAGGTCTGGACACTTAACAAAACAGCCTAGAAACACATAAATGCCTATAAATGTAAATGCTACAGAAGAGTTCTTCAAATATTATGGACACAAAAAAGAACAAATATATCCATACTAAAAGAACTTAATATTGAAGAAGGTTGGATAGTAAAGAAGATTAAAGAGAGAAAACTTAAATATTTTGGACATATTAAACGTCATGATAATCTAGAGAAGACAGTCTTGGAAGGGTACTTAATGGGAAAAAGAAAGAGAGGAAGACCAAGGTGAAGATGGCTGCAAGATATCATTGATGATCTGCAAACGGATGCATCTGCAGCACACCATAATTAGTGTATAAGTATATAACTATACACGAAGCATCAGGAGCAGGGCGTCTTGCTGACAACAGAGAGGCCTACAAGACAGCTGTTTAAGAAGCAAAGTTTCTCAAGGGAGATGCAAATATCTGATCGATTGCTACTAATTTACAAGGAACTAAGCTACAGTAGGTTAAGAGAAAAATGACCTAAGAGATTGACAAACTGACTTAGGAAAAGGAAAAGCTTTTGAACTGATTGGAAATATATTTTAAAAACTGCACAAGTGGAGAATTATAGACAGTAACGTTATCTATTAAAGCATATAATCAACGAGTAAAAATGTTACTTTAGTGTATCATTTCGCTTAAGATAACGCTTACTTATATGGTTGTGAAGGAAAGGTATGGGAAATATATTTTGAATACACATAGGAAAACAAGCAGTTACTTTAAAATGCTCGGAATATTTACGTACAGATTGAAATATTTTAAGAAAATGAAAATAAATCGTAGCAGACTGCACGTGAAAAAGAACTGATGATTGTGACTATACGTTGAGAAATATTATGAATAGACCAAGAAGCTATAAAGGTGAAATGTGTTTCTCAGACTACCAAAAGGCAGTAAAGAAAACGTGAAAGACAAGATATATCCGTTATATGATAGAATAGGAAAGTGATTCCAAATGCAATAACAAACATAATTAACTGATGATATCGCAGTAAGAAAGTTGAGTCATTTTACAATTTTTCAGTTGGTATTATGGTGACAATCAGGTAAAAGAATCGGGGGAGGGGGCCCCTACAAAAATGTAAAATGCTATGGAAAGCGGTTCATTCATTATTCATATTTTTGTGCTGGAAAATATCCATGCCCTTAAATCTAATTATTGTAATTCAGTCTATCACTGGATAGCAGTTACAAACTTCAATATGTATATACATCTGAAGTGTGTAACCGCTTATATATATATTATATATATATATATATATATATATATATATATATATATATATATATATATATATTGTGTCCTTAAATTATTTCTTTTTTATAACCTTATATATTACAGAGTATAAAGAAAATATGCACTAAATAAAAGAGTAAGTCACAGAGTTCTGTTGTTTGGCGTAATTCTATGGTGCGGTCGTGTCGGTCACGACTTCCACCAGCCAGTTCCTAAACTAAGAGCCACATGTTGGTGCGATGACGTTTTGTATCACGTGACCGTCACGTGATTAACTCAGAATCCGGAACCAATTACAGAAATCCAATAAATGTTTCAGTTGCTCTTTAATATAGTGTCAGCATCATAGCTTAGCTGCATATTTAGTTCTAATACTTTATCAGTTTCAAATCATATTACGATTTTATGATAGATCTATCTATCTATCTATCTATCTATCTATCTATCTATCTATCTATCTATCTATCTATCTATCTATCTATCTATCTATCTATCTATCTATCTATCTATCTATCTATCTATCTATCTATCTATCTATCTATCCATTCGGGTCCCTCACTGCCTCTTTCTATATATAGGCACACATACTTTTTTTTGTAGTAAATCTTTTAACACTTTGCGCAGTACTGACAGCGTAGAATTACATTGTAGTAATGTTCTCAATTTCTATTACATTTCAGCTGAAGTCTACAGTCGGAACTATATCTAGTTCTAACCATCGTAACTGCCAGTGTGTGGCAAAAGGATATGAATATTAAAGATAAACTGTGCTTACGCCAGTTTTCTTTCAAATTGTCATTATATTGTGAAGTTTCTGCCACTTTTATTCTGTAATATGCAAGTAATAGCGAAAGAGCGAAACATAACTGAATCCACATTGCCGTCATCAGATTCCAGGGATTTAGAAGTGGCAAAGATGTGATGAGTGTTTTCTAGAATATAGTTCAGATTTATAAGTACATATGCTTCAAACGGAATGTGAATCTTCAAATAACACATGACATGTGCAAGTTAGGAATAAATATAACGAAGGCAGTATTTTTTCTATCTGTTTTGTAGTTGTCCAGCTTCAGTATATTATAAATGACCTGTATACTAAACAGTGGGAGAACACAACGTGGAGGGACAGACAAGAGGAATTAGATTCATACACTATATAATACTACATTCACAAGTGTGCGACTATATCTTGTCAATCGTTGTTAAATCATTTCGGCTACAAATATGGCCGTTTTGTTATAAATAAATAAGATTACACTGACATTTCCTAAAACAAAAACACACATAATGATTATGTTAAGCAAAACGTATAATGATCACTGTTAAGCATAAAGTATTCTTTAAGTATGAATCAGTTGCAACAGACAGCGAAACTCGCTTCATTCTTTGATTACGAGAGTCAGTCAGTCATTTGCATGCCCCTTGCTGAACTTTGCCATCCTAACAGCTTTGCTGTAGGCCTCTCGGTTGTAAGCAAGATGCTCTGCTGTTGATGCATCCATTCGTAGATCATCAATGATGTCTTGCAACCATCTTCGCCTTGGTCTTCCTCACTTTCTTCTTCCCATTATGTACCCTTCCAAGATTGTCGTCTCTAAATTCTCATGACGTTTAATATGTCCAAAATATTTAAGTTTTCTCTCTTTAATCTTCCTTACTAGCCAGCCTTTTTAAATATTAAGCTGTTGTAGTATGGATATATTTGTTCTTTTTTTGTCTATAATATTAGAAGGATTTACATTCAACGCCATTTAAGTGTCCAGGTCTCACAGGCATATGTTGAGATGGGAGAGATGTATACCATTTACAATCTTATTTTTGTAATTCTGTCTGTTCCTCTCCACAGCATCTTTAATTGTTTTATTTTCCGAAAAGCGATAGACGCCCTCCTTTTAATTTCCCTCATTTTATCTACATTATTAGTTAGTAATCTATGATATTGAAAATTCTCCAATTCTTCCAGTTTTATCCTCATTAATATATATTTGTTTTATTAGTCGTTATCAATTTAGTTTTCTTTGCATTAAGATAACGATTTTGCTCTTCACTATTTCTGCGCACTGACATAATTAGTGGTTAAGAGAACAATTAGTTTTTTTAAACTAGAACTGCAGGTTTTTACTCTGTATTTTCTTATTTGTTATCAAAGAGAGTTAATTCTGATTAAGGGAACAAACAGAGTTAATTCTCTTTGTTTATAGACCGAAAATAAAGAGAAAACAAACTGCAGTTCTAGAAAAGAAAAGAAAAATGACCTCATCAATGTAACTTTCACTAAAAATTCACTTGAGCGGTGGCGCTATCCCAGACCGACAGGAGAAACTCTCTTCCACTCCGTCCCTTTTCTCTCTCTCTCTCTCTCTTTCTGTCTGTCTGTCTGTCTCTGTCTCTCTCTCTCTCTCTCTGTCTCTCTGAGGAAGTCAGATTATATTATGAAACAGCAGAAACTCAATATATATTGTGTAAATTGACAGTATTCATAAGAAACTTTCAGAAGATTACCAGAAAAGGTATGAAATCTTGCTACTGAGAATTACCGCATCTCCAAACGAGTAATATATTGGGAACCTCTAGAACAAGGGAAGCTCATAAACACACAAAAATGTTAATACAAGGATTTATTTAAGCTAGGCATTTCTACGTCATCCATGATAAATGGGAACACAAAAATGGACAGGATTACCATGCGACATACGACATGGATCTATGCTTTATTTAAAGCTTCAAAAGAAATGCAGTTTATGTTTACTATCTGTATTAGTTGAATAAATCAGTTTTCTTAATAAAATGCTGCCCAGAGACGTATTCACAAGCAGCTGCTACCAATAAGCTTAATGTATTATTTGAATGACGCCATATAATGACTTCTTTAAATTATTCTTCATTTTTCTAACAAGCTAATGAAACAACTTCGACAAATAACGAAACAACACACGTACATTCAGAGGAAACTGTGTACCACATTTCCAGAGACAAGAAATGACATCAACAAAAAGTTTTTATATATATATATATATATATATATAAAACTAGTGCCTATATATATACATATATATATATGATTTAATATTTGTGTGGCAATACATACATACATGCATATATACATACATACATACATATTTTAAACTATTGCCATCGTTCATGAATCTATATTTATCTTTTATAGACTATTCAAAAGCATTTGATTATGTACAACACCAGAAACCTTGGGAAATATTGGAAAAAAATAGGATTTCCAACACATTTAATACAATTAATATCACTGCTGTATCTAGACCAACAGGCAGCTGTGAGAATAAATAGTAAAACAACAACTTGGTATGACATAAAACGAGGGGTCAGTCAGTGGTGCATATTATCGTCTTACTTATTTAAATTGTATACTGAAAATATAATGATGATTGTTAGAGAAGATGTAGATAAAGAATAATACGATACCATAACAATTGGAGGTTATGAAATACCAGAGATAGATATGCTGATGACACAGTATTACTGTCCACAACACAAAAAGGAATGGAAAAACTAATTATGTCAGTCCGTAAGAGCAGCGAAGACCAAAACTTCTATATTAATAGGAAGAAAACAAAATTGATGACATCTGACAAAACAAACAAGGTAGCTGAAATATGTATCAATGAGGAAAAATTGGAAGAAGTGGAGAGTTTTTAATGTCTTGGATCACTACTAATAATGGAGATAAAATGAGGGAATTTAAAATGAGGACATCTATCGCTCTTCAGAAAGTGAAACAACTAAAGAATCTGTGAAGAGGAACAGACAGAATTACAAAAATAAAATTTTTAAGGGCATGCATCTTTCCTATCTTAACATATGTCTGTGAGAACTGGACACTTACCAAAACAGCTAAGAAACACATACATGCACTTGAATGCAAATGCTACACAAGAGTTCTTAAAATATCGTGGACACAAAAAAAAAAAGAACAAATATATCCATATTATAAGAACTTAATATGGAAGAAGGCTGGCTAGTAAAGAGGATTAAACAGAGAAATCTTAAATATTTTGAACACATTAAACGTCATGATAGTCTAGAGAAGACAGTCATGGAAGAAAGGAAGAGAGGATGGAAGAAGAGAGGAAGACCAAGGCGAATATAGCTGCAAGACATCGTTGATGATCTGCAAATGGATGCATCAGCAGCAGGCTATGTTGCTCACAACCGAGAGGCCTACAGGAGTGCTGTTAGGGAGACAGTGTTCTGCAAGGGACATGCGAATGAATGAATGAATATGTCTTGATTTCAGTTATGTACCTGCCGTTAGATATTGTTATAACAGGACACACCAGTAAAATCTTTAGAACCTGTTCTGTTATGGTTCAATATTTTGTAATGAAATGAAATCAATAAAATGTTTGGACACCAGATGTCGTTGCTTGCCCATAAAGTAGAAATAGCGAAGTTCTTAGGAATACAGTATTGTTTTTTCAACGTTCAATAGAATGTTTCTGAAAAAAAGTTTCAATTACAATTATATTTTAAGCCCTGTTTTTTTAATCTAATGTTTTATGACAATAAATATTATTTCTAAATGTAAGAACAATGACAGTGTTGTCCTAAATTTGGAATAGATTTATTTCTATTATCTATCAATTTCTTCGATTTATTGAAGATGACTGGTTCGCATTAAAGAGTTAATATTTGAGTAAATGAGCTTAAATGAGTTAAATTATATGCGTCACCTGAAGACCACAGATACGAGGTAATTTTCTATTGAAGTGTGTTCAAATACATCGTGAACTAACCCAGATGTATTTTATAACTAATAGCTCTACGAGCATCATTCAGTGAGAATAAGAGGAAAACCAATAGCCACATTACAGTTTTACTCTAAATTGTATCTAAGCGATTTCCATAAATGACTTCTGTTCTATTGGTCTATCGAACGAGTATCTGAAATAGATAAATACTTCATTCTTCCACTTGTTTTATATTAAATCCATCACGTTTAAACAGAAACTTATATTCCATGCCACATTTTCTTGAAAGGAGAGTTTTACATACTTCTGAAGCAAATCAAAGTGTGCTAATTAAAAAGACAATATTAAGTTAAGGAAACGTTGACAATGGAACGATACACGGAAACAGATGTCACAACTTCTGATGTAGAGTCATTGGAGGATTCTAGTCTCAGATTAGAAGCTGAAATTTTTGTAAGCTATGAAACCTCATTTATACATGCGAAAACTGGAAAACAACTAAAGAAATAGACAAGAAATTAGACTATTTTGAAAACCGATGCGTAAGGAAAATACTCGACACGAAGTGGAACGAGTTCAAGAACAATGCAGAGATACGACAGATCAGTGAACAACAACCAGTCTCATGTGTAATCAGGAAAAGGAGATGGATATATGTTGGTCACGTGATGAGAAGAAACGATCAGAGAATCCCCAAACAAGCTATCAAATGGAACAGTCCGAAGAAAAAGAGGCAGATCACGTGAAACTCTAAAGAGGACACTGTTAAGAGAGCCCAAATTAAAAGGCATAAAATCCCTGGATAATGTTGAAAAGCTCGTCGAAAACAAGAAAAATTGGCGAGCTACCTTGCGAGTCCTATGTGACGTTTAATGGCAAGGGGAGGATATAAGATATGAAACCAGAATTATATATGAAATTGTTAATTGTGTGTATATGTGGTATAATTAGTCTTTTGGAGATTATAGGGAATATTGTCAACATAATTGTGTTTTGTAAACAAGGTTTCAGTAACACAAGTAACATTGCATTTCTTGGACTCGCCGTCTCAGATCTCTGTTGCCTTGCAGCTTTGGAAGGGACGTCGTTCTGCATGAATCCGCTTTTTCTTACTTTCAGTTCTGACTGGGACCAAATGGAAGTCATGTATCTATCAACGGGATGGCCACATATTTGTTTCTGTAGAATCACCAGCTTTATCACCGTTTATATTACAGCTGAGAGGTACGTCTCTATTGCATCACCATTAAAAGTGAAACAAATCTTCACAACAATGACTCTCTCTCTTTCTGATCTTTCTAATAAATATAATAGTATTTATACCAGAATATGCCTCTGCCTATCTTGACTTGACGTTAATGGCCAAGTACAATAGAACAATATTCGGATTAACGTTTACAGACACTAGGCAATAGTATGAGGGGATGACCCCATTGTTACATTCTCTTTTAAGTACATCGGCTTTCATTGATGTTCTTTTTACTGTCGTCTTCGTGAATAAATTATAACAAACGTTGGCCTGGAGGAAAGAACTTACTTCAGCTCAAGATAAAAAGAGCAGGGCCGTGTCTAATCGAGACAGGAAAATGATCAAAATGCTTGCGTCGATAGACTGTTTTTTATTGTATGTTACATGCCTGGAGATGTAGGTACGATGCTGAGGTTTATTTTAAAACATTAATTCAGCATCAAGGGTCGCTTTTTCTTCTTCTTCTTCGTTTCTACCACCAAGACCGCTCTGTGATCCTAGTGAATTTACTCCTGTGGTACTCGATAGGTCCAATGGTCCTCCTTGTGGCCCCCGAGAGGACCACACGAGATCCCCGAGAGGACCACAAGACGTTCAGAGTATCTCGGGGCTTGGGCCTGTATTCTCGGTGGGTCGCAGAGGAGGCATTGCGTGACACTGTAGTTCTCGTAGCACCAGTTATTATAGAGTTGGACTTTCTCACCAGAAAACTTCGAAGAGGTTTGGATATCAGTATATCCCTGCCGAGTAAGAGGTGGCAGCCCATAGACCCTAGAGTTGGACTTTCTCATCGGAAAACCTCGACGTGTTTTGGGATATCCCTGTATCCCCGCCGGATAAGAGGTGGTTGCCCATCCACTCCAGACTTTCTCACCGGAAAACCTCAGCGTGATTAGGATATGCATACATCCCTGTCGAGTAAGAGGTGGTTGGCTGTCTAGACTGCACTGGTCCAGTGTCTCCGACTTCAGCATTTTATGGTCGTGGTCGCTACCCTTCCTAGTTGTGGCCAGGACGGAGCTTTTGTCCAGGAGGACGAATCCTCGTCACTAGTAAGCTTCATCCCTGGGTTAAGCCGGTTTAGGCGTATTATTCGAGTATGGGAGCGTTTAGGACGTGACCGACCTCTATAGCGGAGGTACCGTAACATGAGTAGTCATCAAGATTCACCCCTGGGTTAAGCCGGTTTAGGCATATTTCACAAGTATGTGTGTATATCGGAAGGAGCCTGCCTCTAGAGTAGAGATGCAATGGTATTAGTAGGTCTCGCTGCGAGACTACTGGTCATACCGATTGAACTTCACTTTATCCTTTCCATCACATTTTCACATCAGCGCCACCCGGCAACCCTAATCGCATTTTCTTCATTGGCCAGGAGGAGTTTCACTTCTCGCGCGGTATAGTAGTATTCGTGTAAAACTGTTGGCTTGATAGTAAGGGCATTATTATGGGTTTTTATTTTTGAATTTTCTCGTGCTGAGATCCTTCGAGAAGGTCACGGGGACTGCAATACCCGTGACAGGGAATTGTGGCGGCAAGGCTGAGTGCGTGGAGTCAGTTTTAGTTTGAACGTGTAACTTTGTGGAGGTTTTTTGTGCGGTGTGATGTCTTCGTGGAATATATCAACGTTATAGTTGCACTGCAGTTGTACGTATGAATAGACTAGCCACATGGCAGGGATAACCAGCCGGCAGTCGGATTTAATGTTATTTTTTATCAACATTATCATCCTTCCATCAATAAATGTTCCAAGTCACCGTTACCCAGGATTTACTTGACTATCTGTATCAGTTGTCGTCAACGTGAGGTTTTGAAGAACCTGGATGAGAAGTATGTCTAGAACAGTGTTTAACTAATCCAGCAAGTGAGAGCGAGAGCTGAAATTTTGTGCATAACTAGTCCAGTAACCTCAGCTCACGAAGATCAAGATCAAGTCTACCCTGTTATTCACACGTGTAACGTGATCACTACGATACGATACGGCCTAAGTAAAGCCCCATTAACACACTGTACACACCAACAGTACAGAAAGAAAGAACAAGACCACTAAAATTCTATTATAACTGGTGCCGTCGGGGAGACCCACTTTGGCGACATAAAACTACGATGGGTGGAGGTGTCGTAGTGGGACGATACACACACTTGGTATAGAAGGCAAATGCCCTGTCCCTAAGGTACGGCGCATTCCTGCTGCTCTGTGCTCTGTTCTTGTATGCTGTCCGTACGTGAGAGGGATCTGTTCTTGTATGCTGTCACTGTGAGGGATAATCCTACTAGCCCTTCCAAGCTGTCCTGGAGGCAGATGGGGAGATGATTCAGCACTCTAGCGTGTTGTGCATACGGAGGGGGCCAACCTTGGTTCTCTGGCTTGCTATGTCCTGGAGGGTCCATCTCTGGCTCTGAATGCTTCCTGGTGGGGATCACTCCCTGGCTTTCTACAGCTGGGATGGAAGTGCACGGAGTCTGCCTGTAGTTATCACGGCTGGAGGGGAGCCAGCTACAGCCTCTCAGAGTAAGAGCTTGGACCTTGTTTCGCTTTTTCTCTAGTTCCAGGAGTAGGTACTTTCTAGAACTTGTGGACTAATTTCCTTTTCTTCTGATGGAATTCATCAGGTTTTGTGGTGGATAGTAGTAACAGTTTCGGATTAGTTTGGTAGTTCTTCCTTTACTTACAGTAAAATAATTAGTTAGGTTACATTAGGTTATGAACTGAATTTGCTTGCTGTGCCATTGCCATGTTTGTGTCAAATCTTTTCGGTCGTTTATGTGATTTTTTTTTAGTGGGCGATTGTTATTATGTTGTATTTGAGCACAAATGGTATGCTCTCTTTTGTAGTGAGTTGAGTTGTGAATGGAATACGCTGCATTTTTATTCCGCGGTGTTTATGTGTGCACGATACTTATATTCGGGAAGTCGGCGTGTTTTTTTTCTCTCCCTACGCCAGCTATGTAAACATGTTGTGTGTAATTTTATTTTTATATAACGTGGATTTTGGGTCTTGATATATTTGGCCAGGTTGATTTTTGGGTTTTATTGTATTATAAGTGTGATTCGAGTACTAGCGCATGCGCTGGTCTGTGTGTAGTACTCGAGGCTTCATATTTCCGTGAGTGGTTTAAAAGTCTACTTTGGTCCGTGTAGTAGCACGTGCTTTGGTGTTTGTAATGTTTTGGGTGCACCCATGTGGTTGTGTTGTGTTTCACGTGGAGGCCTGCTAGTTAATGTGTATTTGACTGTTAACAAAGTTTTCACGGTATGAGAGTGCTGGCCTGCTGGGTTGGCCGTAAGAGTTGACCTATTGACCGGCTTTGTTTTGTTTGGGCAGTACTGAGACTGCTGTTGGTTTTTGTCTCATAGCAATGTCTTTCGCTTGCATATTTGTTTTTGAAAATGATTGTTATTTCACTATGCATTAAAAAATGTGTGTCTTTGTGTGTTCATTTGTATATAATCTACAGCTTATGAATAACTGTTTTCAGATTATGTTATGTTTTGTTTAGAGAACTATTGCACTAGTGAACTGCATATCTTGCGTATAGCTAAGTTATGCAATGTTCATGCTATATATATATATGCTATTTGATGGCCGAGCTGTGATGTTCTTTTTAGGTGGTTTCTAGAGCGGCCAGCCAGAGATGCGTCACTTTTGTCTTATTATCTTGACCTTGTATGCTGTGAGGATTATATGTTATGACACTTACTGTTGTGAAGGTGTGTCAAATATTTGATAATGTGTCATATATTTTGTGATGTGGCATATATTTGATGATGTGGCATATATTTGATGATCTGTCATATATTTGATGGTTTTGATATATTTAGTGTTCTGTTTTTTTTAATAGCTCATATATGTCACTTAGATAATGTGGCATATATTGATGTTTTGATAGTGTGTGGTTTGCAGATGTATGTCATGTATTATTTTTATTGGCTTGATGTCCTATTGTTTTTTAAGAATGTCATAAGATGCATTTAGCTGAAATATTGGAGATGACTTGATGTCCTATTGTTTTTTTCTATTTTGGAGTATGTCATCACCTGCATTTAGTTTTTGACTTGTTGGACATTTGAGTGTCCTATAGGAATGAGGTATGGATGTATGTGTTCTTTGAAAACTGTAATGGTGTTTCTGGAGAAACATGGGCAATCTCTGGTGTAAGGGAGGGGGGTATCTATAGCAGTATTCGTGTAAAAACTGTTGGCTTGATAGTAAGGGCATTATTATGGGTTTTTATTTTTGAATTTTCTCGTGCTGAGATCCTTCGAGAAGGTCACGGGGGCTGCAAAATCCGTGGCAGGGAATTGTGGCGGCAAGGTTGAGTGCGTGGAGTCAGTTTTGGTTTGAACGTGTAACTTTGTGGAGGTTTTTTGTGCGGTGTGATGTCTTCGTGGAACATATGAACGTTATAGTTGTACTGCAGTGGTACGTATGAATGGACTGGCCACATGGCAGGGATAACCAGCCGGCAGTCGGATTTAATGTTATTTTCATCAACATTATCATCCTTCCATCAATAAATGTTCCAAGTCACCGTTACCCAGGATTTACTTGACTATCTGTACCAGTTGTCGTCAACGTGAGGTTCTGAAGAACCTGGATGAGAAGTATGTCTAGAACAGTGTTTAATTAATCCAGCAAATGAGAGTGAGAGCTGGAATTCTGTGTATAACTAGTCCAGTAACCTCAACTCACGAAGATCAAGATGAAAGTCTACCCTGTTATTCACGTGCATAACGTGATCACTACGATACGATACGGCCTAAGTAAAGCCCCATTAACACACTGTACACACCAACAGTACAGACAGAAAGAACAAGACCACCAAAATCCTATTATAGCGACAGCCGAAGAATCTCCCCAGCAGTGTCTTAGTTTAACCCTTGTGTAGTATTTTATTTTACTAGACTGACATGAAATATTGTTCAATCTTTTACTCTATCTTGCCGCAGCCGTACTGAGTGGTGGAAGGGTGACTACACCTTACGTTCACACCTTACATGCAAGTAACAGGCACACGAAACAAAAATCATTTTTTTTTATAAAATCACGATCCTTGTATTTACAAAATTCTGATCCACAAGGCAACACGCATCAAACCAATCCTATGCACATGATGTCCATATATTTTCAACATGCATTCTCGAATAATAAAAAATATTTCCTTGAATAATATGAGTTCAACCCTGATTGCACATGCACGAAACTAAAATACACATGTCAGCCCTCATCTATCGAATGACCCCCTTCGTCCACGTCTAAACAATGACACAGTCGCTGGACTCCAACGTGCTCAGCTTATGGAATCCTTAAACTTCTTTCTTCTCGTCTTATATACCTGATCAGCGACGGACTCGAAGAGACTGTGCATTTCTGTTTAAAAAAAAACCCATCTCTGGCCAGTGTTATTTCCAATCAAAACCAGGTCACTGCTTGCTTTTTTTCCCCACTCCCTACACTTGAGCTAAGCCGATTTAAGCAATCGGCCCCATTATGGGTGTATACAGGAAGTGGCCGGCCTATAGAGCAGAAGTGCCGTGATTTGAGCAGTCCTGACCTCGATACTACTGGCAACTTCATTAATCCTTTCCTTCACCTTTTCCACCGTAATCGCATTTTTCTTGTTCGGCCGGGAGGAGTTTCACCCCACGCACGGCAGCTGAAGAATCTCGCCAGCAGCGGACTTTAAATCAGAGTTTTCCTTCTTCTAGATGAGCTACCAACAAGACTCTCATGTACCCGAATCGTCTGGTTTTCAGGCGCCAGATGTTCGTCTTCCCCCCTTTCTCCTGTCAGTTTGAATAGTTCCGCCACGAGAAGGCCAGGAGCTGGACCTGGACTGTCATAGGCTATTTGAGACGCACGCACTCCATTTAATTGGAGTGGAAAGCGTATCCCCAACCCCACCTCTGGGTATAACAGTCTTTAGAACCATTAAAGATCACTATACGAGCTATTAACGAATTTTCTATTGTATTTTCTGTACCTTTTGTATTTCAAGGCTTCAACTCTAGCATCAACTGTGTCCTTTATGAGCTCTAAATATAGACACACCCTCCATGAAACTATCTTCAGGTTGAGATGAACAGTAAATAGTTAAATGTAAATGTGGTGTTACTATTGTTAAAAATAACAAGACCCCTCCCCCCCTCCTTCCCCAAAGAGAGACATTTTATGAATGACCTACTTGACAATGAACCAGATAATTAATTTCATTTAATAATTTTCTGTTTTACATTTTTAATAAAAATAATTTCTTATTTGCAGAAAAGTCTGTTTTAGTACTAAAATATAAGACAATTGATGGTACCATTCTGCTTCGACAAGGAAAACCTGGGTCTGCTGGTTATCTTGCGTGGAGAACATGACTTTACCTCACTTCCTGCAAGTTCTTTGGAAGAATGTAACATCACGGACAACCAGACTCAGTGAACACATCTATGATGATATGAATCTCGATCTGGTGGAGCCAGATCAAAAAGCTGTATCTTACAGTCACAAGTAAATATAAATATTACATTCATATTTTATTGTGACTCAGCTCTGAAGCGGTCAGTCATGAACTCTGTGTTCTCCCGACAACAAGAAGGTTTGTGACACTCTAGAGATGCTGTCATCTCCCTCATCCTTCCAGATGTAGATTTAATGCCAGAAAAGCGTCGTGTTAAATCATTTGCTTCATTACATGGACCACATCTGCCTGCAGGGAGACATAATTAAAATTACCATGATAGTGAATGAACAGTGAAAGAAGGTAGCATGAATAGTAAAAATCACTCCTACCACTGCATGGACAGGGAATACTTACAATGGATAAACATAAAATACATTTTGTAGGACATGTCCTCTGTTGTGCCTCATTCGCGCAGTTTTATTCACCGTTTCTGAGTGAATGCGAATGATTCAGAAGTTATTTTTTTTAACCTGTCTGAAAATTTTCTTAAGGACCTAAACTTGAAACAGGTACATAGAGAAAAACGATAAACATTACAAAAAACTGTAATATCTGCAACATAGCAATTTGTTATGTTAAGGTATGTTATTTTTCGTATAATACAGTATTTTGTCTAGAGTACTTTAACTGACAATGCAACATTTACATAAAACAATGTGTAATAAAATTGGCTAGGTCCATTAGGTATTTGTGTGGTCACTAAATCACTTTACAGTCATTAGATTAGTCATTGACTATTACAGGCTAATTAATTTTTTTCTCTGACTCTAGTGATATTTTTCAGTATTTTCTGTGGTAAATATATTCAGGCATGTCATATACAAAGAAAAAAACACACTGTGCATGGCATTTTTGGGAGAGACATCTTGTTAGAATCTGATACAGCGCTTGTAGATTCAATATCTTGATCATAACGTCTTCAAACCGCCGCCCAGATTTCCATAAACTAATGATTGTGTAGATCTTCGGTCTCTCTTCTTATGAGTTATGTAGTGTCCGCCCATGAATGTGGTTTATCCTAACAACTTCACTGAATCTTATTTTGATGAATTTAGTATTAAAAAAAGTTACGGTGGTTAACTAAATATTTCCGATCCAAAGTCTGTAGGCATTTTTTGTGAGGATTATAAACATTCTGCACAGAAGAATAAAAGTTAATGTATGGATCTGATCTTTATAAAATTTGAGAGACTGAATCAGCTGGCATCAGTGTAGACGTGACCAATAGAAGTGACATACAGCACTGCATCACTTTCGAGTAGTCGATCTCTTTCGTCACAGAATAGAAGAAGAAGAAAGCAAGCTGAAATATTACACCCTTAGAAATCACTTTAATATCCATCTTCTTCTTCATATTGTTCTTTACGATCTAGATACTGAACTGTGCTGCACATTTCATTTAATGTAAACTAGAATAGATATGTACTGAATGATAATGTGAGCGAAGAGGCTTCTGATTTTGTGAGAATGATGAGGTTGAGAGTTTATAACCTAGGTTAATATTTTGTAAAGGGAGAAATTCCGGGTCTCATTTGTACGGTGGTAGTAAATAACAATGGGAGATTGCACCTTTAGATGAACTAGTCGTTCACGAGAATTATTAGACTCCCCTGCAAAGAAAACATGCTAATACGACCTTTTCCCTTTTCCCATCCTTCTTCCTCTTCTTTCATCTACTTAACCGGCAACCCATAACTGACATGCCAGGGTCAGGGCTGGCGAATCATAACCGACCAAGACTGTCTCATCTTTCCGTTGGTAACAACTATTGTGGCGTATGTGCGAGGAAGGACAGATGATGATGACAGTATTTAGAGATTGAGAGACTGGCGTGCTACTGAAGTGCACGGGTTGTCGTTATCACGAGGCGATGAGAGGCTGTAGGGACTTGTAGATAGACAGGACGGATAGCAGGACCAAGGACAGATGGCTTGTGACTTCTTCTAGAAACTGAGAATTTTTACCTATTGTCATGTCCGTTGCCTAAACCTAACAAAAATAACTCTTGTGTGTAACCTTTATTTTCCTACCTGTGTCCTAACCCCAAAGGCAATTTATTCTCCGTGCCCTCCGTCACCTTCACAAAAATAATAAATAACACAAAAATGTAGAATAAAATGAACTAAAATGGATAGATACCAGGGGCAACAAGGTTCATTGTGCTTTTTGCAGACCTGCACTCAGTTTGATCACAACCCTCGACGAAACACCGAAATCAACTGTATATAATTCTGTAAATAATTATGTATATAATTCTGTATACAGTTCTGTATTATTCCCAAATGACAGCTCCTAGCAGTTCCTAAAGTATCTGCTTAATTAATAATCTCCTTATAAACATGGTTATCTCCCTCAAGAACATGAGTTATCTTCTCATTAACACGGTGATCCCTTTCTAAAAACAGGATTATCTTCTCCATAAAAACATAGTTTCCTCGTCATAACAAAACATAATTTCTCATAAAGATAAATATGATGATTTCCTCATGATATTAAACATAGAATTCTTCTCCTAGCCTAACATAGTTCTCTTTTCCTCCTATCCAAAACACCGAGGACATATAATATGCGATAGATTTTAAGCAGATTATGTCCTGAAAGTTAGAGACAATTTATCAAGTATCTTAGATTTATTTGTTAAATACATATTACAACTTTATATCTCAGTGCTCCCCTAAATTAGAAACTGTTTACATGTGACATTTTAGTCAAAAGAAGTAAATACCTGAAGCATACCAGAAAATCACCTGAATTCGACAGTACGTAGTCTTTACCCCAGTGTAGGGAAACTTATATTTCCATATTTGATAAATGAAAATATCAAAATACCGGGTTCTACACACACATTGAAATCACTTTATAATATCAAATGCACAAAGAACTCTGAAAAATAGAATTAACACTTCATAAAAGAGTAGACATCTTCGCACACGTGTTATATCTTAACTCAACCTCGAATTAACACTGGAAAACTATTTCTACGTAAAGGTGCTGATATTAAATTAAAATAACACACAATAAAAGCATAATAACACCAAAATATGCTAGACACATGAGTCATGTAAAAACATCATAGATAAAGTTTTCACTCACGTATTCGTAGTTGAGATTGCCCCCAAGGCGTGAAGCTCGAGTATAGCGACTAGTCTCAGCCCAGCTCTTTCCAACGTTTTCTCTTCAGCCGCCGGTAGTCGAATGGATTTGAATCTTCTAAGATCGCCCAGTCTCGCGTCTGAAATTGGACTTCTCCGTACTTCTCTACTTCAATCATTTAGACAAGAATTTCCTGTTTCTTATCTTGTGGCATTTCGAAACTACCTTAAAGGAGTAATAGGTCTAGTCTGGCTAACCGGATAGAGATCGCAACAGTCCCAGTGGCTGAAGCCTGCTAAATAAGTAGTGTACGCCACTTTCCTTGTAGCTCCTCTCGGGGCTGAAAAATATTCGCGGTTATCCGCCCACGATACGACATGGTTGTGGCAGTATTGGTCAAGGGTAACTAACTCTTGATATAACTGTGAATCAATTACTGCAGTTAGATCCACGCTTTTTTATGCTTTATAGATTGTTCCAGAAGCTCATTCTCTGCTCGTGAAAAGTATAATGTGTGGCCTAGACATGAGATGAACGTTTGATTATTAAGTGAGAATGTAATTTAGTATTGTCAATGTCAAATAATATTAATCGTGATAGTGGTTGTGAGTTAAGTATGTTATAGGTTATAGGTTGTTTGAATTGTTGTGGTGGTATCTTAATGGCTTAACTAGTTAGCAGTATGGAATTATATTGTGTTAGAATTATGTATACTGGAATTTTCCTTTAACATATTTTCTTATCAATTCATCTTCATCACCATCGTGATTCATGTATTAAATGATTGTGAGTGTGGAGAAAAGAGGAATGGATAAGCAAGACCACATGGGAAAAGATAGAGCAAAGAAAGGAAATCAAGAAAAAATTACTGAACACCAAATCACAAAGGCTACAAGAACAAGTTTTAAGTAATTATGCACAAAAAGACAAGGAAGTGAAGGAATCATGCCGTCAAGATAAACGTCAATACTATGACAACTTAGCAGAAGAAAGCAGCATATGCAAATGACATGAAAACCATATACAAAATCACAAAGCAGATGACAGGTAACTTCAGCACAAGATGTGAGAGTGCACTGAGGACACATAAGGGACAACTGGTCAGTGGAGAAAGAGAAAAAATTGAAAGATGGAGGGAACACTTTAACACCCTACTAAACAGAACACAAGCAGCACAAACAATAGACATACCTGAAGTAAAAACGGAACTAAACATCAATACAGGACCAATAAAATTAAGTGAAGTAAAGGAAACAATAAAGAAGATAAAATTAGACATGGCACCAGGTGAAGATGAAGTGACTGCTGAGATGTTGAAAACAGAAAAAAACAGAAACACCACAACAACTCTACCGGATACTACAACAAATATAGAATCTAGAAAAAGTTCCAGAGGAGTGGAAAACTGGCCTTATAATAAAACTACCAAAGAAGGGTGACCTCAGAGATTGCGGAAACTAGAGAGGTATTACTCTACTGCCACTCACCAGTAAAGTCTTTTGCAGAATAATCATCAATATAATTGTACCAGCACTTGAGAGAAAACTTAGGAAAGAGGATTTAGGTAAGGAAGATCATGCATAGACCACATATTTGTACTAGACAAATATTAGAACAGGCAAATGAGTGGCATAGCACAACATATGCATTGTTTATAGATTTTTAGAAAGCCTTTGACAGTGTCAACAGAGATGCACTGTTGAAAATCCTAAGATGGCATGGCCTCCCTCATAAGACAGTGAATGTAATCAAAGCTCTATATGAGGGTTTTCAGTGCAAAATGATCTGTGGAGAACATGCCTCCAGCAGCTTTAGGGTACAAACATGAGCGAAGCAAGCATGTGTACTATCACCAACATTATTTATCTTGGCAGTATACTGGTTAATGAAGGAGACAACATCAGAGAAACGCAGAGGATTACAATGGACCCTTGACACAGTGCTGGAGGACCTTGACTATGTAGACGACATTTGTCTATTATCAAGCAGTCACAAAGATATGCAAGATAAAATAAACAAGCTAACTCTGAATGCAAACAACACAGGACTAAAGATCAACGTAGGAAAGACAAAGTTAATGAAACAAAATGTGAACAACAGAAATGTACTCAGAGTAGATATCAAGTTAGTGGAGGAGGTCAACGAATTTGTATACCTTGGCAGTAGAGTAGTAGAAAATGAAGACAGCACAGAGGACATCAACAACAGATTTACTACAGTGAACCAGGCTTTTGCAATGCTGCAGATTATATGTGAAATCTAAAATACTAAGCAACTAACGAAAATCAAGATATTTAAGAATATTCTAAGTGTACTACTCTATGGAAGTGAATGCTGGAAAATCACCAAAACCATAGAAAACAAGTTGAATTCTTTCCAGACTAAATGTTTACGAAGAATTAGAAAAATATTTTGGCCAAACACCATAAGAAATAACATCCTGTTGGCAGAAATGCAGATGAAGCCACTGATAGCAATTATTGATTAAAGACGCTGGCGATGGTTGGGACATGTGCTCCGAATGACTAACAACTCACTACCAAAAATAGCACTAAGATGGACACCACAGGGGAACAGAAGTAAGGGGAGACCAAAAGAGACATGTAGAAGAACAACAGAAAAGATCTTGAGCGATAGAGGGCTCACCTGGGCAAGAGTAGAAAAAAAGCAAAAGACAGGCATTTGTGGAAAACCCTTGCGGAAGCCCATGTGCCCTGGGCACTTAAGGTTCAGAGAGAGAGAGAGAGAGAGAGAGAGAGAGAAATGGAGAGAGAGAGTACTTTTAAAAAACACCACATACTGAAAAGACTCAATGATTGTATCTTAGGACAGGCAGAGGGTGTCTTGTGTACCTTCAACAATAAGACACAAAGTGTGTGTCAATTTCGATTTTTTTCGAACATTTTATGTTATTATTTTTGTATTGGAGCACAATAACATATATTTTTGTGATGTTTAGATGTTTTAAAATTCTAGACATATTAAATAGTTTGTCTCAGAATGTTAAAGAGTTTTTGTCGTTTTATATTAAAGAGATTGCTTCGTTATATTAACGCGTTTGTCGTCATCTACAGGAAAAGTTTGTTGTATTATATTATAGAGTTTCTTGTATTATATTACATAGTTTTTTATATTATATTATAGAGTTTCTTGTATTATATTATAGCGTTTGTTCTATTATATTACAGAGTTTGTTGTATTCTTATAAACCCAGGCAGTTTCGTCATAGCGTAAACCTTCTTCTTGGCAGAATGACACGCAACATCAGCTTATGTGAAGAACATAGAGAGCTATTGAATAGTTGTGTGTATTCATATAATATATTTTTATCTTCAAATTCTTATTATCTCCCATAATTATAGTGCTCTTTTTCTTGCTCCTCCCTCTCCTTCTCCTTCTTTCTATTTCTGTTGGTGTTTTAACATCATTTGAATGTCATGTTCCGCTTCTGAGGTATATTTTAATTCCCATACCGAAGCAGAAATAGCAGATTGTGCATGCACATACAGTTTTGCCTGTTCGAGGAATATCTTTCTAAAGGCAATCTCCAACTATACAACTTTAAAATGACTGAAAAAGACAGTTTTTTTTGTTGGGGGGGGGGGGGGGGAAGGTTCCTGTTACACAGTTAATATTGATGAAAACAAATGAACATAATCATGTTCTTAAATTTCGTACGCTTGTAAAGTTTTTGGGCTGATAACGTAACGATATCGGGTGTCTTAACATATTCTTCATTCCATTTTCTTATTATAAAAAAATGAACCATAATAGAATAGGCTCGGAAGATTTTAATGTTTTGTCCTGTTACAATATCCAATGACATGTACTTAACTGAAATGAAGCCATGAATAGGAAAATTTCAAGAAAATTTAAGAGGAATTTCCTAAAATGGTGGAAGAATTTATTATTGTTATGTATATGGAGCCAATATTACTGTATAGTTATGCAGCTTGGGCAGTTAACAGATGATACAGAAGCAACAGAGAAGTGACTTTTATTATAAAGTAAACATTTACCACGGACAAATAGAAAGAAAAAAACTGAAGGTCCTCAAAGAAGTTTCAGAACAAGAAAGCTAATTCAAATTGATCGGTTACAGCTGAAGATGTTTCATTCCCAAATGATTGCAATAATGAATGACTCATATAATTGATAAAAGAAATAATGATAATGTAAATAACTCCACACACTCAACATCTATCGTCCAAGACGCAACCATTACAGACATATTGTCCAACATTCAACTACAACCATCTTCTTCGTATCAGACAAGGTCAGAACTTCCCTTTTATCCTGTGTCCGACTTCCCAGCCTCTACTGAGCTCCTAGCCTCGCTAAAACGCTTGTCACAGTGTGTTTACTAAACCCTGTGATCATTCATGCAATACCAGCTCATCATATTAACTATTTTATAGTTAGATAACATTACATTCTCGCTCCATCAAAGAAATCTGTCTCTCCGCTACAGAAATTTTGAATAATAATCTCTTTAACACAGCTGCTACTATCACGATATATATAATATATTCCTTAAAATCATTCCTTTTATAGATAAACATACAAAGAAAATATACACTAAATGAAAGACTCTCTCTCTCTCTCTGAACCTTAAGTGCCCAGGGCACATGGGGCTTCCGCAAGGGTTTTCCACAAATGCCTGTCTTTCGCCTTTTTTTCTGCTCTTGCCCAGGTGAGCCCTCTATTGCTCAACATCCTTTCTGTTGTTCTTCTCCATGTCTCTTTTGGTCTACCCTTACTTCTGCTCCCCTGTGGTGTCCATCTTAGTGCTATTTTTGGTAGTGAGTTGTCAGTCATTCGGAGCACATATCCCAACCATCGCCAGCGTCTTTCCTCAATAATTGTTGTCAGTGGTTTCATCTGCATTTCTGCTAATAAGATGTTATTTCTTATGGTGTTTGGCCAAAATATTTTTTTAATTCTACGTAAATGAAAGACTAAGTTTGTTAAATTAACTGATAAACAATTGCTATGCATAAACTTATTATTATTTCACTGTACTCATATAATACCCATCGTTAAATTATTCCTTATTTTTCAGTCAAGCTAATTAAACATTTGTTTTACTGACAAAAGAAAACACATGGTAGCAAACCTCCAAGGGCAAGAAATAAGACTAACACAAAATTTCCTCACTTTACATATTTTGCACTATCCACTATCAATGGTTTGTTTACTGTAATTCTGTGTGGCGATATTGGTGGCCAGGCCTTCCACCCCCCCCCCCCCCCCCCTCTTTTAAGTCCAGCGCTGTGGATCTGAACTAATGCGTTACTTTTTGTCGAAATGTTATTTTCTATTAACGCCACCGTCACGTGACTAAGCATCCGAAACTAAACCACAAATTCTTTACTGTAGTGTCGGTGTCATGCCTTTGCTACATTTAGTTCTAATTATTTAGGAGTTTCATACTGTAATACTATTTTACGGAAACGCTCACACGTGCGAGCGCGCACACACACAAACACACACACAGACATGAATGGGTCGAATAAAAGTCGGCTCATACTTTTTTTTCAATAGCTTTTCTCCTTAACCTGCTGTTACATTATATATAAGACATGGTTCAAATGGAAGAACAAAGTGAGGTTTTTAAATTATTATATATAAAACTACGTAAAAATAGCTTAGATAAATTGATATAAATTGTAATGTTGTAAATTGCTTAACACTATGTGCAACACTAATAGCGTAAATTTACATTGTGTAACTGTTCTCAAATTTTTATATATTCACTGAAACCTGCATTCAGGGTCTATAACTAATTCTAAACATCATAGCTGCCATTGTAATAAAAAAGATAGAATCTGAAAGATAAACATTTGTTTTCATTCAAATTACTACTTATATCGTTATAGTTTATGTCACTATTACTACACTACAATGTAATTGCGGTACAGGGGAAATAACTGAAGTTTCTTGTGCCAATGTCTGCTGCCAAGGGGTAAGAAATGGCAAGAATATGATGAGCTGTTCTCTAAAGTAGAATTATGGCTCTTAAATAATTATACATCAAACAGAAGATGGGAATATTCAGACACCGCAGGAAAAATTGTATATTAGAAAATAGAGAGCGAGTAAATCCTGTTCTGTAAAATATTATCGACCTGCTTGTGGTTATCCACTCCAGTACGTTGTAAACAACTGCTTCAGTATACTCTTTCTTGGTTGTTCAGCGCCGTGCTTGTGAGTCGTTTTGAATGCTAGATTGTTTAGTCCCGCTGTGCTGTGGTTGTTCAGTGGAACTGCGAACTTGGGCGTGTTATGTTTCGGTGGGAGTATCTATAAAAACAATTACCGTAAGGGTTTTCCAGATAAGTCATATTATCATGGTCCCTTGTAGAAGTTCAAAAAACATTTTATAAGTCATTTCCTTAGACTACATCGCGTAAAGCAGCACAGTGGTTCTCATCATATAATCAGGTGTCAACTTCAGGCACGAGTTCAGCAGCCACAAAGTTATCGAATCAATTACATCAACGGCATCTCTATCTATCACATATCTATCGTATCAATATATATGTCTAATAGGACAGACGCGGCAATAAGAGGCGATAGATTCATGCAGTTTATAATACTAAATTCACAAGTGTACGAGTATATCTTCTGCTTTGATCAATCATTGTTTAATACTGCAACTACAGTTGTCAGTATGGCAGGTTATGTTATGAATAAACAATATTATACTGATATATCCTACAATAAAAAAATGTATCACAAAGATTAGTATTAAACATAAATTTTTCATTGTTTTAATCTGAATCAGTTGCAGCAGACACCAAGTTACACTGCAATCTTGAATTAACAAAAGAAACAGAATTAATTCTCACTGTTAATAAATCACAAAATAGAACGAAAAAATGCAAAACAAAAAACAAAACAAAACAAAACCTGTGCTTCTTGCAGGAAACAGCCTAAGCAATTTAACTTCGAACAGACATTCAGTTGGAGTGCTCCTTCGTATCCACCCACTAAACTTATTATTTGAATGTACCCATATAATACCCATCGTGAAATTATTGCTTATTTTTCTTTCAAGCTGATTAAATAATTTTCAAGTGAAAAAAACATTTTTTTTTCAATGGTAGCAAACTTCCAATGGCCGGAAATTACACTAACACAAAATGTCCTAACTTTACATATTTTAAATATTATCCACTTTGAATGGTTTGTTACACTGAAATTTATTTAAAAACCGATTAGACAGGTCAAAGGTATATATAATTTTCCTCCCCTGCTTATGAGCAGTTTTATAATTGTTATGTAATTTCGAAGCAGAGATAATTACAACTCTAATCTGTTTTGAAAAATCAATTATTTCTATCTACTATATATAAGAAAAATTATAATTTATGTCCTTAACTGTTATTCTTTCCAAATAAATGAATAATGACAGTGTTTCACAAATTTACAGTATATGTCTTACCTACCAGTTTTTTCGATTTAATGAATATGACAGGTACACACCATACTTATAAATGTATGAGTAAATGTAGTTAATGACTACGCCACACTTTAATTCTAGCTAATTGTCTGTAAAGGTTATTCACATAAGTCGTGAACTGACTCAGATTTAATTTATAACAAATACCTCTACGAGCATCATGCAAGGTTAATGGGAGTAAAAACAGTATCCACACTACAGTCTTCCTCTAAATTGTGTCTAAGCAATTTACATAAATAATTTTTGTTCTATTGAACTGTCATACGTGTGTACAAAATATATAAATATCTTTTGAGCGTAAAGGATACCATCCATTCTCTCCACAGATTTTACCTTAAATTCATCACGCTTGAATAGACATCTAATTATCTTTCGTGAAATATTTTATTGACATGTGAGTCTTATATTAGTATACTTCTGAAACAAATTAAACTTCACTAATTAAAAAGACAATATTTAAGTTAAGGTAACATTATGTAGTTAAAAATTAAGTTTGACAATGGAACAAAACACGGTCTCAGATATCACAGCTTCTGATACAGAGTCAGCGGTAGACTCTCGTCTCAGATCAGAAGTTGAAATTTTTGTTAGTTGTGAAACAAGAAGGATATTTGAAATTGTTAATTATGTGTGTATATGTGGTATAATTAGTCTGTTGGGGATTATAGGGAATATTGTCAACATAATTGTGTTTTGTAAACAAGGTTTCAGTAACAGAAGTAACATTGCATTTCTTGGACTCGCCGTTTCAGATCTCTGTTGCCTTGCAGCTTTGGAAGGGACGTCGTTCTGCATGAATCCGCTTTTTCTTACTTTCAGTTCTGACTGGGACCAAATGGAAGTCATGTATCTATCAACGGGATGGCCACATATTTGTTTCTGTAGAATCACCAGCTTTATCACCGTTTATATTACAGCTGAGAGGTACGTCTCTATTGCGTCACCGTTAAAAGTGAAACAAATTATCACACCAAGAATCACAACAATGACTCTCTTCCTCATCTTCCTAATAAATATAATTACATTCATACCAGAATATGTCTCTGTCTATCTTGACTGGACATTCGTGGTCAAGAACAACAGAACAATATTCGGATTAAAGTTTACAAACACTAGGCAGAAATATGAGGGGATGAGCCCATTGTTACATTCTCTTTGTAGTACATCGTCATTCATTGGTGTTGTTCTTTTTACTGTTGCCTTAGTAACCAAATTACAACAGACTTCGGCCTGGAGGAACGAACTTACTTCAGCTCACAATAAAAAATGCACTAGCATGTCCAATCGAGACAGAAAAATGGTGAAAATGGTTGTGTTGATAGCGAGTGTTTTAATTGTATGTTACATACCTGGAGCTGTAGGTGCCATGGTGACGTTTATATTCGGACATCAATTTAGCATCAAGGGTCGCTATATTAACGAGTTTGCGGCAGTGTGGTCTATACCATTTGTATTCCAAGGTTTCAACTCCAGCATCAACTGTGTCTTTTATTACAGGATGAGCTCTAAATACAGACAAACCTTCCGTGAAACTTTCTCCAGACAGAAAGGAACAGTAAAGTAAATGTTAATAAGTAAATTTTTTTTCACTGCTAAAAAGAAAAGAATTTGTATCCAGAAAGTTATGAAAATGAAATCTTAAGAATGACATGTTTGAGACTTGTAACAAATATCTTGTATGCATGATGGTAATATTGTTATAATATTGTATATTATGATATACATTATGATAGCATTATTGTTATTAATGTTAATATTCTTCTTATTATTATTATTATAATTTTTTATTATAGTTATGATAATTATTGATAAGATGAACGTGGGTAAGGAATGGTGGAAAATTTGAGAACCAGTGGGAGAAGAACTCTCCCACGGCATTAGTATTATTATCGCATAATTATGTGGATACTTAAAAACACTAGACATAATGACGCTAAGGGAAAGGCAAATTAAGAATATAAACCCAGAATACAATAGTTCTGACACGACTAACTTGAACAAGGAAATCAACAGGCTGAGACAGGCAGACGGGCACTGTAGAAACTTGTGAACTAATCCGCAACAATTACAACATGCAGTTAACAAGTGATTGAAATAAACACCGATGACACTTGAACAGACCTGGGCGCTCGGCACACCTGCGAATGTCGGACCACTGACTTATATATTACTACTAGCCAATCGGTATATAGAAAAAAAAACTGACCAGTAGTAGACCTAGAGGTGTATCCTATTGGACAACTTACGATATATAAGACAGGCATGCAGTTTTGAGACAGATAAGAGAGGAGAGCAACGACAGATAGAGCAGATGGAGATTAGATACTTAGGAGATAGAAAAGCATGCACCACCCAACCGCAGTCACCAGCCCAACTTCTACGAAGACTTAGAATCTCTACTCAGCCACAGATACAGAGACCACAACATTATATTAGGAAGAGATTTCAACGGTGTAACATCAGAGTTAGACATTAAAGGATATATAACTAGAACCAACACATATGAGAGGCACCAACTAAATTTTTTGCAAGACATAATAGACACACATGATTTAGTAGATACATACAGACACACACACACACCCTCAAGGCAGAGAGATCACTCACAAAAACGATGCACACAGCAGAGGATATAGGTTGGACAGAATTTACACACCAAGTACATGCCACATAGCACAAGTCAGACATATCCCTAGTGCATTGACTTTCACAGACCACAAAGCAGTCGTAGCAACAGTTAACACAATACCTACAGCTATACCTTTAAAACGATCACCACACTGGAAATTTAACAACACACTCCTCCAAAACAAACAATTTGTTGAAAACATTACGCAACTGATACACAGCTTCACGAACAACACACCCACACACACAACATCCAACAACACTGGGAGACTTTAAAACATGCAATAAGAGACAAAGCACAAACGCTCTCAGCACAAATACACAGAGAAAGGCTGAGACAGGAAAAAATACTAGAAGAAGCAATCAAACAGATGGACAAAAACTCACCACATTTATCACGCTACAAGAAGAACTAGATAAACACAGACAACACAGATTTCAAGGCGGACTTCTAAGAACAAGACTCAATACCATAACACAAGAAATACCTACCAATCAGTATTTGAGCATAGAGCAACACATACAACTAAGCAGACAGATAAGAGAAGTAATAGACGCCACAGGGAACAGACAAACAGACAGTACAAACATAGTACAAGTCATTAGAGATTACTACAAAAAACTGTACACAGAGGAAGACACACAAGCACACATACAGGACAAATACATGCAGTACACTAAACAACTCACGGACTCAGACAGGCAAGCACTAGACACACCACTAACACTAGAGAACCTGACGCAGGCGCTACAAGCAATGCAAGAAAACAAGTCACCAGGGCCAGACGGCTTCACAGCAGAATTATACAAACATTTCTTTCCACTCTTAGGTCCTCTTCTCTTACAAGTCTTCACAGAGGCCTTCCAAAGCAAACAACTCCCACCCAGTCTAAACCTATCATACATCACCCTCATACCCAAAGATAGCGCAGACAAAGCACAACTCAAAAACTACAGACCCATATCTCGGCTAAACGTAGATTACAAGATCCTCACCAAAGCGCTCACAAACAAGCTCAAACCACTTATGCACAAACTCATACACGAAGACCAACAATGTAGTGTAGAGAACAGAAACATACACCAGCACACACATTTCATACGAGACATCATATACTACACACACCAGAAGAACTGCCAGTCGTCAGTTCTTTCCTTAGTTCAGGAGAAAGCCTTCGATAGAGTGTCACACAAATACCTACACAAGACACTACTCCACTATAACATAGGGGACTACTTCAGAGACTGGATTCACATTCTCTATTCCAAACCTGAGAGCAAAGTCTTAGTAAACCACACGCTTACAGAGACTTTCAGGCTAACCAGATCAGTGAGACAGGCCTGTCCCCTCTCTCCTTTACTGTACATACTCACTCTAGAACCACTCCTAGAGAAAATCAGACAAGACACAACAATCCAGGGAACTTTCGTACCTGGCAGAGGAGAGAGAAAGTTGCTCGCGTATGCGGACGACACGATCTTCCTCCCAACAACAGACAGATCAATAACTCACATTTTAGACACCTTCACAGAGTTCGGTGAAGGTAGCGGAGCGAAACTCAACATACAAAAATCTGTCGTCATGGGAATATGCAAATGGCGAGATAAAAGGGACTTCCCTTTTCGTCTTACACGCACAGACAACATCCACCTGTACGGCATTACTTTCCCATCACACCCGAAGACAATACACAAACCCACATGGGACAACCTCACAACAAACATTACAGACATGTTGCAAAGTTACAAATATAAAACAGCAACAATTTTTGGAAGAAGCATCATAGTAAACACATACATAATACCAAAAATAATATACACCGCCACAGTACTGGACCCTCCGCAGCAGACAATCAAAGAAATAAACAAACACTTCAGAAACTTTATCTTTACAAACACCTTTCACAAAATACAACGTAAAACCCTCATGCAGGACAAAAATCATGGAGGGATTGCCTTGCAAGACATACAGACAAAGATGCAAGCACTCAGAATCAGCCACGTAGGTCACATCATCAAACACCCAAACCAACACCCGCTAGCTCACTACTACATAGGACTGAGACTATCAAACTTAGTCCTACCAAACAACTTGCAGGCACACCACTTTGGCACACTACCACCCTTCTATAAGAACTGCATACAAGCAATTCAAGGACACGAAACACCCAATGCAAAACAAACCATATATACAAACATTTGGTCAGAAATCAAGCACCACCATTACACCTTAGGATCAAGAGGGGACGCAGGTATCCCATACTAGACTACACTGACATGTTCCAAAACCTCCATCTCAAAAATATCACACCAAAAGCCAGAGAAATCACTTTCAGACTCATATACAATATGACACCCACGACACACAGGAAAACACAAGGGAACATGAGACGATGTCACCTATGCAGAAGGAACGCACTAAAAACAGAAGAACACATTTTCTTCGAATGCAAAACAGTAGCAACCACCGTAAGAACAATACAGAACACAACAGAAACACACACGGCACAACAAGCAGACATCTACAAAGCCATAATGTTGAATACAATCCCTAAAACTGAGGCGGACATACACACCAGGTTAATGGCCCTGGTCGCAGAGTTCAGGTACTTGGTGTGGACGTGCAGAAACAGGGCTCGCTTTCATTTCTGCACGTTTAGTCCTGCCACATTCTTAGGACTGTTTCAGCAAAGATCAGGCAAAATAATGGACTGAAAGAGAGAAAGAGAGAGAGAAATAGAGAAGCAAGAGAGAATAAAATTTAAATTAAAAATCCATGTACATCCCATGAGTGGAAGAGAAGGCCTTTGCCAGACACAGATCATGTACGTCAGCAGAGAGGAAGATAACGATGGGAGAGAGAGAGAGGAAAGGGAGAGAGAGAGAGAGTACAAAAAGAATCTAAAAAAATTATCCAAAAAAAGTTAAAAGAGAAAATAAAAAAGGAAAACAAAGAAAGAAAAACACAAAGGGTTAAAAACCACACAGATAAAAACAAAGTACCACAGATGACAGCAACAACAATTACTCGCAAGAGTTTTCCAAGCACAGTGCAAGGTCTTGACAGATCAATCACTGAGTCTGAAAAAAAAATTAGATACTTAGGAGATAGAAAAGAAGTTTAGAACCAGAAATAGTTTAGGACGGAAATAGAAAGTGTTAGAAAGTTAAAAAGTGAGTATTATTACCGCGTGAGAAATGCAGGTGATTTGATATTTTTGGAACTTCGAGTAAAATGCTTTAGGAGATGCTTCAGTTTGATACTTGTGAATTTCGATTGATGAGCATGAAAGGGAACTATAATGTGATTCAGAAACTAACCATCTGAATTTTATAGCGACTATATGTGTTAATATTTCAGTCTTGTGGTGAATCACATAGTATCACGTGCAGTGACATCCTGAACGTGTGAAGTGAACAAAAAGAAGATGTAGTGATGTGTATTAATAATAAAATGAAGACTGGGATATCAAATGTCGCTGCCACAGCCTAAAATAAAAGTGAGAGATAGTCAACCCGACGGTGATAAAAGAACAATTATCAAAGAACACTATATATTACACACGTTCTTTATTATATAATTAATCATATCATTAATGAAATAATTTTCTCTTTTACATTAAACAAAACTTGTTATTTCGGTGGAAAAATCTGTGATTTTATTGTATTACTTAGTTAGTTAGTCTTGGGCCAAAGGCAGCGCATAGGGCGGAGGACAAGGCTCTCCATGTCTGGCGATTCCTTGCTACTTGCTTTAGATCTTCGGTGTTTCTGATGAGCATTGTTGAACACTCCTTGGTGATAACTCTTCTTAGTGTGTCTTTTGTGTGTAGGTGTGGTTTTTTTTAAATGTAGCATCGTGAACGATCAGCCAGAATGAGTGAAAAGATACAAAGCTTGCTCTTGTGGAGCCAGTCCATAATTCCACATCTTCCAATTACACACACATATTAACTACTTTATTGTGGCTGAACATAGAAAGAGTCAGTCATGAACTCTGTATTCTGGCTACAACGACGAGGTTTAAGACACTCTAGAGATGCTCTCATCTCCTTCCACTTTCAAATTTAATGACGGAAGAGCGTCGCGTTGGAGAAATTTGCTTCCTAACACGGAGCACATCTACCTGCAGGGCGAGACAGACTTTAAAACATCATGAATGATGAAAAAATACTATAAATAGTTAAAAACCACTCCTATGACAGCATGGCCATCCGTGGTAATGCAAATTTAAAACAAAAATAATTCGCAATATAATGAACTCAGTAAGGTTTTACTTGTATGTAACGTTTGTGTGTGCACTAAGTCAGTTTACAGTGTTTAGATTAAGCATTAAATATTGTAGTCTAGGTCAAATTTTCTGTGACTCAGGTGACATTGTTCAATATTTTCTGTACTAAATATGTTCAGACATGTCATGACGAATTAATAAATAAAAGCAGCGACTATGCCTGGCTCTTTCAGGACACACATCTTGTTAGAATCTCATACAATGTTTGTATACCCAAAACTTTTGATTATTAGCGTCTTCAAGCAAATGACCAGATCTCAACAGAGTATGACTAAACGATTGTGTAGATCTTAGATTTCTCTTCTTATGAGTATGTGTAGTGTCTGCCCATGATTGCGTTTTATCCCAGCAACATCAAAGAATATTGTTCTGATGGATTTCTATATGAAAAAAATGACGATGGTTGACTAAATATTTCTGGCTCCAAGCTTTGTGGCTATTGTTTTTTACGCAAAGGAGAATAAAATGTAATGTATAGATCTGATCTTTATAATATTAGGATAGACTTGATTCAGCTGGTATCAGTGTAGACGTGACAAACAAAAGTGATGTACAACACTGTCATCACTTTCAAGTATTGCATCTGTCTGGTGACAGAACAGAAGAAGACCCGTACAAGTCTCTGTAATGCCCATCTTCATTATCATACTTTTCTTTACGATCCATATTTTGAACAGTGCTGTACATGTTATTTAATGTGAACTAGAATATGTAATTGAATGATACTAGAGCCAAAAGAACTGTCTGAAGTGGCATTGAGCAACCCATTGCTGACATGATAGCGTCAGTGTTAGCAAACCGTAGCCGACCAACCTCTTCAGTTTTACCGCAATTGTTATCTCTCTTATCGAGCCAGCTAAAGAAAGATTGCACGCTCCGTTCCTTGCAGCGCCACTCAGAGACTGAACAAATATTCGACGAAGTCCGCTCACAAGGCCACATCACAGCATCCTTACCGCATCGGCTGCAAAGAACATCAGATGGCAGTTCCAAGAATAAGAAGAACTGAAACAACTCCCAAAAATTTACTGCGGTGTTTTGACTGATTTTGTATCCTAAATACTTTAATATAAACGAATATACCGTATTTCCTTGAATAAACGTTTCACAAAATCGTCATCGTGATTCGGCGTTACTTGGAGATCAACATCTATTCAAGATCGGCGTTTATTCGCAAAATTCAAATTACTGTTTTGCAGGATCGGTATTAGCCTACGACGTACGTTAGTATTCCGCAAACCTTTTCACCTGGCACGAGGCTTAATAAAAGTGGATGGGGTTATGTCGCCTACCGTAACGGCAAACTAGCTGCGAGTAAATCAGGAGCCTATGCAACCACCACTTCGAGCATATGAATGGAGGTGCAGGCAGCATCAGAAGAATGTTCCTGGTTGGTGGAGTAGGACGACTCGCATGGGGTCATTGTGACTGACTTCCAAAACATGCTACGGCATTTTGAGGATTATTTTCCCCAAGGACTGGGTCCAGCTTATATAGGGTTCTCGTTTATTCAGTCTGACTTGGATCTAATGTCCAGGTCATACGGGAGTCAAAGCCAGTGAGAAAACAGACAAGCTAGTCGGCACAGCAGCAGTTCAGGGAACCTTCAGAATGGACAAGGAGAAGAATGCAAGTGGCACTTTGAACAGGCTGCGTATGGAAGACGACATAAGGCTGAATGACAAAATCACATCAAGAGGATGATCGAATTGTTGAAGAAGAGGGGAAGTGGACGGTTTTCCGAACGAAGTGATTTGGCTCACATTACCCTCAACCAGTGACTGGGTCCATGAGAAGGCGCATGATTTAGTGGGTGTAGGAACGGAAGCAGGCACATGATTTAGTGGGTGTAGGAACGGAAGGAGGCGCAATATTTAGTGGGTGTAGGAACGGAAGCAGGCGCATGATTTAGTGGGTGTAGGAATGGAAGGAGGCCATATTGGATTGCCCGAAGAGAAGGGATGCCAGAACAGTCTCTAATTAGAGATTACAGAACATTTTTCCTTTCGCGACAACCCTTATAAGAACACTGAGAGCTATTGAAAAGTTGTGTGTGTGTTTATATAATTGATATCTTCAGATTCTTCTGTCTTCTATTATTATAATGATATTGTTCTCTCTTTCTCCTTCTCTTTATGTCTGTCGGTTTTATAACATCATTTGAATAAGTTCCAGAGATTTTAATGTTGTTTCCTGTTACAACATCTAATGACAGGTACTTAACTGAAATCAAGAAAATATAAGAGGAATTTCCTAAAATGGTGGAAAAGTATATTATTGTGATATATATGAAGCCAATATTACTGCATAATTGTGCAAAGTGAACATTTACCAGATAGAGAAACTGGAAAAAAAAAGTTGTGATTCTGGTGAAAGATTCATCCATAACTGTGGAGAGACAGAAGAAAAAAAGGTGTGATTTTGGTGAAAGAATCATCAATAACTGTGGAGAGACAGAAGAAAAATGTTGTGATTTTGGTGAAAGAATCATCAATAACTGTGGAGAGACAGAAGAAACAAAGTTGTGATTTTGGTGAAAGAATCATCAATAACTGTGGAGAGACAGAAGAAAAATGTTGTGATTTTGGTGAAAGAATCATCAATAACTGTGGAGAGACAGAAGAAAAAATGTTGTGATTTTTGTGAAAGAATCATCAATAACTGTGGAGAGACAGAAGAAACAAAGTTGTGATTTTGGTGAAAGAATCAACAATAACTGTGGAGAGACAGAAGAAACAAAGTTGTGATTTTGGTGAAAGAATCATCAATAACTGTGGAGAGACAGAAGAACAAAAAACTGAAGAGGTCCTTAGAGATGATTCAGAACGCGAAAGCTAATTAAAATAACGTGAAAATGCCAGAATTTCGTGGACATGTCATTAGAAGACAAAGAGCATGTCATTGATAGGAAAATTCAAGGAAAAAAGGAGATAAGAGGAAGTACAATACTTCCATTGTTGTGAATTATATATTTATGATTGAAGAGAGATGAGAGGGAGGCCAAGAGGAAAATATCTTTGCAGACTGACCAGCTGTTTGGAAAAAGGAAAACCTTTTGAACTGACTGGAAATATAAAAAAACTGTACAAGGTTGAGAAGTATAGACCTATATGGTTCTGAAGGCAAAGTATGGGAAATATATTTTGAATGCTCATAGGAAAATTGACATTTATTTTAAAATGCTGGGAATATTTACAGAGACATTGAAATATTTTAAGAAAATGAAAAATTGTGATGAGTACTGATGATTGTGACTACACGTTGACAAATATGACGTATAGACTAAGAAGCTATAACGATAAAATCTGTTTATCAGACTACCAAAAGGCAGTAAAGAGAGCGTGAACACAAGATATATCCGTTATCTGATATAAACTAATAGAAAAGTGACTCCAAATGCAATAACAAACAGAATGAACTGATGATATCCCAGTAACAAAACTGAGTTATGTTACAATCTTTCAGTTGGTATTATGGTGATAATCAGGTAAACAGGATGCGTTAATCCGAATGACGGCTTATCCAGAACCTGTAATAAGTTCTTCATGAATTGAAACACTAGGAACTGTAGACCAAGAGATGAACTGTGATGCATCTAGAAGATCATTTAACTCATCTAGTGCAAAAGAAAAAGAAAGTATCTTAGTTGGTTTGAGAGCATTTTAACATGTTTAGATAATTCCAGTACTCTCTCAGCAACTTCCTTTCAGCTTAGTTCCAAACGCTGTTCTTTTGGAATATTTTTTGTTACTGCCTTGTATAATTTCCTTTACCATCTCAGCATCAAGAAATCATCTTTATAGCTAATTATTGTACCCAGGTCATCAAAACAAATAAACTGTACAGTAACTTTACAGTTAGCTATTGTAGTCAACTCATCAAAGACAAAGAAACTATACAATAACTTTACAGTTAGTTACTGTAGTTAGCTCATTAAAGACAAAGAAACTATACAGTAACTTTATAGCTAGCTATTGTAATCAGCTCATCAAAGACAAAGAAACTGTACGGCCACTTTATAGCTGGTAATGTAGTCATCACTATAACGGAGTGGTTTAGATGTTCAATAGTCTTCTGAACTATGTACTTTATAAGACTTATAATGGTGGTGATGAAAATATAGTACAAAAAAGTCTCTTTGCTTCTCTAAACTAACAGCACACAAGTGCAGGTTTTACAGGCGAACATTCAAATCTGTTGAGGCAGGCTGGCCAATTACAGATAAAGACGTTTAATTCCTACCTGATGGCAACAGTGACTGGCTCATATACTTGACGAAGAACATCGTGATAACGTGAATGACTCTAGACACCATTAAGATCTATCATCTAAGATGCAACGATTACAGACCTATCATCCAAGGTTCAGAAGTTATCTTCCTCACACCAGACCAAACAGGTCTTTGCTTTTCCCCGCTTACGTTGATCATGTCATGCTCTCGTGAACTCTGAGCGTGGGTCTCGTGAACTCTAAGCGTGGGTCTCGTGAACTCTGAGCGTGGGTCTCGTGAACTCTGAGCGTGGGTCTCGTGAACTCTGAGCGTGGGTCTCGTGAACTCTGAGCGTGGATCTCGTGAACTCTGAGCGTGGATCTCGTGAACTCTGAGAGTGGCTCTAGCCTTTGCCCTGCAGTGGTTATTTACTATGGGCTGCAAACATTAACGATTTGCCAGCTCATCAAAGTAGAGGAACTGTTCAGCTACGTTATAGTTAGCTAACGTTACCATCTCCTTCGACCAAAGAAATCGCATCTGCCTCTAAGATAACGAAATCTTTTGTACCAGTAATCTCTCTAACACAGCCGCTGCTGTTACCATGGGGAAACTTATTGCTCACTTCACTATGCATTCTTTGAAAACGCTAATTGGAAAATACGTTCTTTTACTCCTGTTAAAATTTTATTTTAAAAAATAGACAATGTTTTTTTTTTCATTTACTGAACCATTATGATTGTTTTCCAAATTTCTTGACAGTTTTACATTACTTTTGTGGTTTTTTTGTTTTGCTTTCATTTTGAATTAGTGGGCTCATTTCAGGTAATGCTTCTCAGGGCAACAAAAATGTTAAATGTTATGGAAATCGTACATATAGACATACATGTACGCTGTCCGTAAAATGATTTCTTTTTGTAACCATACACGTTATGCACAGAAAATATAGCCTAAATGAAAGAGTAAATGTTGAAAGTAATTCTATGTGGTGATCCTGGCGGTCAAGCCTCCACCCTCCCCCCTCCTGTCCAGCGTTGTGGATATGAACCTGATGTGTCACATGTTGGTGGGATGACATTTTGTACTGCTTCTCCGAAACCAAAGACACAAATCCAAAAAAAAATATTTCAGTTGTTCTTTCAAGAAATGAATGGATGATCTTTACTTTCACGGGGTGAAGAAGTGGAGGTGGAGGCCCGTCTTACATTCTGCCCTTTATCGTTTCATCTTTCATTCTTCCCACACACTCGATTTAATAAGGTATACAAAATTACGTGACCATAAACACACAGACACACAGACACACATATGAGAATGCAAGAAGAAACTATGTGAAATATAAGTATACAGATTAGATTTTAAAAAATATAACGACTTTCCTACATTTAGTTCTAATACTTTTTTCAGTTTCAAACAAGACTTTTCGAAAACAAGAAAATTGTAAAATTATCAATTATATATTTCTTAATAGTTCCATATAAGAGAAGTGAAGCTAAAAGATTCTCTTTGATTAACACCTCACAACTTTCACAAATATTACAATTTCACTAGATCAGAGCAAGTCCGATGAAATGTTCCTCCATTATTTAATTCTGATTATTAAGATCAAGATGCATTGTCGACTACGTCACTTGGATTGAATCACTTAATCATTTGTTCACAATATCAAACTATTATATTCTACATGCAGCATTTCTCAATGTTCTCAACTTCACAACGTTCTACATTTGATACGAGAACATATTCATAACTCAGTATTATATCAAATCTGCAACACGTGGTCAATTAGTTTCTCGTCTAAAATCACTTTACTAGAAGTTCCAAAAGTATCAAATCTTCTTAATCACTTGAAAACCATCTTCCATCTAACACCACATCTGATTTAATATCGTCTCGTCCTCTTTCTTCTCCGGTCTGTCTTCTGATTTTTTCTGACAGTCTTCTGCCGTCTCTCAATCGCTGTGTACTAACGAGCAACGTCTACTTGGCTCTTCTCTGGACTTATCTTTCATCTGATGGCTTCTCGGCTGTTCTGGTCGGACCTTCTTTCTTCACTCTTGACTATCCACGTGCACTGACCGTCCTTCTTGCAGTTCTCGTCAGTAGCTACTTGCCGGACCGACGGTGTTCTGACGATCTCTCTCCTCTGTCTCCTCTCTCTTCTACTTCCGCACGTTCTCGCTTGTATTTCCGTACTTCTTCTTTCTTCTTCTGATTGTCTGTTCCTCTCTTGCCTGGACCGGTCTCGGTTCACTGACTGTCCTTGTTCCTCTGTCAACGAGCTCCCTCCTCTGTCTCTTCTCCTCTACTTCCCTACTTCTTACTCTCCTCTACTTCCGTACTTCTTCCTCTCCTCTACTTCCCTACTTCTTGGTTCCAGATTGTCTGTTCTTCCGTCTTCGGGCCCCCTCCTCAGTCTCCTCTCTCCTCTACTACTTCCGCACTTTTTGGTCCCCTCCTGTCTCTCCGCTCACCTTTTTATCCTCAAGTGCAGCTTTATGGATTAACCAGTAAGTATTTTGGCTCCACCCTTCAGATGTCCACTGGTTCCCATGAGGGCTCTGATTGTCTGTCATTCAAACTGCCCGTGTCTTATCTCTCGTAAGTCAGTTGTCCAATAGGCCACACCTCTATATATTTAATTGGTCAGCTGGCCGAGTTGATCACATTTTTATTTAAAAATTCTGCGGAACAGCGTCCTAACGTGTGCCATGCGTGTCAGTCTCGTCTATACAATTGTTAGTTACCTAAGTCATTATCTTGGTATTTCATGTAGGAGGTTTTATTGTGTCCTCGCTCTTCATTGTGTCTGCCTTTTCTATTCGTCTTTTCTATTTTGTTTACACGTGTCAACGTCCAGTCACCGCTTTGTTATCACTGGACCATCCTACTTTCTGGCGTCCTTCCTTTGTATTACCTATATACCGAGCCTCCTCTTTTTCCATTCACTGTTTCCACCGTTTACTTTTGTCCGCGTCGTGTTCTAGTGTTATGGAAGCTTTATACCTTTCTCTTCCTTTTTCTACCTACTTTTCTCTGTCGCTATTCGATGTTACTATTTTGTTTTCCAGTATATTTTCATAATCATATTCATTAATAGTAATAATAATAACAATTATGATCATTACTTACAAGGCCATGCTATATATATATATATATTAGTCACGGTCCTTATTCTGCTGCTAAATTTGAGTACGTCCAATTTTATATATATATATATATATATATATATATATATATATGCGTATATATTAGTCATGGTCCTTCTTATGCTGCTACATTTGATCACGTCTTATTTTATGTACATATATATATATATATATATGACGTTCCTTATTCTGCTGCTACATTTTAACGCGCCCTGTTTTATATATATATGTGTATATATATATATGTATATATTAGTCATGGTCCTTCTTATGCTGCTACATTTGATCACGTCTTATTTTATGTACATATATATATATATATATATATATATTAGTGACGTTCCTTATTCTGCTGCTACATTTGAACGCGCCCTATTCTATATATATATATTAGTCACGTTCCTTATTCTCCTGCAGTTGAACTCGTCTTATTATATATATATATATATATATATATATATATATATATATATATAACTTTATATACACCTAGATATAACTGAAAAGTAACATGATAGTTTGACTATTTTGAAAGCTGCATAAAAATAGCATGGATGCCAAATTTCTATTATTACACAAAATATTGTATTTTTCTATAATTTATACAATTTTCTACAATTTCTAGTATTACATAAGTTAAAGGTATAAATTTAGAAGTTGTAAATGTTGAACGCTTTATGCAGCACGAGCAGCTTAAATTAATGTCCTTTAACTTTTTTTTTCTCACTCTGTTACATTTTCAAATTAAAACTGCAATTGGTAAATGTTACTAAGTCTAAGCATGACAGTTTCCATTGTGACAAAAAAGATTGGAATATTAAAGATAAACTGTGATTATGCCAATTTTCCTTCAAATTGCCACTTATGATTTTTGCCACGATAACTATATTATATTGTAATAGCGATACAAGGACAAATAATTGTAGTGACAGTGTCGATGTCTGTTGTCAAGGGTTAAGAAATGTCACAGAAATGATCAGTTATTCTCTAAAATACAGTTCAATTTGTTTAAGAAATATACAATAAGCGGAAGATGTGAATCTTTAAATAACACGGGAAACTTTCAAGAAATTTAAACTTTAGGAAATGAATATAGCAAACATAGCCGTGCTCTGTAAAAAAAATTGTCGTTCTGTTTAATGGTTCATCTTACATATGTTAGAAATGACCTACGTACTAAACAAAGGGAGAACACAAAGTCTGATAGAGCACAAGCGGCAACCATGAGGTGATACATTCATACATGCAGGAAACTCTCTACTATAGAGAGCAGAACAACAACAGAACTCCTTCAGATCATCAGAGGAAGTATTCCCCCCCAGACAAGTGTTTCACTATTAGACGTAAAGTGCTCACTGTTTAAGCATGAATCATTTGCAGTCGTCATCGAAGCTCCACTGCATTCTTTTATTATCAGAACAAAAAGAATTAATTCTCCTTAAAAAAAAAACTCTAAAAATAAATAGGAGAAAAAGAAAATGCGGTTCTAGGAAAATAAAACATTACCTCACTGATGTAACAGTCAACAGAAATGAAGTTTTCGGTAGCGATCTTCCAGACCTAAACGAGGAACTGCACTTTGCCTTTCTCTCCTTCCTTCGTCATCGTCTCCCTCTCCCTCTTTCTCACACATAAAAACTCTCTCTCTCTCTCTATCTGTCTGTTTACCTGTTTGTCTCTCTCTCTCTCTCTCTCTCACACGCACACACACGAAACACGCTCTCATTTTCTCTCTCTCTCTTTCTCTTCCTCTCTGAGGAAATCAATATATAATGTCAAACAGTAGAAAATGTGAGGTACACGACAGAAAAACATTCCTTATATCTTTTATATTTTATATCCTGCCCGTGCCGTTAAACGTCACATAGGGCTCGCAAAGTAGTTCGCCAATTTTTCCTGTCTTCGGCGAGTCTTTCAACCTCATCAAGGGATTGTATGCCTGCTAATGTGGCCTCTCTAAACAATGTCCTCTTCAGAGTTTCACGCGGTCTGTCTCTTTTTCTTTGACCTGTTGTGTTCCACTTGATAGCTTGTTTTGGGATTCTCTGATCATTTCTTCTCATCAAGTGACCAACATATGTCCATCTCCTTTACCTGATCACCCATGAGACATGTTGTTGTTCAGTCATCTGTCTTATCTCTGCATTGTTCTTGAATTCGTTCCACTTGATGCCGAGTATTTTCCTTAAGCATTTGTTTTCAAATGAATCTAATCTCTTCTCTATTTCCTTAGTTGTTTTACAGCTTTGGCATGCATAACTGAGAGTGGATATTACATGTGAAGTGACTAATCTTAAATTGGTTTTGGTGCTTATAACTTTTGAATTCCATATGTTCTCAAGATTCTTGAAGATTGATGCTGCTTTTGCAATTCTGATTCTAACCTCCTTTCTGGTGTCACCATCCTGGTCTATATAGCTGCCAAGGTATGCAAACTGATTGACTTCTTCAATATCTGTACCTTCTATGTGAATTTTTCCATTTTGATTAATGGGAATTTTCGTTATTTTGGTTTTGTCTTTGTTAATTTCAAGTCCTATTTTGCTAGCCATTGAAGACAGGCTATCTGTTTTTTCTTGCATGGAATTCACATTGTTACTGATAAGAGTTATGTCATCAGCAAAATCAATATATTCTAGTTGGGACCCTTGTACCCAGTCAATACCTATGTTACCTGTGCAGCATTTTGTCATTATGAAGTCTATTGTAATCCCAAAAAGTAAAGGAAACAGTATACATCCTTGTTTCACACCTGTTTCAATCTGGAACCATTCACTCATCATTTCTTCTGTCTTGACTGCACAAACTTATCCATTGTAGAAGTCCTTAATGATGTTGACAGTTATAGATGGTATTCCATATAGACATAAAATTCTCCATAATGAATCTCTGTGTATGCTATCAAATGCCTTTTTAAAGTCTATGAAGTTCAGTATTAATGTTTTCTGCTTTTCAATATGTTCTTCAAGTATTATTCTTAGAGTAAAGATCTGGTCGAGACAGCTTCTCCCTTTTCGAGATCCTACTTGTTCTTCTCTCATTGCAGTATCCACTATATCATTAAGTCTATTCAAAATGACCTTGCAAAATACTTTTGACACAACTGATATTAAGGTTACTCCTCTCCAGTTGTTACAGTCTCTGAGGTTGCCCTTTTTTGGTATTTTAACAATGATTCCTTTTTTCCATTTAGAAGGGACCTTTTCTTCTTTCTAAATCCTGTTAAATATTCTCTGTAGTTGTCTCATGCTGTCAGTATTGATAGCTTTTAGCATTTCGGGTGTTATTTCACATTTACCTGCAGCTTTGTTGTTAGCTATTAAATTCACCGTTGTTTCAGTTTCATGCAATTTAAATTCATCTAGGTTGACATTTAGTTGCGGGGCTGATAAGTCGGTTTCAAGGTTTAACAATTCTTTTGTATGTGGTCGATTAAGTATTTCTTGGAAATGTTCAGCCCATCTTTGCTTTTGGTCTTTATTTGATGTTAATAGCGTTCCAGTTTTGCTAAGGATTGGTCTTTCTTTAGATGTAATAGTACCTGTTAGCCTTTTTTGTATGTTATATAATATTTTGCTGTCTCTTGTTTTTGCTGCTTTTTCTGCCTCTTTTGCCATATTGTCTATCCCTTCTAGCTGAACCTTTTACTTTCTTGTCTAGTTCTTTGTATGTTGCTTTCACCAGATATTTTCCAAGATCTGTTTTTACATTCAATATGTCTAATTTGTCTGCTCGTCTTTCATGTATATACTTCCATGTGTTTTCTGATATCCATGCTTTTCTATTTGGTTTTTTTCAGTCCAGCGCTTGTTTTTGCTGCTGTGATTATGGCTGTGCTGTAAGAATTCCATAATTCATCTATACCTATCTCCTCAACTTCACTGGGTGTTTTGGAATGATTGGCAAGTTCCTGATTGAAATTGCTGTTAGTATTCTCTTCTTGTAGGCTGTGGCTGTTTATCTTTATGTGTACTGATTTCTTGTGTTGGCTTTTCAATTTTAGTTTTATTTTCCCTATACACATGTTGTGATCACTGTTAACATCTGCATCCCTATAAGCCCTTACATCTATAAGAGATGTTCTGTATTGCTTTCTAATATAAAAATGATCTATCTGGTTTCCAGTTCTATCATCTGGAGATATCCACGTTGTTTTATGTATCTCTTTGTGTGGGAATATTGTGCCTCCAATGACCATACCCTCTGTTAGACATATTTCAATTAATCTTTCTCCGTTCTCATTAACCATGTCAATTCCTTCTTTCCCCATTACTTTTTCAACGTCGGTATTATCTTTCCCTACCTTAGCATTGAAGTCCACATAGCAATTAGGATGTCGTGTTTAGGGACTTTGTTGATGATTTGTTGTAGTTGGTGATAGAATTCGTCATTCACATCATCATCTGCATCGTTCGTGGGTGCATAACATTGTATTATTTCATTCTTTCGTGTCTCTTATTATACGACTGTTCACTGGTTACCATTCTACAAGGCTCTTTGCTGCTACATTTGGCATAATAATGGCTACCCCATCTCGATGTTTTCAAAGTTTCTGGCTGAATGTATTATTAACTTACCGTTTTCCGCCGATCTTTTACCTGCTTCTGGCCATCGCATTTCACTGATGCCCAGTACGTCTAGATGGTATCACTCCATTTATCTGATGACCTGAGAAGTTTTTGTTGGTGCTGCCATCGTTCTTAAGTTCCAGAATCCAGTCTTTGTCACATGTTTGGGGCAGACGAATGAGCTACTCGGAGTTGACATCCCTGATGCTCGGTTGATTTCTCTGCGAGTTTCCGTAACGATATCTTTTTTCCCCATCTGGAGTCGCCTCTAGATAGGTCCCAGGATAAGGTTGTTAGCCTTATGCCAACTCGTACCTGATTTACTTATTTAGCACTCTATTATTTGTATATGAAATACAGAACATGGTTTTCAGGACGCGAGAAAAACACGTAAGGATCTAATATTTACTACAGTTAACACCAGGCAACAGAGCAGAATAATCTGGTCTGAGTGGTGCTACAATGTGTAAAGTTACAGAATTCATAACAACCCTCAGAAGAAAGCTAGAAAGGCTAGGATATCTATAATTTCCGTAACCCTAAAGTAATGTTATGTACTGCGAACTCCTGCAACAAAGGAAGTCTAAAGTAATGTTATGTACTGCGAACTCCTGTAACAAAGAAAGTCTAAAGGTACACCTAAATTGAGCTACAAGCATATAAGATAGGCATTTTTATATCGTGCACGAGAATTGGGAAAGAAAAAAAGCCTGCATTATCATATCGCACAGAGGACTTAACATGGGACGGTGCTTTATGTAAACCTACAAAAGAAATGCGTTTTGTGCTTATTATATGTTTTAGTAGAATCAATCAATTATGTTAGTAAACTGCTGCTCAGAGGCGCATTCATAAACAGCCACCACCCATGTGCTTAATGTATTATTTGAATGATAACATATAATCATTATCGTTAAAGTATTCTTCATTTTTCTTAAAGTCCAGAGAAAGAACTTTAACCCATAAAAAAGAAAAAAACAAGAAACTTTGTAGCAAACTTGCAGAGACGAGAAATTACAATAAAACAAGAAAAAGAATTCCATTCTATACTTATTTTAAACTCTATCAACCGTGAAAGGTTTGTTACAATAAAATTTGTAACTAATGACCAGACGGGGCAAAATATTTAGAAAGGAAGTTATTTTTGTGGTTTACATTTTGTGGTTTACATATATTTTTATAATTTTATTAAATTTGATGCATAGCTAATTATATTTATTTATTATTAACCCACTCTATTAGTACTATCTCATATTTTATGTCCCTAACTGTTACCATTCTAAATGCAATAAGAAAATATACTGTAAATTTGAGACAACATAGGTGTTTACAGTATATTTACAGTATATTTTCTTTAGTTACAGTCTAATTTCTTCGGTTTAATGATAATGGCTTTTTCGAACCAGAGAGTTAATGTATGGATAAATATAATTAATGAGTTCAATTATATGCGTCGCTAGCAGATCACAATTTAATTTTAGCTAATTCTCTGTAGATGTGTGTTCAAATTGTGAGATGACTTACGTGTATTGTAAGACTAATACCTCTACGAGCATCATCTAGAGAGAATAAGAGAAAGACGCTAACCACACCACAAAGCTATAATCAAAAATGTGTCAAAAAGATTTCCATAAATGATTATTGTTCTGTTGGTCTATCGTACGAGTAACAGAAATATATAAAACATTTTTGAGCTTATAGCTTACCATTCTTTACATTTGTATTACTTTAAATGTGTCATGTCCGAACACACATAAAATTATAACACACATAAAATTATGTTCCGTGTGAATATTTTATTGATGTTTGAGTTTTATATACTTCTTAAGGAAAATCAAACTGTACTAATTAAGAAGACAATATTAAGTTTAAAAAACTTTATGGAGTGAAAGATCAAGTTTGACAATGGAACAAAACACTGACTCGGATATCACAGTTTCTGATGTAGAGTCACCTGTGAACTCTCGTCTCAGATCAGAAGTTGAAAATCTATTAAGTTATGAAAGCAGAAAAATATTTGAAATTGTTAACTTTGTGAGTTTATGTGGCATAATTAGTCTGTTGGGGATTATAGGGAATATTGTCAACATAATTGTGTTTTGTAAACAAGGTTTCAGTAACACAAGTAACATTGCATTTCTTGCACTCGCCGTCTCTGATCTCTGCAGTCTTGTAGCTTTGGAAGGGACGTCGTTCTGCATGAATCCACTTTTTCTTACGTTCAGTTCTGACTGGGATCAAATGGAAGTAGCGTATATAGCATCGGGGTGGCCGCACAGCTGTTTCTGTAGAATCACCAGCTTTATCACCATTTATATTACAGCTGAGAGGTACGTCTCTATAGCATCACCATTGAAAGTGAAACAAATTTTCACATCAAGAATCACAACAATGACTCTCTGTCTGATCTTCATAATAAATATAGTTACATTCATTCCAGAATATGCCTCTGTCTATCTTGATTGGACATTCGTGGCCGAGTACAATAGGACAATATTCAGGATAATGTTTACAAGTGCTAGGCAAAAATATGAGGGAATTAGCCCACTTTTACATTCTCTTTTTGGTACATCGTCATTCATTGGTGTTGTTCTTTTTACTGTTGTCTTAGTAACCAAATTACAACAAACTTCGGCCTCGAGGAAGCAACTTACTTCAAAACTTACTGACGACAAAAAAAGCAAGATCATGTCTAATCGAGACAGGAAAATAGTGAAAATGATTGTGTTAATAGCCAGTGTTTTAATTGTATGTTACATACCTGGAGCTGTAGCTACCATGGTGACGTTTATTTTAAGACACCAATTCACCATCAGGGGTCGCTACAATAACGAGTTTGTGGCAGTGTGGTCTACAATATTTATCTTTCAAGGCGTCAACTCCAGCATCAACTGTGTCTTGTATTACAGGATGAGCTCTAAATACAGACAAACCTTCCACGAAACTTTTTTCAGGGTGAGAAAAGAAGAGGAGAATAAAGGATAAATGTAAATGTCCCGTTCTCATTGTTAACAAAGAGATTCCCCCACCCCACCCCACCCAGAAAGTTGTGAAAATGAAGTCTTAGGAATGATATATTCCACAATTAATCTTATAATTAATATAATTTATTTTAATACTAATACATGCGTTAATATATAAGTCAGATATTGATTTATTACTTCTAGAAAGAGATTACTCTGGTCTGCTAGTTGTCCTGGGTGGATGGAAATACTCTAGCTCACCTTCTCCATTTGTATTTGGACCAAATGTAAGATCATGGACGATCACTCAGACTTGGTGAACAAATATGAGATGATACGAATCTTTTAGTAGAGCAAGATCATAAGCCTGCATCTTCTAGTTACAAGTAAATGTCACATTAATATTTTATTGTGGCTCAGTGTAGAAACAGTCAGTCATGAACTCTTTATTCTCGAGAGAACAAAAAGTTTTAAGACACTCTAGAGATGCTCTTATCTCCTTCATCCTTCCAGATGCAAATTCAGTGCCGGAAATGCGTCGTGTTGGATAAATTTGCGTCCTTAAACAAGACATGTCTGCCTGCAGGGAAAGACATACCGTGGACGCTACTTTGTATGAAGAATGAAAGAAAGTAGTATAAACGGTTCAAAGCACACCTATGTCTACAGAGCTACGAAAGGTAACCATAAAATCCATTTTGTAGGAAATGTCCTCTGTTGTGTTTCATTCACTCTGTTTTGTTCATCTTTTCTGAGTGACAGCGAATGTTTCAGGTACTATTTTATCTTTCTGAAAATTTTCTACATCCTAAACTAGAGACAGTTACAAGGATAAGAATAAAATAGTGTACTGTTTTTTTTAAATATAAAACTGTAATATCTGCAGCAAAGCAGTTAGTTATGTTTACGTATTTTAAGTTTCTGTTAATATTTTATGTTCAATAATGTAACTGCCAGTATAAATAAATAACAATTAAGTTATGTGTAATAAAACTGACGCAGTAAGGTTCTATATAATGTTTGCAGATTTACTAAATCATTTTACAGTTATTAAATTAAGCATTGAATATTGTAAACTAGGTCTCTCTCTCTCTCTCTCTCTCTCTCTCTCTAGTGATATTGTTCAATATTTTCTGTACTAAATATAAACAAGACATGTCATATACGAAAAGAAAAAAAGCAACGACTGTACCTGGCTCTTTTATTGTGACAGAATTTTATAAGTGTAGAAATAAAACGCTAGATTGCTTAATTCTGCTATATCGTAATAACTTGTGAATTGTTTCCACTAGCGTGTGTGAACTTTCAATGACCTGAAGGAAGAAAAAAAATCTATAATTGTCAAAATAGAATTTTGTTACGTTATGTTGTGACCCGAAGGTAGACACTTTTCTCATGAAAGGGTGACTGTTGGCTCGGAGTAATGTTTAAATCAGTCACAACAACAGTGATTTTGGTACAAAGTTTATTCTTTGAAAAGCTAAAATTTTTCAGGATGTTCAAAGTTAAAAAACAGCGTCCAGCACGTGGAGATTCACGGATAGAACTTTCCAGAACAGAGTATAGTAAAATGTCTGTTATATAAAAGAGACAGGAAATTAGGGGAAACAGGAAGAAAGAGATATTGGACTGGATTGATCTGAATCATGCTGTAGACGATTTTTGTGCCTTGTGATAGTTTTTGCAGTAGAGGCAGTTTGGATTTTTACAGGTAGAATGTAGTAGACAGCTGTCGTCCATGTGTCCTTTTCAGGATACAGTTATACAGTTATTGTTAACGATCTAGAGCGTTCTCATCTATTGTCCCTGCTAGGACTAACAGTTTTTCAGAGATTTTCATCTTGCTATAATTTGTGCATTGTGTTAGTGCATAGTGTTTTCTGATGGAATTTCTGTAATTGTAAGTATTGAGTTGTTGTTAATTATTCTTGTTAGGTTTCACTTCCCAGTGGCAAACAAGATCTTGCTCGGGAAGTTCTCTTATTATGTTCTTCGTCCGTGCCGTATGGCACCAGTTTCCTCATCTCCATTAAGTCGTCCTCATCTTCTCCATAATACAAAGTATGTAGAACTGTCACTACTATGTATGAACATGAAAAAAATGGCGATGGTTGTCTAAATATTTCTGGCTCCAAGTTTTGCAGCTATTGTTTTGTGACGATTAATATTATGAACATTCTACAAAAAATAATATATTGTAATGTATAGAACTGATTGTTGTTATATTAGGAGATAGTGAACCAGATCGTATCGGTTTGTGACACGTGAAATAGAAATAATATAGAGCATTATCACCACTAATGTTGGACACTCTGAACCATTCATCATAAAATATGGAGTGAAGCAAGGCTGTGCATTATTTCCTTTACTTTTCATTACATACATTGACAATATCTGCAAGAAGCTAATATATATTTTAAAATCTCCACCACAAAGCTACTCAACAGCCCAACACCAGAAACAATGCCGATAAACCCACAACACTTTATAAAAGACATACCCAATAGGAGGACCATAAACGAACTCCCTTTTGATGACGATCAAGCACTAATAGCCACATCAGAAAAAAGCCACATCAGTACACAAACTGCCCTCTTTTTAATGTAAACATTTAGTGCGCATGTCATGTGACCCACCCTTTTCCTTTTTATCGTGGTCAGCCAGACGTGGTGTTTTTTAAAAAAGACTTTCTGTGGAGTATTTTCAACTTTTTTTCTGAGCGGGGTGGGGGTAACTCCTCTGATGATCTAGTTAGTTGTATTGTTGTCCGCTCTCTACAGTAGAGAGTTTCTTGTATCCTACCCAGTAATGTTCCTATATGGCAGGTTTTCTGACATATCTCATATATGGCGCTGTCGTACTAACTGAAAATTTCCGGTTTCAGCGTTTTCCTTGGCTCTAACTCTCATCCACTTCCTCGAACTGTGTTATCTGCCAAGCTTTTTAAAAGGCGAAAATATTTCCTTTTTCATAATTAGTATCATCACTATGTGCCGTGCTGATAGCCTCACATGTGAACACACAAATAACTAGTATAACACTGCAATTCTAATTCTTCTTATATTGAAGGGTATTAGATATGTGATATTCCCACCCTATTATGTAATCTTTATAAGTTCCTGATATGTGCAGATTTTCTCTACAGGTAATTAAAAACTTTTCTTTTATAATTTAGAAAATATGTTGTACTCTCAGATCCCGGCTAGAGATCTTTATTCAGTACATAGTTTGATATCTGCTAGATGCGAGAAGGCAATAAAGTGTATGATTCCATGAATTGTTGAAGTGTTTGTATGTTATATTTTGTTAGGAGAATTCTACTGGCATTACCACAAGGGTACAGAGCAGAGTGGATCAGATAAGAGGCTGGTGTGAGGATAACAGTGCGGCGATAAACCCTGTTAAAAAGTTAACATTCTGTGGTGCTAATGAAATAACAGAATTGTGAGATATGCAGTTCCGATTGTGAAGTGTCAGGCACAAGATATTAATTATGCGGTATCTATGGATCACGTTTAATCCAACCTTGTCCTGTGCACACGGTGTGGACAATGAAGTACACAAAGCCAGTGAAGCGTTGCGAGCAGTTAGGTTACTGGCTGAGCAAACTTTCCACAGCGCACTCTCTTCTTGCTGATGCATGTGCTAGAGTATTGTCTTGGCCTGCTCACCCTGTCCAATGCACAGCTGAATAAATTAAAGCGTGTACAGAACGAGGTAATGAAAGTTGTCTTGGGTCGCACCAGGGATACTCTGGTGGCCGCCATGCGCTTTCTGGTTCATATGCCGAGTGTGAGATCTAAACACGAGTATGTTCTGGTAAAGGCATACACTAGGGTTACTGGCATCATCCTCTCCATAAGGAGCTGGGGTTGATAAAGGGAAGACACATCAAACGAGACAGATGCTGGATGGCTGAGGCTGATGAAACAATAATATCAATGTGTGATGTAGATGAGGGGACTGAAGGCTATCACTGGTTTCGGGTACAGGACCGATCTCAACTAACAAAGGTTATTATAGAAGAGGGCCGTAATTGCAGAGACTAGGCATAGGAAGCAGTTGAACTTTGGGTTCAAGATCTCATCCAGCATCACTGTGGGTCTTCCGACACGGTAATATATACAGATGGCTCAGTGACTCAGAACAGCAGAAGTGGTTCGAGTTTTGTTGTCTATGGCACATGATTCAGGAGTCTTTGAAGTCACAACATCAAGCATACGAATGGAAAATGAGGATGTGTCGACGGCAATGGAATGGTTAGTTGCCCATGATGTGTTTCATGGGGTCATTGTGACGGATTCACAGAGTATGCTTCGTAAGACTCAGAAGAAATTGTTCCGAAAGGAATAAGTTTATCTGTTAAGATATTCAACTAAGAGGAGCCTAACTTGGCTTTATTGTCCAGGGCATGCTGTACATGGCAATGACGTGACAGATAGGCTTGCTGGACAGACTAAAATAAATGGCAGCTTGACAATAGACAGGGGAGACATTGCTAATGCTATATTGGAAAGAAGACAACGGGAAAATGAAGAGCGCAAATGGAAGAACAAAGTAATTGTGAAGTGATTGCTGGAGCTAGGACAAATTAAGAGTGCTTAATCTGAACTGTGTGGCAGAAAACGCATAGTAAACAACCAACTCTTGATGGGAACTATTAGCGAACATACTCTTAGATGGATACTGCGGCATGCGGCGGGGCATATATATGATTGTCCTGAATGCAATGACGCCGGAGTCTGATTTTGAAATTTAACGATTGAAACTTTTGTTAGGAGAACTCTTGGGCATACAACTTTGTGTAAATATCACAACAAGAGACTCTCTAACACCACAGAACACTTGCTACATCCACTAACCCACAAAAACAGAAAGACAACATGTTAGACACTGCAACCCACAGAAAGACAACATGTTAGACACTCTAACCCACAGAAACAGAAAGACAACATGTTAGACACTACACACAGAAACAGAAAGACATGTTAGACACTGCAACACACAGAAACAGAAAGACAACATGTTATATCCTCTAGCACACAGACTCAAAACACAGAACAGAAAGACAACATCTTAGACACCCAAAACACAGAAACAGAAAAGCAACATGTTAGACACCCAAAACACAGAAACAGAACAACAACATGTTAAACACTTTATCGGAAGGAAAAAAAATTAAAATAAAACATGCAACAAACAGTTGATAATACACTTGTATTTAGAATTTACCTGATAAAGAACAGGACACATGTGACAACTGTTGAGAAATGTTTACTGTGAGTTCTTGATATACTGCATTTGTCAGCAACTTCAAACATCCCAGGTGTGACTTTTTCCTAAACCTGGAGCACCTGACATAATAAAACTGTCATCCGATGACATTTTAAAGACAGAGTATCCAGACTGTCTGCTCACAGAAAAGAAAGACTACCTGGAATGAATTACACATTGTTTTGTACTTTCAGAGAAGAATGTTCTGTTGTGAAATGTTCATGACAATATTAGATTGTTCTAAATCTGTAGACTTTACCAGGTGAAAGTTTCTTCTTCTGTTGTACATTTTGTGAGCACTCGAAATCCAACTCCTGGCAGCATGTCTGTGGGCGCAGAGAGCAGCCAGATATGCCAAGGTATGTTTTGTTTGTGTGATTTAATATCCTGTCTTTGTGTTTATTATTGTCGTGGATCATACATATTATCAAGCTTGTCGTGGGTCATACACACTGAGTATCACACTAGTATCAAACTTGATGGAAGGTGTTCAGCAAGATGATGATCAGCATGGTTGTCCATGTGTAACATTTACCTGCTTTGTACTGTCTTCTGAAGAGGAAAATTGGCATTATATAGTAAAGTGTCGAAATGTGTCTTTATATAGTAAAGTACGAAAAGTGTCTTTATAAAGTGAGGAAATGTGTCTTTATATAGTAAAGTGACGAAAAGTGTTATTATACGGTAAAGTGACAGAGCTGGGTGTAATCTGATGTGTAAATACAAAGCACTTTACAAATGAGAGAAAACCAGTGAGGAAATGAATGTTACTCGAACCACCGACTCTGAAAGAACTAGCAACCGTCTAGCCATGAGTCCATCCGGCGCTATACAAGTCAGGACTATAATAATACAGGTATTATGGACGGAACTGGGAAAGGGGAAAGGTTGAGAAATGGGGAAGAAGGGCTTCATTTTAAAAACGTTAGATCGCCCGCCTAGGCTGCTGTAGTTCACTGAGCATGTGGAAACCCCTAGAACACGGTTAAAGGTACGCGAGAGAACTGTCTCGATCTCGACGGTCTATTGGCTCACAACATCCTGAGGCATTGATCTCCAAACATGTATCGTGGAGGAAATTAAAGCTATATAGACTATATATATATATATATATATATATATAGAGAGAGAGAGAGAGAGACTATTCTGGCTTGAAATTCAGCAGAATTATCGCCTGTATCGCTTTATTAATATGTAATTTCTTCTGTGACTCGTTTTTCTTCGTTTTTTGAATGAAATGTTTTCCTGTTTGGTATACATCATCATCATAATCATAATCATAATCATCGTCGTCATCATCATCATCATGTGCCGTGCCGACTGGCGTTGGCTATTATGCTTCTCCAGAGTACGCGATCCTTCATGCAGGCCATCAGCTCAGTTGGTGATCTCCTCTCACACCATCTCGTCAGACTGTCCAGTATCATTTCTCTTGCCCTTCCTCTGGATCTTCTTCCTTCTATTTTCCTGTTGTTATAATATTTTCAATGCCCCCTCTTCTCATTGCATGTCCTATGAAAGTAAATTGTCTCTCTCTTATTTTTTTTCTTTGACAAGATATTTTGTCTCTCCAGCTCTTCTTATACATTCTCCATTAGTTATTTTTTGCTGTCCAAAGGATTCGCAACATTCTTCTAATAAACCATATTTCTGCTGCTTTCAATGATTTTTGTGCAGACCTGACTATTTTCCATGATTCACTTCCATATAACAAGATAACATTATATAATTTTATGATTCGTTTTTTATAACATTCATTGATAAGGATGCGTTGCATAATATTTTTCTCATTGTCTGAAATGAAGTCTTTGCTTGGCCTATTCTGTTCCTAATTTCTGTTCTGCATTTCCCATCTGAAGTTATTACTGCTCCAAAGTAATCGAATTTCTGCATCTGCTTTAGAATAGTGTCGTTTAATTTTACACTGCATGTTGGTGGATTCTGTTTTTTTTATATATAGCTATAGTCTTTGTCTTTCTGATGTTTAAAGTAAGGCATTCCTGTTCACTTCCTATAGCGACTTTATCCAAGAGATTTTGCAGGTCTTGTTGGTTCTCAACTATCAGTACTGTGTCCTCAGCATAACGAAGGTTGTTAATATTGTATCCTCCAATTTTCATGCCTGTTTATGATTTGGTATATACCTGAACAAATTTCATCGATTTATGCGCAGTGACAGAAATACTTTCATTGATTAAAATATTTCAAGCCATTATTTCTCACGTTCAATGATTATTGTTTATTTTGGATAATCTCTCCCATGTTACAAGTTTATTTATTGCTGAGGCATTTTTCGTTTTTGCCTGTAGGCTTACAAGTATTAAAATACGTAGAAAGTTTTGAAAGTTTTGCTATGAGACTGATTTTGTTAACGTACAGAGCTACATCTTAAGATTGAGTGGTCGTTTGCTTCCTGGCGTTGGCTGCTTTCTACTGACGAAGTGCGCATGTCACCGAAAGTCCTGCTTGTCGTTGTCAATATTTGAAAGAAGAGAATAATGTTTTAGCTCGATGTGTTAGCATATGGAAAGGAAAAATGATGTTTTATTTGAGCGTGTAAGTGTTTGAAAAGGAAAAATGGTGTTTTATGCTTTAAATGTCAATATTTGAAAGAGGAGAATGTTGTACTTTGTTATTTTAACTTTTTATATTCATTGCAGTTGATTTTCTTTTTTTTTTCTTCTTTCCGATGTCAGAGATATTTGTCTGTTCTGTATGTGGTCATAAATTCTTCTTCCTAATGTCGAAGATTTAAACTTCTTCTATGAGTTGGCATTGATTTTAACTCCTAATATGTGTTGTCACTGATTTTAGCCTGATCTGTCTAATGTCACAGATTTTAGTTTCTTGCCTGTTGTCATTTCTTGTTTTGGGTACAGCTGGGGCGACCATCCCCAACCCAGCGTGTCACAGGTGGCAGATGGTGAAAGTCCTCCAGATATGGAGTATCCCTGTGAAAAAGGATTTATCCAAATAAGCAGGCGCGGACCAACTGGCGGTAGTCTCAGAGAGCCAGGTGGAGTGGTAGGTGGCTCTACTACTCCTATAAAATGCCTCATGTGCTCAGTGAAGGGAATACCAGGCGGGTAAGAGGCGCCTTAAAAACTCTCACTCCCGCTGCCTTGCGGGTAGGACAGGGGGTCCAAAGGCTAGCGGAGACTCCGTATACAAACCGACAGAAGGCAACGGGAGACCACTGTTGTAGTTCCCAAGAACAATTATGCTTATTCAGAGTAATAGATTTGTCATGAACGACGTTAATGGATGTTCCTGTGGAATAGTCTCGTCCGGTAGGGCAGCTCACGAGCCATAGGTGAGGTCAGATCGTCATCAAGGTACTGTTTTCAAAACTAACAAGTTCAAAATAGCAACATGGAATGTTAGAACTTTATTCTATGCTGGAAAAATAGAAAATGTAAAGAGGGAAGTGGAAAGGATGAAGATCAACATGAACTGGCCAGATAAAAAAATCTTGTAAAAAAACGGGACATGCAATGAGTAGAGGGGGGGGGGGGCATTGAAAATATTATAACAACAGGAAAAATAGAAGGAAGAAGATCCAGAGGAAGACCAAGAGAAATGATACTGGACAGTCTGACGGGATGGTGTGAGAGGAGATCACCAACTGAGCTGATGGCCTGCATGAAGGATCGTGTTTTCTGGAGAAGCATAACAGCCAACGTCAGTCAGCACGGCACATGATGATGATGATGATGATATATTTTATGGGCAACAGTAAAAGCTAATAGGTGTTGGCGTATTATTTTTGTGTTTAGTGCTGCCATGGGACATCAGTGGGACTACTTTATATTTTATATTTCTAACATTCACTGAATTCCAGTGCAGGAGCAGTGCAGTCACTAGAGAACAGTATTAACTAAAAGGTAAAGGTAATCCTGTCATGCCTTAGAGGCATATAGGGGTATGATGTTAGTGAGACCTGTCAGCACACTAGAGGGTGATATGGTCATTATCACGCCTGACCGCCTTTCCTTCCCCAACTCCAGAAGAAGTCAGGTACCCATTTCTACATCTGGGTGACTGGGGTGCCTGCGGTCGGATTCAAACCTCCGACCTTCGCTATGAGAGACCAGTGCAGTAACCACTTCGCCAGTCAGACTAGTTCGGTTTATTTTCGGCTTGTCTAGTCAGCCCAGGTGAAAATATGGTGTTTCAGACTTGTAATGTGGAATGATTTCAGTGACCAGGCAATAGATAACAACAAAAAGAAATGTTAGGTCACCAAGATTTTACCGTCCTTTTAGTACGCTTCTCTGTGGTTATTTTACATACTTTCTGGAAAAGAGACAACCAAAATTATTTTATTGAAATTTGGCAACACTAGATATGTAGCTAGTACTGGCCTTTATTTTTATTGTATTTTGTATCCTTAAACCATCACTTTCTACTAACAGGGGACACAACCAATACAATTATTAAACTTTTGATTTCTACATACAGGGGGCGCAACCAATAAATTTTTTTTTCATCTAAACAGGGACACAATTTTCCAGCTTAAGCTTACTCTTTGCAGGGGATAAGACTGGGTGTACATGAGCAGAAGATGAGTCGAGGGATAAGACTGGGTGTACATGAGCAGAAGATGAGTCGGGGGATAAGACTGGGTGTGCATGAGCAGAAGATGAGTCGGAGGATAAGACTGGGTGTACATGAACAGAAGATGAGTCGGGGGATAAGACTGGCTGTACATGAACAGAAGATGAGTCGGGGGATAAGACTGGGTGTACATGAGCAGAAGATGAGTCGGGGGATAAGACTGGGTGTACATGAACAGAAGATGAGTCGGGGGATAAGACTGGGTGTGCATGAGCAGAAGATGAGTCGGGGGATAAGACTGAGTGTACAGGAACAGAAGATAAGTCGGGGGATAAGACTGAGTGTACATGAACAGAATATGAATCGGGGGATAAGACTGGCTGTACATGAAAAGAAGATGATCGAATAGACACACCTACTGGTGGAGGTGGAGTTTTGAATCGAAAATCCTATTTGTAAGGCTGGCCAGGAATTTTTTTTAAAAATAGGCTTACGATCAGGTTGGAGCCTGTAAACTATTCAGCGACTGATCACTTGGAAAATATTTTGAAATGGATGTTTTCCCTCTTGAACTGCACTTCACATTTATAGACTAGAAATGTGTTCTTTACAAATCAAATCATAACTCATAGAGTAAATTTTTCACCAGCTGTTTCTATACAAAAGTTTCATGCCCACGTCTCCACTGTCTTGTTTCCGCACGTGGTTAAAGGGATACAACCGTTACCTTCTGTTTCTTCTAAAATAATAATAATAATATCCCTTTCAATAAGAAGTATTTGGCCAACATGCTTTCCTCCAGTTTAGTCTGTTATAATCTTTATTTATATGAGTACTTTTCATTTAGTAAAAAAGATTTTGAAGCTGGCAGATTTATAAGTGCAGCTTTTTAAGGTAAAAAAAAGTAAGCAAGCAGCCCTATTATGCTATAGAGGCACCTAGCAGAAGTGGTGGTAAGTGTGAACTGAGCTTAGGCACTTTATAGTGTCAAGTTAGTGTCAAGCCTGACCTACCTTTCTTCTTCAGTCCCAGGAAAGGCTGGGTATCTCAAAGGCTATGACAGGGGCGATTCCAGCAGGACTCAAATCACGGAGCTTTGCCATGACAGACTACAGCACTATCCACTCCGTCACTCATGCGTCCTTTGTTGATGTGTGCCAAGCATTATCTTGCTGGTCAGTTCATCTCTTGGCTGACTCTAGCACTGTTTGTTTTGATTAACTGACCACAGAAACAGCAACCGTTGCCTGTTTCCTTGCTCGATTCTCCTTACCTCCTCAAATGAACTGTACGCATACGCATTTTCTCTTCAAATGGCTCGGTCTTTTGCCAGTTTTTCCAGTTGTCATTGACGATAGAAAGTCTGTCATGGATAAATTATACTATAATATCCTTGCATATCCGTTTAGATCTACCATGTGACATTTTCCCTCCACAAATTCGTTATACAAAATCTATTTAGGAATATCATCACCATCATCATCATCATCGCCTTTTCACTCCCTTGAGAGCATAGGCCACAGATATAGGCTCTCCAGTCATCCCTTTCTTGCCCCCATGGGAATAACTGTGTTAAGAACACACTTACCTTAACATAGACTTATAGCAGAATATGTCCAAATATATGAGACATGTCTGACAATATTTGAGACGCATAGTGAAATACTGTCTTTGGTGCGTGAAATTACACCACGGATGTGACATAATGATTATCTTGAGGGTTTCTACTTGAGTATGGTCAAGGGAAGGTGACTCATCTAAATCTTTTGAATGAAATAAAATTACTACTGTTAACTAATTCCCGTGAATATTACTGATCACACGGAAAATATTTAGTAGCAGCATCTTGCTCACAACCGAGAGGCCTAAAGGAGTGCTGTTAGGGAGGCAAAGTTCCGCAAAGGACATGCAAATGAATAAATGAATGAATATTATTGACTATCGAAAAAATTCTGCATATACTAGGCGTGCAGCTCATGTTTTTCTAGAAGGTCCAGTCCGTGGAAATGTTAGGGAGATGAAAACATTTTGAAACAGTCGAGAATTGGATTTCGTAGAGCTAGGACCTGTTGTTTTCGTTAGTAATGTAACTGTAGAACTAATGATTGTCAGCGTAGTTAGTAATGTAACTGTAGAACTAATGATTGTCAGCGTAGTTAGTAATGTAACTGTAGAACTAGTGATTGTCAGCGTAGTTAGTAATGTAACTGTAGAACTAATGATTGTCAGCGTAGTTAGTAATGTAACTGTAGAACTAGTGACTGTCAGTGTAGTTAGTAATGTAACTGTAGAACTAATGACTGTCAGTGTAGTTAGTAATGTAACTGTAGAACTAATGATTGTCAGCGTAGTTAGTAATGTAACTGTAGAACTAGTGATTGTCAGCGTAGTTAGTAATGTAACTGTAGAACTAATGATTGTCAGCGTAGTTAGTAATGTAACTGTAGAACTAATGATTGTCAGCGTAGTTAGTAATGTAACTGTAGAACTAGTGATTGTCAGCGTAGTTAGTAATGTAACTGTAGAACTAATGATTGTCAGCGTAGTTAGTAATGTAACTGTAGAACTAATGACTGTCAGTGTAGTTAGTAATGTAACTGTAGAACTAATGATTGTCAGCGTAGTTAGTAATGTAACTGTAGAACTAGTGATTGTCAGCGTAGTTAGTAATGTAACTGTAGAACTAGTGATTGTCAGCGTAGTTAGTAATGTAACTGTAGAACTAATGATTGTCAGCGTAGTTAGTAATGTAACTGTAGAACTAGTGATTGTCAGCGTAGTTAGTAATGTAACTGTAGAACTAGTGATTGTCAGCGTAGTTAGTAATGTAACTGTAGAACTAGTGATTGTCAGCGTAGTTAGTAATGTAACTGTAGAACTAGTGATTGTCAGCGTAGTTAGTAATGTAACTGTAGAACTAGTGATTGTCAGCGTAGTTAGTAATGTAACTGTAGAACTAATGATTGTCAGTGTCGGTTAGAATGTTTGTGGTTAAGAGTAGTTTTGTTAGAAATAGTGTGTTAATTCATTTAGTATCCTGTGGCAGCTATCTTTTTTGGAAGATGTAAGCCGGCTGGATTTTCTGGTTATTGTATGCTGATCAGTCTGAGTTATAACATCATTAATATATGTATTTGTGTGATCGGCAAATGACGCTTTGAGTCGACTGAATTAGCGCTATGATTGGAAGAATCTTGAGTTTCAAGATGAGAATCAGAGGAAGAGTTATATACAAACGGCCCACAAGTCTGAAGTACCATGGAGATTGATGACTGGATGCTTATTAATAGTAGACATAGCGAAAAACGTAAGTGTTTCTATAGTCTTTGTGAAATAGGGAACTTAGATCTGGTGGAAGGATGGGGACATAGAGATCGCCGTCGGGGGATGAGGAAAATGTGATGTGGAAGCAATAAATCCAGGATATGACAAGCCTATGGGTCTTTACAACAATGGCTATCAGAATGATGTAAACAAAACAGAGCCAGCAGTCTATAGATGGCGGGGAATAGATATCACTGAAGCCATCATTGGATTCTTCGTCCCAAAGTCGGAGTGTCTCTGTGGAGCTGTCTCAAAGCCATCTGGCCAGCCAGCATTGAACGCTGGATCTGATGTGGAGAAGGGGCTTAAGTACACCCTCCAGAGGCTAGAAAACAAAGACTTGGCCAGACCAGCCTACACCACTGTCTTCATGGCAGTCCGAGCAAGACCACAGTCTGCCTTAGCAAGGAAAAGTGCTGAAGTTGGAGGTACCCAGCCAAAAGTGCATGGCAAAAATCAGAGTACCACGAATTATCACTAATGAAATGTCTCTATCTGCAGTTTTTAAACATAGTGCTCGCCCTGTGAAGACGAACCAGGCAGTTGCAGTCCCGCCCCCCCCCCCGCCTCGAAAGGGTCCACCCAATGCAGGTCCTCTCATTTGGTCATGTGGAGTCAGGAGACATGAGAGTAGAGCTACTGGCAAAAACCACAACAGCAGAAAATTGCCAAAACTCAAGAAATTAAAATAATGCAACGGGATGCTGAGAGTATCAGCAGTGTTAGAGATGGCTATAGCAAAAAGGTGGAACTAGAGAACATACTCTTTGAAAAACAGGTAAATATATGCTGCATACAGGAGACACACTTAACCAAAGAAGCCGTCTTTAAAATCAGAGGCTACCAATGTTTTAGATCAGACCGACAGGACAGAAGAAAAGGAGGAGTACTCACACTTGTTAAGAATAACATCAGCGCATGTCAGGTGGGAGTGTACATGGAAGGAGCCGACTACTAGATGATCCATCTAAAAACCAGTAATACAGTCTTCCACCACCTTAACTATTACTGTCCTAATGACCGCCCACTTACTCTAGAAACAGTCCTACATAAAGAGAGACTGATTAGCGATTTTAACAGCCATTCCCAAAGCTAGGGCTATGATCACATAGACAAGAGAGAAGAGAGGAGAAATTGAGAGCTGGGAGGATGATAATGGACTTCTCATGCTCAGCCAGTCAATGAATCCCCCAGTATTTTACTCAAGGGCTTGGCATACAACCTAAACACCAGATATGGCATTCCACTCTTCAGACCTGAACTGGAACATTACACGTACACGCAAAGTTGGAAAACAACTTGGAGGTAGCGACCATCGACCAGTCTTCCTGACAATAGAAAATGAACTCCTTAACACCACAGCCTTCTCCAGAGATGTAACTATAAAAAAGCAAACTGGACAATGTACAAACATCGTACAGGTATCCTGGTGGGACAGCTATCCATAGAAGGTAAGGATATTAACAGCATAGTGAAGGAATTCAATGCTTGTAACCTTCAGGCCGCCCGTGAAACCATTTCAGAGGAGCTAGTAGAGACTATAAACCATACTGGCCTAGTGAGCTGGGAAAATTCCATGATGACGTGGAAACAGCTTGAAAGCAAGCAGAAAATAGACCATGCCAAGAACACCACAATAATTACCAACATTCTAAGGTCAAATTTCAGAGAGCAAAGCTGCAAGCCAGACGGGAAAGTTGGAGAGAGAAAAGAGAGAAATAACTTTGAAAAAGATGGAAGAAAACTGTGGAAACTAATCAAACAGTTAAACGATCAGAGCACTGGAAGAAGTACAAAGATTACAGTAATAGAGGATGGGAAAACTCTTACAGGTAAGCAGGTAGCAGATAACTTTGCTCGCATGTTTGCACAAGACTGCAACATTGATATTCATCCAGAGAAAGAGTGTACAGTGCGCATTGACCCTCAGAAAGAAGAGGAACAAGGCAGAAAAGTGTAGGTCATTGATGCACCAATCACACGCAGCGACTTAGACCTAGCAGTCAGTAAACTGAAACCAAGGAAATCACCAGTACCAGATGGAGTGTCCAATGAAATTATCAAGAACCTGGTAATGGCAGCAATAGGAAAGCTGTCTTATATTTTCAATATGTGCTGGAGCACAGAAAAGTTACCTCAAATCTGGAAGGAAACAAGTATAGTACCACTGCTAAAGTCAGGGAAAAACAGTGATACAGCCACCAACTACAGGCCAATCAATCTCACTAGCTACCTATGCAAAACCATGGAACGTATCATTGACCTACGTCTAAAATAGTACTTAGAAAGTGAAAACCTTCTCATTCCACAACAAGCAGGATTTAGGTGGTACTACAGTACAGACGATCAAGTGACCTATCTATCTCAAGCGACTGAGGACGCATTCCAAGACAAAAACCTTGTATTAGCAGCATGGATAGGCATGAGGAAAACCTTTGATAAAGTATGGAAAAAAGGTCTGCTGTGGAAATTAAGAAACTGCAATGTGAATGGAAGACTGTACAACTGGATAAAGTCCTATTTACACAATAGAAGAGCTAGAGTAGTAATGGATGGACACAAAAGCCAGAAAGTACTTCTGCGACACGGTGTACCACAAGGAGGAGTTCTTTCACCTACACTATTCCTGGTATTCATTAATGACCTGGTCAAGGAACTTCCCTATGGAATCAAAGCGGCACTGTATAAAGATGATCTGGTCATGTGGTGTGCAGATGAACACGACAGTTGCTACACAGAGACTCCAAAGAGCGGCAGATGTCTTGACATCATGGACAAGCAAATGTTGTGTAAGTATCAACACAGAGAAATCAAGTACCACTCTGTTCACTCTCTCATCTAAACAGAAAGCAGGTACGATCTTTGTAAATGAAATATCCTTAAGGATGGATAACCAACCCACTTACTTAGGAGTGACTCTTGACCCAGAACTGAACTGGAAGCAAAATATCAGTAATGCAGAACCAAAAGCCAGAAGAAAACTAGCCATATTAAGAAAATTGAGTGGATCCACATGGGTAGCTTGTGAAAAAATCCTCAAGAATGTATATCAGCAAAGTATTCTACTACAATTAGAATACGGCTCAACATCTTGGTGCACAGCATCAAACACTATGCTGCATAATCTAGACAAGGTTCAAAATCAGTCACTACGGATTATCACAGGTGCCATGAGGTTCACACCAATAGTAGAAATGCAGAAAATAGTTGGTGTTCAAGCGCTAAAGGAACGTAGAGACACAAAGGTCATGACTTAGGGAGAGAAATTCTTCAGCTCTGTAAGCCATCCCGTGAAGGAGAGATTCAATAACTTGGCACTAAGACGGCTTAAAAGAAGCGGCTTCATTCGTCAGGCCAAGCGTATGCGTAAGCTGATACCTGACCTTCCAACTGTAGTCGCTCCATTATCATCTGTACCAGATACACGAAGGAAAGAAGCAGATTGTACACAAATAACTATTCCAACTGAAGTGAAAGGTGTGCAGAATGGTGAGAGGCAAAGCAGTCTTGTAAGATCAACGGCCACATTTAGTTTGCTAGTGACAAATATCCACGTAACACCTGGCTACATGTGTATACAGATGGATCTGCACACAGTGCCATAAAGAATAGAGGAGCGGGAGCAGATATTGAATATCCAACAACACCACTGACAAGATTTCCATATCTACTGGAAAATAATGCAACAACAATGATGCAGAAATTAGGGCAATTATTGCTGCGGTTGAAAAACTACCAGACACCAGAATTGATACATGTCCCATAGTAATTTTCACAAATGTAAGATAGGTACTGGAAGCTCTTCAGTGCAACAAACTACCAGATCTTAAGGATGCCTTGTCAAAAATTGCCTCACAACACATAGTCACCTTGCAGTGGATTCCCTCCCACTGTGGGATATCAGACAAAGCTGACCGTCTGGCCAAATAGACCACTAAAATGGAGCAACCAGACATACTAGTCACCTATAATCAGAAGAAAAGCATGATAAAAACCAACAGGAAGCCACAAACACCACCACATGATGAGTATCACATATTAAATAGAAAGGAACAAGTCACCATTTTCCGTCTCCGAACAGGACACAGCCGACTCCAAAGTCATATGTATACAAAGTTTAAGGTTGGTACTACTACTCTTTGTACATGTGTCCAAGTGCTCCAAACTGTAGAACATATCCTCCAGAACTGCACCAACTATGAGACATTGAAAAGTAATTACTGGACCAGTGAAACCACTAAAGAAGATAAGCTCTAAGGTTCCATACATGAATTACAAAAAGCAGTGAAATTTATCCAAGAGACATGACTGCAGATATAGACAGACAGTGTGTAAGAAGATCCCTGTTCTTGGAATTATTCTCTGCTTCCTTCAACGTGTATCCCTTGTCTCTGAGAAATGTCATAATGTCTCTTCTCCAAGCAAGTCCAGGTCTCCTCATTTTCTATTTCCTTGAGGATTCCATGTCTTGCTATGTTGGTGTTGGGTTTCCTCAGAGTGTGGCCAATCCACCTCCACTTTCTAGACATGATTTGTAGGTTCATAGGTTCTTGTTCTGTCCTTTCCCAGACCTCCTCGTATCTGATCTTGTCCTGCCATTAATGTTTTAAAATCCTCCTCAATCATTAGTTCATGAATGTTTATATTCTCTGTTGTATTGCCTTGGTCATAACCCATGTCTTTGAACCATATAGTAGGACAGTATTTACGTTTGTACTGAAAAGCCTAAGTTTAGTTCTTGTTTTGATGTTCTTAGATGACCATATTTTGTTAAGTTGGATAAATGCTATCCTGGCCTTGGATATTCTAATAACCGTGTGGTTACCGGGGCCCCTGGATAGAAAATAATAGAACCACTGCCACCTTCCACGCATGTCGTAAGAGGCGACTAAGGAGGTCGGGGGATAGGCCAACGACCTGTTGTCAATAAATAAAAAAACCAGAGCGTTACAGAAATACGGAGAGGAAAACCAGGAAACTTTGTCTTAGAAAAGGAAGGGGACTCTGACCTGGGAATATGGCTGCCATCTTTTCTTGCTACTTGCCCGGTCTTTACACTCTTCTGCTGTTTAGATTGATGGAAGTTTAGCAGAACTTCAGAGTCCTAACACTTGATGCTCTTTATAGTACAATTTGTATAGTTATATTCTTATAATGATGCGTGAAATCATATCAGGCGTGAACAAACTTTTTAATAATTTCGTGTGGCGGTGTTTTTAGTATGTCATTATATTTCTCACATTCTTGGAAATAGCTTAATTATCAATTTGTAATATGTATCTCCTTTTGTCAGGTAATTTTATATCAGAATTTGCATCGTTGTCTTCTTTTATGTACAAAAATTCCCCCCCCCCCCCCCGCCCACTTGACTTCTACCCTTGACTCACAAACTTTCTCCTACATTCCCGTGTATAAACAATTTTCAAGCTTTTACCAGGTAAAATATTCTGGTTTAGATAATATTTGTCAACTAAGGAATTTAATTGTTATTCTGTATTCCTACAAACATTTTTCTCATTCAGTTGCTGGCGCACATAACCCCACTAGTTGCTAGTGCACATACCCCCACTAGATGCTAGCGCTGGCATCCTACTAGTTGCTAATTCTCGTATCCCCACTAGCTGCTAGCGCTCATACTCCCACTAGCTGCTAGCGCTCATACTCCCACTAGCTGCTAGCGCTCATACTCCCACTAGCTGCTAGCGCTCATACTCCCACTAGCTGCTAGCGCTCATACTCCCACTAGCTGCTAGCGCTCATACCCCCAGTAGATGCTAGCGCTGGCATCCTACTAGTTGCTAACGCTCATATCCACACTAGCTGCTAGCGCTCATACTCCCACTAGCTGCTAGCGCTCATACCCCCAGTAGATGCTAGCGCTGGCATCCTACTAGTTGCTAACGCTCATATCCACACTAGCTGCTAGCGCTCATACTCCCACTAGTTGCTAACGCTCATATCTCCACTAGATGCTAACACTGGCACCCCACTAGTTGCTAACGCTCGTATCCCCACTAGCTGCCAGCGCTCATACCAGAAAAATTGCTTCATTTTGTAATGGTTTTGATGATGGCCTTAATGTTGTGATGTCATTAGTGATAGTCTGGTGGTGTTTTAGTAATTAGACTATAATTGCTTCATTATTTATCCCGAATATGCACACAAAGGATGGTTGAGGTTTCTCCTAATCAGTTGCTGGTATTGTGTCTGCATTTCTTATCTTCTTATCTTATCTTATATCCTTCCCCTTGCCGTTAAACGTCACATAGGGCTCGCAAAGTAGTTCGCCAATTTTTCCTGTCTTCGGCGAGTCTTTCAACCTCATCAAAGGATTTTATGCCTGTTAATTTGGCCTCTCTTAACAATGTCCTCTTCAGAGTTTCACGCCGTCTGGCCCTTTTTCTTTTGCCTGTTGTGTTCCAATTGATAGCTTGTTTTGGGATTCTCTGATCATTTCTTCTCATCAAGTGACTAACATATGTCCGTCTCCTTTTCCTGATCACCCATGAGACTGGTTGTTGTTCAGTCATCTGTCTTATCTCTGCATTATTCTTGAATTCGTTCCACTTGATGCCGAGTATTTTTTTTAGGCATTTGTTTTCAAAAGAATCTAATTTCTTTTCTATTTCTTTAGTTGTTTTCTAGCTTTCACATGCATAAATGAGGGTGGATATTACATTTGAATTGAATTGTCTTAACTTGGTTTTTGTGCTTATAACTTTTGAATTCCATATGTTCTCAAGATTCTTAAAGATTGATGCTGGTTTTGCAATTCTGATCCTAACTTCCTTTCTAGTGTCACCATCCTGGTCTATATAGCTGACAAGGTATGCAAATTGCAAGATTTAAAACTGTGGACAATATCAAAATTTAAAACTGTGGACAATATCAAAATTTAAAACTGTGGACATTATCAAGATTTAAAACTGTGGACAATATCAAGATTTAAAACTGTGGACAATATCAAGATTTAAAAAACTGTGGACGTTATCAAGATTTAAAACTGTGGACGATATCAGGATTTAAAACTGTGGACATTATCAAGATTTAAAACTGTGGACAATATCAAGATTTAAAACTGTGGACAATATCAAGATTTAAAACTGTGGACATTATAAAGATTTAAAACTGTGGACATTATAAAGATTTAAAACTGTGGACATTATCAAAACTTAAAGGAACTACAATAATACCATGTGAGATTAGTGGGAAAGATCAATAAAAAAACACACACAAAAGTAGTGGACAAATGAAATAAATAAAAAAAGTAAGCAAGATCATGATTGACATACACATAAAACACATATTGTATTATAATTCATTTATTATAAATGTATAATCGTATAAATGTCAAGACACTTCTATAAACTATTTAGGTATATATAATTCTCATGGGTTCATTTCTTTCATTTTTCCGTGCCGGCTACGTCCATGCCCAAACTAAATGTCTGTTCCTGAAAGATGAAGTGAGAATTTAGGTCTAAAAAATGAAGGTATAAAAAAATGAAAATGACACACACAAAAAAAACCAACATACATGTTACACGCTATTTTTCTTGTGATAAAACAGCTTGGGTGTATTACATATAATCAGAAATAACAGTGACATTGAAGGTATTAAAACACACACCTGCGCGAGCACGCACACATATATATCATTGGTATGTTTGGTGCACATTTCTAATTTAAACTGAGGCCATTTAGATTCTAACGTCTGCATGTTAACTGTTTCTCATTTTAAGTTTCCACCAGCCAGCAGTTATCAAAGAGATGACTAACATATCAAAATCTTGCAAAAGCAACTTTACAAAATTTATTCCGAATTTATGTTTTTCATTTTCTTATGTGACACTAGAACCTGTTATACGACGCATGCGCAGACCTTGGTTTAGTGTTCCGTTTCAATAAATTTAAGTTTGAATGGTACAGGTACAACTGTGGTTCCAGCAATTTCCTTCATTGACGGTAGCTCTCCAGATTTAGCCAGTTCAAATCTGAAACGCTGAAACATGACGGACAAGAAGAGGAACAGCTCCATTCTGGACAGAGATTCCCCAAGACAAACTCTTTTCCCGATACCAAAAGAAATAAGTTCTTCGCAGTTTATGAGGGCTCTGTTCTTATCGATAAATCTCTCAGGCCGGAAATTCTCTGGGTCTCCCCAGATCTTCTTGTCATAAAGAACGGAATCTAAAACTGGCCAGAGTATGCTCCCCTTCGGTAAGGTGTAGCCACGAACCTCAAAGGTTTCACTACCTTCCCGTCTAAAACCGATAGGGGCAAAACTTGACATTCTCTGAGTTTCCATAATGACCGCGCTCAAATAAGTCAAATTTGGTTTATCAGATATGTTAGGAAGGCGAGCAATTCTAAAATTCTTTTCAATTTCATGATAGACTTTCTCCTGTATTTCTGAATGTTACAACATGTAAATTAGACACCACAAGTCGGTGGTACTTGTGGTCTCTGTTCCTGCTTGGAAGAGATTTCTAACTATAGTTACCAGATTCTTTTCACTCAGATGTGTCTTAATCTTTCTATCTTTCTTTCTCTTCATCTCTGAGAGGTATGTAGTAATGAAATTATCAGATTCCTCATTTTCACTGAATTCTTTCTTGAACATACGAACAAAAAGTTAGCAAATGTCTTATCTACTTCCCTGTTGGCCTTGACCCATTCAGAAGAGTGTAAAAAATCTCCAGGAACGTAACAGAGTTATTTAAAAGGCGTTATGAGCGTCATGTGAAAGAAATATCTTAACATGGCGTTAATTAGATCAACCAAACTTATAAAATACGAATCTTCTTGCTCGAATCGTTTACCCACGGCAACAGAACAAATGAAGTTGGAAACACTAATATTTGTTAACAACTGAACATTCTCTGGTTTTTCCCTTAAGACTACCCAGATTCTGAACAAAAATCAAGGCTTCCTGAGTAATTCTCTCGGTCATGACATTTTTTCCGACACCAAATGATCTCACAATAGAGAGAGATGTTGTCATCTGCTCCTTCCAGTTGTCGTCCCTAGAGGCGAATAAACCAGTGTCGTATTCATCAAGAAGTTCATCCCCAAAACTGTGTGGAGTATTGACAATACGGTGAGCGTTCTTCACCCAGATTCTATTATATATTTAAAGTCACTGACAACGATATGATGCTGTCCCACAAATCTAGACTGTAGATGTCTCCAGTAATTCATGATTTTTCTTATGTTTCAAAGAAATTATGAAGAAATGTCAAACAATGCCATCTATGAAGCACAGTATGGAACCCAAAGAGTCCACCTTCTTCTGTGAAGTGGCAACTTTTCACTTTTCATCGCCGCCCCATAAGCAGGCGACAAATAAGCCGCCATTTTGTTGATCTAATCAGAGGTGTATTGTTACCTAATCAGCATGTAGCAAACAGGTAACATTAAATACTGTTTAAAACTCGGAGAAAGTGCCATTGAGACAGTTGAATTGTTGTGACAAGTTTATGGGGATAATTGTTTATCTCGTGCATATATATATATATATATATATATATATATATATATATCTTATATCTTATATCCTTCCCGTGCCGTTAAACGTCACATAGGGCTCGCAAAGTAGTTCGCCAATTTTTCCTGTCTTCGGCGAGTCTTTCAACCTCATCAAAGGATTTTATGCCTGTTAATTTGGCCTCTCTTAGTAATGTCCTCTTCAGAATTTCACGTGGTCTGCCTCTTTTTCTTCGACCTGTTGTGTTCCACTTGATAGCTTGTTTTGGGATTCTCTGATCATTTCTTCTCATCAAGTGACTAACATATGGCCATCTCCTTTTCCTGATCACCCATGAGACTGGTTGTTGTTCAGTCATCTGTCTTATCTCTGCATTGTTCTTGAATTCATTCCACTTGATGCCGAGTATTTTCCTTTGTTTTCAAAAGTCTAATTTCTTTTCTATTTCTTTAGTTGTTTTCCAGCTTTCGCATGCATAAATGAGGGTGGATATTACATTTGAATTGAATTGTCTTAACTTGGTTTTTGTGCTTATAACTTTTGAATTCCATATGTTCTCAAGATTCTTGAAGATTGATGCTGGTTTTGCAATTCTGATTCTAACTTCCTTTCTAATGTCACTATCCTGGTCTATGTAGCTGCTAAGGTATGCAAATTGATTGACTTCTTCAATATCTGTCCCTTCTATGTGTATTTTTCCATTTTGATTGAGAGGAATTTTCATTATTTTTGTTTTGTTCTTGTTAATTTCAAGTCCTATTTTGCTAGCCAGTGAAGACAGGCTATCTGTTTTTTCTTGCATGAAATTCACATTATTACTGATAAGAGTTATGTCATCAGCAAAATTAAGATCTTCTAGTTCGGTCCCATGTATCCAGTCATATAAATGTAAAGATATAAATAAACCCAGATATAAATATAAATATTTATATATATATATATATATATATATATATTTATATTTATATCTTTAGGTGGTATTCACCTGAAAATTGGTGATTCAGAAGTGGTGTGGAAACGATTACAAATGCAACTAGACATGGACGCCCAATTTATGTTTGTAATGAGGAATTCATTGCTAAAGTTAAATAACGGATACAAGAGGATCATTGTTTGACCGTAAGGATGATGGCAGGTGAATTTGGTGTTAACCGAGAGACTATTCGTAAAATTTTAGTGGAAGATCTGGCAAGAAAAAAGTTGCTTGCCGGTTTGTACCACATTCGTTGTCTGATGACCAAAAACATCAACGTGTTGAGTACGCAAGAGATATCATCAAAACGTGTCGCAGAAATAAAGATTTCTTAAATTTGTTTGTTGTAGAGGATAAAACATGGATTTTCCCATATGATCTCACAACTAAGCGCCAAAGTGCTCAGTGGAAGTCATCATCAACATCATCAAAAACCCAAAAATTTCGTCTTCAAAAGATGAAAGTGAGGACAATGTTGATGTGCTTTTACGTATGAGTTATTCACAAATAATTTATTCCAGAGGGACAGACTGTCACTACTAAAGTTTGTTTAAGTATTTTCAAACGCCTATTGAAAAGGATTCTCCTAGTCCGACCCGAGTATTCAACATCTGGCAGTTTTTTCATTCTTCATGATAATGCACCGACTTACGGGGCGGTAGTTTTACGGAAATTTTTGGCCCAAAAACACAGGTGTGTGTTCTCAAACATCCACCCTATTCCCCAGATTTGTTCCCCCCTGCGATTATTTTCTATTCCCAAAATTAAAGTTACTATTGAAAGGACGTTTCTTTGACGATACTGATGACACCCAAAGCGCCGTAACATCGAGTTTAAGGGCTATACCAACAGAAGAACTGCAGAGGTCGTTCCAGTGTTTGTTAGATCGTGCCACTCTCTGTATCAATGCACAAGGGGCTTACTTTGAATAAAATACAGGTTATATCTTCAGCTGTTGGTTATTTTATTTTTTATGTAATTAATCTCATTACTTAATTCCAGACCATGTATTTTCTCAGTCTATAAATTCAGATTTAAAAAAAAATATTTGCTCACAAGTTTTAGGTATGACCCTTGTATTTCACAAGCTGCATGTCCAGAGTAAAGTTCAGCTCTGCGGCACGAGTGAACTAACATGATCTTCTCTGGTGAACATATGACTACATGTCAAGTTGGACGGCATTGGCAGGAGAAGAAAGTGTTGAGAAAATCCTTTCAGCGTGGGTCGTCAAGTCTAACCAGTCATTGCGTTCACTACATACTTTTCATGTTACTGTAGAACTTAAAGGTGGACCGTAGCTGTTGTTACTGAAATTCACGTTACCGTAAAACTTAAAGTTAAAGCTGGGCTGTAGCTGTTATCTCTGTATTTTCATGTTAACTTAAAGCTGGGCTGTAGCTGTTATCCCTGAATTTTCATGTCACTGTAAAACATAAAGCTGGGCTGTAGCTGTTATCCCTGAATTTTCATGTCACTGTAAAACATAAAGCTGGGCTGTAGCTGTTATCTCTGTATTTTCATGTCACTGTAAAACATAAAGCTGGGCTGTAGCTGTTATCTCTGTATTTTCATGTCACTGTAAAACATAAAGTTGGGCTGTAGCTGTTATCTCTGCTGCTCATCTTTGGAATACCCTCCCATCCTATATAATAAATATAAATTATACTCCTTCCTACAACTACAAGCTTTCCCAATATCTATTTGATGTCGACTACATACCTCCATGAATTATAAAACTTAAAAGTTATCTTAAGCTCTCTTACAGACACCGAATACAATTAATTGTTTTCTGAATAGTCCAGAAAATTTTGTTTAGTAGATAGTCATTTATAATGTATGTAGTTACTTCTGTACTGAGTTAATGTTTAAGAGCGAAACGTAAATGTTATATTTTATTGTATGTCTCTCAGCTTCAATGTTAGTTATGTTTGTTATATGAATAGCATATTTGTAGAATGTCTGGAATAGAATGAAAGATGTATGATAAAGGGCAGAATGTCAGACGCGCCTGCCTGCCCAATTTTTAACCCTTTTGAAATAAATATCAATCAATCAATCTGTATTTTCATGTCGCTGTAAAACTTAAAGCTGGGCTGTAGCTGTTATCTCTGTATTTTCATGTCACTGTAAAACATAAAGCTGGGCTGTAGCGGTTATCTCTGAATTTTAATGATGCTGTAAAACTTAAAGCTGGGCTGTAGCTGTTATCTCTGTATTTTCATGTCACTGTAAAACATAAAGCTGGGCTGTAGCGGTTATCTCTGAATTTTAATGATGCTGTAAAACTTAAAGCTGGGCTGTAGTTGTTATCTCTGTATTTTCATTTTAAGGTAAAGCTGGGTTGTAGCTGTTATCCTGAATTTTCATGATGCTGTAAAACTTAAAGCTGAGCTGTAGCTGTTATCTCCATATTTTCAAGATACCGTAAAACAAAAAGCTGGGCTGAAGCTATTATCCCTGAATTTTAATGATGCTGTAACACTTAAAGATGCAGTAAAGCCACTTTATCATATCTCTCTCTCCTTCCCTCTCACTCTCTCTCGCTTTCTTTCTTTCATGATATATATATATATATATATATATATGTGTGTGTGTGTGTGTGTGTGTGTGTGTATGCTTGCATGTAAAAGTAAAACAATGATAATGATTGGATAAAATAAAATTTGCAAATTGTTTTACTCCAAATTTTATTTTGCATTTTTCGTAAAGGCTGGACTCTTCCTATCCAGAAATAGTGGACTTTCAATCTTCCTAGCTCTCCTCTTCTCTCCCCTCACTCTCCCCTCCCCCCCCCCCCCAAAAAAAAAAAAAACCAACAAAAATGTGAGCATTTCTCTCATCCTTCTCTGTCTTGAAGATCAGGATTACCCCAAGCAAAATAATCTTGTACATGATTAAATCTTTAACCTTTATAATTTAAACCAAAACTAAAGATGTAAGCTCCAGTTGTGTCTATACTGTGTAACTCAAACCAGTGCAGGATCTTTCCAAACTTCATTTATACATCCCCGGAGCCTTTTGTAGGAAGATAAATACCGCTACATGGAGGAAGTTTGTTAAATGTTGGAAGATAAATGCCGCTACATGGGGAAATTGTGTTAAATGTTGGAAGATAAATGCCGTTACATGGAGGAAGTTTGTTAAATGTTGGAAGATAAATGCCGCTACATGGAGAAAGTTTGTTAAATGTTGGAAGATAAATGCCGCTACATGAAGAAATTGTGTTAAATGTTGGAAGATAAATGCCGCTACATGGAGAAAGTTTGTTAAATGTTGGAAGATAAATGCCGCTACATGGAGAAATTGTGTTAAATGTTGGAAGATAAATGCCGCTACATGGAGAAAGTTTGTTAAATGTTGGAAGATAAATGCCGCTACATGGAGAAATTGTGTTAAATGTTGGAAGGTAAATGCCGCTATATGGAGAAAGTTTGTTAAATGTAGAATGAACAATTTATTGTGAATCTTTCAACGTTTTAAATCAGAAAAAAATGCCCTTTGTTTTTTTTCTTACCAAACATGTCAGAGTACTCTTTATGCAGGATGGCGGAATCAGGAAAAGAAAAGTCATACTTTTGTATTTTGGAATTGGAAAATGTCAGCCGTATTATAGCGGCGGCGAACTCATAAACGTGTCATGGGGAACCATCTTTTATATCTACGATCTATCAGTGGTATTCCCGTTTTAAAGAGAGACTTGTCTGTGTCCCGCGAAACACAATGTGTAAAACAGTGGAGAAAATTCGCAAGGATTAGCAATGTAGTCCACGAAAATCACTTCAGCAAGGCAGTTGTGGGCTGGAGATACTGAAGACAACGCTGTAGCGTGTGATACAAATGCGCCTATGTTGGCATCCATACAAGCTAATTACTGCATTCTTTAACAAACGACAAATTAGTCAGGCATGAGGAGAATGAATCGTTGGCCGGATGATAATTTTCAGGTACGAATCGTCGTTCTATTTAAAATGGCAAGAGAACAGATATTATGACCACGTTTCGAGCACAGAAAATTCCCAGCAGGTCATCGATCATCAGCGGGATTTACCAAAGGTGAACCCCTTTTGTGACATTTCGAAGAAGTTCCTTGAGTCTTCGTTTTTCAAAAAGACTGTAACTAGTATGTCCTATCTCAGTATGTTAAGATGACTGTAACTAGTATGTCTATCTCAGTATATTAAGCAAGTATATTGGTATTTTGGTATATTGGTATTTATATACTGTAACTAGTATGTCCTATCTCAGTATGTTAAGAAGACTGTAACTAGTATGTCCTATCTCAGTATGTTAAGAAGACTGTAACTATTATGTCCTATCTCAGTATGTTAAGAAGACTGTAACTAGTATGTCCTATCTCAGTATGTTAAGAAGACTGTAACTATTATGTCCTATCTCAGTATGTTAAGAAGACTGTAACTATTATGTCCTATCTCAGTATGTTAAGAAGACTGTAACTATTATGTCCTATCTCAGTATGTTAAGAAGACTGTAACTAGTATGTCCTATCTCAGCTTGTAAAGATGACTGTTTGCTGAGTCAAGAGTCAAAACTTCATTTTTCAATAGGACGGAACACCTCCTCCCTAGCATCGAGATGCTGGCGTCTTTTTTGAACGCTGACCTGCCCAATCGATTGACTGAAAGAACTCACAATCACAGGTGGAACTCTAGATCCCCTGACCAGACAGGGTTACATTAAATGTACAATGTTTACGTACAGCCGCTTTCACATAATCTCAACATTTGAAGCAGCGAAACACGGACATCATCCCATCTGTTTCTTCAGATATGCTACACAAAATCTGAGAGGAAATCGATTATTGCACTGACATGTGTCATATCAGATGTGCCCGTAAAGTACGTCTAAAACTGAGAAATTTCTCTACAGAACAGTATACACTTTTTCCAGGTAGCTACTTACATTGGCCTCCGAAAAATGTAAATGAACTTTTGCAACACCCTATATTTTTAACCTTGCTATTCTGTTCCACACTCAGACATGCTATTCGCTGGTACAAAGTGATCTACGGTGAATGTAAAGATGTTAACATGGATGTCTCAAATATAACCTTAGATTTCAGCTATCATTTACTCTGTGATCTACTTCCCATGAAAATCCAGCCATAATATTTTGGGGCGGTTAAGAGGTTAACATTCGTGAGTTCACCTGGCCATGGGTGGACCTGGCCATGGGTGGACCTAGCCATGGGTGCACCTGGTCATGGGTGCACCGGGCCGTGGCTGCACCAAGACGCAGAACTTTCAAACCTTTTTGTTGGCCTGGATCTTGTGATTATCTTGTATCCTTCCAGTGCCGTTAAACGTCACATAGGGCTCGCAGAGTAGTTCGCCAATTTTTCCTGTCTTCGGCGAATCTTTCAACCTCATCAAAGGATTTTATGCCTGTTAATTTGGCCTCTCTTAATAATGTCCTCTTCAGAGTTTCACGTGGTCTGCCTCTTTTTCTTTGGCCTGTTGTGTTCCCTTGATAGCTTGTTTTGGGATTCTTGTGATTACAGATTCAGTAAAAACAACTCATGAGAGACAGCATGGAACAGCGCCTTTCATACTACCCCGAAATACTTTCAAGTTCCAAAATAAACATTCGACGATAGCATATGAAAGGATGTTCTACGAAGCAGGATTCTACAAAGTTGTTGCAGTTGTGAGACGTTTTTTTAACTTGTTTACACTAACGGAGATACAACACCAGAAATCAAGTCCTGAATTGTAATGACTTCCAATACTTTCAATAAACTATCTAAGTTAAATATGCTCAGTAAAAGCATCATCATCATCATCATCATCATCATCTTCATCATCATCATCAGGTGCCGTGCCGACCGGCGTTGGCTATTATGCTTCTCCAGAGTACACAATCCTTCATGCAGGCCATCAGCTCACTTGGTGATCTCCTCTCATACCATCCCGTCAGACTGTCCAGTATCATTTCTCTTGGTCTTCCTCTTGATCTTCTTCCTTCTATTTTTCCTGTTGTTATAATATTTTCAAATCCCCCTCTTCTCATTGCATGTCCCATGAAAGTACATTGTCTCTCTCTTATCTTTTTGACAAGGTTTTTTGTCTCTCCAGCTCTTCTCATACATTCTTCATTATTTATTTGTGCTGTCCAGGGGATTCGCAACATTCTTCTAATAAACCACATTTCTACTGCTTCCAATGATTTTTGTGGAGACTGCCTATTGTCCATGATTCACTTCCATATAACAAGATATGTTCAATATAACATTTTAGGACTCGTTTTCTAACATTCATTGATAAGGATGTGTTGGTTAATATGTTTCTCAGTAAAACCACGAAACTTAACATTTTCAACTCCTATGTGTGATCACAGTGTTAACATTACAGTTGTAGGAGTTGGAATCAGTTTACTCAATCAAAGACTTGACGCATTTGAGAACAAATGTCTCCCTAGACTATTGAACATCAGATGGTCCGACGTTTGAACAAGTCAATAAGACAGGAATCGAACCAAGTCTACGTATCAAGATACATCAAAAGACGTTGATGGGCCTATCTCGGCCACGTTCTCAGAATGGACGAATCCAGACTCCCTCGCCAGGCCCTCACATGGTCAGCGAAGGGCAAAAGAAAGCAAGGCAGGCCAACGGAGACTACGCAGAACCATCACTAGAGAGAGTTCAACTTTGGCATTCAAGTCCAAGACCTAGAGCGGGCGACGGCGAGTCGTCAGACATAGAAAGATATGATTTCCGCCCTATGAGCCAATGTAGGCCCTAAAGGAATGTCAATCAATCAATATTATTATATGTATCTTTATTATGTGTATATTATATATATATCTTTATTATGTGCATATTATTATATGTATTTTTATTATGTGTATATTATATATATATATCTTTATTATGTGCATATTATTATATCTATTTTATCACGTGTATATTATTATATGCACGTTTATTTATGTGTATATTATTATATGTATCTTTATCGTGTGTATATTATTATATGTATCTTTATTATGTGTATATTATTAACCGTTGAAAATAAAATCGCAAATTTAAAATAAAATATCTTCACATATCGCAAAAGAAAGCATTAATTTCATCAGCGCTGCACAATGTAAATAGTAACAGTTTGCGCAGATATAATTTCCAGATTTCAGTGCATAACGTTGCTGTCCGTTGCGAAAGTTGCTAGCATAACGTTGCTGTCCGTTGCGAAAGTTGCTAGCATAACGTTGCTGTCCGTTGCGAAAGTTGCTAGCATAACTGATACTGGATCTGTAGTCAGTTTGACCTTATCCGCGCTATATCTTGCTCCAGTAAAAAGATACTCATCCGGAAGCAGCATGCTTTTGATTTTCATGGGATGAGTAAAGACGACCCAACTTTCGTCTCTAAGACCATCACGAGCAATGAAATCTGGATTAGTGAATAAGATCCGGAGACAAAACAAAAGTCGCTGCAGCCCTTGTCACCAAGAGCAAAGAAGACAAGGCAAGTTCAGAGTGCGACAAAAAGTATGCTCGTCGTTTTCTTCGACGTCAAGGGCATTCCTCCGTGAATTTGTTGCTCACAGCATTAGAGCGAATTCTGGCTTTTACTGCCACGTTTTGAGAGACTTGAAAGAAGACTTGTGACGAAAATGACCGGAACTGTGGAGTAGCTTCAGTTTGCAGCACAACAACACCCCCGCTGAAACCTTCCTCAAGACAACGCAGTTTTCGTCAGAAACAAATATGGCGGTGGTTCCACATCCTCTGTCCTCCGTGAATTCACCTTGTTCTCCAAAATGAAACTGAAGTTGCTGGCGCATAGTTTCGACACCGTAGATGAAGCCCAAGTGGAATTGCAGTAGTTTTTCTGAATGGTCTTCAGAAAAAAAATTCCTCGGTGCTGTTGAGGCGTGTAAAAGCACTGGAACATCTGTGAGCTCTTAATGTGGATATTTGGAAGGGAATGACGCTTAAGATATACCCGTACTTTTTTAGATCAAATCCAATACCATCTGGAATATATATATATATATATATATATATAAGAGACGATAGATTCATACACATTATAATACTACATTCACAAATGTGCAACGGTGTCTTGTACTTTGATCAGTCATTGTTAAATGTATACAGCTACCAGTACGACCGTTTATGTTGTGAATAAATAAGATTTTACTGATATGTTCAAAAGTAAAACACACACTATACATCACAAAGATCACTATTAGAAAAACATTAATTAGTGTATGAGTATATAACTATACACGGAGCCACTGCAGTAAAGCTGTGATAACAAAATGTATAAACGAGGAAAATGTAGGAACAGCTTTATTACTTAACGAATACACAGTTGTGAAGCCTAAATACAGAACTATTAGGAGACCACATGCATAAACATCTGTACAATATCATCAAACATGCTTCGAAACCAGTCTCTAATCATTTCAAACGCTCCAACCACACAGGAAAATCTGACTTTCTGGTAACATCCATCAAACAATGTTACGCAGATAACAGAAACCGCCTATCGCTTGAGAACCGCTACATTCAGGAATATGGGACGCTGGAACCACATGGTTTGAATTCGTTATTCAGCTACATCTAATATTCTCATTTTCCATAATCATAATTCCTAACCACTAAGTTCCACTCCCTTCTCACTTGTTAAACATAGTTCAGAGCCTCATCACAGCATCACTTTACAACCCCTCTACCCCAGCTATAATCTCCCATTTTGCCTTCTCCCTTCTAGATTACCATTGTATCACTCTCTCTCACCTCCACGTTTTCCCTACCCACCACTCTCAATTGCGACCCATCTATCACTCATCCGAAGTCTCCATTTCCTATGTGATTGTATTGCTCTATGTCTATTGCATTTTTGATTTATGATGATATGCTATGTTCATCTTTCATTATCATCATTGAGTCACAATTGGTTAATTTATGTGTCATCGTACCATTCATATTTGCACTTAGTGTTATATGTTTTGATGCAGACAGAGTTCTGTGTAAATGTGTTATATATGAGTTGGCAAGTAGCTCCTCCATTATGTTAAGGGTGTGTAGCCAGCTCTTGCTTAATAGCGAAAGTGTATCACAAGAGTTAATGGAGACAAGAAACTTTGTAGAGATTCTGAATAGTTAATAGCGTCACTTGGAGTGCCGCCTTTGTTGTGTCATATTGATGTTTATGGCATGTTTAATATGTGTTCGTGTGAAATAGTAACTGCTGAGGAAAGACATGTTTGTGTGTCATCTGTTATCTGGTACAGACGTGTGTGTCGTCCAGTATGGGTATTATAAATGAATGACTTCTGAGTAGTTATTAATATTGTTGGTGGAGCGAGAGAAGAATGTGGTGATAATTTATTCAACCAACCAAAAGCCAGAAGAAACTTCTTCGCAAGCACATTGGCGATGATGCGTGGTACCCTGATTTTTGCTATGCGCCTTTTGGCAGAGTACCCCCGACTTCAGCACCTTTTCTTGCTAGGCCAGACCGTGGTCTTGCTCGGACTGCCATGAAGACAGCGGTGTAGGCTGGCCTGGCCAAAACTTTGTTTTGCAGCCTCTGGTGGCTGTACTTAAGCCCCTTTTCCATGGCAGATCTAGCATGCAATGCTGGCTGGCCAGACGATTTTGAGACAGTTCCACACAGAAGCTCCAACTTTAGGATGAGGAATCTGATGAGTGCCTCAATAATATCCTTTCTCCGCCATCTATAGTCTGCTGGCTCTGTTTAGTTTACATCATTCTGATAGCCATTTTTGTAAAGACCCATAGACTTGTCACGTCCTGGATTCACTGGTTTCATACCAGACTTTCCTCATCTCTGCCGGCGATCTCACTGTCCCCATCCGTCCACCAACCTGACATTACATTTTACAAAAATAACAGTTACAATTAGTGTTGATTGCTACAGGTTTCTGGGCTACAGAAGTAGATCAGAGTTTTTAAGCAACAGACCTATTTTTCCTGGCTCATAAACACTATCTTAAGATAAATGTGTTCTTAACACAGTTGTTCCGGGGGAGGGGGGGGCTATAGACTTCAGGTGAGAGGGCGGAACCATGGGTTGAGGATCGTCAGGTGAGTACCGCTACTGAGAGTGTTCCAGGCACAACTGCATTCTTTGAGCACTAAACTCAGTAGAAGAAGGCTATCGATTTAAGCCAGGGTAACAGAGAATCTCCATAGACGACGATAAAGAAGAAAAGAAGCTAAGAAATGAAGAAGTAAGATGTAAGGAAGAAGTGAAAAGATAGATTAAACAGTAATAGTAAAACAAGCACCAGTAAATATTTTACACATGTAAAAGCCACAACATGAAGATAAGTGCTGAAAAAAAACAGAAGTCATTACCATAGCGAGAGAAGAAATCCAATCAAAGATCTTCCTAGACAACCAGCCCTTGAAACAAGTGAAACATTTCAAATACCTAGGTAGCATAATACCATTCTCCGGGAAGATTGACGCTGAGATTGAGAACAGATGCTATAAAGCAAATCAGGTCATTGGACACATGACTCCTTTACTGAAAAGCAAAAACATCACAACTGAAACAAAAAAAGGGCACTGTACAACATTTGTCCTTCCAGCTCTACGCTGTCAATGCCAAACATGGGAACTAACACCCAAGAACAAAAGAAAAATCACGACAGAAGAAATGATCTGTTTAAGGGGAATACTAAATGTGACAAGAAGAGACCAAATTAGAAATGACACCATCAGGGCAAAGGGTGGAGTAACATCAATATTACAATATATCCAGAAACAGTTAAATGGTTTGGCCATGTTTTACAGTTACAACCAGACAGTATATCACAGAAAACATTTAAACTAAGATTTGATGGTAATAGAGGAAGAGGCCGTCCACGCAGGAGATGGAGGGAGGCAACCACAGCAGCATTAAATATCCCGTTATATGAAGCAAATCTTCGAGCCCGGTCAAGACTTCTATTTGTCCCCTCAACATCGAAAGGTATGTGAGGTAGGAGACAAGACAAGACATTACCATCATTCAAGTATTCGGCCTCTCTGGTCACATAACCGAAGGAAAAGAATTAAGACACGCATACAAATATCTTTTTAATGCCCATATTATAATACTGGTCTTCCCGATTCGGATATAGAACTATGCTGTACATTTTATTTAATTTAAACCAGAACACATCATGTATTTAATGATACTGGGGACAAAACAATAATCTGAACTGACAGTCAACGATCTATAGCTGACATAGTACGTCAGTGTTGGCGAACCATAGCTGACATAGTACGTCAGTGTTGGCGAACCATAGCTGACATAGTACGTCAGTGTTGGCGAACCATAGCTGACATAGTACGTCAGTGCTGGCGAACCATAGCTGACATGATAACGTCAGTATTGGCGAACTATAGCTGACATGATAACGTCAGTGTTGGCGAACCATAGCTGACATGATAACTTTAGTGTTGGCGAACCATAGCTGACATGCAAAAGTCAGGGTTGGCTACCTAAAGCTGACAAAGGCTTTGTCCCACCTCCTCGCTGGTCGAACCTGTCTAATGGAACAGGGATCACAATAGTCCCAATGGCGGTTGGGTCTGCTAAAGAAGGATTGCTTTTCTAGCTCCAACCAGGCACTGAGAAAAATAACTGCCGTAAACACAAGACCACACGATACTGTGAAGAAGAAGCAGAAGAAGAAGAAAAAAAGAAGAAGAAGATGATGATGATAATGATGATGATGAACCAGAAGGAGAACCAGAATAAGTAGAAGAAGAGCTGAAACATTTTACCTGAACATTAATGCAGTTTTTAAACTGATGTTTTCCTATATATATATATATATATATATATATATATATATATATATAAATGGACATGTGTGTGTTTATTTTGTTTATTTTATTATTCCAACATCACTCTGGAACGCCTGGAGCAGTTTCAACCAAACTTGGTATACATATAACTTGCAATGTGGAAAAAAATACTGTGTGGGGTGGGGGGGGGGGTAACACATCGCTAGCACCCCTAGGAGGACCTGGGGTGGGGTGGAATAGGAGGTGACATGCAAAAATAATAGAAAACTACCGATATTAGTGTCGAATCCATAGTTTTCGGGGTATCTGAGATGAAAAGTAACACTCTCGATGCCGTTTTAAGTCCAAGTTCAGCCCCCATCGGCAGGGAGGCCTATGGGTGGGGGTGGGATTGGAGTGACGTGTACAAATAATCGAAAACGACCGGTGAAGCGATTATTTTAACAGGAAAGGGAGACGGTGAAAAAGTTTTTATTCCACGGATACCACACATTCCGACCGAAACTTTAAGAGATTGCAATTTCAGTGAGACTTGCTTTCTCGATCACTATCAACAAGTCACAGGGGCAGTACTGCGGAGTGGATCTGCGATCGTCGTGTTTCTCCCACGGACAACTTTATGTTGCTTGCTCAAGAGTGGGTTCACCCAAGAATTTATTTATTTATTTTCTTGCTCCTGGAGGTGAAACTAAAAATGTTGTTTATAATCAAGTTTGAGTTAAATTACTATTATAGTGAATTTGTAAAAGACTTTACTTTTTCATTTGTATACTGTACTTATACTTAAATACATGTAAATAAAATTACTTCGAATTTACACTCTTGATAGAATTCATTCCTTTTCCTGTCTAATAGAAGACTGGGATAAATAAATACCCTGGCAAAGCCGGGTAATCAGCTAGTACTTTAATAAATAGCTGTTACATAAACTAATATACTTGTATAAATGGCAGTTATGTAATCTAATATTACTTTCCTTCAAACGTCCTTAACTTTTTTTCTTAATTAATTAAACAGGCATGCTTGTATTAAACACTCTCTTTGAATATTTATTAAATTATTTTTATATATTATTTTCATCACCAACTTTCGCTTTTATAAATTTGTTTCAGGTGCCCCTTGTATATTTATATAATCTGATATTAATGTGCCTCTTCTGCTTCTACTATTTTATCTTTCTTTAATTGTAGAAATTCTCAGTTTTATTCTCGCTTCTTTCTACAATACTAAAAAGGATACATTTGCAAAAATTACTCCACATGTTTAAGACTGACAAAATATTGATCTGTATACTGTAGGCTTTTCACGACGCCACATAATGAAAAGGGAACGACTATGTGTTAGGACACTCGAAGTGCTGAGACTGGCAGTTCACGTGCCTTGATCTTAATACGTGTTTCAATTTCGATGTTTTAAAGTTGTCATTTTTATGTTGAAGCAAAGCAACATATACTTTGTGATGTTTAGTTGTTTGAAATTTCTACACATAATAAATAGTTTGTCGTATTATATTAAAGAGCATGCCGTGCTATATTAAATAGGTTGTCATGCTATATTAAGTAGTTTTTCCTGTTATATTAACTACCAAAGCAAGGATTCAGGTGGAGCACAACAGGCCGAAGAAAAAGAGGTCGACCGCGTGAAACTCTAAAGAGGACATTGGTAAGAGAAGCCAGTTTAGTGGGCATAACATCTCTTCATGGGGTTGAAAGACTCGCCGAAAACAGGAAAACTTGGCAGACAACTATGCGAGCCGTTTAACGGCACGGGAAGGATATAAGATTAAATACTTTGTCGTGTTATATTGATGAGTTTGTCCTGTTATATTAAATATTTTGTCTTGTTATATTAAATATTTTGTCATCTTTTAGTGAAGAGTTTGTCGTGTTGTATCAAAATATTCTGTCGCCCTATATTGCTACATTTGAACTCGTCCTAATATATATATATATATATATATATATATAGACAAATCGGAAGGATAAAATGATATTTTGATTATTTAGAAAGCTGAATAAAAATAGCATAAATGCTAAATGTTAATGTATTACCAAAATAAATTATGTCTATTTAGATATTTATTTATTTAACAAAAACTACTCAGGTCGTCAAAGAAATGGAGAGATACCATCTAGACATAATGGGCATCAGCGAAATGCGATGGCCAGAAGCAGGTAAAAGATCGGCGGAAAAGTTAATAGTACATTCAGGCAGAAATGACGGTAAATAATTTCGGGATAGGATGGGTATTATTATGTCGAATGTAGCAGCAAAGAGCCTTGTAGAATGGGAACCGGTGAACAGTCGTATAATAAGAGCACGATACAACCTAAGACACGGAAGAGTGACAATAATACAGTTGCACCCACGAATGATGTAGATGATGATGTGAAAGACGACTTCTATCACCAACTACAACAAATCATCAACAAAGTCCCTAAACACGACATCCTAATTGCTATGGGGGACTTCAACGCTAAGGTAGGGAAAGATAATCATCATCATCATCATCATGTGCCGTGCCGACTGGCGTTGGCTATTATGCTTCTCCAGAGTACGCGATCCTTCATGCATGCCATCAGCTCAGTTGGTGATCTCCTCTCACACCATCCCGTCAGACTGTCCAGTATCATTTCTCTTGGTCTTCCTCTTGATCTTCTTCCTTCTATTTTTCCTGTTGTTATAATATTTTCAATGCCCCCTCTTCTCATTGCATGTCCTATGAAAGTACATTGTCTCTCTCGTATCTTTTTGACAAGGTTTTTTGTCTCTCCAGCTCTTCTCATACATTCTTCATTAGTTATTTTTGCTGTCAAGGGGATTCGCAACATTCTTCTAATAAACCACATTTCTGCTGCTTCTAATGATTTTTGTGCAGACTTGCCTATTGTCCATGATTCACTTCCATATAACAAGATATGTTCAATATAGCATTTTAGGACTCGTTTTCTAACATTCATTGATAAGGATGTGTTGGTCAATAATAAAGATAATACCAACGTTGAAAAAGTGATGGGGAAAGAAGGAATTAACATTGTTAATCAGAACGGAGAAAGATTAATTGATTTATGTCTAACAGAGGGCATGGTCATTGGAGGCACAATATTCCCACACAAAGAGATACATAAAACAATGTGGATATCTCCAGATGATAGAACTAGAAACCAGATAGATCATTTTTGTATCAGAAAGCAATACAGAACATCTCTCACAGATGTAAGGGCTTATAGGGGTGCAGATGTCAACAGTGATCACAACCTGTGCATAGGGAAAATAAAACTAAAAGTGAAAAGCCAACACAAGAAATCAGTACACAGAAAGATAAACAGCCACAGCCTACAAGAAGAAAATACTAACATTAATTTCAATCAGGAACTTGCCAATCATTCCAAAACACCCAGTGAAGTTGAGGAGATAGGTATAGATGAGTTACGAATTCTTACAGTACAGCCATTATCACAGCAGCAAAAGCAAGCGCTGAACTGAAAAAACCAAATAGAAAAGCATGGACATCAGATAAAACATGGAAGTATATACATGAAAGACGAGTAGTCAAATTAGATATGTTGAATGCAAAAACAGATCTTGGAAAAGATCTGGCGAAAGCAACATACAAAGAAATAGACAAGAAAGTAAAAAGTTCAGCTAGAAGGGATAAAAGAGAATAAATAGACAATATGGCGAAAGAGCAGAAAAAGCAGCAAAAACAATAGACAGCAAAACTTTATATAACATACAAAAGAGGCTAAAAGGTACTATTACATCTAAAGAAAGACCAATCCTTAGCCAAACTGGAACCCTATTAACATCAAGTAAAGTCCAAAAGCAAAGATGGGCTGAACACTTCCAAGAAGTACTTAATCGATCACACCCAAAAGAATTGTTAAACCTTGAAACTGATTTACCAGTCCCACAACTAAATGTCAACCTAGATGAAATTAAATTGCATGAACTTGAAACAGCAGTAAATTTAATGGCTAACAACAAAGCTGCAGGTGAAGATGAAATAGCAGCCGAAATGCTAAAAGCTATCAATAGTGACAACATGAGACAACTACAGAGAATGTTTAACAAGATTTGGAAAGAAGAAAAGGTCCCTTCTAATTGGAAAAAAGGAATCATTGTTAAAATACCCAAAAAAGGCAACCTTAGTGATTGTAACAGCTGGAGAGGAGTAACCTTAATATCAGTTGTGTCAAAAGTATTTTGCAAGGTCATTTTGAATAGACTTAAAGATGTAGTGCATACTGCAATGAGAGAAGAACAAGAAAGATTTCGAAAAGGGAGAAGCTGTCTCGACCAGATCTTTACTTTCAGATTAATACTTGAAGAACATATTGAAAAGCAGAAAACATTAATACTGAACTTCATAGATTTTAAAAAGGCATTTGATAGCATACACAGAGATTCATTATGTAGAATTTTAAGTCTATATAGAATACCATCTAAAATTGTCAACATCATTAAGGACTTATACAATGGATATGTTTGTGCAGTCAAGACAGAAGAAGGGATGAGTGAATGGTTCCAATCGAAACAGGTGTGAAACAAGGATGTATACTGTCTCCTTTACTTTTTGGGATTACAATAGACTTCATAATGAAAAAATGCTGCACAGGTAACACAGGTATTGACTGGGTACGTGGGACTCAACTAGAAGATCTTGATTTTGCTGATGACATAACTCTTATCAGTAATAATGTGAATTCCATGCAAGAAAAAAACAGATAGCCTGTCTTCACTGGCTAGCAAAATAGGACTTGAAATTAAAAAGGAGAAAACTAATGAAAATTCCCTTTAATCAAAATGGAAAAATACACATAGAAGGGACAGATATTGAAGAAATCAATCAATTTGCATACCTTGGCAGCTACATAGACCAGGATGGTGACACTAGAAAGGAAGTTAGGATCAAAATTTCAAAACCAGCATCAATTTTCAAGAATCTTGAGAACATATGGAATTCAAAAGTTATAAGCACAAAAACCAAGTTAAGACTATTCAATTAAAATGTAATATCCACCCTCATTTATGCATGTGAAAGCTGGAAAACAACTAAAGAAATAGAAAAGAAATTAGACTCTTTTGAAAACAAATGCCTAAGGAAAATACTCATCATCAAGTGGAACGAATTCAAGAACAATGCAGAGATAAGACAGATGACTGAACAACAACCAGTCTCATGGGTAATCAGGAAAAGGAGATGGACATATGTTAGTCACTTGATGAGAAGAAATGATCAGAGTTCCAAAACAAGCTACCACGTGGAACACAACAGGCCAAAGAAAAAGAGGCAGATCACATGAAACTCTGAAGAGGATATTGTTAAGTGAGGCCGAATTAACTGGCATAAAATCCTTTGATGAGGTTGAAAGACTCGCCGAAGACAGGAAAAATTGGCGAACTACTTTGCGAGCCCTATGTGACGTTTAACGGCACAGGAAGGATATAAGATATAAGATAAGATAGGATTTAGAGATGGGAAATTAAACACTGTGCGCATTACTAGCAGCGTGAACTAATTTTCTGTAACTGTTTCTCTCACTCTGTTACACGTCAAACCAAAAGTGCAACCGGTAACTGTATCTACATCGAAGCATCACAGTTTCCAGTATGACAAAAAGATTGGAATATTAAAGAAAAGCTGTGATTATGCCCATTTTTCTTAAAATTACCACTTATATTGTTATGGTTTCTGCCACTATTACTGTACTATAATGTAATAGCGGTATAAGGAAAAATAATTGTAGTGACAGTGCCGAGGTCTGTTGCCGAGGGTTAAGAAATGTCACAAAAAATGATCAGTTGTTCTGTAAAACACACTTCACTTTTTAAAAGAAATATACATCAAGCGGAAGATGTGAATCTTCAGATAACACAGGAAAATTTTAAGAAATTAAACAATTTAAGAGATAAATATAGCTAAGGTAGTCTTCTCCTATTAAAAAAAATTGTTCTGTTTAATGGTTGTCCGCCTTGAATATGTTATAAATAACCTACGTACTAAACAAAGGGAGAACACACAATCTGATAGAGTAGGAGCGGCAACCATGAGGTGATAGATTCATACACATTATAATACTACATTCACAAATGTGCAACGGTGTCTTGTACTTTGATAAGTCATTGTTAAAAGTATACAGCTACCAGTACGACCGTTTATGTTGTGAATAAATAAGATTTTACTGATATGTTCAAAAGTAAAACACACATTATACATCACAAAGATCACTATTAGACATACATTGATTAGTTTATGAGTATATAACTATACACGGAGCCACTGCAGTAAATCTGTGATAACAATATGTATAAACGAGGAGAAAAGTAGGAACAGCTTTATTATTTAATGAATACATAGTTGTGAAGATAAATACAGAAATATTAGGGGACTGCATGCATAAACATCTTTACAATATCACCCAGCATGCTTCGAAACCAGCCCCAAATAATTTCAAATGCCCAAACCACACAGGCAAATTTGACTTTCTGCTAACATCCATCAAACAATGTAACGTAGATGACAGAAGCCGCCTAGCGCTTGAGAACCGATACTTTCAGGAATATGGGACGCTGGAACCACATGTTTTGAACTAGTTATTCAGCTACACCTAATATTCTCCTCCTCCACAATCATAATCCCTAGCCACTAAGTTCTACTCCCTTCTCACTTGTTACACATAGTTTAGAACCTCTTCATATCATTACATTACATCCTCTCTACCCCAACTATAACCACCTATTTCGCCTTTTAGATTACCATTGTATCAATCTCTCTCCACTCCACGGTTTCCCACCCACCAAACTCAATTGCGACACATCTATAACACATACTAAGTCTCCATTTAAATACTCTCTACACTTCACCATGCGCATTTCTGACACACAACGTCGGACAAGCCACAGCTTCTTACAAGTTACAGCTAAGTATTTAATTAATTTATTTATTTATATATTAAGCTATTAATTTTTTTATATTTTTTTAAAACATATTTTATCTTTTCTCTCTATTTCTTCGTCCTGTGTGTTTTTGTCTGATTAAGGCTCATCGCGAAACGTCACAGCTGTGTTGTCGCTAAGTAATAAAGCCGTTCCTACTTTTTTCCCTAGTTTGTATTATTAGACATACATTATTCATTGTTTAAGTATGAATCAGTTGTAGCAGACATCGAAGCTACACTGCAATGTAACTTTCAGTAGAAATTCACTTGACCGGTAGCTCTGTTCCAGACTAAAAGGACCAACTGTGGTCTGCTTTCTCTCCCTCTCTTGGTATTTTCTCTCGCTCTCTCTCTCTACCTCTCCCTCTCTCTCTCTCTCATGCAATCTCTCTCTCTCTCTCTCATTCTCTCTGTGTCAGAAATCTGAGGTACAAAACAGAAACAGATTCCTGAATTATCGGATCTATTTCTTTAACACTCTATTAATTGTATACAAAATTTCAAAATGTAGACACCATTTTCAGGACGCGAGAAAAACACGTAAGGATCCAATATTTACTACACTTAACACCAGGGAGCAGAGGAAAATAATCTGGTCTGAGTGTGTAAAGTGTCAGAATTCTTAACAAACCCTCAGAAGAAAGCTAGAAAGGCTAGGATTTCTTGGTATAGATAATTACTGTAATATATTACATACTGCATACCTCTATAACAAGGAAGGCCTAAAGGTACACATAAATGGAGATAGAAGAATATGAGGTGGCCATTACTGCATCATCTGCCAGGATTGAGAAAGAAAAAAGCCGGGATTACCACGTCACACGGCGAAGGACTTAACATGGGACAGGGCTTTATTTAAACCTACAAAAGAAATACTATTTGTGCTTATTATTAAGTATTAGCAGAATCAATCGTCTGAATCATATGCTGCTCAGAAGCGCATTCATAAACAGCCACCACCCATGTGTTTAATGTATTATTTGATTGACCACATATAATCACTATCGTTAAATCATTGTTGATTTTTTTTCTGAAAGGCTAATGAAAGAACTTTGAACTGATCCAAAAAAGCAACATTGTAGCAAACCTACACATACATGAAATTACACTACAACAAAAAAGTTTCAACACTGTACATACAGTATTTTAAACTCTATCCACCGGAACGTTTTGTTATACTAACATTTGTAAATAATAATAAGAGAGGGTAAATGTTGTGGAAAAGAAGCTGTTTGTTGTGGCGTATATACATTTTTATAATTATTAAATTTGATGCAGAGCTAATAAAATTTATTTATTATTAACTCTGTTAGAACTATCTAATATGTTATGTTCCTAACTTTTGCGTTTTCTAAATGTAATAATAACATAGGTGTTGTTTACATTTACAGTACATTTTATTTCGCTACCGGCTAATTTCTTCGGTGTAATGAAGATGATTTTTTCGAACCTGAGTGATAATGTATGACTAAATATACTTAATGAGCTGAATTATATGCCTCACCTGCAGATCACAATTTGATTCTAGCTGATTTTATGTAGAAATGTGTTTAAATCTTCTGTAGAAGTGTGTTCATATCGTGAAGTAACTCATATGTATTTTATAACTAATTCCTCTACGAGCATCATTCAGGGAGAATAAGAGAAAAATAGTAACCGCAGAACAGAATCTTACTATAAATTTTGCCTAAGCATTTCCATAAATGATTTTTGTTCTACTGGTCTATCGTAGGAGTATCACAAATATATATTTTTGTAAATCTTTCAGCTTATAGTTTACCTTTCTTTCCACAGATTTTACTTTAAATGCTTCATGCTTGAATATACAGAAAACTATATTCCCTGTGATATTTTAGACGTCTGAGTCTTATACACTTCTGAAGCAAATCAAACTCTTTTAATTAAAAAGAATTTATTCCGTTAAGGAAACTTTACGTAGTGCAGAATTACTATTGACAATGGAACAATACAAGGGCTCAGATATCACAGCTTCTGGCTCAGAGTTATCGGAGGATTCTCTACTCAGATCAGAAAATCTTGTAAGTTATGAAACCAGAAAAATATTTCAAATCGTTAATTATGTGTGTATATGTGGTATAATTAGTCTTTTGGGGATTATAGGGAATATTGTCAACATAATTGTGTTTTGTAAACAAGGTTTCAGTAACACAAGTAACATCGCATTTCTTGGACTCGCCGTCTCTGATCTCTGCAGCCTCGTAGCTTTGGAAGGGACGTCGTTCTGCATGAATCCACTTTTTCTTACGTTCAGTTCTGATTGGGATCAAATGGAAGTAGCGTATATAGCAACGGGGTGGCCGCACACCTGTTTCTGTAGAATCACCAGCTTTATCACCGTTTATATTACAGCTGAGAGGTACGTCTCTATAGCATCACCGTTAAAAGTGAAACAAATTATCACACCAAGAATCACAACAATGACTCTCTGTCTGATCTTCCTAACAAATATGATTGTATTCATACCAGAATATATCTCGGTTTATCTTGACTGGACATTCGTGGTCAAGCATAACAGAACAATACTTGGGTTAACGTTTACGAGCACCAGGCAAAAATATGAGGGGTTGAGTCCCCTGTTACATTCTCTTGTTAGTTCATCATCCTTCATTGGTGTTGTTCTTTTTACTATGGTCTTGGTGACCAAATTAAGACAAGCATCGGCCTGGAGGAAACAACTCACTTCAGCTCAAGATAAAAAAAGCACGATCATGTCCAGTCGAGACAAGAAAATGATGAAAATGATTGTGTTAATAGCCAGCGTTTTAATTATATGTTACATACCTGGAGCTGTAGGTGCAATGGTGGCGTTTTTTCTTGATCACGGATTCAGCATCAAGGGCCGCTATATTAACGAGTTTGTGGCAGTGTGGTCTACAATATTTATATTTCAAGGCGTCAACTCTAGCATAAACTGTGTCTTGTATTACAGGATGAGCTCTAAATACAGACAAACCTTCCACCAAATTTTCTTCAGGGTGAGAAAAGAAGAGGAGAGTAAAGGATAAAAGTAAATGTCCCGTTTTCATTGTTAAAAAACGCGATTCCCATACCATTCCCCCCCCCCCAGAAAGTAATGAAAATGAAATCTGACGAAAGCCATACTTCACAGTTAAGCTTATAATTAACATAATTTTATTTTATAGTAATAAAATAAAATGATGTGAATTATAAGGTTATAATATATGCGTTAATACATGAGTTAATGGGAAACTACGATATTGCTTTTATTACTTTCACAAAGAGAACTGTGGGGGTCTGCTAGTTGTCCTGGGTGTACGAAATTACTGTACCTCACCTTCTCCAAGTGTTTTTGGAATAAATGTAATGCCATGGACGATCAGTCAGACTGAGTGAACAGACATGAGATGATATGAATCTCGTTCTGGTAGAGCCAAGTTATAAGCCTGCATCTTCCAGATACAAGTAAATGTTACATTAAAATTTTGGCTGAGTGTACAGTCGGTCATGAACTCTGAATTCTCGCGAGAACCACAAGGTAGAGATGCTCAAAGATGCTCTCATTTCCTTCATCCTTCCAGATGCAAATTTAATGACGGACGAGCGTCGTGTTTGATAAATGTGTTTCCTAAAACAAGACGTGTCTGAGTGCAGGAAAAAACATACCGTAAACAGTGCTGACAGTAAACAATGCTGACAGTAAAAAGTGCTGACAGTAAACAGTGCTGACAGTTAAAAAGTGCTGACAGTAAACAGTGCTGACAGTAAAAAGTGCTGACAGTAAACAGTGCTGACAGAAAACAGTGCTGACAGTAAAAAGTGCTGACAGTAAACAGTGCTGACAGAAAACAGTGCTGACAGTAAAACGTGCTGACAGTAAAAAGTACTGAAAGTAAACAGTGCTGACAGTAAACAGTGCTGATGGTAAACAGTGCTGACACTAGTGAATGACGGACGAAAGAAAGTAGTACAAAAAGTAAAAGTAACTCCAATATCTACAGAGCTACGAAAGGTAAATATAAAATCCATTTTGTAGGACATGTCCTCTGTTGTGTTTCATTCACTCTGTTTTGTTCATCTTTTTCTTTGTGACTGCGAATGTTTCAGGTACTATTTTATATTTCTGAAAATTTTCTACATTCTAAACTTGAGACAGTTACATGGATAAGAACAAAATAGTGTGCTGATTTTTTTTATAAAACTGTAATATCTGCAGAAAAGCAATTTGTTATGTTTACATATTATAAATTTCCGTTCATATTTTATGTGCAGTAATATAACTGTCAATGTAAATATATAATAAATTACAGTACGTTAAGTGTCATAAAATTGACTTTGTTAGTAAAGTTCTTTGAGATGTTTGCGTATGCAGTAAATCACTTTACAATCATTAAATTAAGCACTGGATAGTGTAGACTAAGGACTAGGTCAATCTCTCTCACTCCTCTCTCTCTCTCTCTAGTAACATTGTTCATTATGTTATTGTTCATTATGTTCTGTAATGGCACTTAAGGTTCAGAGAGAGAGAGAGAGAGATGTTCTGTAATAAATAAGAAATAGACATGTACGAAAAGAAAGAAAGCAACGACCGTACCTTGCTCATGCCACACATCTTGCTGGAATCTTATACAATGTTCGTATACAAAAATATTTTAATTATTAATGACTTCAGCCCACTGACCAGATCTCCATATAATATAACCAAACAGTTGTGTAAACTTCAGGTTCTTTCCCTCATGAGTATGTTTGTTATCTGTCCGTGAGTATGTTTTATTCTAACAGCATCACATAATCTTGTTCTGGTGAATTTCGTCATGAAAAAATTGCGATGATTAACTAAATATTTCTTGCTCCAACTTTTGTATCTGTTGTTTTGTGACGGTTAATATTATGAACATTCTGCAAAGAAAAAATAATTTTTAATGTATATAACTGATTGTTATAACATTAGGAGATACTGAATCAGATCGTATCAGTTTGTGACATGTGAAATGGAAATATATGTAATGTACAGCATTATCATCACTCAAGTATTCGATCTCTGTGGTCACATAATCGAAGAAAAAGAAAGCAAGCTGAATTGATATCCAAAAAAATTTCTTTAATGACCATATTTTTAAAATTGTTCTTTACGATTCAGATGTAGAACTGTGCTGTACATTTTATTTAATGTGAACTAGAGCACATCATATATTTAAAGATACTGAGGGTACAGAAGAGTCTGATTTGAAATCAGCGGCCCATAGCTGAAATGGTAACGTCAGGATTGGCGATCCATAGCTGATCAACTTTCTGTCCTGCCTCTACGTCGGTACCCCCAATAGCAGGTCTAACCTGTCTAATCGAACAGGGATCACAATAGTCCCAACGGCGGTTGGGTCTGCCAAAGAAGGATTGCACAGCCCTTGCTTTTCTAGCTCCAACTAGGCACTGAAAGAAATAACCGCCTAAAACTGCTCACAAGGACACGATACTGCACATCAACATACTTAACACATCGTCTCCAAAGAACATAAGCTCACAGTACCTGGAAAATTGAAGAAGAAGAAGAGGAAGAAGAAGAACAATAATAAGACGAAGGAGGAGGAGGAAGAGGAGAAGAATTGAAACATTTTTACCGGAACCTTAATTTCTTCCTAAATACTTTAATAAATGTCTATTCAGTCAGTAGGTTATTTGCACGCCCCTTGCGGAATTTGCCTCCTGAACAGCTCTCCTGTAGACCTCTCGGTTGTAAGCAAAATGCCTTGCTGCTGATGCATCCATTCGAAGATTATCAAAGATGTTTTGCAGCCATCTTCGCCTTGGTCTTCCTCTCTTTCTTTTTCCCATTATGTACCCTTCCAAGACGGTCTTCTCTAAATTTTCATGACGTTAAATGTGTCCAAAATATTTAAGTTTTCCCTCTTTAATCTTCTTCACTAGCCAATCTTTTTCAGTATTAAGTTATTGTAGTGTGGATATATTTGTTCTTTTTTTGTGTTCACGATATTTAAAGACCTTTCTGTACTTTATATTCAAACACATTTATGTGTTTCATAGCTGTTTTGTTAAGTGCCCAGGTATCGCAGGCTATTATATAAACTAATATACCTTTAGAAATGGCTATTATATAATCTAATACTACTTTCCCTCAAACGTCCTCCTTTTCTCTTAATTAAACAGGCATTCTGATGTTAAACACTGGCTTTGGATACAGTAAACTATTTATATAATTTCATCTCCAACTTTGGTCTTTATAGGTTTATTTCAGGTGCCCCTTGTATATTTATATAATATGATATTAATGTGCCCCTTGTATATTTATATAATATGATATTAATGTGCCCCTTGTATATTTATATAATCTAATATTAATGTGCCCCTTGTATATTTATATAATCTAATATTAATGTGCCCCTTGTATATTTATATAATCTAATATTAATGTGCCCCTTGTATATTTATATAATCTAATATTAATGTGCCCCTTGTATATAATATAATATTAATGTGCCCCTTGTATATTTATATAATCTAATATTAATGTGCCCCTTGTATATTTATCTAATCTGATATTAATGTGCCCCTTGTATATTTATATAATCTAATATTAATGTGCCCCTTGTATATTTATATAATCTAATATTAATGTGCCCCTTGTATATTTATATAATCTAATATTAATGTGCCCCTTCTGCCTTTACCATTTTATCTTTCTTTAACTGTAGGGATTCTAAAAATAACTTTTAGTTTCATTCACACTTCTTTTTAAAACACAAAAAGATACATTATCAAAAATTACTGACTGACAAGATACTTCTTCTTCTTCTTCTTCGTTCACTTCTACCACCAAAAACCGCACTGTGAACCTACTGAATTCACGCCTGTGGTCCTCGTTAGGTCCCGTGGTCCCCTGTGTGGTCCAAAATAGACCACACGAGATCCACGAGAGGACCACAAGGGGTTCAGAGTATCACAGTGCTTTAGCCTGTATTCTTGGTGGGTCTCAGAAGCGGGATTGCGTGACACCGTGGTTTTCATTGCACCAGTTTAGTCTAGGGTTGGACTTTCTCACCGGAAGACCTCGACGTGTTTGGAATATCAGTGCATCCCCGCTGGGTGAGAGGTGGTAGCCCACCCAGGCCAGAGTTGGACCTTCTCACCGGAAAACCTCGACGTGTTTTGAGATACCCGTGTATCACCGCCGGGTGAGAGGTGGTTGCCCATCCAGTCCAGGGTTGGACTTTCTCACCGGAAAACCTCAGCGTGATTAGGATACGTAAACATCCCCGCCGGGTGAGAGGTGGTTGCCTATCTAGACTTCCCTGGTCAAGTGTCTCCGACTTCAGCATTTTGCGGTCATGGCCGCTACCCTTCCTAGTTGTGACCAGGATGGAGCTTTTGTCCAGGAGGACGAATCCTCGCCACTAGTGACTTCTACCCCTGGGTTGAGCCGGTTTAGGCATATTATCCCAGTATGAGCGTGTATGGGACGGGACCGACCTCTAGGGCAGAGGTACTGTGACATGCATAGCCTTCAAGATTTACCCCTGGTATGAGCCGGTTTAGGCAAAATTCACCAGTATGGGTGTTTATCAGGCGTTACCGACCTCTAGAGCGGAGGTGGCATGACATGTCTAGCCATCAAGTTCCACCCCTGGTGTGTGCCGGTTTAGGCATATTTCACCAGCGTAGGTGCATTTCGGACGTGGCGGCCTCTAGAGCAGAGGTGTCGTGGTATAGCTCTCGTAGCGATACTACTGGACATACCGGTTAAACTTCACTTTCCACCACTTTTTCCCATCGGCGCCACACAGCAACCTTTATTTCTTTTCCGCATTTACTTCCTTAACCGGGAGGAGCTTCACTCCATGCGCGGCATTTGAGGAGTCTCGACAGTAGTGTCTTAACCTCTGGGACAAGCCGATTCATGCATTTCACCCGATATGACTGCACTGAGGACGTGGCCGACCTCCAGACAAGAGGTGCCGTGATTTGACTGTTTGCTTCGCTTTATCCTTTCTACCACCTTTTCCGCAGTGATGCTGCGCGGCAACCTCATTTGCACCTTTCTTCATTGGCCGGGAGGAGCACCGCTCCACGCACGGCAGCTGAAGATCTCGCCATCAGCGGCAGATGAGCTACCAAACGTGCCACTCATCTACCCTAAGTAACTGGTTTTCAGGCGCCAGATATTCGCCCTCGCCCCTTCTCCTGTCAGTTTAAACAGTTCTGCCACGGGAAGGCCAGGAGCTGGACTTGACTGCCAGAGGCTGTTTGTGGCGCGTTTGCAGTCCTTAGAACCACTGACAAGATACGAATCTGTATATTGTCCTCTTTCCCAAATAGCACATAATGAAAAAACGACACCTGTGTGTTAGGATAGGAGTGCTTTGTCTGGCAGTCCATGTGCCTTTATTTTAATGACATAAATAAAATATCTTTCAGTTTAGATTCTAGTGATGTTTATTTGTTTTAAAATTCTACACATAATAAAAAGGTTGTCGTGTTATATTAAATATGTTGTCGTCTTTTATTGAAGAGTTTGTCGTGTTATTGTAACTATTTTGTCGTGTTATATTGAAGATTTTGTCGTGTTATATTGAATAGTTTGTCGTGTTATATTGAAGAGTTTGTCGTGTTATATTGAAGAGTTTGTCGTGTTATATTGAAGAGTTTGTCGTGTTATAGTAACTATTTTGTCGTGTTATATTGAATAGTTTGTCGTGTTATATTGAAGAGTTTGTCGTGTTATTGTAACTATTTTGTCGTGTTATATTGAAGAGTTTGTCGTGTTATAGTAACTATTTTGTCGTGTTATAGTAACTATTTTGTCGTGTTATATTGAAGAGTTTGTCGTGTTATAGTAACTATTTTGTCGTGTTATACTGAAGAGTTTGTCATGTTATATTGAAGAGTTTGTCGTGTTATATTGAAGAGTTTGTCGTGTTATATTGAATAGCTTGTCATGTTATGTTGAAGAGTTTGTCGTCTTATGTTGAAGAGTTTGTCGTCTTATGTTGAAGAGTTTGTCGTCTTATGCTGAAGAGTCTGTCGTGTTACAACAAGGTCAAGTAATTTCGTCACGGTCACAATGTATTGTGCGTGCGGCGTAATGTACAAAAGCTTCCTGACAGTATGGCTCTCAACATCACTTTATGTGAGGTACAATGAGAATTATTTAACATTCGTGTATATCAACATCATTTATCTTCAGATCCTCCTGTTTCGTGTTGATTATGTTCTTGTTCTTCTCTCTATTTTTTTCTCCTATGTTGGTTTGTTCTTAACATCATTCGAATGCCACGTGCAGCTTCTGATGTATCTTTTAAATTTCCACACGAAACAGAATAGCAGAAGGTGCATGCAAACACCATTTTGTCTGAGGAATATCTTTCTAAAGGCAGTCTGCAACTAAAAAGCTTAGAAATGCCGGGAAATGACAGTTGGAGTTGCCTTTGACACAATTTTTATTCATCAAAGCATTCAATAAAACATACCTTCATGTGGGAATTTATTGTTGATTTAAATAAGCACAATTTGAAAGGCTTATACATGAAGCCTTTTTTATTATTCCTGTTGAAATTTTACAAAAGAAGGGACGCTGTTTTTCTTATTTACTTGAATCAATATAATTATTTCCTTCCAACTTTCTTCGTCGTGGAACGTCACTTTTACCAAAGAGTGGGCTCACCTCGCTTCATACCCGTCATCTCTAGGAGTTCTTAAGCTGTACCTCAAGATAGTTCGTTATTTCGAACTGAAAGTGGGGAACACTTTCGGGAAGTTTGAATTGACAGTTTATAGAACCTGGTTTTTGATAACACTAAATTGTCACACTTACATAGCAAACAGTGGTATCTGACAATCAGTGTCTTGCTCTCACCAGCTTCAGTGTTTCTCTAGGCCACCTTCAACTCCGCTTAGCCAGACTGGTCTGTAAAATAGATGGTAATACTGATGGAATCCATGTCCTAAATTATTCATCTTTTTTTTACATCTTTCATAACTACTCACCAGTCTATCTATCTATCTATCTATCTATCTATCTATCTATCTATCTATCTATCTATCTATCTATCTATCTATCTATCTATCTATCTATCTATCTATCTATCTATCTATCTATCTATCTATCTACCTAACTACCTGCCTGCCTGGCTGCCTGCTTGCCTATCTATCTATCTATCTATCTATCTATCTATCTATCTATCTATCTATCTATCTATCTATCTATCTATCTATCTATCTATCTATCTATCTATCTAACTACCTGCCTGCCTGCCTGCTTGCCTGCCTATCTATCTATCTATCTATCTATCTATCTATCTATCTATCTATCTATCTATCTATCTATCTATCTATCTATCTATCTATCTATCTATCTATCTATCTGCCTGCCTGCCTATCTATCTATCTATCTATCTATCTATCTATCTATCTATCTGTCTATCTATCTATCTATCTATCTATCTATCTATCTATCTATCTATCTGTAACTGCATGTAGAATGTTATTTATAGCCTAAGCAGTAATGTTACAGACTTCATTATCATGTGAACTACAGCACTCTCTGCCTCTTTTAGCCAAGCTGAAACTTGCTACTGTGAGCACCAATGAACAGGTGGAACAGAGTCATGACAAGTATGATTTTCATATCCTGACAACTCTACTCTTGTTCATGGCAAGTATGATTTTCTTATCCTGACAACTCTACTCTTGTTCATGGCAAGTATGATTTTCTTATCCTGACAACTCTACTCTTGTTCATGGCAAGTATGATTTTCATATCCTGACAACTCTACTGTTGTTTATGGCCAGTATGATTTTCTTATCCTGACAACTCTACTGTTGTTTATGGCCAGTATGATTTTCTTATTTTGACAACTCTGCTCCTTGTTGTGACACAAACATCTTTGCTCCACCATCCCTCACATATATATATATATATATATATATATATATATATATATATATATATATATATATATATACACAGAGAGATTTTCTATGGATTTCTTGCCACATGCCCGTTGAAGTTGATTTCCTATGTGAGATCTCTATAAACTAATGATAATTATTTCAGTGGCGATTATTCCAACATGTCTTAAAACTCTTGGAATGTATTTTTTGTGTTATAACTGAAAAGCAAAAGCATGATGATGATGACGACGACGATGATGATGATGATTATCATCATCATCATCATCAGGTGCCGTGCCGACTGGCGTTGGCTATTATGCTTCTCCAGAGTACGCGATTCTTCATGCAGGCCATCAGCTCATTTGGTGATCTCCTCTCATACCATCCCGTCACACTGTCCAGTATCATTTTTATTAATCTTCCTCTTGATCTTCTTCCTTCTATTTTTCCTGTTGTTATAATATTTTCAATGCCCCCTCTTCTCATTGCATGTCCTATGAAAGTACATTGTCTCTCTCTTATCTTTTTGACAAGATTTTTTTATCTTTCCAGCTCTTCTCATACAATCTTCATTAGTTATTTTTGCTGTCCAGGGGATTAGCAACATTCTTCTAATAAACCACATTTCTGCTGCTTCCTATGATTTTTGTGCAGATTTGCCTATTGTCCATGATTCACTTCTATATAACGGTTCTAAGGACTGTAAATGCGTCTCAAACAGCCTCTGGCAGTCAAGCCCAGCTCCTGGCCTTCCCGTGGCAGAACTGTTTAAACTGACAGGAGAAGGGGCGAGGGCGAATATCTGGCGCCTGATAACCAGATACTTAGGGTAGATGAGTGGCACGTTTGGTAGCTCATCTGCCGCTGTTGGCGAGATTTTTCAGTTGCCGTGCGTGGAGCGGTGCTACTCCCGGCCAATGAAGAAAGGTGCAAATGACGTTGCCGCGCAGCATCACTGCGGAAAAGGTGGTAGAAAGGATAAAGCGAAGCAAACAGTCATATCATGGCACCTCTGGTCTGGAGGTCGGCCACGTCCTCAGTGCAGTCATATCGGGTGAAATGCATGAACCGGCTTGTCCCAGAGGTTAAGACACTGCTGGCGAGAATCTTCAAATGCCGCGCATGGAGTGAAGCTCCTCCCGGTCAAGGAAGAAATGCGGAAAAGAAATAAAGGTTGCTGTGCGGAGCCGATGGGAAAGGTGGTGAAAAGGATAAAGTGAAGTTTAATCGGTATGTCCAGTAGTATCGCTACGAGAGCTATATATACCACTGCACCTCTGCTCTAGAGGCCGGCCACGTCCGAAATATACCTACACTGGTGAAATATGCCTAAACCGGCACACACCAGGCGTGGAACTTGATGGCTAGACATGTCACAGTACCTCTGCTCTAAAGGTAGGTCATGCCTGATATACACCCATACTGGTGAATTTTGCCTAAACCGGCTCACACCAGGGGTGAATCTTGAAGGCTACGCATGTCACAGTACCTCTGCTCTAGAGGTCGGTCACGTCCCAAACACGCCCATACTGGGATAATATGCCTAAACCGGCTCAACCCAGGTGTGGAAGTCACTAGTGGCGAGGATTCGTCCTCCTGGACAAAAGCTCCATCCTGGTCACAACTAGGAAGGGTAGCGGCCACGACCGCAAAATGCTGAAGTCGGAGACACTGGACCAGGGAAGTCTAGATAGGCAACCACCTCTCACCCGGCGGGGATGTTTGCGTATCCTAATCACGCTGAGGTTTTCCGGTGAGAAAGTCCAAATCTGGACTGGATGGGCAACCACCTCTCACCCGGCGGTGATACACGGGTATCTCAAAACACGTCGAGGTTTTCCGGTGAGAAGGTCCAACTCTGACCTTGGTGGGCTACCGCCTCTCACCCAGCGGGGATGCACTGATATCCTAAACACGTCGAGGTCTTCCGGTGAGAACGTCCAACCCTAGACTAAACTGGTGCAATGAAAACCACGGTGTCACGCAATCCAGCTTCTGAGACCCACCAAGAATACAGGCTAAAGCTCTGTGATACTCTGAACCCCTTGTGGTCCTCTCGTGGATCTTGTATGGTCTATTTTGGACCACACAGGAGACCACGGGACCTAACGGGGACCACAGGCGTAAATTCAGTAGGTTCACAGTGCGGTTTTGGTGGTAGAAGCGAACGAAGAAGAAGAAGAAGACTTCCATATAACAAGATAGGTTCAATATAGCATTTTAGGACTCGTTTTCTAACATTCATTGATAAGGATGTGTTGCATAATATATTTCTCATTCTCTGAAATGCAGTCTTTGCTTGGTCTCTTCTGTTCCTAATTTCTGTTCTGCATTTCCCATCTGAAGTTATTACTGCTCCAAGGTATCTGAATTTCTGCACCTGCTTTAAAATAGTTCTGTTTAATTTAATACTGCATGCTGGTGGATTCTGTTTCTTAGATATAACCATAGTCTCTGTCTTTTTATGTTCAAAGTAAGGCCTTTCCGTTCACTTTTTTTTTACCAATTTATCCAAGAGATTTTGCAGGTCTTGTTGGTTCTCAGCTATCAGTACTGTGTCGTCAGCATACTGGAAGTTGTTAATATTGTATCCTCCAATTTTTATGCCTGGTTCTATTATGATCGTTCTTAGAATATTCTCGGTCTACAGAGAAAAAGCATGATCTTAAAACAAAATGATTGAAACAGTGAAAAAATTACACAGTAAGAGCATGTTCTTCCAACTGAGTGCGAAACGTTTGTCTAGTGCTTCATCAATTTCGCTTTTAATTCCAAGCTGAAAATGCATAATTATTTTTCACATTTTCCCTTCGTCCTGAACATTTACAAGCGTCACATAGGCTGATAATTACTACTTGTTTCAAAGTAATTTTTGGGAAGGTAAAAATGTGATCGTCTCTCGCAGTCCGTGGGCTTTCGGAAGAAACACATGTTCAATAAAGTCTAATAAGTCTGCGGGCCTGAAGTAATAAAATTACATGGGTGTTATTTTGGGAACTGATGTAGGACGAATTTAAGCGCCATAAAGACATAGATTACAGTGTAATGGTTGACCAGAGAAAATTATTTTAATTTTACCTCCTCTGTGTCTGGTGATAATCTATCCTGGGAACCGATACATACACACAGGTTAAAAAAACTATAAGAAGAATAATAAAAATAAGAGAATAAACAAAATAGATAGAACGTTTGAAAAAGAACTTTATATACAGGTGGTTAAATAAATATCGCTTGTTATTAATAACGTTATACACGTTAGCTTTATTTTCAAAACATTCAAGATAGCTTAACGCTGAATATAAAATATACTAATATAAAAATATGTAGCATGCAGAATAAACAAACACTCATACAGTCCTTGATCTAATAAGCGTTGTAAATGCTGTGGGGGTTCATTTATTATTCAGCACAAACAAGCATATAACATACCTTGGGTAGGTTAGAGACAAATAGTAAATTTAGGATAGCTGCCAGTTGAGAGAGTCAGACTACCATGAGTTCACATTCTCCTCTTTAATCAGTCATGGGGCTCTGGTGAATTATTCGTTCAGTCGTTGAATTATACTTGCATGAATTAAATTTGTATTTAAAAAAAACCAGCAAAACGAGACAAGAAGAAAATTTGAAAACATAAAGAAACTCTAAAAATGATTTTAGTTTCTTTGATTAGTTTTAGAGACTGGCCACAGTATGAGAATGGCACAAGAAGAGATTTGAAGGGGACTCCACAGCGTAAAAGAAGTTTGTGCGGCCAAGAAACTTGTAAATGACCAGCAGAGAAAATGCTGGTAAACAAAGGATTGACATTGGAAACAGAGGGGACATTGATAAAGCTATATTGGACAGACTGCGGGAAAATGAGGAGGAAAATGGAAGAACAACGTAGCTATGAAGAGACTGCAGGAGCTAAGACAAATTAAAGGTGCTGGCAGGAAATCCGAAATGTGTGGCAGAAAACGCATCGTAAACAGCCAACACTTGACAGGAACTAGTAGCAAACACTCTCTTGGATGGATGCTGCGGTATGCGGCTGAACATATGTGGGGTTGTCTTGAATGCAGTAAAGCCGGAGTCTGAATTGTGAACTTTGAACTTTGACAACCAAGAATATAGCAAAGGACCGACATAAGTAAAAATCTGCTGCAAGCAGCCTGGTGTGTCTGAGGCACTGAAGGGTGAAGATAGGGCCCTAAAGTTTATTATTAAAACTGGTTTGCCTCTTTCTACGTTTCCTTCTCATTAGGCAATTTAAATGATAAACATTTAGTTTTATTTAAATAAACGGTATCCCGCAGGCACTCAACGGAAATTATTTTCATAGCTGGTGGTACATATATAAACGCAGCCTTCGACGAAATCATCGGTGTCTGCTGTCATTGTTCTCTGTATCAAAGATTACGAAAGTAATGTCAGTGTTAGCAAATTTATTAGTCAGAAAGTTAAAAACAAATGTGAATACAGTAGAATACAGTAGTTATATAACATACAAGGAAAGGACATAAGTTTAAAGGAGGAAATAACGTTTGGGAAGCACTGAAGAGGCAGTTCTTTCTTCATAGTACTGACTGTGATGAGGAGCTGATACCTCAAACAGCCTGCACTGGTCTCATTACATTAGATAGGACACAAAGACTGCAGAACCTGGCTGCCATGAGGAAAGATGTGTGAAAACTTCAGGAATCATGATCTGGTGGCTTTCATAGATGGATTGGATGGTTGATGCTATTAGAGTGCATGGGATTTCATTGCCCGTGCTAAAGATTATGCAGAAGGTCAACACTGTGCATACTACAAACAGTCTTTAAATGAAAATAATGGCTGCTGCAACGGATTGTTTGACAAGAGAGAGGTAGTTTTCCGACTATATGCACTGACGTTTGAGTGTTTCAAGCCTGCTATATAGGGAGGGATTTGTCTGTGCCAAAACACATTGCAACTATTACAACAGTCACTTTCATCTCTGTACCATAATTCATTCATTCATTCATTTGCATGTCCCTTGGGTAACTTTGCCTCCCAAACAGCACTCCTGTAGGCCTCTCGGTTGTGAGCAAGATGGCCTGCTGCTAATGCATTGTACCATGATACTGAAAAAAATGAATATGTTTCTTAGAATGACAGGACAATCTCATCAGAGATTTATTTACTGAACGGTATCGGCCACTTGCTGGACAGGCAGACATTTTTAACATCGCCATGCAAGCCCAGCAAAGCAGAAGAGTACGACTTGCGCTAACGCCACATCTCTTAACAAGATGATGGAGCCGTGGATAAAGCTGTGATGAAATCAGAAGTAAACTTTGTGTTTAAGGAATAATAAAAAGGTTATAATTCAACATAAACCTGGACTGCTGTCACCAGTTTCAGTATACTGCTGAATATTACACTATGTAAAACAAGAGCAGAAACAAATATTATTACGGGCACATAAGTGTAACAATTACGATTTACACTTTAATCTCACAAGACTCGCAAGAAAATACACGGGGAAGAAAATAGAAAGGAAAAGAAAACAATATATACATATCTTAACCCTACTATATATAAATCCTAACCGTAATATATATATATATATATATATATATACGTGTGTTTATATATCCTAACCCTTATATATGTATATATATTCTAACCTTAATACATATATACATATATCACAAAAGTAAATTTACAAGAGAATGAAAAATATGAATGGAAAGAAAGAAGCACTTTTAAACAAAATAGGAAGCACTTAAGTGTGAATGAAACAGTATCCGAGAGTACGCGTTGTGAAAAATTGTGAATGTTTAAATGAAGACTTCTGGTGTGTGGTACCAATCTGACTGTTTGGTAGTAGCGAGGGGGCGGAAGAAAATGAGCAGAAGAGAGAGACAGAGAGACAGAGAGAGACACAGAGAGAGGATATACAATGGTTGTGAAGTCGAGAAAAAGTGTGGAATTGATGGATATATCTAAGGTAGAATGCATATAATACAGTGGTGAAGGTCCTAGAATATCAGCTGTAACTGAGAAAAGACAAAATGACAACTTAATAAGAAGGGTAGAGAGCGGGAAGTTCATCCGTATGGTTTCAGGATCCCATATTCCTACATGATGTGTAGCGTTCGGACGCCATGCGGCTTCTGTATTCAGAATTACACTATATAATGGCTGCTACTAGTTGGTCTGACTTCCCTTTGTGGTCAGGGTCGTTGAAACGATTAGAGACTGGCTTAGAACCGTATGCGCATAATATCCGATGTCTGAACAATCAAGCAATGAGTGTGGAAGTTAGGTGGCTGATAACATGCAAGAGGTCAATCTAGTTGTATAATTTGGTACCTTTCTTCTGAAACTAGGATAAAAAAGACAGATAATACTGAGTTCATAGCACCCCAGTGTGCCAACTCACACAATGCCATTCAAGAATATCAGTGACACATTATGGCTTTTATTACCTTAAAGCACAGACACAACCAGTCATTGGTGAAAATTTCACATTCACTGTATTATATACATAGACGATATTTGAGTTAAAAACCTGTAATAATAACATATTGTTATTTTCAAAGAATCAGATCAGTCTTTGGCATTTGTCAAGAAACATGCACTGGTCCATGTCAAGAAACATGCACTGGTCTAGAGAAACAGTAACAATGGAACAGCCCGTGGGCTTATTAACGACTGCAGTGAATGGAGAGATATTACAAGACCTACAATCTGAGTTAGAATCTCCGAAAGTTCTGAGCGATGAAGCCAGAAGAATGTTTGAAATTGTCAATTTTGTGTTCCTATGTGGAACAATTGGCGTATTTGGAATTATAGGCAACATTATGAACATCGTTGTATTTTACAAACAAGGCTTTAGTAATACAGTAAACATAGCTTTCTTTGGACTGGCCGTCTCTGACCTCTGTTGTCTCATCACTCTTGAGTGGGCATCAGTTTGTATGAACCCGCTTATGGGCACACACAACGTTCCCTGGATTTCGGTAGAAGTGATGTATCTATCAACAGGATGGGCGCATATCTGTTTCTGTAGAATCACCAGCTTCATCACCGTATATATCACAGCTGAAAGGTATATCTCTATAGCATCACCACTGAAGGTGAAGGAAATCATCACTCCAAGAGTAACAACGGTGACTCTCTGTCTCATCTTCACAACGAATATAATGACTCTTATGCCAGAATACGCCTCTGCCTACCTCGGCTGGACATTTGTCGCCGAATACAATAGAAGCCTTGTCGCAATAGTTTTTACATCCAATAGGAAAAAACTGCAAGGACTGAGTTGTGCTTTGCATTCCATATTTAGCACCACTTCTTTCGTTGGTGTAGTCATTTGTACGGTTATCCTAGTGACTAAACTGAGACAAACATCGGCCTGGAGGAAAGAACTAACAGCTGCTCACGATCAGAAGCGAGGATTCATGTCTCCCCGAGACAAGAAAATGGTAAAGATGATTGTCTTGATAGCCAGTGTTTTGATCGCCTGCTACACACCTGGAGCTATCGGTGGCATGATCACGTTCGTTGTTGGGCCAGAGTTCAGCATTAAAGGTCGTTATATCAACGCGTGTGTGGCAGCCTGGTCTATACCATTTGCATTTCAGGCCTTCAACTCAAGCATCAACTGTGTCCTGTATTACAGGATGAGCTCTAAGTACAGGCATGCTTTCCATGAAATGTTCTTGCCTTTCTTGAAACCTTCGAAATCAGAAGAGGAAGGTAAAAATAAATATTAATTTGTTGCTTTTCCCGTGTCTAGAAAGTGATTTATTTTCGTCCGCAAGTTGAAGAAAGCGGCAAAGAGGCCAGTGATAATTAGGTGAAACGAAAATCAGTATTCAAACATCCACTAAAAGCAGCTTTGGTTTAGACTTACAGTCAGTTTGAAATAAATCATCGCATTTATTGATCATCTCCTGACAATGAAACTTTAAATATAAAAGTAAATTTGATTTTCATTTTCAGATTCTTTTCCTGACGTTTTACTAAGTTGTTTGTCAAGACAAAAATTGATTTTGTTCTTATACTGACACGTAATCTTAAAGAATCCACATGAACGTTTGTTACAAAGTTATAAGATATGTACCACATGAGCGTTTATTACAAATTTATAAGATATGTACCACATGAGTGTTTATTACAAAGTTATAAGATATGTACCACATGAACGTTTATTACAAAGTTATAAGATATGTACCACATGAGCGTTTATTACAAAGTTATAAGATATGTACCACATGAACGTTTATTACAAAGTTATAAGATATGTACCACATGAGCGTTTATTACAAAGTTATAAGATATGTACCACATGAGCGTTTATTACAAAGTTATAAGATATGTACCACATGAACGTTTATTACAAAGTTATAAGATATGTACCACATGAGCGTTTATTACAAAGTTATAAGATATGTACCACATGAACGTTTATTACAAAGTTATAAGATATGGCGGTCGTTTTTAAAACGCTCTCGCCGGCATGCAGAAATCAGCGGAATTCCGCTTGATCTGTTACATATCATGTACCGGGAGTTGGGCATAAGGCTAACAACCTTATCCTGAGACCTATCTAGAGGCAACTCCAGATAGGAAAAAAAGATATCGTTATGGAAACTCGCAGAGAAACCAACCGAACATCAGGGATGCCAACGCCGAAGAGCTCATTCGTCGGCCCCAAACATGTGACAAGGGTTGGATTCTGGAATGTGAGAACGATGGCTCAACAGTGATCACAACCTGTGCATAGGGAAAATAAAACTAAAATTGAAAAGTCAACACAAGAAATCAGTACACAGAAAGATAAACATCCACAGCCTACAAGAAGAAAATACTAACATTAATTTCAATCAGGAACTTGCCAATCATTCCAAAACACCCAGTGAAGTTGAGGAGATAGGTATAGATGAGTTATGGAATTCTTACAGCACAGCCATAATCACAGCAGCAAAAGTAAGCGCTGGATTGGAAAAACCAAATAGAAAAGCATGGATATCAGATAAAACATGGAAGTATATACATGAAAGACGAGCAGTCAAATTAAACATGTTGAATGCAAAAGCAGATCATGAAAGAGATTCGGCAAAAGCAAAATACAAAGACATAGACAAGAAAGTAAAAAGTTCAGCTAGAAGGGATAAAAGAGAATACATAGACAATATGGCGAAAGAGGCAGAAAAAGCAGCAAAAACAGGAGACAGCAAAACTTTATATAACATACAAAAGAGGCTAACAGGTACTATTACATCTAAAGAAAGACCAATCCTTAGCAAAAATGGAACACTATTAACATCAAATAAAGACCAAAAGCAAAGATGGGCTGAACACTTCCAAGAAATACTCAATCGACCACACCCAAAAGAATTGTTAAACCTTGAAACTGACTTACCAGCCCCACAACTAAATGTCAATTTAGATGAAATTGAATTGCATGAAATTGAAACAGCAGTGAATTTAATGGCTAACAACAAAGCTGCAGGTGAAGATGAATAACAGCCGAGATGCTAAAAGCTATCAATAGTGACAACATGAGACAACTACAGAGAATGTTTAACAAGATTTGGAAAGAAGAAAAGGTCCCTTCTAATTGGAAGAAGGGAATCATTGTGAAAATACCAAAAAAGGGCAACCTTAGTGACTGTAACAACTGGAGAGGAGTAACCTTAATATCAGTTGTATCAAAGTATTTTGCAAGGTCATTTTGAATAGACTCAAAGATATAGTGGATACTGCAATGAGAGAAGAACAAGCAGGATTTCGAAAAGGGAGAAGCTGTCTCGACCAGATCTTTACTCTCAGAATAATACTTGAAGAACATATTGAAAAGCAGAAACCATTAATACTGAATTTCATAGATTTTAAAAAGGCATTTGATAGCATACACAGAGATTCATTATGGAGAATTTTATGTCTATATGGAATACCATCTAAAATTGTCAACATCATTAAGGACTTATACAATGGATATGGTTGTGCAGTCAAGACAGAAGAAGGGATGAGTGAATGGTTCCAGATTAAAACAGGCGTGAAACAAGGATGTATACTGTCTCCTTTACTTTTTGGGATTACAATAGACTTCATAATGACAAAATGCTGCACAGGTAACAGAGGTATTGACTGGGTACATGGGACCCAACTAGAAGATCTTGATTTTGCTGATGACATAACTCTTATCAGTAATAATGTGAATTCCATGCAAGGAAAAACAGATAGCCTATCTTCACTGGCTAGCAAAATAGGACTTGAAATTAACAAGGACAAAACAAAAATAATGAAAATTCCCATCAATCAAAATGGAAAAATACACATAGAAGGGACAGATATTGAAGAAGTCAATCAATTTGCATACCTTGGCAGCTACATAGACCAGGATGGTGACACTAGAAAGGAAGTTAGGATCAGAATTGCAAAAGCAGCATCAGTCTTCAAGAATCTTGAGAACATATGGAATTCAAAAGTTATAAGCACAAAAACCAAGTTAAGACTATTCAATTCAAATGTAATATCCACCCTCATTTATGCATGCGAAAGCTGGAAAACAACTAAAGAAATAGAAATGAAATTAGACTCTTTTGAAAACAAATGCCTAAGGAAAATACTCGGCATCAAGTGGAATGAATTCAAGAACAATGCAGAGATAAGACAGATGACTGAACAACAACCAGTCTCACGGGTGATCAGGAAAAGGAGATGGACATATGTTGGCCACTTGATGAGAAGAAATGAGCAGAGAATCCCAAAACAAGCTATCAAGTGGAACACAACAGGCCGAAGAAAAAGGGGCAGACCGCGTGAAACTCTGAAGAGAACATTATTAAGAGAGGCCAAGTTAACAGGCATAAAATCTTTTGATGAGGTTGAAAGACTCGCCGAAGACAGGAAAAATTGGCGAACTACTTTGCGAGCCCTATGTGACGTCTAACGGCACTGGAAGGATATAAGATATATAAGATAAGATAAGATATGTACCACATGAACGTTTATTACAAAGTTACAAGATATGTACCACATGAACGTTTATTACAAAGTTATAAGATATGTACCACATGAGCGTTTATTACAAAGTTATAAGATATGTACCACATGAACGTTTATTACAAAGTTATAAGATATGTACCACATGAACGTTTTTACAAAGTTACAAGATATGTACCACATGAACGTTTATTACAAAGTTATAAGATATGTACCACATGAGCGTTTATTACAAAGTTATAAGATATGTACCACATGAACGTTTATTACAAAGTTATAAGATATGTACCACATGAACGTTTATTACAAAGTTATAAGATATGTACCACATGAGCGTTTATTACAAAGTTATAAGATACGTACCACATGAACGTTTATTACAAAGTTATAAGATATGTACCACATGAACGTTTATTACAAAGTTATAAGATATGTACCACATGAACGTTTATTACAAAGTTATAAGATATGTACCACATGAACGTTTATTACAAAGTTATAAGATATGTACCACATGAACGTTTATTACAAAGTTATAAGATATGTTCATATTATAATATATATACAAGTTATAAACTATATTCAAGTTATAAATATATGCAAGTTGCTGGATATAAACATAGTTCAGAATCTCCTCACAGCATTATATTACATCCCCTCTACCCTAACTATAATCATCTATTTCACTTTCTCCTGGCTAGGTCAATATTGTACCACTCTCTCTCCCTTCCACGGTTTCCCCACCCAGCACCCCCAGTTACGACTCACCGACCACACATCACAGGTCTCCATTTAAAGTCCTACTTCTACCATGCTCATTTCTGACACACAGCGTCGGACAAGCCACATCTTGTTATCATTACAGCTAAGCGCTCAATGCATTATTAATGCATTTTATTAATTTTTTTATAATAGCATTCAAATGAATCCATACTTTATCTCCTCTCTCTATTTCTTCATCCTGTATGTTTTTGTATGATTAAGGCTCACGCCGAAACGTCACAACTTTGTATTCGTTAAGTAATAAAACTGCTCCTACTTTTTTTCCTAGTTTATACATTGTGGTATCACAGCTTTACTGCAGTGCTTCCTGTTTAGTTGTATACTTATACACTAATTATTGTGTGCTACATTCATTTATATGAACCTTCATACTGGAAACGGAGTGTCATTTACACAGACCTTCATACGGGAGACGACACACAAGTATAGTGCCTCACAACAAAATATAAGCTACTAGTTATAAGCAAGAAATATCTGATACTTCGAGGTAAACAAGGAGATGTTTGTATACTCTTTGGAAAAAAAACAGAAGGGGCTGAATGAACTGGTCATGTACTCTGAGGAAACTTCATCTCTATCTACAACATTAAAAAGATGATCACTAAAGGAAAGAGGATGACATACCGGACCAAAAACATTCTGTAGAAAGAACTGGACAAAATGCAGCGGAACTGGTGCACCATGGTCAGACTGGCTTTAGACAGTGAAAGATGGAGAGAATTTGAAACTGTTCACTGAGACACCAAAGTCCTGCTGGACATGCAGCAGTGTCCAGCAGCGTGGAAGGACATTTAAATCTCAGCTATAAATAGTAGACTAATTATTATTACTTGCTAGCTGAACATTTCCAAAATATATTCTACATATAGGCTTCATTAACATTTTCAAAATATTTGTCATCAGTTTTCCTGTGGGAAATACTGTCCCTAGCATCGTAAGTCTGAAACAGTCGGTTCCAAAGTGGGCAGACTGGTCGCCGAATGTCACTTTCCAAGAAAATATGTCAAATTAATGTTTTCTGTGTAAATAGACCCTCAAGTGAAATGTGTTTTCAGTTTTAGTAAAGATCTGTCATATCTATCACTTAAATAACAAAAAATATGTAAAGTTGAAAATCGTGTAAATTGTATATTCGTATTATCATACATGCTGTCGTTTACGCACAATAGTTGTGTTCCATGTGAAGTTAAGTCTAAGATGTATCTGTTATCCCATTTCTTCTTTTTAGTCCAACTTTAGACATCGAGCCAAGAAAAACAATAACTCTTAGCAAAGATGTCAGATTGGTAATGTTAATATGAAGATGGAGATCAGATGTTTCTTAAGTTTGAATATACAGCTAATACTTCTGCAACTTATAAAAACATGGCTTCATTAAATTTACGTGCATTGTTTCTTTTCCATTTCATTCTGTTGTTTTTTTTAAAAATAATTTTTATGTATGTGTTACTGAAGAATGAAGACGAGGGTGTTTACCTCATTGAAATGTTCAATCATTTTTTAAAAGTTTATGATTACACAAGATATATTCATAATGTGGCTGATTTCACTTTTCATTCATCATGATAGGTAAAAGAGGACAACCGACCAGTGATTCGTTGGTTAAGTAGCAAAGAATATCAGTTCAAATTCGGAGTTTACAGTCACTATCTCTTTCGCAGCCTTATTCACAAAATCGTGACAAACAGTTTATTTAAAATAACTAGAAAGCATGTAAAAAATGATAAAAAGCAGTTAAAACTATTGAACTTCGCACACGGATTGTTTACAGGAAAATCTTCATGACTATCACGGTGAAACAGATATACAGAGAAATTAACAAGTTAAAGGAATATGCAATCTTCATTCGTTAACAGTTGTTATTTATTTTTTTTTCTTTCTTCACAGGGCGAGCACCACAGTTGTTATTGTATGTCTTGTACTTTAATTTTTGGTTGTCTTTATTTTCCTTTAACTCTAAGAGTTGTTTTGTGTACTATTGCAACTTTCAAATTGTTCAAGTATTATATAAGAACATAGATTAAGGTTTAATTTAATGTTTGCTTGTGCACTGAATAAAGACACAATCAGTAGATTTAGGTACTGCATTCAAATACACGATCTGTTGTGAACTGGTCACATTTCCCATGTTTAGAGTAAACTGTTCAACAGTGTCTTACTTACTGACACATGTGTACCAAAAAGGGCTATTTCAATGTTACTGCCACGCTAATATTTCAGTTAAGACATGATTGGATTGGTATGTCCAAGATTGTATAAATTCTAAAAGTATGTTCATTTCACTGAATAAAAGTCGATAATGTCCAACAAAGCCATGACAGAAATCCTGAATTTCATTTTGTTTGGTTTTCTTGAAGCTAGCAAACAGGTATGTTTGTTACAGTATTCTCCACGCTCCATTCTTCTCTCTGATTGGTTACTATGAATTTCCGCCCAGAAAAATGCCAACTAAATGAAAAATGTCTTTCTGAATGTCTCCAAATTTTTTTTTTTATAATTGCTTACCTAAAACATACTGGATTTCATTACGTACACAAACACAAAGAGGAAATACTGGAGGCCCATATCCGATAAACTGGAGACCAATTTCTGATTAGACGGTTTTCTGAGTTTCGCTAACATGTTAATACCAAGTGTATACGCTGAGGCAAAATCACTTAATAATGAAAAGATTTCACATGATTCAACTGTTCTCAGATATTCTACGTCTGTGGAGCAATTTTTGTGTCCTTTAAACAACAGGGCTAGTATTGAAAGTCAGAAGTAAATAAATATGAACCTCAGTCCCGTTTCGGATAACTGGAAAGTGCGGGTGTTATTTATCATGCACGTGACCTAATGCCACTCTTAGACCTGTCATTATGTGACTCGTAATTTTAACACTGGCCAGTTACACAATACTTACAATATTAACACAGCATTATCTGATGATATAACTGCAGTTTCCATGTCAATCAAATTTATAATTAAGAATTGCCAGTTACGAAAACAATACTCAACGTGAAACACTTACAATACATACTAGTCAGGTCACAATAAACTTAGCTCAGATGTCCGCTGAACAGAATTGTTCTTTTCGAGACCAGATCTGTCATCTTAAGATTTCAGTATCATTTTGTACTCTTTACACTTAAATATTATCAAATTCATTCATGTCGCTCTGTCTCACTGTTGGTCAGCCATGATACTTTTACAACGCAACTTTACATGTGAGCTCGTAAGAGATCGAGTCTTTCAAATCTGTCAGTCTGTTCCATTCAGTTGGTCAACAAATTCTTACACGTAAGTGAAAGTTCTTAGTCTAAAGCTAAAACAGACTGTTCTACAGAACTCTTTCTCTGATGATTATCACAAAGACAGAAAGAACTCTTCTCTTCGCCCTCTCCCTCTCTCTCGTCTGGTGGCTACCACATAGAACTCTCTCTCTCTCTCTTGTCTGGCGAACTCTCCCTCTCTCTTTGGTCTAGTGAATATCACTTAGAACTCTTTTTATCTCTCTCTCTCTCTCTCTCTCTCTCTCTCGTTGTTATCACACATAACTATCTCGCCTGGTGACTACCACACAGAACTCTCTCTTGCTCTCATCTGGTGACTGTTACTTAAAAAAAGCCGCCATTTTGTTGACTTAGTCAGAGGTGCATTATCGCGTAATCAGCATGGAGCAAAAAGCTAACGTTAAATTCTGTTTAAAACTCAGAAAAAATGCCATTGAGACAGTTGAATTGATGCGACAGTTTTATGGGGATAATTGTTTATCTCATGCACATATATTCACGTGTTATTCACGATTCAAAAATGGTGTTGAAACGATTACAAATGCAAACTAGACATGGGCGCCCAATTTCTGTTCGTAATGAGGAACTCATTGCAAAAGTCAGATAACGGATACAAGAAGATCGTTGTTTGCCTGTGAGGTTGATGGCAGATGAATTTTGTGTTAATATAGAGACCATTCGTAAAATGTTAATGGAAGATTTGGGCAAGAAAAAAGTTTCTTGCCAGTTTGTACTACATTCGTTGTCTGATGATCAAAAGCATTATCGTGTTGAGTACGCAAAAGACATCATCAAAATGTACTGCAGAAATAAACATTTCTTAAGTTTAATTGTTGCATGCATTTTCCGCTATTATCCCACAAGTAAGCGCCAGAGTGCTCAGTGGAAGTCATCATCATCACCAAAAGGCAAAACAATTTGTCTTCAAAATCGAAAGTGAAGACAATGTTGATGTGCTTCTACGACAGCAAAGGAGTTATTCACAGATAATCTATTACAGAGGGACAGACTGTCACAGCCAAAGTTTATTTAAGTATTTTGAAATCCCTATTAAAAAGGATTCTCCGAGTCCAACCCGGATATTCAATACTGGCAGTTTTTTCCTTCTTCATGAAAATGCACTGGCTCACCGGGCGGTAGTTGTACAAGAATGTTTGGCCCAAAAACAAGTGTGTACTTCTCAACTATCCACAGATGTGTCTCCCTGCAATTATTTCTATTCCAAAAATTAAAGTTACCATTGAAAGGACGCTTCTTTAACAATACTGATGACATCTAAAGGGCCGTAACATCGAGTTTAAGGGCTATACTGACAGAAGAACTGCAGAGGTCGTTCCAGTGTTTGTTAGATCGTGCCATTCTCTGTATCAGTGCACAAGGGGCTTACGTTGAATAAAATACAGTTATATCTTGAACTATTTTTTATTTTATTTTTTCTGCAATTAGTCTCATGACTTAAGTGTCGGATCTTATATAAACACCAAACTGTATTCATGGCAATTTTAATTGAAAATAACTAAGTGTTATTTTTTTCTAGCTACTTTAATTATAGCATAATTCAGGTGCTAGTAGAAGCATTTTAGTTCTAGCGATAGTGTATGATGTGATGGGCAGATATGACCGTCCTTCTACTTGTCTCTGGGCCAAAACAAATCAAACAGAAAGTGAGAGTTTCTTCGGATTTGTATATTTCCACTCTAACAAGGAAAGAGAAGCCCACCATCGCTGAAAGGCACAAAACGAAAGTAAAGAGAGGAAAACCAAGTGACACAGGAAAATAAAAGCAACTGGCCTGATACAGATAAGAAAGACTGGCATACAATGACGGGTCATGATTGTCGATGTTGTCGGTGCTTTACCGGCAAATTCATGAAAGTAAAATTCAGATTTAAATCTCTCTTAGATTATTATGTTTTCTGTTCTTGGTAGGAACCACATCTTTTTAACTATAATCACTGCCTTCTTTATTTCTTATTATTAACAATGCATATGAGATTAAATATAATACTGATGATCGCCTACGCCATACGGCATGGTACTTGAAGTGAATTGAAATATATTTGAGAAATCTCCCATAGTTCATATTTTTTATTCTCTTCATAAGAACTCAGTCAGTCAGTCATTTGCATGTCCCTTGCGGAACTTTGCCTCCCTAACAGCTCTCCTCTAGGCCTTTAAGTTGTAAGAAAGATGCCCTACTGCTGATGCATCCATTTGCAGATTATCAGCGATGTCTTGCAGCCATCTTCGCCTTGGTCTTCCTCTCTTTCTTTTTCCCATTATGTACCCTTCCAAGACGGTCTTCTCTAAATTATCATGACATTTAATTTAATGTTTAATGAATACATTGTATACAAATATACAGCTTTATATAAGTTATCTGAATTTTCTTCTCGAAGGTTTCCTAAGAGTCATTAAATATGTTATTACTTTCTGTTCATCAGTTATTGATAACTGAAGATAACTGAAGTGAATGTAATGTTTTCTCGTAGGACACTGTTTATTGGTGCATTTTGCCTAACATGAATATATTCTGTTTTCATAGGCAGGGCAGATATCTCACTAACTGAAAATATCTGTTGAAGACATGACACAATGAGGACAGTAGCGATTAATGAAGACAAATGCAATCGAAGAAGTAAACACTTAACGATACCCGAACTTGTGGACTTTGTACAATGTGCTGAAGTTTAGCCAGTATGTTTCCGGTATCCTCTTCATGTCGCGACTTCTCTTCAGGTTTGAAGACCTGTAAAAAAAGAAGTAAAATACCAAGTTCTACATTCATTCATTTGCATGTCCCTTGCGGAACTTTGCCTCCCAAACAGCACTCCTGTAGGCCTCTCGGTTGTGAGCAAGATGGCATGCTGCTGATGCATCCATTTGCAGATCGTCAACGATGTTTTGCAGCCATCTTCGTTTTGGTCTTCCTCTTTTTCTTTTCCCCTTCCAATACGGTCTTCTCTAAATTATCATGACGTTTAATGTGTCCAAAATATTTAAGTTTTCTCTCTTTAATCTCTTTACTAGCCAGCCTTCTTCAATATTCTTGTAGTATGGATATATTTGTTCTTTTTTGTGTCCATGGTATTTGAAGAACTCTTCTGTAGCATTTACATTCAAAGGCATTCATGTGTTTCTCAGCTGTTTTGTTAAGTGTCCAGGTCTCACAGGCATATGTTGCGATGGGAAAGATGCATGCTGTCAGAGATTAGATCTATAATTTCTTCAGTTTCAATCCTCCATCACATTATCTTGGACAAGGTGTAAAGTTACAGAAAATGTTTTTCTCATTTTATTCTTATTTTTTATTTATTTATTTGGTGCCGCCAGGCGCTGGCGATAATGCTTGTCCATAGATCTCGGATCTCGGCCCTTGATATATTCTTGGTGACTTTTTGTTGTGTTATTATATGTAGGAAACTCTTCTGTAGAGAGCGGAACAACAACACAACTCCTTCAGATCGTCAGAGGAAGTACTCCCGTTCAGACAAAGGTTTCAGCCCTATTAAACTCCTGACAGTCTAAGGGAGGGGGGGGGGTGCGGGCTCCTCTGGGTCATGACTTCCGGAGGTCTTGTGATTTGTTGCTCTTTTATTTTTCGTCCTGGACTTGAACCTGCGATCTTCCAAGTGGCATTGCAATTCGAAGTGCATCTTAGCGATTTAACTAAGGAGGACCGGTATATATGAACTTATCTCAATGCTTGTTTCGCATACTCCACAGCCAGCATGAGGCATTTTCTGTTGTTTCTGAAAGGCTTTTCAAAGCCCTTGCTCTTACTTGCCCCTTTATACCCATTTGGTTATATAGGTCATATGCCGATGTTACTACGAATCTTGTCCCTCCCAATTCTACAGCTACAAATTTTGCCCTGACTCCTGACCCCTAACTCAGTTGCTTGGCCAGATCAGTCTAATATTTGTACGTCTAATATTTGAATAAATCCTGCTCCTCTATTTTTGTTTTGTATGGAACCGTAAGCTCGATCCTTATTCGTTTCTGTTTTGCTCTGGAATACACTACAATGTCCGGTCGCATTCCTGTGTTTTGATGGCATTCGGGTATTCTCTTCTTCCTGTAGCTCCGCTATCACATCCCAGTCATTTCCACCATCTAGCAGTGATGGTAAGGGAATGTGCCTGATTTCAATATTCGATGTCGTACCAGCGCATATGAAGTACTTAAGTGGGGTCTTAGCTCTTCTGTGGAGTTTGCTTTATCTTTTGCCCCGTCTACAATTCTTGCAGCACTCTCTTGTGCCACCAGGTGTAGCGTTTAACTATGATTTATTTTTCTCTTAGTCTTTCCCTCCCTCTCTCTTTATATATCTTTTCTGTTATGACGTTTTCAAACCATCCTCCTCATTATATGTCCATCGAATGAATGTCGTTCAATGTCCATTGTTAATTATATACAGGAAATATATACAGAAGTGAATTCATTAAGTGTAATTATTGATTTTTCCATGAAATTCTATTTTGCAAACTTCATACAAAAAGGAGGAGAGAACAAACGTGGAAAGGCAACATAAAAAATGTAAATTTGTAAACGTTGTAAATACAACAAATTCTACAACAACATGTCATCTCACTATATATATATATATTGTCCAAAAAAAAAAGAAATGCATAACTACTGATGACTCAATTTTAGCCATAAATTTGATATTCTGTAGCTTTTTAAATTGAATGATTAAAATTTTCAAATTGCACACAATAATACCTAAGGGTTTAAACGCTCACTTGATAATTTCTTTCTTGCATCTGTGTGACGAGAATTTGTTAGTACCAGGGGTTCTCAAATTAGTATGGTGTGTGGCCTCCGTTTGCATCGATCAGCGACTAGAATCTCCTGGGCATAGATGCGATCAGATGTTTGATGTGTGCTTGTGGGATGGCTGTCCGCTCTATCTGGAGTGCCTGCCACAGATTATGATGACTGGCTTGAGAAACGTCTCGGCGACAAACACGTCCTTGCAGCTCATTCCATAGGTGCTCGATCGTATTCATGTCTGGAGACAGGGATGGCCAGGGAATGGCGAGAATGTTGTTGGCAGTCAGGAACTGTGTGGTGAATCGTGCAAAATGGGGTCTGGCGTTGTCCTGTTGAAACATAGACCTTTGCGCGGCCAAAAATGGAAGGACATGGGATCGAAGAATTTCATTGACGTATCGTTGCGCATTCAAGCCTCCTTCAGTCTGCACTAATGGACTCCTTCAGTTGAAATTGATCATTCCCCATACCATTACACCTCCACCACCGTGCGGCGGAGCTTCATCAACGCAGTTTTGGGCAAAACGTTCATTTGGCCTACGGTAGACCCTTCTCCGCATATCATGGCGGTGCAACAAAAAGTAAGATTCATCACTAAACCAGACACATCTCCATTGATTGTCAGTTGTCAGGGCCGATACTGGTTGGCCCAAACAAGTCGATTTTGGCGATGGCCTCTCGTTAAGACAGAACTTCAGTGAGGTCGTCGTGCCATCAGTCCAGCTTCATGCAGTCTATTCCGGACAGTTAGATCAGACACACGACGTCCTGCAAGTAATGACTGGGCACTTGAGAAAGCTGCTGTAAACCTGTTTCTGAGTTGATGAACCAGAATAAAGCGATCATCGGTTGCTGTTGTCACTCTGGGTCGTCCAGAAAGTCGACTGATGGTACTCTGCTGGACGTTTAAATGCCTGGCAAACTGACATTGACTTTCGCCTGTTTGCAAGCGACCAATAGCAGTGTTTCGTAAATTATACTATAGACGCGCCATAATTGTCTGATTGACAATTAACTGAATTTGTTTGTAGGGTTTCATTTGCGTGGGGAGTGAGTTGTGCTCACCACAAAAATCACGACTGTTCCATAAACGCAACGTGAGTTATGGTAAAAAAAAATGCCTGAGTAGCAAGGGCACTAACTGCGTTCTGACTATACACGAGAATAGCAAAATTCATGCTAAATCATGAACCTTATATTGTGATGGCAATTTTTTGTTTGGTTTAAGATGCCCGGGAAACACATTTTTGTCATAACATAAAAATGAAACTTATATAAGTTATGCTTTTTTTTGACAGTCTTTGAACATTTTTTTCTTATTCCAAATGATTCCATGCTACGTCACGTCATGAGATTTACTCCACTTAAAAGTGTTTTGACAGAACAAAATATATGTACTGTGATTTCTATTGGATGTGTACCACATGCTGTGTAAAGAGTGGGCTGCTTCATTTTGGTGGGAATCTTTTTCTGTACAGTAAAGAAGCCTGCCTCTTGAGCCCGCTACAGGAATTCCAGGAAGCTGCTGATCACTACTCTTCCGGTTTGTTGTCATGGTCTCTAGATCAGCGGTTCTCAACCCATGGGCCGCGACAAGGAGTATTGTGGGCCGCAACAGGGAGTATTGTGGGCCGCGCTGAAGTCTCAAAGCAGCAAAAAAAAAAGAGAAAAAAGTAAATACAATAAAAATTATTCCGCATTTCTCACGCAATGCATAGGGGCAGACTGCACGGATGCAAGGCGCAGAATTGTAGGTCGCTTTATTAGTAACTGGAAAGAGCTTTTGTGTAGCAATGAATATGGAGTTAAACATGTATAGAAAATATTACATACTACTTTATAAAATTATATTTATACCTTGCAAATATAAAGCACTTTATTAGTGGGACGAAAAAATGTTTGACTTTTAAATGTGGGACGTGCAGCTAAAGGGTCTGAGAACCGCTGCTCTAGATCAGTACGTGTCGGCTGTAATCAGTAAAGTTCACAGTCACAGCAATACAACAAAACACCAATATAGTGATTTTAATTTACTAAGATATAAAATATGTTTTTAATTTTTTTTATCTGGAAGCCATGTAAATTTTATTAAAATTGAAATGCTTCATATTATTAGAAGACACTGGTCTACATTATGTTGTTCTAAGTTATCATGCTATAACAATAGTTACCGATGTTCTGCTGAGTCCTTGGTCGTTATGTAAAACAGATTTATAGCTGTATTTCTTTCTTTGTTCATGATTACCTAGAACGTAGTTTTTAAAAAAATCTGTATTCATCCTATTGCTGACCACCCTTCAGTGCTGTGATAATTCTATCATTTAGCAGAAAGAGTAGATGGATTTATAGATACCAAGTTACAACAAGCGTGTCTTTGACAAAGATTTAATGGAAGGATGTACTCTGTAGTTTGGAAGATAATATAATTTTTATGCCCGTAAATACCTGGCTATTTTGGATTGTTTCACGTAATCAGCACATTCAAGATGACATTCAGGGCAAAAAAAAAAGATTAGAAAATCTTTACCAGACAACCTAAACTTACAAGAGTATTATGATTATGTATTCATTCAAATAATTTCTGGTTAAACTGTAGATCAACCAAGTTCTAACTATAATGTTAGTGTCTACATACATCGATCTTTCAGAATTTCCTCCTCCTTAAGAAATTTTAATTTTTAAAAAATAAACGGCCCTAGCTATTAAAAGAAAAGTGCACGTGCACATGAGCGTATTTTCTGGCGATTTCTAACCGTTAATATGCTAACAGAAAATGATATACTCGCAACTTCGCAGAAACAAACCGGTCGGTTTTATTAAGTCGGAAAACAGCAGCTGGTAAGAGTAACGCGATGGAACAATTCATGAACTCAGCGGTCACTGACAGAAACGGGCAGTTACTACTGAATTCAGGTGCTCACTTAGAATTCGTGAAACCATTAAGTGACGACGCTAGAAGAGTATTTGAAATCGTTAATTTTGTGACCATATGTGGCACAACTAGTTTCTTTGGGATTATGGGCAATATTATGAACATTCTCGTATTTTGCCGTTTCTGATCTCTGCTGTCTGATTACACTTCAATGGGCGTCTGTGTGCATGAATCCTCTTATGGCCACATTCGGTGTTCCCTGGGTTCCGGTAGAAGTCTTTTATATGTCAACAGCGTGGTCACATATTTGTTTCTGTAGAATCACCAGCTTTATCACCGCTTATATTACAGCTGAGAGGTATCTCTCCATAGCAGCACCGTTAAAAGTGAAACAAATAGTCGTCCCTAAAGTGACAACGGTGATTGTATGTTTAATATATATCCTGAACATAGTCACTTTTATTCCTGAATATGTCACTTCCTACCTCGACTGGACTTTCGTTTCCGAGTATAATAGGACACTTTTAGCTATAGTCTTCACAAGCGACAGGCATAAATTAGAGGGACTGGGCCACGCCTTACATGCTCTCTTCAGTACAACATCTTTTGCTGGTGTAGTAGTTTTTACGATGATCTTAGTGACAAAATTAAAACAAACGTCGGTCTGGCGCAAAGAACTAACTTCCTCTCAGGTCCGATGTGGGGCCATGTCTAGCCGAGAAAAGAAGACAGTGAAGATGGTTGTGTTGATAGCCAGTGTTTTGATCGCGTGTTACACACCTGGAGCTGTAGGTGGCGTGCTTACCTTTGCTTTTGGCCCTGAATTCAATGTTAAAGGTCGTTATGTGAACGCATGTGTAGCAGCCTGGTCTATACCTTTTGTGTTCCAAGGCTTCAACTCCAACATCAACTGTGTCCTGTATTACAGGATGAGCTCTAAGTACAGGCAGACTTTTCACGAACTTTTCTTACAGCATTTCAAGCATTCAAAATGAGAATTTAAAAAATGGAGTGTGAATTCTGTGATTCAATTTATCCAGAAAGTTTTTTTTTGTGTGTGTGGAAAATTCAAATGCATAGTATGTTTAATGAGATTTAATCATACGTATATCGGTTGAAATTTTTAGAATGTAAAGAGCCTATTGGCTATAATATGAGGGAGAATAAAAAAGTAAGGACAATTTGACTTATATGTGGTAACCGCAACAGATAGAAGCAAACGTAGAAAAACGTATTCACAATGACTTACGGGTATTCTGAACACGCTTAGCGCAGCGTTCTACTCTTAGTCTAGCTGATGCCAAGATATCCTTACCCGGTATTTTTTTCCACTGGTAGTTACCTGTATTAAATGTAGCTTTACTTTTGATTGTGTCTTATATTTGAGCAACCCAGATGATTATATCAGAAATGATGTTATTAGTGGCAGCAAAACGTTATTATAAGGAAGTATAATTCTTCTTTGGTACTGCTCTAAACATTTCTTTGTATATATATATATATATATATATATATATTGTCTTGTCTTATCTTGTGTCTTGTGCTATCTCCCTGTAACTGCGAGCTGCTCATCTTTGCAGCTTATACTGTACAGGTGTTGAGGCACAACATCGTGTCGGCGTGGAAGCAAGCGGGTTATGGCTTTTTTTTTTTAGTCCAGGAATACCGCTAGAAAGCAGGGTGTGTCTAATACTTCTTTAGCAAACTCCACCACCATGAGGTGATCCCTGCCACGTTAGTTAGGCCTGTTACTGGGGTTACCAATGGAGAGTTGGGACAATGTAAGGAATATTGCTCATGGTTAAAGAGATGCGACTAATTTAATCTTCTGAGTGAAATGAAAATATTTATAAATCTCCCTGAATACTAATGGTTATACAGGAGAGAAAATTCTTCCCGAACCATGCGTGTAGCTCATGTTTTTCTAGAAGGTCCAGTCCGTGGGAATGTTGGACAGGTGGTTAAACTTTTGGTGAGTGGGGAGTTAGGTTTTGTCGAGTTAGGACGTAATATTTTAGTTAGTAATGTTTTAGTAGAACTAGTAGTTGTCTGAATCGGTTAGAATGTTTGTGATCAAGAGTTTTCTTGTGTAGGAAAAGTGTCATATTTCATTTAGTATCCCGTGACAGCTATCGTGTATTGAGATGCAAAAGGTCAGGATTTCTTGTTCTCGCTTTGCTGATCAGTTTGAGGTATGACATGATATATTTCACCAACATGAATTTATTGGCCAACAACATCATCATATGAAGTTAATTAAATGTTTATGTGATCGGCTTTGGATGCAGTTAGTTGATTGATTCATCGTTATTGCTGAGCGTGTTCCTGGGTTGACAGTTGAACATTAATTAAATAAGTTACGAAAGCCTCACATGTTAGGAGTAACATGGGGTAGTTAAGATTGAATGCCTGTTTATATATAGCACCTTCTACCGAACTACAGTAGTACAAGTGAGGTAGAGAAGAACGAAAATGACATCATTATCAATTAAGTGCATTCATAATTAAATAAATCAACATAAGATTCAATCCACAGCATCCGTATCTAATGTGACAAACACAAATATACAAAATATATTACACAAATATTTTTAAATAGGGGTCTTGGTCAGCTATGGTTCGCTAACCCTGACGCTAGCATATTAGCTATGGTTAGCTAACTCTGACGCTAGCATATTAGCTATGGTTAGCTAACCCTGACGCTAGCATATTAGCTATGGTTAGCTAACTCTGACGCTAGCATATTAGCTATGGTTAGCTAACCCTGACGCTAGCATATTAGCTATGGTTAGCTAACCCTGACGCTAGCATATTAGCTATGGTTAGCTAACCCTGACGCTAGCATATTAGCTATGGTTAGCTAACCCTGACGCTAGCATATTAGCTATTGGTCGCTGATTGCCAAATCGAGGCACTGTCACCACTTTGAGTTTTACATTTTTTTCAAGCGAAATCACCTCAACCTTCCGAACTTAATATGTTCAATCGTTATCAGTGCCTACTCTTTAGTGAAGATGAAAGAAGAAATTTTAAAATAAATTTCGACAGATCAGTTGCCCGTGTACTTTATCATTTGCATACGGCTAGAAGGTTTGCTGAATGAAGCCATTTTCAAATATTGTTTGGCAGTTGGTAATTTAATCATATTCAACACTACATTGACGGCCGTTTGTAAAGATAAGTTGTTCACAAAATTAATGATGTTTATGTCATTTACAAAGACATATAACAAGCTGTATATGCGGCAAAGACATTTGACTCGATTGGAAGTTTCCAAAATAGTATGCAGTTGTTGCTCCTATCAGAAACTGATTTTCGTTTAAAGGTAAAGATAGTACCATAGCAAATGCTGCAGGGGATGAAGCGTTAGAGACCTCATTATGCTGGGCTTTCAGTGTATGAGGTAGGGTTGCCAGTTCCTTTCCTCGCTGCCTTTCCTTCCCAGATTTTCTTTGGTACCAATTTTACGAGGCTAGGTCGACCTCGGGACTGTATTGATCGGAAAAGAAAAATCCCGATCAGCTGGGGATTCGAACCCTCGACCATTCGGTTGCTAGACGAGTGCTCTAACCACTACGCTGAATTTCGTTTACCAAATAAATTACAAATAATAGTCTACAAATAAATAATATTTTCACTTAGTTTAATTAGTATTTTCACCTGGCACTGCTGAAAGTAGCAGAAAATATTGCGAACTTTTGTCATTATATTCACAGAAGGATGAAAATGTAACTCTGTATAAACGTGTGTCTGCTCCTCAGTTTTATTTATCTGTCCTTCGAAGAATCAAGTAGTTTGATCATAACTACTCTTAAAATTGAATTTTCACAGAGCTATATGGCAGAAGAAAGGCAACAAGCGAACTCCATTAGTACAAACACTGTGTCTAGCCACATACATTAGCTAATACACACACACACTCACACACACCACACACACAAAAGATAGAATTTCTATGTACAAGCGAGATGAGATTATGAGATCAGCAGTCAACAAGATATAGTAGACTGACAGGATAAGAAATGAAAGGACATTAAAGACTGCGCAAAATAAACCATTCAACACAAGCAATGAATCAGTGTGTCTAAAAAGCAATCACTGAAGAGATGTTACAGAAAGATAACGAATGAAGTGGTGTAACTGAAAGATAACGAATGAAGTTGTGTGGCTGAAAGACGCGAGTGAAGTTGTGCGGCTGAAAGACAGCGAGTGCAGTTGTGTGGCTGAAAGACAACTAGTGAAGTTGTGTCTGAAAGATAACTAGTGGAGTTGTGTGGCTGAAAGACAATAAAGAGAGTGATGTTGATGAAAGTGAGCCTATGTGTTAAAAATATTCTGAAACCAAAGAACATGTTATATTGTGTACGTTCAGAATGTAAACTATACACAATACAACCTGCACGTAGGTTCACTTTATCCCTCATTTTTATTTCTTTTCTCGTTAACATTCTCTCTCTCTCTCTCTCTCTCTCTCTCTCTCTCTCTCTCTCTGAACCTTAAGTGCCCAAGGCACATGGGGCTTCCGCAAGGGTTTTCCACAAATACCTGTCCTTCGCCTTTTTTTCTGCTCTTGCCCAGGTGAGCCCTCTATTGCTCAACATCCTTTCAGTTGTTCTTCTCCATGTCTCTTTTGGTCTACCCTTACTTCTGCTTCCCTGCATTTCTGCCAATAAGATGTTATTTCTTATGGTGTTTGGCCAAAATATTTTTCTAATTCTTCGTAAACATTTAGTCTGGAAAGAATTCAACTTGTTTTCTATGGTTTTGGTGATTTTCCAGCATTCACTTCCATAGAGTAGTACACTTAGAACATTACTCTTAAGTATCCTGATTTTCATATTTATGCTTAGTTTTCTGATTTCCATATATTCTGCAGCATTGCAAAAGCCTGGTTTGCTCTAGTAAGTCTGCTGTTGATGTCCTCTGTGCTGTCTCCATTTTCTACTACTCTGCTGCCAAGGTATACAAATTCGTTGACCTCCTCCACTAACTTGTTATCTACTCTGAGTACATTTCTGTTGTTCACATTTTGCTTCATTAACTTTGTCTTTCCTACTTTGATCTTTAGTCCTATGTTATTTGCATTCTGAGTTAGCTTGTTTATTTTATCTTGCATATCTTTGTGACTGCTTGATAATAGACAAATGTCGTCCGTAAAATCAAGGTCCTCCAGCACTGTGTCAAGGGTCCATTGTAATCCTCTGTGTTTGTCTGATGTTGCCTCCTTCATTAACCAGTCTACTGCCAAGATAAATAATGTTGGTGATAGTACACATCCCTGTTTCACTCCTGTGTGTACCCTAAAGCTGCTGGAGGTATGTTCTCCACAGATCACTTTGCACTGAAAACCCTCGTATAGGGCTTTGATTACATTAACTATTTTTTAAGATGCAAATAGGCAGCTGGAATGTAAGAACACTAAACCAGACTGGAAAACTAGCACAAACCATCAAGGATCGTTAACATTAGTAAATAAAAAATGCATAAAGCGATTTGGAAGAGTAGCTCAAAAGGAAGAAAAAAATAAGACAACAAAAAAAAGCTACCAAAAAATGATAAACTTTTCCCTGAGGAAAAAGCAACTACATCAGAACCCAAAAATTAGGCACACTTCTTCCATTCGTTATTTATTAACAAATTAAGTAATTAATAATAAAATAGAAGTACCTGGCTTGATATTTTATGGCAGAGACCAAGATGGTAAAAACTGTATGGTTTATGCTGCTGTAAAAGAGAGCAAAACTGGTATATAACATGCTTTTTATTCATTCTACTAACGTGCTACCTAAACTGGGAGTAATGTTTCATTTCATATGAAGAAGCTCTGGGATGTTGCATCTGGTATACTAGTTTATTCTAAGCTATTAAACACGAGAAATTGTTCTCTGTCTTATTTATCTGAATAACTAAGAAAATTACCATCACCATAGTACCATATCATAATCAAATCAAACTTCAGGATATACATAAGAACAACTAACTAAAGGGGTGCCCCAGTAGAGCAGTCTCGCATGATAGGGGTCAACATGTAAATCAGATGACACTGGACTGTCAGTAGCATACTGTGCGTCTGAGAAGCATGTTTATTTGTCTATGGATATGGCACATTCATAAAATGAATCTCTAGGAAAAAAGAAAGAAAATAATATCGTACAGGACATGCATTTAATCAAAGATTTACTGGGACTGTGCAAATTTGGAGGAACAAATTCAAGACAAAATGTATTACAAGGTCACTAGATTATCTTTCAGGTGACGAATCCAGACTGCGACAATGTCGCAGAAAAAAATAATTAAAACAATGGGCAATAAAAATGATACTGACCAATATTAAACTGTATCATCATCATCATCATCATCATCGCCTTTCACTCCCTTGAGAGCATAGGCCACGGATAAAGGTTCTCCAGTCATCCCTGTTCTTGGAATTATTCTCTGCTTCCTTCCATGTGTATCCCCTGTCTCTGTCCTAATTTCTCTTCTCCAAGTAAGTCTAGGTCTTTCTCGCTTTCTATATCCTTGAGGATTCCATGGCAGTGCCTGTCTTGCTTTGCTGGTGTCGGGTTTTCTCAGAGTGTGGCCAATCCACCTTCATTTCCTAGGCATGATTTGTAAGTTCATAGGTTCTTGTCCTGCCCTTTCCCAGATCTCCTAGTTTCTGATCTTATCCTGCCTTTAAAATAATCCTCAAGCTGTAGTTCATGAATGTTTGTATACTCTGTTGTATTGTCTTAGTCATAGCCCATGTCTCCGAACCATATAGCAGGACATTCTTTACGTTTTGTATTGAAAAGCCTAAGTTTGGTTCTTGTTTTGATGTTCTTAGATGACCATATTTTATTAAGTTGGATAAATGCTGTCCTGGCCTTGGTTATTCTAGCTTTAACATCCTTTCCCGTTTCCCACCGCATTTAACTACTATGCTGTCTAAATATGTGAAACACTCTACTGTAAAACTTGTTGGTGCAAGTTACATTTATTCTTAGAGGGAGGAATATTTTCTCAACATGATTACAGACCCTTTGCAATGCACTACGACACTCGAGGCCAATCTAGTTCCCCCATAATGACCGCCAACCCAGGTTCTCCCCTCCTTGGTATATTTTATGCTAATTTTGACTAAATCCTGAACCATTCACTCAGCACCACAATACACTGACACACAGTACAAATCACGAAGTTTGAATTCAGTAATACAACAATTTTAATCTCACAGTGAACCCAACAACCACAAACAACTGGCACTGACAATCAACATGACATTAAGACAATATTCATCAATAAAGGCAAAACAATGTGAGGAAACAATCAATAAAAATGCAAATTCACTCAACCATAATATCAGTTAATAATGAAACTTATCAGGTCTGCGATATTTACGTTGTTCCTACAAGAACTTGATACTGAAGAAGGCTGGCTAGTAAATAAGATTAAACAGAGAAAACGTAAATATTTTGGACACATTAAACGGCATGATAATCTAGAGAAAACCGTCTTGGAAGTGTACATAATTGTAAAAAGAAAGAGATGAATACCATGGCGAAGATGGCTGCAAAACATCGTTGATGATCTACAAATGGATGTATCAGCAGCAGGCCATCTTGTTCACAACCGAGAGGCCTACAGGAGTGCTGTTAGGGAGGCAAAGTTCCGCAAGGGACATGCAAATGAATGAATGAATGAACTCAATGTGTCTGGGACCATCAGCTCACTGGGGTCTACCTGTGGCATCCACCACGACTGTATGTGCCATTGCACTTTCATCTCTGCAGCCATTACTGCCATTACCTACATCGATAGCATCTGTATTGATGCAAACATATGGTCAGTCTACATGAAAAAGCATAATACAAAAGCAAACATATTACCAATCCAATCAATAGAGAAAATAACAATGAAATCAGACATATATTATCTTCTTACGCGACACGACCCTGCATCATAGGTTACTGCACAACTACATAATCTACACCACATGAGGTGTGCACGGGCAAAATATAACCAACGATCACCACAATACACAGGAATTTACAGCACATCCATAAAACACAACTAAACAAGACATCGCCCGGCTATTGCCTCTATTTAATCTGATGTCAGCCAATGTTTCAATCCCGCCCCCACCCTCCGAAACCAACTACCAATCGCGTGGACAATGACACTCCGGTCAGGGTCACACACCCCTCGATCTAAGCGGGTATCGCCAACACTACTTCCTCGGAGCAATTAAACTGTATGGTAAGTCTATACTCTTATTTTTGCTGCGTTCCATGGTTCTAACCTCTAGTATCAATATTTGTTGAGTAGTCCTTTGGAGATTATAATTTGCTTCTCAAAATTTGCAAGTTCCTTCGGACCTCTACGCAGAGGAGGTAGAGCTGTGAAGCGTGCTCTAGAGTTTATCTGTCTCGCATGTGCAGTCTGGAGTTAAATGTTTCTACATCAATATCATGCAGGCTTATTCCTCAACAGATAGCTCAGAAAAAAGATGTAAAAGAGCTTTACTATAACTCATGAAAACAATAATAATTTGTATTAATAATGAGAGACCTGAATGCCAAGGCAAACAATCAAAGGAGCTGGATGTGGTGATAGACTATGGTTTCTGATATCCTAATGTCAGAAGATTAAAAACTAGTAGACTGGGAAAAACTATAATACAATCTACGGCTTGCAACATCCGAGATGGCCATATACTTGAAGAAGCCCACTCTAGAAAACCTGAAACCAGAAAGACTTTATTTTTATCATGGGAACATTTCCTGGTTGTCACAACAGTCTCAAGAGCAGATTCTTACAGTGACCAAACATTGATAACAGCAACATTAAAATTTAAGGCGAAAGTTAAAACGCAGATCAAGAATTCTGAAATTAAATTTAGACTTTATAGAAGCAGATCAAGGAATAAAAGAAAAGAATCAATATTAAATGTAAAAGCATGGTGTATTACTAATAAATTATTTTTTCACTTTGTAAGTGATGATTTTGTAAACAAACAAAAAAAAAACATTCGCTGCACCAGTACAAGCCAAGAAAAAGTGGATAATATAGAACATTCTGGAACTTATAAAAGAAGGAGAGAGAGAATGAGCAAATTAACCACGAAACTATTTATGAAGAGAGTAACAAAAGAACACTTTGATGAAGCTGATTAAAAAAAAACAGTTTGATAGTGGTTAAGACTTTCAATAAAAATACAAAAGACGAACTTTGTGACAAAGAGAATGAGAGAGAGACAAAGAGAGAGAGAGAAAGAGAGAGAGAGTGGGTAATGTTATTACGTAAAAAAATGAAATCATGGAGAGAATGTAAGAACATATTACAGTGACTAGAGAAATGAGAACTTCAGTATCAACATTAACAATGTAAGGAACCGTTTTTATGGAAACTGAAGTTTGAAATTAACAGATGAAAGCAAAAGGGGCAGCAGGACCAGAAAACAACATCAGGGAAATTACATCGGCTTTATATGATACTGACACTCTCTCTCTCTCTCTCTCTCTCTCTCTCTGTCTCTCTCTCTGTCTGAACCTTAAGTGCCCAAGGCACATGGGGCTTCCGCAAAGGTTTTCCGCAAACCCCCGTCTTTTGCTTTTTTTCCGCTCTTGCCCAAGAGAGCCCTCTATCATTCAACGTCATCTCTGTTGTTCGTCTCAATGTCCCCTTTGCTCTACCAGTACTGACTAAGAAAAGGTAAATAGTTTCCTAGGTACAATCTATGACACCGGACATACACCTAGTTTCCTGAATACACTCTATAAAATTAGATCTATCCATATCAGGTTTCACTACACTTCCAAAGACAGCTGGAACTATGTGACAGATGAACCATGGCACAAAATTCTTCTCAGGATCATCAATTTAAGAAGAAAAAGAACAGACATTTCTGACAAACAATGTGATTTTTGTTAAAGAAAATGGCAAAGGTAATACAATTATTATATTAATAACAGTAATAAAGTGATCTCTAAAAGTAAAAACACATTTTTACGTGTGCTTAAATGATTACATAAAAACTATTTAAAAAGTGATAAAAGAAAATATTATGTAAATGTTTGGAAAATTTTATATCAGTGATAAAATATAAGAATTATATAGAATATCTCTCTCTGAACCTTAAGTGCCCAGGGCACATGGGGCTTCCGCAAGGGTTTTATATAGAATATAATGACATCAAATTGCAGAAAGAAAATTAACAATAACATTAGCGAATTCAGGAAATGAAACAAGGAAAAAAAGGGAAAAAATAACTTCACTAAGGACACTATTAATCTGAAAAGAATAGTCCATAACTTCATTAACCTGAGAAATGCAGAATCCACAGGGCTGACAGCTGAAAGTGAAGGCAGTTTGTTATAAAACAAAGTAATAGAAGCAGATTATGACAACAACAACAACAAAATCCACAGGATAGAAACTACGGTAATAATAAACTGTGTGGATATATCAAAGTGCAATATCTATGCGTAAGGGAAAGCACTGAGAAAAGCAAATAGATTCAGTTACTTTGGAGCAACTTGTACAAACTCCCTGTAACTGTGAGCTGGTGTTCTTTGCACCCGATGCTGTTGACCTGTTGAGGCACAGCATCGTATCGGCGTGGGAGCGGTTTATGGCGGCTACTTTTTCAGTCCCGGAGTACAGCTAAAACGCAGTGCATGTGCAATTCTTCTTTAGCAGACTCCACCACCATGGGGTCTGTGGCGAACCCCGCCCCGTTAGTCAGGCTATGCCTGTTACTGGGGGTACCAAGGAGAGGTGGGACAGGGTCTTGGTCAGCTATGGGTCGCTAACCCTGACGCTGGTATATCAGCTATGGGTCGCTGCTTACCTTATCGGGCGTCTTTACCCCACTTTGGAGCAACAATAACAGCTGATGGCAAGTGCACAAGTGAAATCAAATCACGAATAAGAAAGCAATACCCCTTCTCCATGACATAAAACACACTAACACTAAGAGAAATTTCTCAAGGCAAAGAAAGGAGTATTATGGTGCTAAAAAAGTAAAGTAAAGATAGTCCCATAGCACTTCAAATGCCGTAGGGGGTGAAGCGTTAGAGACCTCATTATGCTGGGTCATCAGCGTATGAGGTAGGGTGACCAGTTCCTTTCCTCGCTGCCTTTACTTCCCAGATTTTCTCTGGTACCCATTTTACGAGGCTGGGTCGACCTCAGGGCCGTATTGGTCGGAAAAAAAATCCCGCTCAGCTGGGGATTCGAACCCTCGACCATTTGGTTGCTAGACGAGTGCTACATAAAGGAAATAATGCTACATGCGTTTGAAATGTGAACAATTAAAGGGCAAATAATAAAGATAATGGCGGCACCAGGGATGTGGTTTTATGGAAAAATGCGCCAAACGCTCCAGACAGCTGGGAAAAAAAGAAATTGTGAAATAAGTTTCAGCATCACGAAACCTAGTTAAATTATAGGAACAAGGAAATCAAAATTCTGTGTACATGTCATGAGAAGACAGAAGTTACAGAACTTTGTAATTAAGATAAAAAAGAGGAAAAGATAAACAGAATGAAAGAGAAAAAAATCTCAGCAGGGCTCATCAAATGGCAAGGATAGAGTGTGACAGAATTCTTTAGTAAAGAAATAGAAAGCTAGATTTGTTAGTCGAAGGGACAGAATTATTTAGTAAAGAAATAGAAAGCTAGATTTGTTAGTCGAAGGGACAGAATTCTTTAGTAAAGAAATAGAAAGCTAGATTTGTTAGTCGAAGGGACAGAATTATTTAGTAAAGAAATAGAAAGCTAGATTTGTTTGTCGACGGGACAGAATTCTTTAGTAAAGAAATAGAAAGCTAGATTTGTTTGTCGACGGGACAGAATTCTTGTATATCGTAGTAAGTTAAGATTTGCTCCCCAGTGAGAATGTGAAACTTGGTCTAAGCTGTTTTAAAAATTAAAGAAAAAAAATCAATAATCACGAGTGTCAAGTCAGGGTTACTCGCTGTTTTGACGGTGAGAACTAAAATTTCACTAGACATGTGAGTTTTAGTGTAGGGAAAAGTTAATTATAGCAACGTAAGTGTAAATTTAGAGTACAGAGTTTACTGTTAAAAATGTATGAATGTTCTCGGAGTTCAAGGTCGCAAAGCAATCTCTGACACGTGGGGCGAAATTCCACGAGATGGAGGTTTAGGGAAAGTTCGAGAGAAAAAGAGGTTCATATAAAAGAAGTAGAGAATTAGAGAAGAGCGTTTTCAAACATGGTTATTTTTCGGAGCATTTGTGCATTATGGTTATTGTTATGAGGATATGTTGATTTTGATAGTGAGAATTAATGGATTGATTCAGTTTGGAATCATGGTTTGATTTGTTATGATTAGCTTTCATTGTAGTGTGTCCCAGTGAAATTGTCTCGTGTAGAGGGTAATGTCAGCTGTCCTTATTAGGACAGAAGCAATAAGGAAACTTTCCTAGGTTTAAAATTCATTTGATGTTAGATAGTGTTGTTATCAGTGGTAGTGCGATTGGCCAAAAGTACTTAGTTAGTTGTAAGATATGTTTTGCTGAAGTGCTAGATATTATGTTGTTTGGCTCAGTAAGTATGGTATTTTTGCTACTGATTGAATTGTGGTCTTTTTTCTAGGTAGTAGTTTTCATTCTCTCCCGCATCAGCCATATGTGGCGGCAACAAGCCCCCACTCCTAACCGCACTGTAGCTCGGACAGAGTTAAACTGGTACTCATGCACCACCCTCATTGTTTGGCAGTTAAGAACAGACTACTTCGCCATCTCCATCTCCTCCAGACCGAGGATACACATGACGTTTTGGGGAACCATTGGTGGATTACATACGGGACAAGAACGTCAGGGACCTTTTAGTTCGAAATCACCTTAAGACAGATGACACTTTTTGTGGTACCAGACAATGCGGACGTCGTAGATGCAACACTTGCATACATTTGTTGTCGATGGTACCCAGATCTCCTTCCCTAAGTCCACGAAGTCATTTCAGGAGGGCTTCACTTGCACTTCACGCAATGTTATTTATGCTATTATGTGCAAACGTTGTGATATGAAGTATATAGGGGAGACTGGTTTATGATTAGGAGATCGTTTTCGCCAACATCTTAACGACATGCCTTAGCAACCACAGTGGAAAACATGACATTTCTGTTAGTGCAATCTGCTCTTGTTCTGCTGATTTTCTATTTCGGATGGTCCTAGAACAACGCCTTATTTTCAGGGCTGGCTGTCTCCACCCATCTTGAATTAACAATGTCTTCAGCTTCCTTTAAGTTCTTTAGTTTTCCATTATTTTTTTTCGATTTATTATCTACTTTCTTGTTTCTTTCTCCTAGTTTCCCTCCTCCCCCCCCCCCCCATACCGCCACTTTCTCTTCTTATCTGGCAGCCTATAGATGTTTTGCCCCCCCCCCCTCCGGTCTTGACCTATTCACCAGTTTCATATTATCTCCCTGCTTCCCTGCCTCTCCCCACAACCCCCCTCCTTTTGACACCTGCTTCTCTAGCAGGTTACAGGTGTCTATTGCCCTTCCCCTTTTTCTCACCCCATCTGTTTTTCTCCGCCTTTTCTTTCCGATTGGTGTCATCTGTTTTCCTTTCTCCCCCCGCCCCCTCCCCGTGGTTTCTGTGTCTCGTCTATGGGACACGTATTCTCGTGTTTCCTACTTTCTGGAGGATGCCACTAAAATACGTTTTTTGTTTAGTTATATGATTTGTCTTGTTTGTGTATGTAAACCTCGAAGAAAGGTTCACGCCGAAATATTTGATGTTGTATGTTTTTAATCTATACATTTTCATCTTACTCTCATACTTTCTATTCGTTTTTACTCGCTTACTCACTCCTTCTTCTACCTACCTTTATTATTTGAACCAGTTTTACTGCAGTCGCCTCCCTTTTATCTGTTTCATTCCCTCCCCACATGGCAAACAAAATTCGTGACGGGGAGTGGAGGATGTTTAATGCATTTGAGTCCGTCATCTTCACGTTTCATCCTCCATCTTATCATTAATAACTGGCGTCTTGATGTTAAAACTACTCTCTTGGTCAGTCACTCAGCGATGTCCTGTTCAACGCTTGCCAAGCTTAGTTCTGCTGTGCTGTTGTCTGATGGTGTAGCGGCGTGCCTGGGTGTATTGTGTTTCATTGTGAGTAACCAAGAAATAGAAAGTTAAAAGGAATTCACAGATAAAACTCTAATTATCTTGATCCTGAGCAGTAGTTCTAAAATTATCATCATTTCATTCCACTAGACTTCTGATGATTGAAAAGCAGCACACTTACATCTCCATATACATATAGCACACTCCTTCATAGGTGCCTGTTCCAAAAGACACTACTTCTTTTCAGGTATTCTGTATTATTCCATGGCATAAAAAACATTAACACTAAGAGAATTTTCTCAAGATAAGGAAAGGAGTATTATGGTGCTATATAAAGCAGATAATGCTGCATTCGTTTGAAGTGTGAACAATTAAAGGGCAGATACTAAAGACAATGGCAGCACCAGAGATGTGGCTTTAGAAAAGAATGCAGTAAACAGACTGAAAGAAAAAAAATCCCAACAGGGCTCATCAAATGATGAGGAGAGAGGAAGAAGAACACTTGAAATGATAGGAAGCACAAAGGGCCACAGAAGATATAGCAGCATGATCGCAATATTATTTGACAAAGATGTAAAAAATCGGTCAAATTCTAGTTTTAATTCCACTAAGGTACATTGGGGATACGGTGTTAGGCCCATATTTCCACGACCTTCGCCACATGAGAGTGCGATGTGGTCAGTATCACGCCTGGGCCGCACTTACCTTCCCAGATTTCACTGGTACCAATTTCAAAAATCTGGTTGGACCCTGGCGCCTTTATGGTGTGTACCAGAAAAAAATCCCAGTGCTGGGACTTGAATCCTGTACCACCGAATTAGTAAATGACGCGCCTAACCACTCAGCTAACCAGGTCGGCAATATTATTCCACAACATACGTAAATTAAAGAATGGAACTGAGATAACAGATAACAGAAGGCACTTAGTACTCTTTGAATACTAAAAACAATTAAACTAATGTTACATGCCGATAACATTTACTATCTAAATTCATCAAAACTGGCACGTTTAACACTGAGTACATAATATTAATGTAACAAATAAATGAATATTTGAGAACCATCATCTTTCTTCATCTCCATACGGAAAGCTGGAGCCACTGTGCACAAAGCCTGTCAAGGTTCCTATCATCTCTCTACATTGCACGCTCATCAACATCCCTTCAGAGTTTCCCTGTAGTAAGATTTTTTCACACGTTTGTATTATCTTCCTGGGACAGACAAGAATGTATTTCTATGTTTGTGTATTGTTTTCTTTCTGATTTATTTATTTCTTTTCAATTTCTGCTGTTTATTTTCTTTCAGTTTCATTCTGTTAACAGATCTGCTGTTTCTTCTGTATGCGTATGTTCATTTAGATTAACAACATTCATTTTACATACATTTTCAATGTAAGCATTAAGTCTTGAAAGTCATTAAAAGTTGATGGTTTCGGTTTTATTGAACACAACCAAATATCTCGTTACTTGAAAGAATATTATATTTTTTTCTCATTGTTTAATATTTTTTAACTCAATTTTTTTATTTTGGAGAAAAAATGTGAAGAAAACTTCATGAAAAGTTTGCCTGAATTTAGAACTCATCTTGTAGTATAGAAAGATGTTGATGCTGGAGTTGAACGTCTGGAAAGAAAACGCCATCGACCACATGGACACACACATGTTAACATATTGACCTTTAATGTTGAACTCAGGTCCAATAGCAAAAGTCGTCATCGATACTATAGCTCCAGGTGTGTAGCAAACTATCATAACACTGGCTATCAACACAATCATCTTCACCATCTGCTTGTCTCGAGCAGGCAATAAGCCACGCGGGTCTTGTGCAGAAGTAAGTTCTGTGCGCAGCGCTGAAGTTTGTCGTAATTTGGTCATTAAGATAATTGTGAAAAAGATTACACCGACGAAAGACGTGGTGCTGAACAGAGAGTGTATGATGTAGCTTAATCCTTGCAAGTTTTTCCTGCTGCTTGTAAAAACTATAGCAAACAGGGTTCTGTTGTGTTCAGCAACGAATGTCCAGTCAAGGTACGCAGAGGCATATTCTGGGATGAATGTCGCTAGATTCAGAACGTATATAAAACAGACAGCCGTTGTTGTAGCTCTGGGGGTGAATATTTGTTTCACCTTCAGAGGCAACGCTATTGAGAGATATCTTTTTATTGTAATGTAAACAGTGATGTAGCTGGTGATTCTACAGAAACAAACATGAGGCCATGCCGCCGACAAATACATGACTTCCACAGGAACCCAGGGGACTCCGTACGTCGCGAAAAGAGGATTCATACAAATTGACGACCACTCCAAAGTGAGTAGACAACAGAGATCAGAAACAGCCAATCCAAGGAATGCTATGTTGGCAGTGTTACTGAAGCCTTGTTTACAGAATACTATAATGTTAACAATGTTCGCTGCGATCCCAAACATACCCATTGTACCACATACAGATACATAATTGATAATCTCAAACACTCTTCGTTCACTGAAACTGAGATCTCCTGTGTTTTCTAAGAATATAAGGTAATCCTGATATAATTCTTTATCTATCGTAGTAATCACTGTGTCTGTAAACTGTTCCATTGTTGTCATTCGTTTTCTCACTACATCAGACAATATTGTGTCATACTGCACAGATGCAATAAGTTTTGTTTGTCTAAAGTACACATTATACAGCTTGTAAGTTCATTCAGACAAAAGGAGGTCCTTGAAAACAGTGGATCTCATTATCGGTGGTATAAAAATACTTTTAGACAGATAAAAATTCTTGCTAGATTTTCAGACTCGTGAAACTTATCTTTATGGAGGCTGGTGTCCTGGGCCAAGACGGGGTTAATGCTACATGAGCAAAGCACTAGTTCTTAATGTAATCTAAGGAAATGTTTGCAGCAAAGCACTAGTTCTTACGTGTAATCAAAGGAAATGTTTTGAAGCAATACATTAACTCTTACGTGTAATCTAAGGAGATGGTTGCAGAAAAGCACTAGTTCTTACATGTAATAAAAGGAAAATTCTTACATGTTATGAAAGGAAAATGTCTGCAGCAAAACCTGTTCTTACATGTTATCAAAGGAAATAGATGCAGCAATACACTAGTTTTTACATGTAATCAAAGTAAATGTGTGCGCAAAACATTAGTTCTTACATGTACTAGAACGAAATGTTTGCAGGAAAACACTAGTTCTTACATTTAGCCAAAGGAAATGTTTGGAGTAAAACACTAGTTCTTACATGTAATGGAAGGAAATGTTAGCAACAATACACTAGTTCTTACGTGTAATCATAGGAAATGTTTGCAGCTCGGACACAGAACGGCAAGTGATTCAGAAAAACAAACAATCGCTAAAATCTGCCTACTCAAAGTAGTCATCTACGGCGAAAAGTAGACTTTATTTGAAGTTACGACAAACTACTTTCTGTATCATTCTTGCGTGACAAAACTGAAAGAATTCTTTTAAGAGAGAATATCTGTAGATACATCATCGCTGTTGTACTATATAGTTCTGTACCTCATAATTCCTTTATAGCAAGATTGTATTCACAGAATAATGGTGTCTCAGTTAAAAGTAGACAACGTTTATTAATCTCTTTGCGAGATGCAGTTATTAGTCCTGAGAATGATTACGGTTAACTTCGATACACAGGAGCAAGCGGGAAGCGCTTAATAGTACAAAAAAGATCATGTTAATATAATAGTCATATCTCTACAGGTGTCAAAAAGTGACTTTTTTAACAGGAAATTTCTATAACAGTTATTAACATATGTTGTTTCTTAGCGTGTAGAAGTTATATTATTAGAAATGATATTTTGATGACTTTTTTTCTCAACTGTTTATAAAGCATTTATATATTTATGTTGATGATATTTTGACAGCGTCACAGAAAATATCTTCTAATAACAGCTGTCGTAACTCCACTCACTATTACTACTTTACTAAACGACAACTTTAAAAACTAATTTTATTATTTTTTCTACTTCTAACATTGTAATTATTAGGCCGCGATATCACGTTACCGATTTTGTTCTCTTAAGCTTAGCAATTTTGAGGGAGATGTGGTTTAAGAGGAAACGACATTTTGTCGATATTTTTCCAAGCGAGGTTTCGCTCTTCTAATTTACAGGAAAGTTTTAAAATTCAGGTTATTCAGGATCTTAATAAGCCTCAGCTAAATCTAAGTCGTAACCACCGACACGCCGTAGCTATGTTTATGTGATCAGAGTATCATTATTTTACATAGGTGAGCTCCCACTGTCAAATAATGTAGACTGAATGTTAACTTACAGATAAAGAAACTGATAGCAAGAAATGTACGCAAGAGGAGCATAAAGTTTCAGGAAAGAGAATGTAAAGAATATTTGTTTCATAGCTGATCTGAATATACATTTTGGAGTTTCTCTTCAAATGTTTTTTAGACGCATAACAACAAAGTATAACAACAGAACTTTACAGCGAAAATTAGGAGAGTTGTTTTTTGGTGCAATAAATTAGTCTTCAGTGCAAAAGGTCTAGCATTTTTAACTGTGTATAAAAGACTACAGGGATTTAGCAATAGGTGTAAAGCATGGACGTGGGTTTCATTAAACCGTGTAGATAAATGCCAACATCCAAATTGCTGTTACGTGATATAAAAATAAAAATCGAGCAAAAACTAGGCGATTGACGTACGGAAATGAGTATACGGAGCCACACGGAACAAAGATTGAAAATTATTTCAAAATAAACGATTGTTTTGCTAATACTTCAAAAACGTGAGGTTGAATCAGCTACTGTTTGATTCTTCTTATTATAAGCTCTAATTTGTTTGTGAATATTTCGTATTCTTCGCATGTTTTCATCAGTGACTTCTTGATACAAAGCTATTACAAATATCATAATTCACTCGACATTTTCTATAATTTTGTTTGCTAACAATGCTACCTGCTTGCGTTTTATAAAAACAACATATGTCTGCATCTGTCGTAGTTCTGAAAAGAATTATTAATTTCATCGTTTATTCCAGGAAAAAAAATCTGATATCATGGAGACAGTTCAAGTATACATGAGATAAAGAAACATGTTGGGAATTTTACTTTGTTTTGGTTATCTATATAGAAAAACACATGAAGAATTACAACTCCCACAGCTATATTGAGATGAATTGAGATTAAAATTATTGGAAAATCAGAGGTAAAAGGTTTCCAGAGATCGTAGAGTTGATCTTATAAAATTTCTAAACATTAACTGCATTTCGCGACAAATACTTATAAAATAATGATGGTAGGACAGAGATAACATTTGTGAGAGCTATCGATCTCAGAAAGACAAGATCGTATCCTGTCTCCATACTATTGATACAACAATTCCTTATTTCTGTGCCCCGCAGTAAAAAACATACGCTATAAATAGACTTCTTTATGATGTTTTCGACGCATCCCAGCGATAGATTGCTGCGAAGCCTGATAACAAACTCAAATCACTCACCTTGTCTTAATCCCTTGCTTGCCATCGTAGTTGTCTTATCATTCCTTGTCTTAATCCCTTGCTTGCCATCGTAGTTGTCTTATCATTCCTTGTCTTAATCCCTTGCTTGCCATCGTAGTTGTCTTATCATTCCTTGTCTTAATCCCTTGCTTGCCATCGTAGTTGTCTTATCATTCCTTGTCTTAATCCCTTGCTTGCCATCGTAGTTACCGTATCATTGCATCTTCCAGATTCCCATCCTGTGCCTTTGTGTCCTGCCACTTCTCCACATCCTATTCTTGCTGTTAAAATCCCCACAAAAAATTACAGTCCTCTCTGCCTGCAGTATCTCCATGGCGCAGCGTGCACTGGCCTGGTTAATGGCAGGCAACAACAAGTTTATCCAGTTTCGTCTGAACAAGACTACTTCACGTGTCTGTGTTATCACAGCAAAGAATGGCCTGTCCAAGATGGCTTCTGACAGAAACATTTAGTGCCTGTGACTTTATCATATGGTAGCCTACAATTATGTGCTATACAGCCATGATATCTGGTATGTAAATGAGCTGGTCGAGTTTAAGATCCTTTTCTTTGACCCTGGTGCAGATCCAGACTAAAATACCCAGATTCTCCAGGCTTAGTCTCTCAAAATTTAGCCTAACTTTCTGACACTAAAATGTCTGTCTGTGTTCCATTTTCTTTAAGTTAAAGTAAGGAAAGCCAGAGATTTTTTTATTCTATGTCGACACACATTTTTTCCTGGAGATTAATAACCTAGTGCTGCTAGTTCCTACCTGCGAGCTTATACATCAACGCAATATTTACACATTTATATACTCCAACAAGTTGTGTGCACCTCAACCCCTCTTATGCCTGTATTGTCTCTTTCCTCGTGTACATTTTAGTGTTGAGGGAGCAAATAGATTTCTGAAGGTTTTTATAGTCTTTTCCAAGCACCTCTTTCGTGGGCGGCCTCTCCCTCAGTTTCCCCTCTCTCTCATCCTTCGTGTTCAAGATAGGACGTGTTATTTCTCGCTCCTTATTTTTCAATTATTTTGTGTATTATTTCAAATACTTGGATAATGATACTTATATTGTTGGATTTCTGAAGAAACTGTGTTTTCATTGGGTTATGAAAATTATTCAAACTATGTGAATTTGTGGAGTTATTTTTCTAGGATCATAGTGTTCAACAGTTTTCACCACCATTTTTCGATAAGCCATGGGGTCTGCCCAGTGTCAGTCAGAATGTTTTGTTTGTTTAATCTGGACATTATGTAACAATGATAGAATGCGGGACAGGAGGTTTAATCTGTGAAGTGACGAACAAGCCCAGCCGGCGGGATGGTCTCCGGTCTACTACAACAAAGAAATATAGCCTAAACAAACACAAAGCCGTGGGAACAAAGCTAAAGAAATGCAGTAACCCACCAGGCTTAACAATAAAATACACCAACGGGGGACAATGTGTCGTTGTGACATGCCACAACACACTTCAGTACGAGTCCCTGAGGCAAGACCTTAGGAAGGTCTATCAAGCAGAAAGAGAGGAGAGGTATGACAAGCTAGGCGCTAATGTTGAGGACATCATAAAACACCAGTCCTCACAGTTCATCTTTACCACACCAAGAACAAAGTGATGGTACAAGGTGACGCCGAGGCCATTGAATCCTGGCTAACAAAACAGTTTATGGAGCTGCAAGAAGGAGACATAAACACAGTCAAGGAAGTGATGGCCAGTCAGCTCCCTCTAGCTAATAACTCAGATGAACCAAACACATCACTTACAAACATGGCCGAAAGTTTTGCAAGTCCTGTGAAGAATTCTATTGAACAAGTCGACGATAGAATGGAAATCGTGACAGCAGAACAGTCTGTGCCAGAAAACACTGTTATTATCACCAACAAAGAAGCCTCCAGCAAACATGAATTGCTACCAACACTTGCTGCAGAAGAACCAATAATCCTAGATACTGCAGGAGAACAAGGAACAACAGCTTCTACTGAGAAAGCTCCATTGTCTTCAGACACATCTACTCATAAAGACAACCCAGCTAACAGTTTTAGCGAAACTGGTATAATAACGGAACCAAACTCCGAAAAATCTTTGGAAAGCAATGTACCAAGACTTAGTGAGACTGTTAGTTCTCATCAAGCTGTTGGTACAGGTACAAAACTACTTACTTGTCTCTGTGGCCATGACTTCACAGAAGTTATTAAAGACTTCGTGAAAATACTCATCAGTGACATAAAGTCGGAAGTTGTGAAGTCACTCAGTGAGGAGAATGACAATATCAAAAAAGAGGTTGAACAGCTGAGAGAAGAAAATACCAGGCTGAAGCTGCTCATTCAATCAACGAACAGCGAAAACCGCAGTAGTAGAAAACTACAGAAAAACAACCAGACAGAAACTGGTAGTCACAGTCAGTCAGTGGCTGCTAGTCAAACTAATCTCAACATGAAGCCGAAGGCTCAGCCATCGTCGCCAGCCGGTGTAAACAAACTTCACGAGAAAAACAACCAACAAAAACAGAGTGAAGTCAGTGAATCTTTATCAGGTGAGCAAGACCAGCATATCACAAAATACGAGTACCCCATCGAGGTCCAGATCACCAACAGATTTGACGCTCTACAACAAAGGTCTGTACCAGATGCTCAGCAGACAGACAGGACGCAACAATCATCTCAGTCAAACAACGCATCCCTCCTCCAGTCACGATCTAACCAAAAACAACGTGAACGAAATACGCAGCAAATTCCCATTCACAAAATCACGGACAGCACAACACATTTAATAATTGGGGATTCTCTGCTAAAGGGCGTGTATAGCGAGCGGATGTCCTTAGCAGACGAAGACATTGTCTCAGTAGTTGCAGTACTGGGAGCTGGTATTGCGAAAATAACGCAAACACTGAGAAGTTTTAATACAGACCAGGGCGTGAGGAAAATCTCAGTAGATGTTGACATAAATGACAGCATGAATGACCAGAACATCAGACGTTCCGACATGCAGGCTTTGACTTCCGCCATCAAGGAAAAGTATCTGACTGCAGCCATCTTCCTATCTTCCATCATTCCACCCTGCTCCAGTCCTGGACGCCGCCTGGTAGACATCAACAACAAGGCACTTCAGTCATACTGTCGTGTTAACAACATTGTCTTCATAGACCACACTGTGTTCTTCATCTCAGCCTCTGGTGCCCCGAAGAAACGGATGTACAGGGACCACATACATACATCAACACTTGGTACTAGCATCCTTGCCAAAAATCTAAAGTTTCCAGAACGTACACTACAGAAAGACGTAGTACAGTTGGATGTCCACAAACAACACCCACGTCCAACAAAAAACCCCCATAAAGCCAGCTCTACTCCGAGCACTAAAACCACAGGGACCCCCACATCGGCACCACCTGTTCCACAGCAAACCACCGACTATTATGACACAATGTTTCCACCCCTACCCTCACGTCAGTCTCAGACGGTCAGACGAGCCGTTACGAGCGTCAACAACGTCAGGATTCTTCCTCAGTCGCACAGCTCATTGGAAGAGCTCAACACACAAGCACGTTCCATGCAACATCCTCAAAGAAATCTGGAGCTGCAGTATTTGTTGCAATTTAGCCCTGCAGCCTTGAGTCATGCCTATATGTTATCTCTGCATAATTCACAATGGCATGGTACCTTACAGACACCACATGCCTTAAACTGATGGCAGTATCATCGTAATCCATCACAAACTGAAACCTTCAACCCGCAATGTCGAAAAAGAATTATTACTCAGCAAGACATAGTGACTGATATCTTCATTCTTACGTTTATTTAGAATTCTTTACGTTTTATTATTGCATTTTATTTCATGCCCCTTTTCCTTTGTATCTATTTTTCTAATTCTTCTCAACTTTCTATAGGTCCTGGCAGTTTGTGAGTTGTATCTGTTTGTGTGTGAGAACTATATACTTAATTACTCAACTTGTTAGTGATTTCACATATTTCAGCGTTTAATTATTTAGTAGTTAGACGTGTCTCTCTTTCAGCTTCCAATTATTTCAGCTAGTGAGGTGTGTACCAGTTGAAAGTTTAATATACAGAGTGTATCTCTGTGTAGTATTTAAAAGTTTATTTACTTCAGTATTAAGTATCATAACAGGAATTATTTTCAAACCAGTAAAAGGAGACAGGAAAATAAAATGACCCCGCCTACCGAAAAATGGTTACATAAAGAAGGACTTCGATTAGGCCATCTGAATGTATATCACCTATTAGGTAAAATTCCTGAAGTAATATATATATTACATTAAAATTTCCACATTTTTGGCTTCTCTGAAAGCCGTTTAAATAGGAACATAACCGATGAAGATATTAGAATTAACGGTTTTAACCTGATCCGGCATGACCCAACCAGGAAACTAGAAACAGGTCTAGTAATGTATGTATCCACAACTATCCACTTTAGTCGTAGAGAAGACCTCGAATCATCAGAGGTAGAGTGTATTTGGGTGGAAGTTAAAATGTCATTTATGTTATCATGTGCAAACGTTGCGGTTTGAAGTACATAGGGGAAACTGGCTTACGGTTAGGAGATCGATTTCGCCAGCATCTCAATGATATTTCTAAGAGGGCCTGGACACCTGTGGCTAAACATGTTTGCCTTGGTAAGCACAGGGGCAAACAGGACATTTCGGTTAGTGCGATCCGCTCTTGTTCCGCAGATGTACGATCTCGGAGGGTCCTAGAACAGCGCCTTATTTTCCAGACTGGCTGTCTCCACCCAGCTGGAATTAACAATGTCTTCAGCTTTCTGTAACGCCTTTATTTTTCCACTGGCCTTTTTTATACTCTACTTTCTTTCTCTATGCTACCCCTCCCTACCACCGTCATATTTCCTTCTCTGCCAGCATATTGGTCTTGTCCCATTCACCAGTTTTACATTTCCTCCCTGTAGGTGTTTAAGTTCTTCATTCATTATCTCTCGCGTCCTCTTTTCTCTCCCCTTTCCCCCCACCCCCCCCCCGACACCTCTAGCGGCTATCATGTTTCTATTGCCTTCCCCCAACCCCTTTCTCCCACTTGTTCTGCTCCTCTCTCTCCGTTTCTTCGCTATGATTGGCTACATCGGGAATCTTTTGTCTGTAGGCAACGGTTGTTTTTTTTGTTTTTTGTTTTTGTTTTTTGTTTTGTTTTTTTTTCCCTCCTCCTTCTTCCACACACATTTCCGCTTTACTGAGAGCAAGACGCTTCAGATAAGTTATATATGTTTGTATTTTGTTTTTGCATGTATCCTCGAATAAGGCTCACGCCGAAATATCGGATGTTGTATGTTTTTCATTTATACATTCTCATACTTTATATTCGTTTTTTTCTCACCTTGCTCACTTCCTCCCTCACTTTGTAAAACTGCACCATACACCTCTATCTACCTTATTTATATTAACCAGTTTTACTGCAGTCGCCATCCCTTTTATTTGAAGTTAAAATGCCAAACCAGAGTCCATTAATTATTGGACTTTTGTACCGTAATCCAAATGCATCATCTCTGTGGTATGATCACTTCACGACTATGATGGATGAGGTTCCAACCTTTAGGTTCAAAGATATTATCATTCATGGAGATTTCAACATAGACCAAATACAATCAAATCGAACTTGGAGCAATATTATATTATCCTATAATCTTTGCCAAATTAACACCAAACCTACCAGAGTAACAGAAGTATCATCCACATTATTAGATCATATATATGTAGCCTAACCAGAAAACATCATTGAATGTAACATCCCTCATACTTCGTTAAGTGATCATTACCCAGTCTGCTGTACTTGGACAAGAAAGGGGTATAAACTTCCTAAACACAATCACACCAGTATGAAATTTAGAAGCTTCAGAAAATTTAACCTAGAATTATTCCTTAATGATTTGCAAGAATCTTCACTTACACACGTGTACCAACTAACTGACCCTGATGAGGCAATAGAATATTGGCTAAAGATCTTCAGAGATATATTAGACAAACATGTCCCCATGAAAGAGGCGAGAGTAAAACACCAGACGAAGTCACCTTGGATAACACATGAAATACTACAGTCCATGAGAGAATGTGACCGGGCGCACAAAATCAAGGACTTTATGATCTACCGTTCACTCAGAAACAAAGTTCAATACTTAATAAGACAAGAGAAAAAAATCACTTCAGGAATCTAATACAGAATAAATCAGACAGTAAATCAATTTGGAAAGCCATAAATACCATATCAAATAAAAGAAAAGAATTTGATTCTCAAACCATCAATCGTGCATACACTAGCGCACATATCAGTACACATTTCAGATAAGAAATCAACGTTCTTAAATCATCAATATCAGCTCCTGTATGCGACTTACATGAACTACAAACATTCCTGGACAGCAGATGTACTGATTTTAAACAGTTACACATTCCATTCTTAACAGTCAGTGAAGTTCACAGTTATCTCTTAACCTTAAAAAACCAACACTACAGCTGGACTTGATGATATTAGTAATAAGATCTTACGTTATGCTGCACCTGTCATTTCACATACACTAACATATATTTACAACCAGTGCATTGCAAAATGTTATTTCCCTGAGGCTTTTAAAACTGCTAAGGTATATCCTCGCTTTAAATCTGGCTCATCCAACAATCTTACCAACTATAGACCAATATCCATATTATCGTCATTATCAAAACCACTCGAAAAACACATACACAAAATGACTCTACGACACATGCAAGAGAACAATTTACTCATAGACAGTCAGTCAGGCTTTAGACCCAATCATTCCTGCCACACAGCTCTTACCAAAATGACAGAAAACTGGTTAGTAAACATAAATGACGACAGACTGTGTGGAGCCATCTTTGTCGACTTTAAAAAGGCATTCGATATGATTGACCACGATATTCTTGTAAGAAAAATAAAGACATATAAATTGCACCCTAACCTAATAAAATTAATTGCATCGTTTCTTTCAGACAGACAACAGGTAGTATTCTTCAACAATTCTCTATCAAATTCTGCTACAGCTGACACTGGTGTTCCGCAAGGTTCTATTCTAGGCCCGTTGCTCTTTGCTATCTATATCAATGATCTTCCACTTCATCTTAAACACTCTTCTTGTGACCTTTTTGCCGATGATTGCACAGTCTACACCAATGACTCTCTCTCTCTCTCTGAACCTTAAGTGCCCAGGGCACATGGGGCTTCCACAAGGGTTTTCCACAAATGCCTGCCTTTTTTTCTGCTCTTGCCCATGTGAGCCTTTACACCAGTGACTACGATTGTGTTAATCTAGAATCAACTCTTCAGGTCGAGTTATACAATTTAATCAGATGGAGCAAAAATAATGGCATGATTATAAACACCGATAAAACAAAATCAATGCTCATAACAACAAGACAGAAACTACAAAACGCAACAAAAACAACACTTCGGCTCTGTACAGAAACATCACCGATAGAAAACGGTAGCGAGCACAAAACACTAGGTCTTATTATTGACCAACATCTGACCTGGAACTCTCATGTGCAATGTCTAACAAAACTCATCGCACAAAAAGTGTACCAATTAGCTAAAATTAAGCACTTCATCGATCAAGACACTAGGAAGACATACTACATATCTCATATACAAACACATTTAGACTATTGCTCAACAGTTGGGATGGTTGCTCAGTGTCAAATACAAAGAGGCTTCGCTCACTCCAAAAGCGAGCAGTAAAGCTTATTAGTGACAGAGATCAAGCACAAACAACTAACCATCACAAACGTATCAAAATACTACCTCTTAAGAACAGGTTCCTCTTCAACAAAGCCAAGTTAGTACATCAAATTCTTTCACGGCATGCCCCGCCTTATCTATGGAACCTGTTTAAATTTAGCCCAAAGTGCAGCCAACGCTTGAACAACATATGTCTTCCAAAACCTAGACGTGATCTTTACAAGAAAAGCTTTAGTTATTCTGCTGCTCATCTTTGGAATACCCTCCCATCCTATATAAAAATATACATTATAGTCCTTCTTACAACTACAAGCTTTCCCAATATCTATTTGATGTCGACTACATACCTCCATGAATTATACAACTTAAAAGTTATCTTAAACTGCTCTTACAGACACCGAATACAATTAATTGTTTTCTGAATAGTCCAGAAAATTTTGTTTAGTAGATAGTCATTTATAATGTATGTAGTTACTTCTGTACTGAGTGAATGTTTAAGAGCGAAACGTAAATGTTATATTTTATTTTATGTCTCTCAGCTTCAATGTTAGTTATGTTTGTTATATGAACAGCATATTTGTAGAATGTCTGGAATAGAGTGAAAGATGTATGATAAAGGGCAGAATGTCAGACGGGCCTGCGTGCCCAATTCTTAACCCTTTTGAAATAAAGATCAGTCAGTCAATCTATCAATCAATCTATCAATCAATCAATCAATCTTACAATTCTTAGAATGCGAAGTATGGGTGTCTGTTTTATACTGTCTTGTAGCTGTCGTGTAACAGTGGCAGACCATTTGTTGCTGGATGTGCTTTAATACTGGTCTTACTCCAGCTCTTGTCCTGATTGTGCTAGTTTTTTTTTTTTTGGAGGGAGGTTGTTGGTTATATTATTTTTCTCCTCAAAATCTTATTCCTGATGATTTTCTATTTATATTTAGCTGTTAATATCCATGTTTGACATTGATTGCATAGAGTTGGGAGAAAGATTATATTGTACAGTGCTTGTATCTACAGTGGTACATTTATTTTTAGTGAAGATGGCATTTGTTTAAAGATCTGGTCTGCCTTACTGCATCTGCTCTCACATTTCACTCTGATTTTCTAGGCCGATAATGTTGTAATCCCTAATATATACGAAATACTTGTTTCAAAATCTGGTTACCTGAGATCTTTGTTGGGTTTTTTCCCTCCGACAATGGTCATGGCATCGTTTTTGTATTTTTTTTCAGCACTGATTTTCATGCTGTGTTTTTTGCATGCCCTTGGTAAGTCATCCTTGTTCTGTTGTAGGTCTTCCTTCAGTGTGGTGGCTAGATGTGCTTGGTTGTCAGAAAAAAAGCATTCGTTAACGCTTCATCGATTGAATGTATACTGAGGGCTTTCTGAGGTGGACCGCATTATTTCTGCAGCTCAGAGCTATAACGTAGCTCAACTGTGGAATTCTCACTATTATAAAGGAACAAATAAGCACATAGCAAACCTAGGTTGATTAGCAACCTTTGCGTAGAAATAATGGGTCAGAGACAGGCTAGTACCGGAAGTGCACAATTCTGGGAAAGGACCGTCTCTGGCAAGGTATATAAAGAAAACATGATAGAATTTTAAAAGGTCGGCCTTTGTACGCTGAGAACCTAGGTACCAGCGGGTCGGAGGAAGGTCATTTGTCGTGCAAGCGTGAATGAGATGTTCAATGTCGGTTGAAAACCAAGTATATGTAAGTTAATAATCGGTCCCCTGTGAACAACTGTGTTAAGAACACACTTATCTTAACATAGTGAAACAGGGAACATCGGATCTGATTGCTTAAAAAAGCTCAGAAATCTGTAGCAACCAACACTAATTTATTATTGTTATAAAGTATAATGTCATTCTCTTATAAGGCAAAATTTTTAGGGAACAGAAAACATTCTGTAAAAGAAAGTGGGAACATAGAACTGAGAAATCTGCTAGTAGCCTTTTGTTTATTATAGGAGTGTCAGATAACTCAGACAAAATGCTATGTACGCTAAGAAAACCCACTCGCCTGTGGGAAAAATGACAAGCACAAATACTCCTACTAGGAGAGAAGGCCCTCCAGCTTTTGACATTGCACACTCGTCAATAGGTGGAGCTGAGATCTTGGCCTGGGGCAGCGCTGGGCTGTTTAGGATGGTGGATGGGTGGGGACACAGAGATCATCTGGGGGGATGGAGAAAGTTTGATGGAAATCAACAAGTCCAGGACGTGACAAGCCTATAGGTCTCTACAATAATGGCTATCAGAATGAGGCAAACAAAGCAGCCAGCAGACTATAGGTGGCGGGGAATGGACATCGTTGAAGCACCATCAGATCCCTCATCCCAAAGTCGAAGTGTCTCTGTGAAACTGTCTCAAAAACGTCGGAAGGGCCGGTGTTGCACTTTGGGCCTGATCTCAGATTCTCACTGAAAGACCTCCTGGATATGAAAGAAAGACTGAGGACAAAAACCAAAATATGAAAATGTCCGTAACAAAAAAGAAAACCATTCGAGCCCGGACGTCGCCTTGTAAAAGGTCCGCGCCAGGTGGTTCGCCCCCGGGCTACCCTGAGCGAAAAATCAGCTACGGAGGGCACACAATCTTCACATTAACATTTCTTGACTTAAGCCAAAGCCCTCAAAATTAAGCAGACAGCTGAAAAAAGTCATCATCCATATTGCGATTACAAGAAACTCTCGGTGCCTGGATACGCCATGTACAAATGTGAATGTGGTAAATGCAGGGGTATTGCCACACTCTTGAAAAATGACATCTAAAGAGAAGTTAAAAACAGAACGTTCAATGAGAATGATATCCAGGAGATTACAGCATGACATGATGGACTGCGGTACAGTCTGTATAATGTTTTTTGTCCCCCGAATTCTAAAAGTCGAATCTACACACACAGCACAGACATGCAGAAAACTATCATTGTAGGAGATGTTAATGCACATCTACCATCACTAGGATACAAAGATCGAAACCCTATGGGAAACAACATTGAAGAGCTATGCAACACCAGCAACATGATAATATTGCAAGACTCCTCCTCCCTACCAACACTCCTCCACAGAGCCACTGGATACACATACAGACCTGACCTCACCATTGTCTCAGCAGACATCCACAACGGTTGTACTCTGAGAGTGCTTGATGACTTAGGAAGCGACCATCACCCCATCCTTCTACAAATTTCTCACACGCGAAACCAAAGACCACACAAACTCCCTCGCTGGAATTATAGAAAAAGCAGATTGGGAAAATTCAGAACGCTGACAGATGAAAACCTATCAAAATTAAATGACAACACAAACATTGACACACTCTACACCAACATAATCCAACTCATACTTGGAGTAACCTACAAAACAATCCCCCGAGGATGCAGAAAGAAATATAACCCCTTCTGGACAAAATCTCTGGAAAGCCTAGTCAAAAAAGGAAGAGCAGCCAAGAAGACTACGAAGAAAAATCCTACGCCAAGAAACCAAAATAGAGTACAATAAACTAACAGCTAAGGTAAGACTTAAAACTAAAAAAGCAAAGAAAGAGAAGTAGTTAAGCACATGCAACAATCTCAACCTCAGAAATGATGGAAAGAAGGCTTGGAAACAATTAGATAAGATGTCAGGAAAAAAAACTAACTAACCTTAAGCCAATGCGAATCTCTGGTCGAGTCCTCTCAAGTGGCTCAGACAAAACCAGTACTTTTAACAAATTCTTTGCTGTCACCAGCAAATCTTCCAACAGGAAAGTACTTGACAAGGCGCTGGGAAAAGTTCTGAGAAGTAAAGAGAAATCTAGCTTGACAAACATTCCACTTTTTGAGGAAGACTGTTACCATCCATGAACCTCAGAGTGCTACGGGTAAACTACAGCTAAGAAAGGCACCAAGACAAAACAAAATATCAAATGGAAAGATCCTTCATCTGGGCTCAACTTCATTAACAAGATCTGGCAAAGAGGAGTACTACCAAAATCTTGGAAGTCAGCCATAGTTAGACCTATCCTGAAAAAAAGGAAAGCCAGAAGATGACCTAAAAAGCTTTAGACCAATCTCATTGACTTCCAACATTGGTAAGCTAGCAAAACGAATGCTTAACAATAGATTGTACTGGTGGTTGGAATCTCGGGGTCCCTCAATAACTTTCAGGCATGTTTCCGCAAAGGATCAAGAACAGAAGACCAACTATTTATCCTCACTCAAAGTGTAAAAGACAGTGTTTTAAACAATAGAAACTCTGTAGCTGTCTTTGTAGACCTCCATCAGGCATATGACAGGGTCTGTTAAAGATGCAAAACATGGGCATACACGGAAAAATGTATCAATGGGTTAAAAACTACCTGAGTAACAGGACCATACAAACTCAGATCAATAACAGACTGTCAAACAAATGCACCCTGGAGGATAGTCTGCCATAAGGTTCTGCTCTTAGTTGCACCTTTGTTCCTAATCTTTATAAATTACCTTCCCGACTTGTTGAACACCCACAAAGCCATGTTTGCCGATGACCTTGTCATATGGAGTAGTGGAATAGACCTGCAGCTGGCTGCTGAGAGACTTAATAGAGCCCTCCTCACCATATTAGCCTATTGCAATTTCTATAGCTTGAAGATCAATGTTAGTAAAACTACATATAAAGTCTTCACTCTTAGCAACAAACTAGCAAAGACTGAACTGAAAATAACTCTTGATGGTGCTCAAATCATGAAAGAAAGAAATTCAACACACCTTGGTGTGAAACGTGACAGAAAATTGAACTTTAAAGAGTTTATGGATGAACTAGCAAAAATCAAAAGGCATCCAAAAGACTAAACTTACTTAAGCGACTTGCAAGTACATCCTGGGGTGCTGACAAAGCAACACTCAGACAACTGTACACAGGATATGTTAGATCTATACTAGATTACAACCTCCTCCTACAGGTCACAACATCAAAGAGCTCTCGTACACAAGTAGACAGAATCCAGAACCAATCCGTTCATTTTATTTGTAGGGCAATGAAATAACATCCACAGATGCATGTGAAATTGATACAAACATAGAGTCATTAGATATAAGACGCGAAAAGCCAACCATTGAGGCAGTAGAAAGATATAAACACATGCCCCAAACCATCCTAACAGAACTGTGGTTGATAAATGGAAGCATAATAATAGACTGAAACTGAAAATTCCAGTCCACATAGCAGAATAGTTAAACACAAGACACAAACTCCCTGAAGACAGAGAAAAACTTACAAAAGTAAAAGACATCCCACCAAACCCAAACTACACACTTCCTCAAACTAACACCAGACTCAAGAACAAATCAGCGAACAAATCATCAGATCCCAACATCCTAATGCTGTGTGCACTGGAATCCTATCCCAAGGACTGGATCCATGCATACACTAATGGGTCAGGATTCAAGGAAACAGAAGATGCAGGTTATAGGTTAGTCATATGTGTGAACACAAGATAACAAGCCACATTTCTGCTCCTTGTGGATCTCTCTGCTCCAGTTATGATGCAGAGATGCATTCAATATTAGCAGCCCTGGCAGCCACCACCACCAAATACAAAAACATCGCCACTCGCCCAAAAAAGCTTGTTATTTTCTCAGACTCCCAGTCTGCTCTCCAGGCCCTTGAAAACTTGATACCATCAGCTGATCACATTACAACTGACATACTCAGTCAATAAACCAGCCCCTCGCCTCCTGTGACATTAAAGACCACCTACAGTGAATACCAGGGCACATAGATATCAGAAGAAATGAACACGCTGACAGACTGGCAAAGAGTGGAGCCACCATGTCACAGCCCCACATTTCCACCAACATGAGAACAGCTATAAATAACAACTGCAAACAGCAGTGGATGGACAGCTGGGCCAGTAATCCAAGCGGAAGATATATATATATATCTGCCAAAGCCTAACCCCGGAGACCACATCAACAGGTTATGTCGTAGAGACCAATGCACAAATTTAGGTTGCGAACAGGACACATTACCCTCAACAAGCACTTACACAGAATGACCGCTGATCACACACCATAATGCATGCACTGCAACATACAACAAGAAGAAACTGTTAAGCACCATCTGCTGGACTGCAGTGTATTGAAGGACCTTCGGAAGAACCTGATACCACCAAACTCTTCGATCACCGACATTCTGTATGGAGGTATAGAACAGCTGTAGAGGACCTGTACGTTTCATTATCTGGCACAAGGGAAAAAGAGTGAAAACTCGTAAACCCGGGAATCAGAAAAATCAAAGTCAAAAGTTAATAATCGGTTTGTATTTTTGTGATGTCGATGGCTGCAAGCTGTGTCCATTCTGTGCTTTCCTCCTCCCACCAGGCCTGACCTCACTTAGGTATGATTTAGATAATGGAAATAGACATTGAATAATCAGAATTCCATATTAATATAATTATTCTGTGTAAGATGCTCATGTTTAGCAACATGCAAATGGTATGGCTGTTATGTGTGCACATGATTATGTGTTTTATGGCTTAAAGAACGAGTTTTAAGTAATTATGCACAAAAAGACAAAGAAGTGAAGGAATCATGCCGTCAAGATAAACGTCAGTATTATGACAACTTAGCAGAGACAGCAGAGAAAGCAGCATATACAAATGACATGAAAACCATATATAAAATCACAAAGCTGATGACAGGTAACTTCAATACAAGATGTGAAAGTGCAGTAAGAACACAAAATGGACAACTGGTCAGTGGAGAAAGAGAAAAAATTGAAAGATGGAGGGAACACTTTAACACCCTACTAAACAGAACACAAGCAGCACAAGCAATAGATATACCTGAAGCAAAAGCGGAACTAAACATCAATACAGGACCAATAACAATAAATGAAGTAAAAGAGGCGATAAAGATGCTAAAATCAGACAGGGCACCAGGTGAAGATGAAGTGACTGCTGAGATGTTGAAAGCAGAAGAAACAGAAACACCAAAACAACTTTGCCGGATATTACAACAAATTTGGGATTTAGAAAAAGCCCCAGAGGAGTGGAAAACTGGTCTTATAGTAAAACTACCAAAGAAGGGTGACCTCAGAGATTGCGGGAACTGGAGAGGCATTACCCTACTGCCACTCACTAGTAAAGTATTTTGCAGAATAATCATCAACAGAATTGTACCAACACTTGAGGAAAAACTTCGGAAAGAGCAGGCAGGATTTAGGAAAGGAAGATCATGCATAGACCATATATTTGTACTTAGACAAATATTAGAACAGGCAAATGAATGGCATAGCACAACATATGCATTATTCATAGATTTTGAGAAAGCCTTTGACAGTGTCAACAGAGATGCACTGTGGAAAATCCTAAGATGGCATGGCCTCCCCCATAAAATAGTTAATGTAATCAAAGCCCTATACGAGGGTTTTCAGTGCAAAGTTATCTGTGGAGAACATACCTCCAGCAGCTTTAGGGTACAAACAGGAGTGAAACAGGGATGTGTACTATCACCAACATTATTTATCTTGGCAGTAGACTGGTTAATGAAGGAGGCAACATCAGACAAACGCAGAGGATTACAATGGACCCTTAACACAGTGCTGGAGGACCTTGACTTTGCGGACGACATTTGTCTATTATCAAGCAGTCACAAAGATATGCAAGATAAAATAAACAAGTTAACCCAGAATGCAAACAACATAGGACTAAAGATCAACGTAGGAAAGACAAAGTTAATGAAGCAAAATGTGAACAACAGAAATGTACTCAGAGTAGATAACAAGTTAGTGGAGGAGGTCAACGAATTTGTATACCTTGGCAGCAGAGTAGTAGAAAATGGAGACAGCACAGAGGACATCAACAGCAGACTTACTAAAGCAAACCAGGCTTTTGCAATGCTGCAGATATATGGAAATCAAATAAACTAAGCATAAATATGAAAATCAGGATATTTAAGAGTAATGTTCTAAGTGTACTACTCTATGGAAGTGAATGCTGGAAAATCACCAAAACCATAGAAAACAAGTTGAATTCTTTCCAGACTAAATGTTTACGTAGAATTAAAAAAATATTTTGGCCAAACACCATAAGAAATAACATCTTATTGGCAGAAATGCAGATGAAACCACTGACAACAATTATTGAGGAAAGACGATGGCGATGGTTGGGACATGTGCTCCGAATGACTGACAACTCACTACCAAAAATAGCACTAAGATGGACACCACAGGGGAGCAGAGGTAAGGGTAGACCAAGAGAGACATGGAGAAGAACAACAGAAAGGATGTTGAGCAATAGAGGGCTCACCTGGGCAAGAGCAGAAAAAAAGGCGAAAGACAGGCATTTGTGGAAAACCCTTGCGGAAGCCCCATGTGCCCTGGGCACTTAAGGTTCAGAGAGAGAGAGATGTTTGCATACAGTATAAGCAAATTAGTTAGTTTGTGATTACAGTCAGAATCTTAATCTTTTGAGTATGATTATTTTGAGATTTTATGCAGAGGACGGTTTTTTGTAGCACATCAAACTAACATGTATGTGTAAAATTGTTTCACTGTCCTCTGTTAATTTATCGTTGATCTATTTTTGTAGGATTCCAAATATTGAAATACATTGTTTTAATGATTTTGTTATTAAATACGAGATAAACTGATAAATAACCACATTATATATGATGATCCTTTGTTTTGATTTTGCTAACTGTAGAAACGATGAATAACAACATATAAATGATGTTCCTGTTTAAGAAGACTTGTTTGTGTTATTATTTATTTTTCTGTAATGTGTGAATGTCTGTACAATCTTCAGTCCTCATGTACCAAATAATGATTAGATCACGGCCAATAAAAATACAATATAGCATCTTATAAATAACAGGCAATTAATAGGCCATTTAAAATGTTTATTCCTACACTATGTACTTTTGTCTTCTTCACATATCTTGATGTATCAAATATCTTGATATTCTACCCCGCACGAATAGATTTCAACAACGCGAAGTTAATTCATAAAATTATATTGCACAATCCTCCACATTAGGTACGAATATTGTACAAACCGAACCCAAAACACAGCCAGCGCTTAAGCACTTGTATTCTCCCAAAACCAAAGCTTGACATGTTTTAAAAAAAACGTTTCTCTTACTTAACTGCCCACCTTTGGAATACCTTACAAGTTCATGTTATACTTATAAGTAATATCCATTCTTATAACTTAAAACGTTTTCAAAATCTGTTTGATATGGACTATATGCCTCCCTAAAATGTATTTGTGTTTATGTGTATTTGCACACATGTATTAATATGTATAAGTATATATTCGTATATATGTGAATGTCTATATATGTGTATATGTATCAAATAAGTATGTGTGTTACATATATATATATGTGTGTGTGTGAGTGTATATACTCTCAAAGCCTAAATTAGTTTAAAGTATGTCTTGATTATTGTATTTTTTATACTGCTTTTCTATACAATTGTTACTTTTGAGTGAATGTAAGAATGTAAGTTTATTTCATGTAGTTACATCTTCTTCTTCTTCTTCGTTCGCACTGTCTGTCTATATCTGCAGTCCTGTCTCTTGGACAAATTTCACTGTTTTTTGTAATTCATGTATGGAACCGCAGAGCTTATCTTCTTTAGTGGTTTCACTGGGCCAGTAATTACTTCTCAGTGTCTCGTAGTTGGTGCAATTCTGGAGGATATGTTCAACAGTTTGGGGCACCTGGGCACATGTACATAGATTGGTAGTACCAACCTTAAACTTTGTATACATATGACTTCGGAGTCGATTGTGTCCTATTCGGAGACGGAAGATGGTGACTTGTTCCTTTCTGTTTAGCATGTGATAGTCATCATGTGGTGGTGTTTGTGGCGTCCTGTAGGTTTTTATCATGCTTTTCTTCTGATTATAGGTGATTGGTAAGTCTGGTTGCTCCATTTCTGTGCCCTCTTTGGCCAGACGGTCAGCTTTCTCATTGCCTGATATCCCACAGTGGGAGGGAATCCATTGCAAAGTGACTCCGTGTTTTAAGCCAATTTTTGACAAGGCATCTTTAAGGTCTGGTAGTTTGTTGCACTGAAGAGCTTCCAGTACTGATCTTGCATCTGTGAGAATTACTACGTGACATGTATCATTTCTGGAGTCTGATAGTTTTTCAACTGCAGCAATAATTGCCCTAACTTCTGCATCAAAGTTGTTGCAGTATTTTCCAGTGGGTATGGAAATTTTGTCAATGGTGTTGTTTGGATATTCAATATGTGCTCCTGCCCCTCCATTCTTTATGGTATTGTATGCAGATCAGTCTGTATACACACCTATCCAGGTGTCACATGGATATTTATCATCTAGAACACTAAGTGTGGCTGTTGATCTTACAAGACTGCTCTGCATCTCACCATTCTGCACACCTTTCACTTCAGTCTGAATAGTCATTTGTGTATAATCTGCTTCTTTCCATGGTGTATGCTCTGGTACAGATGATAATGGAGCGACTATAGTTGGAAGGTCAAGTACAGCTTACGCATACGCTTGGCCTGATGAATGAAGCTGCTTCTTTTAAGCCATCTTAGTGCCAAGTTATTGAATCTCTCCTTCAGGGGATGGCTTACAGAGCTGAGGAATTTTTCTCCCATGATCATGACCTTTGTGTCCCTACGTTCCTTTAGCGGTTGAACACCAACTATTTTCTGCATTTCTACTATTAGTGTGGACCTCATGGCACCTGTGATAATCCGTAGTGACTGATTTTGAACCTTGTCTAGATTATGCAGCGTAGTGTTTGATGCTGTTCACCAAGATGTTGAGCCATATTCTAAATGTGGTAGAATACTTTGCTGATATACATTCTTGAGGATTCTTTCACTAGCTCCCCATGTGGTTCCACTCAATTTTCTTAATATGGCTAGTTTTCTTCTGGCTTTTGCTTCTGTACTGTTGATGTGTTGCTTCCAGGTCAGTTTTGAGTCAAGAGTCACTCCTACGTAAGTGGGTTGGTTGTCAATCCTTACGGATATTTCATTTACAAAGATCTTACCTGCTGTCTGTTTAGATGAGAGAGTGAACAGAGTGGTACTTGATTTCTCTGTGTTTATACTTACACACCATTTGTTTGCCAATGATGTCAGGATGCCTGCTTCTCTTTGAAGTCTCTGTGTAGCGACTGTCGCATATTCATCTGTGCACCACATGACCAGATCATCTGCATACAGTGCCGCTCTTTGATTCCATAGGGAAGTTCCTTGACCAGGTCATTAATGAATACAAGGAATAGTGTAGGTGAAAGGACTCCTCCTTGTGGTACACCGTGTCGCAGCAGTACCTTCTGGGTTTTGTGTCCATCCATTACTACTCTAGCTCTTCTACTGTGTAAATAGGACTTTATCCAGTTGTACAGTCTTCCATTTACATTGCAGTTTCTTAGCTTCCACAGCAGACCTTTTTTCCATACTTTATCAAAGGCTTTCTTCAGGTCTATCCACGCTGCTAGTATATGTTTACATAAATCAGAGCGTGGAATGTATGGACAAGAGACAGTTTATTATTTATTTATGTAATCATTTAATTGTTTATTCATGATTATTGTGCTCATTAACAAATGCTGAATGACTGTGACTAAGTGAAAGCTGTATGATGAAGAGGCAGAATGTTAGACGTGCCTGCGTGCCCAATTCTAAACCCCTTGGAAATAAAGTATGTTCGTTCGTTCTTTTTTGTATATGTTGTCGATATTTGTTAAAATACTTATATAATCATCAGCAGCTGTCCTTTGAATCATACTCGACCATACATAAACGTCTGTTAGTAAACAAGGTGCTCAGTAACAGTTTGTGTGATTTTTATTTGTTTCTATACTTCACTAACAGATACAGTAACTTATGTGTAGGATAATCATTTTAGAGAAAACAACTTTAAACCAGCCGTTAAATATAAAACGAAACATTGTTTCAAATCACCCGCAGAGAATGTGTTGATTATTTTTTTCTTTTCTTGCAACTTACTATTAAAAACTACGACAACCAATTGCTTAGTAAATTACAATGGGTTTTATGCGCACAAGATTTTCACATATTCGAATGTATATTTTCAGCGGACAAAGCTTGAATTCTCATAAGATACAACAAATTGACGAGAATAAACGTCAGGGAAGGTGGTTTCATGTATCATTTGTTCAGTTCAGATTTTGTCTCAGTTCGTGTTCTTCCAGGTTTTCAATATTTCTAAAAATAAATTACATTGTGATTGTGATTTAAGACACTTGTATACCGATGTGAAAATTATAAAGTACATGTATATCATCATAGTTGCATAGTATCAGACTTGAGCTTTGGCAAACAAGCAAAAACTTAGAAACAAAATGAGATACACGATAAAAGCAATCAACAAGTCTTGGATATTTATGTAATTTTCTTCTTAATCATACCCGATCAACAGAATGTCTGCTTCATCTCTCTCTCTCTGAACCTTAAGTGCCCAGGGCACATGGGGCTTCCGCAAGGGTTTTCCACAAATGCCTGTCCTTCGCCTTTTTTCTGCTCTTGCCCAGGTGAGCCCTCTATCGCACATCTTTTCTGTTGTTCTTCTACATGTCTCTTTTGGTCTACCCTTACTTCTGTTCCCCTGTGGTGTCCATCTTAGTGCTATGTTTGGTAGTGAGCTGTCAGTCATTCGGAGCACATGTCCCAACCATCACCAGCGTCTTTCCTCAATAATTGTTGTCAGTGGTTTCATCTGCATTTCTGCTAATAAGATGTTATTTCTTATGGTGTTTGGCCAAAATATTTATCTAATTCTTAGTAAACATTTAGTCTGGAAAGAATTCAACTTGTTTTCTATGGTTTTGGTGATTTTCCAGCATTCACTTCCGTAGAGTAGTACACTTAGAACATTACTCTTAAATATCCTGATTTTCATATTTATGCTTAGTTTTTTTGATTTCCATATAGTCTGCAGCATTGCAAAAGCCTGGTTTGCTCTAGTAAGTCTGCTGTTGATGTCCTCTGTGCTGTCTCCATTTTCTACTACTCTGCTGCCAAGGTATACAAATTCGTTGCCCTCCTCCACTAACTTGGTATCTACTCTGAGTACATTTCTGGTGTTCAGAGTTTGCTTCATTAACTTTGTCTTTCCTACGTTGATCTTTAGTCCTATGTTGTTTGCATTCTGAGTTAGCTTGTTTATTTTATCTTGCATATCTTTGTGACTGCTTGATAATAGACAAATGTCGTCCGCAAAGTCAAGTCCTCCAGCACTGTGTCAAGGGTCCATTGTAATCCTCTGCGTTTTTCTGCTTCATATTCTCATCGAATTCACAACAGACGGAAAAGAGTTTATTTATTAGTTTATTAATGACACTCGTCACACTTTTCTTGCGAGGAGGCACACTGGTCAACTTACTTGAGCTATGCATGGATATTATTGTTAATTTCAAATAAGCGCACCCAAAACAGTGTAAAAAAAAGCATGATTAAAAGACGAGAACTCAAAGATATAGTTAAGTCCTGAGAATGCGGTAAGCTCCCAGTTCCTGGCATCATCTACGACGATGTTGAGTGCAGATGTGTGGAAACTGTTGGGTCCTGGTAGTCGCGAACACTCGAGACGGTCCTGCGAATGGTAAAAAACCGGTTACATTTTATGTCTCAGCAGCACGCAACTCTGCGAATGCAGAGCAAGAGATTTGCAATGATTATTTGTATTATATCCTTAAACATCGCTGAAAAGTTTAAGCTTAACATTTTTATTAAATTTTAATGAAATTTATATTTGTACCCAAGAAATTTATAGTTTCGTTAACTTTTTTTCATTTCGTGGTTTTAATTTTATATCTGCGACAGCTGCAGTTTCGAAAATTTCATGAAAGGTTTGCCTGAATTTAGAACTCATTTTGTAATATAAGAATATGTTGATGCTGGAGTTGAGAGTCTGAAACGAGTATGCAATGGACCACATGGAAACACACATGTTGATATAACGACCTTTAATGTTGAACTCAGGTCCAACAGCAAAAGTCGCCATCGATACTATAGCTCCAGGTGTGTAGCAAACTATCATAACACTGGCTATCAACACAATCATCTTCACCATCTGCTTGTCTCGAGCAGGCATTAAACCACGCGAGTCTTGTGCAGAAGTCAGTTCTGTGCGAAGCGCTGAAGTTTGTCTTAATTTGGTCATTAAGACAATTGTGAAAATAATTACACCAACGAAAGACGTGGTGCTGAACAGGGAATGCGTGACGTAGCTTAATCCTTGCAAATTCTTCCTGCTGCTTGTAAAAACTATAGCAAACAGGGTTCTGTTGTATTCATCAACGAATGTCCAGTCAAGGTACGCAGAGGCATATTCTGGGATGAATGTCACTAGATTCAGAACGTATATAAAACAGACAGCCGTTGTTGTAGCTCTGGGGGTGAATATTTGTTTCACCTTCAGAGGCAACGCTATTGAGAGATATCTTTTTATTGTAATGTAAACAGTGATGTAGCTGGTGATTCTACAGAAACAAATATGAGGCCATGCCGCCGACAAATACATGACTTCCACAGGAACCCAGGGGACTCCGTATGTCGCGAAAAGAGGATTCATACAAACTGACGACCACTCCAAAGTGAGTAGACAACAGAGATCAGAAACAGCCAATCCAAGGAATGCTATGTTGGCGGTGTTAGTGAAGCCTTGTTTGCAGAATACTATAATGTTAACAATGTTCGCTGCGATCCCAAACATACCCATTGTACCACATATGAACACAAAATTGACAATTTCAAACAATTTTCTGTCATGGATACTGAGATCATGTGTAGTTGCATCTCCTAAAGGATATTCTAAACGCAACGACTTCTTTCCAGTTGTAATTTCCATGTCTGTAAAGTGCTGCTATGTTGTCAGTTGGTCGATGGCCTTGTTATATTTCCTCCTCCTGTTTATACATAGATCAGAATATTTTCATAACATTGAAGACATGTGATTTAGAAATATAAATGAATATCATCATCAGTGGTATTATATATATATATATATATATATATATATATATATATATATATATATATATATAAGAGAAATAAAGCCAACACAAGAAATCAGTAACAGACACAGTTTACAGGAGGATAATACTAAAAGTAATTTCAATCAGGCACTTGCCAATCATTCCACAACAGTCAGAGAAATATAGGAGATTGGTATAGATGAATTATGGAATTTTTGATTAATTAACAGCAGCAAAAGCAAGGGCTGGACTGAAAAAAAAATTAGAAAAGCATGGATATCAGAAAGCACATGGAAGTAAAACACGATCAGCCAAATTGGACATGTTGAATGTAAAAATATATATTGGAAAAGATCTGGGGAAAGCAAAATGCAAAGTAATAGACAAGAACGTAAAAAGTTCAGCTAAAAGACATAAAAGAGAATATATAGACAATATGGCGAAAGAGGCAGAGAAAGCAGCGAAAACAGGAGACAGCCAAACTTTATATAACATACAAAAGAGGCTAACAGGTACTATTACATGTAAAGAAAGACCAATCTTAGCAAAACTGGAAGCCTGTTAACATCAGTTAAAGACTAAAAGCAAAGATAGGCTGAACACTTCAACGAAATACTTAATCGACCACACCCAAAAGAATTGTTAAACCTTGAAACCGACTTACCAGCCCCACAACTAAATGTCAACCTAGATGAAATTAAGTTGAATGACATTGAAACAGCAGTGAATTTAATGGTTAACAACGGTTCTAAGGACTGCAAACGCGCCACAAACAGCCTCTGGCAGTCAAGTCCAGCTCCTGGCCTTCCCGTGGCAGAACTGTTTTTAACTGACAGGAGAAGGGGCGAGGGCGAATATCTGGCGCCTGAAAACCAGTTACTTAGGGTAGATGAGTGTCACGTTTGGTAGCTCATCTGCCGCTGTTGGCGAGATCTTCAGCTGCCGTGCGTGGAGCGGTGCTCTTCCCGGCCAATGAAGAAATTTGCAGATGAGGTTGCCGCGCAGCATCACTGCGGAAAAGGTGGTTGAAAGAATAAAGCGAAGCAAACAGTCAAATCACGGCACCTCTGGTCTGGAGGTCAGCCACGTCCTGAGTGCAGTCATATCGGGTGAAATGCATAAACCAGCTTGTCCCAGAGGTTAAGTCACTGCTGGCTTAACTTTTCAAATGCCGCGCGTGGAGTGAAGCTCCTCCCGGTTAAGGAAGTAAATGCGGAAATAAAGGTTGCTGTGCGGCGCCGATGGGAAAAGGTGGTGGAAAGTGAAGTTTAACCTGGTATGTCCAGTAGTATCGCTACGAGAACTATACCACGGCACCTCTGCTCTAGAGGCCGCCTACGTCCGAAATACACCTACACTGGTGAAATATGCCTAAACCGGCACACACCAGGGGTCGAACTCGATGGCTAGACATGTCATGCCACCTCCGCTCTAGAGGTCGGTAACGCCTGATAACCACCCATACTGGTGAATTTTGCCTAAACCGGCTCATACCAGGGGTGAATCTTGAAGGCTATGAATGTCACAGTACCTCTGCTCTAGAGGTCCGTCCCGTCCCAAACACGCCCATACTGGGATAATGCCTAAACCGGCTCAACCCAGGGGTAGAAGTCACTAGTGGCGAGGATTCATCCTCCTGGACAAAAGCTCCATCCTGGGCACAACTAGGAAGGGTAGCGGCCACGACTGCAAAATGCTGAAGTCGGAGACACTGGACCAGGGAAGTCTAGATAGGCAACCACCTCTCACCCGGCGGGGATGTCTGCGTATCCTAATCACGCTGAGGTTTTCCGGTGAGAAAGTCCAACCCTGGACTGGATGGGCGACCACCTCTCACCCGGCGGTGATACACGGGTATCTCAAAACACGTCGAGGTTTTCCGGTGAGAAAGTCCAACTCTGACCTGGGTGGGCTAACGCCTCTCACCCAGCGGGGATGCACTGATATTCCAAACACGTCGAGGTCTTCCGGTGAGAAAGTCCAACCCTAGACCAAACTGGTGCAATGAAAACCACGGTGTCACGCAATCCCGCTTCTGAGACCCACCAAGAATACAGGCTAAAGCACTGTGATACTCTGAACCCCTTGTGGTCCTTTCGTGGAACTCTTGTGGTCTATTTTGGACCACACAGGGGACCACGGGACCTAACGAGGACCACATGCGTGAATTCAGTAGGTTCACAGTGCGGTTTTTGGTGGTAGAAGTGAACGAAGAAGAAGAAGAAGAAGAAGAATGGTTAACAACAAAGGTGCAGGTGAAGATGAAATAACACATGAAATTTTATAAGCTATCAATAGTGACACATTGAGACTACTACAGGAAATGTTTAATAAGATTTGGAAAGAAGAAAAGGCCCATTCAAACTGGAAAAAATGAATCATTGTTAAAATACCAAAAAACAAAAGCAACACTACTGACTGTAACAGTCGGAGAGGAGTAACATTAATATCAGTTGTGTTAAAAGTATTTTGCAAGATCATTTTCAATAGACTTAAGTTATAGTGGATACCGCAAAGAGAGAAGAACAAGCAGGATTTCGAAAAGGGAGAAGCTATCTCGACCAGATCTTTAATCTAAGAATAATACGTGCAGAATATATTGAAAAGCAGAAACCATTAACAGTGAACTTTATATACTAAAAAAAAACATTTGACACCATACACAGAGATTCAAGAATGTATAAAATAAGAAAAAAGTAGGAGCAGCTTTATTATTTAACGATTGCAATGTTGTGACGTTTCGGCGTGAGCCTTAATCATACAAAAACATACAGGACGAAGAAACAGAGAGAGGAGATAAAGTATAGATTCACATGAATACTATTAAAAAAAATTTTTTAAAAGAGTACTTAGCTGTAAATTGCAAGGTGTGGCTTGTCTGGCGGTGTGTGTCAGGAATGGATCTAGTGGGACGTGGAGACTGTTTAAATAGAGACCTGTGACATGTGGTCAGTGGGTTGTAACTGGGGGTAGTGGATGGGGAACCGGGGAGGGGAGAGAGAGTGACGCAGTACCGACCTAGCTAGGAGAAATTGAAACAGATGATTGGGGAAGAGGGGTTGCAGAGAAGAGGGGTTGCAGAGAAAATAGCGGGGTTGCAGAGTGATGCTGTGAGGAAGTTTGAAAAGTAAGAAGGGGTGGATTTAGTGGAGATGTACTATAATGCCTTCAACCATATCCAACTAGTGAGCCGCAAAGAAGTATTCAGGAAAAAGCCTGTTACTCCATCTGACAGAGTTAAGTTAGTACTGCCTTTCCACCCGCACGGTCGGATGGTTAAGAAAATTCTTTATCGTCATCTGCCGATAATCCAACTCGGCTCCGACACTCGTGACATTTTCTCTGATCCACCCCTATTGGCATACAAACGTGAGCCAAACCTTAAGGACATCCTCGTCCACAGCCACTTGAAGCATGGATATCAGAAATATGAGCCTTACATATGTTGGCACCAGAAAATGTATCCGCCCCCGCTGCGTTACCTGCCCCGTAGTTTGGGAAACAAAAACAATCACCTTTCCCAAAACTATCCTCACTCTTCATGAGGGATTCACATGCGAGTCCCGAAATGTGATATATGTCATCTTTTGCAAAAGATGCATGAAACAGATATACTGTCTTCACTGGCTGGCAAAACAGGACATGAAACTAAGAAGGACAAAATAAAAGTAATGAAACTTCCATTAATCAAAATGGAAAAATACATGTAGAAGGGACAGCTGTTGAAGATGTCAATCAATTTGTAAATCTTGGCAGCTACATAGACCAGGATGATGACACCAGAAAGCAAGCTAGAATTAGAACTGCAAAAGCACCATCGATCTTCAAGAATCTTGAGAACATATGGAATTCAAAAGCTATAAGCACAAAAACCAAGTTAAGACTATTCAATTCAAATGTAATATCCACCCTCATTTATGCATGTGAAAGCTGGAAAACAACTAAAGAAATAAACAATAAATTAAACCCTTTTGAAAATAAATGCCTACGGAAAATACTCAGCATCAAGTGGAACGAATTCAAGAACAATGCAGAGATAAGACAGATGACTGAACAACAACCAGTCTCATGGGTTATAAGGAAAAGCAGATGGACATATGTTGGTCACTTGATGAGAAGAAACGATCAGAGAATCCCAAAACAAGCTATCAAGTGGAACACAACAGGCCGAAGAAAAAGAAGCAGACCACGTGAAACGAAAGAGGACATTGTTAAGAGAGGCCAAATTAATAAGCATATAATCCCTTGATGAGGTTAACAAGCTCGCCGAAACCAGGAAAAATTGGCGAACTGCCTTGCGAGCCCTATGTGGCGTTTAACGGCACGTGAAGGATATAAGATAGACATATATATATATATATATATATATATATATATATATATATATATATATTTAAACTAGTGTGTTTTAGTGTATAATTTAACGAACGAAAGAAATTTGTTTTTAAAAGTGCACACTTGGGTAGACTGCCATGTCCAATAGTCTAGCCTTCCAATCTCATCTGCTTTTTCTGTTTACGAAGATTCACTCTAACTGAAGTAATATTAAAGAAATCACTATAGCAGAAGTGATACTAAAGATATCACTCTAGCAAAAATAATGCAAAAGATAAAATAAGAGTGAATAAAATTAAACCTAGGAAATTATTAATTCTCTTATCACGTTCAGTTGTGTGAAGTAATTAAAGTCATTATATGTAATTATTTAAAAATACAAACAAATTCAATATAGCCAAATCTCTGCAGAATTTAAAATATATTAATAGAATTACTGAAGCCACTGTGTAAATATAGGGAGTATTACACATGTAAATATGTGAGGAAAGTAGAGACAGTAAAACTGGACATGTAATCAAATTCAAGTTGACAATTAAAACGTTTTAAATTTACATGAAAAAAAAGACGAAATAGTTCCTATGAGTTAAAAGTGGCGTGGTAGGTATTCTACGTTCAGGGAATTTTAAGAGAAGGCAGTTATTTATAATTTGGTTATATTCTGCAGCTGTATTCAGTGATCAAATTTGCCTTTTATTTTAGTCCATGGCTTAAACATTAAGAGGCAGAATGATGAAATGCTTGTGCTGATTTGTACTAAGTGCTGGATGCTGCTTGTCTGTAATTAGGCGTCGTTTGTGAAGTTAGTAAAGGCTATTTATGTATCTGGCATTGAGCAGCCACCCAAATCTGTGGAACAATAGTCTAAATGTGTATTAGTCCTGGTAAGTATCTCGTGCTATCAACTTTGTTGGAATGTATGTGTGTGAATTTGAAGTTACAAGGTGATCAGTAATAAGGTGAAGACTTTTATATTGACTAACATTTTCTGTCTGTGACGCAGATTTATAGTGCTTATTTTGTGAATTAAATAACTTTTTATCTTGTGGTAGTTATCACAGATTTTTATTTTTCTGTGTTTACCGTTGTGCCGTTGTTATAGCTTCATTTAAATACATTATTTAGTTAAATTTATAGTTGTGTCTTCTGTGAAGTCATTGGTATATATGTCACACGAAGTGTGCACAAGACCGTGTAGTAGATCGGTGATATAAAAAGTAAAGAGTAAAGGGCAAAAGATATATAACTACAGAATACCAGTATATGGTAATAATTTCAGCTGTCAGGATACTCTTTCAAAACTACTCAAAATCTAAGGATCTAACAGTAGTTAATTCAATATTTTCAGGTCCCCTCTACGTATTTCACTATTTCCAGATCCTCTCTAACTTATTTCACTATTTCCAGATCCAATCTACTTATTTCACTATTTCCAGATCCAATCTACTTATTTCACTATTTCCAGATCCAATCTACTTATTTCACTATTTCCAGATCCAATCTACTTATTTTCTCAAACAGTTCGTGACGCATACCAGAACAACTGTGAGAGGATAACTAGTCCGTTTATTTATCTTGTTACATCTCAGTCCGCAAAGATGGCGTCTTAACTCCTTTTTACAAACAAACAAAACAAAATAAAGAAAACTTTTTGTGAATAATTTCATAACATACTCGTTCAAAATTTACTTCAAACTTGCAAAACTCTGGACTTGATTATTTCCGATATCCAGGACGGTCACTGGAAACTTCTGTATGCCCCCGCTCTCTCTTCTGGCCTGATCTTTCCGTATTAGCAAAACTTCTGCGTTAACTTTAGTACATACTTAAACATGCACTCCAGAAGTCACGGCACCGCTACATTGTCAACAGTTAGTGATTTTGAAACGGGGTTTTAGAAGCGGCTGTTGTCTGCCTATCAGTTTCGTTCTATCATGGTGTAGTCCGTAAGTTCCAACAATTTTTATTTGCAAAATCTCCATGGCCAATGAAATGTAACTCTTTCTTTTAAAGTCAACAATTAATTACTATTTATATCTTAAAGCAAATTTTCTGTCTTTTTAGAGAGAGAGGGCGTGGCACGAATGATAAGGTCTAAAACATATTTTGCACGTGCATCAATGGTTATCTTTTGTGTGTGTCTCTATAGCTTATGACAGAGACGTAATAATAGAGATTACTGTTAAGGAGAAATGTCTAGATGAACCAGCCTTGAAGTGACTTACACTTCTATAACTTTATTTAAATATCGCAAGGGGGAAGGGGCGGAGGGGAATAAATTCTGGCAGTCCACAACTTTTAAACTTGTATTAATGTAGAGTGTAGTGCTAACTTCACACACACGTGAACTGATTTCCTCCCACAGTAGCCGCCAAACTCATTAGAAAGACGTTTATGAAAATGACTAATAAAATACTACAGACACGTAGACTGTTTTTATTAGTTATGACAATTTGTTTCATGTTTTAAATTTCTTTGTCATTACCAGTATTAAGGGAACTGCTTGTCACTAAATTGAGAGTAGTTTACTACTAACCAACACAGCATTAACAGCTACAGCCACCTCGACTCATACAGTGCCGCCATACATATTTCTTTACTGAAACATTAAATCTATTACAGCAATGAGCAGCTGGCCTCAGTGTTAACTGCTGCAGTTAATCTTGAGAACGATTACAGTGAAATTCTATACCTATGCAGTAAAAACATTCTCACATTCAAAACAAAAAAAAAAACAATGTATTTATACAACTTTCAGTAACGACAAAACATAGTTTCGTTTTAACAGGAATATTCTGAATCAATGCATGTAGGATCTTCGCGTTAAGTAACTACATGTGATAGCATCTGACTTTAATTGTCTGAGGTGACTTGTCTTTTATGTACAAAAATATCGTAATGGCGTGTTATCTTTCTTTTATCGTTCGTGACTCTGTTGATAATTTTTCTGAGAATTAATCGTTCACCCTTCCTTCCCCGCCCCCCCCCCCCCCAAAAAAAAAAACGCTACTGCTCACTGTTGCTAAGTTTGTATCGACAGTTTTTAAAATATGTATCGTCTCCAACACTTAAGTCCTAATTACTGTAGCAAGTTATTACGTTAGTCAATACCTTGTGCTTTTTTCCCTGCTGGTTGGCAATGAGAGAAATAGGACACCTTTAGAAAACAAGAAAGTCTTTGAAAATCAAAATTTTCTCATATATAATTAACTGTCTCTAGACAACTTAAAATTATGCTTGGCAGGGACTGTTATCATGTGCAATTTTTGTTCCTGCTGTTTTATTGTCATTTTCCCCCTACAGAACGTATTTTCCCGTACAGAACGTATTTTCCTGTAGGTTTTAATAACGACGTTTTGCTGAATTATTGCAGTTAACACTAGAGTACACATGCCATTTAGTGTGCGTATTAAGTGGTTTCCTCGTTTAATTCGTGACGGGTAAGTTTATTAAAATAATTATATTCAAGTATCTTCAGAGATATCCTGTCTTCACTGAATAGCAAAATATGACTTGAAATTAACAAGAACAAAAGAAAAATAATGAAACTTCCCATTAATCAAAATGGAAAAATACATGTAGAAGGGACAGCTGTTGAAGAAGTCAATCAATTTGAAAACCTTGGCGGCTACATAGACCAGGATTATGACACCAGAAAGCAAGCTAGAATTAGAACTGCAAAAGCACCATCGATCTTCAAGACTCTTGGGAACAAATGGCATTCAAAAGTTATAGGCACAAAAAACCAAGTTAATGCTATTCAATTTAAATGTAATATCCACCCTCATTTATGCATGTGAATATTATTCAAACAGCCGGGCTACTGATAGGTGATGGAGGGGCATGGTAGAATAGTTGTGCACATATCTGTAAAGAGCGATATATCCATCCATCTTCTTGGCCTGCGATCGGCTAACCAGTCACCGCCTATTGCGCCCTATGGCTTCTTGCAGGACAGCAACAAATGCTCTCCACCTTCCATGGTCTGCGGCCAACTTTTGCATTGTGTCTCAGCTGTGTGGCATACTACTTATCTCTGCTTCTAGTTCTCCGCCAAGCAGCCTTTGGTGGTACTATCTTTTTTTCCTCGGGTGCCCAGCGCATAGCTGTTATAGCCATGTGGTTCTGAGCTATATCTGGCACTGGTAAGTAGAAGATCTGTGAAGAGGCTAAATATATCCCCCGCCTCGCCCCCCCCCCCCAAAAAAAAAAAACAACATAAGAGTTGCTGATTTCCGCAAAATTTTCTCAACATTAGCTGCTAAATTATGATATAATAAAGATAACGATGATAAATTTTCGTTTAATATTATAACTACCTGTAGAAAATAAAAGTATATACTGCTTATGTAAAAACTGACCGTGAAATAGAAATATTTACTAATCTTAGTGAAAGTACATCTATCTATCTATCTATCTATCTATCTATCTATCTATCTATCTATCTATCTATCTATCTATCTATCTATGTCTGATCCATGTCAATCAGATATTGGTCGTCACAAATATCCAGAACCATCTATTCTTTGATTTTCTCTATATGATGTGTGTTAGACTGTGTTCCATGCCACTTTTTTTAGTCCGTCACCTATCTTGTTTCTTTGTCTCCCTCTATCCTTTTATCACTCTATTTTCCATACTGTCACCAGATGCTTCAATCTGCCTCTTCTCAAAACACGTTATATAAATGTGTTTTATTGTATTCTGCATTTTGTCATCATTTCTCTCTTTTGCCAGGGTCACTTAGAACCTTCTCATTTTATTTCTTGACTGTCCATGGTATTCTCATCACTCTTCTGTGGAACCACATCTCCCCAGCTTTCAGTGGATTTTGAGTGCCCTTTATTACTATCACCGCTTCGCATCAATATAACAATGCGGTTTCCATGTAACACATCTTTCTTTTTTACGTATTCCTCGACACAGCTGTATTGTAGTGTATGTTTTTTATTTTCAAGAATGCCGACTTGGCCTGGGCTATTCTGCTCTTTATTTCTGTTTCTCATCTTCCGTCTTGTGTTAACAGTGTTCCCAAATAATCGATTTGTCCACTTAGTTTAATACTGTGACTTTTACTTTAATGTTACATTTTGCTAGTGTCGCTTCCTGAATATGATCATGACCTGTGTCTTCTTTTTATTTAAATGAAATCCTTTATCCTCGCTTTTTTCTACATCTTTACCTAACAATACATGTAGTTCTTCTTCGCTTTGGGCTGTGAGTACCGTGTTTCACGCATACCTTAGTCTGTTTAGGTTATATTCTCGTACTGCTACCCCAGGCATGTTTTCAATGTGTCTCATAATCTTTTTCGTTTTATAGACGGATAAGAGGCCGGTAGACAGATATATCGTCCCAAGAATCAGTCATTTAGGTCTACAGCAGCCAGTCAAGAATGAGAAGAACAGTGGGGATTCAGTAAAGGAAACAGCACACGTAACGTAGTACACGTCATAAGTACATTAGCAGAACGGGCGGTAGAGGTGAAGAATATATCTACCTCTTTTTTTATACATTTATTGCGAGGTATGTGATAAAGTATAATGCAAGGAAATAATACACATGTTAAAAGACATAAAATATTGATTGAAAAGACCTGAAAATCAGAAATCAGATTATATTAACTACAGTTTGGATTTAGTATCACATAGCAGAATATCATAAAACGAAAGTAGGAGTACGACATGGATTATAGTGGCACACAGTTTTAATACCCTTCCGTCGTGTCCATGGGTACATAATGGGAAAAGGAAAGAGAGGAAGACCAAGGCTAAGATGGCTGCAAAACATCGCTGATGATCTGCTAATGGATGTATCAGCAGCAGGCCATCTTGCTCACAACCGAGAGGCCTACAGGAGTGCTGTTAGGGAAGCAAAGTTGCGCAAGGGACATGCAAATCGTGCTCAATGTATAGCTTGTTTCATTTCTCATGATTACCAACGTGCTAGCAGTATAATGAGTGGAAGTACTTTGCATGTGTTTTTATGTAGATGTATTTAAACAATAATTACATAAATATACTGCAGAAAAGCTGTGATTTAAAAAATACATTAAAAAAAGGTAGAAAAAGCTTTATTCTCTACCGGAGAGCAAAGCTGCAACATTTCAGTGTATTCAGTAAAATTGTAACTGTATGCTTTGTGAATAAAACTCTTCCTTCCCTTATTAAACGTGTCAATATTTGCACGCCCTTATGTTTTTATTTCAGTTTTTAAGCATCTTTAACTGGGACAGATGTTTTTCTCAACTATGAGGGTCGTTGGTAATTTAATAAGTAAGGTAAAAGTAAGATAAACGCCGGTTTTATTTTGTTTTATTTTTATATCGATGTTATTTCTCAATACAGATTCCATTTTGGACCACCGAACTTCCAACTTTGTCATCCCGTTGGCAAAGTAATTTTTCTCAGAGGCTGCAAAATATGAGTTTACGGAGTCGATGAATCCTCATTTGACAAGAATTATTTTTACCGAGCCAAATATTCAAATCTTGGGACAGGAAGAAGTCACACGGAGCCAGGTCTGGAGAATAAGAAGGACGAGGAATAATTTGGAAGACTAATGTGTGCACTTTGTCATAGGGACAGTTTATTTGTGAGAAGGCACGTTGTGTTGGTGAAAGAGCATTTTATGGCATGCCAATCTTGGCTGTTTCAGTTACAGCTATTCTTTCAAGTGGTCCAACAATGTTTCATAATAGTGTCCTGTTATTATTTTACATTTTTCCAGACGGTCAGCCGGAATTATTCCTTGAGAATCCCCCCCCCCCAAAAAAAAAAACAGTGACCATCACCTTACCAGCCGATGGAACGATCTTCGACTTCTTAGGCGCATTTTAATCATTCATTGTCCACTGCTTAGACTTCTGTTTACATTCAGGTTTGTAGTGAATGATCAATGTTTCGTCCACAGTCACAAATGATCTGAAAGGTCCCAGCAAACTAAGTTTAAACATCGACAAATAATGCGTTGAAAAATGTTCTTTCACGTACGTTTCTGGTCGACAGTCAACAAACGCGACATCTTCGCGCAGAAAGCTTTTTCATGTGCAATTTTTCTTGCAGGATGTTACTTACGAACTTGTTCATTTGATGCCTACAGTCTCTGCTATTTCACACACTTTCAAACGACGTTCTTTCATAGCGATATCTCTTAATTTTTTTTTCACGATTTCCTAAGGGCGTCCGGAGCGCACTTCATCTTCAGTGCTTGTTCGGCCACGTTTAAACTTATTTATCCAGAAATATACAGTCAACAATATTAATGCTAGAGTTTATGGTCTGGAAGCAATATGCTATAGACCAAACCGCAGCACACACACATTGAGATAACGACCTTTAAGGTCGAATTCAGACCCAACTGCAAACGACGCCATAGACACTATAGCGTCAAGCGTGTAACACGCGATTAAAACACATGCAATAAACACAATCATCTTTACAGTCTTCTTGTCTTTGTTTGAAGTTAATCCTCGCTGCTTATGGATGGAAGTTAACTCTTTTCGCCTCGCCGATGTTTGTCTTAGTTTGACCACCAACACGACGGTAAAAATGACAACACCTGCGAAAGACGTAGCACTGAAGAGAGAGTGTATTATGAAACTCTGTCCCTGTAACTTTTCTCTGTTGCTTGAGAAGACAATTGCCAAGAGAGTCCTGTTGTGCTTGGCTATGTAAATCCAGTCAAGATAAGAAGAGGCGTATTCCGAAATAAACCATTAGATACACAACTTATATGAAACATACTGTCAGCGTTGTTACTTTGGGCGTAATAATTTGTTTCATTTTCAGTGATAATGCCATAGATATGTACCTTTCTGATGTAATATAAACGGTGATGTAACAGGTGATTCTACAGAAGCAAACGTGTGGCCACGTCGCTAAAAGATACACCATTTCAATAGGTAACATTGTAAATAGCAAACAGTGGGTTCATACAAATAGACGTCCACTTTTAACAGAATTCTTTGAATTCTGCACCTTTAGATGGGGTAAAAGGAAGTTTAGTTATGTCATGTTGACTTCATGAGAATAATTAATTTTTTTTAAAATTCTGTCTAGATAGGCTAAATTTAGTACAGAAAATATAGGCCTTGGAATGTTTTTTTTTACTCAATTTTGGCATGTTAGCTTCATGAGACATTGTGAGCTATTTAAACTCATATTTAGTAACAGAATATTCAAACTTTGGAATTTGTTTACTCAAGGTTAGTTTTGACACTTTATTATCCAAGGTCAGTAGACAGACGTCACGTGAAATAAATTTTGAGAAAGTTCAAGGTAAATGCTTACCTGGCACGAAAGACGACTATGATCAAAACGGTGGTCCTTCTGTGCAGCTAAGATTTTAATGTAAAAATCCCTCACCACATCACCGTGGTAAAATTGTTTAGCAACACCATGCCTTGTATAAAAAAAAGTTCAAGGTAAATTTGTACGGAATATTTAAGCTTGAGCAACTTTTGTTAGAGGTGATTCTGTGTAGAATGTTTTGCTGAGTGGTCATTTTTCCCAATGGAGTAGTTACAAGCCAGTTTTAGTAATGTAATAGTTTTAGTTCGGCATATTGTCCTTTAGGTCAATGTTACTTTACCTTGTACTGATATGTAAATGTTAGAAGTGTTGTCCTTGTCGGGACAGATTTGTATTTTCTGGAGATGTGTTACATGTTCACTGTATTGTAAATAATTGTTTTTACTTGCTTATTGTTGTCAGGCTTTTCTTCCACATGGCGCTGACTACTCGCCCGGAAAGCTTTTGTATTGTTTGTTAAATAACCCTGCCATGTTGGCAATTCGTTTTCCTTCCTCATCTCCATCTTCCACCATTCATTTTTTCATTCAATAATTGTTTGATCTGTATCTTGGAACTTAGTCTATTCATTACCTACCTGGAGTTCTTATCTGTTAGTCCTAATGATTGAGTGGGAGTTCTGTACATGTTTTCATTACGAGATGATGTTGTTTTTGTTGTGGCAGTTGCGAACTTGGCATTGTTGTTGTGTGACTCGGGGTATACCATAGTGAAAAGTTTGCCTTTTTGGTAAACCAGTGTTACCAACTCTTACAGACAACAACAACATGTAAGTCTTTCTAATACAGTTAAAGTCTACATAAAGTCAATAACTCTGACTCTCTGTGTACTGCCACAGAGGCATAAGCTTATAGTTGATGTTGTGTTGGCACAATTAGTAACATATATCACACGATTAAAAAACCTTCTATAAACTCCAGGGTTATAAGACAATAGAGGATATGACACAGGGAGTCCAAGGAACTCTATATATGGTTATTTCTCCATACTCTGGAGAAATTAAGCCGAAGCGCTTACTTGATTGACATCTTATGTTAAGTTAACGCCTTACCCGTCAATATTTACATTGTAGTTTAAACGGTAATGCTGAATCGTGCTGTCATGGGTGGCAGATATGAACCACTGATCAGAGAAAGAGTCTTGTCAACCTTACAGAGCTGCTGTTGAGCGGGGCGATCTTTCTTTTGGCTAAAAAGCGCTCTCGAGTTCCGTGAGCGGGACAAAGGCTTTCGCTCCCTTCCCGGACGACGAGAGTTAAGGTGTTTCGATGCAGAAGCGAGTGGTTTGTCTGTCTAGCGAAGCATATAAACGGCTAGCCAGCCAGGTTCGTGCTAACGCGTCTGTGGTGTACAACGGTTTTGTCGACCGATGGTTTCGAAATTGGCCCATCTCTCGAAAGAGTATCGGATCTCCAGTATGTAGTGTGCGTTGATTACGGTGCCGGGCTTTCTTCTCGTTCGTTAAAGCAGAGAGAGCCGGCCACCATCGGTTAAAGGAAATGAAACGCCGCCGGGGTCGAAAGGGATCCGCTCTGCGCAGAGCGCTGTCTCCTTTACCCCGCCTCGGTCTGTCGGCAGATATCCGACTCAGATTCGGTGAACAAAGCTATCTGTTTGATCCTGCCAGTAGTCATATGTTTGTCTCAACGATTTAGCCATGCATCGCTGCTGGCGAGATTCTTCAGCCTGCGTGCGTGGAGTGGGGGTCCTACCGGCCAGTGAAGAAAAGTACGAATGGGGTTGCCGCACGGCGCCACAGTGGAAAAGTTGAAGAAAGGATTAAGTGAAGTAATCAGTAGTCTCGAGGTGAGAACTGCTCAAACACGGCATCTCTTCTCTGGAGGTCGACCGCGTCCTATGTGCACTCATACTTGTCGAATTACCTGAATTGGCTTATCCCAGGGGTTGACACTGCTAGAAACTCCTCCCGGCCAATGAAGAAAATGCGAAAAAAGAAATTAGGGTTGCCATGCGGCGCCTATGTGAAAAGGTGATGGAAAGGGCAAAGTGAAGCTTTATCAGTATGTCCAGTATTCTCGCGGCAAGAGCTACTTATACCACGGCACCTCTGCTCTAGAGGCCGGCTACGTCGGGTATACATTCATACTGGTGAAATATGCCTAAACCGGCTTAAACCAGGGTTAAAACTTGATGGCTATTCATGTCGTAGTACCTCTGCTCCAGAGGTCTGTCACGTCCTAAACACGCCCATACTGGGATAGCACGCCTAAACCGACTCAACCCAGGGGTGAAACTTACTAGTGGCGAGGATTCGTCCTCCTGGACAAAAGCTCCGTCCTAGTCACAACTAGGAAGGGTAGCGGCCACGACTACAAAATGCTGAAGTCGGAGACACTGGGCCAGTGAAATCTAGTTAGGCAACCACCTCTCACTCGACGGGGATGTATGCGTATCCTAATCACGCTGAGGTTTTCCGGTGAGAACGTCCAACGCTGGACTGGATGGGCAACCACCTCTCACCCGGCGGGGATACACGGGTATCTCAAAACACGTCGATGTTTTCCGGTGAGAAAGTCCAACTCTAGATTAAACTGGTACAACGAAAGCCACGATGTCACGCAATCCCGCTTCTGAGATCCACCGAGAATACAGGCTCAAACCCTGCGATACTCTGAACCTCTTGTGGTCCTCTCGTGGATCTCGTGTGGTCCTTTTGAGGACCACAGGGGATCACTGGACCTATCGAGGACCACAGGAGTAATTTCAGTAGGATTACTTGGCGGTCTTGTTGGTAGAAGCGAACGAAGAAGAAGAAGAGAAAGAGTCTTCATCGCCCTCACTTTATCCTAAGGAGGACTTCCTCTTTAGTAACTGCGTTGCTGAAACCTTGTTTGCAGAAAACAATGATGTTTATAACGTTTGCTGTAATCCCGAAAAGACCAATTGTACCACATATAAACACGAAATTAACGATGTCAAACAACTTTCTCTGCTCGTCATTGATAATTTTCTTTGCTTCTGTGTCAGAAGAGTACGCCAGTAAAAATTTACTTCTTTCTGTGACTGTGTCATCTTCAAACGTCTTCATTGTCTTAAAGTCTTCATTGTCTTAAACTAATATACCATTAGATGCTGGTTTTTCTCTGAGTTGTCCTTGATTGTAGATTTGTAGCGAAACAGACGTAAATTCAGTGATTATTTTTTTCAATGGTTTTTCATTCTCCTTTCAATATAAAAAAAATAATTGTTTCTAAAAATAAAAAAATAAACGACAGATAAGACGTGCAATTAAAATGATTATACAAATACAATTAGCTTCGAGATGACGAATTGTCACTGAATTCTACAGAAATAAAATATTATTACCCCGACAAACTTCAACTTTCATTGCACATATAGTGAAAAGGATATGACTTAAAATACAATAATAGCAGGAAATATAAACTGTAAAAGAGCGTATAAAAAGCACATGAGAAATTCATAGTTACTCTAATACAATACAATGAAACAATTCACCAAATGAACTGATAGAAAAGATAAAAATCATCACTGAAACAAGACCGGATGTTGTTGTGTACTCCACAGCACAACAGGAACTAGTATTGATCGAGCTTACGGTTTCATACGAAACAAGAATAGAGGAGCAGCATGTATTCAAATGTGAGAAGTACAATGATCTGGTCAAGCAACTGAGGCGGGGGGCAGGAGTTAAGGCAAAACTAGATAGTTGTAGAAGTGGGAGCGAGAGTAATGGCAGCAACATCAGCATATGACCTATGTAAGCGACTGGGCATAAAGGGACAAACAAGAACAAGGGCATTGAAAAGCCTTTGATAAACAGCAGAAAATGCCTCTTGCTGGCTGTAGAGCATGTGAAATAAGCATTGAGAACGTAAATAATTTAGTTTCTCACAGCTAATACCGGCCCTCTTTAGCTGAATGGCTAAGATGCACTTCCAAGTGCAGTGCTGTTTTGGAAGATATTTGGTTCAATTTCGACACATGACAAAAAAAACCATAAATGAAACTCACAAGACCTATGGGAGTCATGATCCAGAGGTCCACCTCACGCCCCCTTAGAGTATCCAGACCTTAATAGGACCTAAACACTTGTCCGGGTGGGGGGAAAGGGGTACTTCCTCTGATGATCTGACGGAGGTGTGTTGTTCTGCTCTCAACAGTAGAGAGTTTCCTGCATATGGAGAAACGTGACCAGGCGTCAACTTCCACCAGCATGCCAGCTGATGATAACAAGCCGGATATCAGGTATGTGATTATCATTTAAAGCACTGGGAACTCTGCTTCATGTAAATATACATCTTCTCTAACGTTGTCGTTTTGCATGTTTAACGAATGTGACAGTCAAAACGCCACAGTATTGTTTCTTGTGATGAAACGGGGTCCTCATTAGGATAGGCTGATGAAGACTCTTTCTCTGGTCAGTGGCTCATACCTGTCACCCGTGACAGCATAACTCTGCTTTGGCATTTAAAGTGCACTGTAAATATTGACAGGTAGAGCGTTCACTTAACATAAGATGTCAGTCAAGTAAGCGCTCCAGCATAATTTCTTCAGAATGTGGAGAAACATGTCAGAGATATCTTTTTTTCTTTATAACGCATCTTTGTTTTTCCTTAGAGAATCCAAAACTAAATGGGTGACGTCACAGAAGATTTCACGAAATAAAGGAAAATCTCTACGATAACAAGTACTAAAGTGTCAACATGGCACCAGATGAAGACGTATGGGAACCGTCTATTTCTCAGACATACTAGATGAATAACGTGATTCCATAACTAACTATACTGTTCACAAAAAGAAACGCAATAAATACGACGTTGCGATTTAAAACTGAAGTTTGCTGATCAGACAAGGGCAATTTCCTGAAATGTTCACTTGGACATCAACTTCACGTGCTGACCTGAATTGTACTCAGCAGATGATTCATGAGCACAGAAAAACGACACTAGTCAAAACAACATTTTTTAACAATAACTATGACAGGTTCACGAGAATCCAATGAAACGTATACTGAACACAAAACACTCACTGACCATGTTATTGAATGCCTATGAAAGATTGATGCTCCTCGAATCAATTCATTTGAAAATTCAATGCGCAAGTATGGTTCATCTCACTACAGAACAACGACTCATCATCACTGGACGTTTACAGACTGGACAGTCACAAAGTGTAGTGGCCAGACAATTTAATGTAGTTAGAAGCACCATTAGTCGCCTTTGGATACGATTTCAAGAAACTGGCTCAGTTGCAGACCGGCCGTGCAGTGGAAGAGACATAGTCACAACTCCTACCGAAGACCGCTTCAGACGGCTGCGTCACCTCAGGAATTTGATTTGCATCTGCCTCCTCAACAGTCCAATCAATGACATCAGCTTGTCGAATTTCAGATCAAACGGTCAGGAACCAGCTGCACGACACTGGTCTTTGGGCTAGAAGACCCTACAGAGGTCCTGTTCTTACGGACCGGCATCGCCAGAAGCGACTGTAGTGGGCGAACCAGAATCGTCAATGGACCGTTGCGAATGATTGGAGAAGGTTTGATTTAGTGATGAATCATTCTTCTACTCCAGGGACACGATAGACGGAGAAGAGTTTACCACAGAGTCCATGAGCGCTACGCCCAGAACTGGGTGGATGAGGCTCCTCCACATGGTTGTGAAGGTGTACTAGTGTGGGGGACGATCAACTTAATGGGAAGAAGTGACCTGGTGCAAATTGAAGGACGCCAAAATACCCTACGATACGTCGCTGAAATTCTTTGTCCTCACGTCCTTCCATTTCTGGCTGCACCTAGGTCGATTTTTCACCAAGATAACGATAGGAACTGAGTGGTGAGTTGTGCCACATTAGATCTAATGTGGCACAACTCACCACTCAGTTTCTCTCTGACAACAACGTTCAGACCATTCCGTGGCTATCCATATCATCAGACACAAACCCAATAGAACACTTATGGGATGGACTAAACAGACAAGTCCGCCAGCGAGACGTGGCGCCAGCCAAACTCCCACAGTTGCCTCTTGCACTGTAGGAAGTGTGAGCAGCCATCCCACAACAACAGATCCAAAGGCTAAAATTATCATATCAATGAGATGTCGTTCTCTGATACAGGTCAGAGGAAGCCATATACCTTACTGAAAGAAGGTCTCAGCCGAAAAGATTAAAAGTCCAAACCACATTTAAGGAACATTTTTTTCATTTTATTGTTAATGTCTTGACGTTTCTTCATACCAAGATTGAAACATTAATTCCGTAAAATAAAATGTTGATACACATTTAAAATTTGATGTCCGTTACGGCTACAGTAGTGTTGCGTTTCTTTGTTTTTTTTTGGAACAGTATACAAGTATACAAACCTAACAACTCATAAACTATCTGCAACCGTCGTGAAAACCTACTCTATGTAGCCCTATTCACACAGTCCAACGTATACTATTATCCAATGCTAAACCCTGAGGTATAAAAAAGCTTCCACAAGTCACTACACTACTACTGATCCTAACATATAAGAATAGACGTTGCGGAAGCCTGTGACACTATGTATAACACCAGGCATTAAACGTGCACTGAGAATCTATGCAATACGCCATAGCACAGTAGAAGATAAATGAAAAGAAATCCAACAACAACAACAACCACGATTTGACATTAGCGCCCCAGACGGCATCAATGAAGAAGAATCTGTAGAGTGACAGTTACTAATGTGCCAACAGGGCACCAGTTGAAGACGTATGGGAATCGTCTATCTCTCTTTCACCAGATATACTAGACTCTTGTAGAATGCAAAAGACCTTAAACAGAGTGGAATATTCTCCATTGATAGTCAGCACTATAAAAGAAGTTACTGGATCTCGTCTGTGCTTGATATGATATCGTTCATCTTGTTGTCTGCCTGACCGATTTATTTTTTTCTTACGTGTTAATCAATAGGCAAAATATGTTAGTACGTATTCCCATAGCAATACAACACCAGTTCCTAGGCTCACCACTAGTACAACAATAACATTCATTCAAATGAAACTTACAGAAGAAGCTCCAGTAACTCAAGAACTCCAACTAAATTTAAACGTTGACAAGGTTTATTGATGAGGAAAATGAGTACTGAAGTGATGAGTGATGTGATACAGCCAAATGGCTTGAAAATTACTGCCACAAGGCAGAGACCAGAAAAACCTACAAGAGAACTTCCCGGGTACGAAATCAATGCCATGGGGAAGTGAATCTGACAACAGACCAGTATGAACTATTACAATCATGAGTGTTACAAAAAGCTATTACTTACAGTATACAGAATTCCAAGCGACGTGCACAACTACACATCTTTCAAAAGATGAATCACTACATCAAATTTTCAGTCCTAACCAGGACAATGTTACAAAACTATCTACATTCTGAACTACGCAAAAGTTTGCCCTAAAAAGGACAAATGTTACTGTAAAAAAACTAAGGCATGCCTGAAACTCACTGACAACTTCTACTCTAAAATGACTTCTTGACGTAATCTCATAATAATCTTGTTTGCTTGATCAGCGCTGCCTCTTTTATATGACTGAGATTTTTCCTAGCTGCATCTAGAAACTTCTGCCTCGAGACGTCTAAACCTTTTTTGTAATTAAGTTTATTTTACCTTCAAGGTAACAGTTTCAAAATCGTGTGAAAACAACGTGAGTTGGGGATGATTGCCAGTGAAATGAAATAATGAAATGGTGAGCTTTTACAAAACATGAGATGATAGTGATTCCTATGATAGCTCTCCACTTCAATTAAATGCCTCCAAGGCGTGCGTCTCTATTAGTCTCTGATGGTCCACGTCCAGCTCCTGGCCTTCTTGTGGCGGAATTGTTTAAACTGACATGAGAAGGGGCGAAAGGCGAGTATCTGGGGCCTGAAAACCAGACACTTCTGGTAGATGAGACTCGTTAGTCTTGGTTGGTAGCTCATCTAGGAGAAGGAAAACACTGATTTCAAGTCCTATGTTGCCTTGTAGTGTAGGCTCTGGCCAGACTCAAAGGCTAGTGGAGTAAACCATAAACAAACCAGTGGAAGGCATGGAGAACCAACACTGTACATTCCCAAGAACAATCATGACAATCCAAAATTCTTGGAATCATAACGACGTTAATGTGGGTTCAAGTGGAACCAACTCGTCCGGTAGGGACTATCACGTGCGACAGGTGATACCAGATCGTCACCCAACTACTGTACGCAAAGAAAACAAAAGCAACACCACAGTACTTGCAACATGGAACATTATAACATTAACAGAACATGGAAAACTGGAAAACATCGAACAAGAAATTATAAGAATGGAAATTAACATCCGTGGTTTATGTGAAATGAGATGGACTGAAGCAGGAAGTAGAGATCATGAAGACTTCAAAATAATATATTCCGGGGGAAACCAGAGTAGAAATGGAGTTGGCATAATATTGGATAAGAAGACAGCAAGAACAGTGAAAGGTTTCTGGTGCATATCAGACAGAGTGTTAATGGTTAAATTACAGGCCCATCCAATAGACACAAATCTCATCCCAACTTCAGAAAGCTCTGATGATGAGATAAAAGAATTTTACAACAATCTGGACATGGGAATGAAACAGTGCAAACCATGGGAAGTAAACTTTTTGCTAGGTGATTTAAACGCGAAAGTAGGGACTGAACAAGACAATGAAGCAATCTGGCAAGTATGAAATAGGAATTAGAAACAAAAGATGAGAGATGTTGATTGGGAAGAAAAGAATAAAATGATAATAGGAAATACTTGGTTTCAACAACACCCTAGGCGACTATGAACATGGAAAAGCCCAAAGAATAACATACGTAACCATATAGATGACATTATGATCAACAGAAGATTCAGGAACTCACTAATATCCGTGAAAACAAGACCATGCGCAGATTACAACAGTGACCACATCCCAGTTGTAGGAAAAGTGAGAATCAGGCTAAAGAGGTTAATAGTAGCAGCTAAAAACAAAGAACTATTTAGAGAGCTGTTACGGAAAGATAAAGCAATACAAGAACAGTACAGGACCATAGTACATAACAGGCATAATGCTATAGAGAAGACTGAAACGATTGATGAACAATTGAATATACTTAAAGACTCTATTCAGCAAACATCAATCGAAATTCTACCTCCAAAGAAATGACACGCTAAACAGGAGTTGACAACAGAAGAAATTGTGAACTATTGGATCGGAGAAGAAGTCTTTAGGAAGATAAAGATGAATATGACAAAATAAATAAAGAAATAAGACACATATGCAATAAAGCTAAGGAGGAGTGGCTAAATAAGAAATGTAGTGAAATAGAGACACACCATCATGGAAACGCAAGAGATATGTACAAACAAATAAAGGAGTTAGCAAACAAAAGCACATACCACAAGACTGGTTGCCTGAAGTCAAAGGACAATAATGGACAGAGATGAAATAATGGAAAGATGGAGTGAATACATTAGAGAACTCTATGAGAACAATAGAAGCGAAATAGACATAAGAAATAATAAAGAAGAGCCTCACATATTAAAAGCAGAAGTGGAAGAAGCCATCAAACATATGAAAAACAACAAAGCACCAGGACCAGATAAAATCACCAAGGAAGAATTGGAAGCAATAGGAGAACTTGGCGTAGAAATAACTACCAGATTGTTGAATGACATATATAACAGTAACTATGTCCCATCAGACCTTTTGCGATAATTTTCATTGCCCTACCAAAGAAATAAGGTGCAGCTGAATGTGAAGGCCATCGAACGATTAGTTTTATGAGCAATGTTACCAAAATCCTATTTCGTATTGTTATGAGAAGAGTCAGGAGCAAAATAAAACCAGAAATCGCTGAAGAACAGTGCGGCTCCGTCGAAGGAAAAGGTACAAGTAACGCCATATATATAATAAGAACACTAATGGAGAGATCCAAGAAGTAAAGATGGATCTATACTTATGCTTCATAGACTACTCTAAAGCATTTGATAAAGTGATGCATACAGAAATTATACGAATGCTAGAAGACATCAGTATAATGAGAAAGATCTGAAACTGTTCAAAAACATATAATAGCAGCAATCAGCAGCAGTGAGGGTTGAGAACCACATAGGAGCATTCCAAGACATAAAATTTGGAGTGAGACAAGGATGTATTTTATCTCCTGCCCCCTTCTCCTTGTATAGCGAAAACATAATGAAAAATATAGAGAACATGCCAGGAATATCATTTGGCAGGTACAACCTTAACAACTTAAGATATGCAGATGACACAGTCCTGATTGCTAAAAGCGAAGGGGAGCTACAGGTTCTTCTGGACGTCGTGGTTCGCGAAAGTAAAAATAAAGGTCTCAACCTGAATAAAAATAAGACTGAAGTGATGGTCATCTCAAAGAAAAGAATACCACCAAAATGTAGCATTACCATCGACGGCACAGATCTGAAACAAGTTGATAGATTCAAGTACTTAGGAACGATTATAACAACTGATGGGAAATGTCACAATGAAATAAAAGGCAGACGTGCTCAGGCCAAGTCAGCATTCCAGACAATGAGACACATCTTGTGCAACAGATCCATATCAATGGAAACAAGATTCCGAGTACTTAAATGTTACATCGAGCCAATTTTGTTTTATGGATGTGAAGCATGGTCTATGAATATTAGAGTACAGCGAGAAATGGAGGCCATGGAGATGTGGTTTATAAGAAGGATGTTGAAGGTACCATGGACAGCCAAGAAAATCAATGAAGAAGTCTTAAGAGAGGCTGGAGTTAAAAAGCAAATTATAGCAAAGATCAGAAGAAGACAAGGGAGATTTACAGGACATTTCATTAGAAGAGGAAAACTGAAACACATTGTGGCAACAGGACAAACTGAAAGAAGAAAAGACAGAGGAAGACAGAGAGAGAAGTTACTGGATGGGCTGTCAGTGTGGCTAGGAAGAAAGTCACCGGCGGATCTCATAATCAAGTCTAAAGACAAGGAATTGTGGAGAGAAATGATGCCTACGCCACGCGGCATGGCACTTGAATTGAATTGAATGATAGGTACATCTGAATTTGACATTTTACCACATACATTTCATGACGGTTAAACAGAAAGCAAATGACGTCAGTGTTTCGAATATTTGTTTAAAGTTTTAGCTCATATTCTGGACTCTGCCCTACGACCATCGTCACTCCTTTCAGAGGCGGGCGGCGTCTGGCGGGAGATTAAAATGAAGGTACATAAAGATTATTTTAGGTGAGAATAGATACAAGTGAGATCATGTTTTTCCATCTTATGTAGACAAGCTAGGAGAACCCTACGGTGAGTTTGAACAGAGTCTCGAGAGGTTTAGGAATAGACCGAGGGTGGGCACAAAGGAGACACATGGCGAAACAGACGCATGTCATTTCATAGCTTTGTTTCCGTTGTGCGATAATGTTATGATAAATCTGAACTTTCAGCTATTTAGGAATCAGTAGAAGTGTTATGATGATGAAGATGATCGTCGATGACTTTTACAATGCCATGATGGTAGTGCTGGTGCAAAATCATGATGAATCATCTTTATTTCCACAAATTAGTGCATGACAGTTTCCTGCATAAATTGGTCTTAATAATTATGATCCGACAATGTGTTATAAATATGGAGGTAGCCTGCAATGTGTTTTACAATGTCATGACGGAGGTGTTGGTGAAGACATGATGTAACAACGGTTGTTTCTAAGTATATTTTACACAGAAAAGGTTGATAAGACAAGGACTGGTTGTAGCCCGGGGCGGTTGCCACTCATAAAGTTGCCTGAGTGGATTATTGCACGCTGACATGGAAGTTGAGTGATAGGTGTGGCTTCTGTTGGTAGTCTTAAGTTTAAGATTTGTAGGAGATTGGATAGTAAATACTTATCAGAGTGAGAAAGTTCCTGCGAAGGGAGTTTACTCAGGTCTGTATCTACATCATAGTCTTATCACATCAAACAGCAAACATAAAAACTAAATATTAATTGAATCAATTATTTGAATCAATTTTTATTGGAACATGTAGAAAAATATTTCTTCTGTAAAAATTCTGCAAGGAGGATTGATTGATTGATTGATTGATTGATTGATTGATTGATCTTTATTTCAAAAGGGTTAAGAATTGGGCACGCAGGCCCGTCTGACATTCTGCCCTTTATTATACATATTTCACTCTATTCCAGACATTCTACAAATATGCTGTTCATATAACAAACATAACTAACATTGAATCTGAGAGACATAAAATAAAATATAACATTTACGTTTCGCTCTTAAACATTCACTCAGTACAGAAGTAACTACATACATATATAAATGACTATCTACTAAACAAAATTTTCTGGACTATTCAGAAAACAATTAATTGTATTCGGTGTCTGTAAGAGCAGCTTAAGATAACTTTTAAGTTTTATAATTCATGGAGGCATGTAGTCGACATCAAATAGATATTGGGAAAGCTTGTAGTTGTAGGAAGGAGTATAATTTATATTTTTTATATAGGATGGGAGGGTATTTCAAAGATGAGCAGCAGAATAACTAAAGCTTTTCTTGTAAAGATCAAGTCTAGGTTTTGGAAGACATATGTTGTTCAAGCGTTGGCTGCACTTTGGGGTAAATTTAAACAGGTTCCATAGATAAGGCGGGGCATGCCGTGAACGAATTTGATGTACTAACTTGGCCTTGTTGAAGAGGAACCTGTTCTTAAGAGGTAGTATTTTGATACGTTTGTGATGATTAGTTGATTGTGCTTGATCTTTGTCACTAATAAGCTTTACTGCTCGCTTTTGGAGAGAGCAAAGCCTTTTTGTATTTGACACTGAGCAACCATCCCAAACTGTTGAGCAGTAGTCTAAATATGTTTGTATATGAGCTATGTAGTATGTCTTCCTAGTGTCTTGATCTATGAAGTGCTTAATTTTAGCTAATTGGTATACTTTTTGTGCGATGAGTTTTGTTAGACATTGCACATGAGAGTTCCAGGTCAGATGTTGGTCAATAATAAGACCTAGTGTTTTGTGCTCGCTAACATTTTCTATCTGTGATGTTTCTGTACAGAGCCGAAGTGTTGTTTTTGTTGCGTTTTGTAGTTTCTGTCTTGTTGTTATGAGCATTGATTTTGTTTTATCGGTGTTTATAATCATGCCATTATTTTTGCTCCATCCAATTAAATTGTATAACTCGACCTGAAGAGTTGATTCTAGATTAACACAATCGTAGTCACTGCTGTAGACTGTGCAATCATCGGCAAAAAGGTCACAAGAAGAGTGTTTAAGATGAAGTGGAAGATCATTGATATAGATAGCAAAGAGCAACGGGCCTAGAATAGAACCTTGCGGAACACCAGTGTCAACTTTAGCAGAATTTGATAGAGAATTGTTGAAGAATACTACCTGTTGTCTATCTGAAAGAAACGATGCAATTAATTTTATTAGGTCAGGGTGCAGTCTATAAGTCTTTATTTTTCTTACAAGAATATCGTGGTCAATCATATCAAATGCCTTTTTAAAGTCGACAAAAATGGCACCACATAGTCTGTCGTCATTTATGTTTACTAACCAGTTTTCTGTCATTTTGGTAAGAGCTGTGTGGCAGGAATGATTGGGTCTAAAGCCTGACTGACTGTCTATGAGTAAATTGTTCTCCTGCATGTGTCGTAGAGTTATTTTGTGTATGTGTTTTTCGAGTGGTTTTGATAATGACGATAATATGGATATTGGTCTATAGTTGGTAAGATTGTTGGATGAGCCAGATTTAAAGCGAGGATACACCTTAGCAGTTTTAAAAGCCTCAGGAAAATAACATTTTGCAATGCACTGGTTGTAAATATATGTTAGTGTATGTGAAATGACAGGTGCAGCATAACGTAAGATCTTATTACTAACATCATCAAGCCCATCTGTATTGTTGTTTTTTAAGGTTAAGAGATAACTGTGAACTTCACTGACTGTTAAGAATGGAATGTGTAACTGTTTAAAATCAGTACATCTGCTGTCCAGGAATGTTTGTAGTTCATGTAAGTCGCATACAGGAGCTGATACTAATGATTTAAGAACGTTGATTTCTTCTCTGAAATGTGTACTGATATGTGCGCTAGTGGATGCACGATTGATGGCGTGAGAATCAAATTCTTTTCTTTTATTTGATAGGGTATTTATGGCTTTCCAAATTGATTTACTGTCTGATTTATTCTGTATTAGATTCCTGAAGTAATTTTTTTTCTCTTGTCTTATTAAGTATTGAACTTTGTTTCTGAGTGAACGGTAGGTCATAATGTCCTTGATTTTGTGCGCCCGGTCACGTTCTCTCATGGACTATAGTATTTCAGGTGTTATCCAAGGTGACTTCGTCTGGTGTTTTACTCTCATCTCTTTCATGGAGACATGTTTGTCTAATATATCTCTGAAGATCTTTAGCCAATATTCTATTGCCTCATCAGGGTCAGTTAGTTGGTACACGTGTGTAAGTGAAGATTCTTGCAAATCATTAAGGAATAATTCTAGGTTAAATTTTCTGAAGCTCCTAAATTTCATACTGATGTGATTGTGTTTAGGAAGTTTATACCCCTTTCTTGTCCACGTACAGCAGACTGGGTAATGATCGCTTAACGAAGTATGAGGGATGTTACATTCAGTGATGTTTTCTGGTTGGGCTACATATATATGATCTAATAATGTGGATGATACTTCTGTTACTCTGGTAGGTTTGGTGACAATTTGGCAAAGATTATAGGATAATATAATATTGCTCCAAGTTAGATGTGATTGTGTTAGATCTATGTTGAAATCTCCAAGAGGATGATTGGCTGTGTGTGGTTGTCTGTTTCTGCTCGAGGGATGGTGTAGACGCCCACTACTTATACATGTATCGTGCATCTGTCTATCATTACTGTGACTGCTAGTTACACACACGGCAATACTTATAAAGATGTGTATTCCTTTCATGAAACTTCTGTTATAGAAATACTAACAAGGACAACACACAGCGAACAGTGTGAAGAATAAGTGCAGTGTGAATAACATAAACTCACACTTTATTAATGGGAAAAAAATGAGTGATGACAGGTGAGGGTGAGAGGCAAATGATAACGTTATACAAAGTTTCTGGCTAATCCACTTTCCGGCAAGAACTAGTCTGCCAAATGGAAAGGAAGAAAACCCAACTCTCACACTACATAAAACCAGCAAGCATACAAAAAATGTAGTACAGCATAAGAGTACACACTTACTGCATCAAAAAGGATCGCAGAATTCTCTCATTCATCACAGAAAATCTGCAGACCAAAGAGGACTATACAAAAGCCCCCCCCCCTCCAAAAAAAAAGAACAAATTTCACATTCTTTAGTTCAACAAAGTTATGACAAAAAAAAAGAAATGCTTGACATTATGACACTAACAACTACCTGACTCTTTACTGAAATCATAATAGGAAATAATCTTATAATGTCTCCAAAAGGAGCATTCTATGCACAAGTCAGCTACATGACAAAAATCCCTAACACAGTGCACTAAAGGCTAGAAAAATAACATTCTCAGCTAATCATGCCTAACAACGATCCTAACACATTCACAACCGAGACTTAATTCAAACTCAGTCTAATCTCATAATCATAATCTAATAATAAAACCTCATCATCTCACTCTTAAATATATGCTTACTATTTCCCTAAATCTTCCGGAAGTTTCTATCTCGAGAATCACTCAGCCCGTGATTCTACCTGTTTCCCACCTTCAGACTAAAACTCACTGGACATTCCGAAAATAACTTGTCTGTTACAAACATGTCAAGGACACGTTCATAAAGATAATCAAACATCTCGTGGAATTTAGCGTCTCAACCCTGACCTTTCAACTGAACTCATGTAAAACAAATACCAAGGGCTTTAAATCAAATGGTCAAAATTTCACGAGAATCCAACGATCCTAACAGTAAATTTTCCAATATACTGTTGTATGGTGTTTAACATGATTTCTCTACAACATGTCCACTTTCTCTGTTGTTCTTGTTGCTATCTCTTGAGTCAAAAGTTTTAAGGCTAAATAAATAGTTTTGCGCTCAAAGAAGATGTGTTCTTCTGTTTCTTGTGTGTTTGTTCTACATAGTCTACGTCTGATACGTCTGTTGGATCTGCGGGCGACTCCTTGTGTGGTCGGTGTTATGTTTAACACTAGTATGTATGTTATCTCTCGTGATCCTGTCTTGTGTAGGTTTTGAAATGATTGTGTGTAATCAGTGGTGAAGTATTTGTATCCTCTTTTTATTCTATCCTGTAATGGTGGCTCCTGTTTCCTGACCAGATATTTGTAGATGTCTGATGTTTTCATGTGCATTACATGTTCATTGTCCAGTTACACTTTGTATGCATTGTCTGTAGGAGAGAGGTAAAAAAAATGGTAAAGGCAATCCTGTCATGCCTTAGAGGCACATAGGAATATGGTGTTAGTGCCCATATTTTCCGGTATAGTACTAAAGTGATGGGGATGCGTTGTTTATTTGCTAATTTTGATTAGTCTCAGCCCAGTGTAATAGTTGACTAGTGTGTGTTTGTGTGGCTGTTGGATAAACCAGTATTACTGCACTCGGCACTGCTTAAAGCCGTAACACAGTACTGTGTATTATTACAGTTTCTTTTACATGAGCACTAGGCTCAGAGACACCCAACATATGTTACAATGATATTCTCTCTGTAACGGGACAACCCAGGTAACACTGACTCCACTACTCATCCATACACTACATTGAACAGTTACAAGTAATTCACTAACTCAACACCATTGATGACACATACATGAATCCAAGAAAGCACAGGATTAAGCAAACACAATGTAAATGTTTAATGATGAGATCCCATTTGTACGATGAATGTTGTAACGATGAAGAGTGTAAAACTTGATGGATACAATTACAAATGATCATCCAAAAAAACATAAGTCCGGGCGACTAACATCGCCATAGGACCAGGTCAGACATTCAACCTTTGTCCAAAAAACGTGGACAAATCGACACACAAATCTACATGGCTATTACAACAGTTTGTCTTAAGAAAAACAATCCATCACTACAACAATTTAACTACAGAATCTTTATCCCATCCTAGAATCAAACACACAACCTCTCGCTACAACATTCTGACCAAAAACTCACTTTCTCAGCCCATGCACACCTCCCGCTAAACTAAACCACGTGACTCAGAATTCTCTCGAAACACGTGCTTGGCATAGAGTGATGAGTTGTGGTCTACCAGACCAACCGCAGGGTTATACACAATACAATCTGTACAGAATGTTATTCTGTTACATGGATTTGTCCCACATGTTTAATCCTGAGTACATGGATCTTTGTTTTTATGTCTTGTAAAGAGATACCTCCTCTTTTCTTGTCTTGCATCAGTTTTTTTATTGGATACTGTGTACTGTGTATCGGAAAATAAAGTCGTTATTCATTGAGTTTATTTCTTTAAGTGACTGTTTAGGTAGCAGGAAGATGTTTGATGTGTATATCAGTTGTGGAATGACACAGGTGTTGACCTCTACACTTCTGGCGAATATAATGCTGGTTTTATATTTTTATATTTCAAGTCGGTTTTTTTATTTTCTCAACTATATTTCGTCATCTTGCTTTGCTGTTATTTGACGGCGTAACTGTAAATAAAATATAATAAATATATAAATAAAATATAATATTTTTATTTCGTTGACTTGTATTAATGTGAATGGGAAGTTTGTTTTGTTGACCCATTTGCCTAAACCCATTATGTGTGATTTGTGAATGTTTATTTTGGCCTCACTGCCTTGTCTGAACTCTGTAAATATGTCTAGTATATTCTAGATAGAGAAGTGTGGAGGGGAAGAATATTGTGTCATCAGAGTAGGCCAACAACTTTCTCTCTCCCATCCCAGGAATAAAGAATATTTTGACTAGTGTCTCCTGTCAGATTCTCTCCAGGAGTGGCTCTAGAGTTAGTACGTACAACAGGGGTGAGAGTGGGCAGCCCTGACCTACAGATCTGGTTAGCCGTATTGGATCAGTTAGATTGTGATTTATTAAATTTCTGCTTTCTGGTTTGTTATATAAATTTTGATCCAGTCTCAACTTTCATTTGGTCATGTTGTGACGGCAACTCAGACATAATTCTCTTGAAAAAGTGACTGTTGGCTCCGAGTAATGTTAAAAACAGTCACAACAAACTGTGAACTTAGGTACAAAGATTATTTGTTAGAAACTAAGATTTTTCCAGCAGTTGACGGTGAAATAAACAGTGTTTTTCACTTGAAGATATTCACATGAATTCACGGCAGACGGATGCTGTAGTAATCAAGGAAAAGAGTTTGTTTATCACTTTATTAATGACACTCGTCACACTCTACTTGCGATGAGGCACACTGGTCAACTTTCTTGAGCTATGCATGGATATTATTGTTAATTTCAGATAAGTGCATCTAAAAACAGTGTTAAAAAGCATGATTAAAAGACGAGAACTCAAAGATGCAAATGTATGTCCTGAGAATGCGGCAAGCTCCCAATTCCTGACATCATCTACGACGATTTTGAGTGCAGATCTCTGGAAATTGTTGGATCCTGGTAGACGTGAATACCCGAGACGATCCTGCGAATGGTAAAAAAGCGGGTTACATTTTATGTCTCAGCAGCACGCAACTCCGCGAATGCGGAGCAAGAGATTTGCAAGGATTATTTCTATTATATCCTTAAACATCGCTGAAAAGTTCAAGTTTAAAACTTTTTATTAAATTTTAATGAAATTTATATTTGTACAGAAGAAATGTACAGTTTGCTTAGCTTTTTTTCATTTCGTGGTTTTAATTTTGTATCTGCGAGAGATGCAGTTTTGAAAATTTCGTGAAACGTTTGTCTGAATTTAGAACTCATTTTGTAATATAAGAATATGTTAATGCTAGAGTTGAAAGTCTGAAACGAAAACGCAAATGGACCATATGGAAACACACATGTTGATATAACGACCTTTAATGTTGAACTCAGGTCCAACAGCAAAAGTCGCCATCGATGCTATAGCCCCAGGTGTGTAGCAAACTATCATAACACTGGCTATCAACACAATCATCTTCACCATCTGCTTGTCTCGAGCAGGCATTAAACCACGCGAGTCTTGTGCAGAAGTAAGTTCTGTGCGCAGCGCTGAAGTTTGTCTTAATTTGGTCATTAAGATAATTGTGAAAAAGATTACACCAACGAAAGACGTGGTGCTGAACAGGGAATGTGTAACGTAGCTTAATCCCTGCAAGTTTTTCCTGCTGCTTGTAAAAACTATAGCAAACAGGGTTCTGTTGTATTCAGCAACGAATGTCCAGTCAAGATACGCAGAGGCATATTCTGGAATGAATGTCACTAGATTCAGAACGTATATAAAACAGACAGCCGTTGTTGTAGCTGTGGGAGTGAATATTTGTTTCACCTTCAGAGGCAACGCTATTGAGAGATATCTTTTTATTGTAATGTAAACAGTGATGTAGCTGGTGATTCTGCAGAAACAAACATGAGGCCATGCCGCCGACAAATACATGACTTCCACAGGAACCCAGGGAACGTCATATGTCACGAAAAGAGGATTCATACAAACTGACGACCACTGCATTGTGAGTAGACAACAGAGATCAGAAACAGCCAATCCAAGGAATGCTATGTTAGCAGTGTTATTGAAGCCTTGTTTGCAGAATACTATAATGTTAACAATGTTCGCTACGATCCCAAACATACCCAATGTACCACATACGAACACTAAATTGACAATTTCAAACAATACTCTGTCATGGTTACTGAAATCTCTTGCAGTTGCTTCCCCTAAAGGATATTCTAAAGATAACGACTTCTTTCCAGTTGTAATTTCCATGTCTGTAAACTGCTGCTATGTTGTCAGTTGGTCGATGGCCTTGATATATTTCCTCCTTCTGTTTAAACATAGATCAGAATATTTTCATAAAATTGAAGACATTTGATTTTTGAAACATAAATTAAGAAGAGCATCATCAGTGTTAATATAATTATATATATATATATATATATATATATATATATATATATATATATATATATATATATTCGAAACTAGAGCGTTTTAGTGTATAATTTAACGAACGAAATAACTTTTTTTTAAAAGTGCACACTTGGGTAGATTGCCATGTCCAATAGTCTACCCTTCTTATCTCATCTGCTTTTACTGTTTACGAAGATTCACTCTAACTGAAGTAATACTAAAGAAATCACTGCAGCAGAAGTGATACTAAAGATATCATTTTTGCAGAAGTAATACTAGAGACATCACTCTACCAGAAGTATAAATAGGAAAAAAGTAGGAGCAGCTTTATTACTTAATGATTACAAAATTGTGACGTTTCGGCGTGAGCCTTAGTCATACAAAAACATACAGGACGAAGAAATAGAGAGAGGAAATAAAATATAAATTCACATGAATGGTGCTTAAAAAAATAATAAAATAAATTAATTATGATTAGAGCGCATTGCTGTAACTGTAAGAAGATGTGGCTTGTTCAACAATGTGTGTCAATGTTCATGGTAGGGCGTAGAGACTGTTTAAATAGAGACCTGTGATGTGTGGTCGGTGGGTCGTAACTGGGAGAGGTGGGTGGTGAAACCGTGGAGGGGAGAGAGAGTGGTACAAAGGTAACCTAGCCAGGAGAAGGTGAAATAGATGATTATAGTTAGGGTAGAGGGGTTGTAATATGATGCTGTGATGAGGTTCTGAACTATGTGTAACAAGTGAGAAGGGAGTAGAGCTTAGTAGTGAGGGATTATAATTGTTTAAGAGGAGAATGTTAGGTGTAGCTGAATAGCGAGTTCAATCTATATGGTTCCAGCGTCCCATAATCCTGAATGTAGCGGTTCTGAAGCGCTAGGCGGCTTGTGCCATCTGCGTGACATTGTTTGATGGCTGTTACCAGAAAATCAGATTTGCCTCTGTGGTTGAGGCCATTGAAATGATTTGAGACTGGTTTCGAAGCATGCTGGGTGATATCGTACAGATATTTCTGCACGCGGTCCCCTAATCTGAGGCCAGTCTCACCAATATACGTTATCCTGCATCTTTTGCATACGATGACATATATCACATTACGGACTCGTATGTGAATCCCTCATGAAAAGTGAGGATAGGTTTTGGAAAAGGCTTCTAGTAGAAGTAATACTAGATACAACACTAAAGCAGAAGTGATATTAAAAACATCACTCTAGCAGAAATCATGCAAAAGATAAAATAATAGTGTGTACAATTAAAACTAGAAAAATATTAATTCTCTTATCACATTTAATTATATGAAGTAATTAAATTCATGATATGTAATTATTTAAAAGAAAACGAAGAAATTCAATATAGTTAAATCTCTGCAGAATGTAAAATATATTAATGGAATTACTGAAGCCACTGTGTAAATATAGAGTATCACACATGTAAATATGGGAGGAAAGTAGAGACAATAAAACTGGACATGTAATCAAATTCAAGTTGACAATTAAAACACTTTAAATTTAAAAAGTAAAAGTAAAGATAGTCCCATAGCATTTCAAATGCCGTAGGGGGTGAAGCGTTAGAGACCTCATTATGCTGGGTCATCAGCGTGTGAGGTAGGGTGACCAGTTCCTTTCCTCGCTGCCTTTACTTCCCAGATTTTCTCTGGTACCCATTTTACGAGGCTGGGTCGACCTCAGGGCCGTATTGGTCGGAAAAAAAATCCCGCTCAGCTGGGGATTCGAACCCTCGACCATTTGGTTGCTAGACGAGTGCTCTAACCACTACGCTAGCCGGCCCACTTTAAATTTACAAGAATAAAAAAACGACAAAATAGTTCCTATGAGTTAAAAGTGGCATGGTAGGTATTCTATGTTCAGGGAAGTAAAGAGAAAGTAAATCTTGGATTTTAAGAGAAGGCAGTTATTTCTAATTTGATTATATTCTGCAACTATATTCTATGATCCAGTTTGCCTTTTATTTTAGTCCATGGCTTAAACATTAAGAGGCAGAATGATGAAATGTTTGTACCGATTTGTACTAAGTGCTGGATGCTGATTGTCTGTAATTAGACGTCGTTTTTGAAGTGAGTAAAGGCTGTTTATGTATCTGACAGTGAGCAACTTCCTCAGACTGTGGAACAATAATCTAATCGTGTATTTGTGACTTTCACTACGTCTTCCTTGCGTCTTGATCGATAACGTTATTCATTTAGTGTCTTTGGTAAACATTTCGTGTTACTGGCTGCGTTGGAATGTATGTGTGTGAATGAACTTAAAGTTACAAGTTGATCAATAATAAAGTGAAGACTTTTATATTGACTAACATTTTCTGTCTGTGAAGCAGATCTGTAGTGCTTATTTTGTGAATTAAACTATTTTTTATCTTGTGGTAATTATCGCAGATTTTTATTTGTCTGTGTTTACCGTCGTGCCGTTGTTATAACTTCAGTTAAATATATTATTTAGTTCAATTTATAGCTGTGCTAACTAGTGTGATCTATGAAGTCACTGTTAAATATGTTACAGGAAGGGCGCAGAAGACGGTGTAGTAGATCAGTGATATAAATAGTTATGAGTAGAGGAAAAAAAATAGAAGACCAGTATCTGGCAATATTTTCAGCTGTCAGGATACTCTTTCAAAACTACGCAAAACTAACCGTTTAAGGACCCAACAGGAGGTAGTTTAATGTTTCAACATCCCCTCTACTTATTTCGATACTTGCAGATCCCCTATGCTTATTTCACTATTTCCAAACCCCCTCTCTTATTTTCTCAAACAGTTCGTGACGCATACCAGAACTGTGACAGGATAACTAGTCCGTTTATTTATCTTGTTGCATCTCAGTCTGCAAAGATGGCGTCTTAACACTTTTTTTTACAAACAAACAAAAAAATGAAGAAAACATTCTGAAAATTTTCGTAACATACTCGTTCAAAATTTACTTCAACCTGCAAAACTCTGGATTTGATTATTTCAGATATCCAGAATGGTCACTGGAAACTTCTGTATGCCCCCGCTCTCTCTTCTGGCCTGATCTTTCCGTATTAGCAAAACTTCTGCGTTAACTTTAGTACATACTGAAACATGCACTCCAGAAGTCACGACACAGCTACATTGTCAACCGTTAGCGATTTTGAAACGGGGTTTTAGAAGCGGCTGTTGTTTGCCTATCAGTTTCGTTATATCATGGGGTAGTCTGTAAGTTTCAACAATTTTTATTTGCAAAATCTCCATGGTTAATCAAATCGAATTTTTCTTTTAAAGTCAACAAAATGTACCACGCAGCTAATCATTATTTATATTTGAAAGCAAATTTTCTGTATTTTAGAGAGAGGGGCGTGGAAAGAATGATGAAGTCTAAAACCTTTTTTATGATGTGCATTAATGGTTATCTTGTGTGTCTGTTTCTTTAGAGCTTCTGACAGCGACGTAATAATGGAGACTGGAGGAGAGATTCTAGATCAGCCAGACTGGGAGTGACTTACACTTCTACAATTGTGTTGAAATATCGCGACAAAATACATTCTCGCAATCCACTAATTGTAAATGTTTGTTAATGTAGATTTTAGTGTTAACTGCACACAAGTGCTCTGCTTTTCTCACAAAGCAGCGGCCAAAGTCAATTAAAAAAAGCTTTTATGAAAATGACTAATAAAACATTACAGACATGTTTTAAGTTATCATAATTTTCTTCATGTTTTAAATTTCTTTGTCTTTACCAGTATTTAAGGAACTGTTTACCAAACTGAGAGTAGTTTATTACCAGCACAGCATTAACAGCTACAGCCGCATTAAGTCATGCAGTGCCGTCATAAACATTTCTTTACTGAAACACTAAATCAGTTACAGCTATGATCAGCTGACCTCAGTGTTTGCACATGAACATGCTGCAGGTTAATCTTGAAAACGATTACAGTGAAATTCTGTATGTATGCAGTGAAAACGTGTTCACATAAAGAAACGTATATATATATAATATATATATATATATATATATATATGCGCAACTTTCAGTGTTGACAAAACACTAATTTAATTTATTTAATGTTTTAACAGACACATTTTAAAACAGTAATTATTGCATGTACGATCTTCGCGTTAAGTAACTACATCTGATAGTATGTGACTTTCATTGACTTGTCTTTTATGCACAAAAAGTATCATGATGGCGGTGTTATCTTTCTTCTATCGTTCGTGATTCTGTTGATAATTTTTATGAGAACTAATCGTTCCCCCCCTTCTCTCTTCTCCTCCCCCCTCATAAACGCTACTGCTCACTGTTGCTAAGTTTGTATCGACAGTTTTTAAAATATGCATCGTCTCTAACACTTAAATCCTAATTATTCTAGCAAGTTATTGCATTAGTCAGTACCTTGTGCTTTTCCCTGCTGGTCGACAATGAGAGAAAAAGGACACTTTTAAAAAAGAAGTCTTGGAGAATCAAAATTTTCTCATATCTAATTAACTGTCTCTAGACAACTTAAAGTTTTCCTTGGCGGTGACTGTTATCATGTGCAATTTTTGTTCCTGCTCTTTTATTCTCATTTTCCCCATACAGAACGTATTTTCCCGTACAGAACGTATTTTCCCGTAGGTTTTAATAACGACGTTTTGCTGAGCTAATAGCAGTTAACACTAGAGTACACATGCCATTTAGTTTACGTATTAAGTGGCTTTCTCATTTAATTCCTGACGGGTAAGTTTGCTAAAATAATTATTTTCAAGTATCTCCACCCGTTTTGAACAGAGTTGGGTATTTAATCAATTCAGTTAAAAGATCTAAGAATATTATTCAAACAGCCGGGCTATTGATTGATGATGGAGGTGCATGTTAGAATAGTTTTGCAGATATCTGTAAAGTGCGATGTATTCATTGATCCATCCATTTTCTTAGCCTGCTATCGGCTAAGCATTCACCGCCCACTGCGCCATATGGCGCCTTTCAGGGTAGCACCTAATTCTCTCCACCTTCCACGCTCTGCGGCCACCGTTTGTATTGTGTCTCAGCTGTGCAACATACTACTTATCTCTGCTTCTACAGCTCCACCACGCATCTCTTTCGTTTTTCCCTCGGCTGTCTTGCCCATGGCTGTTTTAACGATGTGATGTACACACTCAGAGGAGTACAAGGAACGAGGAGTAGCTATACAATTTTGATGAGCACACAGCAACGACAGTTCTGGGATATTTGAACATCTCGGACTGAGTCCGGCTAGCCCAACTGAAAGGACAACCAATAAACATAAATAATATACAACTGTATGCTCCAACATCTGATAGTTCTGAAGAGGATACACAGCTATTGTATAATGACATAGTGACACCCCTGAAGCACACAAAGTAACATGAAGTTACTACAGTGATGGGAGATTTTAATGCCAAAGTTGGTAAAGGAAGAACTTCAGACATCGTTGGTGACTATGGACTGGGGAGAGGAATGACAGAGGTTGTAAATTAATTGAATGAGCAAGAATACATAGCATGGTTGTAGGAAACACCTGGTTTAAACAACATCCCTGAAGACTGGCAACACTGGTGCAGCCCAGACAAAAATAATTTTAACCAGATAGACTACGTATTAATCAACAAACGATTCCGGAATGCATTACTGACAACAAAAACCATGCCAGGAGCTGACTGCAATAGTGACCATGACCCAGTCTGTGGAAAAAATTAGAATAAAGCTAAAGAAAGCATGCAGAAAAGTGAGAAACATCAAACTGAATGCAGAACTTCTTAAAAATGACCAAGAACTGCGAGAACAATACAAAGTTACTATAACAAATAAATGCAATGCAATAGCAAAGATAAATATTTTAGATGAACAACGGGCAATGTTAAGAGATTTTATCCACCAAAATGTTAAGGCGATAATACCACAGAAAAAAAACAACATCCCAAGAATAAATGATGGATAAGAGAAGGAGGAGCAAAAATAGCCAAGAAAAATATAGCATGGTAAAAAAATAATTAAAACGCAAATGCAGAGAAGCAAAGGAAGTGTGGTTAAATGAACAGTGCAGACAAATAGAGTAATCTCATAAAAAAAGATAGCAAAAATATGCACAAACGAATTAGTGAACTAACAGGCAGCAGGACAAAATATACCACATGATGCCTGAAGTAAAAACAAGGTAAAATGTTATTGGAAAAGAAGACATTGTGGACAGGTGGACAGAGTACATCGGCGAGGTTATATGGTGCTGGAAGACCAGAAATAACACCAGGTACTGAAAACTGTGATGGACCACCAATACTAGAAGATGAAATCATAGATGCCATCAAACACATGAAGAAAGGAAAAGAGACTGGGCCTGATAATATAACAATAGAAAAAATAGAGGCGCTAGAGGAGATAGGAATAAAAATAATAACCAGGTTACTGAATGACATTTACAACAATAGTTATATGCCCAGTGAATTGCTTAAATCCACGTTTATAGCTCTACCAAAGAAACCAGGTGCAAAGGAATGTGATGACCACAGGACTATCAGCCTCTCATGTCACATAACAAAGCTACTTCTGAGAATTATTATGAGAAGAACAAGGGAAAAGATAAAAATGGAAATAGCAGATGAACAGTTTGGATTTGTTGAAGGAAAGGGAACACACAATGCTGTTTATGCTTTACGAGCACTATCAGAAAGAGCTTTAGAGGTACAGAAAGATATCTACTTAATCTTCATTGATTACACCAAGGTGAAACATGATGAGATTATTAAATGCTTCAAGACATAAACACAGACGGCAAAGACCTGAGGATTGTAAAACATCTATACTGGCAGCAGGAAGCAGCGATTCGAGCTGAAAATATAACTGGAAAATATCAACCATTAAAACAAAAAGTGCGATAAAGGTGTGCACTATCTTCAGACCTTTTTTCTTTGTACAGGGAGAATATTCAAAGAACCATCAGTGGAGAACTAGGTATAAAAGTAAGATGATACAGTACTAACAACCTTCGGTATGCTGGCGACACAGTTCTGACAGCGGAGAACCAACAAGACCTGCAAGATCTCTTGAATAAAGTCGCCAAAGAAAGTGAACAGAAAGGCCTTACTGTGAACATCAAAAGTTCAGAAACTACAGCTTCTTTAGTTGCTTTACTTTCTGAAGAGCGATAGATGTCCTCCTTTTAATTTTCCTCATTGTATCTCCATTATCAGTTATTAATGATCCAAGATATTCAAAATTCTCCACCTCTTCTAATTTTTCCTTATTGACCCATATTTCAACTGCCTTAATGGTTTTGTCAGTTGTCATAAATTTAGTTTTCTTCGCATTAAGATAGAGATTTTGCTTTTCACTATTCTTACGGACTGACATAATTAGCTTTTCCATTCCTTTTTGTGATGTGGACAGTAATACTGTGTCATTAGCATATCTCACCTCTGGTTACTTCATAACCTTCAATTTTTATGGCATTGTAATATTCTTTGTCTACATCTTCTCTAAAATTCCTCATTATATTTTCAGTATACAAGTTAAATATGTAAGGCTACAGTATACACTTCTGACGGACAACTTGTTTTATGTCAAACCAAGTTGTTGTTTCACCATTTATTCTTACTGCTGCCTGTTGGTCTAGATACAACAGTGATATTAATTGTATCATAATTAGATTCTCTGCTAAATTAAATATCGTTTTTTAGCCTATTTTGATCCATTCTTTTGCATGTATTTATTAATAACGCATGTTTTTGTAATGTGGTAATTTATCTTTCATTTGTCGTGCAGAAGAGAAATGTATATTTACAGTAAAGCATGTGCTAATTACATTAATAGGCAAGTATGATGTTCTGTTAGTCTTCATTTGACATATTCTTCTATTAAAATATATCCTATGTTTCTGCTAAAAGCATTGAAAAATATTATAAATGAGGTGATTATTCCATATCTATTTTCACAGCAAGTTTCTATTAAATCACACACACACACACACATATATACTGCTAATCAAAGTGATTTGATAATTGACCTGGTGATGATTCATTATTGTGCCATTTTAATATAAGAAATGTATTATTACTAATTATTACACATATCTTATGCGAAGTGCCGTGGTTTAGGCTTACTGCCAGCCAGCATGATGTGCGGACCAGTAGACTGAGTGTGTAGTTCACGTGTACTTTTTCTGTCAAATATCACTGGCCGATATATATCACATCCATAAATCCATACCCATAAATTCATTTCATACGTCTACGAATTTCAACCAGAGCGCAGCCTTACAGTGCCAGCAACTGACACTTTTCCTTGACGGTCTCTAACATTGTAATGAAACGTTGCCCGTTTACACTACACAGAAGTGGCTGACTAACACACTTGCATATGTTCCATTATTAAGAGATATGAGGCGGTTGGAGACCTTACTTACCAACCGCCCGTCGTACGTCTGTCTTTTAAGAATGTATGGGTATGAGACATAAGAAAATATGAGATTTTGAGTCTTTGTCAAATGTCTGGTGCACTGATTACAAGCGGCTAGGCAATAATTCATAGCCACCAGATGAGAAATATGAAGACTGGTTGATGCCTCGACTAGTCATGAGTCGATGTCTCCGACGTCAAATTACTATATAACAAACAAATGTCTCTATATTGTCAGTTGTATCCACAGATCCTTGTTAGACTACGATGTTTTGTGTCACTACATGCAGAAATATTCATTGAGTATAAAATATTTCTACACTTTACACTAACATTATGCCTCTTGTTTATTTTCTTAATGGCTCAGATGTTTATTTGCGTAATTCTGCTGGTTTACTGAAACAGTACTTAGAAATATGTCCGTTCACTTAGTGTAGAGACTAGCATTCTTTAACCTCTGTAACCTTTCAGGTAAAAAAAACCTACGCTTGTGACAGAAAAGTACACGTGAACTACATACTCAGTCTACTGGTCCGTACATCATGCCGGCTGAGAGTAAGCCTAAACGATGACGCTTCGTGGAAGATATTCTAAAGCTTACGTCGTAATGGATCGGGGAAAGAGAAGTGGTAAGAGGTAATACTGACCAGGTCTTTCTCTGTTGTGTCAACAAGTTACAACATCACTATATGGCCACTAATACTAAAATGGAAAGGAAAAACTAATGAAGTCAGTCCGTAAGAAAAAAAGACCTTCAAGTTAATGCAAAGAAAACTAAATTGGTGGCAACTGACAAAAGAAATAAGGCAGCTGAAAATATATCAGTGAGAAAAAACAGAAAGCGGTGGAAAGTTTTAAATATCTCCGATCATTAATAACTAATAGTGGAGATACAATGAGAGAAATTAATAGAACATTTGTCGCTCTTCATAAAATAAAACAACTAAAGAAGCTATGGAGAGGAACAGAAAGAACTACAAAAATAAGATTTTTAAGTTCATGCATCTTTCGTTTCGCAGCATATACCTCTGAGACCTGAACACGTAACAAAACAGCTGAGAAATACATAAATGTCTTTGAATGTAAATGCTACAGAAGAATTCATCAGACATCACGGACACGAAAAATAACAAATATATCCATACTACAAGAACTTAATATTGAAGAAGGCTGGCTAGTAAAGAGGATTAAAACGAAAAAACATAAATATTTGAACACATTAAATATGATGAGAATTTAGAGAAGACCGTCTTGAAGGGGTACATAATAATAAAACGAAAGAGAGGAAGACCAAGGCGAAGATGGCTGCAAGACATCGTTGATAATCTGCTAATATCTGCATCAGAAGCAGGGCATCTTGCTTACAGTCGATAGGTCTACAGGAGAGCTGTTATGGAGCCAAGGTTCCGCAGGGGACATGAAAATGACTGAACTGAATACTAAATCCATAATCCTTCTAGCAGCAGATGAAAGCTGTTTGCCAAAGCGCACTGAGTATAAAGCATTCAAGAATCGTCCCATCCTGTTTTTACTTGCGAATGTTTTCACTGACTTTAGATGCAAGCAGTGGCGATACATGACTACTTTTCTTTCTTACATGCAATACAGTAATAACCACATAATCAATGTCACTCAAATTAAAATAATAGTCGTTTCTGTTTAAATCGTGGGTTCAGAAAAGCAGTTTCTCTGTGAATTTATTTACTTTGGTGATACATATATGTTATATCAAAAGCGTACTCTCTTATTGTTTCATGTTTTCTTTTATTTCGTACAGCAAGTCTGTTACTGAAATAACATTTTTGTTTCAGTAATGGCAAAGTGTCATTCGGTATGTTTTAAGCTTCCAGAAGTTTTCTCCTTGCACTTAATAAACACATCAAGAACAATTTCGTTGAAAGTCTGGCGGTACTTTGTGCTCATCCTGTAATATAAAACAATATTAATGCTGGAGTTTAAGGTCTGGAAGCAATATGCTATAGACCAAACCGCAGCACATACATTGAGATAACGACCTTTAAGGTCGAATTCAGGGCCAACTGCAAACGACGCCATAGACACTATAGCGCCAGGCGTGTAACACGCGATTAAAACACATGCAATAAACACAATCATCTTTACAGTCTTCTTGTCTTTGTTTGAAGTGAATCCTCGCTGCTCATGGACGGAAGTTAACTCTTTTCGCCTCGCCGATGTTTGTCTTAGTTTGACCACCAACACGACGGTAAAAATGACAACACCTGCGAAAGACGTAGCACTGAAGAGAGAGTGTATGACGTAACTCAGTCCCTGTAACTTTTCTCTGTTGCTTGAGAAGACAATTGCTAAGAGAGTCCTGTTGTGTTTGGCTATGTAAATCCAGTCAAGATAAGAAGAGGCGTATTCTGGAATAAACGTCATTAGATTCAGAACGTATATGAAACATACTGTCAGCGTTGTTACTTTAGGAGTAATAATTTGTTTCACTTTCAGTGGTAATGCAATAGATATGTACCTTTCTGCTGTAATATAAACAGTGATGTAGCTGGTGATTCTACAGAAGCAAACATGTGGCCACGCCGCTGAAAGATACATCACTTCAATAGGGACCCAGGGAACATCGTAAATAGCGAACAATGGGTTCATACAAATAGACGTCCACTCTAGGGTTATAAGACAACAAAGATCTGACACAGCGAGCCCAAGAAATGCTATATTAACTGTGTTACTAAAACCTTGTTTGTGGAAAACAATGATGTTTATAACGTTTGCTGTAATCCCGAAAAGACCAATTGTACCACATATAAACACGAAATTAACGATGTCAAAGAACCTTCTCTGCTCGTCATTGAGAATTTTCTTTGCTTCTGACACAGCAACAGAGTACGCCAGTAAAAATTTACTTCTTTCTGTGACTGTGGCATCTTCAGACGTCTTCATTGTCTTAAACTAATCTACTATTAGATTCTGGTTTTTCACTCTAATTTGTTCTTAATCGTAGATTTTGTAGCGAAACAAACACTGACATGCAAATCAGTGATTATTTTTTCAAATGTTATTCTCCTTTCAGTATAAAAACTTGTTTCTGAAAATAAAAAAACAAACCAACAGATAATACAGTTAAAATGATTTACATATAGAATTAGCTCCTAGATGCCGAATGGTCACCGAATTCTACATAAATAAAATATTACTTAATGAAAAGGAGACGACTTGAAAACACTATAACAGCAGAAAAGATGAACTGGAAGAGAGGTTTAAAACCAGATGACAAATTCATAGTCACTATAATACGATACAATAAAACAAGTCACAAAATGAGCTGATAGAAAAGATAAAAATCATCACTGGAACGAGACTGGATATTTGTGTGTAATCCACAGCAAAACAGGGACTAATATTGATCGAGCTCACGGTTCCATACGAAATAAGAATAGAGGAGCAGCATGTATTCGAGAATGAGAACAATCTGTCAAGCAACTGAGGCAGGGGGCAAGAGTCAAGGCAAAAGTAAATAGCTGTAGAAATGTGAGCGAGAGGAATGCCAGTAACATTAGCGTACGGTCTATGTAACCAACTGGAGATAAAGGGACAATCAAGAGCATGAGGATTGAAAAGCCTTTCAGAAACAGCAGAAAAGGCTCCATGCAGGCTGTGGAGTATGTGAAACAAGCATTGAGAGCTTAAACAATTTCATTTCTCACAACTAATACCTGCCCTCTTTAGTTGAATGGCTAAGATGCACTTCTAAGTGCAGTGCCATTTAGAAGATCGTTGATTCAATTTCGGCACACGACAAATACTCATACAAACAACTTACAACATTTATAGTAGTCATGATCCAAGGGTCCAACTCACGCCCCCTTAGAGTGTGGGGACTTTAAAAGGGGCGAAACACTTGACCGGGGTAGGGGGAGTGAGTACTTCTTCTGATAATTTGTAGAAGATGTGTTGCTCCGCTCTCAGCAGTAGAGAGTTTCCTGCATATGGAGAAGCATGACCAGGGTCGACTTCCACCAGCATGCCAGCTAATGATGACAGTCCTCTCTAAGGTTGTAGTTTTGCCTGTTTGACGAATATGACAATCAAAACGCCACAGTAATGTTTCTTGTGATGAAAGGAAGAACTCTTTAGGATAAAGAAAGGAGATGAGGACTCTTTCTCTGGTCAGTAGCTCATAGCTATCACCTGTGACAGAATAGTTCAGCATTAGCGTTTAAAGTACACTGTAAATATTGACAGGTAAAAGCGTTAACTTAACATAAGATGTCAGTCAAGTAAGCGCTCCAGCATAATTTCTCCAGAATGTGGAGAAACATGTCAGAGACAATTCTTTATCTTCGTTTTTACATATATATATATATATATATATATATATATATATGTGTGTGTGTGTGTGTGTGTGTGTGTGTGTGTGTGTGTGTGTGTGGGTGGGTGGGTGGGTGGACGGAGCCTTAGAGAATCCAAAACTAAACTGGGGACGTCACAGAAGGTATCACGAGAGCACGAAGAACAAAAAGACGAGCCTAGAAGAAGAAAGGGTAAAATATTCAGAGAACGAGCGTGTTGAAATTCCAGTAGATGAAAGTAGTAGACACAATAGGGATAACTCTTTTTATGGGTAGCAGGAATAGAATGTACAGTTAGGTAGGACAGGGATGATCTGTGTGGATCTCCAAAAGAATTGCTTAATTTAAATTTTCAGAAGAGATTGTGCTGCTTAGAAATCTCAGTGTATGAGAAAGTGGGGCTGGAAGAGAGAAACAACACACAGGTAGCTAGGGCGTGCAGAGATAAATCCCCTGGACTAAAGATTATAAAACCATGCATTAAATATCTCTCTCTCTCTCTCTCTCTCTCTCTCTCTCTCTCTCTCCCTGAACCTTAAGTGCCCAGGGCACATGGCTCTTCCGCAAGGGTTTTCCACAAATGCCTGTCCTTCGCCTTTTTTTCTGCTCTTGCCCAGGTGAGCCCTCTATTGCTCAACATCCTTTCTGTTGTTCTTCTCCATGTCTCTTTTGGTCTACCCTTACTTCTGTTCCCCTGTGGCGTCCATCTTAGTGCTATTTTTGGTTAAATATAGTGAGCTAATAAGAAACCACAGGGCGAGCGGCAGGGGGTATGAGAGAGAGAGAGGGAAGGAGAGAGAGAGAGAGAGAGAGAGAGAGAGGTTGAGATGCCGAAGCAGAGAAGAGCAACAATTATAAATGTGTTGCCTTTCAGTTATGACGCAATAGGGATCATGAACCCAGGAAACGGGGCCCAAGTATAACGGAAAGCGAGAAGAAGTTGTACGAGTACGTGAAGCCTCTAGGGCAGGCCAATCAGAAGAATAAAGCCATTTCCTTAGACAGTCAGAATTCGAGCTTTACTGCGTTCATACACTAAGACTGTTGCCTGGTGTTCTGTAACGATTCTTCCCCTCTCTCTGGAAGCACCAAGAGAGTTTTCCTACCGGTCAACGATGACTGATGCACAAAGAAAAAAACAAGGCCTACATCATTAGCGGGGCCCCACATGTCCTCATCTCTCACCAGAGGGGACTCGTGTGTATGTATTTATCACCAGATGAGAATCTATCTATCTATCTATCTATCTATCTATCTATCTATCTATCTATCTATCTATCTATCTATCTATCTATCTATCTATCTATCTATCTATCTATCTGTCTGTCTGTCTTTCTGTCTATTATATACTGTATTGCGAAAGAAAGTTAATACTTTTGAAAAGCGTATATTTTGATGTAGTGAGTAGATGTTAATCCCTGAAATGATTAAAGGCGTAAACAGTAAGTACTCACTTCTCATCTATCATGAAAGGCTCCTTACACTGTGAAATCCGTGTTTTTCCAATTTCTGACCTATACACACATTTGAAATATAATTTTAATCTGTCAGTTGTTAGGTCATTGTACTAAATTTGGTTAGATCTGAATTAATTGCTACAGAATTAAATGCTACAGAAGTGTTCTTCAAATATCAAGGACACAAAAAAGAACAAAATTTAACCATATTACAAGAACTTAATACTGAAAAAAGGTTGGCTAGTAAAGAGGATTAAACAGACAAAGCTTAAATATTTTGAACACATTAAACGTCATGAGAATTTACAGAAGACATGGTGTGGGCAACATCATGTCACCGGGGGGGGGGGGGAATAACAGAGAATTTTCGGAACACATCTGGTACCATTTCATGGGAACATAACTGCACAGTTGTGCATACTAGATGCCCTGATACCTCATGTTGTGTCATTTTTTCAAACAATGATAAGGTTTCATTTTTATGCACATCGAGCAAGAGTAACCAAGGCATTTCGCCATCAGAACAACATTCATGTTCTGCATCCGTTACCAGCAATGGCACCTGACCGTAATCCTATCTAATACATTTGTGATATGCCTGACCACCATTTCCAAAACATACCAAATCCGCTTCAAAATCTTGCACAACTTGAAAATGAACTGCAATCCAAACCTTAACCAACTCAATGAGGCGCCACTGTCAGCCACGACTGATGCAAAAGGAGGGCTCCCTCGTTATTAGGGAGTGTGACTGGTCGTTTGGATCCTCTTACCACTGTGAGTATCCGCTCGCTTGGTGTTTGAAATGTAGTTTAGTTGAATTCTCCTTCCGTACTAACACAATAATCATTACAGTTCGTCAGAAAATTGCCTTGCAGTAGGACATACAATACATGTGTTATAGGGAAAAAATATGAAATGTTAACTTTCTTCTGCATATAATATATATATATATATATATATATATATATATATATATATATATATATATATACTGCACATCAATAACTGTGGCTATTATATTTAATTTTCAACGATATGAAGAATATATTATTTCACAATTTAAAAAATTAAAACATAATTTTATAAACTTTACATTACAGTCTACTAGTACTTAAACAATTCAGTCTCTTGTGTTTTACACAACAGACATATTATATATCAGAATGTGCATGCTTATTTATACATATATGCTTTTATGACTGCATGGAAACATAATAATAATATAATATTAACAGTGATAATAAAAATAATTTCTGCTGCTAATACTGACACGTGCGCTACTGCTCCAATGAACTACTATTTCTCCTTCTTAAAAATGTGCTTTATTAGTGTAACTAAATCGGAAAGACTAACTCTGACATTTAATTTTACCATTTTTCTAAATCTGTAAAGCACATTTCTGTCAGTCAATCAATCGATTTTGCACTCGTACAATCATGCCACAAGGAAGACATCGAACATTGCTAGCGTCTCATTACTTCACTTGCATTTCAAATTTCAGCCTGAAGTATCATACCTGTCATGCTTCGGGATTTCAAGTGTTAATCAGTAGTTCAGGCGGGCACTTAGTTTCTATTTTCGATTGACCCCGCTTGTATAGCACGAATGTTTGAAACTTTCTTTTTAAATTTCTATACAGTTTTAACATGCCTACTTGACAAACCTGATATTTAAGGCTCAAGTCATTATTATGCTTAATAAGCTACTGCTGTTTTAAATTGTCATCATAATTATGGACATGTGAGTTCATCTATTACCTTTATATTACACAGTAACATTTAAGTTCTGGTGTACTCTTGGTAAATGTTGTAGGAGAAATATGGCATGGAACGACTGAGAGTTAAACGGGAAAAATGACTGGAAATACAAAGGCCATTTGACGAGCTAATGAAAATCACTTGACACAGATAAATGAATATAAGATTCAGAGAGAAAGGTAGGTAGATAGACATACGGGACGGTAGGTAAATTGACACTTATTAGTGTTTTTTTGTTTCTAAATTGCTTCATAGCAGTCAGGACACTTTCATTTCTGCTCGTCGCCAGCTCTAAGATATCAGAACACGGGTGTTGTCAGCATAGACACTTAAGAGCCTGCGTCAATCTTCGTGGCAGATTTTTCTTATATATTTCCCTGGATAGCGGCCGTCTAACTTACTATTTGTGGAATCTCTGTGAAGCAATGCACGCGGATGTTCGATCCTACTATCTAGGACCAGGGAAATGTAATGCTGGATGATTCACGAGAAAAAAATCCTTCCCACTTCTGATGAGACTCAACTCGTGGTCTCCAAGACCAGAGGCGAAGATATAACCCTGACACCACGCAGTACCAAGATATTTAGTGACTATGCAGGTAGACAGGTACTTAAGTAGAAGTGTAAGTATTTAACGAGTTTCTCTTCGTTTATTTGGGTTTACTTTCGGTCTGGTATTTAGTACATTACTTGTTGAAGATATCATAGGTGAAAAAATAAAACGAAGATACAGCACTCAAGCTTAAGTGTCAGCGACCTTAAGCTGACTCCTTGCATCAGGGTAGGCGAACCATTACGGGCAAAGACCCTATCCTAACTCCCAGTGGTATCTTTAGAACCAAACAAATAGTCTGGCTACGTGAAAATTGATAGGAAGACAAACTTGGCCCCCAAAATACGTCGTACTGAACTTCGATATGTTGGACTTTGATGTACTGAACTTCGATGTGTTGGACTTTGATGTACTGAACTTCGATGTGTTGGACTTTGATGTACTGAACTTCGATATGTTGGACTTTGATGTGCTGAACTTCGATGTGTTGGACTTTGATGTGCTGAACTTCGATGTGTTAAACTTTGCACGATGCCAGACTATGATTAAACACAATCACGACTTTCTTCTGGTCGAACGCTGATAGAAAAGAAGAATATAGACGAAAAGAAAAACATTGTTGCGAGAAAGTGTAGGAAAGAACGAAATAGGAAAGGCATTAATAAAATTCTAAATAGAGCTAAAAATAAATATCTATTAAAAGATCCACAAGTAAATTTCTATTTAAAATCTACCTGAATGTTCTCATATTCTCCAACCACTAGGTAGAAAAGTCAATTGTTCACTTGTTATCTTGTGAATTATTTGTTTCCCACGTTATCGGTTAAGAAGAAACTTTGTATTTCTTCCTATTCTCTCTCCTTCCCTCCCTTCCTTCCCCTCTTTGTCTTAGCTTCTCTCTCCGTCCGTCGCTCCCCTCCCCCTTCTTGTCTTAGCTTCTCTCTCCGTCCCTCCCTCCCCCTTCTTGTCTTAGCTTCTCTCTCCGTCCCTCCCTCCCCTCCCCCTTCTTGTCTTACCTTCTCTCTCCGACCCTCCCTCCCTTCACTCCGCCTTCTTGTCTTAGCTTCTCTCTCCCTCCCTCCCTCCCCTCGCACTCTTTTTCTTTGCTTCTTTCTCCGTCCCTTCCTCCCCTTCCCCTTCTTTGTCTCTGCTTCTCTCTCCGTCCCTCCCTCTCTTCCCCCTCTTTGTCTTTGCTTATCTCTCTGTCCGTCCCTTCCCCTTCTTTGTCTTTGCTGCTCTCTCTCTATCTCTGTCCGTCCCTCCCTCCCTTCTCCCTCTTTGTCTTTGCTTCTCTCTCTGTCCGTCCCTTCCCCTTCTTTGTCTTTGCTGCTCTCTCTCTCTCTCTCTGTCCGTCCCTCCCTCCCTTCCTCCTCTTTGTTTTTGCTTCTCTCTCCGTCTGTCCCTCCTCCTTTCCCCCTCTTTGTCTTTGCTTCTCTCTCCGTCCCTCCCTGTCTTCCCCCTCTTTGTCTTTGCTTCTCTCTCCGCCCCTCCCTGTCTTCCCCCTCTTTGTCTTTGCTTCTCTCTCCGTCCTTCCCTCTCTTCCCCCTCTTTGTCTTTGCTTATCTCACTGTCCGTCCCTTCCCCTTCTTTGTCTTTGCTGCTCTCTCTCTGTCCGTCCCTCCCTTCTCCATCTTTGTCTTTGCTTCTCTCTCTGTCTGTCCCTCCCTCCCTTCCCCCTCTTTGTCTTTGCTTCTCTTTCCGTCCGTCCCTCCCACCCCCTCTTTGTCTTTGCTTCTCTCTCCGTCTGTCCCTCCTCCTTTCCCCCTCTTTGTCTTTGCTTCTCTTTCCGTCCGTCCCTCCCACCCCCTCTTTGTTTTTGCTTCTCTCTCCGTCTGTCCTCCTCCTTTCCCCCTCTTTGTCTTTGCTTCTCTCTCCGTCCCTCCCTGTCTTCCCCCTCTTTGTCTTTGCTTCTCTCTCCGTCCTTCCCTCTCTTCCCCCTCTTTGTCTTTGCTTATCTCACTGTCCGTCCCTTCCCCTTCTTTGTCTTTGCTGCTCTCTCTCTGTCCGTCCCTCCCTTCTCCATCTTTGTCTTTGCTTCTCTCTCTGTCTGTCCCTCCCTCCCTTCCCCCTCTTTGTCTTTGCTTCTCTTTCCGTCCGTCCCTCTCACCCCCTCTTTGTCTCTGCTGCTCACTCCGTCCCTTCCTCCCTTCCTCCTTTCCCCCACCCCCTCTTTGTTTGTGCTTCTCTCTTAATTCTACACTATTAGTTTCACCGCATTTTTAAAGCTCATGATGCTAAAGTGTTCAGTCTTTGTCAGTTTTTCAGCTGTAATCATCCATCCATAGTAATAACACATATATCCTTATTACAAGAACTTAATATTGAAGAAGACTGGCTAGCAAAGAGATGTAAACAAAGAAAAATTAAATAATTTGGAACACATTAAACGTCATGATAATCTAGAGAAGACCGTCTTGGAAGGGTACATAGTGGGAAGAAGAAAGAGAGGAAGACCAAGGCGAAGATGGCTGCAAGACATCGTTGATGATCTGCAAATAGATGCATCAACAGCAGGCCATCTTACTCACAACCGAGAGGCCTACAGGAGTGCTGGTAGGGAGGAAAAGTTCCGCACGGGACATGCAAATGAATGAATGAATAATCCATGCATAGAAATACACAGTTTGTGCAAAACAAAGTTTGATTACACAAAAAGACGAAAGACATGGGAGTGAAAGTGTTAAAAGCACAGAAAAAATTCTAAATCAACCCAGAAATGGTCTCAAAATCATCTGTACTCTTACTGATCTAGTAAGGATGTCTTTACCAGAATGCAAGGATGATGACTGTAACTAACTAATAGTAGAATAATACTAGATTATCTGAGGTCATTTGTCATTTATATTGTGCTTTATATAGAAATCGCCTTTTTTTTGTTAACCGATTGCCACGTGTTATTATATATCAACTGCGGTCAATGTGTAGTGGTCCCATAGATATGTATCATACTTTGATTTATTCTTAACTAATACAGATTCTAGCTCTGTGCGTGATAGGTAAGCAGAATAACTGATCGTGATAAAATACATTTTCAGAAGGAGGAAATTTAAACTGTCAAATTTAGAATTTCATACGTTTAAATACTTGGTAAAGTTTCACGTTACACGACAAGCGACAGTGTAATTTAGACTAAAGATTAAATTAACGAAAGTAAGTTATTGATATGAAGCGCACGAGATGTATGTTCATGTTAGTTAAAAAGTTACAGGCTACCAAGTGATGTAATCCTTTTACTTTAATGTACCTAACTAAAAGGTTAACAGCTATTCTAATAAGGTGACTATCAGAAAGACGCTTAACCTGGACCAGAGCTGAACTAAAGGAGTTAATTCCCGTTAAATATATTTATAAAATCATATCTGTGTACGTGACAGAGATTGTAACATAAGGCGAGAAAACACTAAATATTGAAAATGAACTACAAGAATAAAGCACAATAAAGAATTATTTCGATGGTAAGTGTAGTTTTACCCTACTGTATAAGTAAGGATTTTTATTCAGACTTCATTAGAAAAGAGTTTTTTTTTACAATTTGGACAAAGTGGTCAGTAAAGTAAAGTAATGGATGGATGGATGGATGGATGGATGGATGGATGGATGGATGGATGGATGGAAGGATGGATGGAAGGAAGAATGGATGGATGGATGGACGGACGGACGGAGAGACAGGCAAACAGACAGATAGGCAGACAGACATAGAGAGACAGACAGACGGACTGATAGATAGATAGATAGATAGATAGATAGATAGATAGATAGATAGATAGATAGATAGATAGATAGATAGATAGATAGATAGATAGATAGATAGATAGATAGATAGATAGATAGATAGATAGATCACCAAGAAGTTTATCGAGGGACATGACTGCGTGCAGTGTAAAAATTGTTCATGCCCAGGTAAAAATGAACAGACATCTGGACATGGAAGGAAATTGGGTAAATGCCTAAATATGATGAATATTTGTGTGCTGAGATACTGGTTGTTTTGGCTGGATGTGAGGGATGCTGTTCGCCCATTTTTTTGTACTAGTTATTTTGAATGTGGCTGGTGGTTATGGCCATGTTTAGCGGGCGGCAACCTGAGCGCCTCAAATAAAAGATTTTATATTGTTACCCTGGGTTTGTTATCGAAAAAAAGGAAAGTGTGGATTGAGTCAGCGTGATTTGCAGATCAGCTGATCCTAGAGCAAAAATGATTTACAGGAGGGGAGTCGCGGAGCAACATAACCGAGGTAAAGTGGAGCCAGAATGAAGTATTTGTTGACAGTAGTTAACTGTCAGGTGACGGCCTATTCAAATTTCGTAGATGTCTCTGAGATGTTCTCAACAGCCAGCTGATGTGGATCCCCAGAACGCAGGTATGCAGGTAGTTTTTTTACAGTTTAAGGTTTGTTTATTTACTTTATGAATAAATTAAACTGTGTGATTATATCGTACGTGCTTCTCTTTGTGGAATTAATCGGAATGTTGTAGAGACATGTCGTGTGTGAGTTTTTTTTTCCTAGAAAGGGATGTTAGGGATTGTCTGGTTCATTATGTAAGTTTGGTGTGATTGTACTCTTTTAGGACAGAAGTGTTGTTCTAGTATGTAGTAGTTGTGTTTATTTGTCCTTTTTAGGGCAACATTTGTCGTAGGTGACTTAGATGGATTGTCCTTTTTAGGACAATGTTGTGGTTAGATGAATTGTTATTTTCAGGACAGATGTAGTTGTCATGTAGAGTGTGAGTTTCATTTATCCCATTTTTGAACAAGATTGTAATTTCACGTTGAAAAGTATGTTGTAGTTTTGAAGCTGGCATGTTTTGTCAATGTTGTATGTCTGAGTTAGTCCCATGGCGATGTTAGTCTCCCGGACATTTTTTTAGTGATCATTGCAATTGTTCTCATCAGTTTACACTCCACATCTACGCAACACACATCGAACAAATGGAATTCATCATTAAACAGTTGCTGATTGTTTGGTGACTGCTGAATCCTGTGATTATTGGATTCTTGTTAAGCGTCAGCTGTGATGTTGAGTTAGTCGATTACATGTAACTGATCATGTTGTGTAGTTGTATGCTACTGTTATCTGGGTTGTCGTTGTCACACGGTGTATAACAATGTGACGTCTGTTGTGTAACTTGTGTAGCAGTAAAGTAAATCTGCTCTGTAAATAGTGACGTAGTAATAGTGAATGAAGAGTTTACTATTCCAAGATAGTTATCCACACACACACATGCCACCACAGTACAGTACAGTGTGTGGGCAAACCTCGTGTTTTATGTTTAGTTTTCATTAATATAAATACGAAGTCTGTTTGCATTATGCTAAAAAATGGTAAATTAGTTATCGTATAATTGCACGATTTATTTAAAATATTTATTATACTAAAGGTAAAAAAGGTAATTCTGTCATGCCCTAGAGGCGCATAGGAATATGGTGTTAGTGCCCATATTTTCCTTGACCTGTCCGCACACTAGAGGGTGATATGGTCAGTATCACTATTGGTCGCCTTTCCTTCCCCAACTCCAGAAGAAGTCGGAAACCCATTTCTACAGCTGGATGACTGGGGTGCCTCCGGCCGGATTCGAAACCCCGACCTTCACCATGAGAGACCAGTGCACTAACCACTTCGCCACTCAGACACCATTTCTAATCTGCTAATATATGTTTTATTTCTTAGTAGAAATCTGCATCAGAGAAATAAATCTAAGACTGGAATGAAGTTTTGTGTGTTAAAATTTAACAACACTGCAACTATCCAACAATCATGTACACTTCTCGACATTTCTGGTTCCAGTCGACACTGTTCTGGTAGAACAGTAACTTTGATCATGAAGCATTCACCTGATTCCTTTAATCCTATCCCTTGCTCCTGATATGTCCAAACCAAAGTTACAAATAGTTTCTAATTTCCATGGATTTTAATATCGCAGACGTGTCTAAAAATTATACGCTTCATTTATTATTATGAAATATGAAATTTAATGCATTTTTAAATTTCTCGAAGTCTTAATGTTGTAAATGTTGTTTCTCTGATTAGGATCTTTGGTTCAAGCTTTGATTCGTGGTTTGACTGTCTCTTTGTTTCTTTATCTAGTACTTTGAATTTCGCATCTTAAACAGACACGATAGAATAATGTCTATAATCCTGCTCTCACGGCTATCCACCTCGATGTGACTCCTCAGAGCTGTCTTTCTTGACGTGACACTGTTTAGAGCTTTCCTTTTTCGATGTGACGCTGTTTATAGATTTCCTCCTCGATGTGACGCTATTTATAGATTTTCTACTCGACGTGACACTATCTATAGATTTTTTACTCGACGTGACACTGTTTATAGATTTTCTACTCGACGTGACTCTACGACAGTCATCTTACGTGACTCTTCTTAAACGTTTTTCTCCTGGAAGTGACTTTACCAACAACTTGCTATCCAGGAACTAAATAATCTTACATTTAACATAATTTATTTCATCTATCACCCGTTACTAGCTTTTAGTAGCAACATACGCTAGTGTCCCTTATACCAGCAGTGCTGGATGAGTGTACATGTTACAATTCATGGTGTAAGTAGTGGGAGCTCATTATACAAAATCATCGAAACAAAGAAACACTTCAAGATGACTTTGGCCGCCATTCAGGATCGGCCCCTACATTGCAGAATAGGTCCAAGCATAAGTTCAACTCCCAGATCTCACATTCCCTGTACGACGAGGAGACTACGACTGATTAGGCAAGACAAAGAACCTCCCGTTCCTATGTAGACAAAGTCGGACAATTTTCAAGATTTCTATTATGAAATCAGCATATCGTTTATTGCCTTTTGGAGATAAATAGTAAATACAGAAATATGAAAACCTCTGAAGAATAAAAATGTTAAGTTACTGACAGAACAGAAGGAAACAATATTGTTGTTGATTTTAGCTTCAAAAGCAAGCTTGTAAAGACTAATGAAAGGGGAGATAACGCACATAAATCTGTAATGTTAGAAAGAGTTTACTTTCTTTTGTGTACCGTAAACAAGAAGACCTCGAAGAAGCGCTTTGTGACAGCAAACAAGCGAACTAGAGGAGAGAAATCGTAGAATAGCACAGAGATGAAACACATAACTAGAAGCGCTCTTGCGAGACAGAAGGAACAGCGTTAGAATAAGAGGCATGTTTCAAGATACGACAGTCTAGATTAATCAGCACTTAGCATGACATGTAAATATTAGACACATTGTTCATGCAAATATTTGAAAACAGACTTACATCCATTAGAAAAGTATGTTCTTTATTCTCATTGGATGTTTATTTTAGCACTGTCTGCTCACTTTGAAAGACCCGCAGGCAAATATATTAACAGCAAGGTAGATACGGAGTGCAGCGTGATACATATCTGAACAGAAAGAATCAGGAATGATTTCATTAAATACATTTTTGAACCTGGCGAGAAGATTTATCTGATATGAGATAGACAGAGAATGAATGAATGAATAAATGAATGAGTGAATGAATGAATGATCCTTACTTTCAAGGGGTAGAGATTTGGGAACATAGGCCTGTCTCACATTCTGCCCTTCATCATTCGTCTTTCATTCTTGACACACATTCGAGTTTACATAAGTGTACAAATTACATGAAAAAATATATAAGATTCAGAATGAAACTATTCATCATCATCATCATCGGTGCCGTGCAGACTGGCGTTGGCTATTATGCTTCTCCAGAGTACCCGATCCTTCATGCAGGCCATCAGTTCAGTTGGTGATCTCCTCTCACACCATCCCGTCAGACTGTCCAGTATCATTTCTCTTGGTCTTCCTCTTGATCTTCTTCCTTCTATTTTTCCTGTTGTTATAATATTTTCAATGCCCCCTCTTCTCATTGCATGCCCTATGAAAGTACATTGTCTCTTTCTTATCTTTCTGACAAGGTTTTTTGTCTCTCCAGCTCTTCTCATACATTCTTCATTAGTTATTTTTGCTGTCCAGGGGATTCGCAACATTCTTCTAATAAACCACATTTCTGCTGCTTCCAATGATTTTTGTGCAGATTTGCCTATTGTCCATGATTCACTTACATATAACAAGATAGGTTCAATATAGCATTTTAGGACTCGTTTTCTAACATTCATTGATAAAGATGTGTTAGCTAATATGTTTCTCATTCTCTGAAATGCAGTCTTTGCTTGGCCTATTCTGTTCCTAATTTCTGTTTTGCATTTCCCATCTGAAGTTATTACTGCTCCAAGGTATTTGAATTTCTGCACCTGCTTTAGAATGGTTCCGTTTAATTTTATACTGCATGCTGGTGGATTCTGTTTCTTAGATATAACCATAGTCTCTGTCTTTTTGATGTTCAAAGTAAGGCCTTTCTATTCACTTTCTTTGGCGACTTTATCCAAGAGATTTTGCAGGTCTTGTTGGTTCTCAGCTATCAGTACTGTGTAGTCAGCATACCGAAGGTTGTTAATATTGTATCCTCCAATTTTTATGCCTGGTTCTGTGATGATTGTTCTTAGAATATTCTCGCTGTACAGAGAAAAAAGGTCTGGAGATAGTACACATCCTTGTCGCACCCCTTGTTTTATAGGTTGGTATTTTCCAATTCTATTTTCAACTCGAACTGCTGCTTCTTGCTGCCAGTATAGATGTTTTACAATCCTCAGGTCTTTGCCGTCTATACTGATGTCTTCAAGCATTTTAATAATTTTACTATGTTTCACCTTGTCAAATGCCTTGGTGTAATCAATGAAGCATAAGTAGAGATCTTTCTGTACTTCTAAAGCTCTTTCTGTTAGTGTTCGTAAAGCATAAATGGCATTGTGTGTTCCCTTTCCTTCATCAAATCCAAACTGTTCATCTGCTATTTCCATTTTTATCTTTTTCCTTGTTCTTCTCATAATGATTCTCAGAAGTAGCTTTATTATGTGACATGAGAGGCTGATAGTCCGGTGGTCGTCACATTCCTTTGCACCTGGTTTTTTTTGGTAGTGCTATAAACGTGGATTTAATCAGGTCACTGGGAATATAACCACTGTTGTAAATATCATTCAGTAACTTGGTTATTATTTTTATTCCTGTCTCCTCTAGTGCCTCTATTTCTTCTATTGTTATATTATCAGGCCTAGTCGCTTTTCTTTTCTTCATGTGTTTGATGGCATCTATGATTTCATCTTCAAGTATTGGCGGTTCATCACAGTTTTCAGTATCTGGTGTTAATTCTGGTCTTTCTCCTCCATATAGCTCACCGATATAATCTGTCCACCTGTCCACAATGTCTTCTTTTCCCATTAACATTTTACCTTCTTTCGATTTCAGGCATCCTGTGGTATATTTTGTTTTCCTGCCTGTGAGTTCATTAATTCGTTTATGCATGTTTTTGCTGTCTTTATTATGAAAGTCCTCTATCTGTCTGCACTGTTCATTTAACCACACTTCTTATGCTTCTCTGCATTTGCGTCTTATTTCTTTATTTATCTTGTTATATTTTTCCTCGTTATTTTTACTCCTTCTTCTCTTGTCCATCAGTCCTAAAATGTCGTCTGTCATCCATTTATTTTTAGGGGCTTCTTTTTTCGGTGGTATTATCTCCTTAACAATTTGGTGGATAGAATCTCTTAACATTTCCTATTGTTCATCTATACTCTTTATCTTTGCTATTGCATTGTATCTATTTGTTATAATAACTTTGTATTGTTCTCGCAGTTCTTGGCCATTTTTAAGAAGTTCTGTATTCAGTTTGATGTTTCTCACTTTTCTGCCTGCTTTCTTTAGCTTTATTCTAACTTTTCCACAGAGTGGATCATGGTCACTATTGCAGTCAGCTGCTGGCATGGTTTTTGTTGTCAGTAATGCATTGCGGAATCGTTTGTTGATTAATATGTAGTCTATCTGGTTAAATGTCTTTTTGTCTGGGCTGCACCACGTTGCCAGTCTTTGAGGATGTTGTTTAAACCAGGTGTTTCCTACAACCATGCTATGTATTCTTGCCCATTCAATTAATTTATAACCTCTGTCATTCCTCTCCCCCAGTCCATAGTCACCAACGATGTCCGAAGTTCTTCCTTTACCAACTTTGGCATTAAAATCTCCCATGACTATGGTAACTTCATGTGACTTTGTGTGTTTTAGTGCTGTCTCTATGTCATTATAAAATATCTGTACATCTTCCTCAGAACTTTCAGATGTTGGAGCATACACTTGTATAATATTTATGTTTATTGGTTGTCCTTTCAGTTGGGCTAGCAGGACTCTGTCCGAGATGTTCAAATATCCTACAATTGTCCTTGCCGTTTTTTCATCAAATATAATTCCTACTCCTCGTTCATGATTCTCACTTCCTGAATATATAATTGTATATTTATCTGAGTTTATCTTTCCTGCACCTGTCCATCTAACTTCACTCATTCCTAATATGTTGATCTTCATCCTTTCCATTTCCATCTTTACAGTTTCTAATTTTCCAGCCTGGAATAAAGTTCTAACATTCCATGTTGCTATTTTGAACTTGTTAGTTTTGCCACCAGTAGCTTGATGACGATCTGGCCTCACCTGTGGCTCGTGAGCTGCCCTACCGGACGATGCTGTTCCAGAGGAACATCCATTAACGTCGTTCATGATGAATCGATTATTCTGTTTAAACATAACTATTCTTGGGAATTACAACAGTGGTTTCCCGTTGCCTTCTGTCGGTTTGTGTACGGACTCTCCGCTAGCCTTTGGACTCCCTGTCCTACCCGCAAGGCAGCGGGAGCAAGAGGTTTTAAGGCGCCTCTGACCCGCCTGGTATTCCCTTCACTGAGCACATGAGGCACTTTATAGGAGTAGTAGAGCCACCTACTACCCCACCTCGCTCTCTGAGCCTACCGCCAGTTGGTCCGCGCCTGCTTATTTGGACAACTCCTTATTCACAGGGATCCTCCATATCTGGAGGACTTTCACCATCCGCCACCTGTGACGCGCTGGGTTGGGGATGGTCGCCCCAGCTTTACCCAGAATGAAACTATTACATTCTCAAATATGAACTACATGAGAGGTAAGTAATCTAACAAGATAGCGCGCTCACGCAGGTAAACACACGTACGGACACATAAATGTGTTTTCAATGCATTTATTCAAAATCATAATCTTTCACATTCATTAAGACAACTTCTGGCAAAGATCTAACAAGTTACGTTTCGAACTATGCTCTTTAATAATAGAACATGGTGGCTGGCGAGTCATGGTACGAGAGGCGCTTAGATATTTTAAGAAGGCATGCAATTACAAGCAAGTACTAATAAATGGTGACAAAATTCTGAGTTAAATAATGAACTAATGTATGTGAAATGGTATGGGATGAAGTTCCAGACCTGAACAGTAGAGTATGGATGACTTTTCTTGTACAGATCAATCCTGGGTTTTGGAAGAAGATAGTTTTTAAACGTAGGATATATTTAGTGTTAGACGTGGCCACAAGTGGAGCATGGTACGACAAAATTCTTCTATTAGCAAACTTTGTTCATTCTGTATTCTAGGGGTAGAATTTTGAGTTGTTTCTGTTGATATACAATCTGCACTGGGTGTTTGTCACAAGTAAGATTCAATGCTCTTTTGTGAAGTGAGTGAACCATTTTTCTGTTTACGACTGAGCATCCATCTCAGACTGTGGAACAGTAATCTAAGTGTGTTTGTATGTGTGATATATGTTATGTCTTCCCTGTGTCTTGGTCCATAGTGATTAATGTTGGCTAGTTAGTAAACTGTCTGTGGTATCACGTTGGTTAGGTTATGTACGTGAGAATTCTAGGTTAAGTATTGGTCAATGATGAGTCCTAGAGTTTTATGTTTATGAACGTTTTCTATTTCCGTAACCCCAGCACAAAGCTGTAATGACGTTTTTGTCGCATTCTACAATTTCTGTCTTGTAGTGAGAAGCACGAATTTTGTTTTGTCGGTGTTTATTATCATACCATTATTATTACTCCATTTAATCAGACTTTTTCTATAACTTAGAAACGTCTCCTGTAGGTTACAGATGCCATAGTCACTATTGGAAAGGGTCCTCAGCAAAAAGACCACATGAAGAGTGCTTTAAATAAGTGGTAAATCATTAATGTAGATGGCAAAGAGAAGAGGATCAGAAATGGAACAAGTATCAGTTACAGAAAGAGTCAGATATTTTGTTTCTAAAGCAAATTACTTGTTTCCTACCTGAGAGAAAAGATGTAATAAATTTTGTAAGGTCAGGGTGTAATCTATAACTTTCCAGCTTTTTTGGCAAGAATCTCTAGTTCAGTCATATCTAACGCTTTCTTGAAATCATTAAAGACAGGACCAATTTATCATCATTTATATCAGTTGTCCAGTTTTAGTCATTTTAGTTAGCGCTGTGTGGCGAGAATTATTTGGTCTAGAACCTGATGACCGTCTAGTTTGTTCTCCTGCATACGTAGCAGTCTTAACTTGTATATCGTGCTTTTCAAGAGGTTTAGATAATGATGACAGAACTGATACAGGTCTATAGTTTGAAATGTCACTAGTCAATCAGGATTTTAAAAAGAGGATGCAGTTCAGCGAGTTTCAAAATGTTAAGGAAATAGTATTTTTCTATGCACAGATTGTACATGTTTGTTAAAGGGTCTGTAATAACTGGTGCAACGTAGCGTAGTAGCTTGATGCTAATGTCATCATATGCTGTTGTGTTAATGCTTGAAGATCGGATGTAGTTAACTTCACCGAATTATAGAAAAGATATGGCAGTAAACGGTAAACTTGACAATGTCTTTCCCTGCTGCGTCAACAAGTTACAACAGGAATACCAACTCAAAGTTCTTTCTACCAACAGACGAGAAAGCATACTTAAATATCAAAATATGTCAACAAAGCGCCCTGTGTGTAAGACATTAAAGGATCGTTTCACCCTACTTTTTCCTCGTGATTTCCCTCGCAGACTTCACACAATCACGAGGCGGCGTGTAGCAGATTACGTTCCTTCGTACCTTTATTACATCCTAGTGCAGTACAGTAATATCTACATCAGAGTCACTCAAATTAAAATAATAGTCGTTTCTGTTTTAATGATGGGTTTAGAAAAACGATTTCTCTATAAAGTCTGTCTTAATGAAATAACATCTTTGTTTCAGTAATGGCAAAGTGTTACTCGATATTGTTTTTACCTTCCTGATATTTTCTATTTCCGTTTAATAAATAAATCCAGAACAATTTCATGGAAAGTCTGACGGTAATTAGTACTCATCCTGTAATATAAAACAATATTAATGCTGGAGTTTAAGGTCTGGAAGCAATATGCTATAGACCAAACCACAGCACATACATTGAAATAACGACCTCTAACGTCGAATTCAGACCCAATTGCAAACGACGCCATAGACACTATAGCGCCAGGCGTGTAACACGCGATTAAAACACATGCAATAAACACAATCATCTTCACAGTCTTCTTGTCTTTGTTTGAAGTGAATCCTCGCTGCTCAGGAGCGGAAGTTAACTCTTTTCGCCTCGCCGATGTTTGTCTTAGTTTGATCACTAACACGACGGTAAAAATGACAACACCTGCGAAAGACGTAGCACTGAAGAGAGAGTGTATGACGTAACTCAGTCCCTGTAACTTTTCTCTGTTGCTTGAGAAGACAATTGCTAAGAGAGTCCTGTTGTGTTTGGCTATGTAAATCCAGTCAAGATAAGCAGAAGCGTATTCTGGAATAAACGTCATTAGATTCACAACGTATATTAAACATACTGTCAGCGTTGTTACTTTAGGAGTAATAATTTGTTTCACCTTTAATGGCAATGCTATAGATATGTATCTTTCTGCTGTAATATAAACGGTGATGTAACTGGTGATTCTACAGAAGCAAACGTGTGGCCACGCCGCTGAAAGATACATCACTTCAACAGAAACCCAGGGAACATCATAAATAGCAAACAGTGGGTTCATACAAATAGACGTCCACTCCAGGGTTATAAGACAACAAAGATCTGACACAGCGAGTCCAAGAAACGCTATATTAACTGTGTTACTAAAACCTTGTTTGTGGAAAACAATGATGTTTATAATGTTCCCTGTAATCCCACAGAAACCAATTGTACCACATATAAACACTAAATTAACGATGTCAACCAACCTTTTCTGCTCGTCACTGACAATTTTCTTTGCTTCTACCACAGCAACAGAGTACGACAGGAAATGTTTATTAGTTTCAGTGACTGTTGCATCTTCAAACGTATTCATTGTCGTAAACTGATCCACCGTTAGATGTTGCTTTGTCACTCTAATGTGTTCTTAAACTGTAGATTCTGTATCGAAACAAATATTGGCGTGTAAGTCATTGCTTATTTTTTATATGGTTAATTTCTTTTCAATATACAAAATAAGCAGCATGGTTTTTAACAATTAAAAACAAGCAGACAAAAAATTATAAGATTATACAAACAGAATTAGGTCCTAGAGGCTGAATGGTCACCGAATTCTACAGAAAGAAAATATTATTACCCCGCTGGATTTTCCTTAAGAAGGCAAAACTTCAACGTTTCATTGGACATAAACTGAAAATGAGATGACATGAAACATCTCAACAGCAGGAAAAGGTGAACTGAAAGACAAAAACTGAGAACATCATAATCAGTCTAAGACAATACAACTAAAAATGCCACCGACAAGGATGGTGAAAAATATCAAGAATCAAGAAATGTGGAGAATCAGGGCCAGGCATGAACTCCTGCTAGATGATGATAGGTGATGATGATGTCGCTGTCAGGTCTGTGATTACCATTATATCATTGGGAACCCGAGTTTTTGTAAATATTCATCTTGTCCGAGGTTGTTGTTTTACATGTTTAGTAAATATGATAGCCGTAACTGCACAGTGTTGTTTCCTGTGGTGAAAGAAAATGTGTATGTTGCCGTGAAGAAAGAAAGACCTCTTCAGGGACAAGATGAAGTGGATGGAGACGCTTCTGAGTTGTTTCTCTTGGCAGTGGCTCACAGCTGAAATGCCTGCGCTAAGGCTGGTGGACCCTATGTAACAGAATGCTATCATGTTGCAGATGTGTTTGTGAGAAACCCGTTTGTGGTGATCAAACAGTCATAGACCACAACTGATCTGTTTATGCTAGCACGGAAAAAAGTATCACCGTGTTCCGATTGAAAACTCAGTCACGTGGATCTGAGTGGCGGGATGTATGAATGATTTAGTATTTTCGTCTGAATGTTGTAGAGACAGGTCGTGTCTGAATGTTGTAGAGACAGGTTATGTCTGAATGTTGTAGAGACAGGTCGTGTCTGAATGTTGTAGAGACAGGTCGTGTCTAATTGCTGTAGAGACAGGTCGTGTCTGAATGTTGTAGAGACAGGTCGTGTCTGAATGTTGTAGAGACAGGTCGCGTGTTGAGTTTTTCTTCTGCAAAGAATGCTTGTTAGGACTTGATTCGACATGTAAGTTTTGTCCTTGTTAGGAAAAATGTGTGTTTACGTCAAGATGTAGTTTTGGTGATTCGATGTGTCCTTAGCACAATTTGTCACGAGTCATTTTGTAGAGTGTTGTGTGTTGCGTTGTCTTTTTTTTACGAAAATAGGGTTGTAGAGTTAGCATATAGTGTTGCAAGTTTGACTATCCTTTTTAGGACAAAATGTGATTCTTGGTTGGAAGGTTGTGTTGGGAGTTTTTCATTGTATATGAGATCAGTATATTTTTTATGTTGTATGTTTGTGTGAGGGTCTCATGGTGATGTTAATCGCCCTGACCGTTTTTTAAAAATTCTCATTGTAATTGTTTCCATCAGTTTACAGACCACATCCATTTGCAACACGCATTTAACAAATGGGAATTCATCATTAAACTTTTGTTGATTTTTTTTTTTGGTAACTGCTGAATCCTGTGCTCTTCGGATTCATGTTGAGTGTCCCAACTGTGGTGTTGAGTTGAGTTGTACTTATGTAAATTTGTCATGTTCGTGTACGGATTTGTAGTGGTTGTTGTCCTGGGTGTTATTCTTACATGGTATATAACAGTGTAACGACTGTTGTGTCACTGGTGGTAGCCGTCCAAGTAACGTCTGCTCAGTAAATAGTGATGTCTGTAACAGTGAATGAAGAATAGTCAGTTCAGTACTTCAAGTCAGTTAGCTGCTCACACATATACATACACATACTAGCACAGTACAGTTTTGTGGGCAAAACACTTGTTCAGTGTTTAGTAGCAGTACACGAAATACGGTTTCACCTAGTCGACCACGATCCTGTAGCATTTCTCCATTTGCATCCTCAATAACAGGTCCAGTCTTACCACTAGGCCAGGGACTGGTGTAGTCCTCATGGCAGTGGACTCTAAACTGTTCCATGCCTCTGCGTTCTAGCTCCACTCAGAGCTGAAAAAAACAGCAGATATAACCCACTCACAGTTCTACACGATGCTGTACCTCAAGACCTTCACCGCATCTTCTGCAAAGAACATCATTGCTCACAGTTCCAGGGAAATAGATCGACAACCTCTACAATACCGTCAACCTCTACAACGACGGTATCAATATGAAAAGTACGTACCACATTTTAAAACTAAAGCCAACAGAACTGACTTTAAAATAAGAAAACAAAATACGATTTAAAAAAAAAATTTGACTCAGACGTTGTTAAATTTGCACACGGTGACTATGAAATGATATTGCTTGATGAGATGATATGACACTTAGTTGTTGGATTACCCTGAGATGGGCACTTAGTTGTTGGATTACCTTGAGATGTTAAGACACGTAATTGTTAGATTACCCTGAGATGTTGTGGCACTTAGTTGTTGGATTACCAGATGTTCTGATCCACTGTGCAAAAATCTTCCTAATTGCAAGAAGCAGAGGAACTTTATAAAACTGGAACATTGAGTGGCAGATAGTACCAATGAGAGAAAGTTCTCCACGAAACGACACTTGACCTTGGAAAATTGAGATGCACATCTTTCTTAAGTTCTTCATCTGATAAAGAGAAAACAGAACGGAGAAGAAAGAACAAAGAAGCGAAGCTCATGGAGATGTGATAGTTTTGGTATTTAATGCGAAAAAGAAAAAAAAATGTGGCACAGATCAATTTTGACTCATAGGAAAGTTATTGACAGAAGAAGCTCTGTTTAATAGCTGGAAGTAACTGTCATATATAATAAGAGATACATTGAGGACAACGGACGCATTAGAAACTAACGGGAGAAAGTAAGGAGATAAACCAGTGATCATAATCGACTAGCCGTCTGACAGATACTGATTTTGGTGGTGATGATTTAGACGTAAAGGTTGACACCTGAGACTGCACATTAGTGACATTAGTGTTTAAAGTACCTTGTAAATATTGGCAGGTAAAAGCCTTAACTCATCGGAAGGTTTCAGTCGAGTAAGCGCTCCAGCATAGTTTCTATAGAATGCGACGAGCCATCAATGTCACAGATAGGCTTTTGTTAATTTATAAAACACATCAGTTTCGTGGAAAAAATGTAGTTAGAATCTTAGAATTCTAAACATTAGAACTAATATATATATATATACGAGGGTTGATTGATTAAGGCCAAAGATACAAATACTTGAATCACACAACTGATATTAGGTGCCTTTATAGATCAGGTTAATGTAAGATTAAACACCAAGTTTCAAGAAATTAACTGCAACCATTTTTTTTTTACAGTCTGCTGAAGTGGTAAGGGGTGGAAGAAATTGAGAAAATTTATAACATTTCTCATCGAGTAGTCATTCGCTACCTCTGCATCAAAGGCTTATCATCGAAGGAGATCCATGAGGATATGGTAGAGACTCTAGGGGAGAGTGCCCCTTCTTACAGCACAGCTCAATTCAAACATGAAAGAGAGAGTCTGGAAGATGATCCCCGTACAGGAAGACCAAGAACGGTAACCACCGATGAAATCAACGGCAGAATCCATGACATGATGATGGAGGATCGACGATTAATTGAGCGGTACATTGCTACTGAGTTGGGCATCTCCCAGGAACGTGTTCATACCATTCTTCACAATGATCTTCAAATGACAACGGTCTCTGCTCGATGAGTCCCGAAACTTCTTGGAGCTGATCACAAACGACAGGGTCTCAACATGTCAAGAGACAATCTTGGCCATTTTTCTGCACATCCTGAGAAGTTTCTTCAGCAGTTTGTGACTATGGATGAGACTTGGGTTCATCATTTTCAACTAGAAACCAAAGAACAGTCAAAGCAGTGAAACAATCATGGATCCCCACCTCCAAAGAAAGCAAAGGTGGTTCTGTCTGCAGGCAAAGTGAAGGTTTCCATCTTCTGGGATTCAGAAGGTGTGCTATTGGTAGACTATCTTCAAAAGGGCAGAACGGTTACCAGGGCCTATTACGCTAATCTTGTGAAGCAACTGCGGGTCACATTGAAGGAAAAGCGTCAAAGGAAATTGACGAGAGGAGTCATCTTTCAGTAAGACAAAGCTCCAGTTCACAAGTCGGCGGTGGCAATAGCTGCCATTCATGAATGCGGCTTCCAGCTTCTTGAACATCCTCCTTATTCCCCAGATTTGGTCCCTTCAGACTATTACCTGTTTACCAAACTCAAAAAGGATCTCAGTGGTCGCAAATTTGCTTCAGATGATGACATCATTCATGCTGTAGACCACTTACTACCGGCACAAGATGCTGAATTTTACAAAGAAGGCATCCGTATGCTCCAGGATCACTGGACTAAGTGCATAAACTTGCAAGGGGACTATGTTGAGAAATAACCCAAAAAAGTTGTCCTCAAATAATCCGTTGTACCTTAGGCCGCAGGCTTATCAACCATACCTCGTACATGTATCAACTACACTTGAATACAATAGTTGTAGCTGTTATATTTATTTTTAAAGGATATAAAGAATTCATGATTTCACAATAACAACATTTCAGTCATAATTAACTGTACTTTACAATCTAAAGAAACAATTTAGTCTCTTGTGTTTGACACGACAAATGTATGTTAGGATTTGGATGTTTATACATCTATATTCCTATGACTGTGGTTACAACAGAAATAATAGTGATATTATAATAATAACATGAATCGTAAATATAATTCTGCTACTGCCACATTCTCTACGACTCAGACAGTTCTTTTGTCAATGAAATGTTTGGCTTTCTTAAAAACATGCAATATTAGGGTAATCCAATCGCAATGGTTAACTGTGAAATTTAATTTCACCTTTTTTTAAAGCTCTAGGTACATTTCCGTCATTCGATCGATCATTCAGTTATGCCACAAGAAAGATATAGAACCTCAACAGCGTCTAATTACTTCACATGCCTTTTAAGGTTCAGCCTATAGTATCATACTTATCATCCTTCGGGATTTCAAGTGTTAATCAGCAGTTGAGGCAAGCAAGTAGTCTTTATTTTGGAATGATCCCACATGAAACACGAATTTTTGAAACAAAAAATTGTATCAAAATTTGAAATGCCTACTGAAGCCTAAGGTTGGCTAGTAAAGAGGATTAAACAGAGAAAACTTAAATATTTTAGACACATTAAACATCATGAGAATTTAGAGAAGACCGTCTTGGAAGGAAACATAATACGAAAAAGAGAGGAATATCAAAGTGAAGATGTCTGCAAGACATCGTTGACGATCTGCAAATGGATGCATCATTAACAGGGCATCTTGCTTACAACCGAGATGCCTACAGGAGAGCTGTTAGGGTGGCAAAGTTCCGCAAAGATGCAAATGACTGACTGACTGAAGCCTATTTGTGTAAGATTCGTGTATTAATTACGCTTAATAAGTTACTGCTGTTTTAAATTGTCGTCATAATTATGGACATATAATTTCTTCTGTTATATAATTTCATCTGTTACCTTTTTTAAGTTAAATAATAGCATTTAAGTAGTGATGTTCTCTTGTTAAATATTTGTAGGAAAAACATGGCACATAACGTCTGAGAGGTCAACAATGAAGAAGAATGCTAGGCTGTTTGTTAATTATGGAAGATGACTGGGAGATCAGTGTGACGAGATAATGAAAATCGCTTGGACAGAGTACGTGAAAAGATAATCACACAGCTAGATGAATATAAATACACGGAACACTTAAACCAGCAGAAAAACACGCAAGTGGAATTGTTCGTAGACAGGAAAGGTGCTATATACAAAAACAGTTATTTAGTGTATAGAAACTAGCATAGATGAAGACTGTGGCAAGGTACCAACAAGAAAACGTTATATTTACTAAGAGCTTACATATTCCCATTGGCAACATACAGATACGAAACATGGGCATTTAACTGTGTAGAAATAGCATAAATAACCCACTCACAGTTCTACACAATGTTGTGCCTCAATACATCTACAGTATCTGCATAGAACATCATGCTCGCATTCCCAGGGAGATAGAACAACAACCTATACAATGAGAGTATCAATATGAAAATACGTATCAATATAAAAGAGAGCAACAGCATTTGAAATGAAATGTTACAGAAGGGCACTTAGAATATTATAGATAGAATGAAAATCAAATAAAGAGATACTACTGGGTTTAGGAGTCACAGAAGTCTGGCTCATAACGCCATAAAAATGAGAAATCTGAGATACGTCGGACGTATCAAGAGACACAATAGCTTGGGGAAGATGATAGTGTCCAGCAAAAGAGACGATCTCGCCGACCGCAGGTGAGCTCAGGACATCCTAGAAAGTCTGAATGTGTCATTTACCAGACGCTGGTCAACATGCGCGAGATCGTACTGCACTCGGGGAAACCGAATGGAACAAGGCAAGGTTCTGGAGTGGACATGTCACATGAATGAATGAATTAACGTAATGTAAGTTTGTTCGTTTTTTTTGTTGTTTGTTTGTGTGTGTGTGTGTGTTTCGAAATGGCTTTATCGCATTCAATACTTTCCTATTTCTGCTCGTCGAACTTTCTAACATATCAGAACACAGGTCTTGCAGTCACCCTGTTAAAATTGAACTCATACTAGCTCTGTAATCATTTCTTTTAACTTGAGATAATGCTGAACATTCACTGTTTTCTTAATGTTGAACGGAGAATACAAAATACAATATTGTGACTAACAATGAAGCACTGAAATGTCACGTATTCGCATCCCTTTTATACATTAATAGACTTTTTAAAATACACGTTAATTTCACTCTGAGATTCATTTATCACTTAATATCGGCGATGTAGATATTAAACAGATATCCTAGAGTAGTATTTAGTTATCTGTTAACACTACATCAGTATTGAGCTTAAGATAGAAATCGTCATAACAAACAGCCATGGCGTATAGTCTTAACTAACAAATGGAATCTTTTACCAAACTATTTTGCAATTTCTCTCTTTGTTGCCTGTGGCGTATTTATTGTCTGTCAGCTGCGGTCGCTGTGTAGTGGTCCCATAGTTACAAACTGTTGTCATCCTACAAGATTATCATATTTTGTTATCATTCTTAACTAAAACAGATCTATAGCTCCAAATATGATCAGTAAAGCTGAGCTGAATAACTGATCCTGATAAAATATAGTTTCAGAAAGAGGAATTCTAAACTGAAATTTAGGATTCTTATCTTATATCTTATATCCTTCCCGTGCCGTTAAACGTCACATAGGGCTCGCAAAGTAGTTCGCCAATTTTTCCTGTCTTCGGCGAGTCTTTCAACCTCATCAAAGGATTTTATGCCTGTTAATTTGGCCTCTCTTAATAATGTCCTCTTCAGAGTTTCACGCGGTCTGCCTCTTTTTCTTCGGCCTGTTGAAGTAGGATTACATACGTTTAAATACTTGGTAACGTTTCACTTTACACGACTGACAGAGTAATTTACACTAACAATTAAAATATCGAAAGTGAGTCATAGGGATGAAGCGCAGGAGATGTATTTCCACGAGAGTTAGTTTGTCAAGAGTTACCAAGTGATGTATCACTTTCACTTTTATGCATCTAACTACAAAGAGAACAAATGTTAATAAGACGACTATCAGAAAGAATCTTAACCTCGACCAAAGCTGAACTAAGGGAGTTAAATCTCTTAAATCTGCGTGGCTGAGACTGTAAAACATATCCACAAAATACTAATTAGTTGCTAATTAAACAAATACCAGCTAAAATATCAGGTAAAGATATGAAATCGATGCTGATGTATAAATTATATCCAAATTACACTGTAACACCTTTTTAACTACCTGTATTTACATAAGAAATTATATTCACAGTACAGGAAATAATCAACGCGTTAAGGGACGCTAATTGTTAATATGTATACACACCCATAGTTTGATCACATGTTTAAGTAATGTTCTATATACATTACACTTAGAACATCCAGATAGGAGCAGTTTTATTCTTTCTCTGTAATGCTATTCAGAGAGTAGACTAGGACACTGGTTATGCGTGCCAAAACATTGATTTGGTAATAAAACGCTTCCAGTCAAAGCTTCAGTTAGTATGTCTACAATTTTCAGTGCGTGCTATTACGATCATTTAACTGTGACATTTTGTACATGAAAGCCAGGATACGGTCCACTACCTACTATGCACATGTAGTCTGACTGATAAGAAACCGTATAGGAAAAATCAGTTTCCTTGAGTATGGAGGCTGTAGACAAATGCTAAGTGACAGAAAAAAAGAACTTGTAAGATTTGATTTGTGTCATTGTAATGATATGGAACACCCGCAAGAAGGATTTATGGTTGAATGAATTACGCAAATAAAAAAAAAACAAGAGAGAATTTTTTTTGGAAACCAACTGTAGCTTCGAATATTTGAGGAATTTTTTCACAGTTCGTTGAGCAGAGGCTTTTCTACATAGTAGGGCGGATGCTTAGTCAAATTTAGATTGATACAGAGACATGCAGATGGATGGATGGATGGATGGATGAATGGATGGATGGGTGGATGGATGGATGGATGGATGGATGGATGGATGAACAGACAATTATACAGATATGTGTCACAATGATTGATTTATTGATTGATCTTTATTTCAAAATGTTTAAGAATTGGTTAAGAATGAAAGACAGACAGACAGACAGACCTGTTAGTGGGTCTGTCTAAAGATTTAACATACGCGTATAACGATTCTGCAATAAAGTTCAGAATTACTCTAGCCATCCAGCGAGGAGCACAGAAAAATATTTTCACTCTGTGGACTAAAGCTGCCATGATCTGGGCACTCACGTATTCTTCTATCACCATGTTATATAATGCTCTAAAAATAACGCTTTTTTTAGATATGAATGTTGTAGAATTTAGTCTTCGCTAAATGACTGATGAAAATAGCATTCTTATAATCCTATTAGTTTTCCTTGTTTTGAAAAAAAAACGTACATAATAAATGAATCAGTTTTTTACGATACCTGTACAACAGATTTCTTCATAGGTTTCAACGCCGCTAAGACCACATCGATCTTTGTCTTGTTCTCAGACTGCATTTCTTGGAGCAATTGCAGAAAGTAAGCTGTCCTTAGCCCGCTATGAATGTGCTGTCGTAGCTACAGTATGTATGAACTAAGATAAAAGTAGGAACAGCTTTATTAATTAACGAGCACACAGCATCATCGAAGCTACTGAATTGACGCATGAGGCCCACGATGGATGATTAAATCAAACATGAAATGTTATCAGTATGCTGATTTACAGACTAGAAGTACTTTAAGAATCCTTTGCTGGAAGATTTCTCTGACCACGAAGAAGTTTGGAAATAAAGCTGGACTGGATTTAGAGTTGATACATGTTTTTCTTTCCACATTTTTTCAGATTCAATGTATTTTTTAATTATCATCGAGTGTATGCGTGACATAGTTCATTTTCATGCTAATTCTCAATCACTCGTACTCAGTCTGCATGCTTTTATAGGTATCTTGTAAATAATTATCTCGTCTCTTTATTGATGCATCAATACATCAGTTGATGGAATTTGAACAAGAGTTCTTCACTGTAGGACTGATGTTATTACCTTGAGGTAGGCGGAAAGTTTATAGTAATTAGAGAAGTGGAGATAAGTGAGTTGTCGGATACACGATTAGTCGCCCTTGTTCAGGGCAGACCAAGGCTGATAAAATCACTTTTCTCCCTGAAGAATCTCTGGTCGGATGGGCATCGCTAACACTAGTGTAAATTATAATAATCACGTCCCGTATTTGTTGATTTATGACATTGCTATATATAACTGTCTTGTGGACATGATCTCTGCTTATGTTATAGAAGATTTTGTGGCGTGACAACCTGGAAGAAGACTTACGAGTCATCCGAGTGGGCTAGTGGCGGGAGAAGACTGAGAACAGAGAGGAAGGGAGACAACTGGCAGGAGAAGACTGAGAAAAGAGAGGAAGGGAGACAACTGGCAGGAGAAGACTGAGAACAGAGAGGAAGGGAGACAACTGGCAGGAGAAGACTGAGAACAGAGAGGAAGGGAGACAACTGGCAGGAGAAGACTGAGAACAGAGAGGAAGGGAGACAACTGGCAGGAGAAGACTGAGAACAGAGAGCAATGGAGACAAGTCCTATCTGCAGCAGTCAGCTACAATGGCTCGGAAAGCAGACTGAATGAACGGATAAAAATCCTTAATACTTTATCCTTAAACGAGGTCACGCAGACCTTGTTGGTGGCAAAAGCAGTTGTACACAGAAGAGGAGAGACTCGCTGTTGTTTTCACAAGGCAGGAGTGAAGTAACAATGATGTGTTAACATTTTAGTCTGCCCACTGTACATTGTGTGTATACAAATGATGGAGAGTATGTATTTTTTCACTTAATGACGATGCTCATAAGCATCAACATGCATTTTCTTCTGTTGTAATGCAATAAAACTGAGTGTTGTAATGACCTGGAAATATTGATGTATGTATTTTGTAACTGTCAAGAATATGTTAGTGTAGGGTTGAGGTAAGACCATAAGATGTATTTTTTTAACCTTGGTTTTTTTAAAAATTACAATATATATAAAACATGTAAAACGAAAATCAAATAACGATACATTGACGATATTAGATGTCCCATAAAACTGGCTAGTTAAATCATAAAACTTAGAAAGCTGAGATATGTCGGCCACATTAAAAGACACAACAGCTTGGAAAGGTTGATAATAGAAGGCATAGTGCCAAGCAAAAGAGAAAAGAGACGACCTCGCCGTAGATGGACTTAGTACATCACAGAAAGTCTGAATGTGTCACTGCAAGACGCCGGTCAACTTGAGCAAGACCATGTTGCATTCAGGGAGGCTATGCGAGGGACAACGTTCTGGAAATGACATGTCACATGAATGAATGAATGAATGAATGAATGAATGAAATTGTTGAACTGGTCGTGACGACGCACAGGCGGACATTTTTTTTAGTTCTCTTTTTCTAATAAATTGACAATTAATGACATATTATGAGCGCGATATGTCTAGTGTATCATGGTTGTATGTCGACAGGCTGGCTTATATATGTATGTGTAATATGTTTACTGTGTCATGGCTGTATATTGGTTGACTTATATGTGTATGTGTAATATGTTTAGTGTGGCATGGCTGTATGTCGACAGGTTGACTTATATGTGTATGTGTAATATGTTTAGTGTGGCATGGCTGTATGTCGACAGGTTGACTTATATGTGTAAATATGGTTTAGTGTGGCATGGCTGTATGTCGACAGGTTGGCTTATATGTGTATGTATAATATGTTTAGTGTGTCATGGCTGTATGTCGACAGGTTGACTTATATGTGTATGTGTAATATGTTTAGTGTGGCATGGTTGTATGTCGACAGGTTGACTTATATGTGTAAGTGTAATATGTGATTTGTTTGTGCTTCCAACAATAGCGGGACCACTGGTAGAAGTGTGTGCAGTCCCAAAGAAAGCACTTAGAAGAGGATTAGGGTTTTGGACCTCGGGGTGATTTACTGTATTTTTCCCTGATCAGAAGTTAGACGCTTTTAGAATAGGTCTCCTATAAACGATTATTCATGAAATGTTGCAACGGGTTAGGGGAAAAATCTGTTTCAATTTTTTAAAAATAAGTGTAATGGTATGAAAAATATAACAATTTCTTTAACGCTGTGAGGCGAAGTCATGGTCATAATGATTATCAGTATTCCGATCACCGTCATTATTCGCTGTATCAAGGGGCTTTGAGATTATAGTTCTCCACAGTGAACAACTTATTCATACACATATTTTTCTCTTTGTCTCTCTTTTTGTCTCTCTCTTACTCACCCACTATTTATCTTTCTTTCTTTCTTTCTCGCTTGACGTTATCAGCTTCTCTGACCTATTTGTTCCCAAAACTGTTTAAATCCAGGGACCACATTTCACACCTCATGTGAGCTTCAGACCACTATCATATGTAATAATGAATGCCACAAGCCATTAGCTAGTTAAAGTTACGTCATGTAGCTTTCTGCATGTAGTAGTGGTGTGAAGTGTTAGTGACTTCATATATCTTGGCCAATACAGCATCTGAGGCAGGGATTCCAACACCTGTCCTCTCTGATTTTGTTTTCCAGGTACTCATTTCTTGAGGCTCGGTTAACGTCCGGAAACTTCCGAACAAGAGTGGAATCGAACTAGGGAACTACTAATCCGCAGGCGACTGTACTAACCACAACGTCACCGAAACATTCATTCATTGTCTTTATTCAATAAATGGCACCTGATCCAACTGGTAACGCAAAAGCTGACCACGGGATATAATGCGCTTCTGTTCATTTGTGCTCCACGGTCCACAGAATGAGAACCGCTGCTCTGACCTCTGACTTATCATAAAGTAATCAACGAATGCTTAGTTTTAATCTTATTACTTCAATTAATTTTCGATATTCTGTAACTTCGCTTAAACAATCTACTGTTTGTTTTCTTTCAGAGCAGAAGCTTCTGTTTTTGCATTTATTTTTTTACTTAGAAATATTAAGACGTAATAAAGTTAAGAACTGTTTCTGACATTTATTAACATTTATCTTACTACGTTCCTGGACAATAGTATATAGTAGTATTTTATTTATCATTACAGGAACAATCCACAAATTTCAGAGAGAAGAAGTAGAATCTTCATGCAAGACCTCAGTGACGAAGCGAGAACTATATTTAAAGTTCTCAATTATGTCTTTATCTCTGGAATACTCAGTCTCCTCGGGATCACAGCAAACGTTATCAATATTATTATCTTCCGCAAACAGGGATTCAGTAATACTTCCAATATAGCGTTTCTTGGACTCGCCATCTCTGATCTGTGTTGTCTTGTTGCTTTGGTTATGACTTCTATTTGCATGAATCCTCTACTGCCAGAGTATGGTGTGGCTTGGGTGCCTATTGAAGTGATGTATCTTTCAGCTGGTTGGCCACATGGTTGTTTCTGTCAGATCACAACATGCATTACTCTTTACATTACAGTAGAAAGATATCTTTGTACTGCATTGCCGCTGAGGGTGAAACACATTTTAAGTTGTAGGACAACTGTATTAACTCTGATCTCTATCTACATTTTTAATATTATATCCCTTATCCCCGAATATATGACCTCTTATCTTGGCTGGAGATTTATCCCAGAAAGGAATACAAGTCTTTTTGGTTTAATTCATACAAGCAGTAGACCAAATGTTGGAGGTCTATGCTTTGTTATACATTCAATGTTTAACGCTGTCTCATTCTCCGGCGTCTTCATTTTTACCATGCTTTTGGTGGTTAAATTAAAGATGTCATCGAAATGGCGCAAAGACGCAACATCAGGTCAGGATAAGCGTGGATCTATATCTTCTAGAGAGCAAAGGACGATGAAAATGATTGTGTTGATAGCATGTGTTCTTTTTATCTGTTACCTCCCTAGTGCTCTCATTTCTTTGGCAACATTTTTTGTTGGTGATGAACTCAGTATAAGGGGTAAATATATCAACATATTTTCGGCAGTATGGTCTGTAGCATTTTTTTTTCCAGTGCATGTGCGCGAGTTTATTTTCTTTCGCGGGGGGTGGGGGGGGGGGGGGTACATTGAGGGAGTGAGAAATAGGGGGAGACAAGGCTGCGTGTGGTGTGAAAGATGCTGATGGCATGAAGGGGGATGTGTGTGAATGTGTAATTATGAGGAATGCTTGTGTACTGAGATTGTGGTTGTTGTGGCGGGATGCGAAGGATGTCGTTCGCCCATTTTTCTTGTACTGGTTAATGTGAGTGTGTATGGTGGTTATGGTCATGTTTTAGGACGGCAACCTGACCGCCTGAAATAAAAGATTCTATCTTGGTAACGTGGGTTTGTTACTGAAAAAAGATGAGTGTGGACTGAGTGGGCGTGAATGTTTGAATTACTGATCAGTTGTTCGGAGCGCAAAAAATATCTGTGTGAGGAGAGTCTCGGGGCAACGTAACCGAGGTAGAAGTGGACCCAGGATGTAGTATTTGTATAAAGTAGTAATTGCTGACGAGCAGTTCAAACTGAGCTGTTCTTAACGAGCGGTTCCACAGAACGCAAAGATAAAGGTGAATTTTACAGTTTAAGATGTTTTATTTTACTTCATGAATAAGTTAAACTGTGTGATTATATTATCGTATTTGCTTTTTTCTGACTGGAATAATTCTTGCATGTAGATATGTATGTATTATGCGGAAGAATGGTAAATTAGTTATAACTTCATAATTTATTTTAAATACTTTTATACTACATATCACTTTTTTAAATTTATTAGCAGAAAGCGCTGCACCAGATCATTTAAATCTAGGTCTGGAATAAACTATATTAACCCGCCCCAACAATCATTAATAAGTCTCTACATTCTCGGTTCCAGTCGATAATATGTGAATATTTGTTCCTTCTGGTAAAATAATGGGTTTGAACATGAAAGATTCACTCGATTCCTTTCCTCATCTTCCGTGTTCCTGGTGTGTAAAAACCAAAATTACATTTAAAAAAAAATTATTTTCATTGTTCCATTATAACGGACATAAAGAGGTTTTGAACTATTGTCAACCTTCATGATAGAGTGAATGTACTTGTTCATGGAGTCTCGTACTTACAGAAAGTTCGCATTATGACATAGCCTGTGCTTCACGATGATTTTGGGATTTGAAAGCAGAAGTTGCGGGAGCCGTGCGAAAGAGCGGACTTGTTAGTGATTCGTGTAGTATGTTTGAATTTGTAGCTTTTTAGGACACAGATGACAGATTGTTAGATGTTTTGTTTGCAGAGTCATTTTTCTTTGGGGAAGGGGGATGGGGGTTAAACATGTACATTCATGTGGCGAAGCCACATTCGTCGGAATGCTGTGTTTTTATTGTATTGTTGAATTCTTATGTCGTGCATTGATATTTCATCTTTTCTCATTCATCAGGATTACGTCCTCATTGTTTCTCATATTAAGTTTGTTGAAGGAATTTGGTAACTGTTGACCTTTGCCTGTTGCGTACATCAACGTTTTTTTCTGTAGTGCTGTTGATTGATTGATTAGACTGCTGAAGCCCTGTGACTGTTCAGTCATTCACGGTACCTCACTTTTGTTCTTGTTTTCCTCACCTAGGTTGAATGCTGTTACTGAGCGCATATCAAAGTAATGTTATGCTGTCAAGTATTCTTACTTGTGTTAATGTATCACCGACAGTTAGTTTTATTTGGTGCTGTAGATGGCATAGAAAGATTCTGCTTTATTTGGTGCACGTGACTGGCACTGTATTTTTCACGGAAATTTGTTGATGTCATCAGGAGTCATTTTTTTCTCACGTGTTTGGGTATACTTACTTTGGGAGGGCCTGCTTGGATTGATTACGTCACATGGTAGCAGTGTTTTGTTATGGTCTTTTGTGATTGACCAACTAGTATTGGAATATTGTTAGTGAGTGGTTCTCTTACTGTTGTCTCGGTTTTCTCAACTGAGTTTTCGTAGTAGTTTGTTTCAGATTCTTTCAGGGTTTTGCTTGCAGTTTCTTGGTTTGTTGTTTGGTTGGGTTCCCAGGTGTCTCACTCCGGTGAAAAAGGAGTCTAGAATAGGTTGCCTGTTTGGCGTTGGTGTTGCTTGTCACTTTTATTTTCTTCTCTGCTGAAAGTCATCGACTGCTGTTTCAAGATGTCAGCCTTGCCTCACTGACAGCCAGTGATGTCAGATGTCAGCCTGACATCTTCACGTGAGATGATGAACTTATTGTTATTCCTGCATTCTAATATCTGAGACCTGATGAACTGACATCGTTGCTTTATAAGTAATGGATGTATTGTTAAATTTGAACATAGGTGTTAGTTAGTGGAACTTCTTCTTCTTCATTCGCTTCTACCAACAAGACCGCCCTGTGATCCTACTGAATTTACGCCTGTGGTCCTCGATAGGCCCCATGGTTCCCCATGTGGTCCCTAAAAGGACCACACGAGATCCCCGAGAGGACCACAAGAGGTTCAGAGCATCGCAGGGCTAGAGCCTGTATTCGTGGTGGGTCTCCAGAAGCTGGATTGCGTGACATCATGGTTTTCGTTGCACCAGTTTAATCTAGAGTTAGACGTTAGTGGAACTGAATGTTAGAATAATTATTTTGTTAGAGTGTGTGTGTGTGTGTGTGAGAGAGAGAGAGAGAGAGAGAGTTTGTTATTAATGAAGCTATTTATTTTGATGGTGTGTAAGTAATTATTATTTCAAAGGTCTGAACATTTGTATTGCTATTGAATATATTGGCACTGTTCTATGTGCTTGATGTTTGCTTACCTGACATTGTACAATGGGTTTGGTTGTGCAGAGCAGTATAGCTAGTTGACTTTGAACCATGGCTTCTGCTCCGTCCACGCCGGGTTTGCTTAAAACCCTACAGGACACTCTGGAGCGGTTAATGGAGGAGTTAGGTCTCTCCCATGTCCTGTATGTGGTGGAAAAGTATGATGGCAACCCTGCCACTCTGAAAGCTTAGTTTGTTGATCTGGAGAAACATACTGATCAACGGGGCGGAGATCTCAAGGTCACGAAGACCTTGGCATATCTGCGAACATCTGGTCCCATGGCGGACTTCATTAAAGAGCAGGTTCCTTTACGGTAGTTCTGGAAAGAGTTTTCCTATTCTCTGATAGCAGCTACTGGATGCTACACACGCCTGTGCATGCTTGGCACGCTTTAACCAGCATCAGACAGTCCCCTGGAGTGTATATCCAGTCTTTGGCTGACAGGATTTCGGTTGTAGCCAAAGTAGCATATCCTGCGGCAGAGCTGACGTCTCCTATTGTCAAGATGCAGTTGGTTCAGGTTTTTACAGATGCTCTGATGGCTCGCTCCGTCAAGACCAAATTGTTTAGGGGCAAACCGACCAATTTTGAGAAAGTTGTTTTTGATTGCTTTAGAGGGGCATACTATATCCCACACTGTGAACTTAAGTTGCAGTTCCAGAGACAGGACTTTTCCTGACAGGTCAACTCCTAAAGAAGTGTTTGAGAAAACCAAGTCTTCGGCTTCGCATTCGGCGCTGTTGGGTTCTCCTCGTGGGAAGTCACTAGGACCTACGTCGCACCAGATGAACGACTTGTCTGATCAACATTGGTCAAAACCCAGAGGTGTGGTTAGGTGTGAGACAGTAGACAGGTGGACATGTTTCAAGTGCGGTAGGCAGGGCCACATAGCCAGCTATTGTCTTCAGAGATCTGATAGAACTAATAGTTAAACTGTTAAGTCGGCACACGGTCAGCTCGCGTGCGTCTGACAAATGCTACACACCTTTAAGACATGTAGAGAGGAGTTGTGTTTTCTTTTCGCATCTTTCACCTTTATTGACGGTTGTTGCAGATCCTCCCACTCCTACGTCTGCCCTTATTTTTGTTGCGTGTTCGAGGGTTAGAGCTTTAATAGATACATGAGCTAGTGTCTGTCTCTTGAAGGGTTCTATCTTCAAATAATTGTCTGCCTCTTCAAGCTTCTGTCTGCTCGAGCTGGTTTGTAGACAGTCACTGCCTCTTCTATGAAAGTCATTAGCAGAGTTTACCTCCCTATACTCTTGCTAGTGTTAAAATGTTTTCTCACTGCTTCCGTGCGGTTCGCAACGTGAACCGGTCGGCAATTCTTGGGCGTGATTTTCTGCTTCATTCTGGTGCTGTCTTAGATTACGAATCGAGCACTCTCAACACTTACAACAAGAAGATAACATTAGAACAAAATATGCATATTGCATCTATTCTTCGTGTTTGGAGTTCTTCTGTTCTTTCCCTTTCTTCTATGAATGGTATCCCTCTCAAACTGAAGTCCCAACCATATTTCACTACTGGAAAGTCTTACATGGTTCAGGCGGCCGATGCTCCTTTTCAACAGTCGCAGTCAGAGGTTGAGATTGAGAAAGATTCAGCCTTTGATCTCGAGGCTCGTTATTCCCCGATCACTACTGTTATCAGCCATTCACATAAACAAATCAGGCTGAAACGAGAATGTGTTTTTTGGAGCCTGACTCCGTTTGCAGAGTTTCCAGACCCTGCTGAGGTTGAGCCTGTTACTTCACAGTCGACAACTAAAGGTCACAGCGAGAGTATCTCGCCACAAGTTCAGTGCCTGAGCAGCACGTGAACGTCATTTCCAGTTTATTGACTCGGAATTCGGACGCCTTTGCTCCGACTGACTCCCAAATCTCTCAAATCTCTACAGTGCAGATGGAGATCGATGCCGGCGATTATCTGTCGATCTCCAGGAAACCTTATCGCACTCCCTTAACGATTAGAGGGTGTCTGAGCGGCGAAGTGGTTAGTGCACTGGTCTTTCACGGCGAAGGACGGGAGTGATCCAGCCGGAGCGCCCCAGTCACCCAGCTGTAGAAATGGGTACTCGGCTTCTTCTGGAATTGGGGAAGGAAAGGCAGCCAGGCGTGATACTGACCATATCACCCTCTAGTGTGCTGACAGGTCAGGGAAAATATGTGCACTAACACCATATCCCTATGTGCCTCTAAGGCACGACAGGATTACCTTTACCTACCTTTACCTTAACGAGTAGAGAGGTGACTGAGAAGGCCGTTGAGAATATGTTGCATGATGGGATCATTTACTGCACAATCTCAGAGTGGTCTTCACCGGTAGTGTTGGTGACCAAGAAGTATGGTACTCTCCGCTTCTGTTGCGGCTACCGTGCACTGAGTGCTGTGACTCGTTCAGTGACTTAGTCAGTTCCACGCATTGAGGATATTTTGAGCCTAACTGTTTATTAAAAATTGACAAAAACGCGAAATAAATTACAACCTTCAGACACATATTTAAATATAATACCTGTCTTCATGAAATCAGCGTGAATATCGATTGGAGATATGTTATCACAATCAATATATCTTCTTGGCAAGTGAGAGGCAATCATCAATCTTGATTGTAACTTGACGCTGCGCATTACACCAATTAGTTAAGTTTTCGTAGTGTGCTAATGCCCAAGTTTATTGAAAATAATGACATCAATTAATGACGCAGAGTTAAATATTGAGCTCATGATAAAAAAAAACGTTCTGTAAACACAATGGAAGGTAAAGTTCAAGACATTCGAGCAACAAATCTCCAGTCATTATATGGAGCATATCGGAAATTGATCGGTACAAAGAATATGTTGATGCGACATAAAAGAAAACACAACAGTTTAGCCTCTTTGATGTGAATATTTTGTTTTCCTTATTGGTCTTTCAAGCTAAAGAACTAAGTTTGAGGTATGATATAGACGCATTATTTACAATGACAACTATGTGCCTCGCCATGTGAAAGATACATTACTTCAACAGGGACCATGGTAAACTTTACACATTGTGACACTTCCAGCTGGTGTGACAGCGTGGAGAAGAGCATGACACTTCTAGCTGGTGTGACAGCGTGGAGATGAGCATGACACTTCTAGCTGGTGTGACAGCGTGGAGATGAGCATGACACTTCTAGCTGGTGTGACAGCTTGGAGAAGAGCATGACACTTCCAGCTGGTGTGACAGCGTGGAGAAGAGCATGACACTTCTAGCTGGTGTGACAGCGTGGAGATGAGCATGACACTTCTAGCTGGTGTGACAGCGTGGAGATGAGCATGACACTTCTAGCTGGTGTGACAGCGTGGAGAAGAGCATGACACTTCTAGCTGGTGTGACAGCGTGGAGAAGAGCATGACACTTCTAGCTGGTGTGACAGCGTGGAGATGAGCATGACACTTCTAGCTGGTGTGACAGCGTGGAGATGAGCATGACACTTCTAGCTGGTGTGACAGCTTGGAGAAGAGCATGACACTTCCAGCTGGTGTGACAGCGTGGAGAAGAGCATGACACTTCTAGCTGGTGTGACAGCGTGGAGATGAGCATGACACTTCTAGCTGGTGTGACAGCGTGGAGATGAGCATGACACTTCTAGCTGGTGTGACAGCGTGGAGAAGAGCATGACACTTCTAGCTGGTGTGACAGCGTGGAGATGAGCATGACACTTCTAGCTGGTGTGACAGCGTGGAGAAGAGCATGACACTTCCAGCTGGTGTGACAGCGTGGAGAAGAGCATGACACTTCTAGCTGGTGTGACAGCGTGGAGAAGAGCATGACACTTCTAGCTGGTGTGACAGCGTGGAGAAGAGCATGACACTTCTAGCTGGTGTGACAGCGTGGAGAAGAGCATGACACTTCTAGCTGGTGTGACAGCGTGGAGAAGAGCATGACACTTCTAGCTGGTGTGACAGCGTGGAGAAGAGCATGACACTTCTAGCTGGTGTGACAGCGTGGAGAAGAGCATGACACTTCTAGCTGGTGTGACAGCGTGGAGAAGAGCATGACACTTCTAGCTGGTGTGACAGCGTGGAGAAGAGCATAAACACAAGTAGATGAACTGAGCCTGTGGAATGGGTCCGATGATCAGCTTGTTTTATTTCTAGGTAATAAACCCGAGTAATGCGCCGCGATAATTCCCCCTAGACTAGTTGCTGCGTGTTAGTCAAGCGACGACTGACCAGGTCTAACACCTGTTCGAGTAAACAGCAGGTCTGGGGGCCAGGTGTATTATCCGTCGTCGTTTAGGTGCCATAACTCTAGGGTATTAGCTTTTCTTGGGTGTAATTCTTATATGATTCATAGTTTTGATAATGATATGTTTTGGTTATTCTCTTGTTGCCGAGCAGATACTACGCTCTGTAACAAACACTACGCTCTATGTACGTCATCCTACGTACTTCATGTTATGTGCTTCATACTATATATGTTCTACGCACTACGTAATACAGACTACATGCTGCATACTACATGAGTCTTGTTTTAGGTGGTGTCTTATTTGTACCACTGTCCACGTTCATTCGTGACAAATTGTGCTGGTGATAATCAAGCCAAAGCCTTGCTCATAACAGAGTGCAATAGACTTGTTACCCCCCCCCCTCCACAACCAACCTAACTTCCTTATCCTTCATAGTTTATTATTTTTCTGAGGTGGAGCGCGGAGAAGTGTGTCCTGCTCTTGGGCCACACAGAAATCCAAGGTCAGACATCATTAAACCCATCATCATCATTTCTACAACATAAATAGATCCTCCCCCCCCCACTGCACTGGCGAGAGACAGCGTTCGGCCAGTGTCCCCTACTGATGGGATGTAGCAACTGATTTGGAAAACTGACGAACAGACCTGACTAGACAACTGGGATACAAACATGGCGGACTGGAGAAAACTGAAGCAATCTGAACGTGGTGTCAGATCACTTAACCACATAACCGGAGGTGTTTCGTGACACCAAAGTAATTTCCACCCTATATTAGTCTGTCATTAACTGTCCAGTAATGACTGGAAATTAGTGTTACAAAAAATTCCATAGACATATATGCTATTATATATGTTCACTGTTAGCACAACACCTAGGTAAGTACATTTAAATTGGGGACTACAACAAGGAAAATGCCAATACAGCAACAACATCTGTGAATACATCGTTATATGTTTCATTACTTTAATGCACGTGGTAAGAAGATCCAAGTGCTGTGGAATCTATAGGATAACTATTACATATCGAATTCTGTAACAAATTAAAAACGCAGAATGTCTGATTATAACATCTTGGGAGCTTTTCTTGCTCTTGTGATTTGAAATTGTCCTCGTGATCAAGTTCGTGCGTTTTCATTTTCTCTCATGTGCTGCCAGGCGTGGTCTGAGGTGCCTGATGATCGATCTTGCTGTTTTACTCGGAGTCCAGCTACATAAAGAGGAGTTTGTCTTTTGGTGGTAGATCTACATAATGTAAACTGCTGTAAGAGCTTTCATTGTTTACCCTCACTGATACAGAAACCACGCAATTTTGTAAACCATTTTTGAAACCTTGAAAATACCACACTAAAAGCATACATCTTTTTTCTTTCAATGAGTTATTAATGAATATAAATTTTTAAAAAATCAGGGATAAAGAGAATTTAATGGATGTTATACGTCCCAATAACAATTTTAAAATATATAGAAATGTGCTGTATTTTCGTTAAAAATAATTAAATTAAGAAAAAACAGATATAATTCCCGTTTCCATCCCACTAAGGAATATTGGGGAACACACAAATTAAAGAGTGTTAAAATGGGTTCAGAGGTGGCCGCACATAGATGGAAAGCAGGCCACGTCTCCGGTAGGCCTTCAACAAGCCGAAGTGACGAGGTCACTGACCTAGAGCGGACTCATGCTGAACCGTCGTGTCAAGTTACGAGAAGTTACGGACGAGGTGGGGATAAGGATTGCTTCAGTACACTCCATTTTGATGGATGATATAACGGCGAAGAGATTGTCAAGGAAAATCGTGCTGAAGCTGTTAACAATGGAGCAGAAGCAACTCCGCCTGGAAGTGGCGCAGATCACCGACTCCCTGAACACCGTAATAACTGGTCTCAAGTTTACAAGTACAACCAGGAAACCAGAGTGCGGTAGTCACAGTTGAGGCATTCATCGTCCCCGAGGCCAAAAAAAACCAAAAACAACAACAACAAAAAGCAGGGCAGGTGCAAAGCAATGTCGAGGCCATTTTAACAGTTTTCTTTGACTCCTGTGCGATGATGCATCACGTGTACGAACCACAGGACCAAAAGAAAAATCACCAAAGAATGCTATCTGGAAGTCATCCGCTGCCTTCATAATTCTGTGGGACGCAAACGACCAGATCTGTGGGCAAAGAGATCTTGGCAGTCCCGTTATGACAGCGCACCAGCCCATTCTTTGCATACGATTCAGACATTTTGCCCAAACACAACATTCCTCTGATTTCCCAGACTCCAAACTCTCCCGACATGGCTCCTTGCGATTTTTGACTGTTCAGAAAGCTGAAAATGTCCCTGAAACGGACCCGATCTGAATCACAAGTGGACATTATATGGGACGCGACATCTGAGTTGTACTCTGTTCCCAAAGAGGCCATCATGAACTGCTTCCAACAATAGCGGGACCACTGGTAGAAGTGTGTGCAGTCCCAAAGAAAGCACTTAGAAGAGGATTAGGGTTTTGGACCTCGGGGTGATTTACTGTATTTTTCCCTGATCAGAAGTTCGACGCTTTTAGAATAGGTCTCCTATAAACGATTATTCATGAGATGTTGCAACGGGTTAGGGGAAAAATCTGTTTCAATTTTTAAAAAATAAGTGTAATGGTATGAAAAATATAACAATTTCTTTAACGCTGTGAGGCGAAGTCATGGTCATAATGATTATCAGTATTCCGATCACCGTCATTATTCGCTGTATCAAGGGGCTTTGAGATTATAGTTTTCAAGTTATACAGTGAACAACTTATTCATACACATATTTTTCTCTTTGTCTCTCTTTTTGTCTCTCTCTTACTCACTCACTATTTATCTTTCTTTCTTTCTCGCTTGACGTTATCAGCTTCTCTGACCTAATTGTTCCCAAAACTGTTTAAATCCAGGGACCACATTTCACACCTCACGTGAACTTCAGACCACTATCATATGTAATAATGAATGCCACAAGCCATTAGCTAGTTAAAGTTACGTCATGTAGCTTTATGCATGTAGTAATGGTGTGAAGTGTTAGTGACTTCATATATCTTGGCCAATACAGCATCTGAGGCAGGGATTCCAAAACCTGTCCTCTCTGATTTTGTTTTCCAGGTACTCATTTCTTGAGGCTCGGTTAACGTCCGGAAACTTCCGAACAAGAGTGGAATCAAACTAGGGAACTACTAGTCCGCAGGCGACTGTACTAACCACTACGTCACCGAAACATTCATTCATTGTCTTTATTCAATAAATGGCACCTGATCCAACTGGTAACGCAAAAGCTGACCACGGGATATAATGCGCTTCTGTTCATTTGTGCTCCACGGTCCACAGAATGAGAACCGCTGCTCTGACCTCTGACTTATCATAAAGTAATCAACGAATGCTTAGTTTTAATCTTATTGCTTCAGTTAATTTTCGATATTCTGTAACTTCGCTTTAAAAATCTACTGTTTGTTTTCTTTCAGAGCAGAAGCTTCTGTTTTTGATTTATTTTTTTAGTTAGAAATATTAAGACGTAATAAAGTTAAGAACTGTTTCTGACATTTATTAACATTTATCTTAATACGTTCCTGGACAATAGTATATCGTAGTATGTTATTTATCATTACAGGAACAATCCACAAGTTTCAGAGAGAAGAAGTAGAATCTTCATGCAAGACCTCAGTGACGAAGCGAGAACTATATTTGAAGTTCTCAATTATGTCTTTATCTCTGGAATACTCAGTCTCCTCGGGATCACAGCAAACGTTATCAATATTATTATCTTCCGCAAACAGGGATTCAGTAATACTTCCAATATAGCGTTTCTTGGACTCGCCATCTCTGATCTGTGTTGTCTTGTTGCTTTGGTTGTGACTTCTATTTGCATGAATCCTCTACTGCCAGAGTATGGTGTGGCTTGGGTGCCTATTGAAGTGATGTATCTTTCAGCTGGTTGGCCACATGGTTGTTTCTGTCAGATCACAACATGCATTACTCTTTACATTACAGTAGAAAGATATCTTTGTACTGCATTGCCGCTGAGGGTGAAACACATTTTAAGTTGTAGAACAACTGTATTAACTCTGATCTCTATCTACATTTTGAATATTATATCCCTTATCCCCGAATATATGACCTCCTATCTTGGCTGGAGATTTATCCCTGAAAGGAATACAAGTCTTTTTGGTTTAATTCATACAAGCAGTAGACCAAATGTTGGAGGTCTATGCTTTGTTATACATTCAATGTTTAACGCTGTCTCATTCTCCGGCGTCTTCATTTTTACCATGCTTTTGGTGGTTAAATTAAAGATGTCATCGAAATGGCGCAAAGACGCAACATCAGGTCAGGATAAGCGTGGATCTATATCTTCTAGAGAGCAAAGGACGATGAAAATGATTGTGTTGATAGCATGTGTTCTTTTCATCTGTTACCTCCCTAGTGCTCTCATTTCTTTGGCAACATTTTTTTGTTGGTGATGAACTCAGTATAAGGGGTAAATATATCAACATATTTTCGGCAGTGTGGTCTGTAGCATTTTTTTTCCAGTGCATGAACTCCAGCATCAACATTTTTCTGTATTACACAATGAGTTCACAATACAGACGAACCTTTCATGAAGAGATCTTCAAATGTGTGACATCTACTGGAAAATGACGAGACTGGACAGAGAATTGTATAAGGAGAATATCTTGTCTTTAACTTGATCTTGTTCCTCATGTACTATTAAAAGGGTGAAAAGTCTTCTTGATAGAGATCAATATTTCGGCAAATGCTTCAAAGGAACACACACAGAAAACAACAACAACAATTATAGAACAGACAAAAACACCAAAGTGTGCTTTATATAAGAGGATGTTTAAGGTATCTGCTGTTTCCTGCATCCACCTCATGCATGATCAGACCCCCCCCCCCAATTGTCTGCTATCAGATTTACAAGGAATGTTTAATGTGGAATGCTGAGTGGTGGTAGTGGTATAACGAGACCAAACTATTTGATTCGTTGCTTCTGGATATTGTGTAACACTCGTGCTACTCCAGTCTTTGCTCTGATGGTGTCATTTCTGATTTGGTCTCTTCTTTTTACGTTTAGAATTTCTTTCAATTATATCTTTCCTATCCTGATGAAGTGTAAGGAAAATGTTATTTTTAAATTATTAAACGCTTAGATAACAGTTTGTTTTTCCCTGATCATCACAAAGAAAAGAAAATCTCTTTAATCACAGTAAACCTTTCACATTATTTTAATAAGTCAAAGTGGCACGAAAGAGTTAATGTACTGATTTCATGTTATATCATTGAAAGGTATCATTTAGAAAATGGTTCACTTCTAGTACTCAAATAAACTTATTTAGTATTTATTGAGCATTTATCATTGTGTTTATTAGCTAAGTCCGTTAAAATTTCATGCAAAAATGAAACATTCATAACTAATAAATTAATTTCACCAATTTATAAAGGTTGGATCACACAGGTAAAGAATGGAAATAATATATTCTTTATCATCGTTGTTATTAAATTATAATGGAATAAAATAACAAGTTTTCAAATAGTCCAGTGACTTTATAAGATAGTTCATTTGTGGTTAGCATGACCATCTCTCATGGTGGTTCCAGTCCGGGTGGAAGCGTCCCACTCACCCAGATATAGAAATTTATACCTGGCTCTTTGAGGCAGGGAAAGAAAGGCGGCTAGGCATGATGATGGTGCACTTTATGACGCACGGACAAGTCAAAGAAAATGTGACCAGCAAAAGCACACCACTAACTGCCTGTACGCCATTATGTGGCTTCGTCTTTGTTTTGCTTTCTTTGTAAGGAGATCATTTAGAAAATGATTAAAATGAAGGAAATAATGGATGTCGATATTTAGGAACATCAGACAATGAAAAACAACCCTAATGATTTTGCAGCTATGAGATAGAAGTAGCTTGGTATCGTTGTCTGATTTACCACCACAAAACGTTAAGAGACACTGAAATATATCACTTTACACTGGAGCAAAAAAAGAAGAATTATATGTGATGTGTGTAAGACGTTACAAAATGTGTGCGTGCGTGCGTACAGGACACTAAAATATATGTGTGCGTATGCTTGCGTGCAGAACACTGTAATATGTATGTGTACTGCGTGGATGACACTATGCAGGAAACTCTCTACTGTAGAGAGCGGAACAACAACACAACTCCTTTAGATCATCAGAGGAAGTACCCCCCCCCCCTCAGACAAGTGTTTCGGCCCTTTAAACTCCTGACACTCTAAGGGGGGTGGGCCCCTCTGGGTCATGACTCCCAGAGGTCTTGTGAGTTGTTGTTTTTTTTCCGGTCCCGGGATTAAACCCGTGATCTCCCAGCTTGCACTGCACTTTGGAGTGCGTCTTTAGCGATTTAGCTACGGAGGATGGTATTGGTTGTGGCAAATGAAATTACTTATGTTCCAAATGCTTGTTTCGCATACTCCACAGCCAGCATGAGGCCTTTTCTGCTGTTTCTGAAAGGCTTCTCAATGCCCTTGCTCTTGCTTGTCCCTTTATGCCCAGTTGCTTACATAGGTCGTATGCTTATGTTGCTACGAATCCTCTTGCTCCCACTTCTACAGCTATCACTTTTGCCCTGATTCCTGCCCCCTGCCTCAGTTGCTTGACCAGGTCATTGTACTTTCCAATTTTGAATAAATGCTGTTCCTCTATTCTAGTTTCGTACGGGACCGTAAATTCGATCATTATTAATTCCTGTTTTTCTGTGGAGTACACTACAATGTATGGTCGCATTCTTGTGTTCTTGATGGCAGTCGGGTATTCTCTTCTTCCTGGAAGGGCCGTTATCACATCCCAGTCATTTGTACCATCTAGCAGTGATGGTAAGGGAATGTCCCTGATTTCAATATTTGATGTCGTACCAGCGCCTATGAAGTATTTAGGCGGGACCTCAACTCTTTTGCAGTTATTTGCTTTATCTTTTGCCCTGTCTACGATGGCTACTAGTTCCTGCAGCACTCTGTTGTGCCGCCAGGTGTACCGTCCTTGCCCTAAAGACACCCTACATGCTGATAGCACATGCTCCAATGTTTGCCTTTCATTGCAGAGAGGACACTTTGTATCTTCTGATACACCCCATTTGTATAGGTTGGAGCCTGTAGGCAGAAGGTCATAAGTAGCTCTGATGATAAAGCTGAGCCTCAAGGGTACCATTTTCCAAATGTCATTCCATGTTAGTGATCTCTGCAGGACTTCCTCCCATGTTGTCCACTGCCCTTGTTTTGATTGTTGGACAGCCTTCTGGACCCGCTTGTCATCCTCTAAATTCCTTACTTCACTGATGGTCATATCCCTTCTTTCCTTGCAGGAGGCCTTTGACCACCATTTTATTTCGCCATGACCAAATCCCCTTTCTGTTGGTCTGGGTGTACACTATTACTTCTTTCAGCTCCTGCGTTTCCCTGGCTGTGGTCACTTCCTGACCTACTTTCCATTTTCGTCCAGTTTTAAGTGTTGGCTGCACTTCTCGTACCACCGGATCTGTAGATTCTTGTAGCATCATTGCAAGTCTTGCTTTTCCTACCTTGTATTCTTCAACCACAGATTTGAATGGCAGCTGCAGTTTGCTCTTCTTGCAGTACAGCGCTACATCAGTTAATCCTGGTGTTACGCCCAGCCACTTTCTTATGGCTTTATTTATCTTTCTTTCGACTGCCTCTACTGTGCTGGTACTTACTTCATAAATGAGTAGTTTCCACATCATTTTGGAATCACCATGAACTGGAGGCACCATATTTTGAACTTACCCAGTAGCCTGCTTTTGTCTATGATGTGGCCACTTGAGTCCTTCATAGATGCATCAATAATCTGCCAAGACTCTTCACTGGCTCTTCCCCTACAGTTGGGATTATTTTATTTGCCACTGTGTACGATCTTTCTATCACTTTCTCTTTCATAAGTGACAGGCTTCTTGACTTCTTTGGCTTGAAGCTCATGCGGCACCATATGATAAGGCTGTCCAAACGCTCTAACATCTTTCGTGCCTGTGCTTCACTGGTTGTTATTACTGTTGTGTCATCCATGAATGCTTTTAGTGGTGGCATTTGGCATCCAATTCTGAGTCTTAGGCCTTCTGCTGCTCCTTCTGCTGCTCTCATGATTACTTGCATGGCTAGTACGAACAGTATGGGAGATATTGTACAACCCATTGCAATTCCTACCTGGGGCTCGATCCATCGTGTAATATATCCTGATGTTCCACACCTCATGAAGAACCCTGTGAAGTACCTTTTCAGCATATTTGTGATTTCGTTTGGCACATGATACATGTCTAGTGTGAGCCATATCATCTGGTGCGGTACTGAGCCATACGCACTTGCTAGGTCAAGCCATATTACCTGTAGATCTTGCTTTCCAGATTTTGCCTGCTGAATAGCTTCCCAAATCATTGACGCATGCTCGAGACATCCTGGGAAACCTGGGATTCCTCCCTTCTGCACGGATGTATCAACGTAACCATTGTCTAGGAGGTATGTTATTAGTCTTTTTGCCATCACAGAGAAGAATATCTTTCCTTCCACATTCAGAAGTGAGATCGGTCTGAACTGGTTGATTTCAGTGGAATTCTGTTCCCTTTTCCATTCTTTACATATGACTCCTTTGGTCCATGCTGTTCGTAGGAGTTTATGAAGCTTCTTTAGTACTTCAGGGCATCTTTTGTATAGTATGTAAGGAACGCCATTTGGGCCTGGTGCTGACTTGCCTTTAGCTTTTCTTACAACGATCTCTACTTCTTGTAAGGTTGGTGGGCTGCATTTGCTGCCTGGTGCACAGGGCCGCACTAGACCTTTCATCTGCTTGAGAGGTATATGCTGATTTTTATCAGAGTATGTTTTGCTCAGATGTTCCTCGAGTACCTCCTTACCTGCTTTCAGCGTACCTGATTTTGGCTGTTCAAATAACTGCTTGGCAAATCCGAAGGGATCTCTGTAGAACTTCTCTCTTGCGTATCTGGTGTCCCTCTTCCTTTTACATAATCTTTCAGCTCTGCAAAGGGCACTGTGCTGGGATTTTAGATGCTGCCAAACGTGTCTTAGTCCTTCTTTTTCTGATTCATGTGCCTTCTTGAACATTTTCCGGGCATGGTTCTTCTGCTGTCTTATTGCTTCTATTTTCCTCTGTCTTCTGGACTTTCTTGGTGTCACTTTTTCTATTTTTGCCTGTTTGGTTCCAAACTCTTTGTGGCAGTGAAGATATATGATGTTACCAAATGCTTCCAGCTTTTGCTCCAGGTTTTTTCCTCTTAGCTGTTTGTCCAGTTCTTTGCATAATCCTGCGTCTAGGTTTTCCCATATGCTTTTTGCACTTGCTGGTGGAAAGTTAACCTTGTCTCTGGTCTCGTCGGAGGGCTGCATTGCCTCTCTGCTGCCTGACTCAGCCTGAATATTCTCTGTACTGTGGATTATATCCTGACAGAGATCTTCTAATGTCTTATCTGAGACTGGGGTCACAGTGCACTGTTGAGTATTGAGCTATAATATATGTATGTGTGCGTGCGTGCATTCAGGGCACTAAAATATTTATGTTTGTTGCGTACAGGACACTACAGTATGTGTAGTTTCCGCAACAGTAACAGAAAGGAGTGAAGCTTTGTGACCAAACTGATGGTCACTTTCGTGACTAGTCTCTTGTCCTTCCTACTGGGTTCAGGGGATCAATTCCTAGTAATACTTTTACTACTTAACTTGATCTCGTGCCTCATCTTCTTATTGTACCGTTTACCGAAGCTAACCATCAACGCTATATTCCAACATGTTGTTGTGAGCAGGTCTCATTGTTTCCAAACTCTGCTAAACAACAACGCCGAATCTCATTATTAATGCACAGACAACCCTTCTTCAGATTTATGTGATCATTCATTCATTCCTTTGCATGTCCCTTGCGGAACTTTGCCTCCCAAACAGCACTCCTGTAGGCCTCTCGGTTGTGAGCAAGATGGCCTGCAGCTGCTGCATCCATTTCCAGATCATCAACGATGTCTTGCAGCCATCTTCGTTTCGGTCTTCCTCTTTTTCTTTTTCCCATTATGTATCCTTCCAATACGGTCTTCTCTAAATTATCATGACGTTTAATGTGGCCAAAATATTTAAGTTTTCTCTCTTTAATCCTCTTTACTAGCCAGCCTTCTTCAATATTTAGCTCTTGATTTATGTGATATTATGTGATATTATGTGATATTATTCTTATTATAAGCGTCAGTGGTTTTCCGGTAGTTGCTGCTCGCCGTTAAACAATGATAGGAACTAATACTCCCAGAGAATGATTGTCTCGTGCTCACAATCATGGCAGGCAAGAAATAAATAAGAGTCAGTGACGCTTACCTTCGAGACAGGAGCATATATGCCATCTTGTTCTTCTAATGTGATTTTGAATACAACGCACAGCACTTATTTACATCAACAACTGAACACTGAAATGCTGCAGATGTTGAAACACTGTTGATATTAGCAGCGCATACATCTGACAGACCACATATCATCACATAATAACGAACGTGATCACCGAAAGGCATTCTAATACATTTTCAAATCTGATGATTATGGATCAGGCATGCACTTACATAATCAAAATCTCTAATCAAAAGGGTGCCACATAATTAGAGAAACTTTTAAAAATATCTTTAAATGGTTCTTCTCTAGGTCAACCCTGTTCCTGATTTAGATTTTGGGAGACCCAATACTTGAAGCTCCTCTAGTTTACAAGTTACACCAGAAGGCCTCGTGGACTGTGAGGCCGTGCACCCTAACTTGTTTTGATTATACCCAACTCCGGGACTGGGGTACTCTGAGTTTAGAATGATGTGATTTCTCCATAATTATCCAGCGAGAAGATCACTTCTGAGAAGAATATGTTTGTTTTGACATCTTCCTTATCTCATGTTCCACGGATTAAAAATTTACTCTAAATTGATAATAATGCTTGGTCCGACTAACGAGACAGGGATAGTTTCAGTCCTCATGATAGTGGAGCCTGCTGAAAACGCGTTGCGCCTCCTTTTCTTTCTAATTACATTTAGAAATTAAAAAACACCATCTGACCACCTCCCCATGTGGCACAATGCGTTGTTTTACATCCTCAAAAGTTTTGGTTCCAAGGATCACCGTGCCCGAATATCCAGGTAAGAGATGAGAAAGGGACACAGAATAACAGAAATGAGAACGGACAGCTGCGCTAAAACTGGTTCTGGTAATAAAGTTAGGCCGATGCGTATGCGTCAGTTTTACAAAAAGATAAAACAAAGTAAGGAAAGTATACAGGTGCGAGAGTGGCTGAAAGTAGGTTTAGTACGTATAAATGAAGAACATACATCAGTCGGTTATTTGCGGAACTTTACCTCCCTAACAGCTCTTCTGTAGGCCTCCCGATTGTAAGCAAGACGCCCTTCTGCTGATGCATCCAGTTACAGATTATCAACAATGTCTTACAGTCATCTTCGCCTTATTCTTCCTTTCTTTCTTTTTTCCCATTATGCACCCTTCCAAGACTGTCTTCTCTAAATTCTCATGACGTTTAATGTATCCAAAATATTTCAGTTTTCTCTGTTTAATTTTCTTTAATAGCAAACCTTTCTCAATATTAACTTTTTGTAGTACGGATATATTTGTTCTTTTTTTGTATCCATGCTATTTGAAGGACTCTTTTGTAGCATTTACATTCAAAGGCATTTGTGAGCTTCTCAGCTGTTATGTTAAGTGTCCAGGTCTCAGAGGTATATGTTGCTAAGGGAAAGAATAATGCCCATTAAAAATCGTATTTTTATAGTTCTGTCTGTTCCTCTCCACAGCGTCTTTAGTGTTTGTTTTTTTTATCCTCGTTGTAAGAAAGACAGGCATAAATGCTCCCAGATAGGTGTAGGTAAACGCCAAGTAAACGCAGAAAACTGGCTGAGAAATGAGAAAAACAGACGACGACAATGTTGTCAAACAACATAACGTTATACCCCAGATGGATAACTATGGCCCAACAAAAGAAACTACGTCTCACAGGAACATAAAAGTTAGAAAACAGTACGTGGAAGGATGTATGGAAGAAGATTCAGGATGAACAGAGATCAGTGAAAAGGTAAGACTGCTCGCCTAGGATAGCCGTATGGCGGTAGAGAATACTGACATAAAGTATTGTAAAATTAACCTTAACTCGCCCGCGGCGAGATTGAGAAAGTGAAGTGAAGTAAGTATGGCTAAGGCAAGAGACCAGAAATAGAAAGAGGTAGCAAATAGGTTACAACCTAAATTAGTTCAGTGAAAGCTGGCCTTGTTGTTTATAAGGAGTTATAACAATACAACATCATCTGAATTACAAAGACTCTAATCCAATCAGCATCTTTGTAATTCATATGCTGTAATAAAAACAGGTAAGAGAGAAGCAGCGGCGCGAGACAATAAACATATTGGAAACCAAACGATAAATTACAGAACACATTCCTGCAGAGATATACTACACATACAGCACTTGAGAGTCATAAACAAAGTATGAACGGTAATGGGCGTTCAAACGCACGATGATCGCGCATAGTGGCGTAACTAGACATCATGGGGCCCGTGTGAGAGTTTGTGTAGTGCCCCCCCCCCCCCCACCATGGATATTATTACAGTATTTTAAAATTAGAGTGTGTAATTGTGGTCATGGCCTCACTACAGAAGGCGACATGTACTTATGTTCTGCTAAAGAACTATAGTTATATTCTGGAAAAGCCTTGAGTTGTGCAAATTAGCGCTATTTAACAGACCTCAGGGGAAGACGGAGATAGAGGGAAATTATACAAACTTTGTACGGACAATAGAAAAAAAAAATCAAAGTGAAAACAAAGCTACCACAGTATTTTCATCTATATAAAGCTAATAAACAGGATAATTATACAATACATGTAGCTTCTTAGCTAGGAAGGCTCAATATTTGCTTGTGGGATTGCGTGTCGGAAGACTGTTGCTAGTTAATTATTGTGAAGTGGGGGAAAGGACCTGTTGTCTTCTGCTCTTGGCTCAGAGTGAAATGACGTAACACCAGATGTGGATGGTTGTGATTCGTGGTCACTGAGACTATCATTGTTAGTAATCAAATGCAAGCAGTGTACACGTATATGTGGGGAAGATTTATTTGTGATTTCCGTGGGGTTTTACTGCAGTCTCTTATGCCCACGCTCGAAAGAGCTCTCTGCAACATGTTATTATCCAGTGTAGTTTCTCCTTTCTTCAATCAGTAATTCTTCCATACTACATCATTCAGTTATAGTGTAATAGAATGGAGACGTGACGCCCGGTTGTTGTGATCAAAAGTTCTTGACCGGAGCTCGGCTGTTTAAGCGAGCACGGACTAAGACATGTCTCCGAGTTCTGACTGGCTAGCTGAGTCACGGGGTCTGAGCTTGCTGTGTGCACGAAATGGTAATTCTGTTCAAGATGTTGAAATGAAAGGACACATGGAGTTCAGTTCGACATGTTGTAGAGATAGGTTTATGTAATTTTGTTCTGAGGTTTGCTAGGATTGTTGATTCGTAATGTACGCTCTTGGTTGTTTGTCCTTGTAAGGACAAATATGTGGTTAAATTAGCATGTAGTTTTTGGTAAATGGATTTACCCCTATTAGGACAATTTAAACGAGTCATTGTGTAGAGTTGTGTGTTTGAATTGTCCCATTTTGGGCGAGGATGGATTATAATGAATAATACATGTTTAACAGATGTGCTACGATTACAGAAACTTATCCATATATATCTGACTTCATGACAAAATATTTTATAGGGAGAAAGTTTCAAACTTTTGAAGCCTCCTATGTGGGGTAGGGGGAGTGACGTGTTCTGACCCCATGCACCCTATGGTTACGCCACTGACCGGGTAAAAAAGGCACTCTCAGACAAAGTCTATGACGACCCCTGCAAACCACAGATATTAAATATGAAAATGAACAAGAAATCTGACGCCTATGAGATGTAATTATGTAGAGTTCCAGAGGCACAGAAGAAATGAAAAAGGAAGTCCTATATCAACTGAAATGAATTATTACCGATAACTTAAATACACCGTTAAAATATTTTAGAAATATAAAAAAGCACAATACACTAACGAAAATCATACTTGACTGAAAAGCTGAATGAAAAACAGGAAACGGATGACAACGATATAGATGGGTAGACACTACCAAGAGATGTACAAGATTGGCAGGTTGCACTGTAAAAGCAAGACACAGAGCAAGCTGAAAATCCATTGAAGCCAACCTTCCTTGCAGAAACGGCATAGGGTGATGAAGTCAGGCTGAGCTCGCCAGCTTTCTGAACTCGATTAGAAGTTTTACTCAGTTTTACCCACTTGAAAACGTAACTGTTTCCACGAGGTAACCGCCTGCTTTAACTTAAAACTAAAATCACAGTAAATATAATCACTCAAGCACATGACACCGTTCCTAGTCCAGTCCATAGAACATTTTCTAAGCCTTCCAGAACTTTTCAGTTTTTGGTCAATAGTTCGAGTCCTGTGAGGCACGAAGATAAGATGAAAAGCACACAGGACAGAGGTCCAAAATGTCGACAGTATAGATAGGTATCTGTTGTTTTCTCCATCCACCATAATCCACTGATTATGATCGCTCTTCTTGGTGCAACGATTGTGTTCAATTTTAGTGGTCGTGAAGTTCTGATGTATCCTTCATCTGTGACATAATCTATACTAGTTTTGGAATCCACTAAAATGAACTATGAGCCATGTCTCTACCGATCCGAGGTGATCAGTGGAATGCAGGACTAGGCAAAACGTGGATTCGCTCCATTGCACATACATTTCAAAATGATAAGGCATAAACGATTGGAGATTGCGAAGTTAAAAATAATATTTTTCTGTAGCAAATCGTGTTTGTTCGTATTTGTAAAATATTATGAATCTTTTATGCTTCTAGTAACTCCAACACTGCACTAGGAGACCATGTCGTGACTTACGTCCTGCTCTTGCGACTGTAAAATTGTGGGAAAATTTAGAGTCCTCATTAGCTTACATTTCATTATCAAAGTAAGCCAGGCAGTCTTCCAGCTGAAGAAGAGAAATACAAATAAAATTATATACTTGTACCCTCTTTGTGAAGTTTGTATACTGAATAAATCAAATGTTAAATGTATGCTATATTAAAACATCTCATTCACAGTATCTTCACTAATATGACCATGGTTATCGGGCCTTCTTATAACACCAGTTTCTCTAAAACGTTTGTTTCAACATGAATTTATTTACGTTTTATTATATGTATGTTTGTCACAACGTGGAGAGAGACATTTCTTCTTGCCATGCGTTATTGATTTTAAACCTCGTAGCATTTGAATAACAGCTCATCTTTCCAAGAATTACAAACATTTCGGATTAGCGTTTCTCTTTAATTTTTATATGATCTACTTTGTTATTTTAACTTTGCAACATCTTACGGCATAACAAACGGAAAGTGCAAAAGATTGAAAATTTAAAAAAAAACTGAATAGTTAATTTTACGGTTGGTGTAATAATACAGCATAAATATTGATGCTATTTTTGTCTGTGTAATGTTCCTTAAGTATCTGTTGCACAAGCTTTATTTGGCCAAAGTAATTATTATCTGTGTTTACTTATAATCTTTACTGTGTGAATAAAAACAACGTCTTGTTTCTCTACAGTACAGTCTAAGCAGAGCTTTAATGACTTTTACCAGAAAATAATTGTTTTTCCAAATTTCTTCGTCTTCTGTTGCCGCCGAAAAGGGCAGTAACTGTTCTGTCATGTTTTACAGTCAGACTGCCACAGCACGTGCCGCTGTACAGCTAGACTGCCACAGTACGTGCTGCTGTACAGCCAGACTGCCACAGTACGTGCTGCTGTACAGCCAGACTGCCACAGTACATGCTGCTGTATATCTGCAACATTTGACTGACACGATTTTTTCTGGGATGACACCTGTTAGGACTAGGCTGGTCTTCCCATTCGGCCCCCATTTGCTCGGCCAGACTGTAGCCTGTCACCAGAGGGCCCCACTGGGAAAGGGAATAAGGTCTTGGTCAACTATGACTCGCCAACCCTGACGCAAGCGGTCAGCTATTGAGTGAAACAAATATCTCGGTCAATTTGACAACAGCCCATATGACCGCTGCCTTTTCGGCTCTGTAACTTCATTGTTCAGTGAAAAAAAAAGATGCAGCTGCCAAGCTGTTCTATGCGACTAAATCCGACAATACACCAACCTATACAGTACTTTCTTCGCAGGTTCATAAATAAACATAGAAAACTGTTAAATTTCAAGTGCCACACTTACGTGTCACTAAACTGAGAGCTGTTCAGAGTTTTCAAATCTCGCCATCACATTCAAGGACCCAGCGTGATATTTTCTTTTGTAATTTACTTGCTAAAATAAAACTCTTCACCTGTGTTTTAATTTCTGAAACTCAGAGTTAAGTAACTTTTCTGTACCGACGAAACTGCTTCCAAATGTATTTAATTCACATTATGTCATAAAGACATACCGACATTACGTGATAATGATTGTAAGGAAGTGTATATTCGTGTGTAGTTTTTACGGTAAGTTTATAAGGGCAGTTTAAGTGAACATAAATTAAACCGTCACGAATGACTAAAGTGTTATATTTGACACTTATACGGAAGAAAATTGATTTAAAAAATTGGAAAAGCAATTTCTATAACCTATTTTTTGTAGAAATGATAGCAAAAAAAAAATTACGAAATGACTAAAGAAAATTACGAAATGAGTAACGAAAGTTCCGAAACAACTAGTGAGAGGCCACGTAAATTATATAAAATGTGAACTGAAATCGAAGGAAAAAATCTCCATGTAATTTGTGATGAAAATTTCCTGCTCTTTGGGAAGAATAAAAACCGATCAAGAAGCTGGATATGTTTGTCAAAGGTCTTGTTTAATAGACTGAGAAAAGAAACGAAGAGGCAGTGAAACAGCTGAAACAAGGAGAACTAGAAGAAAGAATTTAAAATCCGTGCACTAGAGTGACGTGGATTTAAATAATTAAAAAGAGCATTACCAATTTCCTGGGAAGAGACATAAAATTATGAAGTGAAACCATCTACGCGACTGAGTTATGGGAAGTTGACACAGATAAGTAGCCAGTGGGCATAGACGAGCGCTGTGACACAATAAACACACAGAGAAGAGAACAATTATAGACGAACGCAGTTACGATTTGGTAAGTTAGAAAACAAAGTCAAAGATCGCTGTAGGTGGTAGAGTCACTTTTCTTTCTTTGTTAATATTAATAACATTGTTCAGTTATTTAGATATCACATAGATCTATAATATGCAGTGGTATATAATCATCAAGTGTCACATATCTATTAACGTCATTAAATGTCATGAAGGTTTCACAACATCATAGTTTCATTGAATATTTAATTAAATCGTGTTTGCCCGAGCATTATATCTAAAGAGAGATACATCAGAGAAGAAAATTAACATATTTCGAGGACGAAATGGAGAAGGCTACACTTAATTAAACAGTGCTGTCAAACTGTAGGTCAGACAAACATTGAAGAGACATCCTCTTTACTATCCTTTTGGTTATCAATCTTAAGAAGTCTTGTAAATGGCGCAAAATATGAAGATTATAAGTAAACACAGACAATAATTACTTTGGCCAAATAAAGCTTGTGCAACAGATACTTAAGAAACATTACACAGACAAAAATAGCAACAATATTTATGCTGTATTATTACACCAACCGTAAAATTAACTATACAGTTTTTTTTTAAATTTCAATCTTTTGCACTTTCCGTTTGTTATGCCTTAAGATGTTGCAAAGTTAAAATAACAAAGTAGATCATATAAAAATTAAAGAGAAACGCTAATCTATATATTTATATATAGTGTCTGGAAGATTTTACACTAACATGTCTTACACAGACGCAGGTCGTAGACATATAACTCTATAGAGCTAAAGACATGTGCTGTGACTGTTATGACAAATAATGTAACTACTGACTATTATGTAAGTTTAAACATACTGCAGACTCTGGCCATGTTTAGGTAGTTTCTTGTTGTAAGACAACGGTAGAAATTAGGGCCATTTGATAATAAACGTCAAGTGACAGGAATCATAAAAAAGCTAACAATAAAAAGTTGATGAGACTGACACTTCAGATGTTGAGAGGAAATGTTCTTTTTTTTATATAACACCGAGTGCAAATAGTATCTAGAACCGAATGTGACGGTAGAATTTCTAAGGCGCCGCTGCATTGTGTATGAAACATTTGAGCTTAAATATGAAGTATGCTGACTTAATAGAGACAGACATATGATAGAAGAAGATAATTCTGATATAAAATGAATTCTGAACCTACGAAATTCTTTTAAACTCCTTTTCTTTAAATTAAAAATAAAGTAACACGTCGTATAGTTTTGTTCCTTATTTGAGAGTTTCAATGTTAACCTGGCGTAAACTGCATGATGTTATTTCTTGTTAAAGTATGGCGTGAGCAGTCTTTGATCAGAACAAAATATTTATGTGCTATGCATATTGTATGGAAAAGTACACGCAGAAGGGACAGATGTTGAAGAAGTCAATCAATCTGCATACCTTGGCAGTTAAATTGACCAGGATAGTGACACCAGAAAAGATGTTAGAATTAGAACAAAAGCAGCATCGATCTTCAATAATCTTGAAAACATATGGCATTCAAAAGTTATAAGCACAAAAACCAAATTAAGACTATTCAATTCAAATGTAATATCTACCCGCATTTATGCATGCGAAAGCTGGAAAACAACTAAAGACACAGACAAGAAATTAGATTCTTTTGAAAACAAATGCCTAAGAAAAATACTCGGCATCAAGTGGAACGAATTCAAGAACAATGCAGAGATAAGGCAAATGACTGAACAACAACCAGTCTCATGGGTGATCAGGAAAAGGAGATGGACATATGTCGATCATGTGATGAGAAGAAACGATCAGAGAATCTCAAAACAAGCTATCAAGTAGAACACAACAGGCCGAAGAAAAAGAGGCAGACCGCGTGAAGCTCTGAAGAGGACATTGTTAAGAGAGGCCAAAATAATAGGCATAAAATCCCTTGAGAGGTTGAAAAATTCGCCGAAGACAGGAAAAATTGACGAACTGCCTTGCCCTATGTGACGTTTAACGGCACGGGAAGGATATAAGACAAGATTTTGTTTGGCGGGTTCAACATTCCAAAAAGACTAGAGAAAAGAAATATTCCATTGAAACTGAAAGGACTAAAAACACGTTTTAAACTGAGCACATATACTCTATATATATCATGAGCAGTTTCAGATTTTATTTCGTAGATAGGTATCATAACTTTAAACCACCGTAAACATTACAAAAAACGGACATTCTGTTAAATTTTCGGGGAAAGTTCGCAGCTGTTACGTTAAATAACATCATTATTTGTGGAGGGTTTTTGGTAGGCAAAGAGTTAAACATGAGCTCTGGATCATAGTTAACGCCCCTGATTATCATTGTTATGTATGAATGCCAGCAGGTTTCGAGCATCTATGAATATTTCTGCTGATGAATGTTTATAAACACAATTTGATTTGGGTCATTAGGACCAACTGCCAGTAATTTAATCAATTATAGTTTAACTGCGTTTAATTTTAGAAGCCTACGGTAGAATCGTTTGTGTTTTCAGTAACTGCACTACAGAAACATTTGCTTTACTGAATTTTCATCATCATAATCATCAATATCATATAAAAGGATAGTGCAGAATGCAAGAATGACCTGGCCATTTAGCATTTCGTTTAGTTAAGCTTGTGTATCAAACTGTATGTCAGACGACCCTGTAACGTTACTCGCAGAATTTAAAGTGTTTAATGTTTTTCTTAAAGTCTGAACATTACAACTGATTTTGTCAGATATTCTCCATTCGTCTTCTGAGCTTTTGTGGATACTCTTTACATTTGTCGAAAAAAGAGATGTATGTTACCTCTAGAATCTTTGATTAGTCTGTTTATTGTAAAAAATCATTTCAAAGAACAAGACGGGCCCAATGTAGATTGCAGTGGTTTATAACTGACATAAAGTGTGTCGAAGATTTCAGTGTCATTTTCAAGATTTACTTTCATGTTTATCTCTGGCGGAATGATACTCGTTTATCATACTTTGAAGCTAAACTCTGCCTGTATATCTATAGAACAGTCACTCTCGTTGTGGATGTTTTTTATAAACAATCTTACAATTATTTTCCCTATTTTTCAGTGTATTCTTCTCACAAAATGTTCTATCCCATTCTCATTATAAATAATCCAACAAAATGAGTATCTGCTGGAATATCATCACAGTAGGTACTTTTTTTTACAAAACAAAAAAATCTCTATAGCTTTCTATGTTCCCCGAATTCATAACCTCGAACTGCCGTATTTTACTTAGGATGCCAAACTGCATTGTGTGTAAGGTAAAACGTGGCACATTTCTCTCACTTGAAAATGTTATTGTCACATAACAATTATAATACTTGTTTTAACCCTTGATTCACAGTTCTCTCATTCACCAAACGCATCCTTCGAGTGAGTCAGATATTACTGAATATAATCATGGACAATGTACTTGGAATAATCGAACCACCGAACAATACGTCACTCGATGATCACAAAGAAGATTCACCGCCAGAGTTTCGTGACGTCATGGAAGGAATGACTGAATCTAAAGTTCTAAGCAACGAAGGAAGAACTGTGTTTGAAATTGTCAATTACGTGTTCATATGCGGTGCAGTGAGCATATTCGGTATCTCGGCTAACATTATTAACATTCAAATATTTTGTATTCAGGGCTTATCAAACACTGCAAACATCGCATTCCTAGGACTGGCCATCTCTGATCTGTGTTGCCTCATTGCACTGGCATGTGTATCAATATGCTTCAACCCTCTCCTGATATCCTGTGGCGTACCTGTCATTCCTGTTGAAGTCATGTATCTTTCATCTGGCTGGCCGCATATTTGTTTCGGTCGAATCACATGTTTTATCACCGTTTACATCACCGTTGAAAGATATCTTTGTATTGTCTCACCACTGAAGGTGAAACGAATCATTACCCCTGGGAGAGCTACATTTATTATCGTTATGATTTACATTGTGAATTTAGGGGCAATGATTCCTACATACGTGACTTCCTACCTCGACTGGAAATATGTTCCAGAGAAAAACAGAACACTGTTGGGAATGATGCTTGCAAGCGACAGAGATCACATTGAAGGCATAATTTTCATAATTCACTATTTGTTTACGGCCACTGCGTTCTTTTTTGTCATCCTCTTTACTATCCTTTTAGTTATCAGTCTTAAGAAGTCTTGTGAATGGCGCAAAAAAGTTACTTCCAACAGCGATCATAGGGAGTCCCAGTCTGCCACAAACAAGAAGACTGTGAAAATGATTATTCTGATAGCAACCATTCTTATTATTTCCTACATCCCGGTTTCCATCAACTCCTTGGCGATGTTCTTCGTAGGACCAGAGCTGGGAATAGGTGGGAAATATATAAATATTGTAACAGCAGCCTGGTCTATTGAATTTTGTTTCAATTCCATGAACTCCAGTGTGAACATATTTCTGTATTACAGGATGAGTTCCAGATACAGGCAAATATTCAATGAAATTATTTGTATAAAATTGAAGAAAATCAAACAATAAGAATGTTAATACTTTACACATAGCGTAGACCCCACGTCTACCAGGGCAATCCAAACTTTATGTAAATGACGTGGTTAATATTTTTTAGAAAGCATTGAGAAAATAAACCGTTGTTCTGTATTCTGACGTTTGGATTTCAGCACTGGACTTTTCTTTAACTTTAATACTTGTTAACTGGAAAATATTCTTGCAGTTTTGCTGTACAGCTGCACATTTTTTCCTTCAAATTTTATTCAGCATGTTATTGTTTTAAATATGTGTTCTTATTGTGCTCCAAAATACTACAGTGTAGTACTATAGGTCATAACCTCTACGTGTAAAATGAAAAACTATAAGATTACATGCAGATGTGATGTGAAATATTACTTATATTTCGTTTAAATGTTTGTATGTATGTGCCGTATATAAACTACAAGTGTTTTAAATATAAATTTATTAAAAGAACTTTTATTTAAAATATCCAACTTCCTCATTTTGTAGGCGATATTATTTTTTGTTTAGGCTTCGGTCTTTTAAAACTCTTATTGCAGAAAAGCTTAGACCGGTAACATATGAAGTCATCAACTATTACTTGTTACACTGATATTGATTTATGTAATTAACACTGAAGATTTAATACTTTCCAGATATAAACAAAACGTCAAGGAAGAGAATTCACGATGTGACAGTATGAGACTTTTCCGGGTTGTCTCTCCTGCCTCTCACAAGTATTTTACGTCTTATGACCGTTGAACTGATCTCCCCTGATTCGCAAAGTCTGGACATTAATAAAACAGAAAGAGCTACATAAATGTGCATAAAAATAATTCAGTAACTTTTAAGCAGATTCACTAAAACGTTCTAATATCAGAGTACATAAAAAATATCTGGTAACACACAGTTTGGTTGTTGCAGGAGACACAACACAATAATGAAGAGCACAGAAGATGAGAAAGTTGAAGACAAAAGAGGAAGAAGGCTACAAGAATAACGACTAGTGGGCAGCATAAAAGAACGGACTACATTCAGTAAGTTTTGCCACGTGCACCGCGAAGTCGTTTACACGAACCTAAAAGTAGGAAATCTCACATACGGAACAAAAAACATAAGACCGTTGTGGTTTGATTTGTATTTATTTTATTAAATATATGTGTTGAATTGTCTTCATCTTCCACTTGTTCACTTAACATTAGTGCATAATTTCTATTTAAGCTATATATGTATATATATATATATATATTACTAAATATAACGATCCACAATGTACTTGGAATAATGGAACCACCGAACAATATGTCACTCAATGATCACAAAAAGACATATATATGATTACATAACATTAAGGATTATATCTTCACATTCATTGCTGTCAGTTCAGGAGGGCTTCACCTGCATTTCGCGCAATGCCATTTATGCCATTATGTGCAAACGTTGGGATCTGAAGTATCTAGGGGAGACCGATTTGCGCTTAGGAGATCGTTTTCGTCAAGATTTTATCGATATTTCCAAGAGGGTATGGACTCCTGTGGCAAAACATTTTTGCCAAAGAAACCACAGTGGAAAACGTGGCATCTCTGTTAGTGCAATCCGCTCCTGTTCTTCTGATGTACAGTCTTGGAAGGCTCTAGAACAGCGCCTTATTCTCCAGGCAGGCTGTCTCACAAAGTTGGAATTTATTTAGTTTCCTTTAAACTTCTTTAGACTCCCACCTGTTTTCTGCTATTTATACTCTACTTTCTTGTCTTCGCCAGAGGAATTTCACTGCAGTTTTGCATTCATCAGTTTCACATTATCTCCCAACTTCCATTCCCCCCCCCCCCCAAGTTCTTCTCTAGCGGCCTAGCGGTATTTATTGCCTCCTGATCTCTCTCCTGCGCCCCCCTCTCCAACCCATATTGTTCTCTCCCTTTCATCGCCGCTAACATCCAATTGGTTCACTTTGTTTTCCTTTGTGATCTCCCTGCCTTGTCTTTAGGGCGCATTCTGTGGTATTGTGTAAAGGAGGGATTCCACAAAGCTAAGTTTTTTCATTTTTATTTTTCTTCTTTTATTTTATGTTGTGTTTGTTTTTGTTTGTATTCCTTGAAAAAGGCTCACGCCAAAATATTGGATACTGTATGTTTTTAATTATTTTTGTTTTTCTCACTTTTTTCACTCCCTCTAGTGCTTTGTAAAACTGTAGCATACACCTCTATCTACCTGTATTACAAGGGTTTATCTTCACATCACTGATAGGGACTGTATCATTATACTAAGTTGTTATATTGTTAGTATTTTCACACTCAGTGCTAGTGACTGTATTCTCACAGAGCTAGGAAATGTGTCCTCACACTCAGTACTCACACTCTGTGATAAGGAATTAATCTTCACACTCAGTGCTAAGGACTGAATGTTCAGTGCTAAGGATTGAATCTTCATACTCAGTGCTAAGGATTGACTCTTCATACTCGATGCTAAGGATTGAATCTTCATAATCAGTGCTAAGGATTGAATCTTCATACTCGGTGCTAAGGATTGAATCTTCATACTCAATGCTAAGGATTGAATCTTCGTACTCAGTGCTAAGGATTGAATCTTCATACTCAGTACTAAGTATTGTATCCTGCACACATGGCTAGGAAATATGTCTTCACATTCAATGCTAGGGATTATATCCTTGCATTCAGAGCTAGGAAATATGTCTTCACATTCAGTGCTAGGGATTGTATCCTAATACTGAGTGCTGGGGATTGTATATTCACACTCTGAGCTAGGTTTTATATTTTATACTCGGTTCTAGAAATTAGGTCTCCACACACGGTTCTTGATACTATATCTTCACATTCGGTTCTTTAGACTATATTTTCACTCGGTTATAAGAAAAGCAGAGCTAATATCTAAATTGTACACATTTTTAAAATCTATTACTGGAACACTTTCCATTGGTTATATAACCAAAAGTAATGATCTTTCAAATTATCGCAGCTTCTGTCGCTTTATTGCAAATGTAGAACTTCACCGATTTTTAAAAGTTTCTTTTACAAATGATCACATTACAAATGATTCAATAAGTATCATCACCTTCATCATCATGTGCCTTCTCCAGAACGAAGGTTAACAGTAATGAATCTCCAGTTCTCTCGCTCCCACACATTGATGATGCACTGAGCCAAGCGGTGTCCTGTCCATTCTCGTATGTTTTCTTCCCATCTACATCTCTGTCTTCCTCTTGCTCTTTTTTTCCTTCCACCTTTTCTTCTTTTATGGTCTTCATTATATTATTATGTCTTTTGATGTGGTCATCTGTATTTCTTTGAGAAGTTCACATTGCACTTGGAGCTGTTCTAAAACTTGTGCACTTGTTCTTTTCATTCTCCATATTATATGACTTAGTTTTCTGTAGAGCCACATTTCTGCTGCATTAATCTTTCTCTCTTTTTCTTTTTGCTTAGAGCCTTTGTTTCTGCTCCATACAGTACAACAAAGTAGATACAGCATTTTTTATATCTCCGTTTTGTTTTTATGGGCAGATTTCTGGATAACAGCGCTGTCTTCATAGTGTTGAATGTATGTTTTGCCATTCTTTTCTTTATCTCCATCTCACATCTCCCATCTTCAGTTCATGTATGTCCTAGGTAGCAGTAGTTTGTCACTTGTTCCAGTCTCTCTTTGTTTATGATTATATTCATCTGTGGATTCTGGTATTTTCTGCTGAACACCACTGTTTTGTTCTTCGTGATATTGATCTCAAGTTCCCATTCTTGATTTATGTTCTGTGTATTATCTGCTAGAAATACTGCAAAGAAATTGTTGATATTTCTCCCCGCTATGTTCAGTCCTGGTAGTTCATCTGAGTGTTTGTACAGTTTGAATAGACATGGAGACAGAACACATCCTTGCCTCACTCCCCTCTTTATGGGTACATTTCTTGATGTCACTGTGCCGTATGTTACGGATGCTTCCTGTTCCCAGTAGAGATTTCGTATAATTTGGATGTGTTTGGTATCAAGATTGATTTCCTCAAGACATTTTGTTACTTTGTCATGCGTCACTTTGTCAAATATCGTAGTAAATCTATAAAACAGACGAATTTATCTTTCTGAACTTCCAGGTACTTTTCTATTAGCTTTCTTATGCAAAAATATTTCATCCCTTTTTCCGCTTTTCTATCTGAGTAAACTGTTCTTCACTAACTTCTTTATCAGTTTTTTTGTCCTTTCGAGGATGACTTTGAGGAGGATTTTAGTCACATGACACATCAGACTTACAGTCCTAAAATCCGAGCAGTCGATGGCTATTGGAAATTAGTATACATGCTCGTAGCTGGAAATGAAAACGTCGACTGATTTTTTTTTGCATAACTGTTTACTTTTTTAATGATTCGAATCATTTGATAATCTTCTCCATTGACCTTAATGGTTACAGCTTTAGTACAATGTTCGTAGAAAGAAAAAGGAACATGTACACTACGACAACGTGCTGTCGCCACAACGACCCTATAACACAACCATGTAGTGGCTGCAAATAATATCTCTTTGCACAGTAACACGTAATATACTTCACAAGAGGAAGCATGTGACAGATCGTCACACACGAAAGGGAAATACATGTGACTGTGTGATAGTACATTTAAAATGTGGAAATATTATCGTTACGTTTACTTATTTACAAATACATTAAACAGCAATTCTTAACCTGTGATCACCAGACCCTCGGGGATCCGCGTTGTCTTCGCAGGGGGTTCGCAAAGCCTTGCTAAATCTTCACAATTTATACCCTTTTACTGTCTAACAGAAAGGTAGAAATAAGTGAAAAAAAAGTAATTGAAAAACATTTGGCCCCACGTGTGGAACGCATTCTTTTGCTGTTTCCTATTCAGGAGGACGCCACTAAGATACATTATACTTCGTTTTGTTTGTGTATGGAATCATCGAAAAAAGGATGTCACCGAAATATCGCATGTTGTATGTTTTTCATTTATACATTCTCATCTTACGCTCATACTTTCTATTCGTTTTCTTCTCATTTTATTCACTCCCTGTGCCTCTTTGCACAACTGCACCATACAACTCTATTTAGCTTACGATGATACTGATGTATTAAGATGTAAGATTTATTTAGCGGAATCTAAGGTAGTTGTTTATTTTGTTTCCAACTTAGGAATATAAACTGCAGAACGTAACTTACAGTTGTCTGTCCTGGGTGTACTGATGGTTAGGTCATCATGTTTGGCTTTATGAAGAGGTTGTAATTTTTTTTTTTTTTGAGGCGATAATGTTCTGTTTAGAGGAAAGGATCGCAGTGTTTTGATATGAGGAGAAGACATCTGTACTTTAAGGAGGAAATAACTCGTGTTATTGAGAGCGATAACCATTTTGATGAGGAGATCATTAAGCAGATGCTTTAGGAACTGGTTAGGAGCTGTCATTTCGGAATGATACAGAATTATGAACAGTTAGTTTCCTGTGTTTCATCAAGAGTTTATAGCTAAATTAGGGGCAGCTCTGTGTAAAATCACAAAGAAATCTTGCTGGCCTTGGCAGCAATCCTTTGTATTTCATATTATTGTCTTATTTATTATTATTTTGTATGGTGAAGCGCATGAGACAATGAGTCTGCTTTGGGCTATGACACGGGTAGGAATAGAAGGTTACACAGCTGTTTTGGGCAACGGACGCAACAATATGTCAAAATTCTCAGCTTCTAGAAGAAGTCACAAGCCGTCAGTCCTTGTCCTGCTATCCGTCCTGTCTCCAAAGCCCCACAACCGCAGCCACTCGTGGGAATCACGACAGCGACAACCACGTGTTCATGCAGCACATCATCTCAATCTCTGTCTCAGAATTATCATCTTTCCCCTAGCCCCAAACAACCACAAAATGATGTTGTCGGTAGGATCACGCAAGATAGTCCAGAACTCTATAACGGCAGTTTTCACCATCATCTGTGTTGATAATTAAACTGCTGGAACGTTCAATATAGTTTATCATTAAACTTCCAGTGCGTTACTGTCTCACAGTGCTTCCCTCTTATCTCTGTGTAAATGTTCCAGTCAGCTTATTTTTTGCTGTTAACTCATTTGGAACTAAGACCACGATTTTCTTTGCAACCGATGCAGTGAAGATATCAAATAGATCGTTGTGTCGAATGGGGAGTGGTTTACGGCGGCTATCTTTTTTTTATGCTGAATGGATCTTAACAGTAGAAGAGAAGCAATGATTCTTTAGCAGACCTCACCGTCCTGGAATCAACAGCCATTCTTGCCGAGTGTAGCGATTTGTCGGTGACTATCACATTACATGCCATTTTTAACTTAGAAAACATTTACATAATTTAGATAATTATTTCCAGCTCCTCAATTATTCATGTTGCCAGTTTGATATTTTCAGATATTTGTTAACTGCTGTTCATCAGTTTATCAACATGTCTAAGTGATACGGATCTATAATTTTAGTAGCACATAAAACATTGTAGCACAGCTCCCCCTACCCACTTAACAGAACTTTACCCCTGACCTGCGATAACTTACAAATAAATGATTTCCACAACACACGAGGCGCCCCGAACAGCACCCTGAGATCATTGCTGACAGTTCCATATATGCACAATCACTTGACTTATGATAAACTGTACAACCACTACACGATATCACATTTGATCGCTCCCCCAGTAGACATGTGCTGCCGGCCGTATTGTCTCACGAAGACTGATCTCACCTAACACATTTCTACGCTCTACCTGCTAAACTCTGACGTGATCATAAGTTTGCTACCACCGTACCGAGAACTGGGAAGGATCGAGTACCTCACCTTCAAAACCTGAAGCATTCAGAAGATCAAGCCCGGATTCTTCACATCTCTATCTTCACTGGCTAGCAAAATAGGACTTGAAATTAACAACGAAAAAATAAAAATAATAAAACTTCTCATTAACCAAAAAGGAAACACATGCGTAGAAGGAACAGCTGTTGAAGAAGTCAACCAAGTTTGATTCCTTAGCACCTCCATAGACCAAGATGGTGACATTAGAAAGGACGTTAGAATTACAAAAGCAGCATCGACCTTCAAGAATCTTGAGAACATATGGCACTCCAACATTATAAGCCCATAAACAAAGTTAAGACTATTCAATTCAAATGTAATATCTACCCTCATTTATGCATGCGAAAGCTGTAAAACAAGTAATGAAATAGACAATAAATTAGACTATTTTGATAACAAATGCTCGTGGAAAATACTCGGCATAAACTGGAACGAATTAAAGAACAACGCAAAGATAAGACAGATGTCTCATGTTTGATCAGGAAAAGGAGATGGACATATGTCGGTCACGTGATGAGAAGAAACAATCAGAGAATCCCAAACCAAGCTATCAAGTGAAACACAACAGGCCCAAGAAAAAGAGGCAGATCACGTGAAACTCTAAAGATGACATCGTTAAGTGAGATCTGTTTTTTAGGCATAAAATCCCTTGATGAGGTGAAAAGTTCACCGAAAACAGGAAAATTTGTCGACCTACCTTGTGAGCCTTATGTGACATTTAACGGCACGGGAAGGATATAAGACGAAGTATGGGTATATTTGTTCTTGTTTGTGTCCATGTTATTTGAAGGACTGTTCTGTAGCACTTACATTCAAAAGCAGTTATGTGTTCCTCAGCAATTTTGTTACATTTTTTCTCTTTGGATGTCTTGGTATATGTTCAGAAGGTAGTTTACCATTGCTTTCCTTCCGGGCAGTGACTGTACTAATAGTAGCCATTGTCCCTACATTAAGATCATCTGCCTACTACCATAGAATGGTGATCATAACCAACATTATCTGTCGCCTGCTCTCCCTTTCCATCCACCACCTGCTCCCATGGCTTCATGTCACCCTGATCGGGGGGTTATATGGATACTCCACCTCGCCCAAAGTAGACATTTCAGATGCAGAGAATCCCGAAATGTATGATGTAGATTTCAATCTTCTAAGATGTAAAATAACAATCTACAAAACGATAATAAGATCAGCCGTCATGTATGGATCAGAAACGTGAAGTACAACAAAGAAAAATGAACAACAGTTGCAGATCTTTGAGAACAAGATTCTAAGATACATCTCTGGGCCCACAAAGGATAGCAACAGTGGAGAGTGGACAGCTAGAAAGAACACTGAACTGAACAGCTTATTTAAATCCTAATGGATTATAAGCGATAAATGTCTTGAACAGACTACGCTGATTTGCCTATGTAGAACGAATGGAAGTCAAATGAGAATTATATATGCACAAGAGATGAGAGAAACAAGAACAAGAGGTAGACAGAGATAGAAAGACAACATAGAAGAGGATATAAAACAAACTGGTGTCACCAACTGGAGAGAGAAGATTAGAAATGGAGAGGAATGGGAGCTAGCTTTATCTGCAGCGATGAGACTTAATGGCTCGCAAAGCTGAAGAAGCAGAAGAAAAAAAACGGTATTTTATCAAGATCAGAGAGTTTGCTCAGCTGCTCATGTTTACAGTTAGATGTGCTTTAGTTAAGTATGTGTACAGTATGATAAGCTTGTGCATGATCCTAAGCGTGTGTAACTATGGGACCAGTACACAGAGGACAAGGATGACAAACAGGAAATACGACAGGAAAAGTGACTAAAGAAATGGTGACCGTTTTAGTTACAGCTTTTGTTTATTTGTGAATACACGCGTTGTTAACTCTGATTTATATCTGTTATTTTATTGTTATCCAGCTATGGATACAGACAACCTGGAAGGTTTTTATGACTTCATATTTGTTTCATGTATAATACAGAAGATGTTTTAGTGAATTCTAAAGCCCGGTATATCATTAGCACTCACACTGGAAGTAAGATGATACGCGGAGCTTCAACAAAATTGTGCCAGTCACTATATTACATTTTCTGTTCTCTTTTCAATATTAGCAAAAACAGCACCTCGGTGATTAGACAGTGTTCAGTAATTTTTTGAACTGAGAAAATGGACTTGTTACGGAATTGTTTGAATTCCGCTTGTAACTAGGAAAGTGAGCTGCATCATGATACGCGTATATGTAGGTTAACATAGAAATGAGTTTCAAAGAAAAATATCGGTCAGAGCAAGTCGGGAGGAAGAACTAGAGACATGCGACATTTCTAAACAAACGCATTTGAAAAAAATAATGATATTATTTTTAAAAATTCTAAATATTTGTTCCTGCCAGCTTGGGTACCATGGCCACCCACCCCCCCCCCCCCCCCCCCACCAGGGTTATCCCAGCGGAAGGTTTACTCCTGGCAGGTCCAGCCAGGCTGGGAAGGTCTGCATGGGTAGGGGTCAGGCGAAACTTGTACCCCGGTCCTCCAGGTTGGGGGTTGGAGCATGGGGCCAACGAAACCATCTTGGTTAAAAAAAAGGTTAGTGTTATGGAACAGACAGAGAAGCCTCGAATTTAAACGGATAAAAATGGATTATGACCTTGGGACGTCAAAAATACATGGTATACTGATAATGCATTTTAGTTCAAAGATAGGAAAGGAGGAGGCGCACAGACACATCACAGCAAAAGAAAGTATGTATGAAACATCTAATGGTAATTGATAGAGACTAATAAATATGGCCGAAACTTATGGAATGAGAATAAGCAGCGCACGTTTTCTAAATAAAACATGCATAAACAAACATGGAAAACCCCCAACAAACTAACGACGCTGTCCACGACAGACAGCGTAAATAAGTGTAATGGCAAACTCGCTGTGATTGGAAGAACGAGTCATGAGTAGCAGCTAATAAATATATATCGTGAGAAATAGAGCCATGAGTAGCAGCTAATAAATATATATCGTGAGAAATAGAGCCATGAGTAGCAGCTAATAAATATCTATCGTGAGAAAAAGAGTCACGAGTAGCAGCTAATAAATATCTATCGTGAGAAAAAGAGTCACGAGTAGCAGCTAATAAATATCTATCGTGAGAAATAGAGCCATGAGTAGCAGCTAATAAATATCTATCGTGAGAAATAGAGTCATGAGTAGCAGCTAATAAATATATATCGTGAGAAATAGAGTCACGAGTAGCAGCTAATAAATATCTGTCGTGAGAATAGAGAGACTGGACGCGAATGCCAGCAAAGGAAGGGTTTTCTGTGATGAGAGGGCTTAAGATATCCACCAAAAGAAGTATGCCATGACAGAAAGGGCTGATCACGACACCAAATGAAGACTATGGCTATATCTGAACATCTTCTAGAATAAGAGAGAGAGATAGAGAGAGAGAGAGAGAGAGCAGAGAGACAGAGAGAGAAGAGAGAGAGAGAGAGTGGCTGCTGTAATAAACGGTGGTTGAGAACCACTGAAGAATTTTAATATTTTGTTAGTGTCAGTTAGAGTACTTAGTTCTTAGAACTTTGCGTTTTAGTTATACACTGAATAAATGCACAACCCAGGCATTCCGACACTAAACAATATCAACAACTAGAACGTCACTGCAGATTCTCTCACACAAAAACTGTTGATGATTATGAAGGTCAACAGACAACTGATGATTGATAATTCACATAAACTTTATTGATGAGATGTTACGGATGAGTAGATCATGATGAGCGAGACTGCTGCCACATGGCAGATGACAAGATAATATAAAATGACTTCCGGCAAGAACTGGTTTTGCTGTTGGAAGAAAACCTTTACAAGAATAATATACAAAAAATGCCCATACTCACAATTTATAGAATTCCATTGGAAGGACATTACACACAATCTTATATCTTATATCTTATATCCTTCCTGTGCCGTTAAACCTCACATAGGGCTCGCAAAGTAGTTCGCCAATTTTTCCTGTCTTCGGCGAGTCTTTCAACTTCATCAAATGCTTTTATGCCTGTTAATTTGGCCTCTCTTAACAATGTCCTCTTCAGAGTCCCACGCGGTCTGCCTCTTTTTCTTTTGCCTGTTGTGTTCTACTTGATAGCTTGTTTTGGGATTCTCTGATCATTTCTTCTCATCAAGTGACCAACATATGTCCCTCTTCTTTTCCTCATCACCCATGAGACTGGTTGTTGTTCAGTCATCTGTCTTATCTCTGCATTGTTCTTGAATTCGTTCCACTTGATGCCAAGTATTTTCCTTAGGCATTTGTTTTCTTTTCTATTTCTTTAGTTGTTTTCCAGCTTTCGCATACATAAATGAGGGTGGATATTACATTTGAATTGAATAGTCTTAACTTGGTTTTTGTATTTATAACTTTTGAATTCCATATGTTTTCAAGGTTCTTGAAGATCGATGCTGCTTTTGCAATTCTGATTCTAACTTCCTTTCTAGTGTCACCATTCTGGTCTATGTAGCTGCCAAGGTATGCAAACTGATTGACTTCTTCAATATTTGTCCCTTCTATGTGTATTTTTCCATTTTGATTAATGGGAATTTTCATTATTTTTGTTTTGTCCTTGTTAATTTCAAGTCTTATTTTGCTAGCCAGTAAAGACAGGCTATCTGTTTTTTCTTGTATCACAATCATGATACACCAATTCAAAACGTATAGCTCTGCTACACATCAACTACACAAAACTTTGTCCCAAGGACTACGTGTTACAAATATATCTATATACATAACTCAGACTTGCTGACACTGCGACTATTCGTGTAGCAAAAAAAAAAAACTACTACTACTATCTTCTCACTCGAATGCTAACCTCGACACTGACTATCCGTCAAACATTTCTCACTTCCCAAATTCTTCTGCCCAATAAACACCGAAAACTCGTTCAACTCCATGTTTTACGACTTTTTGTTGACCTAGAAAAACAAGTTACCCAAAATTCCCTCCAGTCTGACTTAGATTGACTACTGAATATTTCACGTGTTTCTTAACCAAAATCATTTCCTGAGCACTTTATTTTTAGAAAATTAAGTGTACAGGTAGCAATTAAACAAGGCCGTAACTCTGGCAATCCTACTGTAATTCCGACTTATATCCCTTTGGCTGTAATAAATTTATTTTAAAAAAACCACATACTATTACAGTTTCTGAACCGACGAAACTGCTTCCAAATGCATTTCATTCACACTGTGTCATAAAGACCCATCAACATTATATGATAATGATTGTAAGGAAGTGTATATTCGTGTGTAGTTTTTATGGTAAATTTATAAGGACAGTTTATCTGAATATAAATTAAATGGTCACGAATGCCTAAATTGTTACATTTGACACTTATACGAAAGAAAATTGATTAAAAAATTGGAACACCAATTTCTGTAATCTATTTTTGTGTTCTTTTAGCTTGTAGAAATCATAAAACACATTATTAAATGACTAAAAAAAATTACGAAATGAGTAATGAAACTTCCGAAATGACTAGTGAAAGATACGTAAATTATACAAAATGTGAACTGAAATCGAAGGAAAAAAATCTCCCTGTAATTTTGGAGGAAAATTTCATGCTCTTCGGGGAGAATAAAAACCAAACAAGAAGATGGATATGTTTGTCAAAAGTCTTATTTAATAGACTGAGAAAAGAAACGAAGAACGAGTGAAACAGCTGAAACAGAGAAAAGGACAACTAGAAGAAAGAATTTAAATCCGTTCACTAGAACGACTTGGATTTAAATAATAATAATAAAAAAAAGAATCACCAATTTCCTGGGAAGAAACATAAAATTATGAAGTGAAAACCATCTACGCGACTGAGTTATGGGCAAGCTGACACAGATAAGTAGCCAGTGGGCATAGACGAGCGCTGTGACACAATAAACACACAGAGAAGAGAACAATTATAGACAAACGTGTCGGTACAGTTAGAACTTTGGAAAGTTAGAAAACAAAATCAAAGATGGTGGAAGGTGTTACAGTCACTGTTCTTTCTTTGCTAATAATAATACTAATATAGTTACGTTTACGCATTTTCAGTTATGTAGATATCACATAGATCTATCATATGCAGTGATATATAATCATCAAGTGTCATATATCTATTAACGTCATTAAATGCCATTAAGGTTTCATAACATCACAGTTTCATTGAATATTTCATTAAATATGTTGCGAGAGTATTGCATCTAAAGAAAGATACATCACAGAAGAAGATTAACATATTTCGAGGACGAAACGGAGACGCCTACATTTACATAAACAGTGCTGTCAAACTGTAGGAGAGACATAAACAGAAGAAATATATACGAGGGATGATTGATAAGTTCTCGGCATATGATACAACGGATTATTTGTGGACAGCTTTTGGGAGTTATTTCTCAACATAATTTCCTTGCAAGTCTATGCACTTAGTCCAGCGATCCTGGAGCATACGGATCCCTTCTTTGCAAAAGTCAGCATCTTGAGCCAGTAGAAAGTCGTCTACAGCAAGAATGACGTCATCATCTGAACAAAATTTGCGATCACTCAGTTCCTTTTTTAGTTTGATAAACAGGTAATAGTCCAAAGAGGCCAAATCTGGGGAATAAAGAGGATGTTCAAGAAGCTGGAAGCCGCATTCATGAATGGCAGCCACTGACTTGTGAACTGGAACATTCTCTTGATGAAAGATAACTCCTCTTGTCAATTTCCCTCGACGCTTTTCCTTCACTTTGACCCGTATTTGCTTCACAGTATTAGCGTAATAGGCGCCCTTTTAAAGATTGTCTACCAATAGCACCCCTTCTGAATCCCAAAAGATGGAAGCCTTCACTTTGCCTGCAGACAGAACCACCCTTGCCTTCTTTGGAGGTGGGTATCCATGATGTTTCCACTGCTTTGACTGTTCTTTGGTTTCTAGTTGAAAATGAGGAACCGAAGTCTCATCCATAGTCACAAATTGCTGAAGAAACTTTTCAGGATCTGCAGAAAAATGGCCAAGATTGTCTCTTAACATGTTGAGATGCTGTCGCTTGTGATCAGCTCCAAGAAGTTTCGTGACATATCGAGCAGAGACCTTTGTCATTTGAAGATCATCGTGAATAATGGTATGAACACGTTCCTGGGAGATACCCAACTCAGTAGCAATGTACCGCTCAGTTAATCGTCGATCCTCCATTATCATGTCATGGATTCTGCTGGTGGTTTCATCGGTGGTTACCGTTCTTGGTCTTCCTGTACGGGGATCATCTTCCAGACTCCCTTCCATGTTTGAATTGAGCTGCCCTTTCCTTCTCTGTGCTGTAAGAAGGGGCACTATCCCCTAGAGTTTCTACCATATCCTCATGGATCTCTTCGATGATAAGCCCTTGATGCAAAGGTAGCCTGTGACTGCTCGATGAGAAATTGTATCCATTTTCTCAATTTCTGCCACCTCTTACCATTTCAGTAGCATGTAACACAAATTGGTTGCAGTTTATTTCTTCAAACTTGATGTTTAATCTTACATTAACCTGATCTACAAATGCACCTAATATCATCTGTGCGTTTCACATATTTGTACTTTATGCTGCGAACCTATAGATTACCCTTACTATACGTATATATATACATACATACATACATATATATATATATATATATATATATATATATCTGAACCTTAAGTGCCCAGGGCACATGGGGCTTCCGCAAGGGTTTTCCACAAATGCCTGTCCTACGCCTTTTTTTCTGCTCTTGCCCAGGTGAGCCCTCTATTGCTCAACATCCTTTCTGTTGTTCTTCTCCATGTCTCTTTTGGTCTACCCTTACTTCTGCTCCCCTGTGGTGTCCATCTTAGTGCTATTTTTGGTAGTGAGTTGTCAGTCATTCGGAGCACATGTCCCAACCATCGCCATCGTCTTTCCTCAATAATTGTTGTCAGTGGTTTCATCTGCATTTCTGCTAATAAGATGTTATTTCTTATGGTCTTTGGCCAAAATATTTTTCTAATTCTTCGTAAACATTTAGTCTGGAAAGAATTCAACTTGTTTTCTATGGTTTTGGTGATTTTCCAGCATTCACTTCCATAGAGTAGTACACTTAGAACATTACTCTTAAATATCCTGATTTTCATATATATGCTTAGTTTATTTGATTTCCATATATTCTGCAGCATTGCAAAAGCCTGGTTTGCTCTAATAAGTCTGCTGTTGATGTCCTCTGTGCTGTCTCCATTTTCTACTACTCTGCTGCCAAGGTATACAAATTCGTTGACCTCCTCCACTAACTTGTTATCTACTCTGAGTACATTTCTGTTGTTCACATTTTGCTTCATTAACTTTGTCTTTCCTACGTTGATCTTTAGTCCTATGTTGTTTGCATTCTGAGTTAGCTTGTTTATTTTATCTTGCATATCTTTGTGACTGCTTGATAATAGACAAATGTTGTCCGCAAAGTCAAGGTCCTCCAGCATTGTGTCAAGGGTCCATTGTAATCCTCTGCGTTTGTTTGATGTTGCCTCCTTCATTAACCAGTCTACTGCCAAGATAAATAATGTTGGTGATAGTACACATCCCTGTTTCACTCCTGTTTGTACCCTAAAGCTGCTGGAGGTATGTTCTCCACAGATAACTTTGCACTGAAAACCCTCGTATAGGGCTTTGATTACATTAACTATTTTATGGGGGAGGCCATGCCATCTTAGAATTTTCCACAGTGCATCTCTGTTGACACTGTCAAAGGCTTCCTCAAAATCTATGAATAATGCATATGTTGTGCTATGCCACTCATTTGCCTGTTCTAATATTTGTCTAAGTACAAATATGTGGTCTATGCATGATCTTCCTTTCCTAAATCCTGCCTGCTCTTTCCGAAGTTTTTCCTCAAGTGTTGGTACAATTCTGTTGATGATTATTCTGCAAAATACTTTACTGGTGAGTGGCAGTAGGGTAATGCCTCTCCAGTTCCCGCAATCTCTGAGGTCACCCTTCTTTGGTAGTTTTACTATAAGACCAGTTTTCCACTCCTCTGGGGCTTTTTCTAAATCCCAAATTTGTTGTAATATCCGGCAAAGTTGTTTTGGTGTTTCTGTTTCTTCTGCTTTCAACATCTCAGCAGTCACTTCATCTTCACCTGGTGCCCTGTCTGATTTTAGCTTCTTTATCGCCTCCTTTACTTCATTTATTGTTATTGGTCCTGTATTGATGTTTAGTTCCGTTCTTGCTTCAGATATGTCTATTGTTTGTGCTCCTTGTGTTCTGTTTAGTAGGGTGTTAAAGTGTTCCCTCCATCTTTCAATTTTTTCTCTTTCTCCACTGACCAGTTGTCCATTTTGTGTTCTTACTGCACTTTCACATCTTGTGTTGAAGTTACCTGTCATATGCTTTGTGTTTTTATATATGGTTTTCATGTCATTTGTATATGCTGCTTTCTCTGCTGTTTCTGCTAAGTTGTCATAATATTGACGTTTATCTTGACGGCATGATTCCTTCACTTCTTTGTCTTTTTGTGCATAATTACTTAAAACTCGTTCTTTAAGCCGTTGTGATTTGGTGTTCAGTAATTTTCCCTTGATTTCTTTTCTTTGCTCTATCTTTTCCCATGTGGTCTCGCTTATCCATTCCTCTTTTCTCCTTTTCCGATATCCCAGCACCTCTTTTGCTGTTTCCTGTAGTGTTTTATTGAACTCTAATATGGACATTTCTGCTTCGTCTTGTAGGACACTGAAGCGGTTCTTAAGTACTATTGAGAATTCATTTCTTGTTTGCTGGTCTATCAGTTTTCTTTTATCAAAATGTATCTTTCTGTGTTCTCCGATTTGGCTTTCCTTAATTTAGTTTTATTTGTGCTACCAGAAGGTTGTGATCACTTCCTACATCTGCTCCTTTCCTTGCTCGCACATCTTGTAGTGACCGTTTCCACTTGTTGTTTATTAGTATATGATCAATTTGGTTTTCTGTGGTTTTATCTGGTGACCTCCAAGTCACCTTATGGATGTTTTTGTGTTGGAAAATTGTCCCTCCGATGGTCATCATGTTTTCTTCACAGAAACTGCACAGTCTTTCTCCATTTTCATTTATTTCTCCGATTCCTTCTCTTCCCATGATTCTTCTTCTATCTTCATTTCCTTCACCTACGTTTGCATTGAAGTCGCCCAAGATGAGTAGCATATCATGCTTGGGTATTGTTTCTACTGTTGCTTGGAGGCTGTTGTAAAAATCTTCTTTTAATTCCTCTTCAGCTGCTTCTGTTGGTGCATAACAAACTATAATAGACAGCTTCGTGAATCTTGAGTTGAACCGTGCATATAATAATTTCTCATTTATTGGGGTCCATTTCAGCAATGCTCTTGATGCTTCTTTTGTTATAATCAATGCTACTCCTCCTTCATGAAGATCTTCTTTACCTGACCATATTATTGTATCTTCTGTGTGCTGTGTTGTTAGTTTCCTTCTGCCTTGTCCTGTCCATCTTGCTTCTTGTATTCCTAGTATGTCTAGTTTATATCTGTGCATTTCCTTGATGGTTTGTGCTAGTTTTCCAGTCTGGTTTAGTGTTCTTACATTCCAGCTGCCTATTTGCATCTTATGTTTAGGTTCCAGGAGGTCTGCAGTCGGGCTGGGGACTTCCAGTGGCTGGCTTTCATCCACAACCTTCATGGGCTCAGTTTCCTGATACGCATTTCTCCTTCCACCTGCATTTGCTTTTTCCCTTGCTTCCGTTTCTGTAGCAGTCTGATAGTTTTTTTACCAGATAGGGTTGCTATGATGAACCCTCCTTAGTCGCCTTTTACGATCATGCATGGTAGGGTACAGTGGTCCTATTCTTTGCAGATCCCGGGTACCACACGGGATATATATATATATATATATATGAACCGTTACTGTGAACACCAAGTAGCGAATGTCATCATCAACAGTCACGGGCCACGAAATTCTAGCAAAACCTTAGCAGTGCGACTCCTAGCGTCAAGTGACTGGAATCATGAAAAAAGCTAACAATAAAAAGTTGATGAGGCTTACACTTCAGATGTTGCGCAAATATTCTATTGTGTATTTAACACCGAGTGAAAATAGTATCTAGAGCCGAATGTGACAGTAGAATATATAATGCGCTGCTTTTAACGGCCATTATGTATGAAACATTTGAGCTTAGTTATGAAGTATACAACGTTAGCACAGACGTACAAATGATAGAAGAAGATAATTCTGATATAACATTAATTCTTAACGTACCAAACGCTTTTAAAAGCCTTTTTAAAATGAAAAATATAGTAACAAGTCATATAGTTTTGTTATTTATTTGAAAGTTTCATTTTTAAACTGCTTTAAACTGCATAATGTTATTTCCTGTTAAAATATGACGTGAGCAGTGTTTTATCAGAACAAAATTTGTATGTGCTATGCATGTTGTTTGACGGGTTCAGCGTTCTAAAAACACTCTAGAAAAGAAATATTCCGTTGAAACTGAAATGACTATAAAAAAACGCGTAAAGCTGAGCACATATACTATATATACATATATACCGTGAACCGTTTCTGGTTTTACTTCGTGTTGGGTTATAACTTTAAAACCACTGTAAACGTAAAACACAAACAGGCATTCTGTTGTTTTTCGAGAAATGTTCCTGGCTCTGACGTTTAATAACATCATTTTTGTGGAGTTTTTTTGGTAGGTCACAGTCAACGCCCCTGATCATCATTGTTTTGTTTAGCCATCTGCATGAGTGTCAGCATGTTTCGAGTATCTGTGAACTTTTTTTTATGACGAATTTTTATAAACAAAATTTGATTTGTGTCATTACAACCAAATGTCAACATCTTCCATTCTTCTAATTTAATAGCGTTTAATTTTAGAAGCACATGATAGAATCGTTTGTGTTTTGAATAACAGCATTGCAGAAACATTTGCTTTAGTGAATTTTCATCATCATCATAATCATCATCATAATCATAATCATCATCATCATCTAAAGGGATTGTGCAGAACGCATGAATGACCTGATTATTAATCATATCGATCAGTTAAGGTTGTGTATCAAATTATGTGTCAGACGACCCTGTAACATTATATTTGATTTTGTCAGATATTATCCATTAGTCCTTTAAGCTGATGTGGATACTCTTTATCAGAAAAAAGAGATGTATGTTAACTCTAAAATCCTTTAGGAGTCTGTTCATTGTCAAAAATCATTTCAAAGAACAAGACGGGCCCAGTGTAAGATTGCAGTGGTTTTCATCTGACATAAAGTGTGTCGAAGATTTTAGTGTCATTTTCAAGATTTACTTTCATGTTTATCTCTGGCGGAATGATACTCGTTTATCATACTTTGAAGCTAAACTATGCCTGTATATCTATAGAACAGTCACTCTCGTGGTGGATGTCTTTTATAAACAATCTTACAATTATGTTCCCTATTTTTTCAGTATATTCTCCTTGCAAAATGTTATATTTCATTCTCATTATAAATATTCCAACAAAATGAGCATATGTTCCAATATCATCAAGTAGGTAATTTCTAAAAAAAATATCTACAGCTTTCTGTGTTCGCCGAATTCATAACCTCGAACTGCTTTATTTTACTTAGGATGCCAAACTGCATTGTGTGTAGGGTGAAACATGATATATTTATCTCACTTGAAAATGTTATTGTCACATAACAATTATAATACTTGTTTTGACGCTTGATCCACAGTTCTCTCATTCACCGAAGGCATCCTTCGAGTGAGTCAGATATTACTGAATATAACCATGCACAATGTACTTGGAATAATGGGACCACCGAACAATACGTCACTCGATGATCACAAAGAATATTCACCGCTAGAGTTTCGTGACGCCATAGAAGGAATGACTGAATCTAAAGTTCTAAGCAACGAAGGAAGAACTGTGTTTGAAATTGTCAATTACGTGTTCATATGCGGTGCAGTGAGCATATTCGGTATCTCGGCTAACATTATTAACATTCAAATATTTTGTATTCAGGGCTTATCAAATACTGCAAACATTGCATTCCTAGGACTGGCCATCTCTGATCTGTGTTGCCTCATTGCACTGGCATGTGTATCAATATGCTTCAACCCTCTCCTGATATCCTGTGGCGTACCTGTCATTCCTGTTGAAGTCATGTACCTTTCATCTGGCTTGCCGCATATTTGTTTCGGTCGAATCACATGTTTTATCACCGTCTACATTACCGTTGAAAGATATCTTTGTATTGTCTCACCACTGAAGGTGAAACGAATCATTACCCCTGGGAGAGCTACATTTATTATCGTTATGATTTACATTGTGAATTTAGGGGCAATGATTCCTACATACGCAAATTCCTACCTCGACTGGAAATTTGTTCCAGAGAAAAACAGAACACTGTTAGGAATGGTTCTTACAAGTGACAGAGATAACATTGAAGGCATACTTTTCACAATTCACTATTTGTTTACGGCCACAACGTTTTTTTGTGTCATCGTTTTTACTATACTTTTGGTTATCAGTTTTAAGAAGTCTTGTGAATGGCGCGAAAAAGCTACTTCCAACAGCGATCATAGGGAGTCCCAATCTACCACAAACAAGAAGACAGTGAAAATGATTATTCTGATAGCAACCATTCTTATTATTTCCTACATCCCGGTTTCAATCATTTACTTGGCAATGGTCTTAGTAGGACCAGAGCTAGGAATAGGCGGGAAATATATAAATATTGTAACAGCAGCCTGGTCTATTGAATTTTGTTTTAATTCTGTGAACTCCAGTGTGAACATATTTCTGTATTACAGGATGAGCTCCAGATACAGGCAAATATTCAATGAAATTATGTGTATAAATCCAAGGTAAATCAAACAATAAAAATGTTAAAGATAATATGTAAAATAAAAAAAAATACTTTACACATAACGCACTGCCCCACGTCTACCAGCACAATCCAAACTTTTATGTAAATGACGTGGTTAATATTTTTTAAAATGCATTGAGAAAGCAAAATGTGGTTCCATGTTCTGACGTTTGGACTACAGCGCCGTTTTTTTCTTTAAATTTAATACATGTTAACTGAAAAATATTCTTACATTTTGCTGTACAGCTGCACAAATGTTTTAATTCAAATTTTATATGGCGTATTTTTTTTTCTATAGTTGTTTTTATTTTACTGCAAAATACTACAATGTAATACTATATGGCAGAAACTCTATCCGTAGTATGAAAAAAGAAAACTATAAGATTACATGCAGATATAATGTGGAATTTTACTTATATTTCGTTTAAATGTTTGTGTGTATGTGTCGTGTATAAATTACAAGTGTTTTAAATATAAATTTAATAACAGAATTGTCATTAAAATATCGAACGCTCTCATTTTGGGCGATAATATTTTTTTGTTTAGACTTGGGGCGTTTTCCTTTTATATCCGCTACATTGATTAAAGTCTTATAACAGAAAAACTTAGACTGGTAACATAAAATCAGCAACTATTACTTGTTGCACCGATAATGATTTATATAATTAAACACTAACGGCTGATACTTGAAGAAAGAGAATTCATGGCGTAACGGTATGAGACTCTTCCGGGTTGTTTCCCTTGCTTCTCAGAAGTATGTTAAGACTTAAGACCACTGAACTGATCTTTCCTGATTCGCAAAGTCTGAACACTAATAAAACAGAAAGAGCTACATAAATGTGCATGAAAATAATTCAGCAACTTTTAAGCAGATTCACTTAAACGTTCTAATATCAGAGCAAACAAAAAATATCTGGTAAGAGTTTGGTTGTTCCAGGGGACATAACACAATAATGAATAGCACAGATGATGAGAAAGTTTAAGGAAAAAAAAGGAAAAAGATTACAAGAATAAAGACTAGAGGAAAGCACAAAAGAACGGACTGATTCATTAATTTTTGCCATTTGCACCGCGTAGTCGTTTACGCGAGTTTAAAAGTAGAAAATTTCACATACGGAACAACAACGTAAAATCTTTGTGGTTTAATTGTTATTTATTAAATAAAAGTAGATATTTGGCCATCAAATATCTGCAAAAAAAAAAAACAACTTTAACAGATAACTCTCACTAGAGGTGAGCTATAAACACTCAATCAAAGCTGGTTATGCAGCTACATAAATTGCGTGTACGCACAATTTGTACAAAAAAAAGTACGTTGAACATGTATGGTGCGAAACATAAATATACACATATATACAACATTTTAATCATGAGTTCTTTGAACTTCGCCATCTATTTCTTCTGCCATAGAAGTAGGATAGGAGCAAAGGATGAATTCCTTTTTTGAGGAACACTACCAAACTAGTGTCTATTGTGTTTTTCTAGAAATCCCTATACATTTCTAACTATACAGTAGGAGGAAGTGCACTTAATATGTTGATCACAACACGCTCTATCAACTGCTTCCTGATATCCAGTTCCAATAATAGGAACTTTTCCATAAGCGCCTTATGAAGATCTTTCATCGTGAACGTTTCTAAGTCCACGGTATCCATTATCTGCCCTATTGCCACAACGAGCTTACGATCGGAGAAGTACAACTGATAAATCTCCGTATCGCAATCGGCATTAGGTGAAGTCTCTTCAGGGAAATAATCTTCACTGTGAGGACAGTGTTCCTTCTGAGACTGATGGCAGATATCGGCTCTCCTCCGTTTCTTCCGCCTATGACGGGGTCGCAAATCATCCACCGACATAGGAACTGCTGAGGCGGAAGCATCCACCTCCATATAGTGGTCTGAGGGGTGAGCCCTAGGGACCACTCTCTGCTGAGTTTCCTTCAGGTACCATGGTGGGAGCCTGGGAACAAAACGAGGAGGCGGTGGAAGAGAAAATCTCTGTCTAATGGGACGTGGCAGGTAAGATCTACAACGATATTGCTGATACTGCCTCTGAAAGGTCCCACTAGGCCACAATACATTAATGGCGACGTCCTGAACCATAGGACACACTGTATTAGTCGCCCTCTCTACTCTCTCTTTCTGCTGACAGGGACACGGCAAGTCAGTCTGCACTGAGCAATCTACTACAAGTTGGGGCTCTGCCTGTGGATAGGCCTTCACAACGCTAGCTGACTTTACGTCACATGTCTCAGATCCTTGTGACTGAGGAACGTCCCCATCAAGAACGTGAGCTGGTACTGGTATAGAAGTGGCACCATCGAAACTTGCTAACGTTTCCTCCCGCGCACCCGGATGAAACAACATCTGGAGGTCCATGGTGCGGAGGTTAGCAAACCACCTCTGCAACTTGACGTCTGAGATCTCCTGCCGACTGAGGAATGTATCCACCAAGGATCTATGGCCAGTCTTCACAGCGAAGTGTCTATTCACCAGAAAATATCTCAACTTCTGCCTGGCGTAATGGACAGCGTACGCTTCTCTCTCGAAAGTAGACCACTTAGTCTGAGAGCGCGTCAGCTTCTGTGAAAGGAAATATAATGGCTCTTCAACTGAGAGCCGCCTATCAGAAGTGGAAGCCGTCTGCACCAAACAGGCTCCAACTGCAACATTAGAGGCATCTGTATACAAGGTAAGTGGCTTCTGAAAATCAGGATGCGAGAGAAGCGGTACCTTCGCAAGGCGATCCTTCAGAGACTCGAACGCCATTTGACAAACTGGAGACCATTTGAACCTATGACCCTTCTTGGTGAGGTCTACTATGGGAGCCACAATCTCCGAAAAATGGAGAATGAAACGTCGATTGTAGCTACACGTCCCCAGAAAAGAGCGTACCTCTTTCACATTCAAAGGAGACGCCATTTCGGCAGTGGCTCTGACTTTCTCAGGATCAGGAGATATACCTGACTGGCTGATGACATAACCAAGATACTTTGTCTCAGAGGCCGCAAAGTGGCATTTGGATAGTTTTAGCTTGACCTTGTGTTCGCGCAACCGGTTGAATACCGTCTGAAGATCGCGAACATGGTCTTCTATCGTTCCATCAGTGAACACCAGTATATCGTCAACACAGGCTTGTGCAAACTTTCCTAAGCCTTGCAATACTGTGTCCATGAGTGCAACAAAGGTAGATGGTGCCCCTTTTAAACCAAAGCTCATGAAGTTGAAACGGAAACAGCTAAGATAGCATCTAAAGGCTGACTTCTGCCGAGGGTTTTCGGACTAGGGAATGCACCAAACGCCACATCGAGCATCCAAAGTGCTGAAACATTTGGCTTTTCCTATCGTGCTTAGGATGTCCTCAATGTGTGGCAATGGATATGACAATCAACGTGTCACAGCACTGAGTGCACGGTAGTCGCAACAGAAACGATGCGTACCATCTTTCTTAGTCACCAAGACAACTGGTGATGACCACTTTGAGACCATGCGGGAAATTATTCCGTCACGCAACATATTCTCGACGGGCTTCTCCATCACCTCTCTACTCGGTATCGGAGTGCGGTAGGGTTTCCTGGAGATTGGCGGATAATCGCCTGTAAAAACCTCCATCTGCACTGTCGGGGTATGAGAAATCTCGGAATCCGTCAAGGCAAAGACATCCTTGTTCTGTGTCAGCAAACTGGATATTATGTCCTTGTGCACATCAGGACACTGAACTTGTCGAACGATAGTCTCAGAAAGACTTCCAGGTGTTGACTCCTCAGTACCAGAATCTTGCTGGACAGAGTCAACTGACTCTGTGAGTGGTGTCAATTTACCAAGAACACATCCACGCTTAAGCTCCATGTGTTTACTAGAATGATTGATTACTGTCAACACGGGATAGTGATTAGTGTGGAGCTCACATACTGAGTCTACCAGCTCTATCTCCGGTTGTGACAGCAAAAATGGTGTCTCAATACCCTGAACCATATAAGAATTTCCAGGGGGAAAATATGGTTGGGCTTTCAGTTTAATAGGAGTAAGATTGACTGAACGTGGAGAAAGAAGAGAAGAACGCTAGATACGAAGAATAGAAGCAATGTGTGCATCTAACTCTACAGGAATCTTCTTGTTATGTATGTTTAGTGTATTAGAATTGTAATCTATGACAGCACCAGAACGAGATAAAAAAAACACGCCCAAGAATGGCGGAACGGTTCATGTTGCGAACCACATAAAAGCAATGAGAAACAGTGACTCTAGCAATAGAGATAGGTAAGTAAACTCTGCCAGTTACTTTCATGGAAGCTGCAGTAACAGTCTGCAGAGTAATTCTAGCGGGCAAGAGTTTAGAAGCAGAACGTAAGGACCTGTATACAGAATCCTTGATAAGGCAGACACTAGCTCCTGTGTCTAATAATGCTCTAATTCTACAGGTACCAATAGAAACAAAGACAGAAGTAGGAGTTGGGGGATTCGCAGCCACCGAGAGTAGTGGTATAGCATGCGAAAATGAGACGGACTGTTTGGCAGACCTAGATGATGTAAAGATACGGTTGGACACATGGGAGCTATTCATGCGCCGACTTCTCAGTTTAAATCTGAACGATCTTTTCGCACACTCTGCCTACAGAATCTGGCTATATGGCCCTGCTTTCTACAGTTGTAACAAGATCTAGTTTCTCATGGTTGTGTACTCGAAGGTTTAACCCTCCTGGTATTAGACCTATGGTGGTCTGTCCTACCTTCCTCGAAGTGTGAAGATGGGAGTCGAGAGTTCTCCTGATGAGAGACTAGCTGTACTCTCTGCGAAGCCATACTATGGGTCTCTCTATGTGTCGTCATCTCACTGGTTGGTAGAGAGCCTGAAATAAAACCCTGTCAGGAACTACAACTAAGATTCACCGACTTCATGAGAGCAGTTTCCTGTAGAGCTAACTCCACCGCCTGTGAAAACATAAGAGTGTTATCTCTTAATAATTTCACATTTAATGGTCTAGAAAGTAATGCATCTACGACTGCACCATTTGCCTCTGCACCAGCGGAGTTACAAATTCCGCCGCAGAGTAAGCAACTCTGGCTGCCTCACTGATGCGATCAGCCAGCGCTTGAATGGACTCTCCAGGAGTCTGTCTAGTAGAGCCTAACGTATGCCAGGCCTCCTGAGGAGTCTGCAGCACCCCCGTATCGTGCTAGTAAGACAGACACAAACTCCTCCCATGTCTCTTGAACCTGGAGACGCTGCCTGACGAACTCTGCCAGCGAACCTGTGGTGCGTAAATACACCAACATTTTCTTATTTGGCGTATCAGCATTCCGTATATGAGCTTATCAATCTCATCTAGCCATGGTTTCAGTTTTGCTGGGTCCCCGTCGAACCTTTGTACATCTGACATCATATGGGAAAACCTCAAGTCATTGCTGACTTGAGACAGGGTATCTTGCAATATCCCCAGCAAATTTGACGTGGATGGAGCTGAAGTCATCGTGCGTCTTTCAGTAGTGCAACCTACTTATTCTCAGTATATAGCAATTGGTAAATACAATACAACAGTATAAAGCAAAATCACCAAGCACTCAATGCAATGGCATCTCAAATATCAAATATCATGCAGTAATGCCATACAATAATTACACGTAGAAAAGAAATTCAATCATAACAATGCTACTAATTAACCAAACTGACTACTACATGAATGGAATTCAACAATAATTTTATGCACTGTCTCAAATATCACAACTAAATTAAATGTTCAATAAGTCCAACAAATGACACTGAAAACGAATGTCCTAAAATATCTATTCCAAATATAACTGAATCTAAAATGTCCTTGATTCTACACCTTAAATAAAGAGCACATCCAACGACTGTCCATTTACAAATGTCCACTTCTGTCTATCTGCCGAATAATCTCATTCAATTAAAACCTAGCAAAGTTTATCAAGTAGCGATATTCAGAGTGTTCCTTCTTGCAGTAAAGCTGAAGAACCACAGTAACTGCTGAAAATGCAGAAAACAGTTAATTTGACCATTTGTTACCTCTCCTGTCTGAGTGGAGCTGGTTGAGATGGAACAAGCCTGTCTGGGTGGAGCTGGTTGAGATGCGATGTGAACAAGCCGCTCTGGTTCCTCAAAGGATGCTGGCTCAGGATCAGGTTCACTGGAATTGATGCAGGCACAGGTAAGTTTCAATACCTGCCCCGCCTAGACCCCAGGAGCAAGATCTGCAGCAAACTTTCAGGCAGGCTGGACATCATCGCCTCCTTGAACAACTCCTACTCTAGCTATCCCTAACACTAAAAAAAAAATGCAACTCCCTAAGCAAAACTTGAGAACCGCTGACGAAAATATACTACCAAAACACAACTGTGGGCTACAAAATACGTGCATGAACTGGTCAACGTGTAAACTGACACACTGGTCGTGACGAGTGGCCTGATTCGGCACCACTAAAACAGATTTCTTTCTTCGTGTACTGTGTACTGTACTTGCTTGTATTACTGAACATTTCAACGTGTTGCACACACTCTATTCTGTACTGTGCCTATTCCCTTTTTAGCATGAGCATTATGCCCAGTGACACAACAGAAGTTACATTGGTATACTCCGTGTAACAAGACAACCCAGATAACGATAACCTCAACTACACATTAATACACGACATGACCAGTTACATGTAATTAACTAACTCAACACCACAGTTGACACTTAACATGAATCCAATAACCACAGAATTCAGCAGACACAAATCTGTAAATATTTAATGATGAAATCCCATTTGTTCGATGTGGAGTGTAAACTTGATGAGAATAATTACAAATGATCATTAAAAAAAAATATGTCCGGGCAACTAACATCGCCATGGGACCAAGTCAGACATTCAACCTTGATGAACATGCCAACTTCGAAAATTACACATGACTTTCAATCTGATAATTACTACCTTGTCCAGAACAGGACAAATCAAACACACAATCTACATGACTACTACAGCATTTGTTCTAAAAAGCACAATCCATCAACTACAACAATTTGTCCTAAAAAGGACAGTCCATCTAACATTCATAATGAACTAAGAATCTCTACATCCCTTACTAGAATTAAAATACCACAACCTGTCACTACAACATTCTGACCCAAACTGTTCTCTCAAACTCGTTCATGCATCCCGCCTATCAGAATCCACGTGACTCAGTTCTCCCTCGGAACACGAGATACTTTCTCCGTGCTTAGCATAAACAGATGAGTTGTGGTCTATTAGACCACAACAACAGGGTTTCTCACAAAACAATCTGTACAGAATAACATTCTGTTACCTGTTCGCTGTCTCGAACCAAAGTTTTCTTCACTAATTTATTTATTAATTGTGGTATTTTTTTATTCTTTCAGGGAATGACTTTGAGTGGAATTTTAGTCACATGCCTCATTAAACTTATAGTTTTAATATTTGTTCAGTTTGTTTCTTTTGCAAATTAGGATAAATGCTCGTAACTCGAAATGAAACAGCCTTCTGTTTTTGTTTTATTAATAACTGTTTATTTTTTAAATGATTCCATTCATATGACAGTCTTCTACAGGACCTTAATAGATACAGCTTTAGTACAACATTCATAGAAAGAAGCAGAAACAAAGTGTACACTACGACAATGTACTGTCGCCAAACCAATCCTAAAACATAACCATGAAGTCAATCAGTCGGTCAGTCAGTCAGTCAGTCAGCCAGTCAGTCAGTCAGTCAGTCAGTCAGTCGGTCAGCCAGTCAGTCAGCCAGCCAGTCAGTCAGTCAGTCAGTCTGGCATTTGATTGTCCCTTGAGGAACTTTCCCTCCCTAACAGCTCTCCTGTAGGCCTTTCTGTTGCAGCCATCTTCGCCATGGTCTTCCTCTCTTTATCGTTCCCATTATATACCCTTCCAAGACGGCCTTTTCTAATTTCTCATGACGTTTAATATGTGCAAAATATAAGTATTTAAATTTTCTCTATTTAATCGTCTTTACTAGCCAACCTTTTTCAATATTATGTTCTTGTAGTATCGATATATTCCTTCTTTTTTGTGACATGACATTTGAATGACTTTTCTGTAGCGTTTACATTCAAAAGCATTTATGTGTTTCTTAGTTTATGGCAACTAACAAAACAAATAGGCAGCTGTAATTACGTATCAATGAGGAAAAACTCGTAGAAGAGCAGAGTTTTGAAAATTTTAGATCGTTACTAAGTAATAATGGAGATACAATGAGGGGAATTAAAAAGATGACATCTATCGCAATTCAAAAAAATACAACATCTAAAGACGCTGTGGAGAGGAACAGACAGATCTACAAAAATAAGATTTTTAGGGGCTTGCATCTTTCTCATCACAACATATGATTGTGAGACCTGGACACTTAACAAAACAACAGAGAAAACATGAAAAGGATGTAGATAATCTCCCATTTCACAGTGACAAGTAATATACCTCAGAAGAGAAAGCATTTGACAGTTTGTCACACGCGAAAGGGAAATACATGTGACTAGTTGACAGAACATTTACAATTTGGAGATGTTATCGTTATTCTTAAGTTACAAATACAGCAATTCTTAACCTGTGATCCATAACCCTGGGGGATCCGCGATGTCCTCACAGGGCGTCCGCGAAGACTTGATAAATCTTCAGAGTTTCTACCCTTTTACTGTCTAACAGAAAGGAAGAAATAAGAAAACAAATAAATGAAACGCAGATCACATTTTGATTTCCTCCCTTTGGTTAGGACACGTGACTTTACGTCATGAATTCACCATTTAATGTTTTACTTCCCAGAATACTCTAGTTTTGTGGAGAATATTTTCGTGAAAAAAATGAGTGTATGGAAAGAAAGCCATTTTTGCAGAAATATAGGCTAGGACTCAGTCAGTTTGAGGGTCTGGGGGGGGGGGGGGTCCGGAATGGAACAAATCTTTAACGCCTGAGAAGGAAACCTATACAATAATGTGTCTAACAGCATCTGCAGTTAATGCAGGCAGCATACCAGTAACTGATGCATCAGTCTTGTTAATCACAGTGTGATTTTTATTTTTTAAATGAGGTCTTTAGTTCAATAATGTTTTACCCACAGAGAAAGAGGAACATATACGGCCAGAACAAAATTCTATGCAAAACACAATTTTTAGAAAACAGTGATCTTCATTGAAAAAGTTTCCGTAAAGAATGACACTGAAGAATTCATTCATTCTCACAAATTCGTTACTTAATGAGATTTAGTCCATTCATAAACTATCATAAATATGGTCCTTATTCTGATTTAGTTTTCCAAAAGCATACTCCTTAGTCGTGGTGAAGGAAAATGCAAAAATAAAAGTAAAACCGCCACATAATTCAGCAAACTCTAATCATCAGAGTTTATTGTACAAAACAAAAGAAAACATAAAGCACAATTTCACTATTATTTAGTTATTCAAGACAAACTTGTTCGTCATTCCACTTATTATTTATATTACTGAGACAGTTGGGGGGAATATCTATAGAAATTGGAAACTTCTGATTTCCTAGAAGGAAATAAGGACAATACAAGAAAGCCAAGGCAGATCATACACGTTTGGACGTGACACTATTGGTAATCACATGATCTCTGACCAAGCAGAAAATTCAAATCTAGTCGATGACCGGGCACTGAAGAAACAACTTGGAACAGAGTTGGGCTGAGGCCAGCCGTTATTCCCAGGCTGTGCGTCTATGTAACTAACCTCCCCTAGCATGTGAATGAAAACTTTACCTACGATAATTTACCCAACTTGTGTATTTAGAATATTTTGATGTGGTATTACTGGATATTTTGTGCTCTTTTAGTGTAAGATCAAAATCTTATGTGAAAATTGTTTCCTAGTATTAATTCAGTACTGACTTAAAATACTGTAAATGGACTGGGATATCTGCCCTTTTATAAAGTTTTAGTACTGTATTCATATCTACATTAGATATTATCTATTAAAAGGAGGCTGCATAGCCCATTATTTTGATATTTTCATTTACCAAATATGGAGAAATAGGTTCTTCTACATTGGAATAGTGATCGCATGTTGTCGAGATTAGGTGATTTTCTGTTTTGCTTCAGCACTTGCTTCTTTTAACTAAATATATAATGTGTAAACGTTTACTGTCTTAGGAGGATACAGATGTATAAAGCTGTAAGATTTATTTAACGGAATCTAAGGTAGTTGTTTATTTTGTTTCCAATTTTGGGACATAGACTGCATAAAGTAATTTACAGTTGTCTTTCCGGGGTGTTTTGATGGTTAGATCACCATGTTTGACTACACTGAGTAGGAATTGCTATAGATTCCAGAATGGTGGAGTCTGCTAAAGAATCATTGCTCCTCTTCTACTGTTAACAGTATGATTGTTATATCTTCTGCAAGCCATCTGATTTCATGTAATGCCGTAACGGCCATGCCATACCTACTTGGTACTTTTCATACTGAAAGAGAACACAAAATATAATGTAGTGAATGGCACGGTTTCATTGAAGATCTGCGTATCACCTTACTTATAGTGTGAGCGCTAATGATTTACTGGGCTTTAGAATTCACTGAAACATCTTCTGTATGTACAAGAAATAAATATCAAGTTATAAAAAAACTTCCAGCTGGACTGTACCCATAGCTGGATAACAATACAATAGCAATGTTTGTCAGGCATTGCCATTTACACCGAGCTTCAGATACTGTATAAATCACAGTTAACATCGCGAGTACTCACAAAGAAGCAAAAGCTGTAACAAAATCGGTTACCATTTCTTTATTCATTGTTCCTGTCGTATTTCCTGTTTGCCATCCTTGTCCTCTGTGCACTGAGAATCAGTGAAAACTGAAACTGCTTCCAAATGCATTTCATACACTTGGTTTCATAAAGGCATATAAACATTACATGATAATGATGGTAGAAAGTGCATATTGCTGTATAGTTTTTAATGGTACGTTTATAAGGAGCGTTTATGCGAACATAAAGTAATTAGTCATGAATGCCTAAAGTGTTACATTTGACATTTCTACGAAAGAAAACTGATTAAACAAAGTGAACCAGTAATTTCTGCAAACTATTTTTATATTCTGTTCGCTTTTAGAAAAGATAGTAACAAATTATGATATGACTAAAGAAAGTTTGGAAATGAGTGAAGAAAGTTAAGAAACGTCTAGTGAAAAGCCACGTAAATTATACAAAATGTGGACTGAAGTCGAAGTAAAAAAATCTCCCAGTAATTTCAGATGAAAATTTCCAGCTCGTGGGAGAAAAAGGAACAGAACAAGAAGCTGGAAATGTTTGTCAAATGTCTCCTTTAATAGACTGAGAAAAGAAACGAACAGGCAGTGAAAGAGCTGAAACAGAGAAAAGGACTTCTAGAAGAAAGAAATAAAAATCCGCACACTAGAGTGACTTATATGTAAATAGTAAATAATGTACCAAATTCCTGGGAGGAACAACAAAATTATGAAATGAATATCATCTACGAGATTGAGTTATGGGCAAGGTGACACACATAAGTAGTCAGTGGTAATGGACGAGCGCTGTGACACAATAAACATATAGAGATGAAAAAAAATTATGGAGGAACGCAGTTAGAACTTTGGTAAGTTAGAGAACAAAATCAAAGATGGCGCGAGGTGGTACAGTCATTGTTCTTTCTTTGCTAATAATAATACTAATATAGTTACATTTACGTATTTTCAGTTATGTAAATATCACAGAAATCTATCATAAGCAGTGGTATATAATCATCAAGTGTCACATGTCTATTAACGTTATTAAATGTCAGTATGTTTTCACAACGTCACAGTTTCATTGAATATGTAATTAAATCTTTTGACTGAGCATTGCATCTAAAGAAAGATAAATCAGAGAAGAAATTAATATATTTAGAGGAGCAAACAGAGAAGCCTACATTTATCTAAACAGTGCTGTCAGACTGTAGGTCAGACAAAAATAGAACATATATATATATATATATATATATATTGTCGAAAACAAGAAACGCATAACTTTATAAGCTTCATTTTTAATGTGTTAAGACAAACATTTTTCCCGGGTATGTCAAACCAAACCAAAAATTGTCACCAATATATCAGGTCCATGATTTAGCGTGAATTTTGCTATTCTCGTGTATAGTCAGAACGCAGTAGTTGCCCTTGCTAATCACGCATTTGTTTTATCATAACTCACGTTTCGTTTATGCAAAAGTCGTGATTTTTGTGTTGAGCACAACTCACTTCCCACGCAAATTAAACCCTATAAAAGGATGAGGTTACACAAACAAATTCAGTTAGTTTTCGAGCACACAATTATGTCGCGTCTATCGCAAAGTTTACGAAACATTGCTATTGATCGCCAGCAAGCACCGAAAGTCAAAATCTGGTTGACAGGCGTTTAAACGTGCATCAGAGTACCATCAGTGCACTTTGGCACCGTTGCCAAGCCACTGGCTTAGCTAAAGACCGGCACCGCAGTGGACGACCCATGGCGACAACAGCAGCTGATGATCGCTTTATTCTGGTTCATCACCTCAGAAACAGGTTTACAACAGCTTCCTCAAGTGCCCAGTCATTGCTTGCAGGACGTCGTGTGTCTGATCAAACTGTCCTGAAAAGACTGCATGAAAATAGACTGGTGGCATTACTATCTAACTGAGGTTCTGTCTTAACGATTGGCCATCGCCCAAATCGACTTGTTTTGGCCAACCAGCATCGGCCCTGGACAACTGACAATCAATTGAGACGTGTCTGGTTTATTGACGAATCTTCCTTTTTGTTGCACCGCCATGATATGCGGAGAAGGTTCTACCGTAGGCCAAATGAACGTTTTGCCCAAAATTGCGTTGATGAAGCTCCGCCACACGGTGGTTGAGGTGTAAATGGAATGATCAATTTCAGCAAAAGGAGTCCATTGGTGCGGACTGAAGGAGGCTTCAATGTGCAACGATACGTCAAAGAAATTCTTCGACCCCATGTCCTTCCATTTTTGGCTGTGCAAAGGTCTATGTTTCAACAGGACAACGCAAGACTCCATTCTGCACGGTTCACCACACAGTTCATAGCTGCCAACAACATTCTCACCCTTCCCTCGCCATCCCTGTCTCCAGACATGAATCCGATCGAGCACCTATGGGATGAGCTGCAAATACGTGTTTGTCGCCGAAACGTTTCTCCAGCCAATCGTCGTGATCTGTAGCAAGCACTCCAAGAAGATGGAGCAGCCATCCCACAGGCGCACATCAGACATCTGATCGCATCTATGCCCAGGAGATGCCAGTCGCTGATCGATGCAAGCGGATGCCACACACCATACTAATTTGAGAACCGCTGGGACTAACAAATTCTTGTCACACAAATGCAAGAAACGGTCGTATGAGTATTTAAACCCTTAGACATTATTGTGTGCAATTTGAAAAGGTTATTCATTCAATTTAAAAAGCTATAGAATATCAAACTTATGGCTAAAATTGTGTCATCAGTAGTTATGCGTTTCTTTTTTGGACAGTATACACGCGTACACACAAACACACACACACATATATATATATATATATATATATATATGTATAATGTATGGATGAAATATAGACGTTTTTGCACCAGTATGTCTTACTAGGAAGCAGGTAGTAGACATATAACACCGTAAAGCTAAAGACATGTGCTGTGACTGTTATGACAAATAATGTAACTACTGACTATTATGTACGTTTAAACATACTGCAGAAGCTGTGTTCAGGTTTATATAGTTTCTTGTTGTCAGACAACGGTAGAAATTATGGCCATTTGATAATAAACGTCAAGTGACTGGAATCATGAAAAAAGCTTACAGTAATAAGTGGATAAGACTGACACTACAGGTGTTGAGAGCAAAGATTCTATTTTGTATATAACACCGAGTAAAAATAGTATCTAGAACCGAATGTTACGGTGGAATAACGCGCTTCCATTGTGTATGAAGCATTTGAGCTTAGGTATGAAGTGTACAGACTTAATGGAGATGAACAAATGATAGATAATTCTGATATAAAATTAATTCTTAGTCTACCAAATTCTTTTAAAATTAAAAATAAAATAACAAGTCATAGAGTTTGGTTCCCTATTTGAGATTTTCATGTTTAAACTGCTGTAAACTGCATGATGTTATTTCCTGTTAAAATATGGCGTGAGCAGTGTTTGATCAGAACAAAATATTTATGTGCTATGCATGTTCTTTGACGGGTTCAGGGTTCTAAAAACACTCTAGAAATTAAATATTCCATTGAAAATGAAAGGACTATTAAAAAAACGTTTAAAGCTGAGCACATATACTATATATACATATATACTGTGAGCCGTTTCTGGTTCTACTTCGTGTTAGATCATAGATTTAAAACACTGCAAACGTGAAATAAAAACAGTTATTCTAATATTTTTCGAGAAATGTTCCTGGCTGTGACGTTTAATGACATCATTTTTGTGGAGTTTTTTGGTAGGTAAAGAGTTAAGTATGAGCTCTGGGCCACAGTCAACGCCCCTGATCATCATTGTTCTGTTTAGCCATCTGCATAAGTGTCAGCATGTTTCGAGTATCTGTGAACTTTTCTTTTCTGAGGAATTTTTATAAACAAAATTTGATTTGTGTCATTACGACCAACTGACAGCATCTTCCATTCTTCTAATTTAATTGCGTTTAATTTTATAAGAGCATGGTAGAATCGTTATAGTTTTAAATAACTGCAGTGCAGAAAAATTTGCGTTAGTGAATATTCACCACCACCACCACCACCACCATCATCATCATCATCATAATCATCATCTAAAGGGATAGTGCAGAACGCATGAATGACCTGAATATACAGCACATCGATCACTTAAGCCTGTGTATCAAATTATGTGTCAGACGACCCGGTAACATTATATTTGTCAGATATTCCCCATTAGTCTTTTATGCTGATGTGGATACTCTTTATCAGAAAAAAGAGATGCATGTTACCTCTAGAATCTTTGATTAGTCTGTTCATTGTCAAAAATCATTTCAAAGAACAAGACGGGCCCAGTGTAAGATTGCAGTGGTTTATAACTGACATAAAGTGTGTCGAAGATTTCAGTGTCATTTTCAAGATTTACTTTCATGTTTATCTCTGGTGGAATGATACTCGTTTATCATACTTTGACGCTAAACTATGCCTGTATGTCTATAGAACAGTCAATCTCGTGGTGGATGTCTTTTATAAACAATCTTACAATTATGTTCACAATTTTTCAATCTAATGTTCTTACAAAATGTTATATTTCATTCTCATTATAAATAATCCAACAAAATGAGTATCTGCTGGAATATCATCACAGTAGGTACTTTTTTTTAAAAACAAAAAAATCTCTATAGCTTTATGTGTTTCCCGAATTCATAACCTCGAACTGCCTTATTTTACTTAGGATGCCAAACTGCATTGTGTGTAAGGTAAAACGTGGCACATTTCTCTCACTTGAAAATGTTATTGTCATATAATAATTATAATACTTGTTTTGACGCTTGATTCACAGTTCTCTCATTCACCAAACGCATCCTTCGAGTGAGTCAGATATTACTGAATATAACCATGCACAATGTACTTGGAATAATCGAACCACCGAACAATACGTCACTCGATGATCACAAAGAATATTCACCACCAGATTTTAGTGACGCCATGGAAGGAATGACTGAATCTAAAGTTCTAAGCAACGAAGGAAGAACTGTGTTTGAAATTGTCAATTACGTGTTTATATGCGGTGCAGTGAGCATATTCGGTATCTCGGCTAACATTATTAACATTCAAATATTTTGTATCCAGGGCTTATCAAACACTGCAAACATCGCATTCCTCGGACTGGCCATCTCTGATCTGTGTTGCCTCATTGCACTGGCATGTGTATCAATATGCTTCAACCCTCTCCTGATATCCTGTGGCGTACCTGTTATTCCTGTTGAAGTCATGTATCTTTCATCTGGCTGGCCGATTATTTGTTTCGGTCGAATCACATGTTTTATCACCGTGTACATTACCGTTGAAAGATATCTTTGTATTGTCTCACCACTGAAGGTGAAACGAATCATTACCCCTGGGAGAGCTACATTTATTATCGTTATGATTTACATTGTGAATTTAGGAACAATGATTCCTACATACGTGACTTCCTACCTCGACTGGAAATTTGTTCCAGAGAAAAATAGAACACTGTTGGGAATGATGTTTACAAGCGACAGAGATCACATTGAAGGCATACTTTTCATAATTCACTATTTGTTTACGGCCAGCTCGTTCTTTTTTGTCATCGTCTTTACTATACTTTTGGTTATCAGTCTTAAGAAGTCTTGTGAATGGCGCAAAAAAGTTACTTCCAACAGCGATCATAGGGAGTCCCAGTCTGCCACAAACAAGAAGACCGTGAAAATGATTATTCTGATAGCAACCATTCTTATCATTTCCTACATCCCGGTTTCAATCAATTACTTGGCAATGGTCTTAGTAGGACCAGAGCTAGGAATAGGTGGGAAATATATAAATATTGCCACAGCAGCCTGGTCTATTGAATTTTGTTTTAATTCTGTGAACTCCAGTGTGAACATATTTCTTTATTACAGGATGAGTTCCAGATACAGGCAAATATTCCATGAAATTATTTGTAGAAATCCGAGGAAAATCAAACAATAAGAATGTTAACTATAAAATGTAAAATAAAAATACTTTACATAAAAGCGCACTTCCCCACGTCTACCAGCACAATCCAAACTTTTATGTAAATGACGTGGTTAATATTTTAAAAAATACATTGAGAAAGCAAAATGTGGTTCCATATTCTGACGTTTGGACTACAGCGCCGATGTTTTCTTTAAATTTAATACATGTTAACTGGAAAATATTCTTACATTTTGCTGTACATCTGCACATATTTTTTCTGATTTTATATGGCCTGGTTGTTTTTTTCTATATCTGTCCTTATTTTACTCCAGAATACTACAATATAATACTACAGGGCAGAAACTCTACCCTTAAAATGAAAAAAAAGAAAACTATAAGACTATATGGAGACGTGATGTGCAATTAATTGTGCTTATATTTCGTTTAAATGTGTGTGTGTGTACATGTTGTATATAAACTATAACTGTTGTAAATAGAAATTTAATAACAGAATTGTCATTTGTATATTGTCATTAGGAGTTCACTAAAATATTCTAATATCAGAGCATACAAAAAATATCTGATAACATACATTTTGATTGTTCCAGGAGACATAACATAATAATGAACAGCACAGAAGATGAGAAGTTTGAAGGAAAAAAAGAAAGAAGACTATAATAATAAAGGCTGGTAGACGGTATAAAGAACGGACTAGATTTAGCAAGTTTTGCCATGTGCACAGTGAAATCGTTTATGCGAGCTTAAAAGCAGAAAATCTAACATACGGAACAAAAACATAAAACCTGTGTAGTTTATTTGTTATTTATTTTAGTTAATTTAATTCACAAACATATTTTTGTTAGAATTGTCCGCATCTGCCACCACTTTTCTACAACTTCTGATTAAGGTTACACACACACACACACACACACACACAAACACACACACACACACATATATATATATATATTATATATATATATATATGGGTGCCACTCGTTAAGGGTTGTCTGTTTACACTAAAGTGTTCAATTGTCTGTATTTTCACACTCAATGATATTGACTGTATACTCACAGAGCTAGGAAACGCGTCTTCACACTCAGTGTTGAGAATTGACTCTTCACACTCAGTTCTGAGAATTGACTCTTCACACTCAGTGCTAAGGATTGAGTCTTCACATTCATTCCTGATGACTGAGTGTTCACACTCAGTGCTAAGAATTGAGTCTTCAGTCTCAGTGCGAAGTATTGACTCTTCATACTAATTGATAAGGATTGAGTCTTTTCACTCAGTGCTAAGACTTCACTTTCAAAATATTGTGCTAAGGAGTGAGTCTTCAGACTAAGTGCTAAGTGTTGAGTCTTGTCACTCAGTGCTAAGGATTGAGTCTTGACGCTAAATGCTAAAGATTGACTCTTCACACTAAGTGCTAGGGACTGAGTCTTCATAATAAGTGCTAACAATTGCATCTTAACACTGAGTGATGGGTATTGTACCTTCACACTCTGTGCCAGGAATAATATTTAGCACTCGGTTCTAGAAATTCGATCTCCACAGACTTTTCTAGGCACTGAATCTTCACATTCGATTGTTTGGACTGTATCTTTTCACTCCGTTTTTTTTAAAGCAGAGCATTTTAAAAATTAATTATTGGAATACTTTCCATTGGTTATAGAACCCAAAATACTGATCTTTCAAATTCTCGCATGATCGATCGATTTATTGGATATGTAGAACTTCAACGATTTTATTAATACGTTTCTTCCACAAATAATCACATTACAAATGGTTCTAAGGACTGCTATTGCGTCTCAAACAGCCTCTGGCAGTCAAGTCCAGCTCCTGGCCTTCCCGTGGCAGAACTGTTTAAACTGACAGGAGAAGGGGCGAGGGCGAATATCCGGCGCCTGAAAACCAGATATTTAGGGTAGATGAGTGGCACGTTTGGTAGCTCATCTGCCGCTGTTGGCGAGATTCTTCAGCTGCCGTGCGTGGAGCGGTGCTCCTCCCGGTCAAGGAAGAAAATGCGGAAAAGAAATAAAGGTTGCTGTGCGGTACCGATGTGAAAAGGAGAGCTATACATACCACGGCACTTCAGCTCTAGAGGCCGGCCACGTCCGAAACACACCTACACTGGTGAAATATGCCTAAACCGGCACACACCAGGGGTGGAACTTGATGGCTAGACATGTCATGCCACCTCCGCTCTAGAGGTCGGTCACGCCTGATATACACCCATACTGGTAAATTTTGCCTAAACCGGCTTAAACCAGGGGTGAATCTTGAATGCTATGCATGTCACAGTACCTCTGCTCTAGAGGTCGGTCACGTCCCAAACACGCCTTTACTGAGATAATATGCCTAAACCGGCTCAACCCAGGGATGGAAGTCACTAGTGGCGAGGATTCGTCCTCCTGGACAAAAGCTCCATCCTGGTCACAACTAGGAAGGGTAGCGGCCACGACCGCAAAATGCTGAATTCGAAGACACTGGACCAGTGCAGTCTAGATAGGCAACCACCTCTCACCCGGCGGGGATGTTTGCGTATCCTAATCACGCAGAGGTTTTCCGGTGAGAAAGTCCAACTCTGGTCTGGGTTGGCTACCGTCTCTCACCCAGCGGGGATGCACTGCTATCCTAAACACGTCGAGGTCTTCCGGTGAGAAAGTCCAACCCTAGACTAAACTGGTGCAACGAAAACCACGGTGTCACGCAATCCCGCTTCTGAGACCCACCAAGAATACAGGCTAAAGCCCTGTGATACTCTGAACCCCTTGTTGTCCTTTCGTGGATCTCGTGTGGCCCTTTCGGGGACCACACAGGAGACCACGGGACCTAACGAGGACCACAGGCGTAAATTCAGTAGGATCACAGTGCGGTTTTGGTGGTAGAAGCGAACGAAGAAGAAGAAGACATTACAAATGATCAAATTAGTATCATCATCGTCATCATCACCACCATCATCATCATCGTCATCGTCATCATCAACATCATCATCATTATATGCCTTCTCCAGAACGAAGGATAGCGGTAATAAATCTTCAGTTCTCTCGCTCTCTCTCCTTGATGATGCACTCAGCCAGGCTGTGTCCTCTCCATTCTAGTATGTTATCTTTCCATCTACATCTCTGTCTTCCTCTTACTTTTTTCCTTTCACCTTTCCTTCTGGTATTGTCTTCGATATATTGTTATGTTTGTTGATTTTTTTTAAACAAAGTATTTTGTTTTCTTCATCTTTATTTCCTTGAGAAGTTCACATTGCACTTGGGGCTGTTCTAAAATTTGTTCATTTGTTCTTTTCATTCTCCATGTTATATGACCTAGTTTCCTGCAGAACCACATTTCTGCTGCATTGATCTTTCTCTACATCATTTTCCTTGGAGTCCAGGTGAATCTTTCTCTCCATCTTTTTGTTTGGAGTCAAGAATTCTGTTCCATATAATAAAACAGAGTAGATATACCATTTTAGTTAAAAAGGATAAAATCCCCCATTTATATGCCATTAAGGCATATTGGGGAATACCGTGTTAGGCCCGTATTTTCCGTGACCGTCGGTACATGAAAGTGTGATGTGGTCAGTATCACGTCACCCATTTTTATAGGCTGGGTCGATTCCGGGGTATTTTTGGTGTAGCAGAAAAACATCCCAATGCTGGGACTGAACCCGATACCAAGAGATTGGTAAACCGAGCTAGATATAATATTTTGCAAATCTTAATTTTTTTAGCAGATTTCTGAATAGCAGCACTGTCTTCATGATGTTGAATGTATGTTTTTGCTGTCCCTATTCTTTTCTTTATCAGCATCTCAATTCTCCCATCTTCGGTTAATGTAAGCTCAGGTAACTTTGGTTTGTCACTTGTTCCAGTCTCTCTTTATTTAAAGATCCATCTGTGGCTTCTGGTCTTTCCTGCTGAACACAATTATTTTGGTCTTTTTTATATTGTTCCCAAGTCACTATTCTTGACTTTTGTTGATTATCATGTCTTTTAATTTCTGTAGGTTCTGTGTTTTTTCTGATAGAAGGCCTGTAAAAAAAATTGTTAACATTTGTCTTCCGCCCCCCCCCCCTCCTTTATGTGTTCAGTCCTGGTAGATCATCAGTATTTGAAAATGTTCTGTGTGTACAGGTTGAACAAAGATGGAGACAGTCTCACTCTCCTCTTTATCAATACATTTGTTGATGTCACTGTGCCATATCTTATTGATGCTTCCTGTCAGTCGGTCATTTGCCTGTCCTTTAATCTTTCTTACTAGCCAACATTCTCTTATATTAAGTTCTTGTAGTATAGATATATTTGTTCTTTATGTGTCCATGATATTTGAAGAACTCTTCTGTAGCATTTACATTCAAATGCATTTATGTGTTTCTCAGCTGTTTTGTTAAGTGTCCACATCTCACAGGCATATGTTGCGATGGGAAAGATGCATGCCCTTAATAATCGTATTTTTGTACTTCTGCCTGTTCCTCTTCAAGTGTGTGGGAAGAATGAAAGATGGAGTGATGAAAGGCAGAATGTAAGACGGGCCTACGTGCCCAATTCTTTACTCTTGAAAAATAAAGATTATTCATTCATTCATTCATTCTTCACCACTTCTTTAGTTGTTTTAATTTTTTGAAGTACGATAGATGCCCTCCTTTTAATTTTCCCTCATTGTATCTCCATTATTAGTTAGTAATGATCCAAGATATCAAAACTCTCCACCTCTTCGAATTTTTCATCATTGATACATATTTCGGCTGCCTTATTTGTTTTGTAAGTTATCATCAATTTAGTTTTCTTCGCATTAATATAAAGGTTTTGCTTTTCACTTTTCTTATGGACTGACATAATTAGCTTTTCCGTTCCTATTCGTGTTGTGAACAGTAATACTGCGTCATCAGCGTATCTTATCTCTGGTATTTCATAACCTACAGTTGAGGTTCCCATTAGAGATTTGTTATAATTTGGATGTCTTTGAAATCAAGACTGAGTTCTTTAAGACATTTTATTAGTTTCTCAGGGTTAGTATAATCTATAAAACAGGCCCATTTATCTTTCATATATTTTCTATTAGGTTTGTTATGCAAAAAGTGCCTCTCTTGTTCTGCTATTCTGTTTGAAACCAAACTGTTTTTCACTAACTTATTTATTAGTGCTTTTTTTTCTTTCGAGGATGACTTTGAGGGAAATTTTAGTCACGTGACTCATCAGACTTTTGCAAATTAGTATACATGTTTGTAACTCGTAATGAAACCACCCGATGATTTTTTAAATAACTGTTTATTTTTAAAAAGATTCCATTCATTTGATAGTCTTCTACAGGACCTTAATGGTTACAGCTTTAGTACAACATTCATAGAAAGAAGCAGGAACAAAGTGTACACTACGACAATGTACTGTCGCCACACCCATCCTAAAACATAACCATGAAGCCAATCAGTGAGTCAGTCAATCAGTCATTTGCATGTCCCTTGAGGAACTTTGCCTCCCTAACAGCTATTCTGTAGGCCTCTCGGTTGTAGGCAAGATGTTCTGCTGCTGATGTGTCCATTCGCAGATAGTCAACGATGTCTTGCAGCCATCTTCCCATTGATCTTTCTCTTATAGTCAACGATGTCTTGCAGCCATCTTCCCATTGATCTTTCTCTTTTTCTCTTTCCCCTTATGTACCCTTCCAAGACTGTCTCTTCTAAATTCTCATGACGTTTACTATCGCCAAAAATATTTAAGTTTTTTCTGTTTAATATTCTTCTTCTTTACTAGCGAACCTTTTTCAGTATTAAGTTCTTGTTGTACGGATATATTTGTTCTTTTTTATGTCCATGATATTTGAAGCACTCTTAGGTAGCATTTATATTCAAGGGCATTTATGTGTTTTTAAATTGATGACAACACAAATAAAGCAGCTGATATATGCATCAATGAGGAAAAATTTGAAGAGTAAGAGAGTTTTGAAAATCTTGGATCATTACTAATAATGTACATACAGTGAGGGATATTAAAAGAATGACATCTATCGCTCTTCTGAAAATAAAACACCTAAGGAAGCTGTGAATAGGAACGGACAGAAGTATACAAATAAGATTCTTAAGAGCATGCATCTTTCTCATCGCAACATATACCTGTGAGGCCTGGACACTTAACAAAATAGCTGAGAAACCATGAAGTGGCTGCAGATAATCTCTCATTGCATAGTGACAAGTAATATACCTCAGAAGAGAAAGCATGTAACAGTTTGTCACACACGAAAAGGAAATACATGTGACTATTTGACAGTACATTTAAAATGTATAGATATTATCGCTACTCTTAATTATTTACAAATATATTATACAGCAATTCTTAACCTGTTATCCTCAGACACTCGGGGATCCGCGATGTCCTCACAGGGCGTCCGCGAAGACTTGATAAATATTTAGAGTTTCTACCCTTTACTGTCTAACAGAACGGAAGAAATAAGAAAAAAAATGTAAATGAAACGAACAGCATAATTGTGAGTTCCTCCCTTTGGTTAGGTCACGAGATGTTATGTCATAAATTCACCACTTAATCGTTTTCCTTCCAGAATATTCTAGTTGTGTTGAGAATATTCTCGTGAAAAAAAATGAGTGCATAGTAGGAAGGCCATTTTTGCGGAAAGATAGGCAAGGAGTCAGTCAGATGTGATTGTTCGGGGGGAGGGGGGATTCGGAATGGAGCAAACCTTTAGCGCCTGCAAAGGAAACCTATACAATAATGTATCTAACAGCATCTGCAGCCAAGGCAGGCAGCATACCAGTAACTGTTGCATCAGTCTTGTTGATAACAGTGTGATTTTTATTTTTTAAATGCGATCTTTAATTCAATAATGTTTAATTCACATCGAAAGACGCAACATATACGGCCAGAACTAAAATCTGTGCAAAACACAATTTTTAGAGACCAGTGTTCTTCATTGAAAATGTTTCCGTAAAGAATGACACTGAAGAATTCATTCATTCTCACAAATTAATTGCCTAGTGAGATTTACTCCATCCATAAACTATCATAAATATGGTCCTTATTCTGATTTAGTTTTCCAAAAGCATATTCCTTAGTCAAGGTGCGGAAAAATGCAAGAATAAAAGAAAAACCGCCACATAATTCAGCAGACTCTAATCATCAGAGTTTACTGAACAAAACAAAAGAAAATATAAAGCACAATTTCACTATTATTTAGTTATTCAAGACAAACTTGTTCGTCATTCCACTTATTATTTATATTACTGAGACAGTTCGGGGGAATATCTATAGAAATTGGAAACTTCTGATTTCCATAGAACGAAATAAGGAAAATACGAGAAAGCCAAGGCAGATCATACACGTTTGGACGTAACGCCATTGGTAATCACGTGATCTATGACCAAGCAGAAGATTCAAATCCAGACACTGAAGAGGCAACTTGGGACAGAGCTGGGGTGAAGCAGCTGCTATTTCCAGGCTGTGCGCCTGTGTGACTGATAACTCCCAGCACATGGATCGAAACATTGTCTACGATATTTTATAAAAGGCTTGTGTATTTAGAATATGTTGTTCTTTTATTGATAGATATTTTGAACTGTTTTAGTGTAAGATTAACATCATTTGGTAGAAATTATTTCCGAGTACTAATTCGGTGTTGAATTAAAATACGTCTCTTGGATTGGGCTATCTGACCTTTAATGGAGTTCTAGTACTATATATATATATATATATATATATATATATATATATATATATATATATATATATCTGAGCCTTAATTCCAAAGGGCACATAGAGCCTCCGAAAGGGTTTTTCACAAATGCCTGTCCTTTGTCGTTTTTTCCGCTCTTGCCCAGGTAAGCCCTCTAATGCTCATCATCCTCTCTGTTGTACTTCTCCATGCCTCTTTTGGTCTACCCTTACTTCTGCTCCCCTATGCTGTCCATCATAGTGGTATTTTTGGTAATGAGTTGTCAGTCATTCGGAGCACACGTCCACATGTCTATATTTATGTCTACATTAGATATTGTCTATTAATTTAAAGGAAGTTGTAGAGCCCAGTATTTCGATGCTTTCGTTTACCAAATATGGAGAAATAAGTTATTCTACATTGGAATAGGGACCGCATGTTGTCGAGATTAGGTGACTTTTAACTAAAATTATTATATGTAAACGCTTCCTAGCTTAGGAGGATACTGATGCATTAAGCTGTAAGATTTATTTAATGAAATCTAAAGTAGTTGTTTATTTTGTTTCCAACTTCGGGATGTAGAACGCATAAAGCAACTTACAGTTGTCTGTTCTGTATGATTTGATGGTTGGATCATCATGTTTGGTTTTATGAAGAAGTTTGGTTTTGCTGAGGAGATAATGTTCTGTTTAGAGGAAAATATCGAGGTGTTTTGATATTAGGAAAAGACATCGATGTTCTAAGGAGGAAATAACTCACGCTCTTGAGAACGATAACCATTTTTTGATGAGGATGTTATTAAGCATATGCTTTAGGAACTGGTTAGGAACTGTCATTTCAGAATTATACAGAATTATGAACAGTTAGTTTCCTGTGTTTCATCAAGAGTTTATAGCTAAATTAGGGGCAGCTCTGTGTAAACTCACAAAAAAACCTTGTTGGCCTTGGCAGCAATCCTTTGTATTTCATGTTACTGTCTTATTAATTTTTTTTTTTAGGTGGAGCGCATGAGACAATGAGTCTGCTTTGGGCTATGACACGGGTAGGAATAGAAGGTTACACAGCTGTTTTGAGTAACGGACGCAACAGTATGTAAAAATCCTCAGCTTCTAGAAGAAGTCACAAGCCGTCAGTCCTTGTCCTGCTATCTGTCCTGTCTCCAAAACCCCACAACCGCAGCCACTCGTGGGAATCACGACAGCGACAACCACACGTTCATTCAGCACATCATCTCAATCTCTATCTCAGAATTATCATCTTTCCCCTAGCTCCAAACCACCACAAAATGACGTCGTCGGTAGGATCATGCAAGATAGTCCAGAACTCTATAACCGCAGTTTCACCATCATCTGTTTTTATGACTAAACTGCTGGAACGTTCAGTATAGTTTATCATTAAATTTTCAATGTGTTACTGCCTCACAGTGCTTCCCTCTTATCTCTGTGTAAGTGTCCCAGTAAGCGTCTCTGTCATTCAGTCGCTTCTTTTTTGCTGTTAACTCATTTGGAACTACGAGCACGATTTTCTGTGCAACCGATGCAGTGAAGAAATGAAACAGATCGTTGTGTCGAATGGGGAGTGGTTTACGGCGGCTATCTTTTTTATGCTGAATGGATCTTAACAGTAGAAGAGGAACAATGATTCTTTAGCAGACTCCACCGTCCTGGAAGCAGCAGCCATTCTTGCAGAGTGTAGCGATTTGTCAGTGACTATCACATTGTTTGCAGTCTTACAGTTTCTTTTTTTATATTTACATGCCATTTTTTAACATAGAAAATATTTGTTTAATTTAGATAATTATTTCCAGGTCCTCAGTTAATCATGTTGCCAGTTTGAGATTTTCAGATATTTGTTAAACGCTGTTCATCAGTTTAACACCATGTCTAAGTTATACGGATCTTCATTGTTTCATTTTATTTCGAATATATCTTTCCATTTATTCATTAATGTGCATTTGTTGATTATATCTTTGACATATGGAGACGAATAAATTATTTTTGTTATTTTGTTTTATTTTCCCCAAATTGATTCATAAATTATATATTAATTTGCCGCTTAAAAAAATCACTTTCACACAGAGTGTTATCTTCCAGAACCTTTCTCATATCATGAAACAGATAGTATGATAACAGTTATAACGAGAATCAACTTAAAAAGTACGTGGTACGAACTTAATGGAAAATTTATTTTATGCAACTGTATTAACTAATAAAGAAATAGGGAAACGCATGTGGCCAGAAAGAAATGTATATGATATGTGGATTATTTTAACTATTAGATAATCCGCAACTAATACATTTGTTTCTGTACAGCCACCTCAACTTTGTTTCTATGACAGCCACCTCTTAACTTCTGGGACAATAAAATACATGAAAGTAGCCAGAACATTTATAATGAACTGGGAACTGTTTTTATCTAAGGACAATTACTGATAAAATATTTACTCAGCCTCATCACTTGTCAGCACGTGTCACAAATTTGAGGATCACTTCATGAAAAGTTCGCCTATATTGTGAACTCATTGTGTAATACAGGAAGATGTTGACGCTGGAGTTCATGCACTGGAAACAAAATGCAACAGACCACATGGCAGAAGATATGTTAATATACTTTCCCCTTATGCTGAGTTCGACTCCAACAAAGAATTGTTAAAGAAATGAGAGCACCAGGGAGGTAGCAAATAAAAAGAACACAAGCTATCAACACAACCATTTTCACCGTCCTCTGTTCTTTAGAAGATATAGATCCACGCTTATCCTGACTTGATGTTGCATCTTTGCGCCATTTAGATGACATCCTGAGTTTAAACACCAAGAGCGTTGTAAAAATGAAGACGCCGAAGAATGAGATAGCGTTAAACATTGAATGTAAAGCGAAGCATAGGCCTTCAACATTTGGTCTACTGCTTGTATGAAGTAGTCCATATATAGTTTTATTCCTTTCAGGGACAAATCTCCAGCCAAGGTAAGAAGTCATATATTCTGGGATAAGAGACACTATATTGGCAATGTAGATAAAGATCAGGATTAATACAGTTCTTTGAGAATTTAAAACTTCTTTCACCTTCAGCGGCAATGCAATACAAAGATATCTTTCAGCTGTAATGTAAAGAGTAATGAAAGTCGTGATTTGACAGAAACAACCAAATGGCCAACCAGCTGAAAGATACATCACTTCAATAGGTACCCACTCTACCCCATAATCTGGCAGTAGAGGGTTCATGCAGATAGACGTCATGACTAAAGAAAGAAGACAACACAGGTCAGAGATGGCGAGCCCAAGAAACGCTATATTGGAAGTATTACTGAATCCTTGTTTGTGGAAGATAATAATGTTGATAACATTTGCTGAGATCCCAAAGAGACTGAGTATTCCAGAGAGGATGACATAATTGAGAACTTCAAATACAGCTCTCACTTCGTCACTGAGATCTTCCATGAAGCGTCTGCTTTCTCTAAACCTGTTGAAATCAAATTTTGAAATAAAAAATAAAATATGTTGCATTGTTGAATCCTGGAATATGAAAAATCGTTACTATTATACCTGAGAAAAAATCCTGCAGTATGGCGCTCTAAATTTTGAAAAAGGCAGAATTGGAAAAAAGCATACAATCTGAAAAGAAAAAAATATAATTTCTCAGAGAACTTGTAGAACATAAAAATCTAAAACTAGATAAAGTAATAAGTGATGAAACGAAAAACTGTGTGATCAAACAAGGATCAGTCAGAAGTTAATCTGAATGTTATTGAAAAACTCAAAGGATAAAGAAACCAAGAGAGACAAAGCGAGAAAGAGTCTGTTTGTGTGCTAGTAAGAGAGACAAAGAAAAAGATATGTCAATGAATGTTTTGTTTCAATACAGATAAGTATAATAATGAATTTGATCAAGATATTCATAATCGTTAGAAAATATTATACTTATAATGCAATTAAAGTCTGCATTAACAAAAACTATTCTTTTCTTAGTACTTCGAAATATCCATGAATAATAATTTAAAATATTAGTTTAATTGCACTGAGATATAAATTTTAAAGTGTACATTTAGTTTAAAACAGTCGTCAGAAACATAGTTTAGCTCAAAGTGTAGCCCATCATGATCCAGATTATGACAAAATTACTTGCCTAGCCCTTTTTTCTAAGCTCTGTTATATTTTTATATAACACTTTCAAACGCAAAGCTGCACATTTATACATTGTTGTTCATATAATTTGTATTATTATTTGTTATTATAAAAAACTAGTCAACTTTCTATCTTAATCACTATTTTTAAAAACTAACTCTGTGCACTAATAAATTCAGTGACAAGATTGCGCATGCATCTGGCGTCCTGTTATTTAGGTTTAGGGTTTCGAAAAGCTGTCTAAGTCGTAAAAGAGTTAAGGGAGAACTCTCAGCTGTGATGAAAGCTCTTACGGCAACAGCGCAAAATATTATGAACATCTGTCAGGTAAAGCCAAAACTTCTCGCCCTTTTGTGGTTGAACTTACAAGGTGAAAGATTAGATCAGTTTTCAGATACTTCATTATAATAAATCTCAGATACATGCAGAAAGTGACAGAAATCGATCATAATTCGCAACTTTTCAAGACTGTAGATCTCTAATCACGACAACGACAAGAAAAGTCGCCTTGACCTGAGGTTTACACTTAGACATTTCATGTTTTTCGATATGTCTACAAAATGGGATAAAATAATTGTGTCTTACAATTTTCAAAGTAATCAGTTTTTGTTTTACCATATTAAATGAAATATTGAAACTAATAACTGTGCATTCAACAATTGTGTTGCTAGATTTGGATTTTCTTTGTTATAGTTTCTAGTGTATATGTACTTAACGAAATGTTGGGCTAACAGTACACAGATTCAGAAATGAAAATTTATTCAATTCACTTACAACATCTCGTGTCTCGTCTTTATTGTTAATGACAGACCAATATAGGATGAAAATTATATCTGTGTCACGAAACACCGCCGGGTTCGTAGCTAGGCTACGTTCAAATTGCTTCAAATTTCAGAAGTCAAGTTCAATTATGGAGCAATTTGTATCTGTCAGATTTCCTGAGTAGCTGGGAATTTCCATCAATATCATTTACACTCGGCCACCGATCGATTGCTGTTTCCTGTCAGTTTGTAATTTCAAAATGTTTAAAGTTTGTCACTGGTCCCGTTTGAAGTAATATATATTTCAGTAAGATAAATGGTTGTTTCTGTCAAATCATGATTTACATTAATCATTCTTCAAATCTGTATACTAAGCCGCTAAATGAAAAAGAATATCTACCTTTGAATAGACTAAATTGTTTTGCGGAGCAGAAACAAAATGGCGGTTGCTGAAGTTTCGTTTCGACAAAGGGCTGTTATTGAGTTCCTCGTTAAAGAGAAAATCCCCGCTGCTGAAATTCACCGAAGACTTCAACTTGCTTATGGAGATGCGTGTATGGGAGCTAGCAATAGTAAGTGTGGGTGAAGCATTTCAAAGATGGAAACACGAGCATCATTAAACAAGACAGAGGTGCCACATTATCTGAAATCACTGTAATTCTTAGAATATGACACAATGCAGATAGGAAATGATTGAAACCCTACGCTATAGAAAAGTGTGTGCCCGCTGGGTCTCACGTTTGTTGACTGAAGATCAAAAAGCTTTGAGGAAAACCGGACAACTGAGGAAATTCAGGAAATAGGTTTGAAAATTCTCCCACACCCTGCCAATAGCCCCGAATTGGCACCCAATGATTACCTTCTTTTCGGTTTAGTGAAAGAACAAATGCGAGGCCATCACTACGACACAGAAGAGAACGTCCAGAAAGCAGTGCGTCTGTGCCTTCGGTCAGTTGGAACGGAATTCTACCAGGAGGGTATTTTCAAACTTGCAGAGCGATGGATAAAATGTGAGCAGAGAAATGGAGATTATGTTGAAAAATGAAGAAAATGATGCAGATTAAGGCATTTATATTTTCTCTATCTATACATTCTGATTAAAAAAAAAACTTTGCTCACAACTTTCGATATGACCCTCGTATTGTTATGGCATTCACTGATGTCGTTGTTGCAATAAACTTTTTCATTATCAAATATCGAAAGATTTAGTAACTGATGTGAAGCACAACATCGAGTCAAAGTCAAAACAAATGATTGTTTATTGAACTGATAAGACGATAAATGGATTGTGATGACAAATTTTCATTCTATATTGCAGCTGATTTCGTGAAAATGGGTAATAATAACATAGCTGTCTTAGAATGTTGTATTGTATTTCGTCTTTTTTGTGCTAGTATTTATAAAATGTCGTGAAACTAAACTGCAAACACAAACAAAGCATTCATGAAGTACAGACAAAAGTAACGAAAATAATATTTTTTAATATTTCAAGACCTTAATACACAGTGAAAGGCATTCATGACGCCCGTCTAAAAATAAGAATATTGGTAGTTAATACAAATACACCTTTCTAGCAAATGGTGAATAAACTAGACGATTCTCAGGCGAAAAATGTTAGCCTTACAAGTTATTATTTCTTATATCGAATGAACGAGTGATCGACTGATACCGAGGCACAGTTGAAGATCAAAGGTAGACAGAAGTACGTGGTATAGTTTTACAAGAAAATAGAAGATGGGAGGAAAGTGATCAATGAACCAGGCTGACGGGAAGTAACATGAGTACTTATAAATCAAAAGCATGCAACAATCAAATATTTCAGCTAATGCCTTTCTCAAGGATCAAATACAAAAATAGATGAAAAATAAACATTTAGTTTTTTTTATCCTCCTTGTAAGAAATACAGACATATAATGCATTCAGATAGGTGAAGGTAAGCACAGAGAGGAAGCAGGTTAATGTTGAGAAATGAGATAATGGTACGAAGGCAGAAAATTACCAGATTGTAAATAACAACTCACTACCATAAATAGCACTAAGATGGACACCACAGTGGAACAGAAGTAAGGGTAGACCAAAAGAGACATGGAGAAGAACAACAGAGAGGATGTTGAGCAATTGAGGGCTCAGCTTGGCAAGGGCAGAAAAAAGGCAAAGGACAGGCATTTGTGGAAAACCCTTGCGGAAGCCCCATGTGCCCTGTGCACTTAAGGTTCAGAGAGAGAGAGAGAGAAATAACATGGCGTCATGCTCCAGATGATCCCAGCTTGCTCTCATCGGATAACTGTGGCCTAAACAAAATCCTCCCAGACGGCCCAGATAATAAAAATGAGAAAAAAATATGGGGGAAGATGAAAGATTTAAAATAAATAGAGATCACTGAAAGGGCAAGACTACTGTCTTAGACAAGGAAGCTATTAAAACTCATGCTTCTTAAGAAAAAAAGATGGAAAGGGCTGGGGAAAGAAAGTATAATCCCAAACAGCGAGAATGAGAAAATACAGCGAGGTGAGCGAGAGTATGGCTAAGATAATAAAACTAAACATCAATAGCAGAGATAGAATGAATAAGTAGAAATGTAAAGTAGATATTTAAAAAGCCGAATTTGTGTTACTTCCAGAAGGATAGAGGCGACAAACCTGGAAAATAAGGTGCTGTCCCAGAGCTTTCCGAGATTGTTCATCCGAAGAATAAGAACGAACTGAGGTAACAGAAATGTCCTGTTTTTCCTGGTGGTCTCCTTGACGTAAGTGCTTGGCGACCGGTTTCGGTTGTTCCTTTTTGATTATGTTGTTCCCCATGTGTTCAAATTTAACAAGGTTAAAAACTGTCAAGGTTAAACAAGAAGGATAACCAATAAATTAAATTATGTATAAATAAGAAATTATGACCAGTAATTCCACTACGGAAATTATTTTACAATTTATGAACAAAAACTCCAGTACGGCAAAATTATAATACAACAGGTAGTGCTTTATCGCTGGAGCATCTTGCACAAAAATGCTCAGTTTGAAAGGCTATTCCGGTGGCATCTATGGAATTTGGAATCCAATAAATTTTTTTCCAGGAAAATATATTGAGAAGAAGTGCACTGTATGCTTAGTGATTGTCCATCACGTACATTACGACATAATTCCAAGAATTATCACTAGGCGGCATCATATATTGTGTTGCGCTAATCTCACGCATACATTACTCAGGTTATCACAGACCCAGCACGATATTGAAATCCAAATTTCAGAGACAATCTTCCCACTGAAAACAGGACATGGAAGGCTGAGACAAGATACACTAGCTTTCACAAAAACATTGTAATTAATCAGAGCAATCTATCTATAAGAACTGCCAAGAACCGTGACTGAATTATTTTTCATGCTTATAATTCAAATTTGTTTATAATTCAACTTTGTTTATAATTCAGCTTCGTGAAATGAGCAGCTTGTCTTCACAAGTTCTTACATAGCAAAAGAAAGATAAATAAATCCAGCACTCCTTTGTTCAGGAAACATTTGAACGGGCTAAGTATTTCCTAAATTGATGACAACTGACAAAACAAACAAGACAGCTGAAATATGTATAAATGAGGAAAAACTGGAAGAAGTGGAGAGTTTTGGATATCTTGGATCACTACTAATAATGGAGATACACTGAGGGAAATTAAAAGGAGGACATCTATCGCTCTTCAGAAAGTAAAATAACTAAAGAATCTGTGGAGAGGAACAGACATAACCACAAAAATAAGATTTTTAAGCGCATGTATCTTTCCCATCGCAACATATGCCTGTGAGACCTGGACACTTAACTTCTTCTTCTTCTTCTTCTTCGTTCGCTTCTACCACCAAGACCGCCCCGTGATCCTACTGAATTTACTCCCTTGGTCCTCTATAGGTCCCGTGGTTCCCCTGTGGTCCCGGAAAGGACCACACGAGATCCCCGAGAGGATCACAAGAGGTTTAGAGTATAGCAGGGCTTGAGCCTGTATTCTTGGTGGGTCTCTGAAGCGGAACTGCGTGACAATGTGGTTTTCGTTGCACCAGTTTAATCTAGAGTTGGACTTTCTCACCGGAAAACCTCGACGTGTTTTGGGATACCCGTGCTCCACGATGGGTGAAAGGTGGTTGGCCCTCCATTCCGGCGTTGGACTTTCTCACCGGAAAAATCTCGCGTGATTAGGATACGCATACATCCTCGCCGGTGAGAGGTGGTTGCCTTTCTAGACTGCACTGTTCCAGTGTCTCCGACTTCAACATTTTGTGGTCGTGGCCGCTATCCTTCCTAGTAAGGACTAGGACGGAGCTTTTGCCCAGAAGAACGAATCCTCGCCACTAGTGACTTCCAACCCAAGGTTGAGCCTGTTTATGCATATTATCCCAGTATGGGCGTGTTTAGGACGTGACCGACCTCTAGAGCCGAAGTACCGTGACTTGAGTAGCCATCAAGTTTCACCCCTGGTTTAAGCCGGTTTAGCCATATTTCACCAGTATGAGTGTAGAACGGACGTGACCGCCCTCTAGAGCAGAGGTGCCATGGTATAAGTATCTCTCGCTGCGAGACTACTGGACATACCGACTAAGCTTCAGTTTATGTTTTCCATCACCTTTTCACATCGGCGCCGCACGGCAACCCTGATTGCTTTTCCTCATTTTCTTCATTGGCCGGAAGGAGTATCGCTCCACACGAGGCATCCGAAGAGTCTCGCCAGCAGCGTTTTAACCCCTGGGTTAAGCCGATTCAGGCAATTCGCCCGGTATTAGTGTACATGGGACATGGCCGACCTCCAGAGCAGAGGTGCCGTGACTTGAGTAGTCCTGACCTCGAGACTAATGAATTATTCACTTACTCCTTTCTTTAACCTTTTCCACGGTGCCACACGGCAACCCATAATCGCATCTTTCTTCACTGGCCGGGTGAGTCCCACTCCACCCACGGCTGCTAAAGTATCTCGCCAGCAGCGAGACACTTAACAAAATAGCTGAGAAACACATACATGCCTTTCAGTGTAAATGCTACAGAAAAGTTCTTCAAGTATCATGGACACAAAAAAAGAACAAATATATCCATACTACAAGAACTTAATATTGAAGAAGACTAGCTAGTAAACAGGATTAAAGAGAGAAAACTGAAATATTTTGGACACATTAAACGTCATGATAATGTAGAGAATACCGTCTTGGAAGAGAACATAATGGGAAAAAGAAAGAGAGGTAGACCAAAGCGAAGATGGCTGCAGGACATCGTTGATGATCTGCAAATAGATGCATCAGCAGCAGGCCATCTTGCTCACAACCAAGAGGCCTATAGGAGTGCTGTTAGGGATACAAAGTTCGGCATGGGACATGCAAATTAATGAATGAAGTATTTTCTAGTCGTCGACAAAACTGGTTCTTTCCAGCGTTCACTGAGACCTGTCTTTCAGTCTGATTGTTCTCTTTTGCACAAAATGACTGCAATATAGGTGCATATTGTCACCCTACTTATTTAACTTGTATACTGAACATATAATGAGGAATGTTAGAGAAGATGTAGACAAAGAATATTACGATACCATAACAATTGGAGGTTGTGAAGTACCAGAGATTTGATATGCTGATGACACAGTGTTACTATCCACAACAGAAAAAGGAATGGAAAAACTAATTATGTCAGTCCGTAAAAACAGCGAAGAGCAGAACCTCTATCTCAATGCAAAGAAAACTAAATTGATGACAACTGACAAAACAAACAAGGCAGCTGAAATATATATCAATGAGGAAAAATTGGAAGAAGTGGAGAGTTTTGAATATCTTGGATCACTGCTAACTAATAATGGAGATACAGTGATAGAAATTAAAAGGAGGACATCTATTGCTCTTCAGAAAGTAAAACAAATAAAGAATGTGTGGAGAGGAGCAGACAGAACTACAAAAATAAGATTTTTAAGGTCATGCATCTTTCCCATCGCAACATATGCCTGTAAGACGTGGACACTTAAAAAAACATAAATGCCTTTGAATGTAAATGCTACGGAAGAGTTATCCAAATAGCGTGGACACAAAAAAGAACAAATATATCTATAATACAAGAGCTTAATATTAAAGAAGGCTGGCTAGTAAAGAGGATGAAAGAGAGAAAACTGAAATATTTTGGACACATTAAACGTCATGATAATTTAGAGAAGACCATATTGGAAGGATACATAATGGGGAAAAGAAAAAGAGGAAGACCAAAACGAAGATGGCTGCAAGAAATCGTTGACGATCTGCAAATGGACGCAGCAGCAGCAGGTCATCTTGCTCACAAACCGAGAGACCTACAGGAGTGCTGTTTGGGAGGCACAGTTCCGCAAGGGACATGCAAATGAAAGAATGAATAGGTGAGTATAATGAAGTACAAGTAGATATGGCTGTACAGCCGAATTTTTTAAAAAATGGAACAAATGGTAGAACAATCAGAGCAGATAACATGACGAGCACACAGAAATTAAAAATAAAATTGTAACTGAGATTTACGTTCCAGGGATTTCGATATTTTCAATCTAAAAATTAAAGTCACTGAAGAGCAAGGTGTTGGATATATCATTTTATCTGAAATAAAATGAAATTTTAAAGACATTGGGCGCTCTTTAAAAACATTATAACCAGTGATCTAAAATAAGATGAACCTAATTTTTTTTTTTATAATTGACATATTAGTTTAGAAAATGAAAACTGCTGCAATCTAACCACGATCGACCAAGATGATTAAAAACATTTCACACGTGATATTATTATTGCTTCAGCATGTTGCTGCTTAGTCTAATCCTTTAGTTTTAGGCAGTTTAACAATCCTGTTTTCTAGTTAGTTTCTGCACACTACTCTCACATCCCGCTATCAGAACAGTTTGGGTCCGGTTTAACATCATTTTCGATGTTTACACTTTAAAACTGAGGGTGGGGCTTGGCAAATGTTTGCCCTGTTTAATGTGACATGCGCTGAAATGAAATATTTTCAGAATTCGCCACGATGGTACAAAAACAAAACGGCTTACAAATTCTATGATTAATATTTTTTTAACGTTAATGAGATTATATGTAGAAAACAGAAATGTATAATGAGATTTGTAGCACATGTACCTGTGAAGATTTCGTTGCCTCTACCGATTTATTTTACTACGCTTTTCCGTAGGAAGCGTTAACACATTTATACTCTTTATCTAGTGATTTATTTGTATTTCTTGTTGTGTGGTAATAAAATCTGTTCTTGTGAATAACTGCTGTTATAACATTAGTGGAGGGGAGTTAAGCAAGTTAAGTGTTAGCATTCTTAGTTATTCCCCTTTATGTATCAGCGTCCATGCCACTAATACAACATAAAACAAGAATTTAAACTCATGTTAAGAGCATGAGAACTGAGGGGAAAATGTGGAGTCTTTAGGTAACACATTAGACTATTTGAACTCTGGGGAGGGGGGGGGGTTATAGGAGGGGGATGCGTTACGATAGGAGATAGAGAAGGATAAGATATAAAATGGAATGATACGATAGGAGATAGAGAAGGATAGGAAATAGAATGGAATGATATGATAGGAGATAGAGAAGGATAAGATATAAAATGGAATGATACGATAGGAGATAGAGAAGGATAAGATATAAAATGGAATGATACGATAGGAGATAGAGAAGGATAAGATATAAAATGGAATGATACGATAGGAGATAGAGAAGGATAGGATATAGAATGGAAAATATACGACAGGAGATAGAGAAGGATAGGATATAGAATGGAATGATACAATAGAAGACGATAAGATGACAGTAAAGTTTGGAAGGTCTTTATCTGCAGCAGTGATGGGAGAACGGATGTAGTTAGAGAATAAGGAGAGGGTTTGGTTTAGTTTTTGTCACCTGGGCTCGTGAAGTAAAAATTTTCTTGATCTTGTTAGGGTAGGCATAGAATAGCAACTTATATTTGATGATGCAGTTTTGTGTACTGGACATGTTCTGGAGCGTTACTGAGTATAAAATGTTGTTATAATTTGATTCCAATGGCGTGGAGCAATCAAGCCGGGAATTTCGAGATGTAATATTTTTCAGCTGTTTGGCATCATCTTCATCTTCACTTCTTCACAATTCACTTTGCCAATCAATAAATGTGGTTGATTGTTATAGCTTCCAACTAGACTTTGTCGGTTATTGAGTTGATGCTTTTGTCAGTCTCATCGAGTGATTGCCAGTTTAATCATGGTCCAGTTCTGTGACACAAATGTTCTTGTGATGAGCGACAGAATGCCTGGGTCATTGTTGTTGTCTTACTCTGCGTAGAGGGTAGTAACAGTTTGCTAACTGGTTCATCAACCAATAATCAGTTAATAAGCAATCGACAATAAGAAGCAGTACTCAAAGAAGAGAAGAGAATTACATAACAGCACATTAAAAATAGCGCTAAGAAAAGGTAGTAGAAAGCATCCCCACCTTAGTTGGCAGATCCTGCTTTAGTTGGCAGATCCTGCTTTAGTTGGCAGATCCTGCTTTAGTTTGCAGATCCTACTGTAGCTGGCAGATCCTGCTTTATTCTTACAGGCTCAATACATCTTTCTCTCAGATTTAGTTATCTATTTGTGTAACATTGCTTTCACATAATGCAATACAACAACACTGACACTACATTTAATTACATAACACATAACTCACGACACAGAACATTTAAGTATGTATTATAAATTAACAAATATATCTCATATAATCAATGAATTGAATGATATATCAAATATCAACGACGTCAGCCTCAATAAAGTACCATCATATTATAGCTTTGTTGTATAGCTTCAAAGCATTATCAAGACCACTAAAGTTTAAACATAAGCAACCATCATCCTTCATCTGAAACTGTTTCAAAACTAGGTTGATCTTTGGAACACTTTAAGGTCGTTGGCTCTACGAACCTCATGTGTCATACATAAACACAGTAACACACAATAATTAGTGTATAAGTATATAACTATACACAAAGCACTGCAGTAAAGCTGTGATACCAGAATGTATAAACTAGGAAAAATGTAGGAACAGCTTTATTACTTAACAACTACAAAGTTGTGACGTTTCAGCGTGAGCCTTAATCACACAAAAACATACAGGACGAAGAAATAGAGAGAGGAGATAAAGTATGGATTCACATGAATATCTTCCTGACATACACCGCCGGACAAGTCACACCTTACAGTTTACAGCTAAGTACTCTATTTAAACTTTTTTTTTCTTTTTAATAGTATTCATGTGAATCTATACTTTATCTCCCCTCTCTATTTCTTCGTCCTGTATGTTTTTGTATGATTAAGGCTCACGCCGAAACGTCACAACTTTGTAGTTGTTAAGTAATAAAGCTATATTCCTATATTTTTCTTAGTTTATACATCAACACAGCAAATTCAGTCAGGAAAAAATGCATTAAATCTTGTTACCTTGATTCAAAACACAGGCGGCTCCTTTCACGTAATCTGAACTAAAGTATCTGCTTATGTTCTTAGCAACTGTCTCCAGGTAAATACCAAACCTGAGACGAAAACATTTAGGTCCTGGATTCCACTATATCACGACCTTACCTTTGATACGGCCACGATTACAAGCTGCTGGCGACTAATCCGCTCTACGTGAGTGTTTGTTGTTCAGTGTAGCAGACTTATATAAAGACTAAGCTACGGGACCATCCTGTTTCAACTTGGCCTCTCTGTCCTAGAGGACAGACCTTGGTTAAAGAACATCTCTGTGCCGATGCCTGAACCTGACTATTCTCTAAACGATCTTTACTGTAAATTACAATGTTGTTTTGGTGTGTAAATACAACCAGAACAAGTTTTCAGATTCAGTCAGTCAGTCAGTCAGTCATTTGCATGTCCCTTGCGGAACAGCCTTCCAAACAGCTCTCTTGTAGGCCTCTCGGTTGTAAACAAGATGCCTTGCTACAGATGAGTCCATTCGGAAATCATCAACGATTTCTTGCAGCCATCTTCACCTTGGTCTTCCTCTCTGTCTATTTCCCATTATGTACCCTTCCAAAACTGTCTTCTCTAAGTTCTCATGACATTTAATATGGCCAAAATATTTAAGTTTTTTCTGTTTAATCTTCTTTACCAGCCAGCCTTCTTCAGTATTATGTTTTTGTAGTATGGATGTATTTGTTCATTTTTTGTGTCCATGTTACTTGAAGAACTCATCTGTAGCATTTACATTAGGCATTTATGTGTTTTTCAGCTGTTTTGTTAAGTTGTTGCTGTTTTGGTTTTTAGTATATTTTCAGAAGATAGTTTACTCTTGCTTTCGTTCCCGGCAGTGATTGTACTAGTGGTAGCCATTGTCCCTACACTGAGATCATCTGCCTACAATCATAGAATGGTGATCATAACCAACATTATCTGCCGGCTGCTCTCCCATTCCATCCACTACCTGGTCCCATGGCTTCACGTCACCCTGATCGGGGAGAGCTATACGGGTACTCCACCTTGTCCAAGTTGGACATTGCAGATGCAGAGAGCGTTGAAATACATAATTTGGATTTCCATATTCTAAACTGTAAAATGATTGATCTGATAAGAAAGAAAACAAAATAGCAACACGTGTAATTTTTATATGTTGATATTTTCAGATCCACTTCGAAAAGACAAACCCAGTGGCACAGAGGAGTACACAGATCCCCTGCTCTGTCACAAGCAAGAGGCCATCCTGCAGGCCAGCGAGAACATAAACTTTTGCATATCAAAAACATATTTAAAAACACGAACATTTGCTTCTTTTTTTTTTAAAAGAAAATAGGAGATTAAGGACAACCGTTCTAACACAAAAATTAAAGACCGTATTCAGTATCGACTAGCTTTTTGGCAATGATTTACTTTATTTTTCTTAACCAAGTTATCTTCAGTAACTACATACACTTTATTTTTCTTAACCAAGTTACCTTCAGTAACTACATACACTTTAATTTTCTTAACCAAATTATCTTCAGTAACTACATACACTTTAATTTTCTTAACCAAATTATCTTCAGTAACTACATACACTTTATTTTTCTTAACCAAGTTACCTTCAGTAACTACATACACTTTAATTTTCTTAACCAAATTATCTTCAGTAACTACATACACTTTATTTTTCTTAACCAAGTTACCTTCAGTAACTACATACACTTTATTTTTCTTAACCAAGTTACCTTCAGTAACTACTACACTTTATTTTTCTTAACCAAGTTACCTTCAGTAAATACATACACTTTATTTTTCTTAACCAAGTTACCTTCAGTAACTACATACACTTTATTTTTCTTAACCAAGTTACCTTCAGTAACTATATACATTTCATTTTTTAACCAAGTTACCTTTAGTAACAACATACACTTTATTTTTCTTAACCAATTTACTTTCAGTAACTATATGCATGTCATTCAACTGACCAGTGTTTTAGTGTTAGTAATGATGATAACAGTGGGAACCTTCGCAAGAAACTTCACAAACTGGTCTACTGAGGGCAATGATAAAGCTGACATAAATAGTCTAACTTACGGTCGAACACTGGAAACAGAGTTGAAATGATGTCCATAAAAATCCGAACGTGGCTGAAACATGAAGAAAAGGACACTGACCTGATGAAAAGCCTGCAGACACTGCGGTGGTAGAGAAGCTGATGCCAGGATGTAGATGGATGATGAACCAAGGTTCTCTTTTTTCGTATCTCAACAAGGAAGGGTAACTGGTGCTTTGTCCGGCGTCAACAAAACAATACATACAATATAATACACTTTGATTTTCTGTGGACCCCTCAACAAGTTCTATGGTTCCCCCCACCCCCTTTAAAAAAACTTTTTAAAGTACTTCACATGAGCCCCCTGGTTGAGAAACACTGTTATAGAACAGTCTTTCACGGAATTTGATTACTTAGTATGTTTGTTGCAACATGTGTCTCTGACAAAGAATGGCCCATAGGAGAGCTATTAGGGAGGCAAAATTCCGCAAGGGACAAGCAAATGACTGACTGGAACTGTAAAATAACAATCTACAAAACTATAATAAGACCAACCGTCATGTATGGATCAGAAACGTGAAGTACAACAAAGAAAGATGAACAACAATTGCAGATCTTTGAGAACAAGATCCTAGGAAGAATCTTTGTGCGCACAAAGGATACCAACAGTGGAGAATGAAGAGCTAGAAAGAACACTGAACTGAACAGTTTATTTAAATCCCAAAGAATTATACATGTCTTGAAACTGAACAGATTACACTGGCTCTGCCATGTAGAAAGAATGAAAGAGAACAGACAAACCAAAATTATGTGTGCAAGTATGCACAAGAGATGAGGGAAACAAGACCAATGGGTAGACCAAAACAGAAATGAAAAGATAACATAGAAGAGGATATAAAAGAAACTGGTGCCACCAACTAGAGAGAGAAGATTAGGAATAGAGTGGAATGGAGGCGATCTTTATATGCAGCAATGAGCCCAAAAGCTGAAGAAGTAGAAAAGAAAGAAAAGAACAACAACAACAACAACAAATAATAATTGTTGCTGTTTCAGGTGCTAAACAGTGAGCCAAGTGTAGCAATTAAAAGGTTTTAATTAGGAGTAATAATTGTCGGTTAGTTCATATGTTATATTGTAGTTTATTTGTATAGTTGGAAGTGATTAATAAGACTACACATTGACACGTTACACAAGATGAAAAGAACACAATAAAACAACTCTTCCTTAAATAATTATGGGCCTATTGCTGTTGATTACAAGATTACACAGTTAGCAAAATAAACCAATGAATCATCAATTTACATTATAATCAACATATATCACTGTAATAAATTTTCTAAATATGTATGTTCGATTCAGATTGTAATAAAACGTAAGTAACTGGTAAGATTATATTCAAAATACATATGCATAAAATCAGTAATATAGAATTAAGTGCACATAAAAACACACTTGCACATTACAAAAAAAAAGAATATCAGAATATTACATAGAACAATTACACCTGCATTGAGTTATGATTATGCATTACCATTCATAACACAATCCTAACACAATGGTTACCTAAGTGGATCGGGATTTGATCGAGGGAGTCCACAGTACAGCTTGCATTCATCCACACCACATAATAAAAACCCATACTAACCTAGTACATATTGGTTCCCATCTGACGAATAAAATTTCTCACTCACGCTAGAACAATAACATGGCTCACCCGATCGCTGGCCTCATACGTGCTCAGCTTACAAAATCCCGACCCATTAAAATTCTACCATCTTTTCTTCTCGTTATATACTTGGCCAGAGACGGGCCTCTCAGAATTGCACACTTCCGGTACTAGCCTGTCTCTGACCATTTTCTAAGCTCTAGGGTTGCCAATCAACCCAGGTAACTATGAACTTAATCTACTCCCTACACCAGTGTCTACAACGAAATTTGTAGTTTACTCTATATTCTAGTGGTAGCTCTATATTGCTATCTATATCAATGATCTTCCACTTCATCTTAAACACTCTTCTTGTGACCTTTTTGCCGATGATTGCACAATCTACACCAGTGACTACGATTGTGTTAATCTAGAATCAACTCTTCAGGTCGAGTTATACAATTTAATTGGATGGAGCAAAAATAATGGCATGATTATAAACACCGATAAAACAAAATCAGTGCTCATAACAACAAGACAGAAACTACAAAACGCAACAAAAACAACACTTCGGCTCTGTACAGAAACATCACAGATAGAAAACGTTAGCGAGCACAAAACACTAGGTCTTATTATTGACCAACATCTGACCTGGAACTCTCATGTGCAATGTCTAACAAAACTCATCGCACAAAAAGTATACCAATTAGCTAAAATTAAGCACTTCATAGATCAAGACACTAGGAAGACATACTACATAGCTCATATACAAACACATTTAGACTACTGCTCAACAGTTTGGGATGGTTGCTCAGTGTCAAATACAAAAAGGCTTTGCTCTCTCCAAAAGCGAGCAGTAAAGCTTATTAGTGACAAAGATCAAGCACAATCAACTAATCATCACAAACGTATCAAAATACTACCTCTTAAGAACAGGTTCCTCTTCAACAAGGCCAAGTTAGTACATCAAATTCTTTCACGGCATGCCCCGCCTTATCTATGGAACCTGTTTAAATTTAACCCAAAGTGCAGCCAACGCTTGAACAACATATGTCTTCCAAAACCTAGACTTGATCTTTACAAGAAAAGCTTTAGTTATTCTGCTGCTCATCTTTGGAATACCCTCCCATCCTATATAAAAAATATAAATTATACTCCTTCCTACAACTACAAGCTTTCCCAATATCTATTTGATGTCGACTACATGCCTCCATGAATTATAAAACTTAAAAGTTATCTTAAGCTGCTCTTACAGACACCGAATACAATTAATTGTTTTCTGAATAGTCCCGAAAATTTTGTTTAGTAGATAGTCATTTATAATGTATATAGTTATTTCTGTACTGAGTGAATGTGTAAGAGCGAAACGTAAATGTTATATTTTATATTTTATATTTATATTTTATTTTATGTCTCTCAGCTTCAATGTTAGTTATGTTTGTTATATGAACAGCATATTTGTAGAATGTCTGGAATAGAGTGAAAGATGTATGATAAAGGGCAGAATGTCAGACGGGCCTGCGTGCCCAATTCTTAACCCTTTTGAAATAAAGATCAATCAATCAATCAATCAATCAATCTATTGTTTGCCTAACAGACAGGAACTCTTGTATGTTTTGATTGTGTATGGAAGTCTTTGAGATTCTTATTTTGTTCTAACTCTCTTTTCAATGAAGGTGGAAAGAGATGATTGGTTCTGTTTTATTTTTTTTTTAATGCAAATATAGAGGGAAATGAGAATTTCTGTCTTTCAATCTCTGTACACACGAGTACATATTATCTACAGAAAGAGCAGAAAGAAGTCTCGTGAAAAAATGACTGCATATAAATCGAAGATAGATGAATTAAGTACTGCGGTACAACTGATTTAAACAGAGTAGAGATAGTCAGTTATATGGCACATTTTAAAAAAAATAATAAAAAGAAAGAAAGATGTGAAGGAATGGCAAAAGTGGCAATGAGGTGAGTACTTTAAAACAAGCATTAAAAAGCAATATATCGGCGATATTCCTTCATCAAGGAAGACGGAAGCAACGGAAAAAGAAAATAACCACAGAAAAAACACGTTGCCTGGCTGAGATTATCACTAGATAGAGTCAGATGAGAACTATAAAAATATTATAAAACAACGCATTTGACTGAATAATTTGAGGTCAGAAATAATAGCTCAGGGGCCAATCTTGTGGACCATATTGACCAGTTACGCAATATCTCATTCTCCACATGAAGCAGATGAAAACAACTTGTTGGGAGGGGAAGGACTCTGTCATTTGCAGATGATATTCTGGTGTAGCTACAGGGAAGAGACAGACAGCACACTGCCTATGCACTAACGCGGACTTGATAGCATTTCCTCCTAGTGTGTCGTTTCTAGAGAGAAAGTTGAACGCTGGACACAGCTGGAGATTATGACACTGACCAATGAAAACCTAGCTTTTTAGAGTGTGTAGCGTACAGAAGCTGCTTAATTATTAAGTCAATTTACTTCTTTTGTACCACAACAAGGGCTTATAAAAAAAAACGTGATATGCCAGTCATGAGATTGGGTGCGAGTTTAGGATTGAATTAATTGTAAATGTGTTCGTTGGTTCATGTGTGCACAAAAAGAAGTGGACAAACAGGATTCAGGTCTAGGAGTCCAGGTCGTGGTCGATTACTATTGAATGGTCATTCGGAGATTGATCGCGGTTGAGGGAGCTTCGTTGTCCTGGAGTGCTAGGATAAGTGATTGTACCTGTTTTCTTTTTCATTTCAATGAAGTTAAAATATAGAAGCACAGTTCCGTGATGTATTAAGAAAGTAGTCTTTAAAGCATTGAACTCAACCAGCGACACTGGACATTTGCATGTGTAGATCCTTGTGTTGTGGAGCAAAGAGTGATGTGTTGTATAAATTGTACAATATATTAGGAGTTTAAATTAGGGTGCATCTAGATATGAAATGAATCATTGTAAAAATGCCATGTTGTTTTTATACCTGTTAAAATTAGTGCAATTTTGTATACATATGATGAGGTCCATCAGGGTTGCCTTACTTATTTAACTTGTATACTGAAAATATAATGAGGAATGTTAGAGAAGATGTAGACAAAGAATATTACGATGACATAACAAGTGGAGGTTATGAAATACCAGAGATTAGACATGCTGATGACACTGTCCACAACACAAAAAGGAATGGAAAAACGAATTATGTCACATAGTAAAAATAGTAAAGAGCAAAGCTTTTATCTTAATTCGAAGAAAATTAAATTGATAACAACTGACAAAACAAATAAAGCAGCTGAAATATATATCAATGAGGAAAAATGTGAAGAGGTGAAGAGTTTTTAATATACTGGATTATTCCTAACTAATAATGGAGATAAAATGAGGGAAATTAAAAGAAGGCACCTATCGCTCTTCAGAAAATAGAACAACTAAAGAAGCTGTGGAGATGAACAGACAGAACAACAAAAATAAGATTTTTAAAGGCATGCATCTTTCCCATCGGAAAATGTGCCTGTGAGACCTGAGCACTTAACAAAACAGCTGAGAAACACATAAATGCTTTTGAATATAAATGCTACAGAAGAGTCCTTCAAATATCATGGACACAAAAAAAATGCATCCATACTACAAGAATTTAATACTGAAAAAGATAGGCTTGTAAAGAAGATTAAACAGAGAAAACTTAAATATTTTGGACATATTAAACGTCATGAGAATTTAGAGAAGAAAATTTTGGAAGGGTACATAATGGGAAAAAGAAAGAGAAGAAGACCAAGGCGAAGACGGCTGCAAGACATCGTTGACGATCTGCGAATAGATGCATCAGCAGTAGGATATCTTGCGTACAACCGAGGGGCCTACAAGAGAGCTATTAGGGAGGCAAAGTTCTGCAAGGGATATGCAAATTATTGATGATTTCCTGTTTTGTTGATGATTTATTATGGGCAGTCAATGACTGGCATTCTCTACGAACTTTTTCCATGTTTTCGTAGGGTTGTAGTCAGTGGCTGCGCAACCTTGGTGCAGAAAAAAATGTACAAGTGAATATTTTTAATATGGTTTCCCTAAAAAGTGATTTTACAATTGAAGAAGTTTGGGAAAAGTGAAAGAGAAAGAATACTTTTTTTGTGTGGCTGGAAGAAATCTTTGATCCTTGAGAATTGATGAAGTCTTGAAGAGTTTTGTGTACAACATGAAACCCTGTAGGTGACAAATGAAAGGCGCAATGATTCTTTACCAGATTTCACTGCCAAGGAAACTACAACCATCCTTGCCCAGTGTGCCGATGAATCACTGACCATCACATCCTGTAACGTCTTTGTAGTTTTCATTTTCTTATTTCCATGCCATTTTGTTGAACTTAGGAAACATTCATATAATTTATGTATTTCATTCAGGCTATTCAATTATTCCTATTGCCAGTTTAAAATTTCAAATACACTTGTTAATTATTTTTGTCAGTTTAACAAAATATCTAATTGATCTTGATCTTAAATTTTCAATCATTTTATTTCGAACAAAAATACCCGTAAGTGCCTTCGTTCATACGCATCTGTGGATAATTGAATACATCGTTTATGCATGCCCACTATGTGCTTAATAACTCATTTTCGCTTTTTTCAACTTTATTTTCTATATTGTACATTTCCTTGTCTTTCTTTAAAACATGCTTTCACAAACAGTGTTATCTTTAAAAACATTACTCATATCATGAAAAAGTTCATGTGGTGAAAGTTATAAACAGAGAAAACTATAAAAGGCAAGTAAAATCATTTCATGTATCTTCATTAAATAATGAAAAAAAAATAGTTAAACAGATATCGCGGAAAGGTAGTAAAATAATTATTGTGCATGAAATATGGATTGCTTTAATATTGCAGTAATCCATCGAGTAAGAAATTTGTTTCTGTAACACCCACCTCACATTCAAAGATATTAAAATACAAGAAGGTAGCCAGCACATTTAAAATGAACTCAGAACCGTTCTTATCTTAGGACAGTTGCAGATAAAATATTTATTCAGCCTCATCACTTGTCAGCGCGTGTCACAAATTTGAGGATCACTTCATGAAAAGTTCGTCTATATTGTGAACTCATTGTGTAATACAGGAAGATGTTGACGCTGGAGTTCATGCACTGGAAACAAAATGCAACAGACCACACGGCAGAAGATATGTTAATATACTTTCCCCTTATGCTGAGTTCGACTCCAACAAAGAATATTGTTAAAGAAATTAGAGTGCTAGGGAGGTAGCCGATAAAAAGAACACAAGCTATCAACACAACCATTTTCACCGTCCTCTGTTCTTTAGAAGATATAGATCCACGCTTATCCTGACTTGATGTTGCATCTTTGCGCCATTTAGATGACATCCTGAGTTTAAACACCAAGAGCGTTGTAAAAATGAAGACGCCGAAAAATGAGATAGCGTTAAACATTGAATGTAAAGCGAAGCATAGGCCTTCAACATTTGGTCTACTGCTTGTATGAAGTAGTCCATATATAGTTTTATTCCTTTCAGGGACTAATCTCCAGCCAAGATAAGAAGTCATATATTCTGGGATAAGAGACATTATATTAACAATGTAGATAAAGATAAGAATTAATACAGTTCTTCGAGAATTTAAAATTTGTTTCACTTTCAGCGGCAATGAAATACACAGATATCTTTCAGCTGTAATGTAAAGAGTAATGCAACTCGTGATCTGACAGAAACAACCATGTGGCCAACCAGCTGAAAGATACATCACTTCAATAGGTACCCAGGCTCCACCATACTCTGGCAGCAGAGGATTCATGCAAATAGAAGCCATCACCAAAGCAACAAGACAACACAGATCAGAGATGGCGAGTCCAAGAAACGCTATATTGGAAGTATTACTGAATCCTTGTTTGTGGAAGATAATAATGTTGATAACATTTGCTGGGATCCCGAGGAAACTGAGTATTCCAGACATTATGACATAATTGAGAACCTCAAATACAGTTCGCGCTTGGTCACTTAGATCTTGCATGAAGTTACTGCTATCTCTGAACCTTGTTAAATCAAGTTCTGAAATCAAATACAAAACTACTATTATTACTGCTGATAACAGGAATCTGTTCAAATAGATGCTAATAAACGTGAGAAAAAAATCGGATTTTATTACGTATAAGAAAGGTACAAATAGAAAGAAGAAAAAAATAGAGAAAAAAGTAGAACTAAAAAAGGTTAGCTTTTGGTCTGAGAAGGAAAATGAGAGTGTCTCTGAGAAGTTAAAGACGGTTTTAAAAAAAGTAAAACTAGATAAACCAGTAGGTTTTAACATTTCAGGATCTCTTGAAGTTAAATTCTGAAATGAAATTCAAAATACTATTATGTATTACTGAGTCCAGTAATCTGTAAAGATAGACGTTATTAAATGCCAGAACAATACAGATACTTATTGCCCTTTAAAATTAACAAAATACAAATAAAAACATCTGGAATGCAGAATTGCAAAGATAATGAAATTTCAGTCTGAAAAAAAAGAGAATTTCTCAGAGAAGTTCTAGAACTTGTAACAAAACAAAACTAAAGCTAGATTAAGCAATAGTTGTTGTAACAAACAATAGTTGTTGAAACAACAACTTCATCATCATCATCATCATCATCATGTGCCATGCCGACTGGCGTTGACTATTATGCTTCTCCTGTGTACACGATCCTTCATGCAGGCCATCAGTTCAGTTGGTGATGTCTCACACCATCCCGTCAGACTGTCCAGTATCATTTCTCTTGGTCTTCCTCTTGATTTTCTTTCTTCTATTTTTCATGTTGTTATAATATTTTCAATGCCCCCTCTTCTCATTGCATGTCCTATGAAAGTACATTGTTTCTTTCTTATTTTTGTGACAAGATTTTTTTTGTCTCTCCAGCTCTTCTCATACATTCTTCATTAGTTATTTTTGCTGTCCAGGGGATTCGCAACATTCTTCTAATAAACCACATTTCTGCTGCTTCCAATGATTTTTGTGCAGACTTGCCTATTGTCCATGATTCACTTCCAAATAACAAGATAGGTTCAATATAGCATTTTAGGACTCGTTTTCTAACATTCATTGATAAGGATATGTTGGATAATATGTTTCTCATTCTCTGAAATGCAGTCTTTGCTTTGCCTATTTTGTTCCTAGTTTCTGTTCTGCATTTCCCATCTGAATTTGTTACTGCTCCAAGGTATTTGAATTTCTGCACCTGCTTTAGAATAGTTCCGTTTGAATTTATACTGCATGTTGTTGGATTCTGTTTCTTAGATATAACCATATAATCTCTGTGTTTTTTATGTTCAAAGTAAGGCCTTTCTGTTCACTTTCTTTGGCGACTTTATCCAAGAGATTTTGCAGGTCTTGTTAGTTCTCAGCTATCAGTACTGTGTTGTCAGCATACCGAAAGTCGTTAATATTGTATCCTCCAATTTTTATGCCTGATTCTTTGATGATCGTTCTTAGAATATTCTCGCTGTACAGAGAAAAACGGTCTGAGATAGTACACATCCTTGTCGCACTCCTTATTTTATAGGCTGATATTTTCCAGTTCTATTTTCCAACTCGAATTGCTGCTTCTTGCTGCCAGTATAGATGTTTTACAATCCTCAGTTCTTCGCCGTCTATATTGATGTCTTCAAGAATTTTAATAATTTCATGATGTTTCACCTTGTTGAATGCCTTGGTGTAATCAATGAAGCATAAATAGAGATCTTTCTCTACTTCTAAAGCTCTTTCTTTTAGTGTTCGTAAAGCGTAAATGGCATTGTGTGTTCCCTTTCCTTCAACAAATCCAAACTGTTCATCTGCTATTTCCATTTTTATATTTTTCCTTGTACTTCTCATAATGATTCTCAGAAGTAGCTTCGTTATGTGACATGAGAGGCTGATAGTCCGGTGGCCCACATTCCTTTGCACCTAATTCCTTTGGTACTGCTATATACACGGATTTAGGCAAGTCACTGGGCAACTAACCACTGTTGTAAATGTCATTCAGTAACTTGGTTATTATTTTTATTCCTATCTCCTCTAGCGCCTCTATTTCTTCTATTGTTATGCTATCAGGCCCAGTCGCTTTCCCTTTCATCATGTGTTTGATGGCATCTTTGATTTAATCTTCAAGTATTATTGGTCCATCACAGTTTTCAGTATCTGGTGTTAATTCTGGTCTTTCTCCTCCATATAGCTCACTGATATACTCTGTCCACCTGTCCACAATGTCTTATATTCCCATTAACATTTTATTTTCTTTTAATATCAGGGTAGAAAAAGATAAAAATGGAAATAGCAGATGAACAGTTTGGATCTGTTGAAGGAAAGGGAACACACAATGCCATTTATGCTTTACGAACACTAACAGAAAGAGCTTTAGAAGTACAGAAAGATCTCTACTTATGCTTCATTGATTACACCAAGGCATTTGACAAGGTGAAACATAATGAAATTATTAAAATGCTTGAAGACATCAATATAGACGGCAAAGACCTGAGGATTGTAAAACATCTATACTGGCAGCAAGAAGCAGCAGTTCGAGTTGAAAATAGAATTGGAAAATACCAACCTATAAAACAAGGGGTGCGACAAGGATGTGTACTATCTCCAGACCTTTTTTCTCTGTACAGCGAGAATATTCTAAGAACAATCATCACAGAACCAGGCATAAAAATTGGAGGATACAATATTAACAACCTTCGGTATGCTGACGACACAGTACTGATAGCAGAGAACCAACAAGACCTGCAAAATCTCTTGGATAAAGTCGCCAAAGAAAGTGAACAGAAAGGCCTTACTTTGAACATCAAAAAGACAGAGACTATGGTTATATCTAAGAAACAGAATCCACCAGCATGTAGTATTAAATTAAACGGAACTGTTCTAAAGCAGGTGCAGAAATTCAAATACCTTGGAGCAGGAATAACTCCAGATGGGAAATGCAGAACAGAAATTAGGAACAGAATAGGCCAAGCAAAGACTGCATTTCAGAGAATGAGAAACATATTGACCAACACATCCTTATCAATGAATGTTAGAAAACGAGTACTAAAATGCTATATTGAACCAATCTTGTTATATGGAAGTGAATCATGGACAATAGGCAAGTCTGCACAAAAATCATTGGAAGCAGCAGAAATGTGGTTTATTAGAAGAATGTTGCGAATCCCCTGGACAGCAAAAATAACTAATGAAGAATATAGGAGAAGAGCTGGAGAGACAAAAAACCTTGTCAAAAAGATAAGAGAGAGACAATGTACTTTCATAGGACATGCAATGAGAAGAGGGGGCATAGAAAATATTATAACAACAGGAAAAATAGATGGAAGAAGATCAAGAGGAAGACCAAGAGAAATGATACTGGACAGTCTGACGGGATGGTGTGAGAGGAGATCACCAACTGAGCTGATGGCCTGCATGAAGGATCGCGTACTCTGGAGAAGCATAATAGCCAACGCCAGTCGGCACGGCACATGATGATGATGATGATGATCAGGGTTTCTGTGGTATATTTTGTTTTCCTGCTCGTGAGTTCACTAATTCGTTTGTGCATGTTTTTGCTTTATTATGAGAGTCCTGTGTTTGTCTGCACTATTCATTTAACCACACTTCCTTTGCTTCTCTGCATGTGTGTCTTATTTCTTTATTTATCTTGCCATATTTTTCTTCGTTATTTTTACTCTTCCTCTTCTTGTCCATCAGTCCTAAGATGTCGTCTGTCATCCATTTATTTTTAGGGGCTTCTTTTTTCGATAGTATTATCTCCTTAACAGTTTGGTGGATAGAATCTCTTAACATTGCCCATTTATCATCTATACTATTTATCTTTGCTATTGCATTGTATCTATTTGTTATAATAACTTTGTATTGTTCTCGCAGTTCTTGGTCATTTTTAAGGAGTTCTGTATTCAGTTTGATGTTTCTCACTTTTCTGCATGTTTTCTTTAGCTTTATTCTAATTTTTCCACAGAGTGGGTCATGGTCACTATTGCAGTCGGCTCCTGGCATGGTTTTTATTGCCAGTAACGCATTCCGGAATCGTCCATCTGGTTAATACTCTTTTTGTCTTGGCTGCACCACGTTGCCAGTCTTCGGAGATGTTGTTTAAACCAGGTGTTTCCTACAACCATGCTATGTATTCTTGCCTATTCAATAATTTACTACCTCTGTCATTCCTCTCCCCCAGTCCATAGTCACCAACGGTGTCTGAAGTTCTTCTGTTACCAACTTTGGCATTAAAATCTCCCATCACTATAGTAATTTCATGTGACTTTGTGTGTTTTAGAGCTGTCTCTGTGTCATTATAAAATAGCTGTATATCTTCTTCAGAATTTTTAGATGTTGGAGCGTAGACTTGTATAATATTTACGTTTATTGGTCGTCCTTTCAGTTGGACTAGCAGGTCTCGGTCCGAGATGTTCAAATATCCTACAGTTCTCCTTTTGCTGTTTGCTCGTCAAATATTATTCCTACTCCTCGTTCATGTTTCTCACTTCCTGAATATATTATTGTATATTTATCAAAGTTTATCTTCCCTGCACCTGTCCATCTAACTTCACTCATTCCTAATATGTTAATCTTCATCCTTTCCATTTCCCTCTTTACATTTTCTAATTTTCCATTCTGGAATAAAGTTCTAACATTCAATATTTTGAACTTTATAAGAGTAGTAGAGCCACCTACTACCCCATCTCGCTCTCTGAGTCTACCGCCACTTGGTCTGAGCCTGCTTATTTGGGTAAACAACAACTTGGGTTGACATAAAAAAGGGGTCTTTCAAGGGTACATAATACTTATTTAATTTGTATGCTGAAAATATAATGGGAATGTTACATATTATGATGCCATAAAACATGGGGGTTATGAAATACCAGAGATTTGGCATGCTGATGACACAGTATTACTGTCCACAACACATAAAGGAATTGAAAAACTAATTATGTCAGTTCGTAAGAACTGCGAAGAGCAAAACCTCTATCTTAATGCAAAGAAAACTAAATTGATGACAACTGACAAAACAAATAAGGGAGTTTATATATGTATCAATGAGCTAAAATTGGACGAAGTGGAGAGTTTTTAATATCTTGAATAACTGCTATCTAATAATGGAGATACAAAAAGGCAAATTAAAAGGAGGACATCTATAGCTTTTCAGAAAGTAAACCACCTAAAGAAGCTGTAGAGAGGAACAGACAGAACTACAAAAATAAAATTTTTAAGGACATGGATCTTTCCCATTGCAACATATGCCCGTGAGACCTGGACATTTAACAAAACAGCTGAGAAACACATAAATGCCTTTTAATGTAAATGCTACAGAAAAGTTCTTCAAATATCATGGGCACAAAAAAAAGAACAAATATATCTATACTACAAGAACTTAATATTGAAGAAGGCTGGCTAATAAAGAGTAGTAAACAGAGAAAACTTAAATATGTTGGACACATTAAACGTCACGATAATTTAGAGAAGACCGTCTTGGAAGGGTACATAATGGGAAAAAGAAAGAGAGGAAAACCAAGGCGAAGATAGCTGCAAGACATCGTTGACAATCTGCAAATAGATGCGTCAGCAACAGGCCATCTTGCTCACAACCGAGAGGCCTACAGGAGAGCTGTTAGGGAGGCAAAGTTCCGTAAGGGACATGCAAATGAAGGAATGTTGTAACCAAAACTTATTTGAACAAGCAACCTTACGTCAGACGTTAGAGAACCTGACAGTCACTGAAAAACTCAGAGGACAAACAAGGCTAGAGAGAGCAAGAGAGTGTATGTTTATGTGTTGGAAAGAGAGAGAGACACAATGAAGAAATTGTCTGAGCAAGAGAGAGAGAGAGCAAGATAGTGTATGTATTAGAAAAAGAGCAAAAGAGAGAGAGAGAGCAAGAGATTGTATGTATATGTGTTAGACAGACAGAGAGAGAGAGAGAGAGAGAAGACGAGAGAGAGTAAGAGAATGTATGAGTTAGAAGAGAGATTAGCAAGAGAGACAGAGAGAGAGCAAGAGAGTGTCTGTATATGTGTTAGAAGGAGAGAGAGAAAGAAACTGAGAGAAAATATTTGTATGAACAGTTTCCTTCCGTATAGAACATAATAATGATTTTGGTAATGAAAGTTATGAATGTCATGACAGTGATAAATACAATGATGATGAATGCGCCACAAACTTTCATACATTATTTTACTTATTTATGCCACTAAAATCTTTAATAAAATTTTTCAAAATTTCTTAGCGGCCAATAACATATGGAAATAATCATAAATATCTACTCCGATAGTAAGTTAGTGGAGGAGGTCAACGAATTTGTATATCTTGGCAGCAGATTAATAGAAAATAGAGACAACACAGAGGATATCAACAGCAGACTTACTAGAGCAAACCAGGCTTTTGCAGTGCTACAGACTATATGGAAATAAAAAAAAACTAAGCATAAATATGAAAATCAGGATATTTAAGAGTAATGTTCTAAGTGTACTACTCTATGGAAGTGAATGCTGGAGAATCACCAAAACTATAGAAAACAAGCTGAATTCTTTCCAGACTAAATGTTGACGAAGAATTAGAAAAATATTTTGGCCAAACACCATAAGAAATAAAATCTTGTTGGCAGAAATGCACTGACAGCAATTATTGAGTAAAGACGCTGGCGATGGTTGGGACATGTGCTCCAAATGACTGACAACTCACTACCAAAACAAGCTATTTCCACAGGGGAACAGAAGTAAGGGTAGACCAAAAGAGACATGGAGAAGAACAACAGAGAAGATGTTGAGCAATAGAAGGCTCACCTGGGCAAGAGCGGAATAAAGGCAAGGGACAGGCATTTGTGGAAAACCCCTGCGGAAGCTCCATGTGGTCCGGGCACTTAAGATTCAGAGAGAGAGAGAGAAGAGAGAGAGAGAGAGAGATTAGTTTAAATACAATTTCGTATTAATACGATGGGTGACTGAAAATTTCGCGGGCTAAGATACATATACTTGAAACACACAGTTGATATTAGGTGCACTTGTAGATCAAGTTAATATAAGATTAAACACCAAGTTTCAAGAAATTAACTACAACTGATGTTTTACAAGGGTGGTAGAAATTGAAAAAATGGGTAAAATTTCTCATCGAGCAGTCATTCGCTACCTCAAGGGCTTATCATCGAAGAAGATCCATGAGGATATGGTGGAAACTCTAGGGGAGAGTGTCCCTTCTTACAGCACAGTGAAAAAATGGGCAGCTCAGTTCAAACACGGAAGGGTGAGTCTGGAAGATGATCCCCGTCCAGGAAGACCAAGAACGGTAACCAACGATGAAACCACCAGCAGAATCCATGACATGATAACGGAAGATCGACAACTAACTGAGCGGTACATTGCTACTGAATTGGGGATCTCCCACGAGCGTGTGCATGCCATTGTTCACAATGATCTTCAAATGACAAAGGTCTCTGCTCAATGGGTCTCGAAACTTCTTGGAGTTGATCACAAGCGATAGCATCTCAACATGCTAAGAGACAATCTTGGCCATTTTTCTGCAGATCCTGAAAAGTTTCTTCAGCAATTTGTGACTATGGATGAGACTTGGGTTCATCATTTTCAACCAGAAACCAAAGAACAGTCAAAGCAGTGGAAATATCATGGATCCCCACCTCCAAAGAAAGCAAGGGTGGTTCTGTCTGCAGGCAAAGTGATGGCTTCCATCTTTTGGGATTCAGAAGGTGTGCTATTGGTAGACTACTATCTTCTAAAGAGGAGAACGATCACCGGGGCCTATTACGCTAATCTTGTGAAGCAGCTGCGGGTCAAATTGAAGGCAATTGACGAGAGGAGTCATCTTTCAGCAAGACAACTGACAATTCACAAGTCGGCGGTGGCAATGGCTGCCATTCACGAATGCGGCTTCCAGCTTCTTGAACATCCTCCTTATTCCCCAGATTTGGCCCCTTCGGACTATTACATGTTTATCCTCTCTCTCCGCTTCTTCGCTATGATTGGCTATATCAGGAATCTTTTGTCTGTAGGCAGCGTGTTTTTTTTCCTCCTCCTTCTTCCACACACATTTCTGCTTCACTGGGAGCAAGACTCTTCAGATAAGTTATATATGTTGTATTTCATTTTGTATGTATCCTCGAATAAGGCTCACGCCGAAATATCGGATGTTGTATGTTTTTCATTTATACATTCTCATACTTTATATTTTTTTTCTCACCTTGCTCACTTCCTCCCTCACTTTGTAAAACTGCACCATACACCTCTATCTACCTTATTTATATTAACCAGTTTTACTGTAGTCGCCATCCCTTTTACCTTAGGCCGAGAATTTATCAAACACCCCTCGTATTTAAAGCGCAAATTTAGTTTCAGACAGTCGTCAGAAACTTCATCATCGTGGCCTTTCACTCCCTTGAGTGCCTAGGCCACGGATAGAGGCTCTCCAGTTATCCCTGTTATTGGAATTATTCTGATTCTTTCCATGTGTATCCCTTGTCTCTGAGCGCTGTCATAATTTCTGTCTCCGGCTAAGCCGAAGTCTTCTTCGTTTTCTATTTTCTTGAGGATTCCATGTCTGTGCCTGTCTTGCTATGATGGTGTCGGGTTTCAACTGAGAGTGGCCAATCTATCTCTATTTCCTACACATGATTTGTAGGTTAATAAGTTCTTGTCCTGCCCTTTCAAGACCTCCTCGTTCCTGATCTTGTCCTGCCGTTTAATGTTTAAAATCCTTCTCAAACAGTAGATCGTGAAAGTTTGTATCCTCTGTTGCATTATCTTGGTCATAACCCGTGTCTCCGAACCATATAGTAGGACAGTCTTTACGTTTGTAAAAGCCTAAATTTGGTTCTTGTTTTCATGTTCTTTGATGACCTTATTTTGTTAAGTTCGATAAATGCTGTCCTGGCCTTGGTTATTCTAGCTTTAACATCACTAAGTCAGAAACATAGTGTAGGCCAAAATAGATACATTTTGTTTACGAGAAAAGATCTGCCCCACATGTCTTTCCTCATCTGTTCGAGTGTCTTTTTAATTTAACACTTTTTAAAGCGAAGGATTCATTCATTCATTTGCATGTCCCTTGCGGAACTTTGCCTCCCAAACAGCACTCCTGTAGGCCTCTCGGTTGTGAGCAAGATGGCCTGCTGCTGAACCCAAGCGAAGGATATATATATATATATATATATATATATATATATATATATATATATATATATATATATATATAATATGATTTTTCGTGCTTATAAACAATCCAACGAACATTCTTCTTAATCACGACTTTTTAAAAGTATTTCTATGTACTGTCAGTTTCAATGAATAGATAGTAACAATTATGTTTACGGTTTCTACAAGCTGTCAGTATCATAACATAGTGAAGGTGTACTTCAGACCTGAAACAAAAACTCTCACAGTAAAAGAACAGAAATGATGACTATCTGCAAGAGTAAGACAACATTCCTGTCACTTTCGGGTTGAACTTATAAAATGAAAGATCAGATCTATTTTCAGATATCTCACTATAATAAATCTCAGAGACCGGCAGAAAATGACGGAAATTGATCATAATTTGCAGCTTTGCGCGACTGTCTAATTCTCATCATGACAACTAGAGAAGTCGCCATAACCTGACGTTTATAGTCAGACATTTAAAATTTGTTAACGTGTTTACAAAATCAGATAAAATAATTGTGCCCATCACTTTTTTTTTTTTGGTATTTGGTTTCTCTTAAGCATATTCATTAAATATTGAACTAAAATAACTATGCATTCAAACCTTTAGCTACTAGACTTAGGTTTTCTTTGTTACAGTTCCTAGTTTAAATGTGCTTAACAAGCTAATGAGGCAACAACCCACGTATTTAGAAATTTACATCTGTTGAATTCACTAACAACATTACTTTTCCCGTCGTTATTGGATAGCAAATGACAGACTCAAACAGAATGAAAATTATTTTGGTGTCACGAAACAGCACGTGGTTCTGTAGTTAGGCGACCTGACACTACACTCAGATTGTTTAGATTTCCCCGAGGCACGTACTTTTACAGAGGCATTTCTACCTGCGTGTATCTGTCACTTTCCCGGAGCAGCTACCATTTCCCATCAACATCCCTTACACTGGGACACGTTTGACTGTTGTTTCTTGCCAGTCTGAAGTTTAAATATACTTAAATGAGTCATGACTCCAATTTGAAATTAAATGTCTCTTATTTGGCGAGATAAATGTTTGTTTCTGGCAAATCATGATCTGTTACTCGTAAGTCAAAACTATATTATAAACGGCTAATGGAAGGAAGAAATATCAACATTTGAAAGAAAGATTTTTTTTCCTCAATGTTCTGTCTTACTTAATTGGCAGCTGTTTCGAACGACGATTGCAAATTTATTCATTCCGAATCTCTTGTACCTGCTCGAAGTAGCGAAAAATTTAAAATAAATGAATCACGAAACATTCGGTTTTAAATTTTACGTCGTCACTTGATATCACTACTTCAGTAAACTTCAGTACCAAAATACAAGATTTTCTATTTGGTGTAACATGAAGTTGAAGTCTACTGATTTATGTGTAGCAGAATATACTACAGGGTAGACAACTTTATTTAAAGTGTTTGTAGTTTAAATCCCCTTTCCTGTTTGTTGTTATAATATTCACATTACACTCGCCCCTGAATTATGCTTATCTCAGGCGTGCACAATGTTTTGCACGAGAAAAGTGAGACTTGTGCGGGAGTGAATGATGTCATCAGCACTCACGGTGAAAATTTGCTACGTCTAGTGCGGATCTCAATACATGACAGCTCAGGCCAGCCTTGGTGGTCAGTATATTACGAGTGCATTGTGTATTCTCTGTCCGGATTTAGCAAAAACAGTGCTTCAGTGATTAGACAGTGTTCAAGTCATTATATTACATTTTGTATTCTCTATCCGGAATTAGCAAAAGCAGTACTTCAGTGATTAGACAGTGTTCAAGTCATTATCTCTTTATCTCCTGGGGGTGTTTCCCTCAGAAGACCAAGGGGGGTAAATTTCACAATGTGAAAAGGGATGGTTGTCATATTTAAAAGAATAACAAAGGCATAATCTGATCTGTAGTATGAAGAATTATACCTTATTTTGAAGAAGAAAAAATATATTTTGTTTTTCTAATAACATTTTTAACATTTTGTTAGTATACAACCAAAAAAAAAGAGCTAAGAACTGAGAAGAAAGAATGGAAAATGAAGGAATAAAATATATTTTTTGTCACTTACCCATCAAGTTAATCCACTGTAGTCGACTATATAATTCCATAATGAATAAAAATGTACACAAACACCTATTCTACACACATCCTCCAAAATTTACATGAAAATATACACTAATTATGCATTTACAGCAAACTAAAAACACCAAGTGTGTGGGTAATATTTACATGAAAACAAGTGTGCGGTCGTTGACTAATATTTACCAGAAAACAGGCCATTGTGTTTTGGTTTTTGTTTTTTTTTTTAATTTGAAGCATTCTACAACATTTAATTTTTTAAATTACACAATCTCCAGCATTACTTATTGTGATATTACAGCTAGTACTAGCAAAAAGCTGAGAAGTAGTATTACCAGCTACCCTTCTAATACATTTTGCTGCTGGAGCAAAAATAAAACAATAGATCCTTTCAATCCGCGCCACGTGGGTGAAAATTCTACTACTGCATTCTCTACACCACAGTCTAGACATTTTAAAACTAAATTAAATTCTGAGCTTGTAATGCAGAAATATGCTGCTCTGGACGAAAGAAACTAGCACTGATGATGTCATCAGCACTCACGGTGAAAATTTGCTACGTCTAGTGCGGATCTCAATACATGACAGCTCAGGCCAGCCTTGGTGGTCAGTATATTACGAGTGCATTGTGTATTCTCTGTCCGGATTTAGCAAAAACAGTACTTCAGTGATTAAAGACAATGTTCAGGTTATTATATTACATTTTGTATGCTCTGTCCGGAATTAGCAAAAACAGTACTTAGTGATTAGACAGTGTTCAGCATTTGTTTTCTAACTAAGAAATTGGACTTGTTACAAATTTGTTAGGATTTCACTCGTAACTGAGAAAGTGAGAAGCATCGTTGTTTCAGCAGATCAGCACACAGGTTAGCTTCATAGATACATATCAGTCAGTGCAGGCGGCAGGAAGCAGGCAACCGATGTTTCTAAACAACAGGGATGTGTGATAGTGCGAAAAAAAAGAAGAATATTCTTTTCCTTATTCTCTCTGTTTGTTGCAGTTCCAGGTACTAAATTTTGAGCTCACTGTCTACAACGAAAGTTGTAGTTTGTTCTATAATATTAGCTCTATAGTTTGTGCCTAAAAGCAGAAACTCTTGCACATTTTGATTGTGTAAGGACATTTCTGGAGTGAGTTATTTTGTTTGTCTCCTTTTAACAAGAAATAAATATCATTTAAATAAAGGGAGGCAGAAGTATTTAGTTATGTTTTACAGAGGGATAAAAAAATGCACAGAGAAAGGATTGTGGGCAAAAAAGAGAGTGGCAGAAAATAAATGAAAAAGTATAAATGAAAGATAGATGAGCTGAGGACTGTGATAAAACTGATAATAGTAGAGAAGTCAGGAGAATATGGCGCACTTTAACGTACATAAAACGCCAAGGAATGGCAACAGAGGCAATGAAATGAGCACTTAGAAGTTTAGACCTCGCCCGAATAAGCCGGTATTTCGGCGATATGCCTTCATCATGAAAGACAAAAGTAACACAAGACCAAATAAACACAATAAATGACACTTATCTCTGCAAAGATCATCTCTAAATAGAGTAAGCTGAGAACGAGAATCATTTTGGAGAAAAGCTATTGGAGAAAAATGAAAGAAAAGAAATATGATAACTTTAGGGCTAAGATAGCGGACCATATTTGCCAGTTACATAATATCTCATTCTGCACATGAAGCTTTTGAAATTTGTGAGAAAAACATAGATTGGTAAATAAAAAAAGGTAATTTGCAGCTGAATAGGGAACCTGACTGGAAGTGACACATTCACTGGTGTGACTGAGGAATGAGGACAGAAAAAAAAAACTAGAATGTACAGATAAAGTAGACATCCAAGTATGTCCACTGAGCAGATTAGAAAAAGATAATATAGCAATATAAGCTGTAGGGAAAAAGTCAGTGCCGCATAAGAATGAATGAAAGGAAGACAAAGATGTAAAAGCTTGGTTAGTGTAACCAAACAGAAAAAAAGGGAATGCTTAAAAGGTAACTGAACTGACAGTGGAGTCTGGCTGAGGGGATACATTCGGAATGAAAAAAGGGATTGTTCGAATGCTTTGAGAGATCGTTCGTTGCAAGAAGAAAAATGGATATAAGTAACCGAAACGTCCCGTATGCCCATGTGGTTCTGTTGATTGAAAGATGTGAGCACTAATTACGTTTTTGCTGAAGATGTCGCTCAAGTGTTGGCCGAACAGATCTCCTAAAAGTAAACCAGCTCCGCCATATATGTTATTTTGCAACTCTTATCTAATTTACCATATATGATGTCTGAAACGCGTGTGAAGTTCTCATGAATTTGATAGTATACACTTAGGGAATGATACCCAGTTAGTTTCGAGGAGATACTGATAAATATTGCACCTACGACAGCCACTAGACAGACAGACAGACAGACAGACAGGTAGATAGAGAGATACAGAAAATGCAGTTATTTGTTTCATTATTTTGATATATATAGTTAGAAAATCTAATATTTTTAAACTTGCTGGCGACATTTATTATATCCCATTTTGTAACATATTTAAAACTATTGGTATCACATCTTTGAGATTTTTCTTCTTAGAAGCTCGCGTTGATTACAACCTCAAAAAGGTGCAAATTATGATCACGTGGATGCTTTATATTATAGACTGTTCTTGATATAATTTTGTATCATTTGGATGTGTCATATTCTGGACTGTTAATGTTGTTGATTTACTGTTGTATCATTTGGATGTGCCATAATCTGGACTGTTAATGTTTTTATTTTATTTACTGAGGTTTAAGGGAGCTCATGACCGGATTAATCACAACAAAAACATAACAAATGTGAGGATGATAATATGCTAATATTGCAGTTTTTAGCAGTTCGGTGACAACAATTGGTAACAACTTTGCAATACCTGCAAAATCTCTTGGATAAAGTCGCCAAGAAAGTGAACAGAAAGGCCTTAATTTGAATATCAAAAAGACAGATACTATGGTTGTATCTAAGAAACAGAATCCACCAGCATGCAGTATACAATTAAATGGAACTATTCTAAAGCAGGTGCAGAAATTCAAATACCTTGGAGCAGTAATAACTTCAGATGGGAAATGCAGAACACAAATTAGGAACAGAATAGGCCAACCAAAGACTGTGTTTCAGAGAATGAGAAACATATTAACCAAACATCCTTATCAATGAATGTTAGAAAACAAGTCCTAAAATGCTATATTGAACCTATCTTGTTATATGGAAGTGAATCATGGACAATAGGCAAGTTTGCACAAAAATCATTGGAAGCAGCAGAAATGTGGTTTATTAGAAGAATGTTGTGAATCCCCTGGACAGCAAAAATAACTAATGAAGAATGTATGAGAGGAGCTGGAGAGACAAAAAACCTTCTCAAAATGATAAGAGAGAGACAATGTACTTTCATAGGACATGCAATGAGAAGAGGGGGCATTGAAAATATTATAACAACAGGAAAAATAGAAGGAAGAAGATCATGAGGAAGACCAAGAGAAATGATACTGTACAGTCTGACGGGATGGTGTGAGAGGAGATCACCAAGTGAGCTGATGGCCTTCATGAAGGATCGTGTACTCTGGAGAAGCATAATAGCCAACGCCAGTCGGCATGACACCTGATAATGATGATTATTATTATGATGATGATGATGATGATGACAACATGACCAGGGTTACAAAAGTGCCCCATAAAAGGAGAGCTCTTAGACGGATCACATGGTCATCCATAAATGTGGATGTAGAATTTCTACGTAGGAGTGATGCTGCCTATTATTTTGCTTTTAGAAATATATCTAGCTTCCTATTTAGATGAGTGGCCCACTGAGATAATTTGGAAACTAATTTAGTGGAGAAAGGATCGAACGTATTTTGAACCTAAGACAATACATAAAATGACAGATGGCGTGGAAGAAGCAGCGATGTAGTATATTTTCTGTTCCTTGTATTATTTTATTTATACTAATATCTGTTGTATTTCTTATCGTAACAACACAGTGAAGGTTTTAAATTAAATAAGTTAGCCATGCTAAAAAGTGGTTAAGGCACATATACAATAAGATGTAACTGCCTATGTGTGTCCTTGAATAGTTGGCATTCTAAGTGTGATGTGGTCAGCAAGCACGCCTGCCTTCCCCAGCTCTTGGAGTCATGCTTAGATATCTTGACTTTGCCATCTCCATGTGCACTTAAGCTGCAGATCTCGACGTTAGAAGCTAATTCACGAACTACTCAATTGCCATTAAAGTTGTAATTCTCGTAGCTCTGCATGTAAGGAAGTAGTTGGGTCAACAGTTGTGTCCACACAATGATTAGCTCGTTCTGCTGCCAAAAGGGGGCAAAATCTAGTCATTAAAACGATCAGCAAAATCTTTTATTATGCAAAATTAAAAGAAGTATAACAAACCCACAGAGTGAAGAGTAATGTAAAAGAGTACGTGGCCGCAATGTACTAGAGCTAAATGAAATATTAAGAGTACTTCAACAGGTGTAGTTATGTATGTACTAGACATAAATGAAGTTATTGAATCTGAATGCAGTATGACATTGGAATGAAGTATGACACTGGAATGAAGTATGGCAGTGGAGTGAAGTACAGGGGTTGAATTAGTACAGGAGTTCATTGAAATAATACAGATGAACGAAACACTAGAGCCGAATAAAGTACAAGATTTGAATGAAATAACACATCTGAATAAACTACAGGATCATGGATAACCTCTGATCAGATCACTACAGGTATTCGTTGTTGTTTATTCAAAACCTGTTATAAATTATGCCACAGCAGAAAGATATGTTCCTGGCCACTTCACGGGCGCTGAAAGTTAAACAAAGATGACACCAAGATCAACGGCTGCAGGCCTGTACTGTCACTATACTGGCTCTTTCTCGTGAGAACGTTTCGTCTTATCTTCGATGGTGGGAGATTCATGTCTGACAGGAATCGAACTATTCTTACAATAACCTTCACCAGCAACAGAGAGGAAGTTTTAGAAAATGTTCGCCCTATACGCTGGAATAGTAATGATGTCTATATTAGCTTTTTATTGTATTCTACAGTACACTTGATTGCTCAGTGACAATGTGCCTTTTTCTTATTTTTTTCAAATTAGCTTTTCAAATTAACCAGAGAGGGATGTAGAGAGAGAGGGAGAGAGAGTGAGAGAGAGAGGGAGGGAGGGAGAGTGAGAGATAGAGGGAGGGAGAGAGGGAAAAAGAAGGAGCGAGAGAGACAGAGAAGGAGAGAGAGAGAGGGAGAGAGAGGAGGAGAGAGACAAATTAGAGATCGCCATGTTTTTCACACCGACAACTTTTTGTTCCTTGTTCAAGGGTGAGTTCACGCAAGAAATTATTTATTCTTGCTCCTGGAGGTGAAACCGCAAATATGTTTATAATCAAGTTTTGAGTTAAACTATTATCATAGTGAATTTGTACAATTATACTTTAAATACATGTAAATAAAATTACTTCGATATTATTACTTCTCATTTCTCTTCCTGTCTAATATACGATTGTTGAGATAAATAAATATCCGGGAACGCCGGGTAATCAGCTAGTGTTTATATATAGTATGGAAACATTGGCTTGGCATTCTAAGTTAGATGGAGGCAATGGCCGGGCGATGTCTTGTTAGTCGTGCATGCCCGTGCCCACCTCATGCTTGTAGACTGAGTAGTTGTGCAGTATGCTGTGACAGTGTGATTTACGTATCGATATGGAAATTCCGCGTATGATTTCAGTGTGATTTATCAGTATATTGAATGGGCAACATGTTTGATTCGTTGTTATGCTCTCATATAGGTTGATCTTGTACTGCAGCAGCGCGGTTATATAGAAGTGTATCATGGCAGCTTTAGCTGCGTGGAGTAAATGCCACAAAACATTAGATTAGTAGTGTAGGCTTCGTATAGGGCCAAGAGAGTCCAGGACCTCAGGTCCATCAGGCTTTCAATAATGCAACATGAGAAGTCAATTATCATATGATACCATGCTTAATTACCGTTATAATGACACCTGTCTTTATTTCAATTTTAACTGAATGTGTTGTTGTGGTATATAGTGAAAACAAAATACTGTGTCTTTAATTTCAGACTAGATGATTTATTTTGCATATAAATGTATTGTGTATTGAATAAATGCTCAGGATTTATGCATAATTAGCATACAATATACCAAGGAGGGGAGAACCTGGGTTAGCGGTCATGATGGGGGAGCTAGATTGGCCTCGAGTACGGTAGAACTTTGCCAAGGGATTGTTGGTCTGTAACATCTGAATAAAATATAACTCCCTCCCCCAATAGTTATAAAACTGTAAACTATGCACCAACAACGTTTACAAATGGTGCGGCTGTTTTACCCTTCCATATTGTTATATTGTATGCTAAACTATTTGATCACTGAGAATTCCAAAAATGACAAATGTTTTGTTTGAGTTACATGCAGTAGCCGTGGAATTAAACAGTGGATGAGATCACGTGAAATCCCGTGATTTGACGTCAAAGAGAGTGATTGACTGATTGATATTTATTTCAAAAGGCACGCAGACCCGTCTGACATTCTGCCCTTTATCATACACCTTTCACTCTATTCCAGACATTCTATAAATATGCTGTTCATGTAATAAATATAATTAACATTGAAGCTGAGAAACATAAATATAATATTTACGTTTCGCTCTTAAACATTCACTCAGTACAGAAGTAACTACATACATATTTAAATGACTGTCTACTAAACAAAAATATCGGGGCTATTCAGACTAAACAATTAACTTTATTCGGTGTCTGTAAGAGCAGTTTAAGATAACTTTTAAGTTTTACGATTCACGGAGGCATGTAGTCGTTATCAAATAGATACTGGGAAAGTTTATAGTTGTAGGACGGAGAATAATGTATATTTTTTATACAAGATGGGAGGGTATTCCAAATATGAGCAGCAGAATAATTAAAGCTTTTCTTGTAAAGATCAAGTCTAGGTTTTGGAAGACATATGTTGTTCAAGAGTTGGCGGCACTTGGGGCTAAATTTAAACAGGTTCCATAGATAAGGCGGGGCATGCCGTGAAAGAATTTTATGTACTAACTTGGTTTTGTTGAAGAGGAACCTGTTCTTAATAGGTAGTATTTTGATACGTTTGTGCTGATTAGTTGTTTGTGCTTGATCTCTGTCACTAATAAGGTTTATTGCTCGCTTTTGAAGTGAGCAAAGCCACTTTGTATTTGACACTGAGCAACCATCCCAGACTGTTGAGCAACAGTCTAATGTGTTTGTATATGTGATATGTAGTATCTCTTCCTTGTGTTTTGATCGGTGAAGTGTTTAATTTTGGCTAACTTGTATATTTGTTTGTGTGATGCGTTTTGTTAGATCTTGCATATGAGAGTTCCAGGTCAGATGTTGGTCAATAATAAGCCTAGTGTTTTGTGCTCGCTAACATTTTCTATCTGTGATGTTTCCATGCTGAGCTGAAGTGTTGTTTTTGTTACGTTTTGTAGTTTTTGTCTTGTTATGAGCATTGATTTTGTTTTATCGGTGTTTATAATCATGCCATTATTTTTGCTCCATCTAATTCAGTTTTATAACTCGACCTGAAGAGTTGATTCTAGATTAATACAATCGTAGTCACTGGTATAGACTGTACAATCATCGGCAAAAAGGTCACAAGAAGAATGTTTAAGATGAAGTGAAGATCATTGATATAGATAACAAAGAGCAACGGGCCTAGAATAGAACCTTGCGGAACACCAGTGTTAACTTTAGCAGAATTTTATAGAGGGACGAACAGTTACGTGGTGTGTTTGTGGCCTAGAATTCGCAGACAGTGTAGTCAGTGCTCGGTAACGAGTAAAAGAAGTGATTCGAAAAACTGAATTAGGATTTCGTCAGAATACCAGCTGATTATGCTGATCTGTGCGATTTTTCTTACTAACGTCACGGAAACTAAGAAGGTGAAGAAAGAAATTGAACAAGAAGTTCAATCTGTTACATCTTCAAGCACTTCAAATTCCATTGAATGCACTCAAGCACACAGGAGTGCCACGGATAATTCTTTACTTCGTCAACTATCAGAAACTTTACATACAATGAACATTTCAATGCTTATGCTGGAGACTGCTGTGCAAATCAGTCCATGTCTTGGAGATGCTGATAAGATAGAGCCAATGGCTCGAACAGATTGACAGATGTGGCATCACATATAATCTCAGTGATGAAAATACAAGACGTGTGTTACTGCACACTGCAAGAGGTACTGTAGCTGACTACATAAGTAGACCATCAGCTAACTATTGTCAGAGATATTTTCACGGAACAGCTAAGAAAGCATTCACTGACATTCAGTTGAAAATATAGGCATGCAATTTGTCATCTTAACTATTTCATCGACTATCTGTATGACAAGGCCTTACAACCCAAATTCGTGCGAAACAGTTTTCAAACTTCGACGAAGTGAGCAAATGTGCGCTGCAAGAAGAAAATGTACAAACGAGACTTCAAGAGAGATGTATCCAGTTGTACAAGTTGCTGTCTCAAGAGTGCATAAAAGAGGACAAATACAGCGCAGTTCACGAGGTGTCTACACGTTACAACAGGTCACGTCACACACCTAATAGTCACACAATGATTCAAGGAAAACCCCACGATGTATTTTCGCTGCGGAAAAGTGAACCACACATTTCAAGAATGCCAGACATGAACAATTCTACCATCGGTCCTTACACAGTGTCTAGTAGAGGCCATGGGCATGTAGCTGGCACATCCAGTCAGACCTGTAACATTATTTGACTTTGTTCTTCCTTAAGAAAAAAAAAATATATAATGCAGTATTGGACGATTAGACCGGGTATTTTTTATAAGCACTGTAAAATTTGTGATATTTCACAAATATTTTCCTTGAAGGTGATGGAGAATGTGGACGAAGCACGCTTAGATCGAGGGTTGTAAGATCATAATCGAAACGTCATCGTCCATATGATTGGTAGTTGGTTTGGAAAGATATATATCCGTATGGAAACATTGGCTTGGCATTCTGAGTTAGATGGTGGCAATGACCGGGCGATGTCTTGTTAGTTGTGCATGCCCGTGCCCACCTCATGCTTGTAGATTGAGCAGTTGTGCAGTAAGCTGTGACAGTGTGATTTACGTATCGATATGGAAATTCCGCGTATGATTTAAGTGTGATATATCAGTATATTGAATAGGCAACATGTTTGGTTAGTTATTATGGTCTCATATTTATTGATCTTGTGCTGCAGCAGCGCAGTTATATAGAAGTGTGTCATGGCAGCCGTAGCTGCGTGGAATAAGTGATACTGCATATTAGATTAGTAGTGTAGGCTACATATAGAGCCTAGAGAGCCCTGGATCTCACGTCGATCAGGTTTTCAATAATGCAACATGAGAAGTCAATTATTATATCTGTGTAATGATATCTGTCTTGTTGTCATGTTGATATCAATGTTAGTTGTATGTGTTTATGTGGCGTATAATGAGAATAAAATGCTGTGTCTTTAATTTCAGACTTGGTGATTTATACTGCATGTCAGTGTATTGAATAAATGCTCAGGATGTATGCATAATTAGCATGCAATATACCTAGTAAGGGAGAACCTTGGTTGGCGGTCTTGATGGGTGAGCTAGATTGACTCGAGTACAGTGCCAAGGGATTGTTGGTCTGTAACATCTGAATAAAATATTCCTCCCCCAGTAGTTATAAAAATGTAAATTATGTACCAACGAGTTTTAAAACAGTCTGTATGGTTGTCATCTCATATTTTTGTCATTCAATTTCCCCTCAAGCATGGTTTTCTTCAGTGTATTGTGTTACTTTATATTTCCAAAATATTTTAGCTGCCTGGTTAAGTTATCCCTAATAATTAATTTCAGTGTACTTAGTACTGTTATTTCATTTTTTCTATGTGCCAGACCTCGTACATAACCATTCTTCTAGGGCCTCAGATTTTTTGTCCATTTTCTTACTTAAAAGCGGTAGTGGTCTTTATAACTTTTTAACTTCTCCAAGATTTCCTTTATACATATTTTCCTTTGCTTGACTTGTTGAAAGTCCAGTGCAATGCAGTTATTTCTGACTCGCTCCTATTTATAATATAGCTTTGCTGGAAAGCTCAATATAGTTTATCATTAAACTTCCAATGTGTTATTGTCTCACGCTGCGTCTCTCCTACCTCTGTGTAACTGTTCCAGTCAGTGTCTGTGTAACTCAGTCTCTGTTTTAGTTGATCTCCCTCCCCAGAACGGCGAGCACGATTTTCAATGCAGCCGATGGGGTGTAAAGTAGGGAGTTCTGTCGCATGGGGAGTGCTTTCTGATGACAATTTTTTTTAAAAAATTCATGAGTGGACCTAAAAAGCAGGTTAGGTACATTGTTTTGCAGACTCCACCGTTATGCACACTTTAGCCATCTCTGCCCGGTGTACCGCCGGGTCACTGACAACGGTTTAGCATTTTCATACTTTTCATTTTATTATTTACATGGCAAACTGTTTAAGGTATAAAACATTTCATTATTTACATTCCAAATTGTTTAAGGTAGAAAACACTTTATTATTTACATGCCAGACTGTTTAATGCAGAACACATTTTATTATTTGCATGCCAAATTATTACATTATTTAAGGCAGAAAAGAGTGATATAATTTAGATATTTAACTCTAGCTTCTCGGTTATTCCTATTGCCAGTTTAAGATTTTCAGATGCATTTATAAACTGCTTTTCATCATTATCCAAGATGTCTTCTTGATACCGATCTTCAGTCTCTTTTTTCAATTTATTTGGAACATACCTTTCAATTTCTTCACTTTATGCATGTGTGAAGAAATGATTATATCTTTGATGTATGCCCACTATGTGGTGGATAACTCAGTTTAGTTATAAAGAGAGTCATCTGTACAGAGAATATGGTAATTACTTCAGTGAACTAATCTCATTAATAACGAGGAAATAGGGAAACAAATGGCACCGGGAGAAAATCCAAATATTTATTGTACGTGACATCTGGATTATTTAAATTATGCGATAATCCTCCATCTAATAAATGTGTTTCTGTGACAACCTCCTCATTTTCTAAGATAATAAATTTTAAAAAAGAGAGAGAAAACATTTATACAGCAGACTGAACTGATCTTATCGTTGGATAATTATGGAGCAACCTACAAATGGACGAAAGCAGACATTCTATCAAAATTACAGGGAGATGACCATGTAACTTTGAATGTAGCACCATCACCAAAGACTATGCGAAAGGGGCATAACGAAGGGCAGTGGCAGTCATTCAGAAAAGATCGAGCTGTGTTCAATCAGTGTGCCAAACACTCAATAAACAACTTGGAGGTTAAAGGCCGAGCACATATGGGAGTTTCTTGAGTACAAGAAGGCCTAACTCTAGGCCAGCAGCAGAGAATGGCTGTTTCTTCAACTTCAAGTTCAATTTAGGGAGAAAAAATATGTTCAATGTCGTCAATTTCCAACACGCCTCACATATTTGAGGATCACTTCATGAAAAGTTCGTCTATATTGTGAACTCATTGTGTAATACAGGAAAATATTGACGCTGGAGTTCATGCACTGGAAACAATATGCGACAGACCATACCGCCGAAGATATGTTAATATACTTGCCCTTTATGCTGAGATCAGCTCCAACAAAGAATATTGTTAAAGAAATGAGAGTACTAGGGAGGTAACAGACAAAAAGAACACAAGCTATCAACACAACCATTTTCACCGTCCTCTGTTCTTTAGAAGATATAGATCCACGTTTATAGTTACCTGATATTGCTTCTTTGCGCCATTTATATGACATCCTGAGTTTAAACACCAAGAGTATGGTAAAAATGAAGACGCCAAAAAATGAGGTAGCCGTAAACATTGAATGTAAAGCGAAACATAGGCCTTCAACATTTGGTCTACTGCTTGTATGAAGTAGTCCAAACAGACTTTTATTCCTTTCAGGGACAAATCTCCAGCCAAGATACGAGGTCATATATTCTGGGATAAGAGACATTATATTAACAGTGTAGATACAAATCAAAATGAATATAATTTTTTGAGAATTTAAAATTTGTTTCACTTTCAGTGGCAACGCAATACAAAGATATCTTTCAGCTGTAATATAAAGAGTAATGCAAGTCGTGATCTGACAGAAACAACCATATGGCCAGCCAATTGAAAGATACATCACTTCAATAGGTACCCATGCTACACCATATTCTGGCAGTAGAGGATTCATGCAAATAGATGCAAACACCACAGCAACAAGGCAACACAGGTCAGAGATGGCGAGTCCAATAAACGCTATATTGGAAGTATTGCTGAATCCTTGTTTGCGGAAGATAATAATGTTGATAACATTTGCTGGGATCCCGAGGAGGCTGAATATTCCAGAGAGGATGACATAATTGAGAACCTCAAATACAGTTATCGCCTGGTCACTGAGATCTTGCATGAAGCTTCTGCTCTCTCTGATACAGGTGAAAACAAATTCTGAAATCAAATACAAAATACTGTTTTGTGCTGCCGAGGATAGGAATATGTTAGGATCTTTAAATATCAGAAAAATTCAAATTATTTATTACTCTGTCAAATTTGAAAAAAAAACAAAAAAACGCAGAACCGAAGAAGAAAAAAATAACCCTTCAATCTGAAAAGAAAAATATCAGAATTTCTTAGAGATATTGTAGAGCGTAAAAATTAAAATTAGAAAAGCAATAAGGATTGAAAATAAAAAAAAATATTTTAACATATCAGGATCAGTCAGAAGTCATTGAAAAACCTATGTGAGAAAGAAATCAGGAGAGAGAGAGAGGCGGGGGGGGGGGGGGGGGGGAAGAGTGAAGGACAGAGAGGAAAAAAAAGGATATATGCTTGTGTGAAAGAAATCAGAAGAGATAGAGCAAAAAAGGATGTATGTGTTAGAAAGTGACAAAAAATCGAGAGGAAAATACATATATGAATAGTTTGTTTGTATATGGAGTAATTTAATAATGATTATGATCATGAAAGTGATAAACGTCATGATGAAAGAGCCACAGACTTTAGAAACTATTTTACCTATGTACGCCATTAAAATGTGTATTAAAAATAAACAAAAATATTTTTCTTGTTCGAAACTTAGTTAATAATCATTTGAAATAACAGCGTAAATACAATGCAATAATATTCAAAGTCTACATTAGTTTCAAACAGTCGTCGTAAACATAGTGTGGTCCGAAGTCTAGCTTACACGACAAGAAATTGCCCTGGCAGCTTTTTTCGTGTTTTGTTAATTTAGCAATTTCTACTGCAAAGCTGCACATTACTGTTTTGTTGTTCATACTTGTTTTTGATTATGTGGGCTTATAAAAATCCAGTAAAATTTCTTCCTTGATCGCTATTTTTTTACAAAACTATTTCTATGCACTACTAATTTCAGATAAAAAAGACACTGTGTGCACTTGGCATTTAAGTTTAAGATTTCGACAAGCTGTCAAAGCCATAAGAGGGTGCGGTGAACTCTCAGCTGTAACAAAAGCTCTCATTGTAAAAGCGTAGAAATTATGAACATGTGTCAGATAAAGACAAACTCCTTTCCGTTTGGTGGCTGGAGTTATAAGATGAAAGATGAGATCTGTTTCAAATATCTCACTATAATATCACAAACATGCAGAATAGTAACAGATTATTCATTCATTTGCACGTCCCTTATGGAACTTTGCCTCCTTAACAGCTCTCCTGTAGGCCTCTCGGTTGTGAGCAAGATGGCCTGCTGCTGATGCATCCTTCTGCAGATTATCAGCAATGTCTTGCAGCCATCTTCGTCTTCATCTTTTCTTTTTTTTCATTATATACCCTTCCAAGACGGTCTTCTCTCGATTATCATGACGTTTAATATGTCCAAAATATTTAAGTTTTCTCTGTTTAATCTTCTTTACTAGCCAGCCTTCTTCAATATTAAGTTCTTGTAGTAATGATATATTTGTTCTTTTTTTGTGTCCATGATATTTGAAGAACTCTTCTGTAGCATTTACATTAAAAGGCATTTATGTTTTTCTCAGCTGTTTTGTTAAGTTTCCAGGTCTCACAGGCATATGTTGTAATGTGAAAGATGCATACCTTTAAAAATCTTATTTTTATTGTTCTGTCTGTTCCTCTCCACACATTCTTTATTTGTTTTACTTTCTGGAGAGCGATAGATGTCCTCCTTTTAGTTTCGCTCATTGTATCTCCATTATTATTTAGTAGTGATCTAAGATGATCAACTTTTTCCAGTTTTTCCTCATTGATACATATTTCAGCTGCCTTGTTTGTTTCGTCAGTTTTCATCAATTTAATAGTAACAGATATTTATCATAATTTGCAACTTTTCAAGATTGAGGACTTCTAATCACAACAGTGGCAAAGAAGTCTCCATGACCTGACCTTTACGATCAGACATTTAATATTTGTCGATGTGTTTACAAAATCCCATAAAATAATTGCGCCCTACAACTTTTAGAGTATCTAGTTTCTCTTAACCACATTAATTAAATATTGAAATAAAATAACGATGCATTGAAACGATTTCTTGGTACACTTACGTTTTCTTTGTTACAGTTCCTAGTTTAAATGTACTTAACAATCTAATGAGATGACAACGCACGTATTTAGAAATTTACATCTGCTGAATTCACTAACAACATTTAACAATATTACTTATTCCCGCCTTTATTGGATAGCTAATGACAGACTCATAAAGAATGAAAATTATCTTTGCCTCACAAAACACCGCCGGGTTCTGTAATTAGGCGATCTGACACTACGTCTGAGTATTTAAATTTCCCCGAGGCATGTACTTTTATAGAGGCATTTCTACCCACTTATTTCTATTTCTGCCACTTTCCCAGAGCAAATACAATTTTCCATTAACACCTATTACACTTGGACACGTTTGCCTGTTGTTTCTTGCCAGTCTGAAGTCTGAGAATATGTTTCAAGTGTATCATCTTTCTCGTTTGAAGTAATATATTTCTCACGTGTCGAGTTAAATGGTTGTTTCTGTCAAATCGTAATTTATAGGATTAATTCTTCAAACCTATATTGTAAACCGCTAATGGAAGAAAGAATGTTGAAATATTAAACAACAAAATTGCTTTGTTTGCTCTTATTTTTCCTCAGCGTTCTGTTTGACTAAATCTTAAACCCCGGATACTTCATGTGATGATTAGAGATCTGTAACCTCGAATCTCTTGTATCTAAAAGAAACAACGGAAAGTTTAAGATGAATGAATCATCATGTTTTTAATATTACGCCATTTCTTGATATCATTATTTTGGTAAACGTCTTCATTATCAAATTACGAAAACTTACTAAGTGGTGCAAATTGCAACATGAAGTTAGAATCAACTGATAGATTTGTAACAGAATATGCTACAGGGTAGATACCTTTACTTGAAGTTTTGTGGTTTAAATTCCATTTTGTTGTTTGTAGTAATTAATTTATGTTCATTGTACTGGTCCCTGCGTTATGCTTAATTCTGGAGATCGAAATGTTTTGCTTGGGGAAACTTGAGATTTGTTTGAGGGCGATAAGACCTGGCCTGTACTTCTCTAGTAAGCAGAGAGACTGACAGATATGTTTATAGTTTATACGGGAATGTAACTTGAGTCGTTAGTTGTTAGAATTTCAACTGCAATTTGCTGCGTGTAAGGATATGTAGTCGGTTTTTATTTCCTACAACAACACTAGTTCTTAGTTAATCGCCCGGAAACCGGGCACAAGTTATGTGGTTTTTAAAACATTATTTGAGGTATCACTTCACGTATTTTCGTCATGCCGACTGTTATCACCACCATCATCATCATCATGTTCGTGCAATAAACGTATCTGTGTTACGATGGCGTTGATCTCTTCTATGATCTTCATGTGTCCCGGAAGTGTTGGTAAGGCTGGTTGTGTCAGACATGTTATTAGCATCCATGTTTTCAATGATGATCATCATTCTTGCACTGAGGACATGCTCATATCCCACCCCCTCTAAATATATATATATATCAGCGTCATCCGGCTGATAGTGCCCGCCCTCTGTCAGTTGACAAGTCCTTTCATGCCTTCAGTATGTCTCTCGTTCCTGGCCGATCCTATCTGTACTCCCAGCTCTCTCAGTCTAAGCAGTGATGTGGATTCGCTGCTCTCAAAGTCCTCCACTCCGCATATCTCTCTGAGTGCATTAAAAATATCAGCTTGATCCAGTGGTTGTCCATGTGCGATGTTGACAGAGCCAGCCAACCAACCAGATCTCTCATTTCCCTGTCTGGGGTGTAGCAAGTTAGCGTAGTCAGTCAGATGTTGGCTTGTTGCAAAATCATGTTATGCAGAGAATCTCCAGACTTCAAGCACGAACACCTCCACGCAAAAAAATATCACGGTACCTGCTTCTCTGTATCCAGCTTCTGCAGCTACTGCATTGCATGTTACAATTCTGTACCTTGTGCTTCATCTGGCTGCTGACTACCATGTGAATAAATTGTCTTACCTACCTTGAATGACTCAAGGATTTCAGTAGTGAGTGAAATAAGTGCTGTCTTCATGCTCTCGAGGAAAAATGAAATGAGAAAGTATTAAAGAAAGATATACGAGTTGAGGACTGCGATAAAACTGATTAAAGCAGAGTAGAGATAGACAGGTGTATGGGGCAATTTTACAGACGAAAAGAAATAGAAAGCAATAAAGATGCGATGGAATGACAAAAGAGGCAATGAAATGAGCGCTTAGAAAAGTAAAACAAGCTTTAATAAACCAATATTTTGGCGATATGCCAGAGAAGACAAAATTAAGAATAGAGGATCGAAATCAGTTCCACATAAGTGAGAACAAGAAAATTTTGGGGAAAAGATATTTACTGAATAACGAGAGAACAGAAATAATAGCTCTGGGGTCAAGCTGGCAGGCCACATTGGCCAGTAATGTAGTATCTCATTCTCCATGAGATATTACGTATGAGATTAGTGAGAAAACAATATACAGATTGGTAAGTAAACGATAGTATGGTGCACCTAAATAGGAAAATTGATTATAAGTGGCACACTTTTGTACCTGCAAATCACTGGAGTGCCAAGGTAATGGCTGGCATGCGCTAATTAAGAACTGACATACAAGCGTGTCCACGAAGCAGATAAGAATAAAAGGAATGGAGTAATAGAAAGTAAAGGGAAGCGATAGGATCGATCAACATAAGGTGCTCATAAAGGGAAGACGAAGATGGAAAAGCTTGGTTAATGTAGCCAGGCAGAAATAAGAGTGGTTCAAAAGTAGCTGAACATAGACTTCGAGTCTGGCTGGATGTATATGGCTTGTCTGAAAAAAAATGCGTTTTTCCAGGGACTAGCGAGATCACTGGTCGGATTAAAGATGGACAGATGTAATCGAAACGACCTGCACTGAAGTATTCATGGATTTGTAGCACACCCTTAAGAAAGGATGCCTAGTTGGTTTCGATGACATTATGGACAAGCATTGCAGTTAAGGTGGCCATCAGAGAGACGGGGAGACAGACAGACAATGTAAAGGTAGTTATTTGTTTTATTGTTTTAATGTATATGTAAGAAAAATATTCTGTTGTGAAAGCTGATGGAAACATTTGTTATAGCTAATGTTATATCATACTGAAAACGAAGTCTAAATATTAAGTATCAAATCATTGAGATTTTTTTATTGTGGTTCTGATTAGAAGTAGGCATGGTTTGCAACCTCAGAGGGGTGCAACATGATCACTTGAATTTTTCATATTCTGGACTTTTAATATTTTTTATTTACTTTTGCTTCATTTGTATGATTTATTCTCCGGACTGTTAATGCTCGTGATTTATTGTTGTATCGTTTATATTCCAGACTGTTAATGTTCTTGATTTATTGGTGTATCATCTCTCTCTCTCTCTCTTTGAACCTTAAGTGCTCAGGGCACACAGGGCTTCCGCAAGGGTTTTCCACAAATGCCTTGCCTTTGCCTTTTTTTTCTGCTCATGCCCAGGTGAGCTTTCTATTGGTCAACATCCTCTCTGTTGTTCCTCTCCATGTCTCTTTTGGTCTACCCTTACTTCTGTTTCCCTGTGGTGTCCATCTTAGTGCTACTATTGTATCATTCTGGTATTTTATAATTTAGACTGTTAATATTCTTGGTTTATTGTTGTGTCATTTATATTCCAGACTGTTAATGTTCTTGATTTATTGTTGTATCATTCTAGTATTGTATATTTCAGACTGTTAATCCTCTTGTTTTACTCTTGTATCATTCTGGTGTTTTATATTCTAGACTGTTAATGTTATTTATTTATTGTTGTATCATTCTGATGTTATATATTCTAGATTGTTAATGTTCTTGTTTTACTTTTGTATCATTCTGGTACTTTATATTCTAGACTGTTATGCTCTTGATTTATTGTTGTATCATTCTGGTATGTTATATCTGGACTGTTAATGTTCTTGTTTTACTGTCGTCTTCTTCTTCTTCGTTCGCTTCTACTACCAAGACAGCCCCGTGATCCTCCTCAATTTGGTCCTCGATAGGCCCCGTGGTCCCCCTGTTGTCCCCGAAAGGACCACACGAGATCCACGAGAGGACCACAAGAGGTTCATATTATGCAGAGCTTGAGCCTGTATTCTCGGTGGGTCTCAGAAGCGGGAATGCGTGACACTGTGGTTTTCGTTGCACCAGTTTGATCTAGAGTTGGACGTTCTCACCGAAAAACCTCGACATGTTTTGGATATCAGTATATCCCCGCTGGATGAGAGGTGGTTGCCCATCCAGCCTAGAGTTGGACTTTCTCACCGGAAAACCTTGACGTGTTTTGGGATACATGTGTATCCCCGCCGGTGAGAGGTGGTTGCCTATCTAGACTGCACTGGTCCAGTGTCTCCGACTTCAGTATTTTGTGGCCGTGGCCGCTACACTTCCTAGTTGTTACCAGGACGGAGGTTTTCTCCAGGAGGACGAATCCTCGCCACTAGTAAGTTTCACCCTTGGGTTGAGCCGGTTTAGGCATATTATCCCAGTACAGACGTGATTAAGACTTAACCGACCTCTAGAACGGAGGCACCGTGACATGCGTAGCCATCGAGTTTCACAACTGGTTTAAGTCGATTTAGGCATATTTCACCAATAAGGGGGTATATCGAACGTGGCCAGACTCTAGAGCAGAGGTGCCGTGGTATGAGTAGCTCTCGCCGCGAGACCACTGGACATACCGACTAAGCTTTCCTCACATTTTCACATCGACGCCGCACGGCAACTCTAATTTCTTTTTCGCATTTTCTTTATTGGCAGGGAGGAGTTGCACTCCACGCGCGGCATCCGAAGTAACTCTCCAGCAATGTCTTAACCTCTGGGTTAAGCCGGTTCAGGCATTTCGCCCGATATGAGTGCACATAGGACGTCGCCGACCTCCAGACCAGAGGTGCCGTGATTTGACTACTGCTTACTTCGCTTAATCCTTTCTTTCACCTTTTCCACAGTGGTGCCGGGCGGCAACCCCATTCACACCTTTCTTCACTGGCCGGGAGGAGCCCCACTCCATGCAAGGTAGCTGAAGAATCTCGCCAGCAGCGGTACATGAGCTACCAAACATGACTCTCATCTACCCGAAGCATCTAGTTTTCAGGCGCTAGATATTTGCCTTCCCCCCTTCTCCTGTCAGTTTGAACAGTTCTGCCACGAGAAGGCCAGGAGCTGGACTTAACTGTCAGATGCTATTTGAGACGCACGCCATTGGGGTGGATAGCGTTTCCCCGACCCCACCTCCGGCTATAACAATCCTTAGTACCTTTTACTGTTGTATTAGTCTGGTGTTTTGTATTCTGGACTGGTAACGTTCTTGGTTTATTGTTGTATCGTTTGGATATGTCATATTCTGGACTGTTAATGTTCTTGGTTTATTGTTGTATCGTTTGGATATATCATATTCTGGACTATTAATGTGCTTGTTTCTCTGATGTGGATGTATTGTAGCTTGGACTGTATGTTTGATCACGAAACAGCTTGCCCACAACATGAAGACTTATCAATAAATATAGCTATATCAGACAGGGAAACATGTCATTACTTCACTGCTGTGTGTATTACAGTGCTTGAGTACGAGAACTTCGGGAGACACACGATACTGTTATATGTGTTGGCGTTCATCTCGCATTATCACCAGCCGCCCAAAATATCATTGCAGTAATCTCAGCTGATTTTATTATTATCAATGGCAATTGAATCAAGATCTCATTGTCAGGGCTGTGGTCAAATCTTGTTTCAAAATATTTCTGCACTACAGTATAAGCTCATGATTTTATAGACAAACTTTCAAAACACATAAACTTATAAAAATTTACATTTTGTAAATGTAATTTTAAATTTCTTGATACAGTTTGTTTAGAACGCTAGTCGGTAATCGGTAGTTGTTATTTAGTTATTAAAATGTAAATACTTTACAATCAATTCTGATGAAAAGTCAACAAAATAGATAAGTCTGGATCAAAGACAAATTAGCCGGTGTGTGGTAATTTTTTTTCCATGAAACAGCTTTGACAGGAAGTAAATGTATTTCTATCTCCTCATTTTTTTCTCCTTTTTTCTCCATTCTCGTCAAAGTCATATGAAGATATGAATCCAGAATGTCTGATTATTCTGGTGTGACATATACTTCAGGCTGTGTTTTACTGACTGCAAGTATTGCTGCTCGTTAAACAGGTCTAGAAGATAAGGGCAAGAGAGATGTGAACATTGAACGCAGATGGAGACTGAAACTGATCACTGAAGATTATCTTTTTAAAGTGCAGTAAATTGAGTGCGAAAGAGAAGCTGCTTGATGATTAAGTCCATTTACTTCTGGATCACAACAAAAGCTTGGTATGCCAATCACGAGCCGGGTGGAAGCTCAGGTTTGGAATAATCACAAATCACAAAAGGAAAGAATGTGAGTATAACAGTTTGGTAATACGTGATTCAGCACATTGGTGCAGCACATGAACAAGGCAACAGAAATGTCCACTGAAAGGGGAGCTCTTAGACAGTCATCAGTACAAGTGTAAATATGGATGGAGAAGATGATAGTTATCGAACATAACCTTCTTCTAGGGCCTCAGATATTTTTGTCCATTTTCTTATTTATTACCTCTAGCTGGCAGTGATCTTTATAACCTTTTAACTTCGCCAAGATTTCCTTTTTACACGATCTTCTTATGGTTGGCATGTTGAAAGTCCAGTACAGTGCAGAGATGTTTCTGATTCGAAGTACTTGTGTAGATTTACTGGAACGCTCAGTATAGTTTATCATTAAACTTCCAATGTGTTATTGTCTCACGCTGCATCTCTCTTACCTCTGTGTAACTGTTCCTGTCAGTGTCTGTGTAACTCAGTCTCTGTTTTAGTTGATCTACCTCCCCAGAACGGCCAGCACGATTTTCAATGCAGCCGATGGGGTGTAAAGTAGAGAGTTCTGTCGCATGGAGAGCGCTTTATAGCAATTTTTTTTTATTTTTAATTCCCTAGCATATTACTTAGCAGACTTCACCGTCATGAACACTACGGATATCCAAGCCCAGAGTAGCGATGGCCCACTGACCATCATGTCTTACCACGTTTTTACTGTGTTCATTTTCTTATTTACGTGCATGCCCAATTCTTTAAATTGGAGAATATTTATATAATTTAGATATTTAATTCCAACTGCTCAGTTATTCCTTTCCTAATTTGAGATTTTCAAATGCACTTGTTAATTGATTTTTTATCATTATTCAAAATTGTCTAATTGATATCGATCTTTAAATGTTTTTTTTAAATTTTATTTCGAACATGCTTTTCAGTTTCTTCGGTACAAACACTTGTGAATAGCTGATTGTATCTTTGATGTATGGGCACCATGTACTGATAATTCATTTGTTTATTTTAATTTCTTTTTCGGAGTTTAATTTCTATATTATATATTTATTTGTCTCTTTTTCTTTTTTACTTTAAATTATATTCTCACAACATTGCTATTTTGAAAAACCTTGCTCATATCATGAAACAGCTCATGTGACGGAAGTTATAAAGAGAGTCAACTGTACAAACTATGTGGTACTTAATTCAGTGAACTCATCTTACTGAGTTGTATTTAAAAAATGTAGAAATAGGGGAACAAATGACGCGGACAGGAAATAAAATATTTATTGTAAATGAAATATGAATTATTTTAATTATGTGATAATCCATCAACTAAAAAGTTTGTTTCTTTGACAGCAACCGCAAGTTCAAAGACTGTGCTCAGAGCCCATCTTATCTCTGGATAATTATGGTGAAAGTCTCTACTCAGCATCATCACTTTAGGCTATACTTAGCATCATCACTTTAGTCTCTATTCAGCATCATCACTTTAGTCTCTGTTCACCATCATCACTTTAGTCTCTATTCAGCATCATCACTTTAGTCTCTATTCAGCATCATCACTTTAGTCTCTATTCAGCACCATCATTTTAGTCTCTATTCAGCATCATCACTTTAGTCTCTATTCAGCATCATCACTTTAGTCTCTATTCAGCATCATCACTTTAGTCTCTATTCAGCATCATCACTTTAGTCTCTATTCAGCATCATCACTTTAGTCTCTATTCAGCATCATCACTTTAGTCTCTATTCAGCATCATCACTTTAGTCTCTACTCAGCATCATCACTTTAGTCCCTACCTAGCATCATCATTTTCCATCACGCGTCATGCATTTGAGGATCACTTCATGAAAAGTTCGTCTATATTGTGAACTCATTGTGTAATACAGGAAAATATTGACGCTGGAGTTCATGCACTGGAAACAATATGCGACAGACCATACCGCCGAAGATATGTTAATATACTTGCCCCTTATGCTGAGATCAGCTCCAACAAAGAATATTGTTAAAGAAATGAGAGTACTAGGGAGATAACAGACAAAAAGAACACAAGCTATCAACACAACCATTCTCACCGTCCTCTGTTCTTTAGAAGATATAGATCCAAGGTTATTGTTACCTGATATTGCTTCTTTGCGCCATTTAGATGACATCCTGAGTTTAAACACCAAGAGCGTTGTAAAAATGAAGACGCCAGAGAATGAGACAGCGGTAAACATTGAATGTATAGCGAAGGATAGCTCTTCAATATCTGCTCTACCGCTTGTATGGATTAGACCAAATATACTTTTATTCCTTTCAGAGACAAATCTCCAGCCAAGATAAGAGGTCAAATATTCTAGGATAAGAGGCATTATATTAACAATGTAGATAAAGATCAGAATTAACAAAGTTCTTTGAGAATTTAATATTTGTTTCACTTTCAGCGGAAGTGCAATACAAAGATATCTTTCAGCTGTAATGTAAAGAGTAATGCAAGTCGTAATCTGACAGAAACAACCATGTGGCCAACCCACTGAAAGATACATCACTTCAATAGGAACCCAGGCCACACCATACTCTGGCAGTAGAGGATTCATGCAAATAGAAGCCATCACCAAAGCAACAAGACAACACAGGTCAGAGATGGCGAGTCCAAGAAACGCTATATTGGAAGTATTACTGAATCCTTGTTTGTGGAAGATAATAATGTTGATAACATTTGCTGGGATCCCGAGGAGACTGAATATTCCAGAGAGGATGACATAATTGAGAACCTCAAATACAGTTCTCGCCTGGTCACTGAGATCTTGCATGAAGCGTCTGCTCTCTCTAACACAGGTGGTAAAAATAAATTCTGAAATCAAATACAAAATATTGTTACACAATGTACTGCTGATCACAGGAATGTCTGAAGATGGATGTTAATAAATGGGAAAAAAATTCAGATATTTACTATATATATATATATATATATATATATATATATGCGGGGGGGGGGGGAGAGGTTGTGTGGTGTGTGTGTGTGTGTAACAGAAAAAATGCAGAATTAAAAAGGATCTTTCGTTCTGAGAGGAAAAATGAGAATTTCTCTGAGAAGTTGTAGAAGGTAAAAATAGTTAAACTAAACAACCCAATAAGTGTTGAAACTAAAACTTATGTGAACATACTAGAATCAATCAGAAGTAAAAAAAAAACCTAACAGTCACTGACAAACTCATGAGAGAAAGAAAACGGAAGAGAAAGACAGAGAGTGTGTGTGTAGAAAAAGTGCACATATGTGTTAGAAAATGTAAGAGAGAAACCGAGAGTAAGATATATTTTCAACATTGAGAAGTATTGTAATGATTTTGATGACGATGGTAATAATCGTTATGATGATGAATGTGTCACAAATGTTACTTTTTTAAATGCCATTAAAATCTGCGTAAAGGAGGAAAAAACAGATAGCCTGTCTTCACCGGCTAGCAAAATAGGACTTGAAGTTAACAAAGTCAAAACAAAAATAATGAAAATTCCCATTAATCAAAGTGGAAAAATACACTTAGAAGGGACAAATATTAAAGAAGTCAATCACTTTGCATGCCTTGGCAGCTACATAGACCAGGATGGTAATACCAGAAAGGAAGTTAGAATTATAATTGCAAAAGCAGCATCGATCTTCAAGAATCTTAGGAACATATGGAATTCAAAGATTATAATCACAAAAACCAAGTTAAGACTATTCAATTCAAATGTAATATCCACCCTCATTTATACACGCAAAAGCTGGAAAACAACTAAAGAAACAGACAATAAATTAGACTTTTGAACACAAATGCCTAAGGAAAATACTCGGCATCAAGTGGAACTAATTCAAGAAAATTGCAGAGATAAGATAGATGAGTAAACAACAACCAGTCTGATGGGTGATCAGGAAAAGGAGAGGGACATATGTTGGTCACGTGATTAGAAGAAACGATCAGAGAATCTCCAAAAAAGCTATCATATGGAACACAACAGGCCAAAGAAAAAGAGGCAGACCGCGTGAAACTCTGAAGAGGCCATTGTTAAGAGAGGCCAAATTACAGGCATAAAATCCCTTGATGAGTATAGGAGTATATTGAATGTTAGGATGTAAGATAGATAACTCATCTGAGAATTGGAACATTTGTATAAAATGAGTTATCTTCTAAAGTAATCAGCTGTTTGTGAGCAGAGTCCATCTCCTTTGTCTCGGGTTGCACGAGGGTCACGGATGGGGAATGACAAGAAAAAGGTCAGGTGAGAGAGAAGTCATATGACTGAGGGACAGTTGTGTTTTGTGTATCGTTTGAGAGAGACGTAGATTAAGCTGTTAGAAATGTTGTTTAGTGAAATAGATGTAGAATAAAGTGCATTAGGTTGTTCTGATGGCGACAGTAGTCTGCCAGGAACATATATTGTATCGTGGATATGTCCAGTCTTGTGTCCATGGATTTTGTTGATGCCTTTCGTCGTTCTCGTCATATCGCTCATCGACTGATCGCCACCCTGTGAATCATTAAAGTCATTTCACTGTAAAGTTGCTGCTTCTGTATTACTATTTCCACTGAGAGAGAATGAACCTGGGAGCAAGTAAGTCTGTGAAGCGAGTAACAAAACAGACGCAAACAACGTAGAATAATAGTGTAAGAAAGAACGTTACTCCAAAGGACAGTAGTGGAATTATACACAGAAATGAATAGCAATACATCTACAGTTTACATTCTACACACAGAAGAGCAGGAGATAAAATCACCTGAAAACAGCTTTATGAGGTTGAAAGACTCGTCGAAGACAGGAAAAATTGGCAAACTACTTTGCGAGCCCTATGTGTCGTTTAACGGAACGGAAAGGATATAATATAAGAAAGAAAGAAAGAAAACTACTTTTATTATCACAGATAGATACTTGCGTGAATATTCTTGTGACATTAGTTTACCTACAACGCGATATACATTTGTAAAGTGTAAAATAAGTGTGAAATACTCGCTAGAAACATAGCATATTCCTTGATCTAGGTTTTTTTTAATAAAAGAACTCACCTTTCCGTTTTTCTAAATCTCTTTAATATTTTCTTATTTAACCATTTCTAAAGTAAAGCTGATGCAACATTACTGCATTCTTATTCGTGTATTTTTTTTATTTTTGCCTATTAAAATCCAGTCATCTTTCTTTCTTAATCAATATTTTTTAATTATTAATCTACCGTTGCATTTCTACGAAAATTTCAGTGAAAAGACGAGATGTAGTATTTACTCGGTGTAGAATTATTTAGCATTAAGGTTTCGAAAAGCTGTCAAAGCAAATAGCCGTAAAGGTGAAATTTCAGCTGTAACAGAAGCTGTCAAAGAAAATAACCAGTAAAGGTGAAATTTCAGCTGTAACAGAAGCTGTCAAAGAAAATAGCCAGTAAAGGTGAATTTGCAGCTGTAACAGAAGCTGTCAAAGAAAATAGCCAGTAGAGGTGAACTTTCAGCTGTAACAGAAGCTGTCAAAGAAAATAGCCAGTAAAGGTGAACTTTCAGCTGTAACAAAGGCTGTCCATGAAAATAGCCAGTAAAGGTGAACTTTCAACTGTAACAAAGGCTCACACGGGAAAAACGCAGAAAATTATGAACATCTGTCAGGTGGAGACAACCCCTATCCCCCCCCCTCCCCTTTGTTTTCCTTGTTGGACTTACAAGGTGAAAGATGAGATAAAGTTTCAAATATCTCACTGCAATAAATCTCAGATGCCGGCCGAAAATGACAGAATTTGATCATAATTTGCAGCTTTTCGAACCTGTGGGCATGTACCCATAACAACAACAAGTCGCCCAGGTATGACATTTGCAGTTTTACATTTAATATTTCGACATTTTTACAGAGTCTGATAAAATAATTGTGTCCTGCAATTTTCAGAGTATTTACTTTATTTTAACCGTATTCATTAAAATATTGAAACAAAGAATTATGCATTCAAAGGTTTGCATTGCAAGAGATTTTCTTTGTTATAATTCCTAGTTTAAATGTACTTAATGGGCTAATGAGCGAACAATGCACGTTTTTAGGAATTTACGTCTGTTGAATTCACTAACGACATTACTTTTTCCCATTTTTATTGGATAACTAATGACGGACTAACATTGGATGAAAATTATTTTTGTGTCACGAAACACCGCCTGGTTCTATAGCTAGGCGATCTGACTCTACGTTCTGATTGCTTCAATTTTCACAGGTAACGTACGTTTACAGAGCAATTTGTATCTACGTGCATCAACCAGTTTCCCCTAGCAGCTAAGATTTTCCATCAATATAATCTACATTTCCAAACTGGTGCAATGAAAACCACGGTGTCACGCAATCCCGCTTCCGAGACCCACCAAGAATACAGGCTAAAGCACTGTGATACTCTGAACCCCTTGTGGTCCTTTCGTGGAACTCGTGTGGTCTATTTGGACCACACAGGGGACCACAGGACCTAACGAGGACCACAGGCGTGAATTCAGTAGGTTCACAGTGCGGTTTTTGGTGGTAGAAGTGAACGAAGAAGAAGAAGAAGAAGAATCTACATTTGACCACAGATCGATCGCTGTTTCTTGCCAGTCCGATGTTTCAAAATGTTTAAAGTTTATCACGGGTCCCGTTTGAAGTGATTTGTCTCTCATGTGGCGACATAAATGGTTGCTTCCGTCAAATCATGTTTTTATATTACTCATTTTTCAAAACTATATCCTACATCACTAATGGAAGGAAGAATATTCACATTTCAGAGAACTAAATTATTTTGCTTGTTCTTTTCTCTTTCAGCATTCTGTGTGACTGAGTCTTAATTATCAAACACTTCATAAATTTGAGATATGTAATTCCGATGCTCCTGTTTCTACAAAAAATAGGTCAAAAGTTTACGAAGAATGAATCACCAAACATTCAGTTTGTAATTTTACGTCATTTCTTGTTATCATACTTCAGTAAAATCTATTATCAAATTACGAAGAATTACTAAATAGAGTATAGCGCAACACCAAGTTACAGTCAATACTACTGACAGCCTATTGAAATGATAAGAGGATAAACTGGCTCGTATCTTTATTCTGTGATGAAACTGATTTTATGTAAATGGTAATATATTAACATTGGTGTCTAAGCATGTTTTACTGCGCTTTTTGTGTCAGTCAAAATAATTTTTTATAAAAATTATGTTAAAAAATAAAGCTGAGAGATAGACTAATCATTCAAAGTGTATAAACTAGGAAAAAGGTAGGAACATCTTTATTACTTAACGACTTAAGGACTTAACGACTGAAGATTCGTGTTTAGTCATATATCTCTCTCTCTCTGAATCTTAATTGCCCAGGGCACATGGGGCTTCTGCAAGGGTTTTCCACAAATGCCTGTCCTTTGCCTTTTTTTCTGCTCTTGCTCAGGTGAGCCCTCTATTGCTCAACATCCTTTCTGTTGTTCTTCTCCATGTCTCTTTTGGTCTACCCTTACTTCTGTTCCCCTGTGGTGTCCATCTTAGTGCTATTTTTGGTAGTGAGTTTTACAGTCATTGGGAGCACATGTTCCAACCATCGCCAGCGTCTTTCCTCAATAATTGCTGTCAGTGACTTAATCTGCATTTCTGCCAACAAGATGTTATTTCTTATGATGTTTGGCCAAAATATTTTTCTAATTCTTCGTAAACATTTAATCTGGAAAGAATTCAGCTTGTTTTCTATGGTTTTAGTGATTTTCCAGCATTCACTTCCATAGTGTACTACAGACATTTCTTGTTCACACTGGTGATGCTGAAAAAGGGACACTTAACAGCGCTCTAAAGTTTTATTTTATATTTTTCATTCATTTCTTTCAATTTTATAAATTTCATCAACTTAGTTTAATGTAATCCTATACTTTGTCTCCTCTATCTTATTCTTCGTCCTGGTTGTTATTTTCTGACGAAGGCAAACGCCGAAACATCACAACTTTGTATTCGTTAAATAATAAATATGTTCCAACTTTTTTCTAGTTTATACATTTTGATATCACAGATTTACTGCAGTGCTTTGTGTATAGCTGTATACCTATCCACTATTTATCGTGTGTTTCAAGACTTTAATACTTTAGTGAAGGCCGTACATGACTCCCGTCTGAAAATGAGAATATTGATAATTAACACAAAAACAACGATTCAGTTGCTACCTAGACTGAAAGGTGTGTCGAGGACAATAAGAGATTGCCTGCCCCAAAATGTCTGGAGTGTAGCAAGTTTACGTTAGTCAGTCAGGTGAGACACCAGGTTGTCGGAAAATCATGTTATTTCGATAATCTTCAGCTTTGTCGCAAGAACACCCTCTAGGTAAAAAGCATCATAGTACTCGCTTCTCTTTATAGCCAGCGTCTGCAGACAGTGTATTGCATGTTACAATTTTGTACCTTATACTTAGTTTCGCTGCTGACTTTCGTCATGTACCACTTGAAGAAACTGTCTTAGCTGACTTTAGGGACTCGATGATTTCATCAGTTGGTGAAATGAATATTATCTATCATCATCTACATGCTCTTGAGGGATGGCATGCTAAGCACAAAAAGCTGTATTCACGGCAAACTACAGATACCCAAACAGCCACAGAACTGTCAAGAGTTCGCTATTAACCCTATTCTAGTGATTAAAAAGACCATAAGTTTAGACCATATGACAAACATTATTATGTGTGATTGTGAGACTTACTAATGGACGTTACATCACTTTTTTTTATAAATAAATGTGTGTATATGTGTATGTTCTAACATCACACTGGAACGCCTTAAGCAATTTCAACCAAACTTGGCACACATATGACTTACAATCTGGACAAAGTAATGTGTGGGTTACATCATCCCTAGGACTCCTAGGGGGTCTGGAGTGGGGGTGGGATCGAAACCGACGGATACTAACAATAGCCTAGTGAACGAAGGGATGTGATATGTTCGGGTTGTCGGCTGTGACAGACAAAGTTCAGCCCACACAAATCGATAATGTTATATCTGCTTAGTTGCCGAACATTTTGCATTGGTAACAAAAAAACATGATCCACAGACCAGATTTCTGATTCACGAAAGACACCCTACTGTTGTTCACCTCAGAGTCCATTTAGAAAATGGTCAGAGTGTTTATTTCATAACAGATGGGGCTAATACAGTGGTTGATCAGCTACCAACCACATAGAGTGGGGGCCTAGGGGTGGGTCTGGGATCTTTTAGAAGGCTGTGGATATGACTGCGGTCTTGGACTCACGATGTTCGAAAAACTTCCAGCACCCACCAGAATCTTAGATGGTCGTATATAAGGTAAGCTTATTCAGCATGTCTTCGAGTTTATCATCTTTCAGGGAATGTGACAATGCCATTTCGCTCATTTAGTTGATCGTATAAGTGTTTCCTACAATGATATTGTGCATCTGGGATCAAATTCATTACTACTTTTTTAAAAATTCTGTGAAGAGCTTTCTACACTGACGTAAGTACCTCATGATTTTATATTTGCTGTTTCCTTATGTTTATATTACCTTTTTATTGTATTTTGCATTGTATTCTATCATAGATTCATTCATTACTACTTTTTATTTCTGTAAAGAGTTTTATATTTCTACTCTGATGTAGGTACTTCATGATTTTAAGTTTATTTCGTTATATTTATATTATCTGTTTATTGTATTTTGTTTTGTATTCTAAAATAGATTCATTCATTAATGCTTTTATTGAGACTTGCGTTCGTCATCACGATCAACAAGTCACAGGGTGGATTTGAGATCGCCATGTTTCTACCACGGACAGCTTTATGTTGCTTGCTCAAGGGTGGGTTCACTCAAGAATTTATTTGTTCTTGCTCCTGGAGGGGAAACTAAAAATGTTTATAATCAGGTTTTGAGATTAATAATATAGTCAATATGTAAAAGACATTAATTTATAATTTGTATACTGTACTTATACTTAAATACCTATAAATAAACTTAATTCGAATTTACACTATAGATAGACTACATTAATTTTCCTGTCTAATAGAAGATAGTGTGTCATGGATGTTGTTTGTTAGATTTCTTCTTCTTCTTCTTCCTCTTCTTCTGCGTTCGAGGTCGTTGGTCACTTCAAATCCTGATCCCTGTCGACATGGCAAAGCCCGCAGTCCTCTCCAGGTCCCGATAGGAGCCCCAAAGCTTTTGCCTCAAGCTTGTGTCCTCTGGCGATGTCTCACGCCTCAGGTCTGCATGGTTTAAGTACTCTTGTAGGATATGTTTTGGAGTCTAGACTCCACTGCTACATGGACACTCGTCTGTATGAGACATTTTGAGTTCATGCAGTTTGTTAAAGTTTTTTAGATTTAAAGTTAAACAAATACTGGCATAATTATCTCTTACTTGCCCTGTTATGTATCACCTTCATCTCCAATAGAGCAGCCAAATAATAGTAATAGTTTAAATAGTTGAAACGATTCCCTGATAACGATGAATGTGACAAAATAAATAAAGAAATAAGACACAAAAGCAATAAAGCTAAAGAAGAGTGGCTAAATAAGTAATGTAATGAAATAGAGACAAACCATCACGGAAACGCATGAGATATGTACAAACAAATAAAGGAGTCAACCAACAAAAGGGCACACCACAAGACTGGTTGCCTGAAGTCAAAGGAGGGCCATACAGTAATGAACAGAGATGAAATAATGGCACGATGGTACGAATACATTAGAGAATTTTATGAGGACAATAGAAGCGAAATAGATGTAGGAAATAATAATGAAAGGCCTCCCATATTAAAAGCTGAAATGGAAGAAGCCATCAAACACATGAAGAACAACAATGCACCAGGACCAGATAAAATCACCAAGGAAGAATTGGAAGCATTAGGAGAGCTTGGCATAGAAATAATTACCAGATTGCTGAATGACTTCTATAACAGTAACTATGTCCCATCAGACCTTTTGGAATCAATTTTCATTGCCCTACAAAAGAAACCAGGTACAGGTGAAGACCACCGAACCATTAGTCTTATGAGCCATGTTACCAAAATCATGTTTCGTATTGTCACGAGAAGAGTCAGGGGAAAAATAAAACCATAAATCACTGAAGAACAGTGTGGCTTCCTCGAAGGAAAAGGCACAAGTAATGCCATATATATATATTGAGAACATTGATGGAAGATCAAGAGAAGTACAGGCGGACTTATGCTTCACAGACTACTGTAAAGCATTCGATAAAGTGAAACACACAGAAATTGTAAGAATGCTGAAAGACATCAACTTAGATGGGAAAGATATGAAACTCATCAAAAACATATACTGGCAGCAATCAGAAGCGACGAAGGTTGAGAACCAAATACGAGCATTCCAAGCCATGAAACTGGGAGTGAGAGAAGGATGTGTTCTATCTCCTGACCTCTTCTCCTTGTACAGTGAAAACATAGTGAGAAATATAGAGAGCTTGTCAGGAATATCAATTGGTGGGTACAACCTTAACAGCTTTTTATCTGCAGACGACACAGTTCTGACTGTTAAAAGTGAAGAGGAACTTCAACTTTTTCTGGACATCGTGATTCGTGAAAGTATAAGTAAAGGTCTCAGCCTGAATAAAAAGAAGACTGAAGTGATGATCATCTCAAAGAAAAAGATAACACCAAAATGTAGCATTACCATCGGTGGCACAGAACTGAAACAAGTTGGTAGGAATAAGTACTTAGGAACGATTATAACAACTGATGGGAAATGTCACAACGAAATAAAAAGCAGACGTAGTCAGGCCAGGCCAGCATTCCAGAAAATGAGAAACATCTTGTGCAACAGATCCATATCAACGGAAACAAGATTCCAAGTACTTAAAAGTTACATCGAACTAGTTTTGTTTTATGGATGTGAAGCATGGTCCATGAATAAGAGAGTACAATGAGAAATGGAGGCCATGGAAATGTGGTTCATGAGAAGGATGTTGAAGTTACCATGGACAGCTAAGAAAACGAACTAAGAAGTCTTAAGAGAGGCTGGAATTAAAAGGCAAATTACAGCAAAGATCATAGGCAGACAAGTGGGATGTGTAGGACATTTTCTGAGGAAGAAAATTGGAACACATTGTGGCAACTGGAAAAATTTAGGGAAGAAGAGACAGAGAGAGAAGTTACTGGATGGGCTGTCAGTGTGGCTAGGAAGAAAGTCACCGACGGATCTCATAATCAAGTCTAAAGACAGGGAATTGTGGAGAGAAATGATCGCCTACGCCACGGCACTTGACTGATTGATTGAGGTATAATATTAAATGACGGCTTTTATAAAAGTTATAGTTTTCTTCTTACTTTTGTGACAGTGGTAGGTAGAAGGTAGCGCGAGGAACTAGATGAGCTGAGGGCAGGGAAACAAAAGGGACTGAATGCAGGAAGGACGATTTCGACGATCGGTCTGTAAATGACCACGTGACCCATCCTTGTAACTTGCCGCATTTATTTTATTTGGGATTGCGTAAACACGACATTCTTGGACGCCGGTTACCACCGATTACGACAGTGAGGACTGGACAAATCCGACACATGTTGTTTGATTAGACGGAAACGGGCGGAACAAAGATTTGAACCTGCTCTCTCTCTCTCTCTCTCTCGCTTTCTATCTATCTGTCTGTCTGTCTGTCTGTCTCTGTGCGAGAGCGCCAGCCTATGACGCCACACTTCCCATCATTCGTTCACGTTCGCCCAGCTCCTCCGTTCTTTCCCCTTACATTAGTAGAGTTTGTTTAGGGTCAAACTGTAAAATCTGAATTAATATACAACTAAAATGATTTTGCTGATAACATAAATCTTATCAGTGACAATCTGAAATCGATGCAGAAAAATCAGATTCCCTATCTTTCTTGGCTAGCAAAATAAGTCTTGAAATTAACAAAGACAAAACAAAAATAATGAAACTTCTGATTAATCAAGAGGGAAAAATATATGTAGAAGGAACAGCTGTTGAGGAAGTAAACCAGTTTGCATAACTTGGCAGCTACATAGACCAGGATGGTGATACCAGGAAGTAAGTTAAATTAGAATTGAAAAGCACCATTGTCCTTCAAAAATCTTGAGAAATATGGAATTCAAAAGTTATAAGCACAAAAACTAAGTTAAGACTATTCAATTCAAATGTAATATCCACCCTCATTTATGCATGCGAAAGCTGGAAAACAACTCTAGAAATAAACAAGAAGTTAGACTCTTTTGAAAACAAATGCCTTAAGAAAATACTTGGTATAAAGTGGAATGAATTTAAGAAGAACACAGAGATAAGATAGATGAGAAAACAGCAACCTGTCTCATGGGTGATCAGAAAAAGAAGATGGACATATGTAGGCCATGTGATGGGAAGAAAGAGTCAGAGAATACCAAAACAAGCTATCAAGTGGAGCACAACAGTCTGAAGAAAAAAATATCGACCATAGGAAACTCTTAAAGAGGACATTGTTAAGAGAAGCCAGTTTAATGGGCATAATATCCCTTGATGAAGTTGAAAAACTCGCCGAAAACAGGAAAATTTGGCAAACAACTATGCGAGACCTATGTGACGTTTAACGGCACGGGAAGGATGTAAGATGTAAAATGTTTAAGCTGCAAGAATAAACTAAGTGGAGGAAAGTTGTTATGCTTGATGGACAATAATGAGTGTTCAGTGTGCCTCAAACATATGTTCTTACAGTCTCAGTGACGAACATTCAATAGCACCACAAACAAAATGAGGCAAATATATAGAGCATTTTAAATGAATCTGTATAATATTAATAAAATATTTTGTCTGCCAAAAGGAGTGATTATACGCTTATGCTTCACATTATATATTTATTCTATATAGTTGCTGAAATGGTTTTCCTGAACTGTTTAGTAGGTTAGAACATTCATCTTTACTACTGATAGGGACTATCATATTAAAAGAAAAATTAGTGAGAAAATCGTCATTCTGTGTAACATTTAATACAATAAAAGCATTAATTATATCTTAAAACATAATGTCAAGAACAGATTTAATAAATTTTTTTCAGCTTTAACACTTAATATAAAGTATATTTCATGATTATTTTCTTCTTTTATTTTCATTTATCTTGATTGTTTTATTGATATTCTCCTGTTTTAATCTTTTCAACGCTGTTGATCATAGGACTGTACAATGACCCAATATTTTTTAAACCACTTACTTCATTCTGCCATTGTTAATAATTCTGCTACGTTTTGTCAAATCTCATCATCTTTTTTTTCTAAGCATTCACAGAGAGGTTCTGGGCATTCTTGGATTTCTTATATGTGTTAAGATTATATTATCTAGATATTTTCTGGACTGCTTCAAAAGAGAGTTGTGTGATCTACGTGCTGAGCTCTTCACGGAATACAAAATACAACTGACAGTTCAAAATGTATTCTTTGCGAAGGAACGCTTCCAGCAATAACACACGAGGCATTTAGTAACAAGGTCGCCATTGTGACCTAAATTAATCACAGGCTTAATATTTCAGATCTTAGAAATGGCGCCGACAGACCTCTTTGAACTGATTGGAACCAAAATTACGTAGATGCATCCACTATTATCCACAACATCCCCCAAGAGGAAAACATTTGACTGGAAGATTTTGGATCAACATAGGATATTTAGAACACGACACAGAAGTGAAGTGTTATCTAATTTGAATGTCTTCCTTACATTCGGTATTCTTTCACATATTTTATTTACACTGTATTAGAGGAATTTAGTATGGCAACACAGGAACTAGAAATGTAGAGGCTTGCACATTGAAGTATACTGAGAAATATATAGATACACTTACATGGAAAGGGAAACAAACAGACACTATATTTATTTTTCTTTCTGTCATTTTCACCTTCCATTTTTGGTTCTTTTTTTCGATTTTCTAAGACACATAAAATATTTTTTTGTGCAGTGGAAAAAAGTATGAGGTAAGAGCAATTAAAATACTTCCACTTACTATTCAAGTTCGCATCTAGTTCAACATAGCAAAGCATTCGTTAAAAACAGAACTAGAAAAACTTTAGAATTAAATAGTTGTTCAGATATTGTTTCAAGGCAGGAATTCTCAGGCAAAAAAAATCTTTTTACAGAAAAATCAATGAAGGTGCTGATAATTCATCTCACTCTACTTATACATGAATTCTTTAACGTCTTAGGTTTTGTTGTCATCGACATAGATGTTCAATGGACATCAAACACCACTAAACTGTGCAATAAATATCGTCTGTCATTATCCTCTTCCCCCCCCCCCCCTCCAACGTGTCTTAAGCCAGTCTCATTTTTACAAGAATCTCACGTAAAGACTGTCTATATTTGGAGCTCATTCTGTAGTACATGAAAATGTTTACGCTTGAATTTATGGACTGGAAACAAAATGCTATTGAAAACATTGCTACATAGATATTAATATCATTGCTTTTGATATTCACATCGGGCCCAAACAGGTAAACCGTAATGGCGACAGTGGCACCAGGTATGTAGCAGACGATAAGAATGATGGCGATTAAAACAACCATTTTCACTGTCTTCTGGTCTCGAGTGGACATGGACACACTCTGATCATTACCTGAGGTTGCCACTGTGCGCCACTTAGAAGATTTTCTTAGTTTAATTACCAACAGCATAGTAAAGACGACAAGACTAAAGAAAGATAACATGCTAAACAATGAATGAGATATAAAAATTAAACCCTCGGCCTTTTCTCGACTTCTTGTAAATATTACAGACAGAAATGTTCTGTTCCTTTCTGGAACAAATCTCCAATCAAGGTAAGATGTGACATATTCTGGAATCAAAGTCACCATATTGAAGATGTAGATGACAATAAGAACAAATGCAGTTCTTCTTGTTGTAACAATTTGTTTGATTTTGAGTGGAAACGCAATAGAGAGATACCTTTCAGCTGTGATGTAAACGGTGATGTAGCTTGTGATCCGACAGAAGCAAGTATGTGGCCACGCTGCTGAAAGGTACATTACTTCCAGATACAGCCATGGAACATTGTACCATGTTAGTAGAGGGTTATAGCCCACGGAATTCCAGGCTAAAGCAATTAGACAACACATGTCAGAAAATGCAAGTCCGAAAAATGCAACATTCGCAGCATTTTTGAAACCGTGTGAGTAGAATATCTTCATGTTAATAATGTTTGCTGAGATACCAAACAGACTAATTAAGCCACATATGAATACAAAGTTTATGATCTCAAATATCTTTCTACCATACTCGCTAAGAATTTGGACTGTGTGATGATACGTAGAAGGAAAGTAATCTCTGTGAACAAAGACTGATATGTTAGTTAAATGCTCCATATGTCAAAGTGTTTTAGATTCGACTGTATCACTCTACATGGGCAAGTTTTCAGGTATTGTTGTCTTAGTGTTAATAATCACAATCTCAGTGAAAAGGCACATGAAGAATTCAATGCAAATAAAAACTGGATCTAAAGCAGTATAAATAATATATTTCAAGATATAATGAAATCTTGGTTAACCGCCCCTATTTGTGCTTAACTGTACGGTTCTGAAGTGAAAATGTAATAATATGAACATGATAACAAATTGAAAAAGTTTTTTTTCTGTTTTTGAGGAAGAAATCCGTTCTGCAGGAGGACGGAATGTTCCCTCATTGTTGCAGAATTTCTCAGACCTTCATAGCGTCGGTTGCCATGAACATCCTACTTGCCGCGCTTGCACTGTAGAACAAAAGCACTAGCAACAGTGGCCATGATAAGACAGTAAGTAGTGTCTTCAATTTTGAAAATGCTCGTCATATTTTTTCTTATTCCTGTCAACACTTGCTTTAAATCACAAACATCCTGTTTAACTGATAGTGGGCTGTTTCAACCAAACTGGAATAGATAAAATAGTAAGCTACTCAGCAGAGTCCGCTTCTGTAGGGTCAGGCGAAATCTATCTCATTAACCACACTGGGCTTGTATTAAAATATTGTATGTAATATGTGCATTGTGGCAACCATCTGCTTAAACAAATCACAAGAAGCGCTTCATATGTAAATGTTATGGTTATCATAAAATATACACATACACTTTTCCTAAAGAGGGCTTCCACAAATCGTCTTGGAATAATGTTAGGAAATATATACATATTTTAAATTACTGGGCCGCAGGTAGTAAGTTACGTAGACTCTGAAATTATGAGCTTCTCTCCCGTGGATTTCAGAACTGCCAACATTTCATGTGTGTTGTAAGTGGTTATTTTCTGGAAGTATCTCCAAAGTTTGGCAGGCAACGTTAGACCCGGTCCACCATTACTTGTTGTTGTTTGTCTTGTAGTAGCAGACTGCGCTGCAAAACGTTTTTTAAAAATATTCTGTTTAAGCAGTTAAATTATATTTTCACTGTGTCTGTTAACCATATAATTATTAAACAGTATTTTCAGAAAGACTGCTATTAATGTCAGTCCTGACTAGAGTTGCTCTTCTACACGCTGTTAATTATGTGGTAGTAATGTGATTCAGAAAATTAAGTTAAAACATGGAATCTTCGCTTCTTATTGATGCCCTGTTTTAGGATGTTGCTAAACGTGAACAGAGCCCCTGGTTATAAGTAAAGTGCACATTTTCATAACATAAGACAGGGGAAGTAATATTTTAGATTTCATCTACTAGTCTCCTATTTGCCTTCTTATTGTGGATAAACGCAAGGGAACAATTTTTATTTTTACTGCTTTATTTTTGTTCTAACCTAGAGTTCTTGCTACACGAAGTAGAACTTCTATTTTTAAATTTATCTTCCCCTGACAGACATCCTTCTTTCCCCTACCCCCGGACTTTATTGTCGCTTTTCTGAATCTGAAAGCGGTATTGGAATTGCACACTCAGCCTCTTAAATTGCTCTAAATTACTGCGTAAATGAGTGAATTGAATGTTCTTTTTTTATTCACGTAACTACTTATTTTCTGTGAGAATCAGGTGTGACAGAATTAGCCATAGGAAAAACGCTGGATATGTTTAAAGACAGACAATTGCTTGATACTGAGTAAAGAAAGAGTGCTTTCCCTTGTTATTAAGACCTCACATCTTGACCCTTGGTCGCAAAGTTCACTGAGAAATCTAAAATTAGAAATTTGAAATGTTAAAATTAAGGTTATTCAGTGGGAGGTTACAGTCGCACGAGATCCTATGATTAAAGATACGTAGCTGAAGGTCATAAACAATTAATTTTTTTTACGCGTGACTGAAGTTAATGTGTAGAAGTTTCACGAGGGATTTAAAATAATGGTAGGGGTATAAAAACTAAATTTCTGAACAGACAGACAGGCGGAAGGACGGACGGACGGACTTACCGACAAAATAAAATAGTCAGAAATGTAGACAGTGATACTTTTCGTGAGTTGTAGCAGTCTTTTCCTTTACAGTTGGTTCAGGTCGCTTAGAGTTTCAGTTGTAGAAGGGTATTCACTGTCCTTTTTAGGACGGTTATTCATGTTAGTCAGTCCAAAATCCTTCGAGATATATACAGTCATTGAAAATCCCTCTAATATTGCGGTTAGACTGGTTCTCGTATACAGTTCACGACCCTTGATAATTATTTACTGCTCTGTGGTTACTTTCAGGGAATATCCTTAAGACCTGTGTTATCATTATCTCAGGATATAGAAACTTTCAGAAATTAAATACTGAATTGAGTTGGAAAAGTCACGTTTTGAAGAATGGCTTTGAAGTATAAACCGTGCGTAGATATTACCAGGTAAATGTGGTAGTAACTGCTGTAAAACTCGTACTAGAAGAGTTAGAAAGAGGTCTATGGCGCAGTTTTAGGAAAACAGACGGAGAGAAGAATGACGAGAAAGCAACAATAAGAGGTAAAAATAATGAACTTGTTATGAAAAGCAACAATAACAATATTTCGGCAAAAAATGGGTTTGAACAAAGACAACAGAAAAGACAGAACAAACAGTTACAAACATGCAGAGAAACTGCGATTTGCTCTTTGATGAAACTAGATACAGACGGCAGCAGCAGGCGGGAGAAGAAATATGGGGGGTTATAAAAGCAGCCGAGCGTGGAAAATGATCAGTTCTAGATTACAGCAGACTATAAGGCATCATCATCATCATCAGGTGCCGTGCCGACTGGCGTTGGCTATTATGCTTCTCCAGAGTACCAGATCCTTCATGCAGGCCATCAGTTCAGTTGGTTATCTCCTCTCACACCATTCTGTCAGACTGTCCAGTATCATTTCTCTTGGTCTTCCTCTTGATCTTCTTCCTTTTATTTTTCCTATAAAGCATACATCACATAAATAAATCTCAACCATATTACATACAATCATACAATTTCCTGACATGCAATATACATTACCAAGTTCAGCAGTTAAATCAATCAACATTTTATTATCCACACTACATACTCATATTAGTGCCACAACAAACATTGGATACACAGGATATCAACATGTATCATCATCAGTGTAATAAACATGACATCAATATAATGTATAACCCTCTATGTATCATCATGAGTGTAATAAACATGACATCAATATAATTTATAACCCTCTAAGTATCAACTGAAATCATAGGGACCCAATTACCTTGGGCTCTCCGGGCCCTCATAACGCAATACACACATTCTTATAACTTGTGCCATCGCACTTATTAACATGGCAGCTACTGCCCTCTTATGAAACTCGTATCTCCCTTTGTGCTAATGCACTGAATGTTCCACATATCATATCTCGCATTGTACTAATGCACTGAATTATTACACTTATCCCCTCTTGTGCTAATGCATTGAATGATCATACATATCACCCATTGTACCAATGCACTGAATTATCATACATAGCTGCCGCTATTGTGCCTCACCTCCCATTTCCATGAATTACCACGTGTTAATGCACTTCATTGACTGTGCAGCTGCTGCTGCGAGGTTTGGTATCTCCTGATACCTTTGACATAATACTATCCATGCGAATGAAAATATGAGATGGATCTTGATTCGTGCCCATCCAATAATGCATGACGAATACCACAAGGAATCAGAGTATCCCCATTTAAGACGTGAATGATATAATCCACAGCACGTTATGATTCCTCAATACATTGTCAAACATTATGAGGTAGGCTGGTGGTCGAGTTAGTGTGTGAGTGAGTCAGTCAGTCTGTGATACAGTGAGTCAGTGAGAGAGAGAGAAAGAGAGAGAGAGAGAAAGAATTAGGAGAGGAGGGAAAGCAGCGAACTTTACATCTAACTTGGTCTATACCGAGGAGTGATACTCCAATAATCGTTGATGTGTCGATATTACTTTGAGTTCGGTATAGTTGAACATTAGAGTTGTTTGAGAGACATCGAAGACAACCGATGTGAGATAATTAGCGAGTAACATCCATGTAGAAATATTCAAGTGCCAAAACCAAAATACTGGAGTTAGCACCTGAGTCATGTAGGAACTGAGAGTGACAGCAAGCTGAAAAGAAATATGATAACATTTTAGTCAAGAGATCAACAAAAGTATCAATGCAGTTGGTGTTTATGTGCATGTATTGTACAAGTAACTGAAGAACAAATAAACATGTATTATAGGTCATGAGTTTTCAAGAATGTCTTGTGGACTGTATAAAAGAGCAAGGTTACGTTGTTCATAGTCCGTCGACGCCATTACCTTTATCGCAGTCAGTTTCTTTCTAGCCTTCAATACCACGTGATACGTGCTCTTTAAAAGTAAGGCCTCTATCAAACCGCACTCCGAGGTATTTCACTGTTCGGGTCATCTCCACAATCTCCAGACACAGATTAAGGGTCGGTGCCTGTGTGTTGATAATACAGATATTCAGAGAGAACCATGTCACAGCTGCTTTCATCGGTTGACCAGGATCTCCGCCTCGCCGAGCCACCGACCGATACAGTCAAGTTCTGTCAAAGAAATAGAGATTTAAAAATTAGCTAAGCTCAGGAAAGTCTTTCTTTGGGACAAGTATATACGTATGGAACATTACCAGAGAGAGAGAGACAGAGAGAGAGAGAGAGAGAGAAAGACAGAGAGAAAGAGATATGAGAGGAAGAAAAGCGGCTGGTTCCCCAGGAACCTGTACACGGTCTCTGCCCTTTTCTGCTCTTTTATATAGTCCACAAGACATTCTTGAAAACTCATGACCTATAATACATGTTTATTTGTTCTTCAGTTACTTGTACAATACATGCACATAAACACCAACCGCATTGATACTTTTGTTGATCTCTTGACTAAAATGTTATCATATTTCTTTTCAGCTTGCTGTCACTCTCAGTTCCTACATGACTCAGGTGCTAACTCCAGTATTTTGGTTTTGGCACTTGAATATTTCTACATGGATGTTACTCGCTAATTATCTCACATCGGTTGTCTTCGATGTCTCTCAAACAACTCTAATGTTCAACTATACCGAACTCAAAGTAATATCGACACATCAACGATTATTGGAGTATCACTCCTCGGTATAGACCAAGTTAGATGTTAAGTTCGCTGCTTTCCCTCCTCTCCTAATTCTTTCTCTCTCTCTTTCTCTCTCTCTCACTGACTCACTGAATCACAGACTGGCTGACTCACTCACACACTAACTCGACCACCAACCGACCTCATAACGTTTGACAATGTATTGAGGAATCATAACGTGCTGTGGATTATATCATTCACGTCTTAAATGGGGATACTCTGATTCCTTGTGGTATTCGTCATGCATTGTTGGATGGGCACGAATCAAGGTCCATCACATGTTTTCATTCGCATGGATAGTATTATGTCAAAGGTATCAGGAGATACCAAACCTCGCAGCAGCAGCTGCACAGTCAATGAAGTGCATTAGCACGTGGTAATTCATGGAAATGGGAGGTGAGGCACAATAGCGGCAGCTATGTATGATAATTCAGTGCATTGGTACAATGGGTGATATATGTGATCATTCAGTGCATTAGCACAAGAGGGGATAAGTGTAATAATTCAGTGCATTAGTACAATGCGAGATATGATATGTGGAACATTCAGTGCATTAGCACAAAGGGAGATACGAGTTTCATAAGAGGGCAGTAGCTGCCATGTTAATAAGTGCGATGGCACAAGTTATAAGAATGTGTGTATTGCATTATGAGGGCCAGGAGAGCCCAAGGTAATTGGGTCCCTATGATTTCAGTTGATACTTAGAGGGTTATAAATTATATTGATGTCATGTTTATTACACTCATGATGATACATAGAGGGTTATACATTATATTGATGTCATGTTTATTACACTCATGATGATACATATTGATATCCTGTGTATCCAATGTTTGTTGTGGCACTAATATGGGTATGTGGTGTGGATAATAAAATGTTGATTGATTTAACTGCTGAACTTGGTAATGTGTATTGCATGTCAGGAAATTGTATGATTGTATGTAATATGCTGCATAACTGGCATACAGTATCCTTGGAGGGGAAATCTTGCATTGTCGGTCAGATATGGGTTTTGAGCCTGTCCACCCAGTACGGTAGTACATTAGGCCATGGATTTGGGGGTTTCAGGTGGTTGTGGTCATATCCCTTCCCAATTTCATCCCCATTTGTAGATTTAGCATCCGCTATGTGTACTCACTCATTCACTCACTCACTCCCTCACTCACTCACTCACTCAAGTAATGCTCAATATACTTGTCCTAAACAAAGATTTCCTAAGTTTTCGTATTTCAAAACCTCTAGTTCTTTAACCTAGGAGTTCATTAACCTGGCAGGAATTTCTGTCCATGGATCAGCACTAGAGGGTCGCTACTTTGTTATAAACTGCTGGCCGCGACATGCTTCTGGTAGCCTAGTTCATTTCGTTTTGTTGACCTAGGATTCATTTACCCACCTGAAATTTTCTTAACGAGATTACTGAGATTTCTTTGTAAACTTTTTTTTTTTGTCAAATGAATTATTCCCAAATATGATGGTGGCTTAATTACAAGAGAATGTGTTGCACATGTTATAACTTCTTTCATTGCATGGTTACTTTCTCGATTAATATACCATATCCCTCCAATTTCAAAAAGCTGTTCCAACTATTATAATAATGTTTTATAAGCAGTGAGCCATGTAAAAGAAGCGAGCTATTTTTGTTATGATCATTAATATTGAAAATCCTCATTTCAACAACCGAAATCGCTTTTTTCTGACTATAGAAGATATGCAATAAGTAATTGATAAAACTACATTTTAAATGTCTGAAGTTTTTAACTCTAACACTTTGTCTAGAATGACAGAGAAGGTCAAATGCGCTAGTATATACTGTGTCATGGAGAGAGGGTCTCCGAAAGAAAATATGTAAGCGGGTGCGAACCCTCCCCTCTCCACTTCTGGTTTATCGGCTTTTATATTTCCATATAACCCCCACCCTCCCCCCACCCATCTCCTAAAGCTCACGCTTGAAACAGAAAATGCTCTGGGGTTCGGAGCAACTCACCAGCTGAAAGCCAGAGATGTATTTTTTTTGACGGTCTAAGCTTCTGTGTAGTTGTTTCGTTCTCTCTAAAAGAGAATTTCTTGCAAAAATTGAAAAAATAAATCGAAGCTCTTCAATTTTTACCGAGCTAACCCGAAAGTGCTATATTAGTCACCATCATCATCATCATCAGGTGCCGTGCCGATTGGCGCTGTCTATTGTGCTTATCCAGAGTACACGATCCTTCTTGCAGGCCATCAGCTCAGTTAGTGCTGTATAAGCTGTATCAGTACTACATAGTGTATAAAGACTTACTTCTTAATACGTAACTTCTCTTTCATTATCCGACGAGAGTAATCTGCATCTGAATCACCTCACTGCTTCTTCTTCCTCTCGTTCGCTTCTACCACCAAGACCGCCCTGTGATCCTACTGAATTTACTCCTGTGGTCCTGGATAGGTCCCGTGGTCCCCTGTGGTTCCCGAAAGAACCGCACGAGATCCCTGAGACGACTACAAGAGGTTCAGAATATCGCGGTGCTTGATCCTGTATTCTCGGTGAGTCTCAGAAGCGGGATTGTATGACACCATGGTTTTCGTTGCACAAGTTTAGTCTAGAGTTCTCATTGGAAAACCTCGACGTGTTTTGAATATCAGAATATCCCCGCTGGGTGAGAGGTGGTTGCCCATCCAGTCCAGCGTTGAACTTTCTCACCGGAAAACCTCAGCGTGATTAGGATACGCATACATCCCCGCCGGGTGAGAGGTGGTTGCCTATCTTGACTGCACTTGTCCAGTGTCTCCGACTGAAGCATTTTGTGGTCGTGGCCGCTACCTTTCCTAGTTATGACCAGGACGGAGCTTTTTTCCAGGAGGACGAATTCTCGCCAGCAGTAAGTTTCACCCCTGGGTTGAGCCAATTTATGCATATTATCCCAGTATGTGCGTGTTTAGGGCGTGACCAATCTCTAGAGCGGAGGTACCGTGACATGAGTACCCGTCATGTTTCACCCCTGGTATAAGACGTTTTAGGCATATTTCACTAGTATGGGTGTATATCGGACGTGGCTTTCGTCTAGAGCAGAGTTGCCGTGGTATGAGTAGCTCTCGCCGCGAGGTACTGGACATATGATTAATCTTCACTTTATCATTTCTATCACCTTTTCACATCGGCGCCGCACGGCAACCCTAATTGCTGTTTCGCATTTTCTTCCTTGCCTAGGAGGAGTTTCACTCCATGCGCGGCATCCAAAGAATCTTGACAGCAGTGTCTTAAACTCCTGGGTTAAGCTGGTTCAGGCAATTCGCCCAGTATAAGACATGGCCGACCTCCAGAGCAGAGGTGCTGAGATTTGAGTAATGCTTACTTCGAGACTACTGATTACTTCACTTAATTCTTTCTTTCACCTTTTCCACAGGGGCGCCGCACGGCAATCTCATTCGCCCCTTTCTTCACTGGCCGGGTGAAGCCCCACTTCAAGCACGGCAACTGAAGAATCTCGCCAGCAGCGGTAGATGAGCAAACATGACTCTCATTTACCCGAAGCGTCTGGTTTTCAGGCGCTAGATATTCGCCTTCGCCTCTTCTCCTGTCAGTTTGAACAGTTCTGTCACGAGGAGGCCAGGAGCTGGACTTGACTGTCAGAAGCCATTTAATACGCACGCCTTGGAGACATTTCATTGGTGTTGAGAGCGTATCCCCAACCTCACCTACTGCTATAACGGTCCTTAGAACCTCATTCCTTCTAAAGAGAACGGTAGCACTGAAATATGAATCATGGACCTCGAAGACTAGGATCATTTCCCCAGCACTAACTTAAGGTCATTCACTGTCGCCATTGCTTTTCAACATATACACTGCCAGAATTTCACAACTACACAAAACTGACCTTGGCCGAATACTCACATATACAGATGGCATCCTTACATACGTACGTGGAAACACCACAGAATGATAATATTTTCTCACATTCAGGAAAATGTTGACCTACATCTAGGAGAATATTGACCCAGTCATGGGGTGGTGTGTGGACAACACCGCAACTCTACCAAGGCGAAAATCCTGTGGTGCTCATTATATATCCGACCTTCGAAGACTGCCCTTCTGGAAGTGCGATGAAACAGCGAATATATCAACAGTGAACAGTATTTGAAATATCTCGGGACTGTATTTAACAGGACACTCTCTTTTAACTCACCACGTGGACATGATCATTCAGAAAACAAAGAAAAACTCAGAGCAGTGAAGACCATGGCAGATGGTGGTCTGCCACAACGGACACTCTTCCTCCTGATCCGGACGTTGCTGATGTCGGTGGTTGAGGATGGCCTCGGCCTTGTGACCCTGCCCACGACTCAGATAATCAGGCTGGAAAGAATCCAAAATGAGGCCATGACAGCAGTTCCGGGGTCCACCAGGGATACTCCGATCCTAGCTATGCTCTATTTGCTGGGTATGCCCAGCATGAAAGTAAGGCTCAAGTATGCGCAAGTGAATTCTTACTTCAGGAATGCTGCCACAGCATATCACCGCTTTCTATCAGGAGATTGCAAGAGACACCTCAATAGACTGCTTATAGAGGACAACATCTGGCTGAATGACAACAATCTCACATCAGGACCATGATCGAATTGGGAGTGGGGGAGGGAAAGTGGACGTTTTTCTGAACGAAGTGGTGTAGCGCGCATTACCAACAACCAGTGCGTGATTGGCTCCATCAACTGGCACACACTTCAGTGGGTCTTGGAACTGAAGGCCTTTCAATCTGATATTGATAAACTTGTGTCCCTACAGGAAACTCATCCATCACATTAAACGCTGAGAAAATAATGCAGTAGATGAATTATAAATGTGCTTCTTCATATTGTTAAATAAACTTATTTGCTAGCTTAAATCTGTAGTTGTGTAATGCATATCCTAGTTAATAGGTCTTTGCACAAGCTGTACACAAGGTGAGGGTGGGGGTGTTGAGGATAAAGGATGTGGCAGCCAGAACAAGACTAGAAAACACTGAGGTAACTCATCCTTCCTCGCTTTGCTAAGAATTTCATTGCGAGTTCTAGAATTCGTTTATACTGTCAGTTTCAACCAATGAGGGCAAGACTGATTGTTGATAAAATTTCTTAACAAACTGAGGATTCCTTACTATAATTTTTCACCCCTTACTTGTTAGATAAGAATATAATGTATATTCATAACACAGTTCAGTATTACTGTTTTTGATACAGCCTTCTGTTTTGTCCAGCCAATCAAGACAACATGCAACGCTTTATGACTGTCACCAAGAAAGAAACAAACACTTGTTTTAAAATTTTTAAAATATATTTTATTACAGGATCAAATATAATTAGTCTCTGTTTATGACTTTCAGATAGATTTGTGTTTCACCGTATACAGAATTGCATGGAAATATTAGATCGTGAATGAGGCATTTATCACGACTATCGTTTATGGTCACCACAGTAAACATTCTTTTAAGTTCCTTAGTGACATATAGTTAACAAAGCTTGTGTTATTCTGTTCACTTTTACGTTTGTCAAATGCACCATTTCGATCTGAAGCGCCAGAAATACCAAGATTTAAATGCAAAAAGTGAATTTAATACTTCATCATCCTATAATCATCATTTCAGCGCGAAGACAGATGCAATAAAGAGCAATGACTCACTAATGACTCACACTATTTTATACGTCAGTTGACAGCTAATTCTCAATCATTCAAGGTTTACCAAGTCAAGACACGAAAGGTTTTTTTTATTGTTTTAGAAACATCTCCACAGACGTTTTTCTAAACTTAGAACTCATGGTGTAATAAAGAAAAAAATTCACGCTAGAATTGATGCCATGGAATATGCACGCAAAAGACCATGCAATAACTAAAATATTATAGTGTGTACCCAACAAATTGAATTCGGAGCCAGTTACAAACATCGTCATGGCTATCAAGGAACCTGGTGTGTAGCAATTAACAAGAATGCTTGCTATTAGCACGACCATCTTGACAGTTTTCCGATCTCGATTAGAATATGACCCAGTTTTCTCTAAGTTAGAGGTTGCCTGTTTCCTCCAGTTCAAAGACTGTCGTAATTTGATAACTAAAATCACTGTAAACATGACCACATCAACAAACGACACCGTTCCTAGTCCTGCGTGTAAAACATTTTCTAAACATTCCAGATTCTTTCTGTTGCTGGTGAAGATTAATGTGAGAACAGTTCGATTCCTGTCAGGCACAAATTTCCATCCTAGATAAGACGAAAAGTACTCAGGACAGAGGGCCAAAATGTTGACAGTGTAGATAAGACATGTGATTATGGCTGTTCTTCTTGGTGTTAGTTTCACTTTCATTGGTAGTGAAATACTGATATACCTTTCCGCTGTAACATAAATTGTAATGAAGCATGTTATTCGACCGAGGTACAAAAAAAAAGAAATCTATGTTTTAAAAGTATTGCTGGTCAAAAACGTAAGATTACAAAAGCACATAAACAGACCATAAAAAAGAGGAAGTACCTAAAATTTAAATAGTGCAGAGATGTGCCAGTAATTATTTCGAAAGAAAACTGAGAAAGACCAGGAAAAGGACCCACAAAGAAATAAAAACAGATGCCGCTGTTCAATCTCTTGCCTGGATTCTGGTATTCAGTCTTCCCAGATATCCTCCCCACAAAAACTGGAATGTCTCATGGAGTGTAAGACTTATACGGCCATTTATTAATCTTCATTCTTTCAAAATTTTAAAACCAGAAACAAAATGCTGTTACAAACGAAACGGAAGCAACTTAGGAGAGACTGAAGAGAGAGAATCGGCCATAGCAATGTGAATTTTGCATACATGTCTAGGCTAGCTTGAACAAAAAAAGTAATTAGATTTTCACTGGATGTGGCACTAAAAGTAAGCCTACTCATTAACAGAGATAAGACAGAGCATACGAAGATTTAAAAAAACCAGGGACATAAAACCCCATATTATATAAAAGTTGGAGATATGACAATCAGGAAAACAGAAACCTTCTCAGCTTTTTGGCTACGATCAGCTCGACCTTTTGGCTAAGATAAAAGTAGCTGGAATCAAAGTGTCCTTTTGGCAGGTACCCTGATCAACATGGCCTTTCGTTAAGACAAAAGCGTAGTTTTTCTTTTTAAATACGAAATGCCCGAGGCCTGCACTGCACATTCGATGTCAGAGGTAAGGTCCACTACGGGCTGGCCCGGTTTGCCGCACCACTGGGTCCATGGCCTGTTGTTTTCGTTGCCTTTAAAAAAAAGGAAAACAGGAACATACAAATATCTAGGCATAACTGTCAACAGCTGCAACACGGTAAGTCAGTCATTTGCATGTCTCTTGCGGAACTTTGTCTCCCTACCAGCTCTCCTGTAGGCCTCTCGGTTGTAAGCAAGATGCCTTGCTGCTGATGCATCATGTAAACATCCAAGACAGTCTTCTCTAAATTCTCATGAACACAGTAAGTGAGGAAATGAAAAGTAGACTACAGATAGGTACTTTCCTTGGAACACTTTTTAAATTAAAACACCCATACCTAAACACCAAGATTACGATCTGCACAACTATAATACGACCAACCGTCATGTATGGATCAGGAACGTGTAGTACAACAAAGAAAGATGAACAATAATTGCAGGTCTTCTAGAACACGATACAAAGAAGAATATTTGTGCTCATGAAGGATACCAGCGGTGAGAACTGGAGAGCTAGAATGAACGCTGAACTGAACAGCGTATTTAAATCACAGCGAATTATAAACGTCTTAAAACTGAACAGATTATCCTGATTGGGCCATGTATGGAAGAGAAGAGACAAGCGAAAATGATGTATGTACAAGAGAGGAAGTAAACTAGACCAACAAGTAGATGAAGACTGAGATGAGAGACAACATAAAGAAAGATATAAAGAAAATTGATGTCACCAAGTGGAGAGAGAAGATTAGGAGTAGAGAGGACCGCAAGGGAACTTTATCTGCAGCAATTAGACTTAATGGCTGAAAGAGAGGAAGAAGAATAAGAATGTTTTAACTCGAGATTAGAGTAATAAGTGGTCTGAACGGGTTGTGCCTGTGCGAGTAGGTAGTATAAGTTACGAACAGCAGTCAGTGATCTGTCTCTGGTTTTCGAGGAGCAATGAATAGTTTCGGTCAGAACCTAGATGACTCAAATGACTAGCATCGAATTGGCTAGTGCGCGTTCGTCAGCTGAACATGGTAAAAGCACTGGCAGTTTATGGCCTAGAAAGCTTTAGCGTAACCGCTCGTGAGCTGAAACTGACTCTATGACCTTGTAATAGTGATTACTGGACATTGTGAAATGGTGGTAAGTTTATGTGTGAGAATCCTATGTAAGGAAGATTGCTGATCTTTCCTCATGTTATTCATTACCATATATAATGCTCTATGCGGATGAAACTCTCTCATTATTTTAGATAAACTGCGACTGTTCTCTGAACGTCTTTGTTCATGTGTTTTTGAAGTGCTGCGATGGAGCAGGGTTGAAGCCATTCATTACCAGGCAGGTAAAGGTGAGGGCGCCAAGGTTTCACTTCTTGCTAGCTTCTCCTGAAGGTTGCTGAGGAGAAACCTCCAGAGAACCGCTAACAAACTTATTTTTACTGCTTAATTATACTTTTCAGTCTGTAGTTTCCCCGAGATACTAAGCCCGGCAAGATTTTCGAACCGATCTTCGGTATAACTTAGTATAACTTCAGCATACCTTAGTATAACTTCAGTATAACCTAGCCTATGAACACACAGTCTACGTATTTTCCCAATGGGGGTTAGGGGAACTGTTATTGTTATAGTTCTCACAAAACTGCAACAGTTTTGGTGATTTCTCCAAAATGTTAAACTTTGCCGTGACACTATTCTCAGTTCATCTGTGTATTGTGTCAGGAAATGTTTTTTTTTTTTTTTTGCTGTATGAAAACGCAAGACCCACTGGTCTTAGAATATTACTGCGACAAGAAGAACACAACATTGTCTCTTAACTCGGATCACATAGTGCACACCATAATAAATTATGCTAAGCACACAAAGCAGCATTCACGGCAAACTACAAATACCCAAACAGCCACAGAACTGTCAAGGATTCGCCATTAACCCTATTCTAGTGATTAAAAAGACCATAAGTTTAGACCATATGCTAACAATTTGTATGCGTGATTTTGAGATTGAGGCATACTAATGGACGTTACATGTCAGCGTACATACGATAAACAAGCTGTAAAGTTAAAATTATTTTATTAAAATTGTAATATATATATATATATATATATATATATATATATATATATATATATATATATATATATATAATTAAGTTAAGACTATTCAATTCAAATATAATATCCACCCTCATTTATGCATGCGAAAGCTGCAAAACAACTAAAGAAATAGAAAAAAAATGAGACTTTTTTGAAAACAAATGCCTAAGGAAAATACTCGACATCAAGTGGAACGAATTCAAGAACAATGCAGAGATAAGACAGATGACTGAACAACAACCAGTCTGATGGGTGATCAGGAAAAGGAGATGGACGTATGTTGGTCACTTGATGAGAAGAAATGATCCGAGAATCCCAAAACAAGCTATCAAGTGGAACACAACAGGCCGAAGAAAATGAGACAGACCGCGTGAAACTCTGAAAAAGACATTATTAAGAGAGGCCAAATTAACTGGCATAAAATCCTTTGATGAGGTTGAAAGACTCGCCGAAGACAGGAAAAATTGACGAACTACTTTGCGAGCCCTATGTGACGTTTAACGGCACGGGAAGGATATAAGATATAAGATAACATAAATATAATTACATGGAAGGAAGCAGAGCATAATTCCAAGAACGGGGATGACTAGAGAGACTTTATGTTGCCTATGCTCTCAAACATAACGATAACAAGTAGCAAACATAACTAATGGAGAATGTTTGAGAAGAGTTGGACATAGAAAAAAAAAAATTGTCAAAAATTAAGAAAGAGAGAGATAATGTAATTTCATAGGACATGAAATGAGAAAAGGGGGCATTGAAAACGTTAACAGGAAAAATAGAGGGAATAAGAGCCAGGAGAGGACCCTGAAAAATGATACTGAACAGTCTGACGGTGAGAGGAGATCGCCAACTGATTTAATGGCCTGCATGAAGGATCGTGTATTCTAGAGAAGCATAATAGCCAACGTCAGTCGGCACAGCACCTGATAATGATGATGATATGCTATCACGGGACAGAAAGGCGATGATGATGGTATATATATATATAATTCAGTGACAAACATGAACGAACTTTTATTTTCGGAAGGTTAAGAACTGGGCACGCAGGCCCGTCTAATATTCTGTCTTTCATCATACAGCTTTCACTCAGTCGAACTCATTCAGCATTTGTTAATGAGCATAATAAGCTTGAAGAAACAATTAAATGTTTACATAAACCTATTTCTTGTCTATATACTCCACATACACGCCAAACAAACAGGCATAAAATCCCTTGATGAGGTTGAAAGATTCGCCGAAAACAGGAAAAATTCGCGAACTACCTTGCGAGCCCTATGTGACTTTTAACGGCACAGGAAGGATATAAGATATAACATACACTCCACACTCTGGTTTATCTGACTACATGAAATAAATATGATCTAATGCTACACATTTTCTCCACACTATACATTTCACTTTTTAATTTTTTTTTGCAAAGTTTAAACATGGCTCTAATCTTATAACTAGATATCTAAGATCTTAACCAGAGATCTATGATTATAAGCAGAGACATATGATTATAAAAGTATATATCTAAAGCTATAAAAAGAATGTAAGATTGTAACCAGAGATCTATGATTATAACTAGAGATATAGGAATATAAATATGGATCTAAGGCTATAAATAGAATGTAAGACTGTAACCAGAGATCTAAGATTATAACAGAGATCTAACGCTATAACTAGAATGTAAGATTGTAATCAGAAATATATGATTATAACCAGAGATATAAGATTATAACCAGAGATCTCTGACTGCAAACTTGGCCCCAGTTAGAGAGCATGAATGGACACTGCGCGGGCACTTCTGCTGATGATGCAATGTCTGTATGGCTGGGAAAAAGAAACTGAATACAGAAGAACAAAAAGAATACTTTTCAAACATTTAATTCTTTTCCTCGTGATCTCTCTTGAAGAGAGAAGTGTTGTAGTAGTGTTGTTGTAGAGAGACGTGGGCAGAATAGATAGATAGATAGATAGATAGATAGATAGATAGATAGATAGATAGATAGATAGATAGATAGATAGATAGATAGATAGATAGATAGATAGATAGATAGATCTACTTTCATTAATATTAGTAAATATTTCTATCTCGTGTTCAGTTTTTACACAAGAAATTCCATACTTTTATTTTATACAGTTAGTTATAATATTAAACAAAGATTTTATAAAAGTTATAGTTTTCTTCTTACTTTTGTGACAGTGGTAGGTAGAAGGTAGCGCGTGGAACTAGATGAGCTGAGGGCAGGGAAACAAAAGGGACTGGATGCAGGAAGGACGATTTCGACGGTCGGTCTGTAAATGACCACGTGACCCATCCTTGTAACTTGCCGTATTCATTTTATTTGGGATTGCGTAAACACGACATTCTTGGACGCCGATTACGACAGTGAGGACTGGACAAATCGGACACATGTTGTTTGATTAGACGGAAACGGGCGGAACAAACATTTGAACCTGCTCTCTCTCTCTCTCTTTTTCTCTTTTTCCCTCTCTTTCTCTCTCTTTTTCTCCTTTCTCTCTCTCTCTCTCTCTCTCTCTCTCTCTCTGTGCGAGAGCGCGCCAGCCAATGGCGCCATACTTCCCATCATTCCTTCACGTTCGCTCAGCTCCTCCGTTCTTTCCCCTTACATTAGTAGAGTTTGTTAAGAGTCGAAGTGTAAAATCTGAATTAATATACAACTAAAATTTTTAAGCTGCAAGAATAATAAAGTGGTGGAAAGTTTTTATGCTTGATGGACAATAATGAGTGTTCAGTGTGCCTCAAATGTCTGTGCTTACAGTCTCAGCGAGGAACCTTCAATAGTACCACAAACAAAATGAAGCAAACATGAAGAGCATTTTAAGTGAATCTGTATAATATTAGTAAAATATTTTGCTAATATAAGGAGTGACTATACGCTTATGCTTCAAATTATATATTTACTGGCACATAGTTGCCGTAATGGTTTTCCTGAATTGTTTAGTAGGTTAGAACATTCATCTTTACTACTGATAGGGACTATCATATTAAAAGAAAAATTAGTGAGAAAATCTTCATTCTGTGTAACATTTAATACAATAAAAGCATTAATTATATCTTAAAACATAATGTCAAGAACAGATTTAATAAATTTTGATCAGATTTAACACTTAATATAAAGTTTATTTCATGGTTATTTTCTTCTTTTATTTTCATTCATCTTGAGTGTTTTATTGATATTCTCCTGTTTTAATCTTTTCAAAGCTGTTGATCATAGGACTGTAATATGATCCAAGATTTTCAAAACTACTTACTTCATTCTGTCATTGTTAATAATTCTGTTACATATGGTCAGTTCTCATCATAGTTTTTTTCTTATCATTCAGAGAGAGGCTCTGGACATTCTTGGATTTCATAAGTGTCTTATATATCTTCTAGATATTTTCTGAGGTGTTTTAAAGAAAAGTTGTGTAATCCATGCTCTGAGCTCTTCTTAACAAACAGATAAAAACTGACAGTACAAAGTTTGTACTTTAGGAAGGAACACTTCCAGCAGTAACATCTCTCTCTCTCTGAACCTTAAGTGCCCAGGGCACATGGGGCTTCCGCAAGGGTTTTCCACAAATGCCTGTCTTTCGCCTTTTTTTCTGCTCTTGCCCAGGTGAGCCCTCTATTGCTCAACATCCTTTCTGTTGTTCTTCTCCATGTCTCTTTTGGTCTACCCTTACTTCTGCTCCCCTGTGGTGTCCATCTTAGTGCTATTTTTGGTAGTGAGTTGTCAGTCATTCGGAGCACATGTCCCAACCATCGCCAGCGTCTTTCCTCAATAATTGTTGTCAGTGGTTTCATCTGCATTTCTGCCAATAAGATGTTATTTCTTATGGTGTTTGGCCAAAATATTTTTTTAATTCTACGTAAACATTTAGTCTGGAAAGAATTCAACTTGTTTTCTATGGTTTTGGTGATTTTCCAGCATTCACTTCCATAGAGTAGTACACTTAGAACATTACTCTTAAATATCCTGATTTTCATATTTATGCTTAGTTTATTTGATTTCCATATATTCTGTAGCATTGCAAAAGCCTGGTTTGCTCTAGTAAGTCTGCTGTTGATGTCCTCTGTGCTGTCTCCATTTTCTACTACTCTGCTGCCAAGGTATACAAATTCGTTGACCTCCTCCACTAACTTGTTATCTACTCTGAGTACATTTCTGTTGTTCACATTTTGCTTCATTAACTTTGTCTTTCCTACGTTGATCTTTAGTCCTATGTTGTTTGCATTCTGGGTTAACTTGTTTATTTTATCTTGCATATCTTTGTGACTGCTTGATAATAGACAAATGTCGTCCGCAAAGTCAAGGTCCTCCAGCACTGTGTTAAGGGTCCATTGTAATCCTCTGCGTTTGTCTGATGTTGCCTCCTTCATTAACCAGTCTACTGCCAAGATAAATAATGTTGGTGATAGTACACATCCCTGTTTCACTCCTGTTTGTACCCTAAAGCTGCTGGAGGTATGTTCTCCACAGATAACTTTGCACTGAAAACCCTCGTATAGGGCTTTGATTACATTAACTATTTTATGGGGGAGGCCATGCCATCTTAGGATTTTCCACAGTGCATCTCTGTTGACACTGTCAAAGGCTTTCTCAAAATCTATGAATAATGCATATGTTGTGCTATGCCATTCATTTGCCTGTTCTAATATTTGTCTAAGTACAAATATATGGTCTATGCATGATCTTCCTTTCCTAAATCCTGCCTGCTCTTTCCGAAGTTTTTCCTCAAGTGTTGGTACAATTCTGTTGATGATTATTCTGCAAAATACTTTACTAGTGAGTGGCAGTAGGGTAATGCCTCTCCAGTTCCCGCAATCTCTGAGGTCACCCTTCTTTGGTAGTTTTACTATAAGACCAGTTTTCCACTCCTCTGGGGCTTTTTCTAAATCCCAAATTTGTTGTAATATCCGGCAAAGTTGTTTTGGTGTTTCTGTTTCTTCTGCTTTCAACATCTCCGCAGTCACTTCATCTTCACCTGGTGCCCTGTCTGATTTTAGCATCTTTATCGCCTCTTTTACTTCATTTATTGTTATTGGTCCTGTATTGATGTTTAGTTCCGCTTTTGCTTCAGGTATATCTATTGCTTGTGCTGCTTGTGTTCTGTTTAGTAGGGTGTTAAAGTGTTCCCTCCATCTTTCAATTTTTTCTCTTTCTCCACTGACCAGTTGTCCATTTTGTGTTCTTACTGCACTTTCACATCTTGTATTGAAGTTACCTGTCATCTGCTTTGTGATTTTATATATGGTTTTCATGTCATTTGTATATGCTGCTTTCTCTGCTGTCTCTGCTAAGTTGTCATAATACTGACGTTTATCTTGACGGCATGATTCCTTCACTTCTTTGTCTTTTTGTGCATAATTACTTAAAACTCGTTCTTTAAGCCGTTGTGATTTGGTGTTCAGTAATTTTTTCTTGATTTCTTTTCTTTGCTCTATCTTTTCCCATGTGGTCTCACTTATCCATTCCTCTTTTCTCCTTTTCCGATATCCCAGCACCTCTTTTGCTGTTTCCTGTAGTGTTTTATTGAACTCTAATATGGACATTTCTGCTTCGTCTTGTAGGACACTGAAGCGGTTCTTAAGTATTATTGAGAATTCATTTCTTGTTTGCTGGTCTATCAGTTTTCTTGTATCAAAATGTATCTTTCTGTGTTCTCCGATTCTGGCTTTCCTTAATTTTAGTTTTATTTTTGCTACCAGAAGGTTGTGATCACTTCCTATATCTGCTCCTTTCCTTGCTCGCACATCTTGTAGTGACCGTTTCCACTTGTTGTTTATTAGTATGTGATCGATTTGGTTTTCTGTGGTTTTATCTGGTGACCTCCAAGTCACCTTATGGATGTTTTTGTGTTGGAAAATTGTCCCTCCGATGGTCATCATGTTTTCTTCACAGAAACTGCACAGTCTTTCTCCATTTTCATTTATTTCTCCGATTCCTTCTCTTCCCATGATTCTTCTTCTATCTTCATTTCCTTCACCTACTTTTGCATTGAAGTCGCCCAAGATGAGTAGCATATCATGCTTGGGTATTGTTTCTACTGTGGCTTGGAGGCTGTTGTAAAAATCTTCTTTTAATTCCTCTTCAGCTGCTTCTGTTGGTGCATAACAAACTATAATAGACAGCTTCGTGAATCTTGAGTTGAACCGTGCATATAATAATCTCTCATTTATTGGGGTCCATTTCAGCAATGCTCTTGATGCTTCTTTTGTTATAATCAATGCTACTCCTCCTTCATGAAGATCTTCTTTACCTGACCATATTATTGTATCTTCTGTGTGCTGTGTTGTTAATTTCCTTCTGCCTTGTCCTGTCCATCTTGCTTCTTGTATTCCTAGTATGTCTAGTTTGTATCTGTGCATTTCCTTGATGGTTTGTGCTAGTTTTCCAGTCTGGTTTAGTGTTCTTACATTCCAGCTGCCTATATGCATCTTTTGTTTAGGTTCCAGGAGGTCTGCAGTCGGGCTGGGGACTTCCAGTGGCTGGCTTTCATCCACAACCTTCATGGGCTCAGTTTCCTGATACGCATTTCTCCTTCCACCTGCATTTGCTTTTTCCCTTGCTTCTGTTTCTGTAGCAGTCTGATAGTTTTTTACCAGATAGGGTTGCTGGCCCTATGCTGAACCCTCCTTAGTCGCCTTTTACGATCATGCATGGTAGGGTACAGTGGTCCTATTCTTTGCAAATCCCGGGTACCACACGGGGGAGCAGTAACATATGATGTATTTATTAACAAGGTCGCCATTGTGACCTAAACTAAGCACAGGTTTGGTATTTCAGGTCTTAGAAATGGCGCTGGCAGACCTCTTGGGGATGACTGGAACCAGAATTAAGTAGATGCATCCACTATTATCCACAACATTCCCAAGAGGAAACCATTTGACTGGAAATTCTGGATCAACATAGGATATTGTCAGCCTGAATAAAAAGAAGACTGAAGTGATGGTCATCTCAAAGAAAAGAATACCACCAAAATCTAGCATTACCAATGATGGCACTGAATTGAAACACGTTGATAGATTTAAGTACTTAGGAACAATTATAACAGTTGATGGGACATATCACAACGAAAAAAAAATCAGACGTGCTCATGCCAAGCCAGCATTCCAGAAAATGAGAAATATCTTGTGCAACAGACCCATATCACTGGAAACAAGATTCCGAGTATTTAAATGTTACATCCAGCCAATTTTGATTTTGTACAAGTGCTGTGCCGAGTGGCGTAGGCGATCATTTCTCTCCACAATTCCCTGTCTTTAAACTTGACTATGATATTCGCCGGTGACTTTCTTCCTAACCACACTGACAGTCCATCCAGTAACTTCTCTCTTTGTTTTCCTCTGTCTCTTTCCAGTTGCCACAATGTGTTCCAATTTTCATCTTCTCAGAAAATGTCCTACACATCTCGCTTGTCTGCCTCTGATCTTTGCTGTAATTTGCCTTTTAACTCCAGCCTGTTAAAAATTCTTCGTTGGTTTTCATAGCTGAAAATAGAAGTAGAAAAACTTTAGAATTAAATAGTTGTTCCGATATTGTTTCAAGGAAGGTATTCTCAAGCAAAAAATATCTCTTTACAGAAAAATCATTGAAATTGCTGATAGTTCATCTCACTTTACTTACTTTACTTTATCCTTCCTCTTGTACAGTGAGATGTCGAGGGGAGATGCAGTTGGCGTCTTTGGGCCATTTGAGTGACATCGGTGATGCTCATGCTGTAATTTATGTTTATATAACACCATCTATCCATCTTTTCCAGCGTCTTCCTCTTGATCTGTGTCCTGTAATTCTTTGTTTGAAAGCCCTCACCGCTGGCCCCATATGTATCATTCTCATTAAGTAACCAAAACACTTAAGTGTTTATTCCTCCACACATTGTAGACATGGCGTAGTTCCCACCAATTGTCTTACCTCGTCATTTCCCATTTTCTCTCTCCTAGTGACGTTTGCTGCTTCTCTTTAGGTATTCATTTCACACATGGGTTTTTTGTTTTGCTGGAGCAGATGTTTGGCATTATTAGTACAAGTTGGTATAAATAAGTTATTAATTAATTGTCTCTTGGTTCTGACTGGTGTTATGATGAGAAAGTAGTGGGCATAACTGGTATGTAATGGAGTGTGTTCTTTATGTTCTAATTTCAGTTTATTTATCAAGCTTGGAACATATTCTCTAAGCATACTACCAAGATACATGAATTCTTTAACTTCTTTGACTTTGTTATCATCGACATAGATGTTCAATGGACATCAACACCACTAAACTGAGCAATAAATATCATCTGTCATTATTACGCCCCCCCCCCCTCCAACGTGTCTTAAGCCTGTCTCATTTTTACAAGAATCTCACGTAAAGACTGCCTGTACTTCGAGCTCATTCTGTAGTACATGAAAATGTTTACGCTTGAATTTATGGACTGGAAACAAAATGCTATTGAAAACATTGCTACATAGATATTAATATCATTGCTCCTGATATTCACGTCGGGCCCAAACAGGTAAACCGTAATGGCAACCGTGGCACCAGGTATGTAGCAGACGATAAGAATGATGGCGATTAAAACAACCATTTTCACTGTCTTCTGGTCTCGAGTGGACATGGACACACTCTGATCATTACTTGAGGTTGCCACTGTGCGCCACTTAGAAGATTTTCTTAGTTTAATTACCAACAGCATAGTAAAGACGACAAGACTAAAGAATGACGACATACTAAATAATGAATGTGTTATAAAAACTATACCTTCGACCTTTTCACGACTTCTTGTAAATATTACAGACAGAAATGTTTTGTTCCTTTCTGGAACAAATCTCCAATCAAGGTAAGATGTTTCGTATTCTGGAATCAAAGTCATTATATTGAAGATATAGATGAGAGTAAGAACAAATCCAGTTCTTTTTGGTGTAACAATCTGTTTGATTTTGAGTGGAAACGCAATAGAGAGATACCTTTCAGCTGTGATGTAAACGGTGATGTAGCTTGTGATCCGACAGAAGCAAGTATGTGGCCACGCCGCTGAAAGGTACATTACTTCCAGATACAGCCACGGAACATCGTACCATGTTAGTAGAGGGTTAAAGCACACGGAATTCCAGGCTAAAGCAATTAGACAACACATGTCAGAAAATGCAAGTCCGAAAAATGCTACATTCGCACTATTTTTGAAACCGTGTGAGTAGAATATCTTCATGTTAATAATGTTTGCTAAAATACCAAACAGACTAATAAAGCCACATATGAATACAAAGTTTATGATCTCAAATATCTTTCTACCATACTCGCTAAGAATTTGGACTGTGTGATGATACGTAGAAGGAAAGTAATCTCTGTGAACAAAGACTGATATGTTAGTTAAATGCTCCATATGTCAAAGTATTTTAGATTCGACTGTATCACTCGACATGGGCAGGTTTTCAGGTATTGTTGTCTTAGTGTTAAGAATCAGAATCTCAGTGAAAAGGCACATGAAGAATTCAATGCAAATAAAAGCTGGATCTGAAGAAGTATAAATGTTACACATCAAGATTAATGGAATCTTTTTTTGGTCGGCCCCATTTGTGTTAATTGTGCTCTTCTGAAATGAAAAAAACTGAATAATGCAAATAATAACCTCATAATGTAACTACAGGCAGTTAAAAAGAACTGTAAATATTAACATCTAATAATCTGAACATGTTAACAAACTGAAAACAGCATTTTCCGTTTTTTTGACGAAGAAAGACTTTCTGGAAGAGGACGGAATTTTCCCTCATTGTTGCAGAATTTGTGAGACCTTCACAGTGTCGATTGCCATGAACTTGCACTTCTTGCACTATAGAACAACAGCAGCAGCAGTGGCCATGATAAGACAGTAAGTAGTGTCTTCAATTTTGAAAATGCTTGTCATATCTTTCTTATTCCTGTCAACACTTGCTTTAAATCACAAACATCCTGTTTAATTGGTAGTGGGATGCACCAACCAAAGTGGAGTAGATAAAATAGTAAGCTTCTCAGCAGTCAGCTACTGTAGGATCAGGTGAGCCCTATCCCATTAACCACACTGAGCTTGTATTAAAATATTGTATGTGATGATATGTGCATCGTGGCAACCATCTGCTTAAGCAAATCACAAGAAGCGATTCATATGTAAAAGTTATGGGTATCATAAAATATACGCATACACATTTCCTAAAGAGGGCTTCCACAAAGTTTTGGAATAATGTAAGGAAATATATAGATTTGGAATGATATAAGGAAATATATTTTTGGAGTAATGTAAGTTAATATATACATATTTTAAATTACTGGGCCGCAGGTAGTAAGTTACATAGACACTGAAATTATGAGCTTCTCTCCCGTGGATTTCAGAACTGCCAACATTTCACGTGTGTTGTAAGTGGTTATTTCCTCTAAGTATCTCTAAAGCCTGACAGGCAACGTTAGACCCGGTCCACCATTACTTGCTGTTGTTTGTCTTGTAGTACCAGACGGCGATGCCAAACATTTTTGAAATATTCTTTTTAAAACAGTTAAATTATATTTTCAATGTGTTTGTTAGCCATATAATTATTAAACAGTATTTTCAGAAAGACTGCTATCAATGGCAGATCTGACTAGAGTTGCTTGTCTACACGATGTTAATTATGTGGTTATAATATGATTCAGAAAACTAAGTTAAAACGTACCATCTTCGTTTATTATTGATGCTCTGTTTTAGGATGTTGCTAAACGTAAACAGAGCCGCTGTTTACAAATAAATTGCAAAATTTCATAACATAAGGGTTAATATTTTAGATTCCAACTACTAATCTCCTATTTGACTTCTTATCGTGGATAAATGGAAGGGAAAATAACAATTTTTTGTAACCTGAGTTCTCGCTACATTAAGTAAAATTCCTGTTTTTAATTTTATCTTCTCCTGACAGACATCCTTCTTTCCCTACCCCCAGACTTTATTGCCGCTTCTCCGAATCTGAAAGCGGTATTGAAATTGCACGGTCAACCTCTCAAATTCTTCTCAATTACTGCGTAAATGAATGTTCGTTATTTTATTCGCGTAGCGATCTATTTTCTGTGAGAATCAGTTGTGACAGAATTAACCATAGGAAGAAAGGCTAGAGATGGTTAAAGGGAGACAATTGCTTTAAAATGAGTAAAGAGCGAGTGTTTTCCCTTGTTAATAAGTCCTCAAACCTTGACCATTGGATCGTAAAGTTCATCCAGAAGTCTAAAATTAGGAAACTGAAGTGTCAAAACTGAGGTTATTGAGTTAGAGTTTACAGTCGAACGAGATTCTATGATTAAAGATAGCTGAAAGTCATAAATACACCAACATAGAAAGAAGGCACTGACATGGAATCCTCATAGAAATAGAAAACGAGGATGACCTATACTTACTTGGAGAAGAGAAATTATGACAGAGCTCACAGACAATGGATCCATACGGGAAGGAAGCAGAGAATAATTCTAAGAACAAGGATGGCTGGAGAGCCTTTATCCGTGGCCTATGCTCTCAAGGGAGTGAAAGGCGATGATAATGATGATGATGAAGGTCATAAACAATTATTTTTTTTTACGTGCGACTGAAGTTCACAGGTAGAATTTTCACGAAGGTTTTAGAATAATGGTAGGAATATAAAAACTAAGTTTTGGGAAGAAGAGAGAGAGAGAGAGAGAGAGAGAGAGAGAGAGAGAGAGAGAGAGACAATAGAATAGTCAAGAATGTAGATATTGATAATTTTCATGAGTTGTAGCAGTTTTTTTTAACAGTTGGTTGCAGTAACTTAGAGTTCCAGATATAGAAGGTTATTCATCGTTTTTTTAGGACAGTCAGTCATGTTAGTCAGTCAGATGTTAATTTTGCTTGTCCATTTTTTGGACAATAGGCTACTGGTTAGGAATTGTTCATTGGAGGAGATTCAGTATGATGTGTTGTGAGTTTTCAGTTGCATTGATTTTCATATATGTTGTAAGTATGAAACTTTGGTATTAATTATTTCTTCTTCAGTCTATGTCTGACTTCTCTCTTCCCAAATAGCAAACAAGTTCTTGTCGCAAGGATGAAGTTTGGTATTCTTGCTCCTGAAGGTGAAACTAAAGATGTTGTATATAATCAAGTTTGGGCTAAATTAATATTATAGTGAATTTGTAAAAGACTTCACTCTAAAATGTGAAGACTGCCTTTGTGATCGCGATAAGTAAATCTTACTGGAAATTGCAATCTCTTAAGGTTAAAAGGCAGATCTAACAGAATGATTGGTATCTGCGGGATAAAAACTGCTTCAAACTCTTCCTGTCCTGTTAAGGTAGTAGCTTCAACTACATTGCCCAGCAACCTCTTTATACATAGCCTTTCAGTGCCGTTGCAAATTTTGGACGAGACAAAGTTCCGTAGTAAAATAATTGGATATCCCACCCTAATTTTCACCCCTCCCACCCCCACCCCTCTTGCCGATGAAACTAAACGGTATCGAAAGTGTCACTACTCATCTCAGCGACCCTGAAACCTATAGGAGTGGACATTGATATCGGTCGTTGTCGATTATTTTTACATGTAACCCCTTCCCATCACCATCCCTAGGGATACTAGGGGTGTAGAACCCCTACAATAGGTATTTTTCTAGATTGCAAGACATCGTTAATAATCTACAAGTGGATGCATCAGCAGCAGGAAATCTTGCTTACAACCGCGAGACCTACAGGAGAGCTGTTAGGGAGGCAACGTTCCACACAGGATGCAAATGACTGACTGACTGCCATAGGATGCTATAAATACTGCTTAAATACCAGCAACGCTCTTTTTTCACGACTGTCTACTTTAGATCATTATTTTTTCCTCTTGAATTTAGTGGAAAGTCTGTCACCCCTTTCCACCCCCACCCCTAGGGGTGCTAAGAGTGTCATATTACTACAGTATTTTTTCCAGATTGTGAGTAATATGTGTACCAAGCTTGGTTGAAATTGCTCCAGACGTTCCAGTGTTATGCTGGAACTTACATATATGCACAGACATATATATATATATATATATATATATATATACATATATAATATATATTGCTGGTCGCGACATACTTCTTGTGGCGTAGTTTATTTTAATTTGTTTACCGAGGCTTCATTTAACCACCTGAAATTTTCTAAATCGAGATTATTGAGATTTCTTATTAAAGTGATTTTTAAAAAATAAATTGTACCAAAATACGATAGTACCTTAATTACAAGGGAATGTGTTTCATATCCTATAACTTCTTTCACTTTAAATGCATGCGTTTTGGGGTTAATTTCTGGATTAGTATATCATCATACCCTACCAATTTTAAGAGCTGTTCCAACTGTCCTACGAATGCTTTGTAAGAGAAGCGAACTATTTTCTATGAACATTAATGTTGAAAGTTCTCATTTCAACAACAGAAATGCCTTTTTTCTGACTATAGAAGATCTGCAATAATTAATGGATAAACCTACATTTTAAATATCTTAAGTTTTTAACTCTAACACTTTGTCTAGAGTGACAGGGTAGGTAAACTGCGCTCGTATATACTGTGTCATGGAGGGAGGGTCTCAAAGAGAAAATATGTAAGCGGGTGCGAACCCTCCCCTCTTCACTTCTGGTTTATCCGCTTTTCTATTTCATGCAACGCCCCCCCCCTCCCCTACCCCCATCCCCTAAAGCTCACGCTTGAAACAGAAAATTCTCTGGGTTTCGGAGCAACTCACCAGCTGAAAACCAGAGATGTATTTCTCTGACGGTCTAAACTGTTGTGCAGTTGTTTCGTTCTCTTTAAAAGAGAATTTATTGCAAAAATTATTAAAATAAATAAAAAAAACTTCAATTTTTACCGAGCTAAGCCGAAATTGATATATCAGTACTGTATTACACAGTTATAGCGCAGGCACTGTATACAAGCTTACTTCTTAATACATAACTTCTCTTTCGTTATCCGATGAGGTTAATCTGCATCTGAAGCACCTCGTTGCTTCTAAAGAGAACAGTGGCGCTAAGATATGAATCATGTACCTCGAAGTCTAGGATCATTCCCCCAGCACTACCTTAAGGTCCGTCACTGTCACCATTGCTTTTCAACGTGTATCATCATCATCAACATCATCATCATCATTATCATCAGGTGCCGTGCCGACTGGCGTTGTCTGTTATGCTTCTCCAGAGTACGCGATCCTTCATGCAGGCCATCAGCTCAGTTGGTGTTCTCCTCTCACACCATCCGGTCGGACTGTCTAGTATCATTTCTCTTGGTCTTCCTCTTGATCTTCTTCCTTCAATGTGTACACTGCAGAATTTTACAACTACTCCAGACTGGCCTTGGCCGAATACTCACATATATATATAACATCATGACATACTTACGTGGAAACCGCAGACTAAGAATATTTTCTCACATTCAGGAAAATATTGACCCAGTCATGGGGTGGTGTGTGGACAACAACGCAGTGATAAACTCTACCAAGGCCAAAATCCTGTGATGCTTGTTACATGTAAGATATTCGAAGACTGCCCTTCTGGAAGTGCGATGAAACAGCGAATATATCAACAGTGAACAGTATTTGAAATACCTCGGGACTGTATTTAACAGAACACTCTCTTTTAACTCACCACGTGGACATGGTCATTCAGAAAACAAAGAAAAACTCAGAGCAGTGAAGACCATGGCAAATGATGGTCTGCTACAACGGACACTTTTCCTGCTGATCCGGACGTTGCTGATGTCGGTGGTTGAGGATGGCCTCGGCCTTATGACCCTGCCCACGTCTCAGATAATTAGGCTGGAAAGAATCCAAAATGAGGCCATGACAGCAGTTCCGGGGTCCACCAGGGACACTCTGATCCTAGCTATGCTCTACTTGCTGGATATGCCCAGCATGAAAGTAAGGCTCAAGAATGCGCAAGTGAAGATCTACTTCAGGAATGCTGCCACAGCATATGTCCCCTTTCTACCAGAGATGAACTCAGAAAAGGGCAAACGTATCAAGTGAAGGAGATCGTGGATGATGGAGACAGAAGAGACACTGTCACCAGTCTGCGACCCAGAGCAGATTCCCCTAGAACCGGAATAGACTAATGAAGGATCCAGCGTGGTTGGGAGTGAGGAAAAGAGTACTCCAGTGCTACGTGGAGGAAATTTTATTTTACAGAGAAGAGTCATGGTCAGTAACTAATGAAATACAACGCCAAATGGAAGCGTCTGAAATGTGGCTCCTTAGAAGAATGCTACTAATACTATGGACAGCAAAGAAAGAAAACGAGGAGGTTCTGAGAGAGGCTGTAGAGAAGAGACAAACAATACAAGTCAGAATAAGGTCATCCTAATTCTTAAGATACATTCTACGACGAGGCAAGCTAGAATACGTTGTGACAAGGGGAAAAATAAAAGGCAGAAAAGATCGAGGAAGACAGACAGACAGGCAGAGAGACAGACAGACAGAAAATGGACTAAATGGATGGCACAGACAAAGAACACGAGCACAATTTATAATCAGAGCAGGGAATTGTAGAAGAGCCTGATAGCCAAAGCCAGCAGGCAGGGCAACAGGTAGCCAAGGCCAGCCGGTAGGGCAACAAATAGCCAAGGCCAACCGGCAGGGCAACATACAGATAGATAGATAGATAGATAGATAGATAGATAGATAGATAGATAGATAGATAGATAGATAGATAGATAGATAGATAGATAGATAGATAGATAGATAGATAGATAGATAGATAGATAGATAGATAGATAGATAGATAGATAGATAGATAGATAGATAAATCCAGCTTGGCCACAAATGCCGATACTTGGCTCATCGTAAAACAGACGCCCAAGTTCAGGAACATATTTAGCATCTCTCCAAATCAAATGACCCTGTGATCTTCACAGACGGGTCAGGGGAACGAGGCCTAAAAAGTTGTGGTCCTATATGTCTACCTGAACGCCAAAATAGTTGTGAGTAAAACAGGAGCCTATAAAACTACGACCTCAAGCATAAGATATGGAGGTGTAGACATCATCAGAAGGAATTTCCTTGTTGGTGGAAAAGAACGATTGCCATGGGGTCATTGTTACAGACTCCAAATGCATTTTAGGGAGAGTTGATAGACATTTCTTTCGCAGGTCCAGCTTCTACTGGGCTGTCAGTTTGACGTAGATCCACTCCCCAGGTCATACGCATGTCAAAAAAAGTAATGAAAGAGATTGGACAAACTGGCAGGCAAGGCATCAATTCAGAGCACTCTAAGAACGGACACAATAATTGGTGTATAAGTATACAACTATACACTAAACACTGCAGTAAAGCTGTGATACTAGAATGTATAAAATTGGAAAAAAGTAGGAGTACTTAGCTGTAAATTGCAAGGTGTGGCTTGTCTGGCGGTGTGTGTCAGGAATCGATCTGGTAGGACGTGGAAATTGTTTAAATAGAGACCTGTGACATGTGGCCGGTGGGTTGTAACTGGGGATGATGGATGGGGAACCGGGGAGGGGAGAGAGAGTGACGCACTACTGGCCTAGCTAGGAGAATTTGAAACCAGTAGTGCGTCACTCTCTCTCCCCTCCCCTGTTCCCCATCCACCACCCCCAGTTACAACTCACCGACCACATATCACAGGTCTCTATTTAAACGTTGGAAAGGAACAGAGGAGAAGTGGAAGAAAATGAACCAGTAGGGGACAGTGGGAAAAAAGTGCTCAGTGGGGTGAAAGTGCTGAAGAAAAACGAAGCGGCAGCCGGTAACAGTAATACCTTCCTTCTTAACACTTTTCAACCTGATATTGATAAACTTGTGTCCCTACAGGACTCTCATCCATCACATTAAACATTGAGAAAATAATGCAGTAGATGAGTTATAAATGTGTTTCTTCATACTGTTAAATAAACTTATTTGCTAGCTTAAATCTGTAGTTGTGTAATGCATATCCTTGTTAATAGGTCTTTGTTTAAGTTGTACACAAGGTGGGGGTGGGGGTATTGAGGATAAAGGATGCGGCAGCCAGAACAAGTCTAGAAAACACTGAGGTAACTCATCCTTCCTCGCTTTGCTAAGAATTTCATTGCGAGTTCTAGAATTCGTTTATACTGTCAGTTTCAGCCAATGAGGGCAAGACTGATTGCTGATAAAATTTCTTAACAAACTGAGGATTTCTTACTATAATTTCTTACACCTTACTTGTTAGATAAGAGTATTACTTATATTCATACCACAGTTCAGTATTACTGCCTTCTGTTTTCTCCAGCCAAACAAGACAAAATGCAACGTTTGATGACTACTACCAGATAGAAGGGATGGTGACTGCAATAAAACTGGTTTAAATAAATAAGGTAGATAGAGGTGTATGGTGCAGTTTTACAAAGTGAGGGAGGAAGTGAGCAAGGTGAGGAAAAAAAACGAATAGAAAGTATGAAATGTATAAATGAAAAACATACAACATCCGATATTTCGGCGTGAGCCTTATTCGAGGATACATACAGAACAAAATACAAACATATATAACCTATCTGAAGTCTTGCTCCGGGTGAGAAGCAGAAATTTGTGTGGAAGAAGGAGGAGGAAAAAAAGGAGGGAAAAAAAACGCTGCCTACAGACAAAAGATTCACGATAGGGCCAATCATAACGAAGAAGCGGAGAGAGAGGAGGAGAACAAGTGGGAGAAAGGGGTGGGGGGAAGGCAATAGAAACATGATAGCCGCTAGAGGTGTCGGGGGGGGGGGGAGAGAGGGGGAGAGGGGAGGGAAAAGGGGACGCGGAGAGATAATGAATGAAGAACTTAAACACCTACCGGGAGAAAATGGGAAACTGGTGGATAGGACAAGACCAATATGTTGGCAGAGAAGGAAATAGGATGGTGGTAGGGAGGGGTAGCATAGAGAAAGAGAGTAGAGTATAAGAAAGGCCAGTGGAAAAATAAAGAAGTTACAGAAAGCTGAAGACATTGTTAATTCCAGCTTTGTGGAGACAGCCAGTCTGGAACATAAGGCGCTGTTCTAGGACCCTCCGAGATCGTACATCTGCGGAACAAGAGCGGATCGCACTAACCGAAATGTCCTGTTTGCCCCTGTGGTTACCAAGGCAAAAATGTTTAGCCACAGGTGTCCAGGCCCTCTTGGAAATATCACTGAGATGCTGGCGAAATCGATCTCCTAACCGTAAGCCAGTTTCCCCTATGTACTTCAAACCGCAACGTTTGCACATGATAACATAAATGACATTTCGTGAAGTACAGGTGAAACCCTCCTGTACTGATAACGTGGATTTAGGGAAGGAGATCTGGCTGGCCTCGACAACAAACGGACAAGTGTTGCATCTACGGCGTCCACAACGTCTGGTACCATAAAAAGTGTCATCTGCCTTAAGATGACTACGAATTAAAAGGTCCCTGAGGTTCTTGTCCCGTCTGTAGGCCACCAGTGGGGGTTCCCCAAAAAGTTCACTTGTCTCAGGCTCCGTCTGGAGGAGGTGGAGATGGCGAAACAGTATGTTTTTAACTGCCAAGCTATGAGGGTGGTACGTGAGTACCAGTTTAACTCTGTCCGAGCTACAGTGCGGTTTAGGGGTGAGGGCTTGTTCCCGCGATATATGGCTAATGCGGTTCCAAGATGACGAGAGAACGTAGTCTGGATAGCCGCGTTGACGGAAGAAATCTAGCAATTTGTGGCCTTGATCCTGGAAATCCAAATCCTCCTTACACAAACGTCGCAACCTAAGAAGCCTTACACGATCTGGGATGGGAGGAAGAGTACTGGAGGTAGCTGTGAGAGTCTGTAGGTTTATAGTGGACAGAAGTAGTGAGCCCGGAAGGGCCGATAGTGACGGCAATGTCAAGAAAGTTAGCGGAAGTAGCAGAGATATGGGAGGTGAAAGAAATGACAGGATTGTACTCCTTAACAAAACTGATAAAGTTGTTAAGGTCTTCCTCTGGCATTGATGTGATCCCAATGCCATCGTCTATGTGGCGTCTATAGAAGGCGGGAAAAGGTGACCTCTAAAGGCTCTCAGAACCTTGTGTTCGAAGTGGCCCATGAACAGACACGCGTAGCTGGGGCCCTTCTTGGTACCCATGGCTACACCACTAATCTGGTCAAAGTAAAGGCCATTGAATTCAAAAGAATTGAGTTGGAGGACAAGTTGTGTAAGGCGCAGAATGGTAGACGTAGGAATAGAGGGATTGCGTCTTTTGTTCAGAAAGAACTTGACGGCCTGAAGTCCCTGATCATGCGGGATGGATGTGTATAAGGATACTACGTCAAGGGTGAAGATACGGTAGGTGTGATCAGGCAGGAGTGTAAGGGTCTCAAAAGTAATGAGAGCATGATTGGTGTCCTTGAGATAAGTGGGCAGACTAGTGACCAGAGGTTGAAAGATGCTGTCAAGAAAATCAGAGATTTGTTCCGTAGGGCAGGAACAAGCAGACACTATGGGCCTTCCTGGGTTGCCTGGTTTGTGAATCTTAGGGAGTAGATAAAAGGATGGTTTCCCTAAGCAGCTGTCGCGGATGTGAAGATGAGTAGCCGAGGGAGAAAGACCAGACTTGGTCTTGTGGATGAGTTCGTTGATCGTGTTACGAACATGGTGGTTGTTGGCCAGAGTCGGATCTTGAGGGCGAGAGGCATAAAATTTAGTGTTGCTCAGCTGGCCCATGGCCTCCTGGATGTACAATTTTTTCTTCCAACAAACAATGGCCCCGCCCTTGTCTGCACTCTTGATCACGATATCACGCCTGCGCTGAAGTTGGGAGAGTGCACGTTGCTCCCTGAGGGTCAAGTTCGAATGTCGTACACGGGGAAGGCGAAGCTTGCGGATTTCATAGAGAGTGTGATCAATGTAGAGGTCCAAGGCACGAGACGCTCCTGCTGAAGGTGTCCAGGTGGATGGTTGTTTGGAGAAGCGAGAGAAATGGTCATCATCGGAGGTGGACTGGGATGATGAAGGTTGAGACGCGTCTTGGAAATGGAACTTTAAACGCAGTCTGCGATGGAAACGGTGGACATCTTGAAGGAGTGAGAACTGGTCAGCAGAAGGACGGAGGGGAACAAACTGTAAACCTTTCCCCAGGACAGACAATTCATCAGCTGAAAGAGGAATATCCGGAGGGATACAAACCACCTTAGTGGGGGCAGAAGCGGTGGTGGGTCTGGGAGAGGCCGTAGAGGGACAGATAGCAGAAAGTTTCTGCTTTTTGAGAGAAGAAAGTTGCAGGTAGAATTGTCTGTTGGTGGAGTGAATAATCTCGCGGATCAGGCGATAGATGAGGTAATTATCATGTGTAATGTGGTGGAGACGGGCAGAGAGTAAAGCGATCTGACTATCGAGGTCCGAGAGGAGTTTAATGTGTCCCTCCACGACACAGCGCATGCGTTGAAAAGCACAATTGGTTTCGATAGCACAAAGACGCTGACGGATTCTGGGGTGGAGAGTGCCCATGGCCGGTGAAAACGTAGAAGTAAAACCTTTGGGAACAAGCCTCAGGCGAAGACAGTTGTTGAGAAAATTAACGTGAGAAGTGAACCGCGTCTTCTTGTACGTGGCAAAAGCGAGGTCAGTGGTGGTGCGGGAAAGGAGAGGTGGCAAAAGACTGAAAGAGAGGGTTTTAAAAGACTTGAGAGATTTGGTGATATGATTTAAAGAAGGCATGGTGACCAGACGATCAACGAACTCATCCACAAGACCAAGTCTGGTCTTTCTCCCTCGGCTACTCATCTTCACATCCGCGACAGCTGCTTAGGGAAACCATCCTTTTATCTACTCCCTAAGATTCACAAACCAGGCAACTCAGGAAGGCCCATAGTGTCAGCTTGTTCCTGCCCTACGGAACAAATCTCTGATTTTCTTGACAGCATCTTTCAACCTCTGGTCACTAGTCTGTCCACTTATCTCAAGGACACCAATCATGCTCTCATTACTTTTGAGACCCTTACACTCCTGCCTGGTCACACCTACCGTATCTTCACCCTTGACGTAGTATCCTTATACACATCTATCCCACATGATCAGGGACTTCAGGCCGTCAAGTTCTTTCTGAACAAAAGACGCAATCCCTCTATTCCTACGTCTACCATTCTGCGCCTTATACAATTTGTCCTCCAATTGAATTCTTTTGAATTCAATGGCCTTTACTTTGACCAGATTAGTGGTGTAGCCATGGGTACCAAGATGGGCCCCAGCTACGCGTGTCTGTTCATGGGCCACTTCGAACACAAGGTTCTGAGAGCCTTTAGAGGTCACCTTTTCCCGCCTTCTATAGACGCTACATAGACGATGACATTGGGATCACATCAATGCCAGAGGAAGACTTTAATAACTTTATCAGTTTTGTTAAGGAATACAATCCTGTCATTTCTTTCACCTCCCATATCTCTGCTACTTCCGCTAACTTTCTTGACATTGCCGTCACTATCGGCCCTTCCGGGCTTACTACTTCTGTCCACTATAAACCTACAGACTTTCACAGCTACCTCCAGTACTCTTCCTCCCATCCCAGATCGTGTAAGGACTCTATTCCTTTTTCCCAGCTTCTTAGGTTGCGACGTTTGTGTAAGGAGGATTTGGATTTCCAGGATCAAGGCCACAAATTGCTAGATTTCTTCCGTCAACGCGGCTATCCAGACTACGTTCTCTCGTCATCTTGGAACCGCATTAGCCATATATCGCGGGAACAAGCCCTCACCCCTAAACCGCACTGTAGCTCGGACAGAGTTAAACTGGTACTCACGTACCACCCTCATAGCTTGGCAGTTAAAAACATACTGTTTCGCCATCTCCACCTCCTCCAGACGGAGCCTGAGACAAGTGAACTTTTTGGGGAACCCCCACTGGTGGCCTACAGACGGGACAAGAACCTCAGGGACCTTTTAATTCGTAGTCATCTTAAGGCAGATGACACTTTTTATGGTACCAGACGTTGTGGACGCCGTAGATGCAACACTTGTCCGTTTGTTGTCGAGGCCAGCCAGATCTCCTTCCCTAAATCCACGTTATCAGTACAGGAGGGTTTCACCTGTACTTCACGAAATGTCATTTATGTTATCATGTGCAAACGTTGCGGTTTGAAGTACATAGGGGAAACTGGCTTACGGTTAGGAGATCGATTTCGCCAGCATCTCAGTGATATTTCCAAGAGGGCCTGGACACCTGTGGCTAAACATTTTTGCCTTGGTAACCACAGGGGCAAACAGGACATTTCGGTTAGTGCGATCCGCTCTTGTTCCGCAGATGTACGATCTCGGAGGGTCCTAGAACAGCGCCTTATGTTCCAGACTGGCTGTCTCCACAAAGCTGGAATTAACAATGTCTTCAGCTTTCTGTAACTTCTTTATTTTTCCACTGGCCTTTCTTATACTCTACTTTCTTTCTCTATGCTACCCCTCCCTACCACCATCCTATTTCCTTCTCTGCCAACATATTGGTCTTGTCCTATCCACCAGTTTCCCATTTTCTCCCGGTAGGTGTTTAAGTTCTTCATTCATTATCTCTCCGCGTCCCCTTTTCCCTCCCCTCTCCCCCTCTTCCCCCCCCCCCGACACCTCTAGCGGCTATCATGTTTCTATTGCCTTCCCCCCACCCCTTTCTCCCACTTGTTCTCCTCCTCTCTCTCCGCTTCTTCGTTATGATTGGCCCTATCGTGAATCTTTTGTCTGTAGGCAGCGTTTTTTTTCCCTCCTTTTTTTCCTCCTCCTTCTTCCACACAAATTTCTGCTTCTCACCCGGAGCAAGACTTCAGATAGGTTATATATGTTTGTATTTTGTTCTGTATGTATCCTCGAATAAGGCTCACGCCGAAATATCGGATGTTGTATGTTTTTCATTTATACATTTCATACTTTCTATTCGTTTTTTTTCCTCACCTTGATGACTACTACCAACAAAGTAACAAACACTTGTTTTACACTTTTTTGAAGATATTTTATTACAGGATCAAGTATAATTAGTCTCTTTTTATGACTTTCAGATAGATTTGTGTTTCACCGTATACAGAATTGCATGGAAATATTAGATCGTGAATGGGGCATTTGTCACGATTAGCGTTTATGGTCACCACAGTAAACATTCTTTTAAGTTCTTTAGTGACATATAGTGAACAAAGCTTGTGTTATTCTGTTCACTGTCGTGTTAGCACCATTTCGATGTGAAGTACCAAGAAATACCAAGACTTAAATGCAAAAATTGAATTTAATACTTGGAAACAAGTATATTAATGCTTTCTGAATCTTTGTAATCATCATTTCAGCACGAACAAAGATGCAATAACGAGCCAACTGACAGTCAATTCTCAATCATTCAAGATTTACCAAGTCAACATACGAAAGGTTTTTTTATTGTTTTAGAAACATCTCCCTAAACGTTTTCCTAAAGTTAGAACTCATGGTGTAATAAAGAAAAAAATTCACTCTAGGATTGATGCCATGGAATATGCACGCAAAAGACCATGCAATAACTAAAATATTATATTGTTTACCCAACAAATTGAATTCGGAGCCAACTACAAACATCGTCATGGCTACCAAAGAACCTGGTGTGTAGCAATTAACAAGAATGCTTGCTATTAGCACGACCATTTTGACAGTTTTTCATTCTTGATTAGTGTATGACCCAGTTTTCTCTAAGTTAGAGGTTGCCTGTTTCCTCCAGTTCAAAGACTGTCGTAATTTGATAACTAAAATCACTGTAAACATGACCACATCAACAAACGACACCGTTCCTAGTCCTGCGTGTAAAACATTTTCTAAACCTTCCAGATTCTTTCTATTGCTGGTGAAGATTAATGTGAGAACAGTTCGATTCCTGTCAGGCACAAATTTCCATCCGAGGTAAGACGAAAAGTACTCAGGACAGAGGGCCAAAATGTTGACAATGTAGATAAGACATGTGATTATGACTGTTCTTCTTGGTGTGACAATCTGTTTCACTTTCAGTGGTAATGAACTACTGATAATATCGTTGTATTGTAACATACACTGTAATATAAAACGGAGTACGGCATAAACAAGTGTGTGGACACGCTCCAGACAAATATATCACTTCTATTGTAGCCCATTGAATGTCTGACGACGCACACATCCACTCCAAAATTATAAGTCAGCAAAGATGACGAGCCCAAAGAAAGCAATGTGTGTTGTGGAACTGAATCCTTGTTTATAAAATATTGCAGTGTTTATCATGTTTGTAATAACCCCTAACAGACAAAAACAACTGGACACAGAAACAGAATTAACATATAGAAACACATCTCTCACTATGTTACTAGCCACATTTGTGTGTCTTTCATGACCAGCATAGTCTGTGCAGTTTTCCATTTCTCTTCAACTAAAGAAACAACAGACGCACTTATTTACAAGGCTTTCGTAGAGTCTTTCAGAGTCAGACTGGAAACGTTATTCGGTGAGTTCTAATTCCATCCTGTAGAATATGTAAGAATGTATGTCTTAAAATTGTGAGAAGAAAATATGTAGTTTAAACTCTCGGAAAAAATATATTTTGTAGGTTTCAGTCGAATTTTTTCTTGTCATCTTTGATCTTTTATATTAAAATTTGTTAAATGATCCAGTTTTCATAAACGTTATTTATACTCAATTTTTAAGTTAATGTTTCATGAAAATATATACTTCAGTATTAGCTGGGAAAAAATGTTCGAAACATTCATCGCAATGTTACTAATATTTTACAAATTGTGCGAAGAACTTATAAAGAGCAATAGAAAATATGATACGACGCACAAACTATTCTCTCTGTCTCTCTCTCTCTGTTCCCCCCCCTCTCTCTCTCTCTCACTTTCTCAGTGTACTGTCCGACAGGATATCATGTCTTTACATACCTCTCGATGACTTGTGCGACTCAACAAGCTTGTCACTGAACACTTCCCAGGCAAGTATGCCAAACCATCAGAAACCTATTCTCTCTGTCTACCTCTGTCTTTTCTACCTTCGTATCTTCCCTCTTCCATTAAGATAGAAATAGGGATGGAAAGAGAGAGTGAAAGAGAGATAGAGAGAGGGAGATATAGAGAGGGAGACACAGAGAGATCAAATCATACTTAATTGTTGAAAATTAATTTAATTTATTAGACACAAATTCTACCTTGGGAACTTATTTTCTGGTTTTGCTGAAAAAAAAAACATATGGTCAGTCTCGAAACTAAATTATCAGTATGGACGTGCCATCGAATGTTAATCAAACGCTACCGAAAACGTAAATTACAAAATTCAGGATGTTCCAAGAACTTCTTTACATTTTACAGAGGCTATTTTAAGAAGATAAATGCAGCTACGTGGAGGTATTACGTGTTAATAGACAAATTATCAATATACATATATATATATATAGTGAATATACAATATATATAAATATATAATGAATATAAAATATATATATATAGTGAATATAAAATATATATATATAGTGAATATAAAATATATATATATATAGTGAATATAATATATATATATAGTTAATATACAATATATATATATAGTGAATATAAAATATATATATATAGTGAATATAAAATACATATATATATATATATATAGTGAATATAAAATATATATATAGTGAATATAAAATATATATATATATAGTGAATGTAAAATATATATATATATATAGTGAATATAAAATACATATATATAGTGAATATAAAATATATATATATAGTGAATATAAAATATATATATATAGTGAATATAAAATATATATATATATATAGTGAATATAAAATATATATATATATATATAGTGAATATAAAATATATATATATATATATAGTGAATATAAAAAAGAGAAGAAAGAGATGTATCCCTTCTCCATACTTCTTTAATATTTACGCCGGAAACATCATGAGGAATGTAAGAGATGAACAGGAAACAGTTAAATTTGACTCTTTAATCATCCAGGGCCACCAGATTCCAATAATTGGATACGCTAATGATACTGTCCTACCAAACAGTTAAGACGAACCGCAACAGTTGATTCTCTCAACCAAAAGAAACTCAGAACCTCTTTCTAAACACCAACATAATCAAAATAATGATAAGTGCAAAGTAAGAAGACAGCCCAAAATTACACGGGGCAATCAAGAGCTTGAAAATGTATTTATAGCAATGTTCAATCATCACCACCAATGGCGACTGCGCAGTGGAAATCAAAAGAAGACTAACAGTTATATCACAGAATCTTGCACAATTGAAGAGTATGTGACAAGGTACCAACAAGAAAATAATGTTATGTTTACTCAGAGCTTATACATTCCCAGTGGATTCATACTAATGCAAAGTATGGACACTGAAAAAATCACTAGAAAAGAGAATAACAGTATTCCAAATGAAATTTTACAGAAAGGCACTTAAAATCATATGATGTCTTATATTTTATATCCTTTCCGTGCCGTTAAACGTCACATAGGGCTCGCAAGGTAGTTCGCCAATTTTTCCTGTTTTCGACGATCTTTTCAACCCCATCAAGGGATTTTATGCCTCTTAATCTTATCCATGTCCTCTTTAGAATTTCACGTGGTCTGCCTCTTTTTCTTTGGCCTGTTGTGTTCCACTTGATAACTTGTTTTTGGATTCTCTGATAGTTTCTTCTCATCACGTGACCAACATATGTCCATCTCCTTTTCCTGATCACCCATGAGACAGGTTGTTGTTCAGTCATCTGTCTTATCTCTGCATTGTTCTTGAATTCGTTCCACTTGATGCCGAGTATTTTCCTTAGGCATTATAAATGAAAATAATAACTGTTAAATGCAGCTTGTGTAGCTATTTTATATGGTCTACATGTTGAGTCGCTTCAGTTTGAAAGATGTACTCGAGTCTCGGTGCCCCTAAGCTAAGTAATCGGATCGTGGAGACTAAGTTTGTTCTGCAGGAACAAATACTGGACCTTACGAAGATTCGAACCCATGTTTCCTGAATGACAAACTAGTGTTTAAAGAGCGCGGTCACTCCACTCCACATCACTCAAAAAATTAAATTCAATTTTTTTATTGGAGTTACTCAAAATTTCCTAACAGAATTATCGAGTGTAAATAAGAAAGAAGGGAGTGAATCTTGCGCTTGCCGTGAAAATCGTATGAAATTTCAAACATCAATAAGGATACTAAGTGAAAAGTATTGAAGAAAATATAATGGCACATTTAATCAAACATTAAGGGAACAGAAACTAAAATCAAGCAGCAACAAAGTTAACACTATCAGTTTTCACGATAAATGATCAGTAATTTGTGTTGAAAACTTGCTTATTTCGTCGATTTTTTCGAATTATTTCCCACTCTTTGTATCTTGATCACGTCGAGAATTTTGATTTTACCTGGCTGGTCTATCGCTGGCGAGTGGCTGTGGTTGAAATTAATTGTTCATTTGTAATTTTCTAATTCAGATTAAGAAATGTATATATTGATAAGGTCAGCTTTTATTTATAGTACCTTATATTTGTAAACACTTTTAACTCTCCAGTATGAACTTTGTATTCTTTTTCTCTATTTTAATAACTCCACGAAAGAACTAATTGGGGAAAAGATTATTTTTGTATCCTGGATACTTCGCTGAACCAGGCCCTCAGAAGAAATTATGTAAACTGATGCAACCACCACCGCCATTCTCTGTCTATATTAATCCAAAAGACCTTCAAGTTCAGCCTTAAATTAAGAACAACCCAACAGACAACAGAACGATCCATCGACTTCCCATAGAGCCTAAGTTGGCCAATGGCAAGATTTCAGTATGTCTCAAATATATGTGATTGGAGTTTCAATGAACACATTCAATAGTACTGAAAGTAAAATAAGACAAACAGAAGAAAAGTAATCTGTATAATATTCACTGAATTTCGTGCATGCTAAAATAGAGTGATAATGTTTTTGTATGTTTCATATTCTATATTTACTCTGTCGCGGCAGTGATTTCTGAAACCATTCCTGCTAAGATCTAGTTCTGCAGTCCAGACATATAGCATCCTTCTATTTTGAGTCCAGGAATCTCTGTTCCCGGAATAATTTTATTTTGTGACACCTGGACGGACTGATCAGTTACTTTTCAAGAAAAATAATTTAAAATTTTCACCTCGATATTTTATTTTAGGCATGAGAATACTCACTTCTACTTGTGACATGCATTATATTTGGTTAAAATGTTTTCAGTGAGAAAATTCTTGTACTCTGTAACTTAAACCCATTTGGCGGTTTATTTGATGTGTTCATTATGAACAACTACCGTAAGAGATTATTTGATTTCTTCAAAATTAACATTTAATACCGAAGTAATATTTATTTGATTACTTCTTATATTAACTCGTAATACAACGATGAGATTTATGTGACCGATATTCTCAATTTAATTACTCGTCCCAGCGTTGCTGACTGTAAATGTTGATTACCGAGCCAAGTTTTTCGAAGCTACTAACTTCATTTAATCATTGTTAATACATCTGTCTGATATCTGTCAATTGTCATGATCTTGTTTTTTTTTCTGAACATACAGAGACAGGTTCTGGACATCGCTGGGATTTTAATGTGTCTTAAGATTATATTGTGTAGACTGCCTGGACTGTTTGAAAGAGGAGTTGTGTAATCTACCTGCTAAGCCCTTCACACACAGGTAACAGTTGGCAGGAGCGTAATTTGTTATTTGCGAAGACCCTCCCCAACAATGATTACGTAGTAACAAATCCGCCCTTGTGACTTAGACTAAGTAGGAGCTTGAGATACTTCAGGTCTCATCTTTCCAAATGGTGGATGACAGATCTTGTGCGACGTCTTAGAACCTGTTTTAACGAGATATATCTGCAGTTATCCTCAACATTTCAGAATAGGCAAACATTTTTCATCCGCTTTCGAACATTCATTTGACTGGAATATTTACATTCAAATAGGATATACAGGGCAAGACACAGAAATGCAGTGTTATCTAATTTAGACGTATTCCTTATATTTCAATATTCCTTCATTTATTAATTATTTTTTTACACAGCTGCTGGATTAGCAGAAGAAGGACACAATTTAGAATAGTACAACAAAACCAAAAATATAGAGTGTGAACAGAACGAAGTATACAGAATTAGACAGAATTATCAATATGTGGATACAAATATTGGGAATGAAAATCAAGAATATACTATATGTATTTTGTGTATATATGTTTTATGTTCTATTATTATTTTATATATATTGTTTTCTATTTTTCTTTTCATTTTGTGTGATTTCAAAGTTTTTAATGACAAACACTAGACTAGTTTTGATGCAGTGAATTCAGGTGGGGTATAGGCGAATAAAAATACTGCTTTTCATATTATCAAGTAGGCCAGGATACCAAAGCAATCCTGAGAAGAAAGCTTTACAGATATAGTTGATCAGCCATTGTTTCAAGAAACAGTTTCTTTAAATCGCGGAAAACTCATAGAAATGACTGATTGCTCATCATAAGCACTGAACTTTACAGTGTAAATGTTAACTGGAATAGTCTGTTGTAGAAAAAGTATGTCAGTGGTGTGGCATTACTTTCCCTGCAATTAAGCCAATCTCATACTATAACAGTGTCATGTTAAGAATGTACATTTTATGGTACATAACAATGATTGCGCTTCTATGTATTAACTGGAAACAAACTATTAGAGCAAACATTGTTACTTAGATATTCATATTCCTCAACAGCATAGTGAAAGCAACAAGACTAAAGAATAGGGAAATATTAAACAATGAGCTCATTATAAAAAATTATGTCACCAGCATTGCTTGCTTGATTGTGTACGGTGCAGACATAAAGGTTTTGCTCGTTTCTGATACAAATATGTCAGTGTAAAGTGTTCGTGTTCATGAATAAGGGACATTATGTTCAGAATATAAATTACAGAAAGAGCAAGTTCTTGACCGTATTTATATTAGAAGAAGCTAAAGTACAGTAGAACAAGAATGATATGTTGTGGTGAAATTTAGCAAAGGACATAGAAATGAGACAAGTGAATCTAATGTCGTTTTGCATGGAAAATGAGCTAATGATCGCTAACATACTTTTTAAACAACACCCAAGAAAACTTTATACATGGACATCATCCATGACATGGATTGTAATAATGTTGAAATTATGAGCTTCTCTCCCATGGATTTCAGAACTGCCAACATTTCACGTGTGTTGTAAGTGGTTATTTTTGGGAAGTATCTCCAAACCTTGACAGCCAGTTTGTTAGACTCGGTCCACCATTACTTGGTGTTGTTGTTGTGACAGTAGCAGTTGGCGCCGCAAAACTTTAAAAAAATATATTCTGTTTAAAACATTTAAATTATATTTTCAGCGTGTTTGTTATTATTAAACAGTATTTTCAGAAAGATTACTAGCAATGTTAGGCCTGACTAGAGTTGCTCTTCTACACGCTGTTAATTATGTGGTAGTAATGTGATTCAGAAAACTAAGTTAAAACGTGACATCTTCGCTTATCATTAATGCCCTATTTTAGGATGTTGCTAAACATATACAGAGCCGCTGTTTACAAATAAATTACAAATGTTCATAACATAAGACAGGGGAAGTACTATTTTAGATTTCATGTACTAGTCTCCTATTTGCCTTCTAATTGTAGATTAACGCAACGGAAAGATTTTTCTCTTTCTGGTTTTTTTATAGATTTCTTGCTACATTAATTAAAAGTCATGGTTTAAATTTTATATTCCCCTGACAGACATCCTTCTTTCCCTACCCCCGGTCTTGGTATAGTCGTTTTTCTGAATCTGAAAGCGGTATTGAAATTGCACTGTCAACCTCTCAGATTGGTCTAAATTACCGCGTTAATGAGAGAATTGAATGTTCTTTTTTATTCGCGTAACTATCTATATTCTGTGGGAAACAAATATGATAGAATTCTTATTTTATATATCTTATATCCTTCCCCTGCCGTTAAACGTCACATAGGGCTCGCAAAGTAGTTCGCCAATTTTTCCTGTCTTCAGCGAGTCTTTCAACCTCATCAAGGGATTTTATGCCTCTTAATTTGGCCTCTCTTAACAATCTCCTCTTCAGAGTTTCACGCGGTCTGATTCTTTTTCTTTGGCCTGTTGTGTTCCACTTGACAGCTTGTTTTGGAATTCTCTAATCGTCTCCTCTATCAAGTGACCAACATATGCCCATCTCCCTTACTTGATCACTCATGAGACTGGTTGTTGACAGAATTAGGCATAGGAAAAAAGGCAAGATATGGTTAAAGGGAGACAACTACTTTAAACGGAGTAAAGAAAGAGTGCTTTCTCTTGTTAATCAGTCTTCGAACCTTGACCATTGGGTCGTAAAGTTCACCGAGAAGTCTAAAAGCAGGAAAATGATGTGTCAGAATTAAGGTTACTGAGTAGGAGTTTACAGTCGCACGAGATCCTACGATTAAAGATAGCCGAAGGTCATAAACGAACTGAAGTTCATGGTTATAAGTTATAAGCACAAAAACCAAGTTAAGACTATTCAATTCAAATGTAATATCCACCCTCATTTATGCATGCGAAAGCTGCAAAACAACTAAAGAAATAGAAAAGAAATTAGACTCTTTTGAAAACAAATGCATAAGGAAAATACTTGGCATCAAGTGGAATGAATTCAAGAACAAAGCAGAGATAAGACAGATGACTGAACAACAACCAGTCTCATGGCTGATCAGGAAAAGGAGATGAACATATGTTAGTCACTTGATGAGAAGAAATGATCAGAGAATCCCAAAACAAGCTATCAAGTGGAACACAACAGGCCAAAGAAAAAGAGGCAGACCACGTGAAACTCTGAAGAGGTCATTGTTAAGAGAGGCCAAATTAACAGGCATAAAATCCCTTGATGAGATTGAAAGACTCGCCGAAGACAGGAAAAATTGACGAACTACTTTGCGAGCCCTATGTGACGTTTAACGGCACGGGAAGGATATAAGATATAAGAAGTTCATGAGTAGAAGTTTCAAGAAGGATTTAGAACAATGGTAGGGATATAAAAACTAAATTTCAGGAAGAAACAAGATAGATACATAGATGTGTGTGTGTGTGTTAGAGAGAGAAAGAAAGAGAGAGAAAGAGAGAGAGAGGGAGGGAGAGAGAATAGAATACTGAAGAATGTAGACAGTGACACTTTTCGTGAGATGTAGCAGTTGTTTTTGTTTGTTTCCAGTAGCTCAGAGCTTCAGATGTAGAAGGTTATTCACAGTTCCTTTTAGGACAGTCAGTCAGTCATGTTAGTCAGTCAGTCATGCTAGTCAGTCAATCATGTTAGTCAGTTAGTCATATTAGTAGTCAATCAGTCATGTTAGTCAGTCAATCAGTCATGTTAGTCGGTCAGTCATGTTAGTCAGTCAATCAGACATTTTAGTCAGTCAGTCAGTCATGTTAGTCAGTCAATATCATTAAGACCTGTGTTCTCATTATCTCAGGATGTAGAAACACTGAGAAATTAAATATTGAATTGAGTTGGAAAAGTCACATTTTGAAGAATGGCTTTGAAGTATAAATCGTGCGTAGATATTAACCAGGATAACTGTGGTAGTAACGGATGTAAAGCTCGTACTAGTAGAGTTAGACAGAGGTCTATGGCGCAGTTTTACGAAAACAGATGGAGAGAGGAATGAAGAGAAAGCAACAATAAGAGGTAAAAATAATGAACTTGTTATGAAAAGCAACAATAACAATATTTCAGCAAAAAAAATGGATTTTAACAAGAACGACAGAAAAGACAAAACAAAGAGTTACAAACATGCAAAGAAACTGCGGTTTGCTCTTTGATGAAACTAGATACAGACAGCAGCAGCAGGCGGTGGAAGAAATATGGGGAGTTAGAAAAGCAGAGATAGAGAAGCAGCCAATCGTGAAAAATGATCAGTTCTAAACTACAGCAGAGTATAAGGTGTACATTATATAAATAAATCTCAAGTTACTTTATTAGAATATCGTGGAGAATGGTACACGTTATTAAGCGACCCCAATTTAATACTGGAATAATCATAATCACAGGCTTACAGCTTTCTAAAATTAAATGTTATCACCATAAACAGTAAACAGAAAGTTACGGCTCATTTATTGTAGGATATAGAAACTTGTATAAATAAACTGACGCAGTTCTTTAAATAATGTGCGAATTTTACCGGCATTTATGTATTAGGCTCACTGGAGAGAATCTGAACGTGAAAGTTTCATCAACTTTAGATAGTTTACACTTCCTGTCAATAGCTTTCGTATCGCCGAAAGATCTGTCCTGTAAAGCATATCTTGGATACTCGTGTTTCCATCTTTGTAATGTTTCACCCACCTCCGAACACTGCTAGCACCCATACACACATCTCCATAAGCAAGTTGAAGTCTTTGGTGAATTTCAGCAGAGAGGGTTTCCTCTTTAACGAGAAAATCAATAACAGCAAGTTGACGAAGCGAAACTTTAGCATCTGCCATTTTGTTTCTTCTCCGCGTAGTCACGTGACACATGATGGTGATTACATCTCTGAAATCTACATGAAGTGCAAAGAATGATGGTTAAGGTGATATATTTATATTTTATCAATCTATAAATTCTGATTTTTAAACAGTTTTTTGCTCACGACTTTCGGTATGACCCTGGTACATTACATAAATAAATCTCAAGTTACTTTATTAAAATATCGCGTAGAATGGTAAAAGTTATTAAGCGACCCCAACATGATACTGAGATATTCATACTCACAGGCTTATAGTGTTGTAAAATTATGGTGATGAAGTAAACATAAAGCAACTCAGGATATCAGTTTTTCGTCTTGTAGCGTGTGATGTCTTGAAGAACGATAGTTCAATTTGAATCTCCATCATGCACGAGGGTTAATATTAAATGAATAGTACAGTATTTCTGTGACAAAGTCTTAAGCTGTAATCCATTTATAACATCTAAATGCTAATAACAGAAGTAAAAGATTATCAGTATAACATGTAGCAGCTGTTACTGAAAAATAGGATTTGTCCAAAAATCTCACAACTTTCTTAACATGGACACAATTGTAAACAACAAAAAAGGATAGTATTTGAGTTTGCTAATATCAAGTTTTTATGTATCGTAGCTGGCTTTTTTTAACGGCGTACTTGTAGATTTCATCTGAAAGATACTTATCTACTGCAATGCCACTCAAAGCTAAACATGTCACGAACAAGATCATGGTTAATGCATTAAAGTGGTAGGGAAAAACAAGAACCACATGTGCAGTCACTCAAATATCACGAAAAATGGCACGATGTTGTGAGTACGATAAAGACTAGACAAGCGTATAACTCACAACAATAGTAAGAGGAAAATCTGTGAGCAACACCCCCTCTTCTCCCCCCCCCCCCTCCCCCACCGTTAGAACAGTGAGGTGGAGAAGGAATAGGGAGATAAGAAGCAGGTGTTGGAAAGTGGCAAAATGCCGAAAAGACCAGGACAGGTCAACCTGAACACATCCTGTAGTTGTAAGGAGACTACTATCGATCTCAGAACACTGACGAAGAAAGTAGAAAGAGAGAAGTGGACAGGGTTGTGTAGAAGAAAGTAGAAGGAGAGAAGTGGACAGAGTTGTGTAGAAGAAAGTAGAAGGAGAGAAGTGGACAGAGTTGTGTAGAAGAAAGTAGAAAGAGAGAAGTGGACAGAGTTGTGTAGAAGAAAGTAGAAAGAGAGAAGTGGACAGAGTTGTGTAGAAGAAAGTAGAAAGAGATAAGTGGACAGAGTTGAGTGGAAGAATGTAGAAAGAGAGAAGTGTACAGAGTTGTGTGGAAGAATGTAGAAATAGAGAAGTGGACAGAGTTGTGTGGAAGAAAGTAGAAAGAGAGAAGTGGACAGAGTTGTGTGGAAGAATGTAGAAAGAGAGAAGTGGACAGAGTTGTGTGGAAGAATGTAGAAAGAGAGAAGTGTACAGAGTTGTGTGGAAGAATGTAGAAAGAGAGAAGTGTACAGAGCTGTGTGGAAGAAAGTAGAAAGAGAGAAGTGTACAGAGTTGTGTGGAAGGGCGAGACCTGTCACTGAAACTTTTCCGGTGACTGCATGCAAGTATGAATTTTGCAGTTTTATCTACGCAACCACTCTTCATTAATTGCAGTATACTCGATACAGATGTTGTACATACTTGCCAGTTTCTCTGGCTCCCTATCAGACAGTGCACCAGCTCAGGTAGTATCCTGTACGAGGATACTGCTAAGCGGTCTCATGGGGAATTGGAGAAACTGGCAATATTTTACAACAGCAGCATCGAGATTGCTGCAATCAGTGGAAAGTGGTTACATTTGATACCTCGGTCGAGGTCAGGTAAAGACCAAAGGAAAAGTCTGAGTTATCGGGTAATCACCATTAAGGGCACAACTGGCAAGGTCCTTCCACTTACCTTTAAAGGGTACAGTCCCAACAGAGAAACCTGGCCCAATGAAGCGGTCTTTGTTTATGATATTTAATAAGGATTCCTTGCAAGCATTGAGACATGTGCTGCTGTAATTGACCTGGAGGACGCATACAACAGGGCATCTCTGGACTTCCTAATGGTTTAGCCTCTGGAACTCGATATTAGCCCATTTCTCCTCCACTAGATCTCATCGACCCTTTTTCGGCGAATAGGTCGTTTTTAAATGTGGCAGCTGGATCTCCGAACCAATATTAAAACACCCCAGTCTCCCACTGTGTCTCCAGTGCTTCTCAACGCCTACAGTATGAGGACCACGCGCCAGCAGACTGGTCGGTGGCGGATCTGTCATTGCTGATGATATCCTGGTGTATCGCCAGTGCGGAGACCGTGTAAAGATTCGTGGGGATCCGGCCGCTTTTCTTTCTCTCTTATTCTCTCTCTCTTATTGTTATTCTCTCTCTCTTATCGTTACTCTCTCTCTTATCGTTACTCTCTCTCTTACCGTTACTCTCTCTCTCTTATTGTTACTCTCTCTCTTATCGTTACTCTCTCTCTTATCGTTACTCTCTCTCTCTCTCTCTTATCGTTACTCTCTCTCTCTCTCCCGAATGTAAGACGGGCCTGTGCGCCCAATTCTTCACTCTTTTAAAATAAAGATCATTCATTCATTTATTCATTCATTCATTCTCTATCTATCACACGAGTAATACTCAATATACTTGTCCTAAAAAAAGATTTTCCTAAGCTTCCTAGTTTCACAACCTCTAGTTCTTTGACCTAGGAGTTCATTAACCTGGCAGGAATTTCTGTCTATGTTTCAGTACTAGAGGGTCGCTACTTTGTTATAAAGTGCTGGCCGCGACATGCTTCTGGTAGCCTAGTTCATTTCATTTTGTTGACCTAGGCTTCATTTACCCACCTGAAATTTTCTAAATCGAGATTATTGAGATTTCTTACTAAACCGGTTTTTTGTCAAATGAATTGTTCTCAAATACGATAGTGCCTTAAATACAAGAGAATGTGTTGCATAATTTATAACTTCTTTCATTTTAAATGCATGGTTTTTGGGGGTTACTTTCTCGATTAATATACCATTTCCTCCCAATTTCAAACAGCTGTTCCACCTATCATAATAATGTTTTATAAGCAGTGAGCCATGTAAGAGAAGCGAGCTATTTTTTTAATGAGGATTAATGTTGAAAATTCTCATTTCAACAACAGAAATGGCTTTTTTCTGACTATAGAAGATATGCAATAATTAATTGATAAAACAACATTTTAAATATCTTAAGTTTTTATCTCTACCACTTTGTCTAGACTGACAGGGTAGATAACTGCGCTCGTATATACTGTGTCATGGAGGGAGGGTCTCCGAGAGAAATTCTGTAAGCGGGTGAGAACCCTCCTCTCTCCACTTCTGGTTTATCCGCTTTTCTATTTCCATGTACCCCCCCCCCCCCCCCCACGGTCTCTCAGAGCTCATGCTTGAAACAGAAAATGCTCTGGGCTTCGGAACAACTCACACCAGCTGAAGGCCAGAGATGTATTTATATATACCAGCTTCACTGGTCCTTCACTGTCATCCTTGCTTTTCAGCGTGTACACTGCTAGAATTTCACAACTACACCAGGCTGGCCGTGGCCGAATACTCACATACAGAGATGACATCCGCAGACAGATGATATTTATTCAGAATTAGGAAAATATAACGTGTAGACAACAACGCAGTGATGAGCTCTACCAAGTCCAAAATCCTGTGGTTCTCATTACATACCAGATCGCCAAAGACTACCCTTCTGTGAACTGAATTTCGAAGCCCAGAACGGTGTACGGATTTTGGACGGAGAAATGCAGTTCACGTGATGCGGGGGTGGAAGACCTATATAAAGGAAAAACAGCGTGCGGGAAAGGTCACACTGAGCATAGCCAGCGGGCAATTGACGGAGCAAGTACGATCTCGTCTGTGGTGTTTGATATGGAAATACTTAGCCCCATATATATATGGGGATAAGTATTTCCATATATATATATATATATATCATCATCATCATGTGCCGTACCGAGTGGCGTTGGCTATTATGCTTCTCTAGAGTACACGATCCTTCATGAAGGCCATCAGCTCAGCCGGTGATCTCCTCTTACATCATCCCATCAGACTGTCCAGTATCACTTCTCTTGGTCCTCCTCTTGATCTTCTTCCTTCTATTTTTCCTGTTATAATATTTTCAATGCCCCCTCTTCTAATTGCATGTCCTATAAAAGTACATTGTCTCTTTCTTATCTTTTTGACAAGATTTTTTTTGTCTCTCCAGCTCTTCTCATACATTCTTCATTAGTTATTTTTGCTGTCCATTAGATACGCAACATTCTTTTAAAAAACCACATTTCTGCTGCTTCCAATGATTTTTGTGCAGACTTGCCTATTGTCCATGATTCACTTCCATATAACAAGATAGGTTCAATATTGCATTTTAGGAGTCGTTTTCTACATTCATTGATAAGGATATGTTGGATAATATGTTTCTCATTCTCTGAAATGCAGTCTTTGCTTGGCCTATTCTGTTCCTAATTTCTGTTCTGCATTTCCCATTTGAATTTATTACTGCTCCAAGGTATTTGAATTTCTGCACTTGCTTTAGAATAGTTCCGTTTGATTTTATACTATATGTTGGTGGATTCTGTTTCTTAGATATAACCATATTCTCTGTCTTTTTGATGTTCAAAGTAAGGCCTTTCTGTTCACTTTCTTTGGCGACTTTGTCCAAGAGAATGTGCAGGTCTTGTTGGTTCTCAACTATCAGTACTGTGTCGTCAGCATACCAAAGTTTGTTAATATTGTATCTTGCATATATATCCTTCCCGTGCCGTTAAACGTCACATAGGGCTCGCAAGGTAGTTCGCCAATTTTTCCTGTCTTCGGGGAGTCTTTCAACCTCATCAAAGGATTTTATGCCTGTTAATTTGGCCTCTCTTAATAATGTCCTCTTCAGAGTTTCACGCGGTCTGCCTATTTTTCTTCGGCCTGTTGTGTTCCACTTGATAGCTTGTTTTGGGATTCTCTGATCATTTCTTCTCATCAAGTGACCAACATATATCCGTCTTCTTTTCCTGATCACCCATGAGACTGGTTGTTGTTCAGTTATCTTTCGTATCTCTGCATTATTCTTAAATTCATTCCACTTGTTGCCGAGTATTTTCCTTAGGCATTTGTTTTCAAAATAGTCTAATTTCTTGTCTATTTGTTTAGTTGTTTCCCAGCTTTCGCATGCATAAATGAGGGTGGATATTACATTTGAATTGAATAGTCTTAACTTGGTTTTTGTGCTTATAACATTTGAATTCCATATGTTCTCAAGATTCTTGAAGATTGATGCTGCTCTTGCAATTATGATCCTAACTTCCTTTCTAGTGTCACCATCCTGGTCTATGTAGCTGCCAAGGTATGCAAATTGATTGACTTCTTCAATATATGTCCCTTCTATGTGTATTTTTCCTTTGTGATTGAGAGGAATTTTCATTATTTTTGCTTTGTCCATGTTAATTTCAAGTCCTATTTTGCTAGCCAGTGAAGACAGGCTATCTGTTTTTCTTGCATGAAATTCACATTATTAGTGATAAGAGTTATGTCATCAGCAAAATCAAGATATTCTAGTTGGGTCCCATATACCCAGTCAATACCTGTGTTACATGTGCAGCATTTTTTCATTATGAAGTGTATTGTAATCCTAAAAAGTAAAAGAGACAGTATACATCCTTGTTTCACACCTGTTTCAATCTGGAAACATTCACTCTTCCCTTCTTCTTTCTTGACTGCACAAACATATCCATTGTAGAAGTCCTTAATGATGTTGACAATTTTAGATGGTATTCCATATAGACATAAAACTCTCCATAATGAATCTCTGTGTATGCTATCAAATGCCTTTTTAAAATCTATGAGTATTAACAGTTTCTGCTTTTCAATATGTTCTTCAAGTATTATTCTGAGAGTAAAGATCTGGTCGAGACAGCTTCTCCCTTTTCGAAATCCTGCTTGTTCTTCTGTCATTGCAGTATCCACTATATCTTTGAGTCTATTCAAAATGACCTTGCAAAATACTTTTGACACAACTGATATTAAGGTTACTGTTGCCCTTTTTGGTATTTTCACAATGATTCCTTTTTTTTGCATTTAGAAGGGACCTTTTCTTCTTTCCAAATCTTGTTAAACATTCTCTGTAGTTGTCTCATGTTGTCATTATTGATAGCTTTTAGCATTTTGGCTGTTATTTCATCTTCACCTGCAGCTTTTTTGTTAGCCATTAAATTCACTACTGTTTCAATTTCATGTAATTTAATTTCATCTAGGTTGACATTTAGTTGTAGGGCTGGTAAGTCGGTTTCAAGGTTTAACAATTCTTTTGGGCGTGGTCGATTGAGTATTTCTTGGAAGTGTTCAGCCCATCTTTGCTTTTAGTCTTTATTTGATGTTAATAGTGTTCCAGATATGCTAAGGATTGGCCTTTCTTTAGAATATATATATATATATATATATATATATATATATATATATATAGGTGATTCATGATGATTAATGTTCTCTTGAATGACACGGGGGATGCCATCATGGTGTTAATTTCATGTAAAGTTCATGAAGCTAAAGGGAGAACAGAAAACCAGAGGATATGGCAGGGAGCTAATTTCGTCTCGCCTGATTAACCTTGCCGACAGCACAATGTTTGATTCACATGCACTGTGAACTATATGATATTTCGTGAATTCATACTGTGCTGTTGGGTTATTGTTACTGTCATCGTATGTGAAGATTTCGCTGATTCTGTTGAGTCTTGTCATGTGGGATGGGCACACATCAAGTCCATCATGTTTCATTGCATGGATAATACTATGTCAAGATATCAGGAGATATTAATTATTATATTGATTGATGACTTGGTGACATGTATTTCATGTTGATGTGATGTATAAATGTGAGTAAGATGCTGAATTAACTGGTATGCAGTATCCTTGGAGGGAAGAATCTGTGTTGGGGTCATGGGGGTCGCGAGGTCTTGGCGGTAGTACGGTAGTACATGCCAAGGGAATGCATGAAACAGCTGGGTTGATCTATTTCTTCCCAATCTAGCCATAAAATGTAGATTTAGCACCAGCTAAGTTTACACTTTCAGCAGTGCCACGCAATGGCGAATATATCAAGAGGAAACACTTTTTGAAATAACTTGGTACTATATTTAACATGACACTATCTTTTAAATCAACACGTGGGCATGGTCACTCAGAAAGCAAAGAAAAGCTCAGAGCAGTGAGGACCATGACAGACGATGGTCTGCTACAACGGACACTCTTCCTCCTGATCCGGACGTTGCTGATGTCGGTGGTTGAGTATGGCCTCGGCCTTATGGCTCTGTCCACGACTCAGATAATCAGGTTGGAAAGAATCCAAAATGAGGCCATGACAGCAGTTCCGGGGTCCACTAGGGACACACTGATCCTAGCTATGCTCTACTTGCTGGATATGCCCAGCATGAAAGTAAGGCTTAAGATTGCGCAAGTGAAGACCTACTTCAGGAACGCTGCCACAGCATATGACCCCTTTCTACCAGAGATGAACTCAGAAAGAGACACACGTATCAAGCGAGGGAGATCGTGGATGGTGGAGACCGAAGAGACACTGTCACCAATCTGCGACCCAGAGCAGATTCCCCTAGAACCAGAATAGATTACTGAAGGTTGTAATCCAGCGTGGTTGGGAGTGAGGAAAAGAGTACTCCAGTGATACATCGATGACATTTTATTTTACTGATAATGGTATGGGCAGTGACTAATAAAGTCCAACAATAATTGGAGGCCACTGAAATGTGGTTCCTTAGAAGAAAGGCACGAATATCATGGATAGCAAAGAAATAAAACGAGGAGGTTCTTAGTGATGATGGAGAGACGAGACAAGCAATAACAAAAGTCAGAATAAGGTCATCAAAATTCGTAGAACACGTTCTACGGCGAGGTAAGCTAGAATACGTTGTGACAACGAGAAAAATAAGAAGGCAGAAAGAGATCGAGGATGACAGACAGACAGAGAGAAAAGAGAATGGACTAACTAGATGGCACAGGCAAAGAACATTAGCATAACCTGTGATCAACACTCAGAGCAGGGAATTGTGGACAAGCTTGATAGCCAACACCAGCCGGCAGGACAACAGATAGCCAACACCAGCCGGCAGGGCAACAGATAGCCAACACCAGCCGGCAGGGCAACAGACAGCCAACACCTGCCGGCAGGGTAACAGATAGCCAACACCAGCCGGCAGGGCAACAGATAGCTAACACCAGCCGGCAGGGCAACAGATAGCCAACACCAGCCGGCAGGGTAACAGATAGCAAACACCAGCCGGCAGGGCAACAGATAGCCAATACCAGCCGGCAGGGCAACAGACAGCCAACACCAGCCGGCAGGGCAACAGATAGCCAACACCAGCCGGCAGGGCAACAGATAGATAAATAGATAGATCTAGCTTGGCCGCGAATGCCTAGATTGGGCTCACCGTAAAACAGAAGCCCACGTGCAGGAACAGAAAGTGGATGGGCCTATGTTGTCTGCCGCAACAGCAAATTGATTGGGAGTATATCAGTAGAGTATAAAACTACTACCTCAAGCATGAGATCTGAAGACATCACCAGAAGGAATTTCCTTGTTGGTGGAACACAGCGATTCCCATGAGGTCATTGTAACATTCTCAAAATGCATGTTACGGAGAGTTGAGAGACATTTCTTTCGCATGGAGTTGGTCCAGCTTCTACTGGGCTGTCAGTTATCCAGTTTGACGTAGATCTACTGCCCAGGTCATACAAAAGTCAAAAAAAAGCAATGAGAGAGTGAACAAACTGGCAAGCATGGCATCAATTCAGGGCAGTCTAAGAATGGACAAGGAGGAGATTGCAGGAGACACATTGAATAGACTGGGTATGGAGGACGACGTCTGGTTGAATGACAACAATCACATCAGGACGATGATCGAATTGGGGGTGGGGGGAGGAAAAGTGGACGTTTTTGTGAACGAAGTGGTTTAGCGCGCATTACCAACAACCAGTGCGTGATTGGCTCCATCAGCAGGCACACACTTCAGTGGGTCTTGGAACTGAAGGCCTTTCATATATTGGAATGCCTGGAGCTCTGGGATGCCAATCTCTGATTACAGATTACATGAAGCACAACCTCTAAATAAGGTAAATCAGTGGTTCCCAAAGTGGGCGATAATGCCCCCTGTGGGCGTTGGAAAGGAATAGAGGAGCGATGGAAGAAAAAGAACCAGTAGGGGACAGTGGCAAAAAAGTGCTCAGTTTGGCGAAGACATAAAGAAAAACGAAGCGACAGACGGTAACAGTAATGTTTTCCTTCTTTACACTTTTCAACCTGATATTGATAAACTTGTGTTCCTACAGGAACAAGTCTAGAAAACACTGAGGTAACTCATCCTTCCTCGCTTTGCTAAGAATTTCATTGCGAGTTCTAGAATTCGTTTATACTGTCAGTTTCAACCAATGAGGGCAAGACTGATTGCTGATAAAATTTCATGACAGACTGAGGATTCCTTACTATAATTTCTCACCCCTTACTTGTTAGTAAGTATTACTTATATTCATACCACAATTCAGTATTACTGCTTTAGATATAGCCTTCTGTTTTGTCCAGCCAAACAACATAACATGCAACGCTTGATGACTACTACCAACAAAGTAACAAACATTTGTTTTACAATTTTTTGAAGATATTTTATTACAGGATCAAATATACTGTTCCACAAAAGAAACCCAGCAACTATGATGTTACGATTTAAACTGAAGTTTGCTGATCAGACAAAGGCAAATTACCTGAAACGTTCATGTGGACATCAACTTCACATACTGACTTGAATTGTACTTAGCAGATGATTCACGAGCACAGAAAAACGTCATTAGGAAAAACAGCATTTTTGACAATAACTCATGACAGGTTCACGAGAATCCTGTGAAATTTACTGAACACAAAACTCACTGATCATGTTATTGAATACCTATAAAAGATTGACGCTCCTCGAATCAATTCATTTAAAAATTAAATGCACAAGTATGGCTCATCTCACTACAGAACAACGACTCTTCATCGTCATTGGACGTTCACAGACTGATGAGTCAAAAAGTATAGTGGCCAGACAATTTAATGTGATTAGAAGCAACATTAACCGCCTTCTGAGACGATTTCAAGAAACTAACTCAGTTACAAACCGGCTGCGCAGTGGAAGACCCATAGTCACAACTCCTGCCAAAGACCGCTTCATACGGCTGCGTCACCTCAGGAATCGATTTGCATCTGCGTCCTCAACAGTCCAGTCAATGACAGTAGCTCGTCGAATTTCAGATCAAATGGTCAGGAACCGGCTGCACGACGCTGGTCTTTGGGCCAGAAGACCCTACAGAGGTCCTGTTCTTACTGACCAGTATAGCCAGAACCGACTGCAGTGGGCGAACCAACACCGTCAACAGACCGTTGCGAATGATTGGAGAAGAGTTTGGTTTAGTGATGAATCATTCTTTTTGCTACAGCGACACGATATACGGAGAAGAGTTTACTGCAGAGTCCATGAGCGCTACGCTCAGAACTGCGTGGATGAGGCTACTCCACATGGTGATGGAGGTGTACTGGTGTGGCGGACGATCAACCTCATGGGAAGAAGTGACCTGGTGCACACTGAAGGACGCCTAAATGCCGAACGATATGTCGCTGAAGTCTTCGTCCTCTCGTCTTTCCACTTCTGGCTGCACCTAGGTCAATTTTTCAGCAGGATAACGCTCGACCTCATGTGACACAACTCACCACCCAGTTCCTCGCTGACAACAACGACTAGATCATTCCGTGGTCATCCATGTCATCAGACATGAACCCAGTAGAACACTTATGGGATGAACTCAACAGACAGGTCCGCCAGCGAGACGTGGCCCCAACCAATCTCCGATAGTTGTCTCTTGCACTGCGAGAAGAGTGGGAAGCAATTAATGTGAGAACAGTTCGATTCCTCTCAGGCACAAATTTCCATCCGAGATAAGAGGAAAAGTACTCAGGACAGAGGGCCAAAATGTTGACAGTGTAGATAAGACATGTGATTATGGCTGTTCTTCTTGGTGTGACAATCTGTTTCACTTTCAGTGGTAGTGGAATACTGATATATCGTTCTGTTGTAACATACATTGTAATAAAACATGTGATATGGCAAAAACAAGCGTGTGGACACACTCCAGACAAATATATCACTCCTATAGTAGCCCATGGAATGCCTGACAACAAAAAGCTAGATTCGCTCCAGTACACACCCACTCCAAAGTTATGAGATAGGAAAGATCAGAGATCGCTAGTCCAAAAGAAAGCAATGTTTGTTGTAGAACTGAATCCATGTTTGTAAAATATTGCAGTGTTTATCATATTTGTAATAATCCCACACAGACAGATAAAGCTGGACACAGCAACAGGATTAATATCCAGAAACACATCTCTCACTATGTTACTAATCACGTTTGTGTTTCTATCATTATCAGCATAGTCTGTGCAGTCTTCCGTCAAATCTTCAGCTAAAAGACATAAGCATTTATGTATGCTTCCGGTGTGACGTGCAAGATGGCGGACTTTTTTTTAAACGCTCTCGCCGCCATGCAGAAATCAGCGGAATTCCGCTTGATCTGTCATATATCATGTACCGGCAGTTGGGTATAAGGCTAACAACCTTATCCTGGGACCTATCTAGAGGCAACTCCACATGGGGAAAAAATATATCGTTACGGAAACTCGCAGAGAAACTAACCGAGCATCAGGGATGCCAACTCCGATGAGCTCATTCATTGACCACAAACATGTGACAAAGATTGGATTCTGGAACGTAAGAACGATGGCAGCACCAACAAAAACTACTCAGGTCATCAAAGAAATGGAGAGATACCATCTAGATATACTTGGCATCAGTAAAATGCTATGACCAGAAGCAGGTAAAAGATCGGCGGAAAACGGTAAGTTAATAATACATTCAGGCAGAAATGATGGAAAACTTCGAGATGGGGTAGGTATTATTATGTCAAACATAGCAGCAAAGAGCCTTGTAGAATGGGAACCAGTGAACAGTCGTATAATAAGAGCACGATACAACCTACGACACGGAAGAATGACAATAATACAGTGTTATGCACCCAAGAACGATGCAGATCATGATGTGAAAGACGACTTCTATCACCAACTGCAAAAAATCATCAACAAAGTCCATAAACACGACATCCTAATTGCTATGGGGGACTTCAATGCTAAGGTAAGGAAAGATAATACCGATGTTGAAAAAGTAATGAGGAAAGAAGTGATTGACATGGTTAATCAGAATGGAGAAAGATTAATTGAAATATGTCTAACAGAAGGCATGGTCATTGGAGGCACAATATTCCCACACAAAGAGATATATAAAACAACGTGGATATCTTCAGATAATAGAACTAGAAACCAGATAGATCATTTTTGTTTTAGAAAGCAATACAGAACGTCTCTCATAGATGTAAGTTCTTATAGGGGTGCAGATGTTAACAGTGATCACAACCTGTGCATAGGGAAAATAAAACTAAAATTAAAAAAACAACACAAGAAATCCGTACATAGAAAGATAAACAGCCACAGCCTACAAGAAGAAAATACTAACAATAATTTCAATCAGGAACTTGTCAATCATTCCAAAAGCAAAGATGGACTGAACACTTCCAAGAAATACTTAATCGACCACACCCAAACGAATTGTTAAACCTTGAAACCGACTTACTAGCCCATCAACTAAATGTCAACCTAGATGAAATTAAATTGCATGAAATTGAAACAACAGTGAATTTAATGGCTAACAAAAAAGCTGCAGGTGGAGATGAAATATCACCTGAAATGCTAAAAGCTATCAATAGTGACAACATAAGACAACTACAAAGAATGTTTAACAAGATTTGGAAAGAAGAAAAGGTCTCTTCTAAACGGAAAAAAAGGAATCATTGTGAAAATACCAAAAAGGGCAACCTTAATGACTGTAACAACTGGAGAGGAGTAACCTTAATATCAGTTGTGTCAAAAGTATTTTGCAAGGTCATTTTGAATAGACTTAAGGATATAGTGGATACTGCAATGAGAGAAGAACAAGCAGGATTTCGAAAAGGGAGAAACTGTCTCGACCAGATCTTTACTCTCAGAATAATACTTGAAGAACATATTGAAAAGCAGAAACCATTAATACTGAACTTCATAGACTTTAAAAAGGTATTTGATAACATACACAGAGATTCATTATGGAGACTTTTAAGTCTATATGGAAGACCATCTAAAACTGTCAGCATCATTAAGGACTTCTACAATGGATATGTTTGTGCAGTCAAGACAGAAGAAGGGATGAGTGAATGGTTCCAGATTGAAACAGGTGTGAAACAAGGATGTATACTGTCTCCTTTACTTTTTAGGATTATAATATACTTCATAATGAAAAAATGCTGCACAGGTAACACAGGTATTGACTGGGTATATGGGACCCAACTAGAAGTTCTTGATTTTGCTGATGACATAACTCTTATCAGTAACAATGTGAATTCCATGCAAGAAAAAACAGATAGCCTGTCTTCACTGGCTAGCAAAATAGGACTTGAAATTAACAAGGACAAAACAAAAATAATGAAAATTCCTCTCAATCAAAATGGAAAAATACATATAGAAGGGAGAGATATTGAAGAAGTCAATCAATTTGCATACCTTGGCGGCTACATAGACCAGGATGGTGACACTAGAAAGGAAGTTAGAATTAGAATTGCAAAAGCAGCATCGATCTTCAAGAAACTTGAGAACATATGGAATTCAAAAGTTATAAGCACAAAAACTAAGTTAAGACTATTCAATTCAAATGTAATATTCACCCTCATTTATGCATGCGAAAGCTGGGAAACAACTAAAGAAATAGAAAAGAAATTAGACTATTTTGAAAACAAATGCCTAAGGAAAATACTCGGCATCAAGTGGAATGAATTTAAGAATAATGCAGAGATACGAAAGATAACTGAACAACAACCAGTCTCATGGGCGATCAGGAAAAGGAGATGGACATATGTTGGTCACTTGATGAGAAGAAATGATCAGAGAATCCCAAAACAAGCTATCAAGTGGAACACAACAGGCCAAAGAAAAATAGGCAGACCGCGTGAAACTCTGAAGGGGTCATTGTTAAGAGAGGCCAAAGTAATAGGCATAAAATCCCGTGATGAGATTGAAAGACTCGCCGAAGACAGGAAAAATTGGCGAACTACTTTGCGAGCCCTATGTGACGTTTAACGGCAGGGGAAGGATATAAGATATAAGATAAGATATAAGATTTATGTATAAGACTCGCAGAGTCCTTCAGAGTTATAGACAGAAAGTTATTTAGTGTTAATTTCACTTGTAGAATGTGTTAATGATATGTCTTAAAATTGTAAAAGGAAAACACTTAGTTTTAATTCTCAGAAAAAAATATTTTGTGAACACCAATCAAATATCTTCTCATATTTTCTTTCTTTCGTTGATCTTTTATATTAACATTTCTCAGTTGATCCAGTTTTCGGAAAGGTCGTTTATATCCATGATGTTTCGTTTATATATACATGATATAAAAGACCTGGTTAAAAATAATTTTATTGTGATTATTTTTCTTTTCCATGTTATTAAATGTAGGTGATAATAGAGGCACAAGAAGCAGGAAAATTTGCAACAAAGATCAGGGAACGGCAATCCACATTTGTGGGGCATGTTTGGAGGAGCGATTACCTAGATCATCTAATGGTAACAGGAAAGACCGAAGGTAGAAGAGGCAGAGGTAGACAGAGAGAAAGATGTCTGATCGTTTGGCGGGCTAGGGAGGCGCTCAGTGACAAGCCTGGTGAGTTGCACAAGGGATCGGGGGTCATGGAACGACATGACATCCTACGCTGTGGACATGAGATAGATAGATAGATAGATAGATAGATAGATAGATAGATAGATAGATAGATAGATAGATAGATAGATAGATAGATAGATAGATAGATAGATAGATAGATAGATAGATAGATAGATAGATAGATAGATAGACAGAGAGAGATCAAATCATACTTCATTGTGGAAAATTAATTTCATTTGTTAAGACATAATTTCTCACCTGAAACTATATTTTCTTGTTTAATTACAAAACAAGAAACATCTGGTAAGTCCTGGGGAAAAAATCAATATGGACGTGTCATGGCTCGTACATCACTGCTAATCACATGCTACCGAAAACGTAAAATCAATAATACACGATGCTCCAAAAGTTCCTTACACTTTCTGGGGGCTATTTTAGGAAGATAATGCAGTTCCTCGTACATGGAGAAAGTATTTCTTGGTGAAGAAATTATTAACATTTTAGACATATCTTACAGAGACTCTATATATATGTGATGTATGATATATATATATATATATATATATATATATATATATATTTACCGTGCATACTGAAAATATAATGAGCAATGTTAGAGAAGATGTAGACAAATAATATTACGATGCCATAACAATTGGAGGTTATGAAATACCAGAGATTAGATATGCTGATGACACAGTATTAATGTCCACAACACAAAAAGGAATGGAAAAACTAATTATGTCAGTCTGTAAGAACAGTGAAGAGCAAAACCTCTATCTTAATGTGAAGAAAACTAAATTAATGACAACTGACAAAACAAACAAGGCAACTGAAATATGTACCAACGAGGAAAAACTGGAACTACTAACTAATAATGGAGATACAATGAGGGAAATTAAAAGGAGGACATCTATCGCTCTTCAGAAAGTAAAACAATTAAAGAATCTGTAGAGAGAAACAGACAGAAATATAAAAATACGATCTTTAAGGGCAATGATCTTTTCCATCGCAACATATGCCTGTTCGACCTGGACACTTAACAAAACAGCCGAGAAACACGTAAATACCTTTGAATGTAAATGCTACAGAACAGTTCTTCAAATATCATGGACACAAAAAAGAACAAATATATCCATACTACAAGAACTTAATATTGAAGAAGGCTGGCTAGTAAACATGATTAAAAAGAGAAAACTTAAATATTTTGGACACATTAAACGTCATGATAATTTAGAGAAGACCGTCTTGGAAGGGTACATAATGGGAAAAAGAAAGAGAAGAAGACCAAGGCGAAGATGGCTGCAAAAAATCGCTGACGATCTGCAAATGGATGCATCAGCAGCAGACCATCTTGCTCACAACCTAGAGGCCTACAGGAGTGCTGTTAGGTAGGCAAAGTTCCTCAAGGGACATGCAAATGAATGAAAGAATGAAATGAGTGATATATATATATAAAGGTTAACAAGGGTTACACAGCCCAAGAAACACATTTTTGTTCTTCGTGCCTTGGTTTTTAGGCCTGTTCCTAGGGTTATTTGCGGCGCTGTTCTCAAAACATTGCATAGGACAGACCGCACCATCTTTAGTTTCTTAGAGATGGTTAACTTATGCAAATGTTTTAAACTGCAATTCAGTTCTGCAGAATTGGGATGTCATAACAAGCTATCATATTTGAATTCGAAATGTATGTATTTAATTTACCCACATATTTTTCTGAGTATATTGACTTTTCTTTCACAACTGTTCGTCTACTTCCTTTCCTATAATGCATACTGATATAAAAATGTATAGCTCAAGTGACAAAAGTGCTTTTTATCTATTTTATTACATAATTATGTGAAAAAATTAAGATGATAAATTTATGGTTTTCGAAGACTACGTAAACTTGTATTTCAAATTTTTCTCAACCTGGTCTGTCTAAAGCAGTTGCGCTGTATAAATAGTTATGATCAGACAGGAGGTGTGTGTATATTCCCACTCATATCATTTCATTTCTGCACCGTAGAGGTTATGGCTAGTTCAAGACGGAGTTGACTGAATTATTTTTTCTATTTTTGAGGAGGGGGGGGGACACACCGAAAGCAAGTAGGAAACCTATTTCTGAGTTAATAAAATGAGCACACGTAGATTATTTTTGTGTCAAGCTTTGAAATCAAGATAAGCCATGGGCTCCTTATGGTTCATGCAAAACTTGAATAGAAGATTTTGCGCCAGTGGACAAATGGAAATAGAAACGGCCTGGGATTTGGAGTACCAATGGTGTGGAGGGAACCGAAAAACCACGTCGATGACTGTTATTTTTTGTATTGTTAATATCATAGTCGTCTATGGAAAAAATCGTGACACGTGGTCTTACACTGATCTACCTTCAGTCAGGAAACTGTTCTTCACTCGGATCTTGTACCCGTTCCACTTTTCCTTGAACTACCACAGCTCTCAGAGGATGAGTCTTGCATGTCTATTATTGCACAAGTGACAGTGAATTCCAAACAACTATACGGTATGCAACACAGACTAGACTTGTGTATTGATGTGTTTTGATCAGAATGAACTGAGTTATCTAATCAGGGACTTAAATGTTTCCAAACACTTTCTCACTTGCTTGCTGCCTCTAGACTAAATGAAAAGAATGTACTTCAGCCTGGAGCGAAAATTACATTTTATCGAAGGAGATAAAAGTATTTGCTGCCATTCTTTACCGAACACAACAAATCTGCAATGACACTGGAAACCTTGTGAAGAAAACTGATCTTTCAGAGTATAACCCAGATGAGTGGCATATTTTTATCGACAGTTCAAAACATAATTTGAAATGTGTTCTTTTAAATAACGGCAACAAATATGATTCTATTCCAGTCAGTCTACCAGAATGAAAGAAGAGTACACGGCCATCTCTTTATACTTGTAAAAGATAAATTACCAAGAACATCAATGAGTAATTTCTGTAGACTTGAAGATGGTTAATTTTCTTCTTGGTCAACATTCTGGCCACGCAGTGTATCCTTGCTTTTCATTCATTTGGGATGGTAGAGCCAAACATGAACATTGAGTAAGAAAAGATTGGCCTCCGAGGGAGTATATAGTGGTTGGAGGACAAAATGTAATAAATGAACCTTTACTAGCACGAGATAGAATCATACTGCCACCACTACATATAAAACTAGGTCTGATGAAACACTTTGTAAAGACTTTGGATAAAGACGGTTGGTGCAGTGAATGCATAGCGCATAAGTTACCTGAATTTACCATGGAAAAATTGAAGGCAGGAATTTTCTATGATCTATAGATCAGACAACTTATAAGTGATTCACATTTCATAGCATAAATGAATGAAGTCGAATCATGTGCCTGATCTTCATTTGTTCTTGTTGTGAGAAGCTTGTTTGATAATAAGAAGGCAGAAACTACACACAGTTAGTAGAGGATATATTCTTTCATTTCAACAGGCTTGGCTGTAACATGAATGTTAAAATCCAGTCATTTAGATCGCTTTCCAGAGAACCTTTGTGACTGAAGACGAAGAGCAAGGTTAAATATTTCACCAAGACATAAAAACAATAGAAGCCAGATACCAAGGAAGATGGGATGCGCACGTGATAGTAGACTACTGTTGGAATCTTATGTGAGATTGTCCTGGCAGATCCCATTCTCTGAAGTCTTACAGAAAGAGCTTCTTATGTATCGAATGAGTGGAAAGTCTGTATCATAAACTTGTGCTTTTGGTATGAAATAAGTAGATTTTCATGTAGTACACTTTTATTTTAATTTTTAATATCTTTCCGTCATGCTTAAGAAATATTAATTTAAACATTGCATTAAAATATTTGTTACGGGCGAGCAGAGTGAAGAATGGCACGTGGTATGTGTTCTGTATCTCAAACACTAGAGCTGACAGATGAAAACGTGCGCCATTTTTGGAATCAGCACGTCAAATATTGCCAGAAACAGGCCTAACATTTCAGGCAGCAAAATGTGTGTTGACCAGTGCTGCTTTTTTGACAAAGATTAGCAACGGATAAACTCTGGCAGCTGATATGTGCTATAGTTTGGAAGAGCCTAGTTTTAGTGAGTTTGTCAAGTATTCTAATGCAAGGAAGAAATTTTCTACATATGTGCGCATACGTGCACAACAACTAGACTTATCCAAACTAAATGAAATTTATCCCCCAAAGGATAATCTGCAAATGGATACATCAGCAGCAGGCCATCCTGTTTACAACCGAGAGGCATACAGGAGAGCTGTTAGGGAGGCAAAGTTCCGCAACAGACATGCAAATGACTTTTCAACATTTATTTATTAATGAATGCTTTCTAGCTTATAATTTAGTAATGTTATTAGGTAAGCAACACCGACTTGTGTACTGAAACTTGATCAAACTGTCTGGTGTAAAGTGTCATAGACTGAGGTTAGTATTTGAAAGAAAATAAAACATACAAATTAGCCTATGACTTAGCTTTTTATAAAACCAAATAAATGGAAATAAAAGAACAAATGACATCAGTTCCTCAGAGCGTGTCATTTGTTAAATCTACGACTAACGCCAAACCGTTAATCTGAATAAACTCTGCTATTCCATCCTTTTGTGTGTCAATATTGTTGTACCTAGCATTTCAATGTTTTGAAATTAGTTACTGTTGTGTTAAATGTACAGATGCTGTCTTACAGAGGGTTAAAAGCCAATACTAAGTATGTGTTTGTGCCTTGGTTCTCACCTCGTCGATACATTACATCATACAGTGATGATATTTAGTTTCACTTACAAGTTTCCTCTATGCACTTTAGCTGCTGTGACTGGAAGCAGAAATAAGTTTGTTTGTTTTTTTTTTCATTTCTCTATTCTATTCTCAGTTTTCTTCATCTTTTCTTCTTCCTTTTTATGAGACATTTTACTTGCCTTATCCAAACGAAATGGAAGATTATTTTCTTTCCTTTTAATAAATAAAGTCATTTACAATTCGTTCCTGTCTAACTTCAACAACTTTCTGTCACTGACTTCTGTATGTACCCTATACGTGGCCTGCCGACAGTAGATAAAACAAGCTCACTATTCTTTACACGTTCTTAAAATTATAAGGTTTGGATGGTCTTTGTGCTTCAGAAGATGATGTACTGTCAAACTACCAGGACCTGCTTAATAGTTTTAAGCTCCAACCTTCATTTTCAAACGAACAAACATAATATTATTTGTGTGCTTCAAAAGCTGAAATACTCATAAACTGCAGCTTGCGAAAATGTCACTTTTTATCATTGAAAGCAAAGTTTACCTCCCGGTTACTTTGTTTTCCATTGTAACTCTACCTTAAGTCTTTACCTCCTGGTTACTTTGTTTTCCATTGTAACTCTACCTTAAGTGTTTACCTCCCGGTTACTTTGTTTTCCATTGTAACTCTACCTTAAGTCTTTACCTCCCGGTTACTTTGTTTTCCATTGTAACTCTACCTTAAGTCTTTATGTTAGGGTTAAGAACGGAAATGTATTTAGACTCGCATTATTAACAGCAGCCTTCTCTCTCCATTTTTCTCTCTTTGCCTCTGTTGTGTATCAAGTGTATTGATTTTAAATTATATATATATATATATATATATATATATGTTTCTACAGGCTCCGGCAAGGAAACATGATGGTTCTCGATTGTTTATATTTGGGCAACAGAGATAGATGTATCACGAGATCGGTGATGGTTGACAGCACACAGGAGGCCTTTTTAGTTATGGTAGCATTTCAGTGGCTATGGAGCAGTGGACGCTCAGCTTCGTTCTTTTGTAATCGAGAAGTTTTTTAAGACTGGTAAATCTGTTACTTAAACGCAGCAAATATTTTGTTTTTTTTTTACATTTGATTGTGTGCAGTTATGGGAAAGTCCTGTCGGGATTTGATATTACTATGAGTGAAAACTTCCAACCGACCGGCTCAGCTTTCAAACAGAAGCCACCAGAAAATGTGAGAACTTTTCGAACACCAGAGAAACTGGAGACCGCGAGGCTAGCAATAGCCAGCAGTCCGTTTCGTTCCGCATCAAAGCACAGCGTTGCACTTTGCATGCCAGATCATAGTTTGCCACTGATATTAAACTAGGAGTTGAACTACAAGATGATGGTCGTGAAACAATTAAATAAACGTTATTGAAAAAAAAAACAGTGCAGAAAAAAAAATGTTCGTGATTTTGAGCTACGACATGGTTCTGCTTATGAGTGATGATGTGCATTTCCTTCTGTCTGGTCATTTTCAGGACTTAAAGAAACGTCACTTTCATTTTAACAAAAGGCACGCATTGCTCTGCACATTTACCAAATAAAATTTACTGTTATGATACACTCACCATCATGGTTCATTCATTCATTCCTTTGATGTCCCTTGCGGAACTTTGCCTCCCAAACAGCACTCCTGTAGGCCTCTCGGTTGTGAGCAAGATGGTCTGCTGCTGCTGCATCCATTTCCAGATCATCAACGATGTCATGCAGCCATCTTCGTTTCGGTCTTCCTCTTTTTCTTTTTCCCATTATGTATCCTTCCAATACGGTCTTCTCTAAATTATCATGGTAGTAATGTGAAAACCGTCAAGTTTTCCTGCCGAACTCTGTTAACGTGAATAATTTGTGGGAATATAAAACAGTCAATCTTGAATGTTTGAAGTGTCAAAGTTTGAAAAAAGCGCATAAATTTCTAGTGCTTCAAATTTCAATAGTCACGTCCAACGCAGAAATTTATATAACCTTTCTCTGTTTTCAATAATCACCCTAGTAGAATATTATTGACTAGCAATCTATTTCAACTGAATTACTTAAAAGTTCCAAAATATGTAATAGCAATGACCTGAGAAATGTCAAGTTCTAGTGATTCTGGTAAGAAATGAACATTAACCAAATAAAAGCGGAAGTAAATTAAGCATTTTTATAGATCGATATTCAGGTCAACAGAATCATTTCTCTTGGCTGAAAAAATAATAATGCGAAATAATGTAACAATTCATTTTCCTGTTATCTCAAATAATATGTCACTCAAAAAATAAAGTGCTGAATAAAGAAAGGAAAACAGCTTTCAAGATTAAATTCCGAGCAAAATGACTGGAGCGGACGTACAGTGGATAGAGTCAAGCATTATGATTCATCAGATACAGCGTTGTAAGTTATGTATTACTGGCCAACAAATAGTAGTAAGATGGTAAGACTCACGTATCATGAGACAACAAACAATGGTAAGATTCAAGTATCATGAAACAACAAACAATGGTAAGATTCAAGTATCATGAAACAACAAACAATGGTAAGATTCAAGTATCATGAAACAACAAACAATGGTAAGATTCAAGTATCATGAAACAACAAACAATGGTAAGATTCAAGTATCATGAAACAACAAACAATGGTAAGATTCAAGTATCATGAAACAACAAACAATAGTAAGATTCAAGTATCATGAAACAACAAACAATGGTAAGATTCACGTATCCAAGAGACACCTAGATGTTAAGACTATTCAAAGCAGAAGTACGAACGGCTTTAGTAAAGAACAAATACACAATTTTAACTTATCGGTTCACTCCTTAATCACATCACACAAAAACATGCAGGATAAATAGATAGGAACAGAAAACAAAAAAGAAAATATAAATTCACAAGTGTTGTATATTACAAATGAGACATTTTTAAAAACTAGAAAAACGAGCACTTTGTGGAAATTGCAAGAATCTACATCCGAGACTGCGCATCTTGGATTATTGTGAATGTTTCAATGAAGACTTGTGAAGTGTGATGTAAATTTGCTGACTGGTAGTAAAGATGGAGATGGGAAAGGGGAGAGGAAAGAGAGAGGTACGGCGAATGTCAAGCTCTCGACTACCACTAGAAAGAACAGGAAACTACGAGCATTCACCATGTCAGCAGACTTTTCAAGAAAACGCTGGTGTATTCCTTGAGAATCAAATCTGGAATCTTGAATCTGGGAATAAGCATCATAGTACTCGGAGCACACCCATACATGCTCTGCTCTCTGTTTCAGTAACCACAGAAGAGTATGAGCACTAAATGTGACAGTCAGCTGTTGGCTCAGGCACTCTCTAATTCTACCAGCCAACCATCTGGCTCTTCCTTGCCCTTTCCTCACACCCCTGTCGTTGTTACTCTGTCATTCATTTATTTATTCATTCATTTGCATGTCCCTTAAGGAACTTTGCCTTCCTAACAGATAACTCTTGTAGGCCTCTCGGTTGTGAGCAAGATGGTCTGTTGCTGATACATCCATTTGCAGATCATCAACGATGTCTTGCAGCCATCTTCGCCTTGGTCCTTCTCTCTTTCTTTTTTCCATTATGTACCAGTCCAAGATGGTCTTCTCTAGATTATCATGACGTTTAATGTGTCCAAAATATTTAAGTTTTCTCTTTTTAATCATGTTTACTAGCCAGCCTTCTTCAATATTAAGTTCTTGTAGTATGGATATATTTGTTCTTTTTTGTGTCCATAATATTTGAAGAACTCTTCTGTAGCATTTACATTCAAAGGCATTTATGTGTTTCTCAGCTGTTTTGTTAAGTGCCCATGTCTTGCGATGGGAAAGATGCATGCCCTTAAAAATCTTGTTTTCGTATTTCTGTCTGTTCCTCTCCACAAATTCTTTAGTTGTTTTGCTTTCTGAAGAGCGATAGTTCTCCTCCTTTTAATTTCCTTCATTCTATCTCCATTATTAGTTAGTAGTGATCCAATATATTAAAAACTCTCCACTTTTTCCAATTTTTCCTGATTGATACATATTTCGGCTGCCTTGTTTTTGTTTGTCAGTTGTCATCAATTTAGTTTTCTTCATACTAAGATAAAGGTTTTGCTCTTCGCTGTTCTTACAGGCTGACATTCTCCGTAGATATATATTATCAGCACATGCCCTTTCCTTCAACACCAGGCCTTCGGTCACCGACTTAGCATATCCGTCCTACCCGCAGAAATCATGTCTGTTGCAATAGCGTTACAGCCAACATACCGGCTACCTCAGTGCCTCTCACTCCCGCATGAGTAGAATACTGACCTAAACTTCTGGTATGCATTATCTTTTAATTAGATGTTGTCAGTGAGAAAATTCGTGTACGGTGTAGCTTAAACCCAATAGGCGGTTTATTAGATTTTTCTTTTCATTCTGAACACTTCTAAGAAATGGTTTACTTGATTTCTTAAAAATTAATATTTAATACGAGGAGAATATTTATTTAATTACGTCTCATATTAACACTTAATACCAGGAGGATATTTATGTGATTCATATGCTTTATTTATTCCTCTCAGTGTTGTAGATTTCAAATGTTAATTAATGAAAGAAGATTTTCAAAACTGCTGACTAGATTTTGTCATTGTTAATAATTCTGTGTGACATTTCTTCAGTTTTGTCAGTTGCCATGATCTTACATTCTTCTTAGCATTCAGAAAGAGGTTCTAGACATAGCTGTTTTTTTTAAAATTTCTGCTAAGATTATATATGATTATATTTTCTAGGATTTCTAAGGAGAATTATGTAGTCTACGTACTCAGCTCTTCACACACAGGTGACATTTGGCATTGGCAAGATTTGTTCTTTGGGAAGAAGCTTTTCCTACAGTGACATACTTAGTAAAAAGCTTTCTTTTGTGCCTAAGCTAAGCTGTAAGGTAAAGGTAAAATTCCCGTTTCCACGCCATTAAGGCATATTGGTGAGTACGATGTTAGGCCCGTATTTTCCATGACCTTCGGCACATGAAGGGGTGATGTAGCTATAGCTTGAGATATTTCGGGTCTCAACTTTACAAATGGTGGATGACAGATCTTGTGCAATGTCTTAGAATCAGTATTAACTATAATACAACATTTCATAACAGAAGACAGTTCCCATCCATCTTCGAACATTTTCACTTACACATTAACATGATTGGAATATTCCGAATCAACATAGGATATAAAAACAAGACACGCACATGTAGTGTAATCTAATTTGAATGTTTTCCTTATATTTGTGTATTCTCTCATATATTTTTCTTTACGTACCGGTTGGGTTAGAAGAAGGTTGAAAAGTTTAGAAAGTTTAAAACAAGACCAAGAAACACAGAGCTTTGAACTCCATGAAGTGCTCGTATACAGAGTTAGACGGAATGAAAAATGTATGGAATACACTTACACAGATAAAGAACATCAAGCACATGCTATTTTTATTTTCCATCCGCCATCTCTCCTTTCCCTTTCTGTGATTTCCAAACTTTCTGAGACAAATGCTAAATTATTTTGGTGCAATGAAGGAAATTAAGATGAGGTAAGGGTTAATAAGAATACTTCTACTTTTCCCACGTAGTTCAGCATTAAGTAGTTGGTCACTGTTTCAAGAAACAAGTTCTCAACACACACACAAATGCTGTCCACAGAAAAATCATGAAAATTGCTGAAGCATCATCAAAGTCTCTGAACTTTACAGTATAAATCTTAACTAAAATGCTCTTCTATAGCAGCAGGATTTTAGTGGTGTAACATTACTTTCCCTGCTTTTAAGCCAGGCTACCTTTATAAGAATTTCATGTAAAAATTGTCTTTATTTGGTGCTCAATTTATAGTACATGAAAATCTTTGTACTTGAATTTATAAACTGGAAAGGAAATGTTATAATAAATATTGCTTCATATATATTAACATTCCCAACAGCACTGTAAAGGCGACACATTTAAAAAATAGTGACATACTAAGTAATGAGAACTTTATACAAATTACACGACATTACTTGACTGTTTGTAAATAGTACAGATAAAAAATTTCTGTCCGTTTCTGGTACAAATCCCCAATCAGTGTAAGACCAGGGTTGTTATGTTAGAATATAAATTACGGAAAAAAGGAAGTACATTTCTTTTAAGTGTAACCATTTATTAGGTTTTGGAAACGTACGGGAGAAATACCTTTCAGCTGTGATGTAAACAAAGATGTAGGTTGCAATATGGCATAAATAAATACTTGGTCAAACCGCTGAATGGTACGTGACTTTCAGAAACAGCCAAGGAAAACTGTACATTGAAAGCAGAGTATTAAAGTACACGAAATGTAAGATGGCTCATTAGATAAGTGCGTTGTAGTGTAGTAACTTGGCTGTTGCTCGTCCTACTGAAGCCCATGGTTCGAGTGACGATTATTCTCTTGAAACTTTTTTCTCTCAAGTTTAAACGTACTTTCTCTAGGACACTTTGAAGCCTAACCATAGAATACTGTTCTCTAGCACTTCACACTTGGACTGAGAACTTCTCAGAAAAACAGAAGCTCTGCTTATGAATTTCTGCGAGGTCCAGCGTTACCACACAAAAGACAAAATCGCTAAAGGTTTCATATTGATATTTTGTTTGCTATCATCTATCGTATGCTAGACAGTACCTTTCTGTATAATTATGAGCATGTTTTCTTAATTTCCTCTGGCAAATTAGTCACACATTTTATAATTTGTGGTCAGAAGCAGACATTATGGAAAGTGTACTAACCTAATATTTCCTTTTCGTTAGTTATACTTGTTGTCTGTATCTTTTTATAGCCCTTCGAACCATTCACACTTTTAACAGTCTATTCTATACTGAATACACAATTTGTCAAAGCTCAGTAATTTGCATAGCATGTCGCCATTCATTCATTCATTCATTTTCATGTCCCTTTCGACACTTTGCCTCCCTAACAGCACTCTTGTATGCCTCTCGGTTGTGCGCAAGATGGTCTGCTGCTGATGCATCCATTTGCAAATCATCAACGATGTCTTGCAGCCATCTTCACCTTGGTCGTCCTCTCTTTCTAATGGGAGAGCAGCCGACAGATAATGTTGGTTATGGTCACCATTCTGTGATGGTAGGCAGATGATCTCAATGTAGGGACAATGACTACGATCACTGACTAGTACAGTCACTGCCCGGAAGGAAAGCAATGGTAAACTATCTTCTGGAAATATACCAAGAAACACAGACAGCAACATGGAAGCATGTCGCCGACAAGAAAAAAAAATCAGGATATGTTTAAAAAAGTCATGTATTTTTCCTTACATTTCCTCATACAATATGATACATTTCATTCATACTCATACACTTTTATTTATACCGAATTAGAATATAAGAAGATGGACTAGTTTAGAAATAGTAGAACAAGATCTAGACATGTAGAGCTCTGAATACAGTGATGTATACAGAATGAGAAATGTACGGACAGATACGGGAAGATAGGTGAGCATGTACGGTTAGATACGGGAAGATAGGTGAACATATACTTTTTTATTCTGTCACTTATATTTTCTTAATGGTTTTTCGTGCTTTTGCGCAGAGGGGGGATGCAAAGGTGGTGATAGTTTGCACATAGTTCAGCAGAACAGGACAAATATGAATATGCTTTATAAGTAACTATCAAGTTATCAAAAGTGTTAGAGGAAATGAAAGAAAAATTCAATGAAAATATCTCTGAAGCAGGGAAACCATTGAACCTTACAATATTCAAATGAGTACAGGTTAACTAGAATTTCAACTGGTATTGGAATTGAACTGGTAGTGGGTCTATACAGCACAGCATGAATCAGTATTTCAGAGTACTTTACAACACTATTTTAAGCCGATATTTTGCTTAACTGCATCACAATGACTACGAAAACGTTACATTGATATACACCGTGTAACATACGATAACCCAGGACGACAATAACAAACCACTACATAGTCAGCACACAAACATGAGTAATAACTCAATTGTGATAACTACCAGATGGCACACTTAACATGAATCCAAAATACCACAGGAATCAGCACTTGCAAATACAACAAAAAGTTTAATTGAAAAAATCAACATGTGGATGAATGGTTGCAAATGGATCTGGTGGCTGAACATTGTGATGAAGAACAATCACCAATGAATACAAGAAAAATGTCCGGGCGATTTTCCATCTAGGACTCTAACTAACACACTGAAAATTGAAAAATACAACCAACCTCGTATATACCAAAAATCTCCATACACAACCTTCCAACCAAGACTCACATTTGTCCTAAAAGGGACAATCAAACTTACAAACATTACATAATCATCCTTACAACATTTGTCCTAAAATGGGCAATTAACTTACAAAAACTATATGATAGAACAAGAAAACTAACAACCAATCGAGACCAACCCAACATATGTCCCAATTGCCTCACATCTCAAACAGAACTCTTCTCCGTTACAAAAAGCAAAACAGACCCTGTGACCAAACTGACCAATGCAAATACGGAGATATATCTTACTCCGTGCTTGTCAAAATCAGCTGAGCTGTGGTCAACAACTTTTGACCACAGATAACTGGGTTCCAACCATAATTATGTTGCACAATCAGATTTTGTTACATAGTTTCATACAGTTTTATTACAAAAGGAAAATTGTACACATATCTCATTACTTTCTTCAGTTCTAGCTAGCCCTTCTCACGAGATTTACTCTCTTAATGTAAAAGTATTTTGCGTGTGTTTTCAATTTATAATCTGGCCACTTCGTTTACTGGAAAGTCAAATTTCTGTATAATTTTTCCAACTGTTTTTGTAGACACAGTCAAGTGCATTCCGAAACTCAATGAAAATATTGTGTAGCTTTTTACCATAAATGGAGCTTACCTGAGTCTTTTTTTAAACAAATATGTTCAGATATTAATTTAACTGTTCTTTTTTTTGGCAATGTCCTATCAGCTATTCAGCTATCACTTATTCATTTAACTGTTCGTTTTTTTTTTTGCAATGTTATATCAGCTCTCTCAAATGAATGGTTTCGTGTTCTTGCTTTTTTATAATTAAAAATATATAGTAATATGCTAGGAGCAATGATATGCCTCCATACTGGATTCCGTGAATAGGAGTGTCAATTTCTCTTCACCTCTGTTGTCATTATCACAATTACCGCTATTTTACACATGTTATATTGCTACTTTCTCCACTTTAGAGCCAGTAGGAAATTATTAAGAATCTCATGTAAAGAATGTCTGTATTTAGAGCTCATTTTGTAGTACATGAAAATATTTACGCTTGAATTTATGGACTGGAAACAAAATGCTATTGAAAACACTGCTACATAGATATTAATATCATTGCTCCTGATATTCACATCCGGTCCAACAAGGAAAATGGTCATGGCGACTGTGGCACCAGGTATGTAGCAGACGATAAGAATGATGGCGATTAAAACAACCATTTTCACTGTCTTCTGGTCTCGAGTGGACATGGACACACTCTGATCATTACTTGAGGTTGCCACTTTGCGCCACTTAGAAGATTTTCTTAGTTTAATTACCAACAGCATAGTAAAGACGACAAGACTAAAGAATGACGACATACTAAATAATGAATGTGTTATAAAAACTATACCTTCGACCTTTTCACGACTTCTTGTAAATATTACAGACAGAAATGTTCTGTTCCTTTCTGGGGCAAATCTCCAGTCAAGGTAAGATGTTTCGTATTCTGGAATCAAAGTCATTATATTGAACATGTAAATGGCAGTAAGAACAAATGCAGTTCTTTTTGGTGTAACAATTTGTTTGATTTTGAGTGGAAACGCAATAGACAGATACCTCTCAGCCGTAATGTAGACGGTGATGTAGCTTGTGATCCGACAGAAGCAAATATGTGGCCACGCTGCCGAAAGATATACGACTTCCAGGAACATCCACGGAACGTCGTGCATGGCAAGCAGAGGGTTAAAGCCCACGGAATTCCACGCTAAAGCAATTAGACAACACATGTCAGAAAATGCAAGTCCAAAAAATGCAACATTCGCAGTATTTCTAAATCCGTGTGAGTAGAATATCTTCATGTTAATAATGTTTGCTGAGATACCAAAGAGACTAATTAAACCACATAAGAACACGCAGTTGATGATTTCAAAAATCGTTCTCCCAAAGTCGCTAAGAATTTGGATAGAAGAGTGTCGACAGGCATCCAAACAGTAATATATATTAGTAAGGAGCGATATGTTTGTTAATTGTTCCATATTTCACTCTATATTAAGGTTTATTGTATCACAAAAGACGTTATGAGCGAGTATTCAGATATTGTTCACCTATTTCAGATATTTGCAGGCTTATAAATCAAGCATCTTAATATTATAGAACTAATGAAGACTATGGATATGAAAAGCTTAAGCTTTATATCTCTATAATAGATTTTATGAGCCGTATGTGACGTTTCTATGATATTCCAATTCAGCGTACTTGCTGTGTTGTCTTAAATCTTGGGCCTATCTGAGCACTGTCCAGGGGTCCCAAGTGCATGTGGGTCAAACCAGCAATGAAAATCTATGTATATGAATGTATGTGTCGGGTGAAAGTTAATTTTATTTAAAGTAGTAATAAAAATATGCTTAATTTTATTATGTGTACTTTAATTTCTAACAATACTTGCATAAGTTTGAGAGGAATGATGGGGGCCCACCCTTTACTTTGACCAGGGGCTCCCAATAATTTTAAGACGGCCCTGCATACTTGTACTAAGGAAATAAAGAAGGCCATGACCATAATACCCTCAATTTTATAAAATCGGTTTTCATAAGAATGAAACGTTTCTGCACAGAACTCACACGAAATACGGTATATGTTATGATCCGCGATCTGTGGACAATGTGTGCCCGTCTTTCATACTAAGCATCAGCAGCAGGGCATCTTGCTCACAACCGAAAGGCCTAAAGGAGAGCTATTATGGAGGTAAAGTTCCGTAAGGGACATGCAAATGACTGACTGACTTTCCTGCTAGGAAGGGACTAAAAAAAAGCTACGTGTCTATTTCGTTTTTTCTTTGCTGAGTTGTTTTTGTTTGTAATCTTTAAAAAAGGCTTTGTCAGAAATATTTGTTTGTTGTATGTTTTTCATTTATATGTGCTCATCTTGCTTTATGCCACTCTTGTTTCTGCCCACTTTCCTCATTCTATCTTTTTTGTAAAACTAAACCATGCACCTCCATATACTTTCTCCACAGAAATAAAGAAACTGAAATGAACTGATCTGTTAAAGTGCAGTTATTAGTTCGAGAATTATTCCAGGTTTAAGTCTGCATTTTATACTTTCGTTTGTCCTCTGTTTATTGTTTCATAGCTCTCTGTTTATTGTTTCATAGCTTTCTGTTTATTGTTTCCTAGCTCTCTGTCTATTTTTTCCTAGCTCTCTGTTTATTTTTTCCTAGCTCTCTGTTTATTGTTTCCTAGCTTTGTGCTGTGCTCACGATAACAGAATGTTCACCTGATATTTCACAAACACACCAGGCTCTAAGGTCTTTCTTACTAAAAATAATCAAGTGAAAAGTTGTCGTGGAACTATGATATTAGCAAACGTTTGTTTTCAAAAACTAACTATTCTAACCTGACTCCTGCTCGAAGAACTATGGGTAGAGACTTGAATAATATTTGTAATCAAAATACGCGAACAGTAAAACATAGTTATAGGTCTTACTTCGTCCTTTACCACTCTTATATATCTCACAAATTATCTGTGTAATTATGTTTAAACACTGCATTATGAATATGCAGGAAAGACATGCCTGCTCCTTGGAAGCACATTTCATAAATATCTTAAAAATAAGTAGTTCAAAACTTCATTAAATATACTAAACGGGACATATTTCGGCCATCGATGCATGTTCGTATTATTCCAGTGTGAGGAAATGCAGTACTGTGGACATTCGTCTCGTTATTATTACAACTTGTAGTCTTCAATTCAGTAGACTTCTCGATGAATTTTTCTCTAATTACTCTTTCCTTTGATACTTTATGCATTGATTTTTAAGTTTAGAAGTTTAGTTTTACTGAAAATACTAAGGCATTTGACAGAGTGAAGCATGAACTAATCAAATGTATTGAGAAAATTAGTCTTCAGCAGTAACTTTCTGGGAGCAGGAAACACAGCTTAGATATGGTACAGTGACATCAAGAAGCCGAGCCATGGAGGTTCAGGTAAGGATGTGGTCTGTCAACAAGTCTATTCAAGCCATACACAAAGAACACCTTCAGACATTCAGAAGAGCTGCAAGAACTGAAGACCGTGGGAATAAATATCAACAGTTTAAGGTATGCAGATGATACAGTTCTCCTAGCAGAGAATCCACAGAACCTACAGAAATTCTTATCTTATATCCTTCCCGTGTCGTTAAACGTCACATAGGGCTCGCAAAGTAGTTCGCCAGTTTTTCCTGTCTTCGGCGAGTCTTTCAACCTCATCAAGGGATTTTATGCCTATTAGTTTCGCCTCACTTAACAATGTCCTCTTTAGAGTTTCCCGTGGTCTGGCTCTTTTTCTCCGACCTGTTGTATTTCATTTGGTGTTTTGTATTTGGATTCTCTGATGGTTTCTTCTCATCACGTGACCAACATATGTCCATCTTCTTTTCTTGGTCACCCATGAGACAGGTTATTGTGTGTTCATCTGTCTTATCTCTGCATTGTTCTTTAATTCGTTCCACTTGATGCCGAGTATTTTCCTTAGGCATTTGTTTTCAAAAGAATCTAATTTCTTGTCTATTTCTTTAGTTGTTTCCCAGCTTTCGCTTGGATAAATTACTTAGAATTTACTAGGTACGATGAGCAACACAGGCCAAGAATGCGGACTACAGATCAATATCAGAAAGACCAAAGTAAAGGTGTTCAGCAGGAAAATACCGTAAACCACAGATGGATACAACCATAAACAAAGATAAAATAGAACTAATGATAAAGTACAGTTATTTAGACCATAAATTAACCAAAGATGGGGAGGTGAGGAGGAATATAGAAAAGAATAGGAAGGCAAACATACTCAACCTCAGGAAGACTTTACTGTATGGAACAGAAACCTGGAAAACAGTCGGAGAGGAAGATAAATGCAGCAGAAATGTGAACCTACAGAAAATTAGGACATGTACCGTGGAAAATAAGAAGACCACATGCACAAGTAGTAGAACAGCTCCTTGTGTAATGTAAACTTCTCAGATAAATAATGATTAAGAGAACAAAATACTTTAGTCACAATAAAAAGGCCAAAAAAAAAATTACCATACTAAACGAAATGGTGGAAAGAGCGACAGGTAGAAAGAGAAGCACTCACAGCTTGGAAAGAGCGACAGGTAGAAAGAGATGTACTCATAGCTTGGAACGACTGACAGGTAGAAAGAGATGTACTCATAGCTTGGAACGACTGACAGGTAGAAAGAGATGTACTCATAGCTTGGAACGACTGACAGTTAGAAAGAGATGTACTCATAGCTTGAACGACTGACAGGTAGAAAGAGATGTACTCATAGCTTGGAACGACTGACAGGTAGAAAGAGATGCACTCACAGCTTGGAGCAACATGCGAGAGTGGGGAAGATGCAGCCTGAGTGCCTCATCAGTAAGAAAAAGGAAGGAAAACTGGAGATTCATTACCGCCAGTGTACCTTCTGAAGGCGGCACATGGTGATGATGATGATGCTGATGATGATGCTGATGATGATGCTGATGATGATGCTGATGCTGATGATGATGATGATACTGATGATGATGATGTCCTTTATTTTGCAGCTCCGCTGTTTATTCCTTCCATAATTCCTGTTTGTTCGTATCTTAGTTTTTTTATCTGATGCTGATGAGATTCTGCTGATAATATCCTAATATTTTCCTCTCTTTTTGCAGTGTGTACGATGTTCTTTTTCTAGATATTTTAATAATAATACCATGTTACACTCCGTGAGAACTGTTTCCGTTTCAAATAATTCTTTAAATCGTCATATAATTAATATTGCAGCTGGTTCTGATTCTGCATTCAGGTATGTGGCCAAAAGAATGTACGAGAACTATATTCATACCACTCCTGAAAAAGGGTAACTTGAAATTATGCACAAAACACATAACACCTGCCTTGATTAGTCATGCAAGTAAAGTTCTATTAAAAATCATAATGGGTAGACTTCGTAAAAAACAGAACGAGAAATCAATATGCTTCAAGCAGGTTTAAAGAAGGAAGAGGAACAAGATATCATATAGTCAATGTAAGATTAGTAATAGAGAAATTCATATAATTTAATGTGAATATCTATTTATCTTTTATAGAGTATTCAAATGCATTTGCTTGTGTAAAACACCAGAAATTTTTTGAACTAATGGGAAAAAATGGGATTTCCAACACATGCGATACAATTAATATATCAAGACCAACACGTAGGCAGCAGTAAGAATAAATGGTGAAAGAACAACTTGGTTTGACATAAAACAAGGGTTCCATCGGGGGTGCATGCTGTCGCCCTACTTATTTAACTTGTATACTAAAAATAAATGAGGAATGTTAGAGCTCTGAAGACAAAGAATACCATGATGCCATTAAAGTTGGAAGTTATGATATTCTAGAGATTAGATATGCTGATGACACAGTATTACTGTCTACAACACAAAAAGGAATTGAAAAACTAATTATGTCAGTCCGTAATAACAGTGAAGTGTACAACCTTTATCTTAATGCAAAGAAAACTAAACTGATGACAACTGACAAAATAAATAAGACACCTGAAATACGTGTCATCCATTCATTCATTCATTTATTTGCATGTCTCTTGCGGAACTATGCCTCCCTAACAACACTCCTGAAGGCCTCTCGGTTGTGAGCAAGATGGCCTGCTGCTGATGCATTCATTTGCAGATCACCAACGATGTCTTGCAGTCATCTTCACTTTGGTCCTCCTCTCTTTCTTTTTTCCATTATGTATCCTTCCAATACGGTCTTCTCTAAATTATCATGACGTTTAATGTGTCCAAAATATTTAAGTTTTCTCTTTTTAATCTTCTTTACTAGCCAGCCTTCTTCAGTATTAAGTTCTTGTAGTATGAATACATTTGTTCTTTTTTGTGTCCGTGATATTTGAAGAACTCTTCTGCAACATTTACATTTAAAGGCATTTATGTGTTTCTCAGCTGTTTTGTTAAGTGTCCAGGTCCCACAGGCATATGCTGCGGTGGGAAAGATGCATGCCCTTAAAAATCTTATTTTTTTATTTCTGTCTGTTCCTATCCACAGATTCTTTAGTTGCTTTACTTTCTGAAATATGTATCACTGAGGAAAAATTGAAAGAGGTGGACAGTTTTAAATATCTTGGACCATTACTAACTAATAACGGAGATACAATGAGGCAACTCTGATTGGTTCCCGGTAGAAACAGGTGTAAAACAAGGTTGCGTCACGTCACCAATGCTATTTGGGCTAGCAGTTGACTGTGTAATGCGCAGATGCACCCATGATACATACCTGGGCATCAAATGGATTGACCACAAATCACTGGAAGACCTGACTTCGCATACGATATAGCACTTCTGAGCTCCACACTCGCAGATGCGCATGAGAAAACAAACCGACTCCAAAATATCTCTAAACAAATTGGCCTCGAAATCAACTCAGCAAAAACTAAAGTTCTTGATCTCACCAACAAACTGGACAACAGTAAAATTAATGGCCATGCTCTTGAAAAAATCACTATTTTTACATACCTAGGAAGCAAATTAACACCCACGGAAGACATATCAACAGAAATTATGACCCAAATTGCTTTAGTGTCAAACGCTTTCAACAAGCTGACTAACATCTGGAAATCAAAACAACTTAGTAGGCACACGAAACTCAAGATCTTCAACTCCTGTGTAGCGCCAATACTAACCTATGGTTGCGAGAGTTTGAGAACATCCCCAGCAATGGAAAAGAGACTAGATGCTTTTGAAAATAAGTGCCTTCGAAGACTGTTAAATATCTGTTGGCACGACTTAGATCGGATACATCAATAAGACAAGAAACTAAACAAGACTACTTATCAAACTTTATCAGACGACGTCGCTGGAACTATATTGGCCATGTACTTAGAATGGACGAAAAACGACTCCCACACCAAGCATTTACGTGGTCACCAGGGGATAAAAGAAAGCGGGGAAGACCCAAAGACACACTAAGAAGAGTTATCACCAAGGAGTGTTCAACAATGCTCATCAGAAACACCGAAGATCTAAAGCAAGTAGCAAGGAATCGCCAGCCCAAAAAGATAAACTAACTAAATGAGGCACATTAGAAGGAGGACATCTATCGCTCTTCAGAAAACGAAACAACTAAATAAGCTGTGAAGAGGAACAGACAGAACTACAAAAATAATATTTTTAAAGCCATGCATCTTTCCCGTCGCAACATCTGCCTGTGAGACCTGGACACTTAACAAAACAGCTGAGAAACAAAACACACACACACACACACATATTACGAGAACTTAATTTTGAAGAAGCTTTGATATTAAAGAAGATTAAACAAAGAAAACTTAAATATTTTGGACACATTAAACATCATGAGAAATTAGAGAAGACGAGAAGATCGTCTTGGAAGGGAACATAATTGAAAAAACGAAAGAGAGGAAGACCAAGGCGAAGATGGCTGAAAGACATCGTTGACGATCTGCGAATGGATGCTTCAGCAGCAGGGCATCTTGCTTAAAACTAAAAGGCCTACAGGGAACATGCACAAATGACTGACAGTTCTGGTTCTGTTTTGAATAGTCCTATACTGAAGCTGTCATGTCAGTAGTTCACGATTCTTAGCTTACCATCGACGACATTCTATTTATGTGCCCGAGTTATATTTACAGATTTTCTAGTTTATTTTACTACCACATGCTTTAAAAAAAGCTGTTTTAAGTTATTATTTTTGTTTTATTTTACACGTTCGATATCACACTCGATAATACGCGATGAACTAACGTAAACAACTATACTGTTTAAACAATCATTTCAAATATTTGATTCTCATGTTTATGGGTATGAAAAGGTAAGAAATCAGTTTTTGTGCTTTCATGCAAACCTCTCGTACACCCCTAGTATCCCACTACATTTCTCATGCTTTCTTGACCCTGTAAAGTCCTCTTGAAAGCTTCTTTGCTTACTAATGCCAAACGAGGAAGAAAAATATCGAGAAAAAGAAACAATAAAAAAAACTAGCAGATGTATTAATTCGCACGTATATATACCAATGTTAATTTGTTGTTTATCTACATTGACTTAAGAATGTAAGCATATGCTGCAGTCTCATACTCGTAGATGTACAACCTGTTTCTTTTTATAGTCTTTTAAAATATTATCACTTAATTGTATCGCTATCATAAGTCTGTGTATATGCCAGAGTATATACAACTAGCAATTAAAATACCGTAATCGTTACATTCACTATGGCAACCATTTGAAGGCAACGTGAAATTAGCCATAGATAAATGTTATGTCTGTTTAAGAGCATACACGTTTCCTTAATAGCCTAGATTAAAGAATAATAACAACAAAAAATGTAGGGACTTTTTAATTATTGGTGCATTTGTTTGAAAAGATATGTGATTTCCTTACACAGATTTTATAACCACGAACATTTTCCTGGTATCTTCTAAACGGGCTACCATTTTCTAGAAGTCTAAAATGTTATGTTTTCAAGCATGAAAGATCGTTGACACACACACACACACATCGTCATTTTCATAGTATCACCTACTAGCACAAGCTCTAGTAAAATCATGTAATCCAACCAACCGACTTTCCGATGGTTTTGTTCGCCATTAAACGTTTGAACTACGATTTCTTGAAGTCTTCTGATTAAATTTGTTGCTAGATATTATTCACATTGAAAACACTAATTTTAGTGTTTAATTTTAGTGTTTAATTTTAGTTCACTGCTTTAAAACATCTTCTGAATAACAGATATGTAATTAAATTAGATGGACATATTGCCCTATGATGAGAAGAAACAATCAGAGAATACCAAAACAAGCTGTCAAGTGGAGCACAAGAGGCCGAAGAAAAAGAGGTCGACCACGTGAAACTCTAAAGAGGTCATTGTTAAGAGACGTCAGTTTAGTGGGAAAAACATCCCTTGATGAGATAGAAAAACTCGCCAAAAACAGTAAAACTTGGCAGACAACCATGAGAGCCCTATGTGACGTTTAACCACACGGAAAGGATGTGAGATGTAAGAAGTAAATTATTGTGAAATCCAGTGTAACATTCTGTAATAATTTGTTGAAGAGCAAGAACTTAACCCTGGAATAATTATTAATGTCTTGTTCAAGTGTGCAACTACTACCTAAAGTTATATTTCTTACATCTTACATTCTTCCCTTGCCGTTAAACGTCACATAGGGCTCTCATAGTTGTTTGCCAAGTTTTCCTGTTTTCGGCGAGTTTTTCAACTTCACCAATGGATGTTATTACACTCTTCTGATATGTTTTTTTCCTAATGTAATTTGTATACTTGTATTAAATCGAGTGTGTGGGAAGAATGAAAGATGAAGTAATGAAGGGCAGAATGTAAGACGGGTCTTCATGGCCAATTCTTTATCTTTAAAAATTAAGATCATTCATTCATTCATTCTTTTCTCATTTAAAGTTCCTGTTATCACGATGTGCTCTACTTTGTCTTTTCTCTTGACATGTCCTACATTCCTGTAAATGTGCATAAATTTCTTTATTGCACATACACTCATATATACATAACATATTAATCTATAATTTCAACTGAGTTGTCAATACACAGAAAATATATACACTGTATTTTGTTTACAGATCCACCTTAATTAGTCTTAGTGATCGTTATCAGAAATTCATTTCACATCTTTATTTTGTTTTGATTTCTACTGTCTCTGCTCATAGACCTGTAAACTCTTTTCTCCGTCTCATACTGTAACTAATATATGCATATTTATACTATAAGAGAAAGATTATAACTATATTGTCCAGTATAGAACAGAAAGCCTGTGGATTTATCTCCATATAATGTATATAAATATTATCATTTCGACATGAAAGAAGATATTGATAACCTTCAAAAAGCACATTCACTGTCCTTGTTGAAGTAACAAAACAAATTTTCTCCAAGTAATAATAAGGAAAATTTCAGTCTTTGACATTGATATGTAGTGGCTTCTACAGAAGTGGCGAATTTTATACTTCTTACATCATTCCCGTGCCGTTAAACATCACACTGGGCCCGCATAAGATGTTCTGTTTTCGGCGAGTTTTTCAATCTCATCAATGGATATTATGCCCACTGAACTTGCCTCTCTTCCCGGTCGGCCGCTTTTTCTACGGCCTAGTGTGTTCCATTTGATAGCTTGTTTTGGTATCCTCTGATTGTTTCTTCTCATCACATGACCGACATATGTCCATCTTCTTTATCTGATCACCCATTAGACAGGTTGTTGTTTGCTCATCTGTCTTTTTTCTGCGTTGTTCTTGAATTCGTTCCACTTTATACAGAGTGTTTTCCTTAGGCATTTGTTTTCGAAAGAGTCTAATTTGTTATATATTTCTTTAGTTGTTTTCCAGCGTTCACATTCATAAATGACGGTGGATATCAGATTTGAATTGAATAATCTTAACTTTGTTTTTGTGCTTATAACTTTTGAATGCCATATATTCTCAAGATTCTTGAAAGTCAATGCTGCTTTTGCAATTCGAATTCTAACTTAATATTCTAACTTAATTCTAACGTAATGTTATACTAAACAATATAAAAATCATGGAGTTTCTCCCAAAAAGTTTATTTTTCTACTAGCTGAGTACCCGACGTTGTCCGGGTATTTATCCCAATCACGAAAGTTCTATTCATTTCCACAACCGTCCAGACGTTTCTACAACGTGCTATTCCTTTCTACAGCATTCTAGAGGGTTCTACAGAGGTCTATTCAGTTATACGATCTCCTAGAAGGCTCTACAATGTTCTATTCATTTCCACAACTTTCTAGATGGTTCTACAGAGTCTAGACGGTTTGATTATAAACAACATTTTTAGTTTCACGTCCAGAAGCAAGAATAAATAAATTCTTGGGTGAACCCACCTTTGAGCAAGCAATATAAAGTTGTCCGTGGGAGAAACACGGCGATCTCAAATCTATCTCTCTCCCTCTTTCTCGGTCCCTGTCTCTCTGTCTCTCCCTCTCTGTCTCTCTCCTTCTCTCACCTTCTCTCTCTCCCTCTCTCTCTCTCTCCCTTGAGCAGGCAACATAAAGCTGTCCATGGGAGAAACATAGTGATCTCAAATCTATTTCTCTCCCTCTCTCTACCCCTCTCTCTCCCTCTCTCTCTCCCTCTCTTTCCCTTGAGCAAGCGTCATAAAGTTGTCCGTGGGAGAAACATAGCGATCTCAAATGTATATTTCTCCTTCTCTGTCCCTATCTCTCTACTTCTCTCTATCTCCCTCTCTCTCCATCTCTCTCTACCTCATTCTCTCCCTCCCTCCCTCTTTGTCTCTCCCCGTCTCTATCTCTCTCACTACCTCTCTCTCTCTGTCTCTCCCCATCTCTATCTCTCTCTTTCCCTCTCCCTCTCTCTCTTATCTTAAGCTGCTCTTACAGACACCGAATACAGTTAATTGTTTTCTGAATAGTCCCGAAAATTTTTTAGTAGATAGTCATTTATAATGTATGTAGTTACTTCTGTACTGAGTGAATGTTTAAGAGCGAAACGTAAATGTTATATTTTATTTTATGTCTCTCAGCTTCAATGTTAGTTATGTTTGTTATATGAACAGCATATTTGTAGAATGTCTGCAATAGAGTGAAAGATGTATGATAAAGGGCAGAATGTCAGACGGACTTGCGTGCCCAATTCTTAACCCTTTTGAAATAAAGATCAATCAATCAATCTCCCCCCTCTCTCTCTCTCCCTAATTTGAAAAGCTAATTTGAAAAAAAATAAGAAAACGGCACACTGTCACAGAGCAATGCAAGCTACTATAGAATAAAATTAAAAGCTAATATAAACATAAGGATAAAACAAAGCTAAAATTTATATTTACAAATATAATTTTTTTAAAAAAAGACCATCAACTAAAAGCGACATGACACTGTTACATCCCCTGATAGATGATAAACTGGAAGACTTGCCGAAATAGCTTACCTTATATACGATCATCTAAGATTCGGGTGGGTGCTGGAAGTTTTTCGAACATCATGGGTCCAAGACCGCAGTCATGTCCTATCCACAACCTTCTGGAAGATCCCACCACTACCCCTAGGCCCCCACCTCCATGTGGTTGGTAGCTGATCAACCACTGTATGGGTGCTCTCTGTTATGAAATAAACACTCTAATCATTTTCTAAATGGATGCTGAAGTGAACAACAGTAGGGTGTCTTTCGTGAACCAGTAATCTTTTCAGTGTATCATGTTTCTCGTTATCAGTGCCAACGGTTCGGCATCTCAGCAGATATAACGTCATCGATTTGTGTGCGCTGACATTTGTCCGTCACGGTCGACAATCCACAGCAGGTATAAATATCACGGGAGTTAATATCCCGTCGTTCAGTGGGGTTCCCACCCCAACTACCCAGGCCCGCTTAGGGGTCATAGGAATGTTCTAACGCACACGGTGCAGTTTCCAGATTGTAAGTCGTATGTTTGCCAAGTTTGGTTGAAATTGCTCCAGGCGTTTCAGCGTGATGCTCTAACATACATACATACATACATACATACATACATACATACATACATACATACATACATACATACATACATATGTTAATTTATATATAGAGATTATAGAGCCTGATGACACGTTTCTAGGTTGTTTTCATCGGAGTTTTTCAGTTTTGTAAGATCTCTCTGAGGGTGCGGTCTTGTGTTATTTTGAAGAAAATACCAAGGAATCACGTGGTCGCGACTTCCTTTCAAAGGAACTACTTCTTTAAACGTAAATCTCTTTACGTCTATTTTGCCATAAGGGAGCCAAACTTTCACCTGACACAGTCCTCCTGTTATAATCTCGACCTTTATCTTTCGTATGAGTTTTAAAGTGCACGAAGTTGTATTATTTTCAAACAGAGACATCGTCCTGGATGCGGAACAGATTGCATTGACTAACTTGAAGTCCCAGAGTGGAAGGAATAATGTTGCTAAGACTGCATCACGGATAGTTCCTCTGCATTAGATGGACACACATGCAGGCAAACACTTAAAAATTAGAATAGACAGAATAAATGAAACATATTAGAGAAAATGGTAAAATGAAGCAATAAATAAATTACATTCCACAAGTTCTACTCATTTTAACAAACTAACATAAATAATACTAAACTACAGAATTCTCTGAGACATCAGCTCTTTGCTCACACTCAGAAATTCTGGCTGAAAACCGTGTTTATCTTTAACATGTGTGTCTTTAACACGTTTGTCTTTAACATGTTTGTCTCCTGCTGTTTGCTGCTTTGGTCTAATAAGGAATGAGATTCTACACCTGATGGATCTGACATCTCTATGTATTTAATTGTTTTTCCCTTCCAATTGTGTTGCAGTGTAGGGGAGATAACTATTTTTACAGAACGGGCAGTTGTTTTGATTCTCTTTTTGAACTTTTCCTTGGTCGGTCGAGATCCTTCTAGAACGTCATGTGGGTTGAGAAAGCCACGACAGAGAATTGTAGGAGAGACTGTGAGAGGGCAGTCAGTATATATTTGGATGTGTACCTGTGATGTCTCTGTCGAGAAAATGGATGTTTGTATTTGTTACTCCAGGTGTAGAAGGATGAATGGACTCGCCATATGGTAGGACAACCCTGCTGGCGGCCAGAACATCGTCATCACAACCTGCATTTTCATCCAATTCATCAATAAAACCTCATGTCAACTCATACGCAGGACCGTCTTGATTTCTGTGTTATTGCATAGTCTACTTTAGGATTGAAAGAGCTTGGAAGTGAGGGATAGCTGGAGACAGTGAATAACTAATCCAGAAGCACTCTTTTGATGTCATATGATGTATTGGTATTGATGTCATATGAAGTATTGTTACTGAATGATGTATTGTTATTAATGTCATATGATGTATGTTCCAGATGTATATTTTCATTGATGTTCTGAGTTGTATCCAGCTTGTGAGATTTTATGTTGTAACTGCATTTTGGATTGTAACAGGATCTATTTTTTTTATGTGCTGTATGAAAATTCTTGGATGTTGTAGGATGTATCAAGTGGCTAGAAATATTGGGTAGTTTCTCTGATGTTAGAATGGTGTGTGGAACTACGAGGGGTGATTGATAAATTCGCGGCCTAAGGTATAAATACTTGAAAAACACTGTTGATATTAGGTGCATTTGTAGAACAGATAATGTAAGATTAAACACCAAGTTTAAAAAAATTGGCTGCAACCAATGATTTTTAGAGGCTACTGAAGTGTTAAGGGGTGGCAGAAATTGAGAAAATGGATAAAGTTCTCATCGAGCAGTCATTCGCTACCTCTGCATCAAGAGCTTACGATTGAAGGATATCCATGAGGATATGATAGAGACACTAGGGGAGAGTGCCCCTTCTTACAGCACAGTGAAGAAATGGGCAGCTCAATTCAAACATGAAAGGGAGAGTCTGGAAGATGATCCCCGTCCAGGAATACTAAGAACTGTAACCACCGATGAAACTACCGGCAGATTCCATGACATGATAATGGAGGATCGACGACTAGCTGAGCGGTACATTGCTACTGAGTTAGGCATCTCCCAGGAACGTGTTCATGCCATTATTCACAATGATCTTCAAATGACAAAGGTCTCTACTCTATGGGTCCCGAAACTTCTTGGAGCTGATCACAAACAACAGCGTTTCAACGTGTCACGAGACAATCTTGGCCATCATTTTTCTGCAGATCCTGAACAGTTTCTTCAGCATTTTGTGACTATGGATGAGACTTGGGTTCATCATTTTCAACCAGAAACCAAAGAACAGTCAAAGCAGTGGAAACATCATTGATCCCTACCTCCAAAGAAAGAAAGGGTCATTCTGTCTTCAGGCAAAGTGATGACTTCCATCTTTTAGGATTCAGAAGGTGTGCTATTGGTAACTACCTTCAGAAGGGTAGAACGGTCATCGGGTTCTATTACGCTAAACTTGGGAAGCAATTGCAGGTCAAATTGAAAGAAAAGCGTCGAGGGAAATTGACAAGATGAGTCATCTTTCATCAAGACAATTTTCAGTTTCACATATCGGCGGTGGCAATGGCTGCCATCCATGAATGCGGCTTCCAGCTTCTTGAACATCCTCCTTATTCCCCAGATTTGGCCCCTTGGACTATTACCTGTTTACCAAACTCAAAAAGAAGCTCAGTGGTCGCAAATTTGCTTCAGATGATGACGTTATCCATGCTATAGACCACTTTCTACTGGCACAAGATGTTGACTTTTATAAAGAAGGGATCCGTATGCTCCAGGATCGCTGGACTAAGTGCATAAACTTGCAAAGGGACTATGTTGAGAAATAACCCAAAAACGTTGTCCACAATTAATACGTTGTACCTTAGGCCGCGAACTTATCAATCACCCCTCGTATCCTAGTATGCCTTGAGACGCATCTCTGCTGTTAGGGAGTGAGGAGAGATCTGTAGCAGTATATGGCAGATAACTATTGTTTTTACAGAAAGGGCAATTGTTTTGATTCTTTCTTTTAACATTTTCGTGGTCGGTCGAGATCCTTCTAGAACGTCACGTGGGTTGAGAAAGCCGTGACAGAGAATTGTGGGGGAAACTGTGAGTGGGTAGTCAGTCTATGTTTGGATCTTTACCTGAGAGGGCGGTTTTTATGATGTCTCTGTTGAGAACATGGATATTTATATCTGTTACTGGAGTTGTGGGAGGATGAATGGACTCGCCTTTTGGCAGGGCATACATATCGGGGGTCAGAATATCTTTATCACCATCTGCATTGTCATCCATTTCGTCAATAAAACCTCATGTCAAATGATACGCAGGACTGGTCTGACTTCTGTGTCAGTGTGTTGCCAACTTTAGGATTGACAGAGCCTGGAAGTTGAAGGGTGGCTGGAGACAGTGAATAACTAATCCAGAAACACTCAGCAAACACGGCTTCAACTAGTGCCGCAACATTCTATTCAATAACAAAAATAGTAACACGCTAAGCACAGACTTAGTTGTATTTATGTTTGTTCTAAAGACTCCATGTTAACGGCAGGTTAGCGACAACTTTATCGTATATTATTTTCAATGTAGGCAGTCGAACCTTCATATTAGAGAAATCATGTTAGTGATTACATAGCAGCATGTTAGTGATTACATAGCAGCATGTTAAATTTTCACCTCTCTGCGTTTGTTATCTTTGCTTCTTAAAACTGTTTCAGGTAAGTATTTTCAACTTATTTGGTTGAAATGTGACTACAACTCGTCCTTTTGCCTACAAAAATTGCTTTCTTCCAATGTGACAAAACATTGTTTTAGAGTATTTGGTAATAGTAAACACTGCTCTGAACTTGTGTAACATACTACTTTCATTTTAAGATAAACAATACAAATAATTTTATTATTATTTGTTTAAATTTATTGTAAGATAAAAGAAAAGTTGTTGAAGATCAGACAAGAAAACGAAAAAGCAGCCTTGCAGTCTTCACAACTGGAGATGGTACAAGCTGGTGAACAATACTGAACTAGGTGATACATGTGTGCGTCTTCATCTGGAGAATGTGACAGTACAACATCTAGATCAAGATGAGGCGGGCCGCGCATGGAAAAAGAGGAAACGCGAGTGGTCGAATGAGAGTGAGATCGGGCAGAAGTTATTTGCAGAGTAGTTCTGGGGAGTCACTAAGTTGGTGGTACAGTAGTTCTGGGGAGTTACTAAGTTCCGAGAAATGAGAAAACCAGAGGCACTTCAAAGGTGTCAGGAGAAACCCTTACAACTCAGAAAGGGACTTGTGAAACACACAGAACTTGTTCAACAAATCACTGGCGGGGATGATAGTGAAGGCGAACTTAACAAATGATCACTTGAACTGAAATGGAGGAATTGATAAGAAGCTTCTGAGAAAATCTTGGATCTCCAAAATAGAAAACACGATAAAACAAAGTATAAAGATTTTCTAGATCAGGAAACTGAACCACTGAGTTTCATGGCTGCACTTGTGGAATTTATGGCGACATAAGCGCAAACTGAACATCTACCTAATGATCTTATAGACAAGATTTGACTGACCTGTATAAAAACTCACAAGAGACACCGGTAGTGTGTAACAGTAGGAAGCTACTGGCAATCTAAAAATAAGGGAGAACTGGGTTATTTATCATGGGGAGAACTGGGTTATTTCTCATGGGCAAGGTTACGTGAAGAAAAATTTTAAAAAAGGAGAGTCTGGAATGAGAGAAAAGTCGTGCATTTAGAAAGTGAGAACTTTGAACTCTAAGCGAACGTAAAGTAGTAGTAACAGGTATTTTAGGATGGAGATCTAGCTATAGTGTCCTGGGGTAAGATGTGTCAAGAGAAAGAATAGGTAGTAGTGGGACCTGTAAATTAATAGTTTTGTTTAATTTTTCATAAGGGATTATCTGGCCAAAATGCCCCATAAAACGTGAAAAAAAAGGGGGGGGGGGGAGGGAGAAAAACAATACAAAACTGACTGGGGTGTATGAAGATAGAAAGGCCATGCTCTAAACATAACACTCTAAGTGTGTAGATCAAAGTTCACCGGGCTGATAAGAAACCAAAGGATAGAGGAATCAAAAGAAATGAGAGAGAGAGAGAGAGAGAGAGAGAGGAGAGAGAGAGAGATTGATCTTTATTTCAAAAGGGTTAAGAATTGGGCACGCAGGCCCGTCTGACATTTTGCCCTTTATCATACATCTTTCACTCTATTGCAGACATTTTACAAATATGCTGTTCATGTAACAAACATAATTAACATTGAAGCTGAGAGACATAAAATAAAATATTACATTTACGTTTCGCTCTTAAACATTCACTCAGTACAGAAGTAACTAATACATTATAAATAACTATCTACTAAACAAAATTTTCGGGACTATTCATAAAACAATTAATTGTATTCCGTGTCTGTAAGAGCAGTTTAAGATAACTTTTAAGTTTTATAATTCATGGAGGCATGTAGTCGACATCAAATAGATATTGGGAAAGCTTGTAGTTGTAGGAAGAAGTATAATTTATATTTTTTTATACAGGATGGGAGGGTATTCTAAAGATGAGCAGCAGAATAACTAAAGCTTTTCTTGTAAAGATCAAGTCTAGGTTTTGGAAGACATATGTTGTTCAAGCGTTGGCTGCACTTTGGGGTAAATTTAAACAGGTTCCATAGATAAGGCGGGGCATACCGTGAAAGAATTTGATGTACTAACTTGGCTTTGTTGAAGATGCAGTATTTTGATACGTTTGTTCTGATTAGTTGTTTGTGCTTGATCTTTGTCACTAATAAGCTTTACTGCTCGCTTTTGGAGTGAGCGAAGCCTCTTTGTATTTGACGCTGAGCAACCATCCCAGATTGTTGAGCAATAGTCTAAATGTGTTTGTATATGAGATATGTAGTATGTCTTCCTTGTGTCTTGATCGATGAAGTGCTTAATTTTGGCTAACTGGTATACTTTTGTGCGATGAGTTTTGTTAGACATTGCACATGAGAGTTCCAGGTCAGAGTTCCAGAGAGAGAGAGAGAGAGAGAGAAAGCAGAATCGGAGCTAGATAAAGACGTATCACTGTCTAATCAACAGTCTGGCATAATATTGTTTGATAACTTCTGCTGATAAGTCTTCTAGTGGAGATTACAACTTCGTTTTTTCAGAAGAAATACTTTCTGGTTACAGGTTGTATAAGATTAGAATTATCGATATTCTTAGAACACCTTGTTTCTATACTAAACGCTCAGAAACATTCATAAAAAACAACCCAGGCATGCGACTCAACCCACTAGAACGACATTAAATACGGCTTAACTATAAACTGGCAGTCTTCCGACATCAACAAGCTAGAACAAGTGAGAGTTTCAACGAAGCCAGTGGTGTTGATTACAGCAGACAAGTTTAATGATGGTTGGAAAATGAAGGTGACGTGGTGATGATGGAAAACAAAACTGATGCTACAAAGCAGGAATGTTAATACAACAACAAAATTTACTGGTGAGAAAAAGTTCGCATATGGGAACAGAGCAATGTTATATAAGGACATTACAAAACTCGACCTACTTACAGGTCAAGAATTATCTTTGTTACGTCCCTTTAACTAGGACTCAGACTGTCAGAAAGAGAATAATCTTTATCTTTGAATAATCTTTATTTTTAAGGGTAAAGAATTGGGCATACAGGCCCGTCTTACATTCTGCCCTTCATCACTCCATCTTTCATTCTTCCCACACACTCAGTTTAATACAAGTATACAAATTACATTATGAAAAAACATACCAAAAGAATGTAAGATTAAACTATTACATTCAAGGTAAAAGAAAAGAAGTAATTAACCTAAGAGAGAGAGAGAGAGAGAGAGAGAAAGCATGGGGATGGAAAGTAAAATGATGCTAATTATAGATGTGCTGTTTCAGTTACGACAGGAGAAAGCTGGAGAGAACAAGTGAAACCAGTAGAGAACGAGCGAAGGCAAGAGAGTGAGCCGATTCTAAGAACACGGTCACTGAAATATGTATTCCTCCTTCAGGCCCACTGTCTGCAGCGCTGTTGTTCTGTAGTTTATGGCCTTTACTAAGCCTCCCCTTTCTCCAGGAAGGTCTTGCATTCGGATCTCCTTGCCCAGACCAAGGGCAGTAGAACTGTGGGAGACTCAGTCCTTGAGTGTGATGCACGCCAGCTCCGCAGCTCCGTTATATCATGAGAACCCCTAATAATGCTGTTTCATATCATTCACACCCTCCGCCTACTAGTTGGTGGCAACAGCACCTACATCCTAGGCCCGCTTTTCTTCCGGGGTTTCATTTTCGAGCTGCTTGCAGGTGCTCGACCACGAGCTCGACCACAGGTGGGTGATTACCCAGTCGACCTGCGTCAAGATAGAAGAGGCAGACTTCAGAACTACTCTTGGACGCCAACTGTTGTCAGGATAGCAAGTGGATCCATCTAAGATGTGCCAGTTCCCTGGTGACAGTTATAATATTTAAAACGTTCAGAGGACCCAGACCCATGAGAAGCCCAGGTTCACTGATGGTGGCCTGAATGTCGGCTGCAGACGTGAAACAGAAGACTACCCCCAGTGGAGAGTGTGAGCTGTCGGAAGACACGTTTCATCAAACCGTGATATTATTTTAGTGGCTAAGACAACTGACTTCAGTAGATTATCAACTGTGGTAGAGTGTTTGATACGAAATTATTCCGGGACCGATTCAAGGAAATTCATCGATCATAGGGAGGTTGGATGAGCAATAGAGATGACGGCACAGGGAAATGGAGCAAGAGACCAGCACTGGAGTTTAGGTACGCGTATATAATGTTACCGGTACGTCGACAAATAAGGTGTTTCGGCACACCTGCTGGACCTACTGCTGAAGAATGTTTGAGAGAAACGAGGGCAGCCTGGAAGATGAACTATCCCGACAGTAGGGATGGAGTGGAACTAAAATTAGAAAATCTCAGTCTGGAAGTTAAGAGAGAACAGCGGGTCCCGGGGTCAACGAGGAAACGGAACAGATACTGGACACCATATTAAGACTGTGTATGGAAACACATTCTCTGCAAGCAATCACGGCTGCTTTGTTGTCGTAAAAGGCAAGGTCGCAGAGAGACAGTGAAGGAATATGCACAGAGAGTATATGTTGCGTGTGAGCTGATGTCTTGGTGGTCACGGCTCATAAGAAGGAGTGAACCCACCTCCGCATCAACATACACTGAGGGATTTATTTGTGATTCACTTCGGAGATGAGTTAACGAGGAAGATGGTTACGGAAAAAATAATAAATGTAGAACCTAAGAGCACATCTGTCCATGAGATGAGCTGAAAGTAACTCCGTGAAAGGAACACATGCAGCAGATGTGCGAACGATAGGCTCTGAAAACGAAGAAGCATGCCTGAGTGTCTGAACTGGATACTCACAAAACTCCAATACTCAGAGAGCTTACGTAAAGAGTTCAGGAAAATATAAATACACCTAACGAAAATGACTAAGTGTTAAGTCGTAGGAGAGTGACTTAGACCTATGACTGGAAACCACTACCTCACAACGTCCCACAATACAACAAAAAGGACAGCAGAGTCGATGATGCGGTTCAAAGATACGGCACACCTATTCAAAATGGCCAGCAAACAGGATACACATGGGAAAATATCCATGGTGGAACCTGAACGAGCTCTACCGGACAGTTAAACAGGCACCTTCCTTAACTGAGCGTCCCATTGGCGAGGGGGAACCCAGTTACTCGAACTACGTATAAACTAAGGAGAGGAAAGTTAGAACCTGGTTACTCGAACTAAACTGAGGAGAGGAAAGTTAGAACCTGGTTACTCGAACTACGTTATAAACTGAGGAGAGGAAAGTTAGAACCTGGTTGCTCGAACTACGTTATAAACTGAGGAGAGGAAAGTTAGAACCTGGTTACTCGAACTACGTTATAAACTGAGGAGAGGAAAGTTAGAACCTGGTTACTCGAACTACGTTATAAACTGAGGAGAGGAAAATTAGAACCTGGTTACTCGAACTACGTTATAAACTGAGGAGAGGAAAGTTAGAACCTGGTTACTCGAACTACGTTATAAACTGAGGAGAGGAAAATTAGAACCTGGTTACTCGAACTACGTTATAAACTGAGGAGAGGAAAATTAGAACCTGGTTGCTCGAACTACGTTATAAACTGAGGAGAGGAAAGTTAGAACCTGGTTGCTCGAACTACGTTATAAACTGAGGAGAGGAAAGTTAGAACCTGGTTGCTCGAACTACGTTATAAACTGAGGAGAGGAAAGTTAGAAACTTGGATAACAGGGAAAAGACTTTAAAATATATAGTGGACACGGGCTCACAGGTCACAACAATAACTGAATGATGCTCTGAAGGAATATTTTTGGATCAAAAATTGGAAGAAATTACAAGGTTGAAGCTGATGACAAAGAATGGCACTAAGGACAACTAATGTAATTAAGACGTTTGCAGAATATCAGTTTTTGATAAGAAGATTCGATTCTGTGATTGTTTGAATTCTGGTCAGAAAAAACCTCAAAGGAGTTGTGTGTCCTGTCTCTGTATATGTGATGTCTCTCTATATATATAGAACACTGCAGATAAGAGATTATTGCTGCTGGTGGATACGTCATCCTGAAAAAAACATCATCTGAAGTAAGTAAGAACTTACAGGTAAAGTAAAAGTTCACAAGTTTTAATGTTGATCCTGTTCAAACCATCGAGCTTTGGGATGTGGTACGGAAAAGTTGTCTCCTACGCTACCGATTAACAATTCCTGCTTTAGTATGTCTTCTTTTGTTGTCTTTGGTTTATAGCTGACTGAGGTGAGCTCCTCACACCTTTGCATCGTCATTTTCTCTCACACAAAAAACGTGTAACCTTCAGTTCCACAAATGTGTCTACACAGTGGCGCCTTCCTGTTAAGCGTAGTTGACATATGCCGTAACAGTGTCTTTCACATTGAGATATAGGCACAACATATGCACTATACATATTACGAAACCATAGTAACGCAAAATATACCATAGTAATCCAAATCCAATCATCACCAGTAGCATGAAGAATACCTGACTTCTCGCTAAGCCGTAACTCTTCCCGTGCCTTTGGTCGCTGTATCGACCCTTCCGTTTTCCCGATGCTTACCAAAGGTCGATATAGCGACCATTGGTTTGTTTCAATAAAACAACCGATGTAACATTTAGATTGTACATATTTCGTCCGCGATTCCGGTGACAGTTTTCAAAATGGCGAAAGAGTGCCTAGTTACAAGCGATTCCGAACGAGAAAAAAAGAAGAGAAAGACCGAAATTTGTCAATTTGTGATGATGTAGATAGGGTAATGGACATGGCCTGTGACTACCCCCACTGCTCTTGAATGTATCCCAAGTAGATCTAGACGTATTAGACGACGGGAGAAGCAGTTAGAAGGTTATTTTATTTCAGACATTAATTTAGGGAGAATGCAACAAAGAATCAGAATATGAGATCGACAAGTAGATCTACACATCTCAGATGGTAAGTAGTGCATATCTAGACCTAGCTGATGGTGAGCTGGGCAAATCAGTGTCCAAAAACATCACATTACTTCTTTTTTCCTAAAAAACTCTGCATTTATGAAATTTTCACATATTTAGTTATACTTTGAAACAATAAGTACACGGAAGTACATGTAAATACTGTTTTCCATTCCATTTTACAACTATACCTCCTAACATATCAAGACCCGCGCTTTTACTCTGGTAAGCAAGTGAACGTCCGCTTTTCTTCTTGTGGCACGGGAAGAGAATACGCCAGTTACACTTGCTCACCCTCTTACACACTAATACTTTGGTGTCGATGTATGCCGCATACGCTTTCGTCAGCTTCATTCCTCGACCCCCTGCAATGATCCTGCGCCATGTTGTTTACTGTCTCAGGGCGGGTACCCATCGTTACAGCTTCATAGATAACGCGTGTAGCTGACGATGACCTTTTGCCATTCAAACTCGCGGCAACGTCCATGTCTTATTCAGTCCTAAATATCCCCCCCCCCCCCAAATCAAGATGGCATCTTCATTAGAGCTATGACGTCGTTTCATTTCAGAGCTATTGCCTCCGACAAAACATTCATAGGCATATAAGTTCCAGCAAACAATGAAATGACGCTAACCTCAAAGATACATTCCTTATTATTTCCATGAAGAGAAATTCTCTGTTCCCCCGATCCCGTCGTGGACAATAAACGAAATTCCAAAATACAAAATTCAGGTTAACCTTTCCTGCTTATTCTGACGTGATAGAAAAGTAATCATAAATATTTAATCCATGGAAAATTCCATTTGTACAGTACACATCGATAGGGGTAGTACCCTGGTCCCTCGACCCCCTGTAATGATCCTGCGCCATGTTGTTTGCTGTCTCAGGGCGGTTACCCATCGTTACAGCTTCATAGATAACGCTCATAGCTGACACTGGCCGTTCTTCTTACCTGCGCACTTTCTGATCGCTTTAATGGAGTCCCGCTACAGTCGTCTTACCCCAGGCAAAGGCTTGAGCGATCGTCCACAATTTGATTGAGTCTAACTGATCACGTGCTATGCTGATTTTCTCCCATGTGGTATACGCTCTTTCTTGTATACTTTCTTCGTTGCTATTCACTGATCTAAATCATCTCCTTCATTTCTGCTTTACTTACTTCACCTAATATGATCGTGTTAGCTCTGTCATAAGTCTGAGCCTACTCTACATACCCGTCTAATATCATCTTGTTAGAGGTGATCTAAACCATCTTACACAGCCCAGACTTCTGTCTCTATAGTCTCCGAAATAATTTTTTTTCTGGGTCGCTAACCAGGTAGGCGGCATAAATAAACAGGCATCAGGCATATCTTCTCTGAATTTCTCATCCAGTTCTAAATAACAAAACTGTTTTTAAAAAGCAAGTGCTTATGGAAGGAAGTTAAGAATTCTTGTTCAGTTTCTCCTTAATATCTTCAGTTTTCTTCCTCACGTTTGAGGAATGTTGGTCATGCTAAATCTGCAGCCCTGTTGCCCTGACGAAGTCCGCAGTTCTCCAGACTTGAGTGTGAGCGCCATAGCTTTTTTTCTTTCAGTTCCTCTCCCTCGGGCCAGATCTGTGTCCGGAGGTTTGAGTGGATTGGACAGATTCGCAGGATGTGTTCTGTTATCTGGATCTCGAAGCCACACGGACACTCAGTTGTGCGCAATATTTTGATGGGACAGAGGTGGCTTAGAAGTCTACAGTGTCCCATTCTGGATACAAAGATTGTAGTTTGCTCGTATGTCTGTAGTTGATGAATGGAGTCTTATATTTAGTTTGTTTTCATATTTATTTTCCAGTTAGTGTCTAGTTTGTTGTTGATGATGGTTTTTGCTTCCTGATATGTTACTGGGTGGTTAATATTTTCCATTTTGTCGTTCCCTGCCTTGGAAAGGGCACATCTGCTTTTTCACTTCCATTTATTCCACAGTGTGAAAGGTGCCATTGTGGAACTATAGTTGAGTTTTGGAGTCTTTTTAGTTGTGATATAATTTCCTGTGTTTGTGAGTAGCTTTGTTTGTCTGTATTACTTCTAGTAGGGCTCCTTAATAAGATGCCAGTTATTTTCTGCTTACCTCACTTATATGGGATATTTTGTTTTCACGTGTTCGTGTTCATGACTTTGTCTCAAAACTTCTGCTGTAGCACACGTGGAACTTAAATGCATGAAGTTCATTCATTCATTTGCATGTCCCTTGCGGAACTTTGCCTCCCAATCAGCACTCTTGTAGGCCTCTCGGTTGTGAGAAAGATGGCCTGCTGCTGATGCATCCATTTGCAGATCATCAAAGATGTCTTGTAGCCATCTTCGCCTTGGTCTTCCTCTCTTTCTTTTTCCCATTATGTACCCCTCCAAGACGGTCTTATCTTGACTATCATGACGTTTAATGTGTCCAAAATATTTAAGTTGTCTCTCCCTAATCCTCTTTATTGCCAACCTTCTTCAATATTAAGTTCTTGTAGTATGGATATATTTGTTCTTTTTTGTGTCCATGATATTTGAAGAACTCTTCTGTAGCATTTACATTCAAAGGAATTTATGCGTTTCTCAGCTATTTTGTTAAGAGTCCAAGTCTCACAGGCATATGTTGCGATGGGAAAGATGCATGCCCTTAAACATTTTATTTTTGTGGTTCTGTCTGCCCCTCTCCACAGATTCTTTAGTTGTTTTACTTTCTGTAGAGCGATAGATGTCCTGCTTTTAATTTCCCTCACTGTATCTCCATTATTAGTTAGTAGTTATCCAAGATATTAAAAACTCTCCACTTCTTCCAGTTTTTCCTCATTGATACATATTTCCGCTGTCTTGTTTACTTTGGCAGGTGTCATCAATTTAGTTTTCTTTGCATTAAGATAAAGGTTTTGGTCTTCGCTGTTCTTACGGACTGACATAATTAGTTGTTTCATTCCTTTATGCATGAAGTCTTAAACCTAAATTACAGTATGGCACTAACTGTGCATTCCAAACATCATATTACAAATGTAATGCAGTGACTGTACTAGTCAAGTGATCGTAGCCATTTTCCCTACATTGAGACCATCTGCCTACTATCATAGAATGGTGACCATAACCAACATTATCTGTCGATTGCTCTACCATTCCATCCACCACCTGCTCCTATGGCTTCACGTCACCCTGATCGGGGGCAATACGGGTACTCCACCTTGCCCAAGGGTGTCCCGTATACTGACGGAGGAAAGGAGGCGTCTTACTTCTCCTTTGAGAGGGGATACCCCTACCCCGCTAACCAAACAAATGTGTTTGGAGTATGTAGTTTTCCTTTCACCTCCATTCCCAAATGTAATATTACCTGAGCTACTTTCATGTAATGTAACCCAAATACAAAATACACTTTTCATGTTGTATTTAGTACTTCTACGCTGGACATTATTCAACGCTATTGCGCATGCGCATGTGAGTATAGTGAACCTTTTCAGTTCAGTAGATCTCTGTCCGCATGTTGGTCATGCTCTATTAATTTGATCAACGTGTGTTTATTATGGAGGAGTATGTTCGCACTCTTTCCTTCGTGTAAGTTCGTAAACGATACTAAGCAAATGTTTTACATATTTTTCTAAAGTTACAAATATGTTTATTTACCATACAAAATGTGCGGTACATTATTGGCAAATAAAACTGTTAAACTGTGTTTGTGGGTGTGGCCGGTTTTATGTGCTCGACCGTGTACATAAAACTTAGCCATTTCATAAGCTGGGCCAGCCGACATGTATTTAAAACTTAACTTTTTTACTCAGGCTGTACAAGTCTGTACTATACTGTGCTAGTATGTGTGTGCGTGCTGTGCAACTAAATGAGACTTGAAGTAATGAAATCTGTATTCTTCATTCATATGGTGTTACATAACGTCACTATTTACTGAGCAGATTTACTCGACTGCTACACAAGTAACACAACAGACGTTACATTGTTATATACCGTGTAACAAACAACCACCCAGGACAAATAACCACTACAAATCTATACATGAACCTGACAAGTTTACTTGTAATCACCTCAACACCACAGCTGGCACACTCAACATGCTTCCAAAGAGCACAGGATTCCAGCAGTTACAAATGTCAACAAAACTTAATGATGAATCCCAATTTGTGATGGGTTTTGTACATGAGCGTGGTGTGAAATAATAGGAACAATCATCAATACAATCAGCAATGAAATACACTGAGGATGTCCGAGAGCTTACGATCGCCATGGAACAGACACACTCAGACAACACTGAAAAAATTCTAACTTCACGTATACCGAAAACTGCAACCTAACATTTCAGTCTAGAATCTCAACCATTGTCCAAAAGGGTGACAATCAACTTACATGTAATACATGACAAAGTTCATGACAACGATAACAAAAGGACAAATTGACCACAACTACTACATGCTAGATCCTACAACAGTTATGTCCTGAAAAGAACAACCATGCACAAAAACTTATATTATGAAACAAGTAATCCCTAGAACAAACCAACGCATCCTCTCACTTCAACATCTAGAACAAACCAACACATCCTCTCACTCAACACATCCTCTCACTTCAACATATACAACAAACCAACACATCCTCTCACTCAACACATCCTCTCACTTCAACATCTACAACAAACAACCACATCCTCTCACTTCAACATCTACAGCAGACAACCACATCCTCTCACTTCAACACCTAGAACACACCAACGCATCCTCTCACTTCAACATCTAGAACACATCAACGCATCCTCTCACTTCAACATCGAGAATAAAACTAAACTTTTTATGCAGCCCGTATTGAACTCTGCCACAGGAACCCGGAGATAACTTTCCACCCCCCCCCCCCCCCCCCCTGCTCTCTTAAACAGGTGAGTTGTGATCAACAATTTTTTGACCATAACAACAGGGTGTCAAACCCATATTCTGCAATTGAATACTTATTATGTACACAAGGGAAGGCTACTCTGTACATAAAATCTAGACATTTTTTAATACAGGAACAGACACTCTGTACATAAAATCTAGTCATTTTTCTATACAGGGGCAGCCAGCCTTTATGTAAATACCTAGCCATATTTTTATATAGAGGCAGCGACCCTGTACATAAAACATAGCCATTTTTTATATAGGGGCAGGGACCCTGTACATAAAACTTGGCTATCTTTTTATATAGAAGCAGCGACCATATATATAAAAGCTAGCCATTTTTATATAGGGGCAGCGACCCTGTAAACAAAACCTAGCTATTTTTTTATATAGAGGCAGCAAGTCTCTACATACAAACTAGCAATGTTTTTTTAAAATAAAGGGTTGATTTTTAGTTACAGTGGTCACTTGCATCTTTTTTCTGTACCTCAGAGACATTTACGCTTTAGAGAAAGAAGAAAATGATTCTTTACTCCAGATCTCATGTCTCAGTTAAATCATGTAAAGTTGACGACGAATTGTATCCACGATTATAGATCACAGCATTCTCTCTCAGAAGAGTCAGGTTGTTATTGATTTGTATCTCCTTTTACTTATCTCTCTGAAGTACGGTCAGTTTCAGCTAAAATAATTGTGTGTAGTATTATCTGAGACCAGAAAATTATTTCAAGTTTTTATCCAGGGCAAAATACTTTTGCAATTGCTACTCAGTGTCAAGAAACCAACACACGAATATGAGAAAACTCCATCAAAGTGACAAATTCTAGAAAAGAGAAAGGCATGGATCAATAAAAGATCAACAGTGAAGTCAAAAAGTTCGATTTATAAGAACTGTTTGTGTACAGTATGGATATATGGATATGAAACGTTGAAACTATTCGAACACTTAGCAGATCCTATACTCTCAGCTTCCACAAAATAGTGAACATCTAGAAGCAACTACCGCTAGTCTTGTCTGAGTTCATGCAGCGTGCCCATCCATGACGGCAACAAACAACATCAGAAAAGAAGATTATCTGAACTCCAGCTTGCAATTTTAATTTCAAATCTATTTCTCTTCGACCGTCAGGTACAAGCTTTCAGATGTATGAACCTGTCATATCCGCTATAGAACATCACATTTCTTTCTCTCTTTCTTTCTCTCTCTCTCGCTCTCTCTCTCTCTCTCTCTCTCTCTCTCTCTCTCTCTTTCTCTCTCTTTCACCCATACGTTTTCACATTTAAACATTTAACGAGAAAACATGTGTGTACTGACAGTCACCAAAGGCATAACAGTCCTACTTAAGTGAATACTCAGCCTACTTCTCTTTGTGCTCACTCAGTCATTCATTAAGTGAAATGGCATGCAAGCAGGAGTAAAAAGGATGAGAGGAAGAGAAGACAACACTGAAGTAAGTTATCAAATTTGTATCTCGATAATGAATGAAACTATATATTTTCAGGCTCGTTTTGTCCGAATGCAGTGAAGATAGTGTCCCAACACAGAGTATGACAAACATGCATTTCTTTTTTTTTTATTACAACTTTTAGAGTACCAAATAGTAAATATTCACTTTATTTCCAGACTTGTATAAAATTGTTCATGATAAGATCGTCGCATGTTTTCCTCTATTTTGAGCTCATCTTGTAATAGAGGAAAATGTTGATGCTGGAGTTGACAGACTGGAATGAAAATACAATGGACCATACTGATTCAACAATGTTGATATAGCGGCCGCTGATATTGAATTCTGGTCCAACTACGAACGATGCCATGGTGATGATGGCGCCAGGTGTGTACCAGACAATAAAAATAATGGCTATTAAAACAATCATCTTCATTGTTCTCTGATCCCGGATAGATCTAGATCCAAGTTCATTGTGTTCTAATGTTGCGTTTTTGCGCAATTCCGACGATCTTATTTGAATCACCAAAATAAATGTGAAAACAACAACGCCGAAGAAACTGGTCATACTCAAAGTTGAATGCATTATATCGGTAAGACCCTTAAACTCATTTCTGTTGCTGGTGAAGATTACTGCAAGGAGAGTTACGTTCTCAGGAACAAATTTCCATCCAAGACAGGAAGTGGCGTACTCGGGAATAAGAGTAAGTATATTAATAATAAAGATGAGATACACTGCCACTACAGCTCTCTTTTTTGTAACGAATTGTTTCACTTTGAGTGGCATTGCCATAGAGGGATATCTTTCAGTTGTTATGTACACCGTGATATAGCTAGTGATTCTAGAGAAACAAATGTGAGGAAATCATCCGGACAAGTACATTACATCTTGTGTACTCCAAGGAACACCGGACGCGCCATAGAAAGGATTCAAACAAACTGATGACCACTCCAAGGCGATTAGGCAACACAAGTTGGAAATAGCGAGCTCAAAGAAAGCAATGTAATAGTGTTACTGAATCCTTGTTTCTAAAATATCACAATATGAATAGCATTTGCTATAATTCCAAATAAAGCAGCTATGCTGCATATAAACATGAAATTAACAAACTCAAATATTGTCCTCTCTTCGTCGCCTATAACTGTGTCCATTTTCCCGAAGTTCAGGGATATTTAACAAATCATCGTTTTAAGTTCCACCTGTTATCAAGGTTCCATCGGTTTAACTGATTTTGCTGTTATTCATGATAACAGAACACTGACATTTATTTACTTCTATTATCAACTTTATATTAGACTTTAAGAAAAAAAATGATATTTATGCTATATTAATCCAGCCGCATAGGACAGTTTTCATCTAAAATTTCTTTCTTCAAGATGCAATGCTACAAATTCACAACAAAATATCACGAAATCATCTATTTTAAGCTAAAGTAAGTGAACACACATTGGAAATGCATAAAGCAATGTACGCCAATGGTGTGGTTGTGATGAAAAACCATAAAATATACGGCAAACTCTAGGAAATGTTGTGTGGCAATAAATCTGAATACTGTGCACACATAGCGCATTTCGTACGTCAACTTTGTGTAGTTTCTAAGCAGCACAGTGTGATAGAGAATATGTGGCGTGTGTTTCGCGTAAAAGCATTTCAATCTTTCGAACAATCTTCTCCAGTAAATATAAAAAATTACGCTTACAAGCCATTAAAAAAGTGATTTGCATTCCAACATTATATATAATGGTATAGAGCTGCACATTTACGCAAACCGTGGTTTTCACTTTGTTTCATCTTGCACGTACTTACTTTACAATAGTCTAGAAGCATCAAATAATGGATTCCGTGCAAATTAAGAGCCACTGTAATGCTCAAACATGTCATGTAGGAAGTAGTCTAGCAAAAACACCGCGTGTTGCCAACAGAAAATAGTAATGTCTTTAACATTGGATGTGATTTCAAAGATGTCTACAATACTTCAGATGAACACAAAGTTCATTCTTTTTCAACTACTTTCCTTCCCTGGTCGCTGCGAACTGCCAAAATCTTATTCTTATCAAAAGTATCATACAGAGCCGAGGTTACATACGTGTAATAAAGCGGGGATGTAGAAAGAGACTGTACCGGACCAACAGTTAAAAATACGGCGCTACACACAGTCCATGCTTAGACCACATATGGGGTGCATCCTGGATAGATGTATCTGGATGAAACCGCAGGTCACTCCGAATTCCCCAAAAATATTTTGCTTGTCTGTGATTGTGAAGTATTTTAGTTGCGCAGTAAATTTGTGAGGTAAAAGTGAATTTGTGTTAGTCTAATCAGTTACCAAGCAGTTCATGGATAGGAACATGTCACAGGCCTCAGCCATCAGACAATCATGGGCAGTTGTGTATGTAAGGGAAAGTAAGATTTAGGGAACTGCAGTTGAATGAATATGTTAGGGAAATATGTAAACATGTTACTGGAACCACTTCTTCCTGACACAGAGAAGGGTGTATGTTCATGACTTACGTTCAGTGTGTTGCTCTCATATGTTTTTCGTTTATGCATCTGCCATCTTTTTACATGATGATATATTTTTATATATGTGTTTTATACATGCCTTTCCCAAACAGGGAAACGAGTTTTCAGTGATACATGTTTCATGATAAGGTCTAATTTGAGTGAAAAGATAGTTGTGGAAGTAAAGACCCGTGTATGAGCGCAGTGAGACTATGAACCCACCCGAAAGAGAGAGAAATGAATGTCAGTTTGGGTGTGTAAATATTTTGGTCAGTTCCTACTAATCCAGTCAAGGGAGCTGCTGAGTTGGTGTAAGGAATGAATGAGAAGTTGACAGAAGTATGGCAGTGCTTGGTTTGATTACCAAGTTCATGACATGTGACTGTGTGGAGGGGCAGTGCGATGCCCACGGTATATAATGAGTCAAGCTGGCATTGTGACCGCTACGGTGGTCATGAAATCAAATTTTACTTAAACAAGGGATAGAACTGGCTACTGGTCGGTAGATATGTAGTTAAGTTCTAATGTACCTTAGTGTCTCTCTATCCTTATATGTCCAAGGCTGCACCAAAAGAGAATATGTTCAAAGACCTAAAGAATACACCTGCAGTGTCTCCTTCTTGGCAACAGAAGTCTACAATTTTGTGGGTTTTTGAAATATCTGATGAATGTAACATTGCCCAGTGCGGGTAAGGCGGACTATGCGGACAAAGTCAAATAGATAAGGGCCCTTTGATGTCTTGTCAGATCAAAACTTCATACCCGTGGCTAGTGTAAATTACCTGTTATTGCTTCAAGTGATAGTGTTTAGGAACGACCATAAAAAAGGCATCTGAAAGTTTATAGTGAAGACAATTGTTCTGAATGATCAGTCATGAGTGCTTAGATCTTTCTGTATATGGAAATGAAACGTGGATATCGTATCCTAGAAATAGGAAGACATAAATCGTAGCTTCATCAAAATAATGAATATCAGATGTCAAGGCAAACATTTACCGCAGAGTATTAAGCATCCATTCGTAATGGAAACAAACAGCACAAGAAAAGAAGACACCTTCGTCTACACTACAGGTTTCATTTTCAGTGACCTTACACTTCAGTGGTCAAGCTCAACTTCTTAAATTTATGAAACCGCTCCATTCGCCATTCAAACGCAGACAATGAATAATAGATTTAATTACTTTTCTCTCTATTTAACTAAAGCTTTTCCACGTGAAAAGTTAAACAAGAAAAACAGAAAGTCTTGAATCTAGGCATTAGCATCAGCTCACTCCGGGGTCACCGATATTTTATATATGTACAGGCGTCGTTTAACGTACGGTCTCATACCGTCCTCCTCACATTCCGATCTTCCCTCACTCATCACACCTGCACCTCTGTATACAAACTTAAAGGATTCATTGCTCCTCAAAGGGAGGTCGAACTGTGTAGACAAATAAAGACAAATATAGACATACGGGTATCGGAGTAATGCGGCGGCAGCTGTGAAAACAGTTGCTAACGCAAGCATTCATATGCTAGTGCAGGAGAAAATGCATCAATACAGCATACAGCTTCATTTGCGAAAAAGGGGTTCATAATTTTACATTTATATCTTCTATAGAATTTCACATATTTACAGACGTCGTTTGGCGAATCGTCTAAGCAGGAAGAGAAGAAAAAAAGTACACACATAAATTACGTAAACAAATACTGAATGAAACACAACATAATTCTCTTCTCCTTTTTTTTCCAAATTTCTTGCAACCATAGCAATATAGAACAAAGAGGTATTTTAGATCTAGCTCAAATAAATCTATCCTAGCACGATTCTATTACGTCATCTTCACCAAACTTAAGTTTGGTTTTATTTTGTTCTTAACCAGATTCAGTGAATGGGGGCAGCTCAGTGAGAAAACACCTACTTTGCATTCAAGACTCCTTTAACAGTCATCATAAACTCATCGAATGTTTGCCTGTATTTTGAGCTCATTTTGTAGTATAGGAAAATATTGATACTGGAGTTGAAAGACTGGAATGAATCTGCAATGGACCATAGTAATTCAACAAGGTTGATATAACGGCCGCTGATATTGAATTCTGGTCCAATTACAAACGATGCCATGCCGATGCTGGCGCCAGGTGTGTAGCACACAATAAGAATAGTGGCTATCAAAACAACCAACTTCACAGTTTTCTGATCCCGAGTAGATCTAGATCCATGTAGATCGTGTCCTGTAGTTGCGGTTTTTCGCCATTCCGAAGATCTTTTCAGCTGGATCGCCAAAAGCAATGTAAAAACAATAACACCAAAGAAACTCAGCATGCTAAAAGTAGAATGCATTACGAAGCTAAGACCATCAAACTCATTTCTGTTGCTGGTGAAGATTACTGCAAGGAGAGTTTTGTTCGTCCCAGGAACAAATCTCCATCCAAGATAGGACGTGGCGTATTCAGGAATAAGAGTAAGTATATTTATAATAAAGATGAGACAAACTGCCACTACAGCTCTCTTGTTTGTGACGATGTGTTTCACTTTGAGTGGCATTGCCATAGAGAGATATCTTTCAGCTGTTATGTACACTGTGATATAGCTGGTGATTCTACAGAAACAAATGTGTAGCAATCCCCCGGACAAGTACATTACATCTTGTGTACTCCAAGGAACACCGTACGCGCCAAAGAAAGGATTCAAACAAACTGATGACCACTCCAAGGCGATTAGGCAACACAAGTCGGAAATAGCGAGCCCAAAGAAAGCAATGTTAGCGGTGTTACTGAAACCTTGTTTGTAAAATATCACAATGTTAATAACATTGGCTGTAATACCAAACAAACTAACTAAGCTACAAATAACCATGAAATTAACAAACTCAAATATTGTTCTGTCATGGTCGCTTAAAATTGGGTCCATTTTGCAGAAGATCTGACTTATTTAATAAACCGTCGCTTTTAGTACTACGTATGTCCACATATCAAGTCTCATTTGGTTGAATTGCTCTTCCTGTTATCCATGTTAAAGCAGAGAATATCGAAACTTATTTATCACTGTTATCAACATATATATATATATATATATAATATATATATATATGAACCTTAAGTGCCCAGGGCACATGGGGCTTCCACAAGGGTTTTCCACAAATGCCTGTCCTTTGCCTTTTTTTTCTGCTCTTCTATATATATATATATATATATATATATATATACTACTGCACAAAGGTTAAGATCCACTTTCTAAATTCCTTGAATAAAACTAATATCCCTGCAATATAAGAAAACTTAATATCAGAAATTCATAGAGATTTTATTTAAATGTGATAAACCGTACAAGGTTATTAGCCTGGGAAGTCACTCACTTATCATCATATAAGTCACAAAATAACTATTATTAAATTTGATGTGTTAAAATCTGGTATAACCACCATTTGGGGCCAAGCGTTCGATATATCTCTGACGCGTGGAGTTCCCAAGGGTTCTAAGAACATCCTACAGAATAGCCTGAAACTCGTTATGAAAAAAACAGAGTCAGCTGTGCAACATCACCTGACAGAAGGTGATTAATTGATACTCTCAGCCAAAGGACGTTCAGTAGGAGCATGATCAGATGAATTAGCGGACCACTCCAATCTGACAATCCCCTAGTATTGAATGAAGTCTCATAAACAATACGAGTTCGATGAGGTCGAGCATGGTCATCCTGCAAGACTGCATCATCACACATGGCCTCCAGTGCAGGCTGAGTAAGAGGTCGCAATATTTCATCTTGGTTCCTTAGTCTGGTCAGTGTCACATAATGGCATGAAGAGGGGTCTTGCCTTGTCAACTGAAGCCATTGTGAACGTGAGCGTGGGTTAGACTATACAAAGGGCGACCATTTTCGGATGATCAGATTCGGGCGTCACCGTGTCATTTGTTTTAGAGGCTAAGGGCCACGTGTGGAGGTAACTAGGTGGAGATAGTGTGTAGAGAGTGAGTTCTCGTTTATCTGAGCTTGGAACCGGTAGCACATGTCTCTGGGGGAGCCGTTGCTTGTGGCGTTGACGTCTAGAACCTATTGTATGGCAAGTCCTTCAAGTTAAAGGTGATGTTTTTTGTATATGTGATGTATTGCGATGATCCCAGGTGCTGTTCGAGTCAAGCCTGTATGTTGGAAAAAGCTTCGTGTATGTGATTTTGTTACTTTTCGTGTGTAGCAATGTAGGCTCGTGAGCACGCAAAAATGTGATGTGCTGATGTTAAGTGTGCTCTGTGAGTTGTTGAAAAATGTAAGTTGACGATGCTTATCATTTTTCATCATATTATATGCTTCACTATTATTATGCATCAAGAAATATCATGCTTGATTTGTTAACATGACTTTGACATTGAGTTTCATATGTGTTATTAAGATGGGAGCATTGTTTAGAGTTAATGCCAATGACTGTTAACCTTATCCTTGATTGAGTTTATTTTGTGAACAAAGGTAATAAAGTTTGAGTTTGTTTTTAACTGCACCGAAAATGTTAGATGTCACGGACACGGTCCTTGATGCTGAGTGGTTCAATGCGCTGCTTTGGGGGAAGGGAAGAAGAAGAAGAGCGGAAGAGGTGTAAACATTAATAAAAAGTTCCTAAGAGGCGTAAACAGTAAGAAGAAGTTCCAGAGAGGCGTAAACAGTAAGAAGAAGGTAATAAAGTTTGAGTTTGTTTTTAACTGCACCGAAAATGTTAGATGTCACGGACACGGTCCTTGATGCTGAGTGTTTCAATGCGCTGCTTCTGGGGAAGGGAAGAAGAAGAAGAGCGGAAGAGGTGTAAACATTAATAAAAAGTTCCTAAGAGGCGTAAACAGTAAGAAGAAGTTCCGAATTGGTGTAAACAATAAGAAGAAGTTTCGAAGAAGCATAAATAGTAAGAAGAATTTCCGAAGAGGAGTAAACAGTAAGATGAAGTTCCGAAGAGCCGTGAACAGTAAAAAGAAGTTCCGCAGATGCGTAAAAAGTAAGAAGAAGAGCCGAAGAGGGGTGAACCTTAAGAAGAAGTTCCAAAGAGGCGTAAACGGTACGATGAAGAGGCGAAGTAGCGTAAACAGTAATAAGAAGTTCCGAAAAGGCGTAAACAGTAAGAAGAAGAGCCGAAGAGGTGTAAACAGTAAGAAGCAGAGCCAAAAAAGGCATAAACAGTAGGAAGAAGAGCCGTAGAGAAAGAAGAAGAGCCGAAGAGGCGTAAACAGCAAGAGAAAATTTAGAAGACGCGTAAACAGTAAGAAGATCCGACGAGGCGTAAACAATAATAAGAAGTTCCGAAGAGGCGTAAACAGTAAGAAGAAGAGCCGAAGAAGAGTAAACTATAAGAAGAAGAGCCGAAGAAGAGTAAACAGTAAGAAGAAGAATAAACAGTAAGAAGAAGAATAAACAGTAAGAATAGCCGAAGAGGTGTAAACATAAGAAGAGGCGAATAGGCGTGAAAAATAAGATGAGCAAGGGTCGTGATGGCCACATGAAGTTGAAAGCGTAGGAGCTCTCAAGATATTTTGTATAATTTGTCTGTTATGATATTATATGAAGTTGTGGTTTTCTATGATAGCATAAATGTTTTGTATCTTGAATTCTGGTGGGTGGTGTTAGGGATTGAGTGTGACATATTTTGGTTTATTAGTAGTAATTGTTAAGTTAGAGGGGAAGCAACTTTTTCCTAATGAGGAAAAACTGAGTCTGGGTGGAAAACCCCTGGAGTGGTGCGGTGTGAAGATAAGTACCAGGCACAGCTGTTATCTTAGTACCTATTGACACACATAAAGGCCACAACATAGGCTAAATGCACGGTGATAAGAAGGGAATCTCATAAAAGACGTTAGAGAATAAAAATAAATTGCTATAAAGATATAAGTCAATACCAAATAAAAAAGTAAATATTACACCAGCCCTGACCATGACAGAACCTCCTCCGTACTTATCCACGTCTTGAAAAATGGCAGCAGTAAAACTCTCTTTCCTTCTCCAAACTTGAATCCTATCATCACTAGATAACATTTGTTAGAAGCGGAACTCAAGCGTAAAGAGGACTATATTCCACTGGCGTCTTGCCCACCTTATGTGCTATCAACACCAGACAACACAGTCTCTGTTGCGAGATGCAGTGATAGGGATTCTGGCTGCTGGTTTTCACGAAGCAGGCCTTAATTCGCATAAGCGTCTGTAAACTAAAATCCTGCTGAGGTTAATGTTTGCAGTATTCATCACCTGATGTCATAGAGCGGTACAGGTGAGTGTCCAGTGCTGAAAGCAGACAACAAGAGGTATCTGTAATCCTGCAGGCTCGTATAAAATGAACGTCCTGTACGGTTTCGGTCTTCTATTCCTCCGGTGGCTCTAAATCTCTATATAAGCCCTTGGATGGTAGAATGTGATACTCCCAAACGTCTTGCAACCTGCCGAGTGGATTCACTATTTGCGAGAAGGCGTTCTAGGGCGCTGAGAACATGTTTTTTACAACTGACAAAAATGTTATTTTATAACTAATTTTAAGACAAATGAAAAGTGACATTTTTTCAAAAAGAGTCCCAGTTGCACTTGCATCACTAATCAGCACGATTTTTCTATCTGCGTGAGTTGGCGGAAAGAATATAATACCCTAAAATCAGTGGGTACTTTTCATATTTCAACAGCATGGAAGAGTATTTGCCGGTGACACTGAAACAAGTTTCAGCGAAATTATTCTTTGCCGTATCAATATATAAAAATGCTTTGAAAATAAAATGGTGGCTCTTAACCATTGTGCACGCCTTACACCACAGAAAATTATATTTATCCTATATTAAACTAGCGGGGGTTCGAATCCGGCCGGCGGCACCCCAGTCACCAAGGTGTAGAAATGGGTACCCGACTTCTTCTGGAGTTGGGGAAGGAAAAGGCAACAAGGCGTGATACTGACCATATCAGGGCAGAATGTCAGACGGGCCTGCGTGCCGAATTCTTAACCCTTTTGAAATAAAGATCAATCAATCAATCAATCAACCCTCTAGTGTGCTGACAGGTCAAGGAAAATATGTGCACTAACACCATATCCGTATGTGCCTTTAAGGCATGATAGGTTTACCTTTACTTTATTTTTTTACTATATTAACCTAGCCGCATAGGACAGATTCTAATTCAAATATCTTTCTTCAGGATTGAATGCTGTTATATGACCGAAACTGAAGAAAGCTGACATCTCTATGATACTCAAGTCTGTTTCGGAGGGATTGGTTGGATCTCCTAACAAGCCAGGAGGTCAGTGAGACGATCCAGCAGTGTATCATTCCGGTAAATTTAAAACTTATTAGTGAAAGTCTCTCATATTCAGATGTTTATCGTTTCAGCCTAAAATATAAGTATCAGTGATATATATTTTTAAAGTTTTTATTTGTTTATATAATGAAATATTTGTGATTAGAAATCTGAATTAAATTAGGTATGTAACTTCTGAACCCTTGTAAAGTAGTTATTTCTGTAACTTATGAACCCTTAGAAAGTACAGCTACTCTGAATTTATTTCAAAATGAACATCAGGAAATTCCAAGCGAGCCCGAGTGTTGAATCGCACCTGCCTCTATATACGTAACTTTTTAAAAACTGTTTTAACGGAAATAATGTTAATATGTCATATATTGTATGTGGAGCTTTTATACTTGTTCATAGATTTAAATGAACCCATCATCAATACTTGCCAAGAGTAAAACTTAAGTGTAAATTTATTCCCGTTATTTTTTTTATCTAAGACACTTTAAATGGTTAGAATCTAAATTAAAAAAAAACTCTCGATGCCACGACGACAGTTCTAGCGACCAGAGCAGCAAGAGCTTCAGAAGATAAATGATGTAAAGTTATGTTTAACAACATTCTTTTAATCATTTAAACTTACATACTACCACTGTGTCGCTACTCGAGCACGTCTTCTTCTGCAAGGTCTATAAACTGTGAAATATATTATTCTCATAATTCGACAGACATGACATAAAGAGATATGTAATTATTTCTGAATAACATATTGTTTTGTTCTGTGTAATTAAACGAGCCGAGACCTGCAGTTAAGAACTCACGTGAAAGGAAAAATTCCGCTATTTACGAGATAACAACTCCCATCATAACTCGTGAACTATAGATATTTAGAGATGACGCTGAGAACTGGCTACATTTTCTATCAATGAAGAAGCTGTTATTTATTGTCTGCGTTTCTAGGTTATATTTTCATCGCAGTTATTTCCAGTTTTCTAATACTTCCCTCTTTTTTCCTGCTGTTATAATATTTTCAATGCCCCCTCTTCTCATTGCATGTCCTAAGAAAGCAAATTGTCTCTTTCTCTCTTATTTTACAAGATTTTTTCTACCTCCAGCTCTTCTCATATATTATCCATTAGTTATTTTTGCTGTCCAGGGAATTCGCAATATTCTTCTAATAAACCACATTTCTGCTGCTTCCAATGACTTTTGTGCAGACCTGCCTATACTGTCCATGATTCACTTCCATATAAGAAGATATGTTCAATATAGCATTTTAGAACTCGTTTTCTAACATTCATTGATAAAGATGTGTTGGATAATATGTTTCTCATTCTCTGAAATGCAGTCTTTGCTTGGTCTGTTCTTTTCTTAATTTCTATTCTGCATTTCCCATCTGAAGTTATTACTGCTCCAAGGTAATTTGAATTTCTACACCCGCTTTAGAATAATTCCATTTAATTTTATATTGCATTTTGCTGGATTCTGATTCTTAGATATAACCACAGTCTCGTCTTTTTCATGTTCAAAGTAAGGCCTTTCTGTTAACTTCTTTTTGGCGATTTTATCAAAAAGATTTTGCAGGTCTTGTTGGTTCTCAGCTATCAGTACTGTGTCGTCAGCATACCGAAGGTTATTAATATTATATCCTACTTTTATAACTGGTTCTGTAATGATGTTCTTAAAATATTCTCGCTGTACAGACAAAAAAGTCTGGAGATAGTACACATCCTTGTCGCACTCCATGTTTTATTGATTGATATTTTCCAGGCTTACGAAGTTGTATTATTTTCAAACAGAGACACGTGGTGGATGCGGAATGGGTTGCATTGACTAACTTGAAGTCCCAGAGTGAAAGAAATAATGTTAAAGACTGCACCACGGATAGTTGCTCTGCATTAGATGGACACACATGCAGACAAACACTTTAAACATTTCACTAAAAAATTAGAATAGTCAGAATAAATAAAATAGCAAACAAATATTAGAAAAAAACTAGTAAATGAAGCAATAAATAAATTACATTCCACAAGTTCTGTTCATTTTTAAAAACGAATATAAATAATGCAAAACTACAGAATTCATTGAGACATTAGTTCTTTGCTCACACTCAGAAATTATGGCTGAAAATTCTGTTTGTCTTTAACATGTCTGTCTTTAACACGTTTGTCTTTAACATGCTTTTCTTTAACATGTCTGTCTTTAAGATGTTTGTCTCCTGCTGTTTGCTGCTTTGGTCTAATAAGGAATGAGATTCTACACCTGATGGATCTGACATCTCTCTGTATTTCACTGTTTTTCTGTTCGAATTATGTTGCAGTGTACGGGAGATAACTGTTTTTACAGAACGGGCAGTTGTTATGATTCTCTTTTTTAACTGTTCTGTGGACGGTCGAGATCCTTCTAGAACGTCACGTGGGTTGATAAAGCCGTGACAGAGAACTGTGGGAGAGACTGTGAGGGGCAGTCAGTCTTTGTTTGGATGTGTATCTGAGAAGATGGTTTTGTGATTTCTCTATGGAGAAAATGGATGTTTATATCTGTTACTGGAGTTGTGGAAGTATGAATGGACTCGGCATGTGGCAGGGCAAACCTGCCAGCGGTCAGAATATCGTCATCATCATCTGCATTGTCATCCAGTTCATCAATAAAGCCCCATGTCAAATGATACGCAGAACTGCCTTGACCTATGTATCAGTATGTTGCCAAATTTAGGATTGAAAGAGCCTGGAAGTGAAGGGTGGCTGGAGACAGTGAATAACTAATCCAGAAACACTCAGCAAACACGGCTTCAACTAGCGCCCGAACATTCTATTCAGTAACAAAAATAGTAACACAGTAAACACAGAGGCACATACGACTTCAGCTGGTGCCGTCTGTGAGACCTACGTATGCAACGTGAAACTTCTGCATTCGAATGTGTCCAAGGGTGTCGATAAAGACTGTTTGGTACGAAATATAGCTGCCCTGACCTTGAGATCTAGATGGACTCGTGCTGCTCTCTTTCTGTCTGTCTGTCTGTCTGTCTGTCTGTCTGTCTGTCTGTCTGTCTGTCTGTCTGTCTGTCTGTCTGTCTGTCTGTCTGTCTGTCTGTCTGTCTGTCTGTCTGTCTGTCTGTCTGTCTGTCTTATTTTACAAGATTTTTTTCTACCTCCAACTCTTCTCAAACATTCTCCATTAATTATTTTTGCTATCCAGGGAATTCGCAACATGCTTCTAATAAATCACATTTCTGCTGCTTCCAATGACTTTTGTGCAGACTTGCCTATTGTGCGTCATTCACTTCCATATAACAAGACAGGTTCAATATAGCATTTTAGGACTCGTTTTCTAAAATTATTGATAAGGATGTGTTGCATAATATGTTTATCATTCTCTGAAATGCAGTCTTTGCTTGGCCTATTCTGTTCTTTATTTCTGTTCTGCATTTCCCATCTGAAGTTATTACTGCTCCAAGGTATTTGAATTTCTGCACCCGCTTTAGAATAGTTCCATTTAATTTTATATTGCATTTTGCTGGATTCTGATTCTTAGATATAACCATAGTGTCTGTCTTTTTGATCTTCAAAATAAGGCCTTTCTGTTCACTTTCTTCGGCGATTTTATCGAAGAGATTTTGCAGGTAAGCTATCAGTACTGTGTTGTCGGCATACGGAAGGTTATTAATATTATATCCTACTTTTATAACTGGTTCTGTAATGATGTTCTTAAAATATTCTCGCTGTACAGACAAAAAAAAGTCTAGAGATAGTACACATTCTTGTCGCACTTCATGTTGTATTGGTTGATATTTTCCAGGCTTACGAAGTTGTATTATTTTCAAACAGAGACATCATGCTGGATGCGGAATGGGTTGCATTGACTAACTTGAAGTCCCAGAGTGGAAGGAATAATGTTAAAGACTGCACCACGTATAGTTCCTCTGCATTAGATGGACACACATGCAGACAAACACTTTAAAAATTTCACTTAAAAATTAGAATAGACAGAATAAATAAAATAGCAAACACATATTAGAAAAAAAACTAGTAAATGAATCAAAAAATAAATAAATTACATTCCACAAGTTCTGTTCATTTTCAAAAACGATTATAAATAATGCTAAACCAGGGTGTCGACAAAGACTGTTTGGTACGAAATATAGCTGTCCTGGCCATGAGATCTAGATGGACTCGTGCTGCTCTCTTTCGTGGACAGTTCTTGTGTCTCTCGATTTCGCCTCTGAGGAGTGAGAACCACTGAGAACGGCACGTGTTGTGTCCTACTTAATCATCTGTGGTAAGGGCTTGTTCCTGTGACCGCTTCTTCCATGGATGTCAGCCCTGTGTAAGGTCTGCTATTCGCATGATGTCAGTCCTGTGTAAGGTCTGCTATTCGCATGATGTCAGTCCTGTGTAAGGTCTGCTATTCGCATGATGTCAGTCCTGTGTAAGGTCTGCTATTCACATGATGTCAGACCTGTGTGAGATCTGCTACTCGCATAATGTCAGCCCTATGTAAGATCTGCTACTCGCAGGATGTCAGTCCTATGTGAGACCTGCTACTCGCATGATGTCCATCCCGTAAGAGTTCTACTTTTCGTATGTATGCCTTGTACTGCGACATGTGGAGGGTTCCCATTATGGAGGTTGTGTTGTGAGTATGATGTATTCTTGAAACTTTGTATGCTTGTTTCTTCCAAGAAGGTTAACTGTGTGGGAACTATGTTCAGCTCTGAGGCAGGATTGCCTGTGTTGTACTTATCTTGTATGATATTCAGCTCATGGAAGTACGTGCTGGACCTGATGTCTTCGTTCTGGTGTGAAATGATCTTATGGACATAGTAGATGTATCAAGCAGAACGGTTTGTTTATTCTTAGAAAAATAGCACTGTAGGATGGTTGTTATGTAGGGTACACCCGCTTGTCGTCCAGTCCACTTTGTGTTTTCCTGCGTTTCTCGTGGAGGAGTGACTGCTGGACTGTGGTACTGTTTATGTTGAATGTTTACTTCCGCCTTGTCGGACAGCGGGAGTGTCAAGGTTACATGTGACTTTGACTGCCTTTTAGAGTGTGGGGGCGGCTTTGAAATTTTTTTTTCTGTTGTTGTTGTTGGTATTTATTATACTGTCCAAAACAAGAAACGCATAACTACTGATGGCACAATTTAAGCCATGACTTTGATATTCTATAGCTTTTTAAATAGAATGAATAAAACTTTAAAATAGCACACAATAATACCTAAGGGTTTAAGAACACACGTTACGGTTTCTTGCATCTGTGTGACGAGAATTTGTTAGTCACAGGGGTTCTCAGCTTAGTATGGTGTGTGGCCTCCGCTTCCATCGATCAGCGACTAGCATCTCCTAGGCATAGATGCGATCAGATGTCTGATGTACACCTGTGGGATGGCTGCCGACTCTTCCTTGAGTGCCTGCCAAACATCACGACGACTGGCTGGAGAAACGTTTCGACAACAAACACGTCTTTTCAGCTTATTCCATAGATGCTCGAACGGATACATCTCTGGAGACAGGGATGGCCAGGGTAGGGTACGAATGTTGTTGGCAGTCAGAAACTGTGTGGTGAACCGTGCAGAATGGGGTCTGGTGTTGTCCTGTTGAAACACAGTCATTTGCCCAGCCATGAATGGAAGGACATGGGGTCGAAGTCTTTCACTGACGTATCATTGCGCATTCAAGCCTCCTTTAGTCTGCACCAATGGACTCCTTCCATTGAAATTGATCATTACCCATACCATTACACCCCCACCACCGTGTGGCGGAGCTTCATCATCGCAAGTTTAGGCAAAAAGTTCATTTGGCCTACGGTAGATCCTTATCCTCATATCATGGTGGTGCAACAAAATGAAAGATTCGTCACTAAACCAGACACATCTCAATTGATTGCCAGTTGTCCAGGGCCGATGCTGGTTGGCCCAAACAAGTTGATTTTGGCGATGGCGTCTCGTTAAGACAGGACCTCGGTGAGGTCGTCGTGCCACCACTCCAGCTTCATGCAGTCTATTCCAGACAGTTTGATCAGACACACGACGTCCTGCAAGAAATGACTGGCCACATGAGGAAGCTTTTGTAAACCTGTTTGTTGATGAACCAGAATAAAGCGATTATCAGCTGCTATTGTCCTCCTAGGTCGTCCACTGCGGTGTCGGTCTTCTGCTGAGCCAGTGGCTTGGAAACGGTGCCAAAGTCGACTGATGGTACTCTGATGCACGTTTAAATGCCTGTAACCTGATTTTTGCTTTCGCCTGCTTGCAGGCGACCAATAGCAAAGTTTCGTAAATCATGATAAAGCACACAACACTGAAATTTATTTACTTCTACTATTAATTCTAATATTTAGTTCAAATTCGAGCAATTACAAATGTCAACAAAACTTAATGATGAGTGTTGTACATGAGCGTGGTGTGAACTGATAGAAACAATCAGCAATGAAAATACACTGAAGATGTCCGGGAGATTATCATCGCCATGGGACACACACACACTCAGACAACATTGAAAAACATTCTAACTTCACGTATATCGAAAACTGCAACCTAACATTTCAATCTAGAATCTCAACGATTGTCCAAAAAGGGGACAATCAGCTTACATATACTACATGACAAAGTTCATAACAGTCTTTGAACTGAAAAGGACAAATCAACAACGACAACATTTGCCCTAAAAATGACAAATTGATCACAACTACGAGATGCTAAACCCTACAATAATTTTCTTCTGAAAAGAACAACCATGCAAAAAACTTACATTATGAAACAAGGAATACCTAGAATAAACCAAAGCATCCTCTCACTTCAACATCTAGAACCAAACTAACTCTTCATGCATCCTGCAAATTCAGACCCCTTGACTGAGCTCTGCCATCGGAACCCGGAGATAACTTCCTCCCTCCCCCACCCTTTACTCGTACTCGCTTAAAGAGGTGAGTTGTGGTCACAAGGTGGTGCGCAATATTGAACAACTTTTTTACCACAACAACTAGGTGTCAAACCCGCATTCTACAACATTATGTATACAAGGGAAGACTACTCTGTACATAAAACCTATCCTTTTTATACAGGGGCGGCGACCCTGTACATACAACCTAGTCATTTTTTTAAATATAGAGACAGCAAGTCTGTGCATAAAAACTAGTTATTTTTATATAATAGTAGCAAGTCTGTACATAAAAACTAGCCCTTTTATATAAAGGTTGCAACTCTGTGACACCAGAAAGGAATTTAGAATTGCAAAAGCAGCATCGATCTTCAAGAATCTTGAAAACATACGACATTCAAAAGTTATAAGCACAAAAACCAAGTTAGGACTACTCAATTCAAATGTAATATCCACCCTCATTTATGAATGCGAAAGCTGGAAAACAAATAGAAGACAGGAAATTATACTCTTTTGAAAATATATGCCTAAGGAAAATACTCGGCATCAAGTGGAGCGAATTCAAGAATAATGCAGAGATAAGACAGATGACTGAACAACAACCAGTCTCATCGGTGATCAGGAAAGGGAAATGGGCATATGTTGATCACGTGATGAAAAAAAAACAGTCAGAGAATCCCACAACAAGCTATCAAGTGGAACAAAGCAGGCCAAAGAAAAAGAGGCAGACCGCGTGAAACTCTGAGGAGGACATTGTTAAGAGAGGCCAAATTAATAGGCATAAAATCTCTTGATGAGGTTGAAAAGCTCGCTGAAGACAGGAAAAATTGGCGAACTACCTTGCGAGCCCTATGTGAAGTTTAAAGGCGCGGGAAGGATATAAGATATAAAGTCTGTACATAAAAACTAGTCATTTTTTAAAATAAAGGGTCAGGCCAACAAGAGACTGATTTCTGGTTACAGTGGTCACGTGTACCTTTTGTCTGTACCTGAGAAACATTGACGCGGTGGAGAAAGAAGAAAATGATTCTTTGCGCTAGATCTCATGTCCCAGTTAAATCAAATAAACCTGACGACGAATTGTAGACACAAATAGAGATATCAGCATTTTCTGCTTCGAAGAGTGTTAAAGGTTGTTATTGATTATTATTTTATCTTACTGATCCTCTGAAGTAAGGTAAGTTTCAGCTAAAATAATTCTATATAATATTATCCGAGACCAGAACATTATTTCAAGGTTTTATCCACGGCAAAATACTTTTGAAAATGCTACTCAGTGTCAAGAAACCAACACGCGAATGTGAGAAAAGGCCATCAAATTGACAAATTCTAGAACAGAGAAAGGCATGGATCAATAAAAGATTAAAAGTGAAGTCAAAAAGTTCGATTTATAAGAATTGTTTGTGTACAGTACAAATTTCATATATGGATATGAAACGTTGAAACTATTCGAATACTTTGCAGATCCTACACTCTCAGATTTCACAAAATAGTGAACATCAAGTAACAACAACGCCTAGACTTGTCTGAGTTCATGCAGAGTGTCCATCCATGACGGCAACAAACAACATCAGAAAAGAAGATTACTTTATCTAAACGCCAGCTTGCAATTTTAATTTCGAATTAATCTTCGATTGTCAGCCACAAGCTCTCATATGTATGAAACTTTTAAATCGGCTATCGAACATCACATTTCTCTCTCTCTCTCTCTCTCTCTCTCTCTCTCTCTCTCTCTCTCTGCAGAATGCAACAAAAACTTCACTACAACTTTATGCTGGGACTAAGGCAATAGAACATGTTCATGAACATAAAACTCTAGTGTCGAGGAGGACGAATCCGCGCCACTAGTGAGTTTCACACACTGGGTTAATCCGGTTTAATCTCTAATTCTTTACAATACTCAATACTTCTTTACAATACTCAAGACCTCTTTACAATACTCAAGACTTCTTTACAATACTCAATCATCATCATCATCATCAGGTGCCGTGCCGACTGGCGTTGGCTATTATGGTTTTCCAGAGTACCCGATCCTTCATGCAGGCCATCAGTTCAGTTGGTGATCTCCTCTCACACCATCCTGTCAGACTGTCCAGTATCATTTCTCTTGGTCTACCTCTTGATCTTCTTCCTTCTATTTTTCCTGTTGTTATTATATTTTCAATGCCCCCTCTTCTCATTGCATGTCCTATGAAAGTACATTGTCTTTCTCTTGTCTTTCTGATTGTCTCTCTCTTATCTTTCTGACAAGGTTTTTTTTCTCTCCAGCTCTTCTCCTACATTCTTCATTAGTTATTTTTGCTGTCCAGGGAATTCGCAACATTCTTCTAATAAACCACATTTCTGCTGCTTCCAATGATTTTTGTGCAGACTTGCCTATTGTCCATGATTCACTTACATATAACAAGATAGGTTCAATATAGCATTTTAGGACTCGTTTTCTAACATTCATTGATAAAGATTTGTTACAATACTCAATACTTCTTTCGCCGGTTTTGGCAGGTTCTCCTAACAGGTCAGGAAGTAAAATCAGTGAGACACCAACCTAGTAAATTTATGGCTGTCGTATATCAATCAAATAACTATGAAATGTGACATGTTCAAATGTATGTAGATTCAGTATTAGTGTTATGTTTTAAATTATGATTAGAATGTTCAATTGCGGTACATCGGAGCTCTACTGCCATGCTGCATTTATTTATAAATGAACATAGGGAATGCGATATCGTGAAAATATTCCACGTAAGACCTTGGAAAAGATCTGGTGAAAACAACATATAAAGAAATAGACAAGATAGTAACATGTTCAGCTAGAAAGGATAAAAGAGAATACATAGACAATATGGCGAAAGAGGCAGAGAAAGTAGTAAAAACAGGAGACAGCAAAACTTTATTTAGCATACAAAAGATGTTAACAGGTACTATTACATCTAAAGAAAGACCAATCCTTAGCAAAACTGGAACACTATTAACATCATGTAAAGACCAAAAGCAAAGATGGGCTGAACACTTCCAAGAAATACTTAATCGACCACACCCAAAATAATTCTTAAACCTTGAAACTGACTTACCAGTCCCACAACTAAATGTCAACCTAGATGAAATTACATTGTATGAAATTGAAACAGCAGTGAATTTAACTGCTAACAACAAAGCTGCAGGTGCAGATGAAATAACAGCCGAAATGTTAAAAGCTATCAATAGTGACAACATGAGACAACTACAGAGAATGTTTAACAAGATTTGGAAAGAAGAAAAAGTCCCTTCTAAATGAAAAAAAAGGAATCATTGCTAAAATACCAAAAAAAGGCAACCTTAGTGACTGTAACAATTGGAGAGGAGTAACCTTAATTAATATCAGTTGTGCCAAAAGTATTTTACAAGGTCATTTTGAATAGACTTAAAGATGTAGTGGATACAGCAATGAGAGACGAACGATCAGAATTTCGAAAAGGGAAATTCTCTCTCGACCAGATCTTTACTCTCGGAATAATACTTGAAGAACATATTGAAAAGCAGAAACCACTAATACTGAATTTCATAGACTTTAAAAAGGCATTTGATAGCATACACAGAGATTCATTGTGGAGTATTTTAAGTCTATATCGAATACCATCTAAAATTGTCAATATCATTAAGGACTTCTACAATGGATATGTTTGTGCAGTCAAAACAGAAGAAGGGATTAGTGAATGATTCCAGATTGAAACGGGTGTGAAACAAGGATGTATACTGTCTCCTTTGCTTGTTGCAATTACAATAGACTTTATAATGAAAAAATGCTGCACAGGTAACACAGGTATTGCCTGGATACATGGAACTCAACTAGAAGATCTTGATTTTGCTGATGATATAACTCTTAACAGTAACAATATGAATTCCATGCGAGAAAAAAACAGACAGCCTGTCTTCACTGGCTAGCAAAATAGGACCTGAATTTAACAAGGACAAAACAAAAATAATGAAAATTCCCATTAATCAAAATGGAAAATTTCACATAGAAGCGACAGATAGCGACAATCCCATTTCTGGACAAAACTACAAATAGTACAAAAATATTCCTAGATAAAACTACAAATAATACAAAATATTACCAATCCTGGACAAAACTACGCATTTCACTTAGTAAATCTTCATTATGAAAACACGATTGTTTGTTGCTATACTGAGTAATGATTATTGTAGAAGATAATGTTCATTAATCAATAAAATATTATTGTGTTGTTGTAATAAAATTATATTTAAGCTTACTATTAAGGTATAATATTTCTGGAGTAAACATGCACTTTCATTTTTCTCAATCGTTAGAATTTCCAGAAATAGGTGTAACAGCAGGTAATAAAAATGTGTATACTTTTTCCTTCTTCTATTTCAAGTTATAACATTCAGTCTCATTTAATATATTTTAAACGTTATTTATTTCACTATTATTTTACTCTACTTCAACTCCATTTAAAGTATAATGTTATATATTTATGCCACAATTAATGATTGTAAAATTCACATAGCGAACTGACAGACTGTCACTACTCTTTGAATTCCGGTTTTCTTGTGTACAAAATTGGTTCTTGAGGATATGTTTATTTTATTTGGGTCGCGATATATCAACGTTAATAAAAAAAACAATTCGAAATGTTTGTTGACATTCAATAAAGATCAATGCGCTGTTGTATTTTGTTTGCTGTTATGTCATCTAATCTGTAAGAGCGAACATGAAGCAATATCTTGTTTGCTGTTATGTCATCTAATCTGTAAGAGCGAACATGAAGCAATATCTTGTTTGCTGTTATGTTATCTAATCTGTAAGAGCGAACATGAAGCAATCTTTTATTTGCTGTTATGTTATCTAATCTGTAAGAGCGAACGTGAAGTAATTTTTTGTTTGCTGTTATGTTATCTAATCTGTAAGAGCGAATTTAAAGCAATCTTTTGTTTGCTATTATGTTATCTAATATGTAAGAACGAAAGTGAAGCAATCTTTTATTTGCTGTTATTTTATCTAATCTGTAAGAACGAACGTCTTTTTCGGTAGGCATAGCCATCACAGGAGATAATTTCCAGAAAAACACAGAATTGCTATAGTTATCGTCGTTTAATCTAGACATCACCGTCTATACCCGTTATGCAGAGTGAATTTATGATAACAATCTGTTTCAAAGGGAATTGTAGAGAGGCAGGGTAAGATCTTGAGAAGCTCTGATTCGCTCACCTTAATGTGAATTAGTACATGTCACTTCAATATACAGTCATCATTATAGATTCTCAATAACTCTTGCTAATCTTCAACTAAGCTCTTTGTTCTGTATATTTTTTTTGTGTCTTCTCTTCATAGGAACAAGCCTTCACTTCTGTCACTCATTTCATTTATCGTATTACGTTAGCTCTACCTTTTCAATGTCATCAATTAAAAGTTGATATTGTTCAAGCTTTTTTGAATCACAATCAGGTATGTGTGTGCGTACGTGCGTGTATGTTTTTGTTTGTTTGTTTTTGTCTGTTTGTTTGTTCGTTTTACAGTATTTACTCGCACAGCGGAACGAGTATAATGGGCATATTTACTCATGGACTTGAAATCATAATATACGGGTAAGTTGTAAAACTAGACAGATTAAACAATATCAGCACCATAATTACGCTACGATAGCAACAGAACCTAAGCAACTTAATTACGTTATCACTTCAGTCGTAGTATCACTGAAAGGGGACTAATTGATTGCACCAATGTAACTTATTATTTTTGCTTTATATTGTTAACCCATTGTAACTTATTATTTTTACGTTATATTGATTACGCCATTGCAACTCATTATTTTTACTTTATATTGATTACACCAATGTAACTTATTATTTTTGGGGTGAAGACGCCCGATAAGGTAATCAGCGACCCATAGCTGATATGCCAGCGTCAGGGATAGCGACCCATGGCTGACCAAGACCATGTCCCACCTCTCCGCGGTACCCACAGTAACAGACCTAGCCTGGCTAACGCGGCAGGGATCGCCATAGTCCCTATGGTGGTGGAGTCTGCTAAAGAAGTATTGCAAGCCCGCTGCTTTTTAGATGTAGCCCGGGACTGAAAAAGTACCCGCCATAACCCGTTCCCACGCGTATACGATACTGTGCCTCGACATCTCTACAGCATCGGCTGCAAAGAACAACAGCTCGCAGTTACAGAGAGTTCGTACAAGTACAACTTGTTATTTTTACTTTATATTGATTGCACCAATGTAAATTATTATTTTTACTTTATATTGATTACACCATTGAAAGGTATTATTTTTATTTTATATTGATTGCATCACTGTGACTTATTATTTTTACTTTATATTGATTACGTCATTGTTAGCTTATTATTTCTAATTTATATTGATTACACGATTATAACTATATTATTTGTACTTTATACTGATTGCACCAATGTTGTCAGCCGCGCAGAGCTGCGCAGCGCGAGCTGCTGTTGCGCGGGCCGACCGTTCTTTTGGCGAAAAAGCGCTCTCGAGTTTCCGTGCGTGGGGAGAGAGATTTTCGCTCCCTTCCCGGACGGCGAGAGTTAAGGTGGTTCGATGCAGAAGCGAGTGGTTTGTCCGTCGAGCGAAGCCTATAAATGGCTAACCAGCTAGGTTCGTGCGGACGCATCGGTGGTGTACTACGGGGTTGTGGACCGACGGTCTCGAAATTGGCCCATCTCTCGCAAAGAATATCGCGTCTGCAGTATGTAATGTTCGTTGGTTCTCAGAGCCGCGATTTCTTCTCGTTCGTTAGAGCATAGAGAGCCGGCCGCCGCCACCGCCACCACCACCGCCACCAGTGGTTAAAGGAAATGAAACACCGCCGGGGTCGAAAGGGATCCGCTCTGAGCAGAGCGCTGTCTCCCTTGCCCCGCATCGGTCTGTCGGCAAATATACGACTAAGAGTCGGTGAAGATAAGTATCTGGTTGATCCTGGCAATAGTCATATGCTTGTCTCAAAAATTAAGCCATGCATGTCTAAGTTCACACTGTCTTACGGTGAAACCGCGAATGGCTCATTAAATCAGCCGAAATTTCTGAGATGGCACGATTCTACTTGGGTAACTGGCAATTCTAGAACTAACATGCTGACCACGCACCGACCCTCGCAGGAAAGAGAGCTTTTATAATTTCAAGCGCTGCTGGCGAGATTCTTCAGCTGCCGCTCGTGGGGTGAAACCCCTCCCGGCCAATGAAAAAAAATCTGATTAGGATTGTCGCACGGTGCCGCCATGGAAAAAGTGATGGAAAGGATTAAGTGAAGTTTAATCGGTATGGCCAGTAGTTTCGCGGTCAAGGCTACTCATATCACGCCACCTCTGCTCTAGATGCCGGCCATGTCCTAATTACACCCATACTGTGGCAATATGCCTAAACCGGCTTAACCCAGGGGTGAAACTTGATGGCTACTCATATCACAGTGCCTTCGCTCTAGAGGCCGGTCACGTCCTATATACACCCATACTGGGATAATACGCCTAAACCAGATTAACCCAGTGTGTGAAACTCACTAGTGGCGCGGATTCGTCCTCCTCGACAAAAGCTCCGTCCTGGTCACCACCAGGAAGTGTAGCGGCCACGACCACAAAATGCTGAAGTCGGAGACACTGGATCAGTGCAATCTAGATAGCCAACCACCTCTGACCCGGTTGTGATATATTCATATCCAAACCGCGTCCAGGTTTTCCGGTGAGGAAAATTCTAGACTAAACTAGTGAAATGTAAACCACAGTATCACGCAATGCCGCTTCTGTGACCCACCGAGAATATAGACTCAATGCCCACGATGCTCTGAGCCTCCATCCTAAATGAGACTATCGCGAGAACCACAGGACTAAATTCAGTAGGATCACGGAGCGATCTTGATGTTAGAAGCGAACGAAAAAGACGAAGAAGACGAAGAAGAAGAAGATGATGATGAAGATTTCACCAATGTAACTTATTATTTTTTAAAATTTTATATTGATTGAACCAATGTAACTTATTATTTTTACTTTATGTTGATTACACCATTGTAACTTATTTTTTTACTTTATATTGATTAAACCATTATAACGTATTATTTTTACCTTTTATTAGCTTATCTTTCGTGAGAGAGAGAGAGAGAGAGAGAGAAATGCATCACTGGTCGGTAGTATTACCAGAGTACAGCAACACTGACAAGGCGGTCTATATGGTGACTGAAAGCACTCAAAAATTATTTTCCAAACATAATATCATGAAAGCACCCATTTTTAAGAGCCAACAAATCGAAAGCTTAACGAGCAGGGGTACAACAACTTTCACGAATGATCTGAACCTAACGAAATGCCAGGAAATGTGTGGATATCTATTGTCCACGTAGCGTGGAGGTCAGTCTGAAAACTAGATATAAACAATGTAGATTTTACATCAGGTGTGAGTAGTTTCAAAGTATTACAGTGAGGAGAACATTATGTTCACTTTTGGCTCAGTCGAGAATGCCGAAATATTTGGCGGCAAGAAGAGCAGAATCAGAAATCAAAGACCGAAACATTAAACATTCCAACCAAGATGACTCTATGATATATGCATATGGATCCGTCACGGGCAGACAGAGAAGCGAAAGTTGATTCGTGGTCTATCACAACGAATAAAAACTTGTCACCCATGACTAGTGTAGATTATCTGGTATTACCTCAAGTGAGATAGCCAGCAATGACCTATAAAAATGGTATTTGATTGGTCCGTCTCAGACCATACTTGCTAGGGCACGAGTTGTTAAATGTTATTTTAGAACTTTAGACCTTAATATGTAGACAGTTTGCAAATTGAGTTCAACTATATCGTCTAGTTATAAAGTATCACGAAAATGAAAACTAAAAAATCAATGATAATCTACGCACGCCCCCTGTCAGAACATCAGCATCGTTATCTTTTAGTCCAACTTGATATATTATGATTTGGGACAGCAGAGCAAAGTATTTACATGAATCACCTGTCTCACTTGCTGAATAGTGTCCTCGAGCGCTTGTCAAGAGAAAGAGAAACAAAACTCGATTTCCATACATATATATATATATATATATATATATATATATATATATGCAAATTAGTATGAACAAGACAGTGTTTCATGGGCAGAGTTCTAAACACCTATCAGTCTAAAACTGAACTGAAATTGTTTTGAAAATAATGGCCACAAAACCTTGACTCATATGTACAGCGACGTTTTCTATGTGGATCAAGGTTTCTTAATCAGCGTTCAGTGAAGACAGAGATAATAAAATAATTAAATATCGTTTGTAAGAAGAAAAATACACCTAAAGCATAATTCGCTACTCAGGCGAGTATTGATAATTATTTTGTCATTATTATTATTATTAATAATATTATTTATTGATTATATTAAACGAGATGGAAAGGTAACATAGAAGAGGATATACAAGAAATTGGAGTCACCAACTGGAGAGAGAGGATTACGAATAGAAAGCAATGGAAGCGAACTTTATCTGCATCAATGAGCCTTAATGGTTTAGCAAGCTGAAGAAGAAGAGGAAGAAGAAGAATTCCTTTTTACTTATTTCTCCGAGAGAGAGAGAGAGAGAGAGAGAGAGAGAGAGAGAGAGAGAGATGAAACCATAGTAATGTTTATACATGTGTTTTCTGAAACCATAACATTCCTTCGGTTGTATTTAGAGTTAACAACTATTAAAAATGCTGCAATGTTGGAAATGAATAATTCATTATGTAAACAGGAAATCCTGCTCACCATATTAGAAACTGCCTGTAAAATTTATGGTACAACATAAGATTAATACTGAAGATAAAGATTCTCAGTAACCAGTCTTATGTTCATAGCCCTGTCTTTATATGGATATGAAACGTGGATATGGCATGGAAAGGAAAAACTCACCATATACCATCTTCGAAATTTTATCACATTAATGAACATCAAGTGTCAAGGCAAAAAAATAACCATCACAGAGATAGTGCAGATTTTAACGCATCCATTCAGTGAAAGAAAATAACACATCTTTGTCTACACACCAGGACGGAATTTCAGTTTTTTTATCTAACACTTCAATAGTCAAGTAATTTTGTGACCTAACACTTCGATGGTCAAGCACAAAATTATAAAATTTAAAATTTAATTTGCCATTGAATCTCTAACCATGAATAATAGATTTCAATAATCTCTAAACCTCCCTCTCTTTCGTCCAAGATTTGCCACGTGACACTTAAACAAAGAAAACAAGGGGGTACTGAGATTTAGCAGAACTATAACAGTCACAGCTGGATAAATATGGTTGGCACTATAAGGCAGATTCCCAAGTGGGGCATGTACACTGTTCGTATTAAACATTAGAGGGTTAATCAAATACGCAATAGTTGTAATGACAATGAGATAGTGTTTGTCCCATGTCAGTCGCTAAATATTGCTTCAAGATGTAAGATTATCATACTGGGTGAACTAAACACAAACACAAGATCTTAGTACGATAATAAAGATAATAATACCACTACTCAGCTCCGGGCGACACATTTATTCAACAGGCAAAGTAGGCTGGTTCTCAACAAGAACAATTGTTTAATACGCGCAACTAGATGATGGTGACAAAACGTGATTATAAACGATACATTTCGAGTAACGTATCATAGGAACCACACTGACATGTAGATAGCAGTTTCAGGCTGTTCATAACAATAAGTTCACTCGCCGCCATGCGAACAACTAATAACTTTCACATATACAACTTTCAAACTGACGTAATTTACAAGAACGACACTACATCTCAAGGGACAACGATAACACCGACCGCACGACTCATATTCCAACTGACTAACAAGCCAAAGTTTCTTGCACAAGACTCAGTCAGATTTTGACTTGGTCCACGTGCAAAACCTGCTTCACTCTCATCTCAGCATAATATCAAAATGAAATTATAATGAAAAACCCGGATGTGAAGTACAACAGTATAAGGGGGTTAACTTTCAAATTTTAAACAAGGTTGTCTACCTTGTCCAAGAAATTTTCTTCTACCGTTTCTCTTCTTCCTTACCAATCATTTTTTACGAGAAAGAAAATGCACACAAGTGTAACAGAGATGAGAGGAAGAGAAGAAAAACCTTAAGTACAAATATAAGAAATATGCAAGGTATGACATTTAAGTAATGAGACCGATTTTATTATGGCCAAGACAAAAATGACATCTATGAAGCAAAGCATGGAATCCAGAGAGGCAACATTCATCTATAATCTGGCAAGTTTTCATTGCCACCCGATAAGCAGACAACAAACAAGTCGCCGTTTTGTTGACCTAATTATAGGTGCATTATCACGTAATCAGTATGGAGCAAAAAGCTAACATTAAATTCTGTTTAAAACTCGGAAAAAGTGCCATTGGAATAGTTGAATTGATGCGACAAGTTTAGGGGGATAATTGTTTATCTCGTGCACAGATTTTCAGGTGGTAATCGGGATTCAAAAGTGATGTGGAAACGATTACAAATGCAACTAGACATGGACGCGCATTTTCTGTTCGTAATGAGGAACTCATTGCAAAAGTCAGAGAATGGATACAAGAAGATCGTTGTTTTACTGTGAGGATGACGGCAGATTAATTTGGTGTCAACGAGAGACCATTCGTAAAATTGTAGTGGAAGATTTGGACCAGAAAAAAGTTGCTTGCTGGTTTCTACCACATTCGGTGTCTGATGACCAAAAACATAGGCGTGTTGAGTACGCAAAAGACATCATCAAAACGAGTCTCAGAAATAAACATTTCTTAAATTTGATTGTTGCAGACTGTGAAACATGTACTTTCCTCTATGATTCCACAACTAAGCGTCAAAGTGCTCAGTGGAAGTCATCATCATCACCAAAGGGAAAAAAATCGTCTTCAAAAAAAATCGAAAGTGAAGACAATGTTGGTGTGCTTCTACGACAGCAAAGGAGTTATTCATAAAGAATTTGTTCCAGAGAGACAGACTGTCACTGCTGAAGTTTATTTAGGTATTTTGAAACCCCTATTGGAAAGAATTCTCCTAGTCCGACCCGAGTATTCAACACCTGATTGTTTTTTTCCTTCTTCATGATAATGCAACTGCTCACCGGGCGATAGTTGTACAGGAATATTTGGCCCAAAAACAAGTGTGTGTTCTCAACCAACCACCCTTTTCCCTGGACACGTCTCCCTGCGATTATTTTCTATTCCCAAATTAAAGTTACCATTGAAAGGACGCTTCTTTGACGATACTGATAGCATCCAAAAGGCCGTAACACCGTAACATCGAGTTTAAGGGCCATACCAACAGAAGAACTGGAGAGGTCGTTCCAGTGCCAGTGTTTGTTAGATCGTGCCACTCGCTGTATCAATGCACAAGGGGCTTACTTTGAATAAAACTGTTGTTTATTTTATTTTTATAGAATTAGTCTCATTACTTAATTGTCTAACAGTGTATGTCGACAATGAATGAAACATTACACAGTTGTTTTGGGTTTTGGGTTTTCTGACATATGCAGTGATAAATAGTCCTAGCACAACGTCTCCAACTGATCCATTTCTTTTCAAATTCCAGTGAAAGAGACAAAATATCTATTTTGTTTTCAAGACTCCTTTAAAATTCATCATAAGGTCATCGAATGTTTGTCTGTATTTTGAGCTCATTTTGTAGTAGAGGAAGATGTTGGTACTGGAGCTGACAAATTGCAATGAAAATCCGATGGCCCACACAGATTCAACAATGCTGATATAATGGCCGCTAATATTAAGTTCTCGCCCAACTATAAGTGACGTCATGGCTATGAAGACACCAGATGTGTAGTAGATAATAAGAATAGTCGCTATCAAAACATTCATTTTAACTGTTCTCTGATCGCGAGTAGATCTAATTTCATGTTGTTCGTGTCCTAATATTGCCTTTTTGCACCATTCTGAAGATCGTCTTAGTTGCACCAGAAAAAATGTTAAAAAGAACAACACCAAAGAAACTCGTCATGCAAAATATAGAGTGCATTACCATAAGACCATCGAAGTCTTTCCTTTTGTTGATGAAAATTATTCCAACGAGATTTCTGCTTTTCTCAGGAACAAATCTCCATCCAAGACAGGAGGTGGCGTAATCGGGAATGAGGGTAAGAGTGTTCATAATAAAGATTAGACACACTGCCACTACATCTCTCTTGTTTGTGAAGAATTGTTTCGCTTTGAGTGGCATTGCCATGGAGAGATATCTTCCAGCCGTTATATACACCGTGATATAGCTGGTGACCCTACAGAAACAAAAATGTGGCCAACAACCAGACAAGTACATTACATCCTGCAGGTTCCTAGGAATGCCAGAAGTCGCAAAGATAGGATTCAAACAAAATGATGACCACTCCAAGCTGAATAGGCAACACAAGTTGGAAGCAGCGAGCCCAAAGAAAGCAATGTTAGCGGTGTTACTGAAACCTTGTTTGTAAAATATCACAATATTAATATCATTGGCTGTAGTTCCAAATAAACCAACTATGCTGCATAGAAGCAAGAATTTAACAAACTGAAATATTGTCTTTTCTTCGGCGACTACAAACGTGACCATTTTACAAAATGCCTAACATTTTGACAAGTCAGTAGTAATTATAGCGTTGAAGGAAGGCTCTTTTGGTTGAAGTGTTACTGCTGTTAATCATGTTAAAGCAGACAGTACTGAAACTTATTTACTTCTGTTATCAAAATGCAAATATTAGAAATGGATCGCAATTTACAGATGCGACGCGGAAATGTGCTGTTCATGTAAGAAGAATCCAGCCGAATAGAAAAGTATCTAACTCCAAAGGCTTTCTTCAAGATATTATGGAATATTTTCGTGTCAGAATGTGGAAAAACTGACAATTCTACGTGTTCAGAGTACAATGATGATAATCCATCTAAAACATAATATAACATAAACAGCACAATTGTCAGTGACAGGTGTGTTTTTTTAAATAATGACTTCATACTTTTCATAACCTTTTTTAAAATCATTAAAAATTATGATTAGAATCTTGAATTGAAATACACATGTAACATCTGAGGTCTTGGAAAGGACTGGTATTCTGTGTTTTACTTGAAAGGGAACATCGGGAATGTGGTTTCATGAAGAATTCACGTGAACGCGAGAGTTTCACTGTGCCTGCATCTATAAATGTGGTTTTCTTGCACTGCTTAAATGGAACTAATAATAACATAAGCTTTATAGTCTGTGGAACATTTGTATTTGTTCGGAGATTTAAACAACTCATCATCAATGCTTGGTAAGAGTAAAGCAGTGTGTAAATTTATAACGTGAATTCATATTATTTTATCTCCTTGAATTTATATGGCTAGAATTATTAAAAATGATATTCGATTCAGAACCAGATTCTACCCATTGGAAGAGCAAGATATTCTAGTCATTAGAAGAGCAAGAGATTCTAGCCATTAGAATAGCAAGCGTTCCACAAGGTAAATGATATAAAGTTATGTTAGCATCTTTTTCTTTAATCGTGTAAAATAAACTTCCACTATTGTGCCGCTACGCGAGCACTCCTTATCATGAAAAGTCTATTACCTGCGAAAATGTTATGTTATTGTCATTATTTCACAGATATCACATTGAGAAACGTAACTATTGATGAACAAAGCGTTATTTTGTTCTGTGTAATTAAAGCAGAAAAATCAACACATAACGGCTCACGTCAAAGGAGCAACCCCCTGCCCTAATGGGAAACAACTCTCAGTCGTTGTTTGTGAAGTATATGTATTTACAAATGACATCGAGAATTTTTTACATTTTACACCAATGAAGCTTGTATCATTTTAATACTGGAAATGTAAATAGATTTGGCTGGAACATGGTTGGTTAATTCCTTAGACATATCTGTCCATCCTCACGGACTTTGGTGGTTCAGTTTTGTGGCACGTGCACTCTCAAATGTCGTAATCTGCAATACCTGCAATACAACAATTGTATAAACTTTAAGAAAAAAACTTTTACTTCTAAATATTGACCTGAGGCCAAATCTTCAAATTATCACTGAAATGTTTGTGGTGTTAACGCATCGTTTGGTTGCCTAACCTCCAAACTACGGGAGTGAACCACTAGATCATAAACACCATTGCTGTCTACACTTTCTTGACTCATTTACTGTATTCACGATAGACTGGTACAGAAATGTTAGTACTTAGTTTTTGACAGTTCTATTTATTCCCTTGTTTGGCACTGCTGATAAAAAAACTGCAAGATATTATCAAAATACATGTTGAAAGCGAGCGCATCGTCAAATACCCGATCAGACAGTGATCAACAAACTGCAAGGATACTATCAAATGTTGATGGCGAGTCACACCCCATCAAACAGTCTCAACACTAACACAACATAAAATCCAGATGTTTGTAAAAAACAGACTAAAGATCAGTAACACACCTGTACTTTTGCTTGTTGCTGATGTGCTCAAATCTGTAAAGTAACAGCATGAGCACTTTGTTACAGACTCATCTTTAAACACGGGCAAAATGACAGGCTGAGGAGATAAAACAGCGGCTTTCTGAAGTTTAGGAAGATCACACAAGAAACAACCTTTTCAGCAGAAGCTTTTGCTACTACGGGAGTCTGATTCTACCAGAAAGTAGAAGAGCTTTCTATCATTGAGTACTAATAATATAGAAACTCTGATTTATACCCGTTATTTAGACTTATTTAAGTAGCAGAATGTTTCAGTAGAAGCTGTAGAGACAGATGATACGATGCTGGCCAACTGTGATCCTGTCACTTTGATAAGCACACCAGCTGTAAAGCACTAGACTAAATTAACACACGTGATTTCAATGTACAACAATCGATATACTGTCTTCATTATCTCTTTCAATAATACCTATCGAAGCCTTGTTCTATACTGTTTTTGTCCTGTCGCTTCCCATGAGCTAGCCTTTGCTTTTTGACACTTTTGCGAAAATCAAGCGTCAAAACTAAACATTTTAAATGCAATTTCTGTTTCAGAATTGTTCCCAGTATTAGGAACTGCATATCTGATATTATGTTAGTATTACCTTTTTCTAATGCCATCAAGTAAATTTGTTTGACTTTATTTAAGAAACTGTGAAGGATACCCTGCACTGCTAGGATAAACAGGGTGCAACGAAGAACTAACTCAAAAACCATAGAACACTGAGTCTCTATTACAAATGGCAGTACAGTTGGCTATGTGATATCATAGTTAACACAAAGACTAGTACCACAGAATAATAGATAAATACTCACGTGAATGAATAAACTCAGATAAACTTTCAAAAAGATAGGGCTGGCGCTGAGATTAGTGGACTTACCTGTCAGTTAGAAGGTCCCTGTGTAAGGGAAGAGATAAGAACATAGCAAACCCAGGTTGATTGGCAACCCTAGCGTAAGAAATAATGTGTCAGAGACAGGCTAGTACCGGAAGTGGGAATTCTAGGTTAGGTCCGTCTCTGCCTCGGTATATAAAGAAAACATTAGAGAATTTTAATGGGTTGTGATTTGTAAGTTGAGCACGTAGAAAGCAGGCGGATCGGGGGAGTTATGTTATTGTTCAAGCGCGAATGAGAATGCTTATTCGTCGAAGGAGAACCTGTGATGTGGATGCATGCGAGCTGTGCAGTTGACTCCTCCGGTCCAATCCCGATCCACTTAAGTAATGAGTGTGTTATGAATGGTAATGAATAATCATAACTCAGCTAAGGTATAATTGTTCTATATAGGATTGTCATTTTTTTATTGGTAATGTGGAAGTGATACTTTATATGTGCACTTGATTTTATGCATATGCATGTTAATACATTCTTGCCAATTAGCTGCGTTGCACAATCTGAATCTCAATCATTTTAAGGAAATTGATTTAATGATTCTGTGGGTAACAATATAAGCTGATGAATAACAATAAAAATTGATGATCCTTCGTTTGATTTGTTAACTATATAAATCGATGAATAGCAATAACATAATTGATGATCCTTTGAAGAAGAACTATGTGTATCATCATTCATTTTTTCTGTGGCGTATGAATGTGTAATCTGTGCAATCTTCAATCCTCATGTACCTAATAAAATAAGATACTAACAATAAAAATACAGTATAACAATATATAAATTACAGACAATTATTAACCCCATTAAAACATTAAAATCATGTAATTTCTACATCTGGTTCAGCTTCGCACTCGGGTGTAATTTTTGTACCGACCAGCACCGGGGTCAATCCAGATTTTTAAAAAAATGGCTACCTTCTGGTTTGTTAGGAAAAACAAAGCCAGCCAGAACATTTGCTAGCATCCCTACCTCAAGCATTGTAGTGGCTTAGAAATGTGAAGGCACTAACACTTCACATCCCTACGGCATTCAAATGCTACGGGTCACAGAATCTTTCAAGGTTTTTAAGTCTATGAATAAGGTCTTTTCTAAGTCTAGACGCCGATAATCAATGACCTCATGAAATATTGAAGGGACTTTCAGGTACGGATATAAATAGATTGCGTAATTGTTATGATTACTGCAAAAGAAAACATTATTCAAAGCATAAATAAAGTCAGTTCTAGTTTTAAAAAAAATTGGATTAGTCCAGTCTTCTCGACGTTTAATAGAAAAGTCCAAATGTTACAGAAACTCATGTTGACGGGAAGCAAAAATGGGAGAGGGAGGAGAACAAGGAGAGAGAGAGAGAGAGAACAAGGAGGAGAAAGAGAGAAACTAAGGAGGAGAGAGAGAGAATAAGGAGGAGAGAGAATAAGGTGGAGAGAGAGAAAGAGAATAAGGAGGAGAGAGAGAGGGAGAAAAAAACTGACAATTTAAGGGCGTGTGGGAATGTGAACAGAGAAAAGAAGACAGGATAAAACCTGGTGACAAGAAATGTTAAGGCAAGGCTATGAGAGTGAGACTATCAGTGTGTAAATGATTGTCTATCTCTAGGTTAGAGACAAGTAAAGTTTGTGCTATTAAAACAGTTCATCAGTATCATAACATTGAAGAGTTGGTATGCGTGCTGGCTGATCAGAAGTCGAATGCTGTTTCAGACCCGCCTCTGTAAACAGAAAAGATGTACAGGTACCCTAAATCACAGAATCAGATAATGATTATATAGTGTACTCACAAAATTGAACGAATATGCCTGCATATGTACTCATATACTTTAAGTGAATATATATGAACAAATCTTGAAACTAGGCGGATTAAACAACAGAGGTGACATAGTAAAGCAACGATAGTAGAGAAAATGCTGTCTGATTTTGTAATAGAATAAGATTTTTGTGGATTTATTGTTTCCCTTGTTAGGAGGTTTGATTCTTTTAAATATGTTTTTAAATTTCAGATTTAAGTTATCGAGCTGATCTTCTCTGGACCAGTAAGCTAGTAGAAGCTTCTAGTTATCACCTCTTGCACGAGCCGTGAGTGTGAACTCTGCCAAGGGAGAAATTGTAAATGAAACTTTTGAGGTTCTGGTTTTGCATGAAAGTGTGGGACCCTGGCTCCTAAAAAGAGTTTTGATGTCTATGTTAATCATTATTTACCAGAAAAGTCAAAGAGAGGCATGTCAGTATATCCTGTTTTTGTGTTTGTGTCTGGAATTAATGGCTAAATTGTTTTGTTGCCAGTATAAGCGTGCTCTCTTGGGTTCAACCATTAATCTGAGATATTTAACACCATCATCACCCATCCCATCAGTGCTCTTTACTCTTTCTGAACCCCTTCCCCATATCGTTCTCTCGCTACTACTGCCGGGGTCACCTGTGCGGCTTTTGTTTAGGAAATAGGCATCCGATTGGTCCAAGTTGTTTATCATCGGGTACCTCGTGCCATCTTTCAGCGAGTCACTTGCTCGGACTTTGTACCTATCTACTTCTGTTTGGGTGTATTCTGTGCCCGTTTTACTTACAAGGAGACCAAGAAGATAAGTGTTTCATCTGTTTTCCGCGTTTCTGTGTGTTGTGTTTATCTCGTATGTGATCCTTGAAAAAAGGCTTTTGCCGAAATATTGTATTGTGTATGTTCTTCATTTATTTCTGCTCATCTTTACTTTCTGCCATTCTTGTTTCTACCCACTTTCCTCACTTCTTCTATCCTTTTGTAAAACTGAATCATACACCTCTGTCTACAATCAGCATCCTGCACTTGTTCAGGTCCGCCGTTATAAGGGTCCATAATTAAAAGTTTATTGCATCGTACGAGGATATGTGTTCAAACCCCTGCAACTAGTACCACTGTAGACTTGTTGAACCCGGGTTGCCTGTCATGTGTCAAAGCTGTGGCATGTTTGTATGTTAGCAGTACCATCATCTCATGTTTTCATACCGACTCCTCTTAGCACCTTACTACAAGCTGTGAAGGACTAACCGTCGTCAATTTGCCAGCCAGCGCGCCACATATGACATGTTAGTGTCATCTGTAGCCGACCAAGACCCTGCCCCAGCTCTCTGTACGAACCCCCAGTAACAGACCAACCTGGCTAACGGTGCAGGGATTGTTATAGCCTCCATAGTAGTGGAGGCTGCTGAGGAAATATTGCACACCCCTTCATTAACTCCAATGAGATCCTGAATATGCATCATCTGCAACAACAAAAAAAACCAGCTGGCAGTTTCAGGAAGAATAAGAAGAAGAAGAAGAAGAAAAGAAGAAGAAGACGAAGAAGAAAAAGAAGAAGAAGCAACAATGGCAACAAAACCCAAGCTATCTATTTTAATTACAGCACCAGTGTACTTGTAATAGTACTTGTGATAGGAAAACATGATATGGGCAAAGGGGGACAATTGCTATAAATTAAGTAAACCACTAGTGTCTCCCCTTATTGGTAACCTTCTCACCTCTTGACCCTGGGTTTTTTTTTTTAAGTTCAGGGTTGAAAGTTGGGGTTATAGTGGAAAGTGTACAATCGCACGGGATCTATGACTTAATGTTAGCTGAAAGTCATAAAACAATTCATTTCTCACGGGCTATTGGATTTCACGAGTTAGAAAATTCACGAAAGAAAAATCCTTTAGAAAATGTTACTCGTATAAAACTAAATTTTGAGCAGAGTAGTGGCAGATCATATTAAGACGCAGAACAGTTAGAATGCAGACTGGTAGTTTTTTGTGTCTCGAAGGTGTTTTGACTCGGCTTTTGTAGATGTAGAATGTTAATTGCCAGTTTTTGTTGTGTTTAGGACAGCTGGTTAGACAGCCATTATGTTACTCTATGTCCTTTGTTTTTGGACACCATGCTAGTGTTTAGATTTTCAGTTGAGGAGGCTCAGTGATATGTTATGAGTTCGGTTGATTTTGATTTTCATACAGCTGTAAATATGGATCATTAGGTAGTGATTGCTTCTTTTCATTGTCTTAGGCTCTATCCTCATATGGCAAACAAGTTCTTGCCGCAGAGTTTAGTATTTTTTCTGTCTTTGTCAACCCTGCCACGCGGCCAGGACTTTTTTTCATCTTCATGATTCATCTCCCATTCTATCATTAAATAAAATTATGTCTTTTATGTATTGAAACTACACTATATGTTATCACTTCACACTGTGAATACGCTGTCCAGTTGTGCTGTTGCTGTCTAGTGGAAGAGCTGTGCACCAGGGACGCCGTGTGTTCTAAGAGTATATCACAGAAACAAAAGTTTGGAAACATTCACAGATCAAATCTATTAAAACTTGATCCAGAGGGTTGTTCTATCAGCAAGTTATCCCACTAGACATCTTGTAGTAGCAACAGAAGCACACGCTAAGTCTTAATCTTATTCTTGCTCTGCTGGTGCGAGTCCTCAGGGAGGCACGCACACTCATTCATCAAATATTATTCTGTTTTAGCTGGTGCCGTAAAAGGCATAGTACCTCGTACTCACGGCAACACGGCACGGGGACTAATTCCCTTCATCATTACAACTTGCTTTATATCACTTTATCTTTCGTCTGTGGATTGGGTCTGAATGTATCATTTTTATTAGTCGACAGTGTTAGAACGTCAGGGCCATTTTGACAAAGCGGTCAATAGGATGACCAAAATCACTAAACAGAAAAGAAAATGCAAGCACAATATCACGAAATCATCTATTTTAAGCTAAAGAAATTAAAGGTGGAATGAACATGCGTAAAGAAATGTACGTAAATGGTGTGAGTGTGATTAAAAACCATAAAATATACAACAGTCTCTAGGAAATAGTGTGCAATAACTCGCTATGCAAACATAGCACATTTCGTGTGTCAGCGTTGTGTAGTTTCTAAGTAGCACAGTGTGACATAGAATATGTGGCGTGTGTTGCGCATAAAAGCATTACTATCTATCGAACAATCCTGACCTTTCCAGTAAATTTGAAAAAAATACGCTTAGAAACCATTAAAAGATTTCCATTCCAAAATTATTTAGAATGGTATAGAGTTGCCAATTTTGTTTTATGGGTGTAAAACATGGTCTATGAATAAGACAGTACAGTGAGAAATGGAGGACATGGAGATGTGGTTTATAAGAAGGATGTTGAAGGTAAAATGGACAGCCAAGAAAACCAGTGAAGAAGTCTTAAGAGAGGCTGGAGTTAAAATTCAAATTATAACAAAGATCAGAGGCAGACAAGCGTGATTTATAGGACATTTCCTGAGAAGAGGAAAATTGAAACAGACTGTGGCAACTGGAAAAATTGAAGGAAGAAAAGACAGAGGAAGACAGAGTGAGAAGTTACTGGATGGGCTGTCAGTGTGGCTAGGAAGAAAGTCACCGGCGGATCTCATAATCAAGTCTAAAGACAGGGAATTATGGAGAGAAATGATGGCCTACTCAACGCTTCGTGGCACTTGAATAGAGTTGCAAACCATGGTTTTCACTTTGTTTCATCTTACAAGTATTTACTTTAGAATATTCTAGATGCACTAAATAATCGATTCATTGCAAATTAATAGACACTGTAAAGCTACGAAGGAATATTACGATGCCATAAAAACTGGAGGTTTTACTAAAGATAAGATATGCTGATGACACAGTATTACTGTCCACAACACAAAAAGGAATGGAAAAACTAATTATATCAGTCTGTAAGAATAGTCGAGAGCACAAATTATATCTTAATGCGAAGAAAACTAAACTGATGGCAATTGGTAAAACAAATAAGGCAGATGAAATATATATTAAATGAGGAAAAATTGGAAAAAGTGCAGTTTTGAATATCTTGGATCATTAATAACTAATAATGGAGATACAATGAGGGAAATTAAAAGGAGGACATCTATCACTTTTCAAAAAGTAAAACAACTATATAAACTGTGGAGAGGAACAGACAGAACCATAAAAATAAAATTTTTAAAGGCGTGCATTTTTCCTATCGCAACATATGCCTGTGAACTGGACACTTAACAAACACAGCTGAGAAACACTTTGAATGTAAATGCTGCAGAAGAGTTCTTCAAATATCATGGACATAAAAAAATCAATATATCCATACTACAAGAATTAATAGTGAAGAAGGCTGGCTAGTAAAGAGGATTAAGGAGAGAAAACCTAAATATTTTGGACACATTAAACGTCATGAGAATTTAGAGAAGACCGTCTTGAAAGGGTACATAATAAGAAAAAGAAAGAGAGGAAGACCAAGGTGTGGATGTCTGCAAGACATCGTTGATGATCCTCAAATGGATGCAACAGCAGCAGGGTATCTTGCTTACAACCGAAAGGCCTACAGGACCAAGTTAGTGAGGCAAATGACCGAAAGCTACGAGGAACTCATGAAAGAAATTGCCTAGCACAAACACAGTGTGTTACTGGAGCCCTGCTTGCAGAAAATACTAATGTCTTTAACATTGGATGTTATTTCAAAGATGTCTACAATATTTCAGATGAACACAAAGTTCATTCTTTTTCAAAACATTCCCTTCCCTGGTTGCTGAGAACCGCCATAATCTTATTCTTGTCGAACGTATCATATAGAGCCGAGGTTACATATGTGTAATAATGTGGGGATGTAGAACGAGACTGTGCGGGTCCAACAGTTAAACATCCGGTGCTACACACAGACCATGCTTAGACCTCATACGGGATGTATGCTGGATCGTTGGCTCCGGCTGAAATCGCTGGTCAGTCCGAAGACTAAACAACGGTGTAGCTTGAAATTTTTTATTTTCCACAAGAAAGGGCTGCGGTCAGCCGTTGTGGGCAGTTGCGTATGTAAGGGAAAGTAAGATTTTGGGAACAGCAGTTGAAGGCTGAATGGCTATGTTAGGAATGTGTGCAAGTATTTTATTGAAACCATTGCTTCTTGACACAGAGAGGAGTGTATGTTCATGACATATGTTCAGTGTGTTGTTATCATATGTTTTTCGTTTATACACCTGCCATGTTTTTACATGATGATATATTTTTATATGTGTGTAATACTAAATAGGGAAACGAGTTTTCAGTCATACATGTTTCATGATAAAGCCTCATTTGAATGAAAAGATAGCTATTGATGTTGTGTTCCTGTATTTAGCCTAGTGTGTGAACTATTATTTTAATCATGTGATGTTTCCTAGTTTATATGGAGGTTGTTCCAGGAACGAGAAGCCCTGTTCCTCTCTGATAGATACGTTTAATTTGATTGTGTTTTCTGTCACAATTTTTCACCCTGGCCAAGAAAGAATTTCGCTGACCACATAATCTCTGTGATATGAAGGAAAATGGGTTAGATTCTTCAGTTATTAGTTATGTCCTGTATTACTAACCATTTTTCTCTTTTACTTCTTGACGTTGAATGAAGTTGTGGAAGTGAAGACCCGTATATGAGCGCAGTGAGACTATGAACCCACACACAGAGAGAAATGAATGTCAGTTCGGGTGTGTAAATATTTTTGTCAGTTCCTACTAATCCAGTTAAGGGAGGTGTTGATCTGGTGTAAGGAATTAATGAGAAGCTGACAGAAGTATGGCAGTGCTTGGTTTGATTACCAAGTTCATGACATATGACTGTGTGGAGGGGCAGTGCGATGAGCACGGTATATAATGAGTCAACCTGGCCAATGTGACCGTTATGGTGGTCATGAAATAAAAATTTAGGTGTACAAGAGGATGAGATCTGCAGTCAATTTTTAGTGTGCAAAATAGATCAGATTTCTCTCTCTCTCTTTTTTTTTCTTTCCTTTAGCGCTGTTCAGACCTGAACATAAATAGTATTTCTCGTTTGAAAAAACAGTCTACTTTACTTTATAACAAGCTAAGCCCTTGCTAGATTTTGATTTTAGGTTCAGGTGCTCTGATATTACAGAAAAAAGAGAATTATAATTCCGAGTAAATCTGTTTTTACAACTATACGAAAGCAACGATTAGTTTTCAGCTTCATTTGTTCTCGCTATATGAAAGGATTTGTTTTCATAGTAAGAGAGTGAAATCTGAAGAATTGACATCTTTGAAGCATTTCTCTAATAATGTAGTAAGACACGAATGATTAGCTTATAAGTATACACAATTAAGTCTATAATATACACGAAGCCATTGTAGTATTCCCTAATCATTTCAATGGCCCCAACCACAGGGGCTAATCTGATTTTCTGATAACAGCCATCAAACAATGTCACGGCCATGATAGAAGCCGTCTAGCGCTTGAAACCGCTACATTCAGGAATATGAGACTCTGGAACCATATGATTTGAACTTGCATTTCGGTTACACCTAACATTCACCTCTCCCACAAGCATGTTCCCTCTGCACCAAGTTCCACGCCCTTCTCACTTGCTGCACATATTTCAAAACCTCATCACGGCATCATATTACAACCCCTCTACCCCAACTGCAATCACCTTTTCCACCTTCTCCCAGCTAGATTACCATTATAGCACTCTCTCCCCTTTCTGCGGTTCCCCTTCCCCCCCCCCCCACCTATCACACATTACTAGTCTCCATTTAAATTCTCAACACTCAACCATGCGCATTTCTGGACACAGCCTCTTACAAACCATACCTAAGTGCTCCATTTACACTTATTTTATGTACAGTGTATTCTATTTTTTCTATTCATGTTTTTTACATAACATTTATGTGAATTTATATTTTATTTTCTTTGTCTATTTCTTCGTACTGTGTGTTTTTGTATAATTAAGGTTCATACCAAAACGTCACAACTGTATGCTTAATAAAGCTGTTCCTTCATTTTTCTTAGTTTATACATTCTCAAATATTAATACAACATTAATGTAAATAAAGAATAAACAGATATTGTCTTTACAATAGTATTTATAGGCATCATGCCTTCATATTTCATCACATTTTATTACAGTGCAGCTGGTGTTGACTTTATATATTTACAATTTACATATTTTTGCATCAATGTATGATATCATATATCACACACACACAAACTCACACACACACACACACATATATATATATATATATATATAATTAATGACTCTGGCAAGTATTTGGAAATACGACTATGCTGTATAAGCCAGCTCCGCATGAAAACAATGGTCAAGGCTGCGGTAGAAGAGAACATGTTCAAACATTTACGGAGTTTCAGTCGCGATAAGATGAATCTAAAATTATGTAAGCTCTTGAGAATAAACATGTGAGAGTTTTTGACATATCTGATGAATGTTACAAGGCCGGGAGGGGTAAGGATGTAGTCCAATGGACAAAGGCTGGTCCTATGATGTCTTGTTATTACATGAAAACTTGCTACTCAGAGCTAGTGTAAATTATCTGGTATTACCTCAAGTAAGGTGTTCAGGAATTACCATAATACAAGCATTTGAAAGTTAAAACTAAAGGTAATTGTTCTGAATGATCAGTCCTGTGTGCTTATGCATTTATGTGTATGGATATAAATCTTGGACATCGTTTCAAAGAATGAGAAGAAATAAATTAGCATTTACCATCTTCTCAACTGTCTCAAAATAATGAACAACAGGTATCAAGGCAAACACCAACCATTACTGGGATACCGCAGAGTATTAAGCATCCATTCGTAACGGAAACAATCAGCACACTAAAAGTGTAACAGAATGTTTATTCTGTTGCAGAATGGGTCATTTACACTCGATTATTATGGTCAAAAGTCTAGACGACAGCCCAGCTGTTAACTGAGCACGGTGTCTTGTCTTGTGTGTTCACTAAACTTCTTACGAAAACTAAGGTACATGACCTATTGCTCCTACAATTATCGGGGTATAAAACAGGCTCATATGCTCTCCGTTCTCCACAAGAAAAAAAATAACAAAGAATAACAAAGACTTGAAATATAAAGGATCTTTACCAGAGGCAACAAATTTTATTGTCCGAATGACAGTTCTGTCCCCAGTTTAGAAACTGTGATGTAAACCATGTTGATCATGGAATGGACTGTAGTCCAGATTTCCTCAAAAGATCCTTAAACTGTGTACGAAAGTCCATAAATCTGGATCTCTACTGTAAATCTCGAACATATTCTCAACATATCTGAATGTCTCCTTACACTTCTTCAACGCCTACAATAAAATTCAGAAAACTGTAGGTTAGCTTATGCAGGTGACTATGTCCTGAAAACCTGGCACAAAACAAAGAGCTATAATAGATGTCGTAAAAATAAATCTGACATCTTGTGACGCAATAGTGCCCTCAGAAAATAGCTACCTTTTATACTTCTGTGAAAATTAGGTTAACTGAAACACGTGCCCGAAGCACAATAGAAAACAACTTAATCTCGATAACTGCGCGGTTTCTAGCTCCACACAGACCGACATATGTTGCTGTGTTTGTCAAGTATCACGATATTGGATTGGACTCTGCAGTCTCATTTCAGTTACTACGGAATTAATTGCTTTGGAAGAAACTATGAAGTTTACCATTGATGATTACTGTGGTCTGCATGGCCTATTTTAATTCAAAATCAAATTAACACTGGAAAAGTACTCCTATATAAAAAAAATCTTAATTTCACACTGAAATCACACAGACTAAATGAAATTGTCACACTACACAAAAGTCTAATTTTATTTCTTGGAGATTCAGTTTCATGCCCTATAGCTACAAGTACGGGGCCTGTGGATGATCCAGGCCTGTGACTTTACCTCAGAGTAGGTCTGAGGAACAAGACGTCTATTTCCTTCTCGACGTATACTTTTATGCACATGTTCAGTTGAGTTAAACTGTGTCGTACGACAGAAAGTTGAAACTCTTCTAATCGCGCATCAGTTCCTTTCTTCATTATGCTCTTAGTTTTAGCTTTTCTCATAGAAACTAAAGGTTCAGAGTTTTACATTTATACATTCTATAGATTCTCATATACATATTTGTTTAGAGACGTCGTTTGGCGTATGGTCTCATACCGCCCTCCCCACGATGCGAGCATGCTCACTCACTCCACTTGCACTTCCATGTACAAAGGTGTTTCTCACACGGAAGAAGTGGTCAAGTTCTACAGAAACTTCATTATCGAAGCATGCAGCGGCACTTGTGGAAACAGTTGACAATGCAAGCATATATTTTCATCTGCAGGAAAAAAACATGTTTAGAATTTCATATTTATTTCTTCTAAAGAATTCCACAAATTTACAGACGTTATTTCCTAACCCGTCTAAGCAGGAGGACAAGAAAACATTCAAGTACAAAATTAAAACATATTTCTAAAAAGTGAGTGAAACACAGCATAACCTTTTTCTTTTTTTACACTTTCTATCATAATGTCAAAGTAAAATAAAGAGTTGCATTAGATATATTTCAACTAAATCTATCATAGGACGATTTTAGCACTTACGTCTTTTACTATTTTTTTAAAATTATCTTTTTTTAATTCGGTGAATAGGGTAACGTAATTAGAAAATACTTACTTTATTTTCAAACCTCGTTTAAAATTCATCATAAAGTCATCGAATGTGTGTCTGTATTTTGAGCTCATCTTGTAATAGAGGAAAATGTTGATGCTGGAGTTGACAGATTGAAATGAATATGCAATAGACCAGACTGATTCAACAATGTTGATATAACGGCCCCTGATACTGAATTCTGGTCCAACTACAAAGGATGCCATGGCGATGATGGCGCCAGGTGTGTAGCAGACAACAAGAATAGTGGCTATCAAAACAATCATCTTAACTGTTTTCTGATCCCGAGTAGATCTAGATCCTTGTTGATTTTGTCCTAATGTTGCCTTTTTTCGCCATTCCGAACATCTTTTTAGTTGAATCGCCAAAAGAATTGTAAAAACAACAACACCAAAGAAACTCAGCATGCTGAAAGTAGAATGCATTACGTAACTAAGACCATCAAACTCATTTCTGGTGTTGGTGAAGACTATTCCAATGAGAGTTCTATTTTTCTCAGTAACAATTCTCCATCCAAGATATGAAGTGGTGTACTCGGGTATGAGGGTAAGAATGTTCATTGTGAAGATGAGACAAACTGCCACTACAGCTCTCTTGTTTGTGACGATTTGTTTCGCTTTGAGTGGCATTGCCATAGAGAGATATCTTTCAGCTGTTATGTACACCGTGATATAGCTGGTGATTCTACAGAAACAGATGTGTGGCCACGCCCCTGACAGGTACATGACATCTTGTGTACTCCAAGGAATACTGGACCTTGCAAAGAAAGGATTCAAGCAAAAGGATGACCACTCCAAAGCGATTAGGCAACACAAGTCGGAAATAGCGAGCCCAAAGAAAGCAATGTTAGCGGTGTTACTGAAACCTTGTTTGTAAAATATCATAATATTAATAACATTCGCTGTAATTCCAAATAAACCAACTATGCTGCATATAAACATGAAATTAACAAAGTCAAAAATAGCCCTGTCTTCCTCGCTTACAATTGTGTCCATTTTCTTCGAAGTTCTGAGATCAAATCATCGTTTGTATCACCTCTGTCTACATATCAAGGGTCAGTTTGGCTTAAATGTTGTTCCCATTATTGACATCAAAGCAGACAAATATTGAAACTTATTTACCCGTATTATCAACATGTAAATATTACAAATAATTCACAGCTTATGAATTTACATAGAAAATTATATTAATTCTATATTAATATAGTCGCATAATACTGTTTCCAACGCAAATATCCTTCTTCAAGATATGCTTTGTTTTATGGCCGAAGATGGAGAAGCTAACATCTCTGTGATACTCAAGAGTGCGTCCAGTGGTTTTGGTAAGATCTCCAAAGAGGTCTGGAGGTAAGTGCGAATATCAAATGAGAAATGAAGCTGATAAATTTAAGACTTATTAGTGGAACAGATAGGGTGTCTCTCATATTAAGATGTTTATCGTTTCAGCTTAATATAAGCTATTTTAATAGAAGATTTTATTTCCTTAATTTAATATTGAAAAATGTATTGTTAGAATTTTCAAGTTAGGTACTATGTAACATCTGAACCCTCAGAAAGTACTGGTATTCCGTGTTTATTTCAAAATAAACATCAGGGATATTATTTCCTGAAGATTCCACGCGTGTCCAAGAGTTCAGTAGTACCTGCCTCTATAAATGTGATATATATTTCTCACATTGTTTCAATGGAAATAATATTACCATGCCATCTATAGACTATGAAACATTACAAATTTCTCAGAGGTTTAAATTAACTCATCGTCAGTACTTGCCAAGAGTAAAACTGAAATGTATAAGTTTATAACGTGAATTCGCCTTACTTTCACTACAGAGTTTAGAATTTAAAAAAAAAACGTTCGTCGATGCCACGACTACAATTCTAGCCATTAGAAGAGCAATAACCTCAGAAGATAATTGATGTAAAGTTATGTGTAGCACCATTTTAAAAATTATCCAATGTACTTATTAGCATTGTCTCGCTACCAAGCACTCTTTATTTTGTAAGGTCTGGAAACTGCGATGTATTATGTTATCACAATTTGACAGACATTATATAAAGAGATACGTAATTATTTATGAACAAAGCGTTATCTTGTTCCCTGTAGTTTAAACGAGACAAGACACACGATTAACGCATCAGGTAAAAAGAGCTTTGCCGCCGTTTAGTGGGGAAATAACTCCTAATAATAACTTGTGAACTATAGCTATTTAGAAATGACACTGAGAACTAATTACATTTTCTATCAATAAAGAAGTTCTTCTATAATTTTAGTATAGTAGGTCTACCCATGTTTTTGCTGAAAATGGCAAATTAATTTCTTAAACATGACCATCCATCTTCAATCAATCAATTGCCGTGCCGCGTGGCGTGGCGTAGGCGATCATTTCTCTCCACAATTCCCTGTCTTTAGACTTCGTTATGAGATCCGCTGGTGACTTTCTTCCTAGCTACACTGATAGTCCATCCAGTAACTTCTCTCTCTGTCTTTCTCTCTCTCCCTCTCTGTGTCTTCCTCTGTCTCTTCTTCTCTCAATTTTTCCAGTTACCACAATGAGTTCCAATTTTCATCTTCTCAGAAAATGTCCTTCAAGTCTCTATTGTCTGCCTCTGATCTTTGCCGTAATTTGCCTTTTAACTCCAGCCTCTCTTAAGACTTCTTCGTTACTTTTCTTAGCTATCCATGGTACCTTCAACATCCTTCTTATGAACCACATTTCCATGGCCTCTATTTCTCGCTGTACTCTCTTATTCATGGACCATGCTTCACACCTATAAAGCAAAATTGGCTGGATATAACATTTAAGTACTCGGAATCTTGTCTCCATTGATCTGGATCCATCTTCATGTAATTTTAACAGTTCTATTCTGGCCATCGACCTTCTCAAATAACGAAATCTGCAGCGACTTTTTCGAAGCCTAAGATTTGATTTCTGCATAAAATCACCATAAAGTCTTCGAATCTTTGCCTGTATTCTGATCTTGTCTTCTAGTAAAGAAAAGTGTTGAATCTGTTGACAGATTGGTATGAATATGCACTGGATCACGCCGATTCAACAAAATTAATATACCGGTCCCTGATACTGAATTCTGGCCCAGCTATAAATGATGTCATGGCGTTTCATTAAAAAAATGTTTTTGTTTCACAATAGTTTCTACTTCTACTTCTGAATAATGATCTGAGACAGACATTTTGTAAATATATTTGAATTTTTATGATATTAATACAGCATTTGCTTCTCTAACCTCCCACCCTTGGAGATGAACCAAAATCTCCTGAACAGAATTGATTTGTGCACTGCATTGACTCACTTACCATAAAATCGTTAGCCTGGTACAAGAATGCTATTATTTGATTTTGAAAACATTTGAAAAGACTATTTTGAAAACAAATGCCTTAGGAAAATACTCAGTTTAAAGCAAAAAACGAATTCCAGAACATCGCAGAGTTAAGTCAGATGAGTGAACAACAGCCTGTCTCATGGATGATCAGAAAAAGATGGACATATATCTCTGATTGGTTCTTTTCATCACGGACAATCCCAAAACAACCTATTAAGTGAAACACAACAGGCCGAAGAAAAAGAGTCGACCAAAAGAAACTCTGAAGAGGACATTGTTAAGAGAAGACAAATTAGTAGGCATAAAATCCCTTGACGATGTTGAATAGCTCGCCGAAAATAGGAAAACTTGGCAAACTACCATGCGAGCCCTATGTGAGATTCAACGGCACGGGAAGAAGGATGTAAGATGTAAGATTACTTTTTTTCCTTGTTTGCTTGTATTGTTACACACGTTACAAGGATTATACAAATTATCAAAAGAAGTTTTGAAGCAGAGAACACGTATTATCAAACACTCTATCAAGCTTTGTTTTCTAGAGTTGATAAATTTTGGGACTTTACAGATGTTGATAGTCTTGTACTTGAAGCAAGTGGGATACACGTAGATAATATATGTTATTTTAATTTGATTACTCAACAGCTTTTTATGCCTAAGCTTGATTCTATATTTTCAGATGCCCTTTGGTAAGACCGTGCTCAAAAGGTGATACCAGACCATTTTGTATTTGAGAAACACTACTGTAAGATGTAGTTTCCTTATGTTTTGTAATCCTTCGAGTTAAGCTAAAAGAAAGTTAATAAACTGTATTAAAAATGAATTAGATGACTTATGACACTTGTGGAATTGTGAGAACCGGCACTACCACTTCGGAGAATGACAAGAGAAATGTATTCGCATGTACCAGGCTGGGATGTGTTACTGAAGTGTGAAGTGAGTAGAGAGCTCGTACTGTGAAGCTAGAAACAAGAAGACACTGTAATCTATGGAAACACCTGCGGAGAGAGAACATTGATTTGAAAACACAAAAAGGGTAAGACTTCCTTCTGGCATGCCATTAAGACATTTATAGATCTTTGGTGTTGGTCTCTATTTTTTTCTTTCACCTAGAGCATGATGTATCATTATAACAACTATCACTGGGAGTATAATACGAGTGGATTTGCTGAGTGAGAATAAAAAAGAGTTTGTATTTATTCTTTAAATGATTTTAGGCAACTCCTCTGCTCTTGCTCTATCTATATCTTTTATCTGTTCATCGCTTGTTCACCCATGTCAATTCGCTTCTGTAATAAAAATTCGTGATTGTTTCTTGGCTGTACTCACAGTGTGAAAGTTGATTTATTTTTTAAATACAATATTATTTTATATTAATGGTTGAAGTCTCCTTAAAAAAATCTAATGGTTGTTGGTTAAAAATCTACACTGTGCTGTAGCTTGTTTTCACAATCCAGGTTTTCATTCGCAATTCTCTGATTTCTAGCGTTTTGGATGGGATACCAGACTTAACAAAAGACAGTTTACCACCAAGACAAAGCACATGCAGATCACACTGTACACATTGTACACACGATTAACAATATATTAATGAAAACAAATAAATAAATAAATCATCATTTGAAAACAAGACTCTTTGTTGCTATATTGAAAAATATTTTATTTCGAAAGATTATGTTCATTAATCAATAAAAAATATTTCTGTTGTAATAAATGATAGTTAAGCACGCTATAAAAAAATTAAGACATTTAAAATTTTGAAGTACACTTGCACTTTCATTACTCTCATTCATTAGAACTTCTTCAACTAGATATAACAGCTGGTGAATAAATCATTTTCCTCCTTCTTTCTGAAGTTGCAAGATTCAGTCTCATTCAGTAGGTATTAAACTTTATTTATTGTGCTATTATGTCACTCTACTTCAATTTCGTTTAATCTTATCTTATATCTTATATCTTATATCCTTCCCGTGCCGTTAGACGTCACATAGGGCTCGCAAAGTAGTTCGCCAATTTTTCCTGTCTTCGGCGAGTCTTTCAACATCAACAAAGGATTTTATGCCTCTTAATAATGTCCTCTTCAGAGTTTCACGCGGTCTGCCCCTTTTTCTTCGGCCTGTTGTGTTCCACTTGATAGCTTGTTTTGGGATTCTCTGATCATTTCTTCTCATCAAGTGACCAACATATGTCCATCTCCTTTTCTTGATCACCCGTGAGACTGGTTGTTGTTCAGTCATCTGTCTTATCTCTGCATTGTTCTTGAATTCATTCCACTTGATGCCGAGTATTTTCCTTAGGCATTTGTTTTCAAAAGAGTCTAATTTCTTTTCTATTTCTTTAGTTGTTTTCCAGCTTTCGCATGCATAAATGAGGGTGGATATTACATTTGAATTGAATAGTCTTAACTTGGTTTTTGTGCTTATAACTTTTGAATTCCATATGTTCTCAAGATTCTTGAAGATTGATGCTGCTTTTGCAATTCTGATCCTAACTTCCTTTCTAGTGTCACCATCCTGGTCTATGTAGCTGCCAAGGTATGCAAATTGATTGACTTCTTCAATATCTGTCCCTTCTATGTGTATTTTTCCATTTTGATTGATGGGAATTTTCATTATTTTTGTTTTGTCCTTGTTAATTTCAAGTCCTATTTTGCTAGCCAGTGAAGATAGGCTATCTGTTTTTTCTTGCATGGAATTCACATTATTACTGATAAGAGTTATGTCATCAGCAAAATCAAGATCTTCTAGTTGGGTCCCATGTACCCAGTCAATACCTGTGTTACCTGTGCAGCATTTTGTCATTATGAAGTCTATTGTAATCCCAAAAAGTAAAGGAGACAGTATACATCCTTGTTTCACGCCTGTTTCAATCTGGAACCATTCACTCATCCCTTCTTCTGTCTTGACTGCACAACCATATCCATTGTATAAGTCCTTAATGATGTTGACAATTTTAGATGGTATTCCATATAGACATAAAATTCTCCATAATGAATCTCTGTGTATGCTATCAAATGCCTTCTTAAAATCTATGAAATTCAGTATTAATGGTTTCTGCTTTTCAATATGTTCTTCAAGTATTATTCTGAGAGTAAAGATCTGGTCGAGACAGCTTCTCCCTTTTCGAAATCCTGCTTGTTCTTCTCTCATTGCAGTATCCACTATATCTTTGAGTCTATTCAAAATGACCTTGCAAAATACTTTTGACACAACTGATATTAAGGTTACTCCTCTCCAGTTGTTACAGTCACTAAGGTTGCCCTTTTTTGGTATTTTAACAATGATTCCCTTCTTCCAATTAGAAGGGACCTTTTCTTCTTTCCAAATCTTGTTAAACATTCTCTGCAGTTGTCTCATGTTGTCACTATTGATAGCTTTTAGCATCTCGGCTGTTATTTCATCTTCACCTGCAGCTTTGTTGTTAGCCATTAAATTCACTGCTGTTTCAATTTCATGCAATTTAATTTCATCTAGATTGACATTTAGTTTTGGGGCTGGTAAGTCAGTTTCACGGTTTAACAATTCTTTTGGGTGTGGTCGACTGAGTATTTCTTGGAAGTGTTCAGCCCATCTTTGCTTTTGGTCTTTATTTGATGTTAATAGTGTTCCAGTTTTGCTAAGGATTGGTCTTTCTTTAGATGTAATAGTACCTGTTAGCCTCTTTTGTATGTTATATAAAGTTTTGCTGTCTCCTGTTTTTGCTGCTTTTTCTGCCTCTTTCGCCATATTGTCTATGTATTCTCTTTTATCCCTTCTAGCTGAACTTTTTACTTTCTTGTCTATGTCATTTTGCTTTTGCCGAATCTCTTTCATGATCTGCTTTTGCATTCAACATGTTTAATTTGACTGCTCGTCTTTCATGTATATACTTCCATGTTTTATCTGATATCCATGCTTTTCTATTTGGTTTTTCCAATCCAGCGCTTACTTTTGCTGCTGTGATTATGGCTGTGCTGTAAGAATTCCATAACTCATCTATACCTATCTCCTCAACTTCACTGGGTGTTTTGGAATGATTGGCAAGTTCCTGATTGAAATTAATGTTAGTATTCGTTTAATGGATAATATTATATATGCATACCACAATTAATGTTCGTAAAATTCACGAAACAACTGGCAGATTGCCATTAAACTAGGGAAATTCCAGTTTTCTTGGGTACAAAATTAGTACTTAAAGATATGTTTGTTTAGTAGATGATATGTCAACACTGACAGAATAAGAATTGTTTGTCAACATTCAATAAAGATCACCAGCATTGTTTTCTTTTGTTTGCTGTTGATGTTTCTAAACTTTTAGAAAGAACATGATTATTCTGTTGTAGACACGGAGACAGAGCTTTAATCACAACAAGGAAGACAGGTTGAAAAATGAAAACAGTGGTTTGCTGGAATTTTCAAACATGACGCAAAAAGCAATCTTTCCGGTAGTCATAGCAACCACGGGAGACAATTTCAATCAAGACACAGAACCGCTGCGGTTATCGTCGTTTACAAGTAAACTAAACACTCATTATGCCCGTTATTCAGTTGAAATTATGTAACGACCTGTTCCAAAGGGAACTGTAGAGAGACGGGGTAAGCTCTGATTTGCTCACCTCATTAAGTGCACTGTATATCAGCTACTAAACATTACACTAAATTATTATACCTCGCTTAATGTCACTATTTCTTTTTAACGGTCCCGACGATGTGACATTAAGCGGGTTCGGCTGTATAAGACTTCAATATATTGCACACTCATCTATATACACTCCTTGTTAACTCGTTTTCTGCGTCCAAACAAGCTCTTTGATCTATACAGATTTTTTTTTGCCCTGTCTCTTCTGATGAACCAGCCCTAGTTTCTGATACTCATGAAAATCAAGCATGAGAAATAAACAGTCCATTTGTTATTTATGTCTCAGTAATTTTTCCAGTATAAGAAACCTCATATCTGATATTATATTAACATTACTTTTTTAATGTCATGAAGTAAAATTTGGTATTATTCAAGAAATGTTAAACATTATTAAGTGTACTGTTTTACTTGTGATAATGGACGCCTCGAGCTGTTAAGTGAGTAGTTAGAGTTTAGGAGTTAATAGAATGAATGTGGCAGACGCTTGTCTTCAGTGTCAGAGTGTAACAGAGTATGACTGTTGTGTTTGATCCCATGGGGTGTAAAACTCTGGTACTTGTACTTGTACGAACTCACCGTAACTGCGAGCTGTTGTTCTTTGCAGCCGATGCTGTAGAGATGTTGAGGCACAGCATTGTATCGGCTTGGGAGCGGGTTATGGCGGCTACTTTTTCAGTCCCTGAGTACAGCTAAAAAGCAGGGGAGTGTGCAATGCTTCTTTAGCAGACTCCACCACCATGGGGGCTATTGCGATCCCTGCCCCGTTAGCCAGGCTATGCCTGTTACTGGGGGTCCGACAGAGAGGTGGGAGAGTGGGTCGCTAACCCTGATGCTGACATATCAGCTATGGGTCGTTGATTACCTTTTCGGGTGTCTTCACCCCAGTAAAACACTAGTAAGTTAGTGCGGGTGGATCAGCTTGCATGGCCAGACACGAGGTTGAATATATGCGCGACCGCTGCTGACTGGGTTCCAACGACAAGTGACTTTGGATCACCTCAGCACGGTTACTTAAGTCTGAGGCGGTGTGTCCTCTAATGTTCAGGGAAGGAGTGGCTGTGAAACGCAGAAGGGTGAAGCATGATGCTGGCGTGGAGACGGCTGGGAAAGCTCACGCATATTTATTTAATAATAACGATTATTTGAAATAAGACATTTGTTTCTTATTGTTTGTTTCAGATAAAACGTTTTTTTCCTTCCATTTCTTCTTTAGCCTCTCCTAATTTTCATTTTTACTTACGATTTTATTCACATCATCGCCATCTGGTTACCTCTCCATTTGCTTATCACATGTTATATTGTCATCACTCTGCAGTCTTGGTAAACATGAGTAATTCAATACATGGGTACGAGATGGTGATTCTATTAGATACACCCCGTAGAAAGGCATGATTTAACATAAGCTGAACACATTCAGTATCGTGTGCTTAGCTCTTTCTTTATATATGGCCATCAAAGTTGGATTCATGACATGAAAAGAAAATTTAACATATACCATCTTCCTCGCTTTCTCAAAACAGTGAACATCAAGTGTCGAAGTAAAAACTAACCATCACTGAGATATTGCATAGTACTGAGCATCCATAGCTGATAACAACGATCAGTAAACTAAAAAAAAAGACATTGCCCACACTGAAGTTTCAATGTCAGTGATCTTACATTTCAAGCTTAAAACCTTTAGTTAATGAGACCGCTCTATTCGATATCAAATAGCAAAAAACGAATAATAGATTTAATTAATATCTATTTTTCTCTCTTTTTCATCAAAGCTTTTACATGTGACTCTTATAGAAAACACTGTATGTACTGACAGTTACCTAAAGCTAAACAGTAGGAATAAATAGCCTATTTCTCTTCGTTCTTGCCAATCATTTGTCAGGAGAAATAAAGTTCACACAGAATTAACAGAGATGGGAGGAAGAGAAGAAAACACTTCGGTACAAATATAAGAAATGTCTATCAACAATGAATAAAACACAACACAGTTTTCTTGGTTTGTTTAGTTTTTTTTTTCTAAAATATTATGACAAATATTCCCGTCACAGCGTCTTTAACCAGCGTATGTTTTTTTTTTAATCCAGTGAACTAGGTAACTCAATGAGAAAATATCTACTTTATTTTCAAAGCTCGTTTAAAAGTTATGAAAAAATCATCGAATGTTTGCCTGTATTTTGAGCTCATCTTGTAGTAGAGGAAAATGTTAATGCTGGAGTTGACAGATTGAAATGAAAATGCAATGGACCACATTGATTCAACAATGTTGATATAACGACCCCTGATATTGAATTCTGGTCCAACTACAAACGATGCCATGGCGATGATGGCGCCAGGTGTGTAGCAGATAATAAGAATAGTGGCTATCAAAACAATCATCTTAACTGTTCTTTGGTCCCGAGTAGATCTCGATCCATGATGGTCGTGTCCTAAAGTTGCTTTTTTGCGCCATTCCGAAGATCTTCTTATTTGAATCACCAAAAGAAATGTGAAAACAACAACGCCGAAGAAACTCGTCATACTCAATGTTGAGTGCATTACGTAGGTAAGACCATCAAACTCATTTCTGTTGTTGGTGAATATTATTCCAACGAGAGTTCTGTTCTTCTCAGGAACAAATCTCCATCCAAGATAGGAAGTGGCGTACTCGGGAATAAGAGTAAGTATATTTATAATAAAGATTAGACACACTGCCACTACAGCTCTCTTGTTTGTGACGATTTGTCTCGCTTTGAGCGGCATTGCCATAGAGAGATATCTTTCAGATGTTATGTACACCGTGATATAGCTGGTGATTCTACAGAAACAGATATGTGGCCACGCCCCTGATAAATACATGACATCTTGTGTACTCCAAGGAACACCGGACGCGCCAAAGAAAGGATTCAAGCAAACTGATGACCACTCCAAGGCGATTAGGCAACACAAGTCGGAAATAGCGAGCCCAAAGAAAGCAATGTTAGCTGTGTTACTGAAACCTTGTTTGTAAAATATCATAATATTAATAACATTCGCTGTAATTCCAAACAGTCCAGCTAAGCTACATATAAACATGAAATTAACAAATTCAAATATTGCTCTCTCTTCGTCGCTTAAAGTTTTGTCCATTTTATAAAATGAGTGAAAAACGTAACTAACCTGTATTAACTATGGCGGAATAGTAAGGCTAATTTGGTTGATATGTTGCTGTCACTCATGTTAGAACAGAAAATATTGATAATTATTTATGTTGATAATAACAGGTAAATATTACACAGATATCTGGATTTAAGATTTTTTGACCAGAAGTTGGCAGTTTCGAAAGAAAATATTTTTTTCCAAGACATTATTGTCACACAAGATGGAATAGCTGACATCTATCTATACCATCCTCGACGCCTTTTCCAGCAATAAGAGAGTTATTTGTAGGATCTAAGTTTTGAGGAAGTAATTCAATAATAATCAGCTGAAACACTAACTAACTAACTGTCTAATGTTAATGGAAAGACAAGGAAATACATATTCAGATCCTCGCCGCTATTGTGACATATGGGTCAGTACAGTGCCTGTAATTTAAATAGCATAAACATATTTATGAAGTTTTCAATAATCATCCAAAAGTTAGTAATAGAATTTACAGTTATAGCATGTATGTAACATTTTCAGCCTAAGAAAATACCCACATTCTGCATTAATTTTTAGGAGAATATGGAGTGCCATCTCATAAAAATTCTACGTCCGCTCGTTAGTTTCATCGTTCCTGTCTCTGTAAGTATGACTTACCTTCACTGTTCGGCCTACTTACTGGGAAATATTATGTTATTGTTATAGTTTGACAGACGTGATATATAAAGATATGCAATTATTAATAAACACAGAGTTATCTGTTCTGTGTAATTAAGCGAGACAAGATCGGGGCCTAACAATTAACCTGATAAGAGCGATGCAGGTTTTTTTTTCTTAACGGAAAAATTATAACTTGTGAACCACAGGCATTTACAAATGACGCTAATAATTGATTATATCTTCTAACAGTGAAGACGTGTCTGTGTAATTTTAGGAAAGGAGGCTTAGCTGTTTCTGGCTATAAAATGGCAAGTTAGTTGTTTAAACATTTCCATCCATCTTCCTGGATTTTTTACAGAGTTCCATTCTCATAACTTACCCTCTTAAATACCCTACTCTATAACGATCTTTTAGGACCTTAAACTGTCACAGATTTTAATGTTTCGTAAAAGTTTCTACTAATTAATGAACTATGATTTGAGACCAAGCACAAAAAGCGAAGCTAAAGATAAATTATGAGAAAACTGAAAACATGAGGATAGAAAGGCTAGAATAAAAAAATGAAAAACAACAAAATCAGATCCAAACAGAAAGTATAGCGATTAACATTACATATTTATATAAGTATCTGGTGGCATTATTCACTAGCTCCAACATTGCGAGAGATGGAATTAGAGCTAGGATACAAGCAGAAAACAATACTTTTTTGCGCTTAGACATTTGTTGCAATCAAATATCCTGTCTCACAACATCGAACTGAACACATACAAGACACAGATTAGACCAGTTGCCCTATATGGATCAGAAACGTGGAGCACTACAAAACCAGATGAAGCACAGCTACAAATCTTTGAAAACAGAATATCTAGAATAAATTTGGAGTGATTGGAGATCATGTATCACAAAAATGGAAAATTGGAAATAACAAAGAAATACGCGCGATATTCCGATCTCCACCTATGACTGTCATTATGAAAAACAACGGATTGAGATGGCTCGGGGACGTGGATATTAATGGATGAGAATATACAGACAAAAATGTCTTATACAGAAGTAATAAACGAAGACAGACCGAGAAGCAGACCGAGACAGCGGTGGCGTGACAACCTGGAAGGAGACCTACGAGCTCTCGGAGTGGACAACTGGCAGGTGGAGACTAAGAACAGAGAGAGCAAATGAGACAAGTCTTGTCTGCAGGAATGAGCCACAATGGCTCGGAAAGTTGAACGAATGATTTGAGAGCGAATCATGAAAATATATGTGAACTGTTTATGGTGTTAATGCAGCATTTGGTTGACTAACCTCTCAACTGTGGGAATAAACCACCAGGTCGTATATAGAATTGATTTCTACACTATCTTGACTCAGCCATTCACTTGTTAGACTAGCACGGGTAGCGTCGCTTTAGTTCATGAGTACACTTGGCAGTTGACGAGGGGGGCAACAGTTCAGATATTATCAGAGTAACTCTTCTTTGTGTGGGTTTAATAACAGCCAGTTTGATCAGAGCTGGAAAACTTACAGTTGTACTCTAACTACAGACGTGGATAAAGTCAACTATGATTAGCTTCAGCACCGTCTTAACGTATGGACACCTCGCTGTGAACTTGTCAGCAACGGATTAATGTTGATTATCAGTTTGAATTTACTCATAACATAATTGGATTGGAGGGACTAAAGTTAAGTCGTGGAAAAAAGGGTTCGATATTTACCAAACAACACTAAACTGTGAACTTTGGACGCAGACAAAAAAAAAAACGTATGGGAAATTGTAGGAAGGTGACCTTTTTTTGCCGTGAATGGTTGGGTAGAGACCTGAGTTCATTGCTTTCCCCAGGATCTACAATGCTGTTAAGACTATGAACTATTACTTCGTTTTAGCTGTATTATTATTGATACCCAAATGGCACGGATAATACAAATTATCAAAAGAAGTGTCTATGATGAGCACAATGCATTGTCCAATATTTTACCAGTTTGTTTCTCGGAGTTAATAAATTTAACAACTACGATTTTAATGATTGTACAACTAAGTAACAAGATGCGAAGACGTCACAAGCGTATATATAGTGGTTGTAAAGATATAAAGTGTATATAGTTGTTGTAAAGATGTAGTGAGTATTTAGTGTCTGTAAAGATGTAAATGCCAGAGATTAGATATGCTGATGACACAGTATTACTGTCCAAACACAAAAAGGAATGGAAAAACTAATTATGTCAGTCCGAAAGAACATCTAAGAGTAAAACCTCTATCTAATAGAAAGAAAACTAAACTGACAAACAAGGCAGCTGAAATATGTATCAATGAAGAAAAACTGGAAGAAGTGGAAAGTTTTGAATATCTTGGATCACTGCTAACTAATAATGGAGATACAGTGAGGGAAATTAAAAGGAGGACATCTATCGTTCTTCAGAAAGTAAAACAACTAAAGAATCTGTGGAGAGGAGCAGACAGAACCACAAAAATACGATTTTTAAGGGCATGCATCTTTCCCATCTCAACATATGCCTGTGAGACCTGGACTTTTAACAAAACAGCTGAGAAACACATAAATGCCTTTGAGTGTAAATGCTACAGAATAGTTCTTCAAATATCATGGACACAAAAAAGAACAAATATATCTATACTACAAGAGCTTAATATTGAAGAAGGCTGGCTAGTAAAGAGCATTAAAGAGAGAAAACTTAAATATTTTGGACACATTAAACGTCATGATAATCTAGAGAAGACCGTCTTGGAAGGTACATAATGGGAAAAAGAAAAAGAAGAAGACCAAGGCGAAGATGGCCGCAAGACATCGTTGAGGATCTGCAAATGGATGCATCAGCATTAGGCCATCTTGCTCGCAACCGAGAGGCCTACAGGAGTGCTGTTCAGCAAGGGACATGCAAATGAATGAAATGAAAGATGTAAAGTGTATATAGCGATTATAATGATGCTGAAAATTAAAAATAATATCTCCTAAAGTGAGGTACTTCTATCATCAGTGACACAAGAAGAGAATACATTAAGAACGCATGTTTAACCGAAACTAAACAGACGTAAAACTGAAAAAAAGTATATGAAAAAGACTTTTGTTCCTCATTGAGTCTTTTAGTATATTTTACAACGGTTCTGTCTTTGATTTGCGCGTATTTTTTTGGAGGGGGGAGGGGGGGGGGGAATCCCGTATTTAACCATCCAACTGTTTTTATTTGCCTGACCTTGATACCCCTTTTTTCAGACCTTACTGCCTTAAGATGTTGTACTAAAGGTGATATCAGATTGCTTTGACTTTCTGAAACACTGATGCATGCGGTGGCTTTTAGATCTTGTAATCCTTCGAAGTAACCCAGTGATTCAATTAAAAGAAAGTTAATAAAATGTATGAAGAATTAGATGACATATGACGTTTGTGGAGTTGTAGGAACCGGCATTGCCACTGCTGAGAATGAAACGAGAAATAAATGTATGAAGTTGGGTTAAATTGTTAATGTAAATTAGTAAAGAGATATTATATTGCGGGTTAGAGATGAATTGATAATGTAATCTACAAAATACACTTGTGGAAAGTGAAAATCATTTTTTTAAACATGAAAAGGTAAAGACTGCCCTCTGGCACGCCATTATAGCACACACAGAGCTACATTATTAGTTCTCATGCTTTTATTCACCTTTCAGGACATTAGAGCATGACGTGATAATTACGACGTCCATTGCTATTGTGTAATACGTTTGCTGAGTGACAAAGTAAATGGATGTGTATATGCTCATTAAATGACGGAGGCACATAATTATCAATTTCGTTAGCTGTACCTTTTATCTGTTCATTGTCTGTTCGCACCTATGATTTAAATTCATGACTGTTTCTTGGCTGTACTCAATTTTCATCATCATCAAAATCATCATCATCATATGCCTTCTCCAGAACAGAACGAAGGTTGACGGTAATGAATCTCTAGTTCCCTCACTCCCTAGCCAGGCTGTGTCCTCTCCATTTTCGTATGTTATATTCCCATCTACATCTCTGTCTTCCTTTTGCTCTTTTTCCCTTCTATCTTTCCTTCTAGTATGGTCTTCAGTATATTGTTATGTCTTTTTATATAAGCATTTTGTTTTCTTCATTTTTATTTCTTTGAGAACTTCTCATTGCATTTCGAGCTGTTCTAAAACTTGTGCCTTTATTCTTTTCATTCTTCATGTTATGTGACCTAGTTTTCTGTAGAACCACATTTCTGCTGCATTAATCTTTACGCCATCTTTTTGCCTAGAGTCCAGGTTTCTGTTCCAAACAAAACAAAACAAAACAAAAAACAGAGCAGATATAACATTTTACAAATCTTAATTTTTTTTTTATAGCAGATTCTGAATAACAGCACTGCCTTCGTGGTGTTGAGTGTATGTTTTGCCATTCCTGTTCTTTTCTTTATCTCTATCTCACATCTACCATCTTCAGTTAATGTACGTTCTATGTAGCTGTAGTTTGTCACTTGTTCCAGTCTCTCTTTGCTTACGGTTATATCTGTCTGTGGCTTCTGGTCTTTCCTGGTAAACACCATTGCTTTGGTCTTCTTGATATTGATCTCAAGTGCCCATTCTTGACTTGTGTTGTGTATCGTATCTATTAATTTCTGTAGGTTCTGTGGATTATCTGCCAGACGGACTGTATTATCTGCTTATCTTAAATTGCTGATATTTCTCCACCTTATGTTCAGTCCTGGTAGTTCATCTGAGTGTTTGAAGATGTTCTCTGTGTACAGTTTGAATAGACATGGAGACAGAACACATCCTTGTTTCACTTCCCTCTTTATGCAAAAACACGCCAACTTCCCGAATAAAAGTATCGAACACATATAGACAATTACAGTACTGAAACGACAATGTCAAAAACGCAAGAAATAAACACATAAAATGTAACAATCAGCACAACACAGAGATACCTATACCCCAGCAAATCATCCATGCTTATAGGACTTCCAGTAAGATATAGGATCCAAGAATCAGCAGATAACATACTTGATGGGGTCAAAACAACACAGTCCATGCGACTGACGAGACAAAGGCTTCTCCTACGATGGTGATTATATAAGAAACAGAAGAGACATGGCTGGCATCTGGCGACAGTTAGGTCTCTCACCGGCTGACTTAGTACGACAAGTGCACAATCTTCAATATTATAATGGTGCCATCAATGATAGATAATTTACACCTTTACATTATTATATCTATATAAACGCGTTACTGCAGCACAAGATCAATCAACATGAAAGCATAATAACGAATCAAACATGTTGCCACCCAATATACCTACAAATTATACTGAACATCATGTCCATATTGATACGTAAAATACAGAAACCTACATCACAGCTTACTGCACAACTACATAATCTGCACGGGCAGAATATAGCCAACGATCACCATAATACACAGGAATTTACAGCATATCCATAGGCACAACTAAACAAGACACGGCCCGGCCATTGCCTCTGTCTACACTGATCCAAGCCAGTTTCCATATCCATACATATATATATATCCAGATGTTACAAACTAACCATCCTTGGCAATGTACTACTGTGCTCGAGGCCAATCTAGCTCCCCCATTTGAACACCAACCCAGGTTCTACCCTCCTTTATCCCTCCTCTCTCTCTCTCTGAACCTTAAGTACCAAGGGCACATGAGGCTTCCGCAAGGGTTTTCCACAAACGCCTGTCCTTTGCCTTTATCCTGCTCTTGCCCAGGTGAGCCCTCTATTGCTCAATATTCTCTCTGTTCTTCTCCATGTCTCTTTTGGTCTACCTTTACTTCTTTTCCCCTGTGGTGTCCATCTTAGTGCTATTTTTGGTAGTGATCTGTCAGTCATTCGGAGCACATGTCCCAACCATCGACGGCGTCTTTCCTCAATAATTGCTGTCAGTGATTTTATCTGCATTTCTGCCAACAAGATGTTATTTCCTATGGTGTTTGGCCAAAATATTTTTCTAATTTTTCATAAACATTTAGTCTGGAAAGAATTCAGCTTTTTTCTGTAGGTTTGGTGATTTTCTAACATTCACTTCCCTTCCTCAGAGTAGTACACTTAGAACATTACTCTTGAATATCCTGATTTTCATCTTCGTGCTTGGTGTTTTAGACTTACATATAGTCTGCAACATTGCAAAAGCCTGGTTTGCTCTAGTAAGTCTGCTGTTGATGTCCTCTGTGCTGTCTCCATTTTCTACTACTCTACTGCCAAGATATACAAATTCGTTGACCTCCTCCACTAACTTGTGATCTACTCTGAGTACATTTCTGTTGTTCGCATTTTGCTTCATTAACTTTGTCTTTCCTACGTTGATCTTTAATCCGATGTTGTTTCCATTCTGAGTTAGCATGTTTATTTTATCTTGCATATCTTTGTGACTGCTAGATAGTAGACAAATATCGTCTGCAAAGTCAAGGTCCTCCAGCACTATGTCAAGGGTCCATTGTAATCCTCTGCGTTTGTTTGATGTTGTCTCCTTCATTAACCAGTCTACTGCCAAGATAAATAATGTTGGCGACAGTACACATCCCTGCTTCACTCCTTTTTGTACCCTAAAGCTGCTGGAGGTACGTTCCCTTTGCACTGAAAATCCTCGTATAGGTCTTTCATTACATTCACTGTCTTATTGGGGGGGGGGGGGGGGAGCATGCCATCTCAGAATTTTCCACACTTCATCTCTGTTGACACTGTCAAAGGCTTTCTCGTAATCTATAAACAATGCATATGTTGTGCTATTTGCCTGCTCTAATATTTGTCTAAGCACAAATATGTGGTCTATGCATGATCTTCCTTTCCTAAATCGTGTCTGCTCTTTCCGAAGTTTTTCCTCACGCCCTGGTATAATTCTGTTGTTAAATACAGAAATCTACATCACAGCTTAGTGCACAACAACTTAATCTACGCCACATGAGGTGGGCACGTGAAGAATGTAGCCAACGATCACTATAATACCCAGGAATTTACTGCACCTCCATAGGCACAATTAAACAAGACACATCACATCCCGGCCATTGCATCTTTCTACACTGGTCCAAGTCAATATATATATATATATATATATATATATATTCCCGAAACCGACTACCAGTCACGTGGACGATGACGTTTCGGTCAACGTCGTACACCCATCGATCTCAGCGTGCGTCGTCCACACAAGGCTTTCTCTCGAACTGACATCACACGATGATATGTCTCTCACAGGGTGACATTATGTGACAAGCACATCCTACTCAGAGCTGACATCCAATGGAGAAACAGGCACATCAAGAACTTCTTACAGTCGATGATGAACTAGGACACACCCCATGCCGTTCACAATGGTTCCCATTTCTTGCAGGCGAAACTGAAAAACAAGAATGGCCACGAAACAGAGCAGCAGGAGTGCATCTTACCCCAGGGGCCGGACAGCTTGATTCCGGACAGTCTTTGTCGACATACTGCGACACATTCGCCGACGTAAGTTTTACGTTGCGAAGATGGGTATTCCCGACTGCACCAGTTGAAGTCTTAAGGGGACCGTTCATCTCTCTCTAGTGTGTTCTGTGTTAGGACGGGCACTCTCTGCTAAGGCCATGTCATGTCTTTGTGCTGCCTATGGCGCTTGGTTACAAAGTTGTGCATTCGTGCATTCATCTTGAAGCCGTGTTGCTGGATTTGTTATGCACAAAATTCCAGCCGTCAGCTTCACTTTTCTGGATTAGCTAAACATATTCTCCAACCATGCTTCGCTTCCAGGATCCTTGACATGAGGATTTTATTCATGGAAATGATGATAATGCTGATGGTGATAAAAATAATCCCACTGCCGGCAGGTTACCTCTGCCATGTGGCGAGTCAATTCATACATCAAAAGTCAAGAACGTCCATAAAGTCCATATACTCCACGGAGACAGTAAAAAAGTTTCCACATCGGTTCGCATTCAGACGTAGACTAAAATCGTTTAGGCTTTCTCCCACAATCCTCAGTCACGGGATTATCAAATCACGTGACTTCGTTCACACTAAAGCCTCATAAGGCGAGAAATGCCCTTTCTGCAGAGAAAAAAAATATTACCACCCATACTGCTACAATTCCAATATTTCGGCAAATGCTTTTTCAAGGATCACATAGAGAAACAACACAATAGATAAGAACACGAAAAAAAACATGAAAAATATAAACAGCTCTTACGGTCTCCTCCTAAGAAGTTTATTACAATGCAGTAGACGCTGTGTTTATATATTAATAATTTTCGTATTGCTGTATCAATATGTGTTACTATACTAGTACCATGTTGTGCTGAAGTATTTTGCATGGACCAAGTATTAATGATTGTAGCAAAAGGCTGAAAATATGGCTCTACTGAATGCATTTGTTATGCAACAAAACTATGTCCAAAGTTGCGATAGTAAAGAACATGCTCTAATTCTCACAGAATACGTTTCAGTCAGTTAGTTATTTGCATGTCACTTGCGGAACTGTGCCTGCCTAACAGCTCTCCTGTAGGCCACTCGGTTGTGAGCAAGATATCCTGCTGCCATCTTCGCCTTGGTCTTCCTCTCTTTCTTTTTCCCATTATGTACCCTTCCAAGACGGTCTTCTCTAGATTATCATGACGTTTAATGTGTCCAAAATATTTAAGTTTTCTCTTTAATCCTCTTTACTTGCTAGCCTTCTTCAATATTAAGTTCTTGTAGTATGGTTATAACTGTTCTTTTTTGTGTCCATGATATTAACAAGGGAGTCTAAACTTACTTGAGATGTAATGAATAAAAATGAGGTTTTTGGCGTATATGATAAATGTATCTAAGTTGGGAGCGAACAAGGCGGACCCTGCAAATAAGTATGAACAATGAATCATGGACGAAGGGTAATCCCAAAAAATTATGCGCTATTCAGGAGAATATTGAGAAATTCTTATTGGATTAATATACCTACTTACTGAATATATATATATATATATATATATATATATATATATATAAATTAACGTGTGTATACATGTATATATGTTTGTTAGAGCATCACGTTGGAACGGCTGGAGCAATTTAACCAAACTTGGCATAAATATGACTTACAATCTGGACAATGCACCATGGGAGTTAGATAATCCCTAGGACCCCTGAGTGGGCCTGGGTGGTGGGGACTTCGATCGATGCAAACAATACCCAATGAACGACGGGAAGTAACTCTCGTTATATTTAAGCCTGCTTTAGATTGTCTGCCGTGAGGACAAAGGTCAGCCCACACAAACTGATGACGCCATATCTGCCGAGGTGCCGAATATTTAGCACTGATAACGAGAAACATTATACATGGAGCAGATTTCTGATTCACGAAAGACATCCCATTGTTGTTCACCTCAGCATCCGTTTAGAAAATGGTCAGAGTGTTTATTTCATAACAGAGAGGGCCCATAAAGTGCTTGATCAGCCACCAACCACATAGGAAGGGGACCTAACGGTGAGGGTGGGATAGGGGTGACATTTATAAATCATCGAAAACGACCAATATTAGTGTCGAATCCACAGTTTTCGGGGTCGCAGAGAGATGAATAGTGACATTCCTAATGCCGTTTAAGTCAAAGTTCAGCCCCCATCGCCATGAGGGGCATGGAGGTAACGGTGGGAAATAAAATGTCCAAATTGACCGAGATTAGTGTCGAATCCATAGTGTTCGGGGTCGCTAAGCTGATTGGTGACAGTCCTCATAATAATTAAGCCAAAGTTTAGTCGAATAGAACGAATATAATTCTGTAGAACAGTCTAGACTGTAGAACCTTCTAGAAGGTTGTGGAAATGAATAGAACTTTCGTGATTTGGATAAATAAATATCCGAACGTCTGGTACTCAGCTAGTACTTTGATAAACAATGAACTGCGAATATAATAACGTTTACTCATGTGTTTCCTGAGATCATAACGTTACTTCAGTTTAATTCAGGAATAAAAACAAATATTTTAGAAGCTGCAGTCACGAAGACGAATAATTCACTATACAAACAGGAAAAACGATCAATGTATTAGTGTGGACGATACATGCTTAGATCGAGGAGTGTACGACCTTGACCGAAGCGTCATCATCCAAGTGATTGGGTAGTTGGTTCCAGGGGATATGAAACATTGGCTTGCATCAGTTTGGGACAGAGGTAATGGCCGGGCGATGTCTTGTTTAGTTGTGCTTATGGATGCGCTGTAAATTCCAGTGTATTATGGTGATCGTTGGCTATGTTCTGCCCGTGCCCACCTCGTGTGGTTTAGATTATGTAGTTGTGCTGTAAACTGTGATGTAGGGTTTGTGTCATTCCGTGTAAGAAGATAATTTGTATCTGATTTCATTGTGATTTTCTCTGTTGATTGGAGTGGTAACATGTATGCTTTTGTATTATGCTTTTTCATGTAGATTAACCACGTGTTAGCATCAATACATATGCTGTTGATATAGGTAACGACAGCAATGGCTGTTGGGATGAAAGTGCGATAGCACATATAGTCGTGGCGGATGCCACAGGTAGGCCTTAGTGAGCTGATGGCCCCTGATACGTAGAGTAACAATCTAAATATTGCGGACCTGAGAAGTTTCATTATTAACTGATATTGCGATTTACTTAATTTGCATTTCCACTGATTGTTCCTCACATTGTTTTGCCTTTATTGATGAATAATGTCTTAATGTCATGTTGATTGTCAGTGCTAGTTGTTTGTGGTTGTTGGGTTCACTGTGAGATTAAAATTGTTGTATTATTGAATTCAGACTTCGTGATTTGTACTGCATGTCAATGTATTGTTGTCTTGATTGAATGTTTCAAGGATTTAGACAAAGTTAGCATACAGTATACCAAGGAGGAGATAACCTGGGTTGGCGGTTATGAAGAATTGGCCTCAAGTACAATAGTACATTGCCAAGAGGAATGTTGGTCTGTAACCATCTTAAGAAAATATTCCTTCCACTAGTTAAATAACGTAAACTTGCACCAACACGTTTTACATTAGATGCAATCTGTAGAAAGGTATGGTTTAGCAGAAGTTTAACACTGAAGACAAATGTTCTCAGTTATCAGTCCTATGTTTATTACCCCTTTCTTTATATGGATATGAGATATGAGAATGGCATGGAAAGAAAAAACTTATCATACACCATCTTCGCAGCTTTCTCAAAATAATAAGCATCAGGAGTCAAGGCAAAAATTATCACAGAAGTACTACAGAGTATTCAGCGTCCATTCATGATGACAACAGTCCATTCATTACGACAACAGTCCATTCATGACGACAACAACCAGCAAAAGAAAAGAAGACACATTTGTCTACACTGCAGGTAGGTTTGGAGTTTCAAAATGACCTTACACTTCAGTTGTCAAGCTAAAAAAAATGTCAGATTTGTGCGATTATTTCATACGCATAACTATGATCCCGAACTATGAATAACAGATTTAATTAATCTCTATTCTCTGTCTTACGTTTTCACACGTGAAAATTAAAACAGAAAAACAGTGAGTGTTGACAATACGCTAATGTGTAACACTTATATTTGAATGAATGCAAGGTGCTTCCGTGTTCCCCAAACACTCATCGAGAGAAAGGAGTTACAGACAGGAGTCATACAGATGGCAGACAGGGAAGAAAACACTTGGACAAAAACAAGATAGGCATCTCAATAATGAATGAAATATCATATATACCCGTATCACTAATGTTCCTTGTAAGGCAACAGTTGAACTAGTATCAAAGTGAAGTAGAATCTCTCTCTTTTATTTTACTTGTTGTTCCCAGTCTAACTGTACATATGTTTTTAACTGGTGTTAAATCTCTGTGATTTAATTCTGTCTCTGGCCCTCCTCTGAATTAGTTAGTCACTGACTTCAGAACAGATCAGACTTAGACCAGGTTCTCTCACCGTATGTTGGCACATCATAATCCAATAACCAAGTAAAGCTAGCGTTACAACGTGAGAAGATGTTGATTTGGTGGACGGAATGACGAAGGAGAAGATGACACACACATGACAATTCTAAGTAAACTTCAAATCTAGCATTTTCACAACAGTTGAAGAGCAAGACATTTCTGCAGAATCCACGATACAGATACACATTGACGACAGCAACAAAAGTTCCCATCCGCACTGATCGACTATCAAATGTGCTATTCCTCACTCCAGCGTCTTTCTTTCCCACAATTCACAAAATCCCGTGACGTTTCTATCACGTGAAGTTCTGGAAAGAGCTCGAACTTTCCACTTTTCTTTTGTACCTATTTTTCTAATTCTTCTTAACTTTCTATAGGTCCTTGCAGTTCGTGAGTTGTATCTGTTTGTGTGTGAGAACATTTACTTAATTACTCTACTTGTTAGTGAATTCGCATATTTCAGCGCGTTTAATTATTCAGTAGTTAGGTGTGTCTCTCTTTCAGTCTCCAATTATTTCAGCCAGTGAGTTGTGTACCAGTTGAAAGTTTAATATACAGAATGTGTCTTTGTGTAGTATTAAAAAATTTATTTACTTCAGTATTAAGTAAAATAGTAGGAATTACTTTCAAATCAATAACAGCACACAGGAAAATAAAATGACCCCACCTACCGAAAAATGGTTACATAAAGAAGGACTTCGAATAGGCATCTGAATGTATATCACTTATTAGGTCAAATTCCTGAAGTAACACACATATTAAATCCAGATTTCCACATTTTTGATTTCTCTGAAAGTTGTTTAAACAGAAACATAACTGTTGAAGATATTAGAATTAACGGTTTTAACCTGATCGGCGTGACCCAACTAGAAAACTAGAAACAGGTCTAGTAATGTATGTCTCCACAACTATCCAGTTTAGTCGTAGAGAAGACCTCGAATCATCAGAGGTAGAGTGTATATGGGCGGAAGTTAAATTGCCAAACCAGAGTCCATTAGTTACTGGACTTTGTACCGTAATCCAAATGCATCATCCCTGTGGTATGATCACTTGACGACTATGATGGATGAGTTTTCAACCTTTAAGTTCAAAGATATTATCATTCTTGGAGATTTCAACATAGATCTAACACAATCAAATCCAGCTTGGAGCAATATTATATTATCCTACAATTTTTGCCAAATTGTCATCAAACCTACTAGAGTAACAGAAGTATCATAAACATTATTAGATCATATGTATGTAGCCTCCAGAAAACATCATTGAATGTAACATCCCTCATACTTCGTTAAGTGATCATTGCAGTCTGCTGTACGTGGACAAGCAAGGAATATAAACTTCATAAACACAATCACACCAGTATGAAATTTAGAAGTTTTAGAAAATTTAACCTAGAATTATTCCTTAATGATTTGCAAGCATCTTCACTTACACACGTATACCAACTAACTGACCTGATGGGCAATATTATATTGGTTAAATATCTTCAGAGATATATTAGACAACATGTCCCCATGAAAGATACTTAATAAGACAAGAGAAAAAAATTACTTTAGGAATCTAGTACAGAATAAATCAGTAAATCACTTTGTAAAGCCATAAATACCCTATCAAATAAAAGAAAAGAATTTGATTTTCAAGCCATCAATCGTGCATACACTAGCGCACATATCAGTACACATTTCAGAGAAAAAATCAATGTTCTTAAATCATCAATACCAGCTCACGTATGCGACTTACATGAACTACAAACATTCCTGGACAGCAGAAGATTTTAAACAGTTACACATTCCATTCTTACCAGTCAGTAAGTTCACAGTTATCTCTTAACCTTAAAAAACACAACAATACAGTTGGCCTTGATGATATTAGTAATAAGATCTTACGTTATGCTGAACCAGTCATTTCACATACACTAACATACATTTACAATCAGTGCATTGCAAAATTTTATTTCCCCGAGGCTTTAAAAACTGCTAAGGTATATCCTTGCTTTAAATCTGGCTCATCCAAAAATCTTACCAACTATAGACCAATATCCATATTACCGTCATTATCAAAACCACTCGAAAAACACATACACAAAATAACTCTACGACACATGCAAGAGAACAGTTTACTCATAGGCAGTCAGTCAGGTTTTAGACCCAATCATTCCTGCCACACAGCTCTTACCACAACGATAGAAAACTGGTTAGTAAACATAAATGACGACAGACTATGTGGTGCTATCTTTGTCGACTTTAAAAGGGCATTTGATATGACTGATCACGATATTCTTGTAAGAAAAATAAAGGCTTATAAATTGCACCCTGACCTAATAAAATTAATTGCATCATTTCTTTCAGGCAGACAACAGGTAATATTCTTGAACAATTCTCTGTAAATTCTGCCACAGTTGACACTGGTGTTCCGCAAGGTTCTATTCTAGGCCCGTTGCTCTTTGCTATCTATATCAATGATCTTCCACTTCATTTTAAACATTCTTCTTGTGACCTTTTTGCCGATGATTGCACAATCTACACCAGTGACTACGATTGTATTAATCTAGAATCAACTCTTCAGGTCGAGTTATACAAATTAATTAGATGGAGCAAAAACAATGGCATGATTATAAATACCGATAAAACAAAATCAATGCTCATAACAACAAGATAGAAACTACAAAACGCAACAAAAACAACACTTAGGCACGCACTGAAACACCACAGGTAGAAAACGTTAGCGAGCACAAAACACTAGGTCTTATTATTGACCAATATCTGACCTAGAACTCTCATGTACAAGGTCTAACAAAACTCCTCGCACAAAATCCAGTTAGCCAAAATTAAGCAATTCATCGATCAAGACACAAGGAAGACATACGACATATCACATATACAAACACATTTAGACTATTGCTCAACAGTGTGGGATGGTTGCTCAGTGTCAAACACAAAGAAGCTTTACTCATTCCAAAAGCGAGCAGTAAAGCTTATTAGTGACGAAGATCAAACACAAACACCTAACCAGCACAAATGTATCAAAATACTGCCTCTTAAGAGCAGGTTTCTTTTCAACAAAGCCAAGTTGGTACATCAATTTCTTTCACGCCATGCCCCGCCGTATCCATGAAACATGTTTAGATTTAGCTCAAAGTGCAGCCAACGCTGAAACAACATATGTCTTCCAAAACTTAGACTTGATCTTTACAAGAAAAGCTTTTGTTATTCTGCTGCTTATCTTTGGAATACCCTCCCATCCTGTATAAAAAATATAAATTATACTCCTTCCTACAACTACAAACTATCCCAATATCTATTTGATGTCGACTACATGCCTCCATGAATCATAAAACTTAAAAGTTATCTTAGACTGCTCTTACGGACACCGAATACAGTTACTTGTTTATTCTGAATAGTCCAGAAATTTTGTTTACTAGATAGTCATTTATATATGTATGTAGTTACTTCTGTACCGAATGAATGGATAATAGTGAAACATAAATGTTATATTTATTTTATGTCTCTCAGCTTCAATGTTAATTATGTTTGTTACATGAACAGCATATATGTAGATTGTCTGGAATAGAGTGAAAGATATATGATAAAGGGCAGAATGTCAGACGGGCCTGCGTGCTCAATTCTTAACCCTTTTGAAATAAAGATCAATCAATCCATCTGGAAGTTAATCCCAAAACAAGGCTACAAGGACGACAATCTTCCCAGACATTAATAAACACAATTATCTATTTTATTCTGTTATACAGATAGAGAATCCGATATGTAGATCATTTCTATCATAATGTCATGGCCAATAACCATATCACAATGCCATTAGCACAGTTAATTCTATTGTTTTTAAAACTCTAGCTATTACGGTAATTTAATGAGAAACTATCAACTTTTCCTTCAAAACCCGTTTAAAATTGGCCAAGAAAAAGTCATGGAATGTTTGCCTGTACTTTGAGCTCATCCTATAGTAGAGAAAAATATTCATGCTGGAATTGAAGGATTGGAATGAGAGGGCGATGGACCAAATTGATTCGACAATGTTGATATAACGGCCCCTGATATTGAATTCTGGTCCAAGTACAAACGATGCCATGGCGATGATTGCGCCAGGTGTGTAGCAGATAATAAGAATAGTGGCTATCAAAACAATCATCTTAACTGTTCTTTGGTCCCGAGTAGATCTAGATCTTTGTTGATCCTGTCCTAATGTTGCCTTTTTTCGCCATTCTGAAGACCTTTTTAGCTGAATGGCCAAAAGCAATGTAAAAACAACAACACCAAAGAAACTCATCATACTAAATACAGAATGCATTACGTAGGTAAGACCATCAAACTCATTTCTGTTGTTGGTGAATATTATTCCAACGAGAGTTCTGTTCTTCTCAGGAACAAATCTCCATCCAAGATAGGAAGTGGCGTACTCGGGAATAAGAGTAAGTATATTTATAATAAAGATTAGACACACTGCCACTACGGCTCTCTTGTTTGTGACGATTTGTCTCGCTTTGAGCGGCATTACCATAGAGAGATATCTTTCAGCTGTTATGTACACCGTGATATAGCTGGTGATTCTACAGAAACAGATATGTGGCCACGCCCCTGATAAATACATGACATCTTGTGTACTCCAAGGAACACCGGATGCGCCAAAGAAAGGATTCAAGCAAACTGATGACCACTCCAAGGCGATTAGGCAACACAAGTCGGAAATAGCGAGCCCAAAGAAAGCAATGTTAGCTGTGTTACTGAAACCTTGTTTGTAAAATATCATAAAATTAATAGCATTGGCTGTAATTCCAAATAAACCAACTATGCTGCATATAAACATGAAATTAACGAACTCAAATACTGCTCTTTCTTGATCGCTTACAACTGTGTCCATTTTTCCACTCTCAGAGATTTTTTTTTTACAAATCTTCGTTTTCAGTTCTACCTATGGCCATAATTCAAAGCTCATACTGATTTTTTTACTGTTTTTCATGTTATACTAGACAGTATTGATAATATGTTGATAATACCTTCTGCTATCAACATATAAATATTACAGATAGGTGACAGCTTATGAAACAAAATGCTATTTAGCCAGTAGTAATCCGGCTGCATAAGACAGTTTCCAGTTCAAAGTCTTTATTCAAGATACTTTGATATATTTCATGACCGAAGATGAGAAACTTGATATGAAGTCGAAACCTCTTCCGACAGCATTAGCAGAATTCTCCTAGCAGGTGGGGAAGTAAGTGCGAAGATCAAGTGAGAAACCAACCTAATGAAACACTAATCTATGACTGTCTAAAGTCAGTGGAACAGCTAGAAAATATGTCATATTCAGATATTCGCCGCTGCGGCCTAATATATAAATGTCAGTGCTGTATGCATTATAGAACTAATGACATTATATAATTTTATAGAAGTTGTTTTTTAAAATCATCTGAAAATATAATTGAAAGTACAATTAAAGCACGTATTAGGAAAGTACTAGCATTTTGTGTTCATTCGAAAATGAGTATCGGGATCACAATTTTGTAAACATTCCATGCGAGTCTGAGTATTTTGTCATTTCTGTTTCGATAGAAACGACTTTCCTTAACTGTTTGAATGGAAAAATATTAACGCGTCATCTATATAGTCCATGGGACATTTATAACTGTTCAGAGATTTAAATTAAACTTATCGTCGGTGCTGACAAAGAACATAGCGTAGCTAACTAGTTTATAACATAAATTCCAGTTATTTTTGTCTGCAAGAATTTCTATGGTTAGAATTTTTTAAACACTGGTCGTCGATGCCACTACCACAATTCTAGTCATTACAACAGCAAAGGACACGGAAAGTAAACGATGTGAAGTTATGTTTAAAAAGATGTTCTTGTAATTCTAAACTAACTTAAAGTGTTGTACTGAAGGGCTGAATTCTCTAAAAGGTCTATTAATTACCAAGAATTATGTTGTTTTCATAATTTGACTGCCGAGACATAAAGAGATAGGGAAGTATTGATGGACAGCGAGTTATATCTTCTCTGTAATTAAGAGACAGAACACGCATTTAATAACACTGTGTAACACATACAAATTTTGCCACTTTAAAATAGTGTATAATTTTTAATTTCGATGTAAGAAAATGGAATACGACGCTTAAAACACTCATTTAGCTGTTATTGTTCTGATATTGCTTATTTAATGTGTCGACGAAAGTGTAACATTTTTATGACTTAAAATATTCTTGACTACGAAAGCATTTTAACACTTTTGAATTACTGTTTATAGTATCTGTTACAGCCATATTGTTTACCACTATGGGTCAAATGTTAAAAAAAATCCCTCAGTTTGTATCTCACATCTAATTTAATGTAAGAGTTAATAATTTTCAAGAAGTGTATATTTTTTAGATTTCGAAGTGATTTAATAGCCTGAGTTTGTGCCAGGACTGGATTTCAAGAGGCCGCGGAAATGCGTTAATAGAGCAAACAATTTTGCTAGATGTATGGCAAAGTGACCTTTTCCCAGAAACGTCAAATTACACCTCAGATCAAAACAGCATATCATTGTTTCGGTTGTAAGATAGATGACCAAGACAAGCCCTGGCCATCTCACATTTGCTGTAATAAATATCTTGAGAAACTCCGTGGTTGGTTGAAATATAATTGACATGATAAGAACGCTACCGGTTATTTTTTTTAAAGAGCTATGCGGTGTGGGGCCCAATCATAACGTGCGAACTATTCATTTCAGCCCTAGCCTTCTTTATCCTTATCTGGGACATAGGCTATTAACAATTATTACTGTCCACAACACAAAAAGGAATGTAACAACTAATTATGTCAGTCCGTAAGAACAGCGAAGAGCAGAACCTCTATCTTAATGGAAAGAAAACTAAATTGATAACAACTAACAAAACAAACAAGGCAGCTGAAATATGTATCAATGAGGAAAAACTGGAAGAAGTGGACATTTTTGAATATCTTGGATCACTACTAACTAATAATGGAGATACAATGAGGGAAATTAAAAGGAGGACATCTATCGTTCTTCAGAAAGTAAAACAAATAAAGAATCTTTGGAGAGGAGCAGACAGAACCACAAAAATAAGATTTTTAAGAGCATGCATCTTTCCCATCGCAACATATGCCTATGAGACCTGGACACTTAACAAAACAGCTGAGAAACACATAAATGCCTTTGAATGTAAATGCTACAGAAGAGTTCTCCAAATATCGTGGACACAAAAAAAGAACAAATATATCTTTACTACAGGAGCATAATATTGAAGAAGGCTGGCTAGTGAAGAAGATTAAAGAGAAAACTGAAATATTTTGGACACATTAAACGTCATGATAATTTAGAGAAGACCGTATTGGAAGGATACATAATGGGAAAAAGAAAAAGAGGAAGACCAAAACGAAGATGGCTGCAAGACATCGTTGACGATCTGCAAATGGATGCATCAGTGGCAGACCATCTTGCTCACAACCGAGAGGCCTACAGGAGTGCTGTTAGGGAGGCAAAGTTCCGCAAGGGACATGCAAATGAACGAATGAATGAATGAACTGGGTTGCCGCTTCTTTCTGTCTTCAGGTGTAGTCGATTTTTTTAAAATCTCTGTTTCAAGACTACTTCGCAAGTGTTTCTATGTCTTCCTTGTTTTCTCTTTCCTTGGAGATTCCAGGTGAGAGCTTGTCTGGGTATGTTTCTGGTAGGCTATCGAAGCGTATGTCCTATCCATCTCCAACGTCTTTTCATTATCATTTTTTTCACGGTGGGTTGATTCGTTTTGTCTAGTCTAGACTTCACAATTCTTGCTGTAAAATCTATTTCTGTACCACCTTCTCTGCCTATATTGCTCACGAGAAATGTGAATGTGTCTACTTCTTCTAATTTCTTTTCTTCTAATGTGACTGAGTTCTTGTGAACTAAAGGCATTGGCAAATGACATTGGGACTTGGTTACGTTTTCCAGCAGTCAGTAAATGCCTGTAGAATTTTAGGATAGGAATCCTAACCATTTTTGGCTTTCAGGTGTCTATTTAATTATTTAAACATTTTCACATGGACTTTTGACAGAGCTCCATTTTTACCACATAGCAAACCTTGTAATGACCTCTTCGAACCCTAAAATGCTATTGTTGTATAAAGTATTATTACATAGTATTATTACATAGCGTGTTTTGCTTCTGAATATTGATCTGAGACAGAAAAGTGAAAATATTAGTGAAATGTTGATGGGTTAATGTATCATTTAGTTGGGGGTGTACTATCAGATCGAGTACAGCATTGGTTTCTGCATGTTCTAGACTCGTCTACTTAAACTAGTATTCGTGTATTACTGAACACTAAACATTTGTCTTGCCACACACTGTACTGTACTGTGCTAATGTGTGTTGTGTGTGTGTGTGTCTTGTGGTATTGAATTGAGTATTCTTTGTTTACTGTTACAAACATCACTATTTACTAAGCAGATTTTCTCGACTGCTACACAAGTGACACAACAGACGTCACACTGTTATACACCACGTGACATACGAAAACCCAGGACAACAGCCATTATATATCCGTACACGAGCATGACCAGTTACATGTAATCAACTCACTCAGCACCACAGTTGACACTCAGCATGAATATAGTTATCACAGGATTCAACAGGTATAGAAATCACAAAAGTTTAATGATGAATTCCCATTTGTTAAATGTATGATGTAAATGGATGTGATGTGTAACTGATGGAAACAACTACCATGAAGATATAAAAACGATCCGGACGATTCACATCGCCACGGGGTCCTCACTAGCATACAACATAAAAACAAAAAACAACATATAAGCTCATATATACTGACAAACTCCAAGCACAACCTTCCGACACAGAATCACATTTTGTCCTAAAAAGGACAATCAAACTTGCAACACTTCATAATAAACTTTACAACCTTTTGTCATAAAAATGACAATCAACTAGCAAAAACTACATTTGACTTAAACACACATTTGTCCTAACAAGGACAATGAACTAAAAAAAAATTACATGACGAACCGAGTCCTGTCAAACATCAGTTCCAGAGAAAAACTCACACACGACCTGTCTCTACAACATTCAGACACGACCTGTCTCTACAATATTCAGACACGACCTGTCTCTACAACATTCAGACACGACCTGTCTCTACAACATTCACACACGACCTATCTCTACAACATTCACACACGACCTGTCTCTACAACATTCAGGCACGACCTATCTCTACAACATTCACACACGACCTGTCTCTACAACATTCAGGCACGACCTGTCTCTACAACATTCACACACGACCTGTCTCTACAACATTCACACACGACCTGTCTCTACAACATTCACACACGACCTGTCTCTACAACATTCAGGCACGACCTATCTCTACAACATTCACACACGACCTGTCTCCACAACAATCACACACGACCTGTCTCCACAACATTCAGACACGACCTGTCTCTACAACATTCACACACGACCTATCTCTACAACATTCACACACGACCTGTCTCTACAACATTCACACACAATCTGTCTCTACAACATTCAGACACGACCTGTTTCTACAACATTCACACACGACCTGTCTCTACAACATTCACACACGACCTGTCTCTACAACATTCACATACGACCTGTCTCTACAACATTCACACACGACCTGTCTCTACAACATTCACACACGACCTGTCTCTACAACATTCAGACACGACCTGTTTCTACAACATTCACACACGACCTGTCTCTACAACATTCACACACGACCTGTCTCTACAACATTCACATACGACCTGTCTCTACAACATTCACACACGACCTGTCTCTACAACATTCACACACGACCTGTCTCTACAACATTCAGAAGAAAAACTCACTCATTCCTACATCCCGCCACTCAGATCACGTGACTGAGTTCTTGATCGGAACACGGGGATGCTTTTCTTTCGTGCTAACATAAACAGGCGAGTTGTGGTCTATCACTGATTGACCACAACAACAGGGTTTCTCACACAAAAAATCTGTAACAGAATAACTTTCTGCTACATACTGTATGCTAGTTGACTAGTGCAGGAATGTTGTTACATCGTTTTCGCTGCATTATTCTTCATTCTGTTTGAATACATAAACTACTGGTACACAAACTGCAAGGAAAGCGAACATAAAAATATTGCTGAAAACTCTTTCAGCTTATTGCTCAGAGCTGATAAGTTTCAGTACTGTGATTTTAACGATTGTTTAAATGAAGCAACAAAAGCAAAGTAGACAAGCTTCTTCAGCGTATACAGTCGATAGTGTAAGCCAGTGTTTCCCTAAGTGTGTCTCTTGTACCATCTGTGGTACACAAAAAGAATATATTAACACCCAATAGCTTTTTATGCCTAACATTAATTCGCCTTGATTATATTTACAATGTCAAGATTGTGCACAAGAAGTGATACAAAATGTCAAGATTGTGCACAAGAAGTGATACAAACTACTGTGGCTTTGGGAAACATTGGCGTAAGATGTAGCCTGTTTATGTTTTGTAATCCTTCCAAGATGAAAGTTAATAAACTAAACGGAATATATTTCAGTGCCATATGAGACTTATGGAGTGGAGCGAAAACTGGAAGTGTAACTGATTCTGAAGAATGAAACGAGAAATGTAGGTACCGAGCTGGGTAACGTTGCTAAAAGGTCCAATTAGTAAGGAGATATTGCAAGGTAGAGACGAAGTGACAATGTGATCTTTAGAAATTACTTGTGAAGAGAGAGTATAATTTCTGAAAATATGAAAAAAGTAGAGACTTACCTCTGGCACGCTATTAAGACATATAGAGAGATTTGGTGTTAGTGCCGTTTTTTTTTGCCCTGTCAACACACTAGAGTATGATGTCTGCCACCAGCAGTATAATATATTTGTTGAATAAAAATGTGAACGAAGTTGTATATGTTTATTAAATGATTGTAGACAGATTATTCTCACTTCCGTTGGCTGTATCTTTTCTTTTATCATTGCATGTTCAGGTAAGTTTTTTCGACTCTGTTATTTAATTCGTGACTGGTTTCTTGACTGTATTCACTGTTAATAGTTTATTGGCTGTATTCACAGTTTCAAAGCTGATGGTTTTTTTGGATGTATTCATTTTTAAATTTGTTGGTTTCTTGGCTGTATTCACAGTTTTAAAATTGATGGTTTCTTGGTGTATTGACAGTTTTAAAGCTGATATATTTATTTAACTATAGTACTGGTTTATCTCAATGGCTGATGTCTGGCCGAAATATCTCTGCTGGTTCAAATTCGGCAAGGTACTAGAACTTGTTTTTCGCAAATCCAGGTTTTCTGTCTAATTATCTGATCGTTTGCGTTTTGGATCGGATAAAAGCTCTGGAGAAAGTCTACAAGCAAGCAAGGCACACCTGGACTATTTCTAAATAAAAACGTTGTGTCGAGATGTGGCAAGTAAAAAAGGAATTCCCAGACCAAACTAAAAAATATAATCAGTAAGTCTACATAGTGAATAGATACCTGTTTGTTATTCTACTGCGCAATGTTTGTTTATCAGAAATAAATTATAACTATTAATAAATATAATTGCTTTGATGTAACAAATTATTCTGAAACAAAGAGTTTTATATTTCTGGAGTACATGCGCACCTTAATTTCTCCAATTTATTTGAGCTTTAAATAGTCTTTGACAAATCAAAGTTTTTTTTCTTCCCAGCAGACCACGTGGTCGTTTCGCTCTATCGCAGCTTTTCAAGTTGCAACCATAACGCATTCACTCACGCATGATTCTCTAGTTCTTCATCTATATTTCGCTACTGGCTTTCCCCTTCCTGGCCTTGAGAATTAACTCTAGGAGTTTCCAACGTCTCGCCGAAGTGGACAAACTGATGCTTTTCTTCAGATTACAGTATCATTTCTGCTTGATCAAGAATCAAAATATATAAAGGTAAGCTGTTGTTTTTGCTGTAGTACTGCAGTTTGGTAAAAGTAAGATTTTATCAACTGTCTTTTTTAAAATTTAGCTCCCACACGCACTTGCAAGTAATATTTAGTGCACTATTAAAGCTTTTCGGCAGCCAGAATGCATTTGCAAGCAAAATAAAAGCTGTGCTTTGCCATTCGCCATTGCTCTGGCCCCTGAAGACCGTTTCAGTGAAAGAGTCTCAAGTATTTATGGTTTTATCTTCCTACATTTTAAGCTGTGTGATTCAGTTTAATACAACATGTGTCAAACTTTATGTCACTGCGTGTCACTCCGCTTAAGTTTCACTTTAAGGATCTTTAATAGTACATACGAGTATGTGAGTGTAAAGAGACATGACGACTGCGGTAAAACTGGTTCTAGTAATGAAAGAAGAAGGAAGTGTATGGTTGTTCAGTTTTACTAAACGATAGAAAGAGTGATACAAGTGGCCAGAAACAAGAATGGCTTAAAGTGAGATGAGCACATACAAATGAAGAACATACAACATATTTCAGCTTTTTTCAAAGATCACGTGCAAAAGCAACACAACAGATAAAAACATGAAAAGTAGATGAAAAATATAGAATTAGTTTCTTTGGTCTCGTCTTAGTAAGAAAGACGGACATTTCGTGGATGCTCCCAGACTCGACCACCTAAAAACAGGAAAAGACAGCCAAGCAGAGAAACAAGCACAAAAGGCAGATGCACTTGAACATGAAGACACGCAAATGATGAAGAGACAAAAAGAGCTAGACAGGAGGACACTAGACAAAGCTCTACAGCACACCAGGGGAACTCAGCAGAGAGGGACCAGACACGACACACAAGACCTAGAACAGCTCTCAAGAGAGAGATAGTTTTCATGCAGAAGTTCGTTAGAGAGACCTCGAAAACAACGTATGTTAGAAAGTCAGTGAGTAGCATCATGTAGACAGCAACTGGTGACTATACTCTATTAAGAAACTTGAAAGCATGAACGGGAGCATACTGGGTTCAGTAATAGTGGTAACCATCAGATCAAGCAAAATACCAGTACAACTTGTGTGGGGTGGGCTGAGCTTGGTCTTTCGAAATCGGCCATTTCGGAGGGTCAAGGATCGACCTATCTCGTGGTCTTCTGAGCTATATGGTCACGTGGTGTGCTAGTTAGGTGGAGAACGTAATGTGTTAACCAGTTCAGTTCGTTCGAGGCCTTTTGGAGGGGCAGCACGTTATCTGAGCGAGCTGTGTGTCATGGTATACCTGATGTATCTAATGCAGTTTCATATATATAGTGGTGTTGGATAAATGGGCTGTCAAGCTATGAACCTAAGTGCTGTTACCAGACCGGCCCATGTTGGTAACGTTGATATATGTAAGTTTTCCTATGTTGGAGTTGGAGTTTTGGGTAAGTATGTATCGTGAGAAGTACTCAGTGTTCAGTGCTAAATGTTCCATGATTTGTTCAGTAAGATAAGTTTTGAAATGAATATATTTCATCATTGATTACTTTTTATTAATATGCATTCATATATTCACATGTTTCACCTTTTGATTATAGAATGTTTTCCTATGTGTTTTGTTTGTTGCGCACGTGTATTTGCTGATCAATGCCGATTTCACGTGGATTTAAAATGATATGGTATGTTCATCTTTCATTACCATCATTGAGTCACAACTGGTTAATTAATATGTCACTGAACCCTTCATATTTGCACTCTGTGTGTTAAATGTTGGACGCAGGCAGAGTGTCTGCGTATATGTGTTATATGTGAGTAGGCAAGTGGCTCCTATGTTGTGTTAAGGGAAGGTAGCGAGCTCCTGATTAATAGGGAATATGCATTACAAGAGTTAGTGAAGAAAAGAGATTTTCAGAGATTTGAGTAATTAATATCGTCACTTGGAGTGCCGCCTTTGTTGTGGTCATGCTGATGATAATGTCATGCCTAATGTTTTCCCTGAGTGACGTCCATTGATGTAGAGATACACGTCGTGTGTGGCGTCCATTGATGTAGAGATACACGTCGTGTGTAACGTCTAGTGTTGTCAATAAACCTAATCTTAATTTGCCTCGATCAGTGTATGCTTTCTGAGCAATTATTTATTGTTGCTGGGGCAGCTTGCCAGTCAGATGATAACTTTTTTCCAACCAACCAAGTCCATGTAGTGGAGTTTATATCAACTGGAAGGGGCAAAAAAGCTTGGGTAGTGGATCGTCAGGAGCGGTGTCGCTACTGAGAGTGTTCCAGGCACAGCTGAGCTTCATTGGGCACTAAACTCAGTAGAATAAAGCTAGCTAGCGATTTAAGACAGGAGCACCAGACAAATCTCCACTGACGTCGATAAAAATAAAAGAAGCAGAGAAGTAAGATGGAGGGAAGAAGTGAAAATATAGATAAGCACTAAAGAATAAGCACCAGTATTTTACACGTCTACAGTATTTTACTGCATATATACTGTTCAAATAAAGAAACGCAACACTACTGTAGTCGTAATGGACACCAAATTTCAAACTTGTATCAAAATTTTATTTTACGGAATTAGTGTTTCAATCTTGGCATTAAGAAATTTTAAGACTTTAACAATGAAATGGTGTTCATTAAATTTGGTTTGGACTTTTATTCCTTGCGACTGAGACCTCCGTTTCAGTAAGGTGTATGGCCTCCTCTGGCCTGTATCAGAGAACGACATCTCCTTGAGATGGATCCTATTAGCCGTTGGATCTGTTGTTGTGGGATAGCTGCCCACTCTTCCCGCATTGCAAGAGACAACTGTCGGAGATAGGTTGGAGCCACGGACTTGTCTGTTGAGTTCATCCCATAAGTGTTCTGCTGGATTCATGCCTGATGACATAGATAGCTACGGAATGGTTCGGACGTTGTCAGCGAGGAACTGGGTGGTGCGTCGTGCCACATGAGATCGAGTGCTGTCCTGCTGAAAAATCGATCTAGGTGCAACCAGACGTGGAAGGACGTGAGGACGAAGAATTTCAGTGACGTATCGTTGGGTAATCAGGCATCCTTCAGTTTGCACCAGGTCACTTCTTCCCATGAAGTTGATCGTCTCCCACACCAGTACACCTCCACCACCATGTGGAGCAGCCTCATCCACGCAGTTGTGGCGTATCGCTCACGGACTCTGCGGTAAACTCTTCTCTGTCTATCGTGTCGCTGGAGCAGAAAAAATGATTCATCACTAAACCCCTTCTCCAATCTTTCTTAACGGTCCATTGACGATGCTGGTTCGCCCACTGCAGTCGGTTCTGGCGATGCCGGTCCATAAGAACAGGACCTCTGTAGAGTCTTCTATCCCAAAGACCAGTGTGTCGTGCAGTCGGTTCCTGACCGTTTGATCCGAAATTCGACGAGCTGCTGCCACTGACTGGACTGTTGAGAACGCAGATGCAAATCGATTCCTGAGGTGACGCAGCCGTATGAAGTGGTCTTCTGCAGGAGTTGTGACTATGGGTCTTCCACTGCGCGGCCGGTCTGCAACTGAGCCAGTTTCTTGAAATCGTCTCCAGAGGCGACTAATGGTAATTCTAACCACATTAAATTGTCTGGCCACTACACTTTATGACTGTCCAGTCTGTAAACGTCCAATGATGATGAGTCGTTGTTCTGTAATGAGATGAATCACACTAGAGCATTGAATTTTCAAATGTATTAATTCTAGGAGCGTCAGTCTTTTATAGGCATTCAATAACATGATCTGTGAATTTTGTGTTCAGTAAGTTTCACGGGATTCTCGTGAACCTGTCATGAGTCATTGTCAAAAATGCTGTATTGACTAGTGTCGTTTTTCTGTGTTCATGAATCATCTGCTGAGTACAATTCAGGTCAGCACATGAAGTTGATGTCTAATTGAACGTTTCAGTCAATTTGTCCTTGTCTGATAAGCAAACTTCAGTTTAAATCGCAACATCGTAGTTGTTGCTTTTCGTTTTTTAACAGTATATATTGAGCAAGAACTAAAGAAGATATAAGCGTGTTTTATAGTTTGTGATCTAGATGTGCACTAAAGTAATAGATTAACTTTTCACTTCATCATTTGAATGATCACCAGCTAGACTACACAAACTTTTATAATTTGAAAGATAATCATCATCGACTTATATCCAAGTTGTGTACGTGATTTAAAAAAAAGGTAATTCTCAAGAATGCCTCATACACTTGATGTTAACTGTCCCCAAGTGTTTCGGTATGACGAGTGGTCTTGAAATAATGCGAAGAGTTATGAAGTATGTGACAGGTATAATAGTGGCATCACGTGAGAGTATAATGAGTAAAATGAACTTTAAAATATTACATTGGGAAAATTAATTATAAAGTGTTACCATCGAAAATGTTATCACCTGAGAATTAGTGATAGCGCCATGTCACAGTACGGAAACAGCAGCACACAGCTACAACACTAAAATATTACAATGAGCAGTAGTAGCAATACATCATTTCAACTGACGAGGGACAGAATTCAATTCAGCAGAAAAGGCCCAGTTAATGGAAAGCCCGGATAAAGTCAGTCCTGGGATGGGTAAAGCAGGGCTTCTAACGCTGTAGACGTATAGTGTCAGCCGTGCATAAGCACCGGCTGAAAATATCAGGGTCGAAGAAGGTTGCGCTTGCTGTGTTTTTTAAGTGTTAAGTGGAGCAAGATATTGTCAATTTTACTGTTAAATCTAAAAGTATTAGCAACTGGTTTCTTTGATATTCACAGAGAAACGAACACACCCAGGTATACAACTCCAACTTATATAACAACAGCACAGAATGAAAACCGCTGACACTCTTTCCACAAACTACAGATAACGGAGTGTAGTAAATTGAAAAGGTGTGGAGTACATAGAACAACTTTTATTTATGGGTACTAATGATAGATGACAGATGAAGTGAAGAACGTACACAAGGAATACACTTAGGCTCCACCCTCGGCATGACAGAAGTTTGCCATGTGTGGAGGGAGTGATCTACATATACACCCAAACAGAACAGGAATCAAATATCTTGATGAACAAGAGTTCTGCTTACTGATGACACAAAAATTACAACACACATTTTCAGAACCACTGATCTTTAACGAAATCTCAAAACAGAACTAAATCTACATTCTTTAGTTCTACACTTTCTACTGAACAAAAATATAAGTCAAACTCAGCACAGCACAAATATCTGTAGTAACAGCTAGATCAAACATCCTAGCCAAGCTGACGACACAAAATCACGTCATGCTGTGCCTATCATAAACTCTTACAATGATCATAATCCACTCTCTCAGAAAAATCTGTCTCTTAAATATGAAGTACATTTTCTGACACTAAGCTTCCGGAACTTTCTTCACGAGAAGCTCAACTTCGTGAAGTTGCCTGTTTATTTGGCCTTCAAAATTTCTTCCTATAAAAACATGTCCCCAAAATAGTTTTAGTTACTAATTTTGTCTGGTTGTGTCAATACAGACATTCCACTGTTTGACACTTAAAACTTTTCCTAACTATCTCGTCAATTTTACTAGACGTCAAGGTTACATGAGCTGAGTATCTATTTTTAGTACATTACTGTGAATTGAAGCAAGAACCTAACTCTGAATATCTTAACTATTCTGCTGATTATATCCCTTTAATCAGCAGAAATCGACTAAGCAGCATTTGCATGTGGTAAAATACTACTACATGGGGTCGCTCCTTAAGATGAGGCAGGAAGTAATAGCTACAAATTCGAAATGTCTCGGTTTAGAACTGATGAGACAACATCTTAATGGATGTAGGTGTCCAGAGAATGACCCATAGGAATCATTTTGTAAAGAAATTGAATAGCTAGAATTGAGCTGATATCATTTTCACATGTAGAAGAAGAGAGAGACACAGTTTGGTCGGAAAGTATGATTTTGTTAACAATTTAGAATTATTTCTGATTTGAAAATTCTGGTTTAAAATACTTTTTTATTTGAAAAAGAAAATAAAATATCTTAATTACAATGTTGACGTAGCTACACACTTCCTTTAGCTTTAGATAAATTGTTTGCAATATGACTAAAAAAAATTAGCAACATTGACATATAATTAAGTGCGTGTTTCCTGATAACATTATTTTTCCATTTAACAGTATGGAGACACCTCATAATGACGAAAACCCCAGAGACAAATTTCAAGACTTTTTTTAACTTATGTTTGGCTTACTTCGAATATACAGAATCTTCAGCTCCGTGATCTACAATATGCATCTGCCACTATTACATGCATTTTCACTGCATTGGTGTTCCTTCATACACTCACAAACTCTTCCTAAACTCTCTTTCATTCTTTGTTAACATCTCTCTTCCCAGAGCCTGGCAGACCTCCCTATTTCCACTCTGACCGGCCTTTTTATATCTCCCAGTTCCTTCGACACTCCTTCTTCCCCAAAATAACAACTGTAATACTGTCATATCCATTGTGAGGGGAAAAAATCAACTTAGCAATCACTCCCCTTGTTTTAGTCAGTGTGCTAACTTATGAGAAATGAAAAATACAACAGTCAAATCTGATGTACAAAAATCAACTAATTTATATTATCAATCTTATATTTAACTACTATTTTATCTGAAAAAAAATCGATAATACTCGAAATTCAGCTATATTTAACATTTTCATTCTTCACTACTATATTCCTTCTATACTAAATTCTACTTCTTCCTCACCCGAAACACATATTTCAAAACCTCACTGCATTAGATTACTCACCCTCTACCCAAACCGTATTCCAGCAACACTCCACTACATGCACTTCTGGACACAGCTTCTTACAAGTCACAGCTAAGTGTCCTTTTTTAGATTTCGAAGTGATTTAATAGCCTGAGTTTGTGCCAGGACTGGATTTCAAGAGGCCGCGGAAATGCGTTAATAGAGCAAACAATTTTTGCTAGATGTATGGCAAAGTGACCTTTTCCCCCAGAAACGTCAAATTACACCTCAGATCAAAACAGCATATCATTGTTTCGGTTGTAAGATAGATGACCAAGACAAGCCCTGGCCATCTCACATTTGCTGTAATAAATATCTTGCGAAACTCCGTGGTTGGTTGAAATATAATTGACATGATAAGAACGCTACCGGTTATTTTTTTTAAAGAGCTATGCGGTGTGGGGCCCAATCATAACGTGCGAACTATTCATTTCAGCCCTAGCCTTCTTTATCCTTATCTGGGACATAGGCTATTAACAATTATTACTGTCCACAACACAAAAAGGAATGTAACAACTAATTATGTCAGTCCGTAAGAACAGCGAAGAGCAGAACCTCTATCTTAATGGAAAGAAAACTAAATTGATAACAACTGACAAAACAAACAAAGCAGCTGAAATATGTATCAATGAGGAAAAACTGGAAGAAGTGGACAGTTTTGAATATCTTGGATCACTACTAATTAATAATGGAGATACAATGAGGGAAATTAAAAGGAGGACATCTATCGTTCTTCAGAAAGTAAAACAAATAAAGAATCTGTGGAGAGGAGCAGACAGAACCACAAAAATAAGATTTTTAAGAGCATGCATATTTCCCATCGCAACATATGCCTATGAGACCTGGACACTTAACAAAACAGAGGATAAACACATAAATGCCTTTGAATGTAAATGCTACAGAAGAGTTCTCCAAATATCGTGGACACAAAAAAAGAACAAATATATCTATACTACAAGAGCTTAATATTGAAGAAGGCTGGCTAGTAAAGAGGATTAAAGAGAGAAAACTTAAATATTTTGGACACATTAAACGTCATGATAATTTAAAGAAGACCGTATTGGAAGGATACATAATGGGAAAAAGAAAAAAAGGAAGACCAAAACGAAGATGGCTGCAAGACTTCGTTGACGATCTGCAAATGGATGCATCAGCGGCAGACCATCTTGCTCACAACCGAGAGGCCTACAGGAGTGCTGTTATGGAGGCAAAGTTCCGCAAGGGACATGCAAATGAATGAATGAATGAACTGGGTTGCCGCTTCTTTCTGTCTTCAGGTGTAGTCGATTTTTTAAAAATCTCTGTTTCAAGACTACTTCGCAAGTGTTTCTAGGTCTTCCTTGTTTTCTCTTTCCTTGGAGATTCCAGGTGAGAGCTTGTCTGGGTATGTTTCTGGTAGGCTATCGAAGCGTATGTCCTATCCATCTCCAACGTCTTTTCATTATCATTTTTTTCACGGTGGGCTGATTCGTTTTCTCTAGTCTAGCCTTCCCAATTCTTGCTGTAAAATCTATTTCTGTACCACTTTCTCTGCCTATATTGCTGCCGAGAAATGTGAATGTGTCTACTTCTTCTAATTTCTTTTCTTCTAATGTGACTGAGTTCTTGTGAACTAAAGGCATTGGCAAATGACATTGGGACTTGGTTACATTTTCCAGCAGTCAGTAAATGCCTGTAGAATTTTAGGATAGGAATCCTAACCATTTGTGGCTTTCAAATGGCTATTTAATTATTTAAACATTTTCACATAGACTTTTGACAGAGCTCCATTTTGACCACATAGCAAACCTTGTAATGACCTCTTCGAACCCTAAAATGCTATTGTTGTATAAAGTATTATTACATAGTATTATTACATAGCGTGTTTTGCTTTTGAATATTGATCTGAGACAGAAAATTGAAAATATTAGTGAAATGTTGATGGGTTAATGTATCATTTAGTTGGGGGTGTACTATCAGATCGAGTACAGCATTGGTTTCTGCATGTTCTAGACTCGTCTACTTAAACTAGTATTCGTGTATTACTGAACACTAAACATTTGTCTTGCCACACACTGTACTGTACTGTGCTAATGTGTGTGTCTTGTGGTATTGAATTGAGTATTCTTTGTTTACTGTTACAAACATCATTATTTACTGAGCAGATTTTCTCGACTACTACACAAGTGACACAACAGACGTCACATTGTTATACACCGTGTGACAAGTGTGACACACGAAAACTCAGGACAACAACCACTACATATCCGTGTACGAGCATGACCAGTTACATGTAATCAACCCACTCAGCACCGCAGTTGACACTCAGCATGAATATAATTATCACAGGATTCAACAGGTATCCATCCATAAACCATGTGCCGTGCCGACTGGCGTTGGCTATTATGCTTCTCCAGAGTACACGATCCTTCATGCAGGCCATCAGCTCAGTTGATGATCTCCTCTCACACCATCCCGTCAGACTGTCCAGTATCATTTCTCTTGGTCTTCCTCTTGATCTTCTTCCTTCTATTTTTCCTGTTGTTATAATATTTTCAATGCCTCCTCTTCTCATTGCATGTCCTATGAAAGTACATTGTCTCTCTCTTACCTTTTTGACAAGGTTTTTTGTCTCTCCAGCTCTTCTCCTACATTCTTCATTAGTTATGTTTGCTGTCCAGGGGATTCGCAACATTCTTCTAATAAACCACATTTCTGCTGCTTCCAATGATTTTTGTGCAGACTTGCCTATTGTCCTTGATTCACTTCCATATAATAAGATAGGTTCAGTATAGCATTTTAGGACTCGTTTTCTAACATTCACTGATAAGGATGTGTTGGATAATATGTTTCTTATTCTCTGAAATGCAGTCTTTGCTTGGCCTATTCTGTTCCTAATTTCTGTTCTGCATTTCCCATCTGAAGTTATTACTGCTCCAAGGTATTTGAATTTCTGCACCTGCTTTAGAATAGTTCCATTAAATTTAATACTGTTTCTTAGATATAACCATAGTCTCTGTCTTTTTGATGTGAGAACAGGTATAGAAATCACAAAAGTTTAATGATGAATTCCCATTTGTTAAATGTGTGATGTAAATGGATGTGACGTGTAACTGATGGAAACAACTACCATGAAGATATAAAAACGATCCGGCCGATTCGCATCGCCACGGGGTCCTCACTAGCATACAACATCAAAACAACATAAAAACATACTAAGCTCATATATACTGACAAACTCCCAGGACAACCTTCCAACAAAGAATCACATTTTGTCCTAAAAAAGGACAATCAAACTTACAACACTTCACAATAAAATTTACAACTTTTTGTCCAAAAAATAACAATCAACAAGCAAAAACTACATTTGACTTAAACACACATTTGTCCTAACAAGGACAATGAACTAAAAAAAAATTACATGACGAACCAAGTCCTGTCAAACATCAGTTCCAGAGAAAAACTCACACACGACCTGTCTCTACAACATTCAGACACGACTTGTCTCTACAACATTCACACACGACCTGTCTCTACAACATTCACACACGACCTGTCTCTACAACATTCACACACGACCTGTCTCTACAACATTCACACACGACCTGTCTCTACAACATTCACACACGACCTGTCTCTACAACATTCACACACGACCTGTCTCTACAACATTCACACACGACCTGTCTCTACAACATTCACACACGACCTGTCTCTACAACATTCACACACGACCTGTCTCTACAACATTCACACACGACCTGTCTCTACAACATTCACACACGACCTGTCTCTACAACATTCACACACGACCTGTCTCTACAACATTCAGACACGACTTGTCTCTACAACATTCACACACGACCTGTCTCTACAACATTCACACACGACCTGTCTCTACAACATTCAGACAAAAAAACTCACTCATTCCTACATCCCATCACTAAGATCACGTGACTGAGTCCTCAATCGAAACACGGAGATGCTTTTATTTCGTGCTAACATAAACAGGTGAGTTGTCGTCTGTAACTGTTTGACCACAACAACAGGGTTTCTCACACAAAAAAATCTGCAACAGAATAACTTTCTGCTACATACTGTATGCTAGTTATACTAGTGCAGGAATGTTATTACATCGTTTTCGCTACATTATTCTTCATTCTGTTTGAATGCACAAACTGCAAGGAAGACGAACATAAAATATTGCTGAAAACTCTTTCAGTTTATTTCTCAGAGCTGATAAGTTTCAGGACTGTGATTTTAACGATTGTTTAAATGAAGCAACAAAAACAAAGTAGACAAGCTTCTTCAGCGTATACAATCGATAATGTAAGCCAGTGTTTCCCTAAGTATGTCTCTTGTACCATCTGTGGTACACAAAAAAAATATATTAACACCCAATAGCTTTTTGTGCCTAACATTAATTCCCCTTGATTGTGCACAAGAGGTGATACAAACTACTGTGGCTTTGGGAAACATTGGCGTAAGATGTAGCCTGTTTATGTTTTGTAATCCTTCCAAGATGAAAGTTAATAAACTAAACGGAATATATTTCAATGCCATATGAGACTTGTGGAGTGGAGAGAAAACTGGAAGTGTAACTGGTTCTGAAGAATGAAACGAGAAATGTAGGTACCGAGCTGGGTAACGTTGCTAAAAGGTCAAATTAGTAAGGAGATATTGCAAGGTAGAGACGAAGTGACAATGTGATCTTTAGAAATTACTTGTGAAGAGAGAGTATAATTTCTGAAAATATGAAAAAGTAGAGACTTCCCTCTGGCACGCTATTAAGACATACAGAGAGATTTGGTGTTAGTGCCGTTTTTTTCGCCCTGTCAACACACTAGAGTATGATGTCTGCCACTAGCAGTATAATACATCTGTTGAATAAGAATGTGAACGAAGTTGTATTTGTTTATTAAATGATTGTAGACAGATTATTCTCACTTCCGTTGGCTGTATCTTTTCTTTGATCATTGCATGTTCGGATACGTTTTTTCGACTCTGTTATTTAATTCGTGACTGGTTTCTTGGCTGTATTCACAGTTAATGGTTTCTTGGCTGTATTCACTGTTAATGGTTTCTTGGCTGTATTCACTGTTAATAGTTTATTGGCTGTATTCACTGTTAATGGTTTCTTGGCTGTATTCACTGTTAATAGTTTACTGGCTGTATTCACTGTTAATAGTTTATTGGCTGTATTCACTGTTAATGGTTTCTTGGCTGTATTCACTGTTAATAGTTTATTGGCTGTATTCACTGTTAATGGTTTCTTGGCTGTATTCACTGTTAATAGTTTATTGGCTGTATTCACTGTTAATAGTTTATTGGCTGTATTCACTGTTAATGGTTTCTTGGCTGTATTCACTGTTAATAGTTTATTGGCTGTATTCACAGTTTCAAAGCTGATGGCTTTTTTTTTGGATGTATTCATTTTTAAATTTGCTGGTTTCTTGGCTGTATTCACAGTTTTAAAGTTGATGGTTTCTTGGTGTATTGACAGTTTTAAAGCTGATTTATTTATTTAACTATAGTACTGGTTTATCTCAGTGGCTGATTTCTAGCCGAAATATCTATGCTGGTTCAAATTCGGCAAGGTACTAGAACTTGTTTTTCACAAATCCAGGTTTTCTGTCTAATTATCTGATCGTTTGCGTTTTGGATCGGATAAAAGCTCTGGAGAAAGTCTACAAGCAAAGCAAGGCACACCTGGACTATTTCTAAATAAAAACGTTGTTGTGTCGAGATGTGGCAAGTAAAAAAGGAATTCCCAGACCAAACTAAAAAATATAATCAGTAAGTCTACATAGTGAATAGATACCTGTTTGTTATTCTACTGTGCAATGTTTGTTTATCAGAAATAAATTATAACTATTAATAAGTATAATTGCTTTGATGTAACAAATTATTCTGAAACAAAGAGTGTTATATTTCTGGAGTACATGCGCACCTTAATTTCTCCAGTTTATTTGAGCTTTAAATAGTCTTTGACAAATCAAAGTTTTTTTCTCCCAGCACACCACCACGTGGTCGTTTCGCTCTATCGCAGCTTTTCAAGTTGCAACCATAACGCATTCACTCAACGCATGATTCTCTAGTTCTTCATCTATATTTCGCTACTGGCTTTCCCCTTCCTGGCCTTGAGAATTAACTCTAGGAGTTTCCAACGTCTCGCCGAAGTGGACAAACTGATGCTTCTCTTCAGATTACAGTATCATTTCTGCTTGATCAAGAATCAAAATATATAAAGGTAAGCTGTTGTTTTTGCTGTAGTACTGCAGTTTGGTAAAAGTAAGATTTTATCAACTGTCTTTTTTTAAAATTTAGCTCCCACACGCACTTGCAAGTAATATTTAGTGCACTATTAAAGCTTTTCAGTAGCTAGAATTCATTTGCAAGCAAAATAAAAGCTGTGCTTTGCCATTCGCCATTGCTCTGGCCCCTGAAGACCGTTTCCGTGAAAGAGTCTCAAGTATTTATGGTTTTATCTTCCTACATTTTAAGCTGTGTGATTCAGTTTAATACAACATATGTCAAACTTTACATCACTGCGTGTCACTCCGCTTAAGTTTCACTTTAAGGATCTTTAATAGTACATACGAGTATGTGAGTGTAAAGAGACATGAAGACTGCGGTAAAACTGGTTCTAGTAATGAAAGAAGAAGGAAGTGTATGGTTGTTCAGTTTTACTAAACGATAGAAGGAGTGATACAAGTGGCCAGAAACAAGAATGGCTTAAAGCGAGATGAGCACATACAAATGAAGAACATACAACATATTTCGGCAAAAGCTTTTTTCAAGGATCACGTACAAAAGCAACCCAACAGATAAAAACACATAAAGTAGATGAAAAATATAGAATTAGTTTCTTTGGTCTCGTCTTAGTAAGAAAGACGGACATTTTGTGGATGCCCCGAGACTCGACCACCTAAAAACAGGAAAACAAACGACGGCCAGCAGACGACTGAATGGACACAATGTAAATGGAATTGACTAATCCCTGACACCTACTAAATGAAATAGACAGTGGATTGAATAATGCCCTATGGCAAGTGAATAGACTGATAACCATAGTGACGCCTTATGGACTTACGCCCGGAACGGACAGGTGTTACAGATATTATTAGGAGTCCAGACGGATGTGGAAAGACCAGCTGATCAATAGATAACCAAGGGGAGGGGCTTACATGACCCACTGGGTCATGAAAGACGGACTTAATATGTAAGTGAGGGAAGATCTGTGAAAAAAAGACAGGCAAGCACAAAAGGCAGACGCACTTGAACATGAAGACACGAAAATGATAAAGAGACACGAAGAGTTAGACAGGAGGACACTAGACAAAGCTCTACAGCACACCCAGGGGAACTCAGCAGAGAGGGACCAGACATGACACACAAAACCTAGAACAGCTCTCAAGAGAGAGAGAGAGTTTTCATGCAGAAATTCGTTAGAGAGACCTCGGAAACAATGGATGTTAGAAACTCAGTGAGTAGCATCATGTAGACAGCAACTGGTGACTATACCCTATTAAGAAACTTGAAAGCATGAACGGGAGCATACTGGGTTCAGTAATAGTGGTAACCATCAGATCAAGCAAAATACCAGTACAACTTGTGTGGGGTGGGCTGAACTTGGTCTTTCGAAATCGGCCGTTTCGGAGGGTCAAGAGTCGACCTACCTCGTGGTTTTCTGAGCTATATGGTCACGTGGTGTGCTGGTTAGGTGGAGAACGTAATGTGTTGAGCCAGTTCAGTTCGTTCGGGGCCTTTTGGAGGGGCAGCACGTTATCTGAGCGAGCTGTGTGTCGTGGTATACCAGTGGTGTTGGATAAATGGACTGTCAAACTATGACTGTCAAATATAATCCAGGCCGGCCCATGTTGATAACGTTGATATATGTAAGTTTTCGTATGTCGGAGTTTGAGTCTTGGGTAAGTATGTATCGTGAGAAGTACTCAGTGTTCAATTCTAAATGTTCCATGATTTGTTCAGTAAGATAAGTTTTGAAATGTATATTTTTCATCATTGATTGCTTTTTATTAATATGCATTCATATATTCACATGTTTCACCTTTTGATTATAGAATGTTTTCCTGTGCGTTTCGTGTGTTGCGCACGCGTATTTGCTGATCAATGCCGATTTCACGTGGATTTACAATGATATGGTATGTTCATCTTTCATTGCCATCATTGAGTCACAATTGGTTAATTAGTATGTCACTGAACCATTCATATTTGCACTCTGTGTGTTAAATGTTGGACGCAGGCAGAGTGTCTGCGTATATGTGTTATATGTGAGTAGGCAAGTGGCTCCTATGTTGTGTTAAGGGAAGGTAGCGAGCTCCTGATTAATAGGGAATGTACATAACAAGAGTTAGTGAAGAAAAGATATTTGCAGAGATTTGAGTAATTAATATCGTCACTTGGAGTGCCGCCTTTGTTGTGGTCATGCTGATGATAATGGCATGCCTAATGTTTTCCCTGAGTGACGTCCATTGATGTAGAGATACACGTCGTGTGTGGCGTCCATTGATGTAGAGATACACGTCGTGTGTGGCGTCCATTGATGTAGAGATACACGTCGTGTGTGGCGTCCATTGATGTAGAGATACACGTCGTGTGTGACGTCCATTGATGTAGAGATACACGTCGTGTGTAACGTCTAGTGTTGTCAATAAACCTAATCTTAATTTGCCTCGATCAGTGTATGCTTTCTGAGCAATTATTTATTGTTGCTGGAGCAGCTTGCCAGTCAGATGATAACTTTTTTCCAACCAACCAAGTCCATGTAGTGGAGTTTATATCAACTGGAAGGGCAAAAGAGCTTGGGTAGTGGATCGTCAGGAGCGGTGTCGCTACTGAGAGTGTTCCAGGCACAGCTGAGCTTCATTGGGCACTAAACTCAGTAGAATAAAGCTAGCGATTTAAGACAGGAGCACCAGACAAATCTCCATTGACGTCGATAAAAGAAAAGAAGCAGAGAAGTAAGATGGAGGGAAGAAGTGAAAATATAGATAAACACTAAAGAATAAGCACCAGTATTTTACACTTCTACAGTATTTTACTGCATATATACTGTTCAAAAAAAGAAACACAACACTACTGTAGTCGTAATGGACACCACATTTCAAACTTGTATCAAAATTTTATTTTACGGAATTAGTGTTTCAATCTTGGCATTAAGAAACTTTAAGACTTTAACAATGAAATGATGTTCATTAAATTTGGTTTGGACTTTTATTCCTTGCGACTGAGGCCTCCGTTTCAGTAAGGTGTATGGCCTCCTCTGGCCTGTATCAGAGAACGACATCTCCTTGACATGGATCCGATTAGCCGTTGGATCTGTTGTTGTGGGATGGCTGCCCACTCTTCCCGCATTGCAAGAGACAACTGTCGGAGATTGGTTGGGGCCACGGACTTGTCTGTTGATTTCATCCCATAAGTGTTCTGCTGGATTCATGCCTGATGACATAGATAGCTACGGAATGGTTCGGACGTTCTCAGCGAGGAACTGGGTGGTGAGTTGTGCCACATGAGATCGAGTGCTGTCCTGCTGAAAAATCGACCTAGGTGCAGCCAGAAGTGGAAGGACGTGAGGACGAAGAATTTCAGTGACGTATCGTTGGGCATTCAGGCATCCTTCAGTTTGCACCAGGTCACTTCTTCCCATGAAGTTGATCGTCTCCCACACCAGTACACCTCCACCACCATGTGGAGCAGCCTCATCCACGCAGTTGTGGCGTATCGCTCACGGATTCTGCGGTAAACTCTTCTCTGTCTATCGTGTCGCTGGAACAGAAAGAATGATTCATCACTAAACCCCTTCTCCAATCATTCTTAACGGTCCATTGACGATGCTGGTTCGCCCACTGCAGTCGGTTCTGGCGATGCCGGTCCGTAAGAACAGGACCTCTGTAGGGTCTTCTAGCCCAAAGACCAGCGTGTCGTGCAGTCGGTTCCTGACCGTTTGATCCGAAATTCGACGAGCTGCTGTCATTGACTGGACTGTTGAGAACGCAGATGCAAATCGATTCCTGAGGTGACGCAGCCGTCTGAAGCGATCTTCGGCAGGAGTTGTGACTATGTGTCTTCCACTGTGCGGCCGGTCTGCAACTGAGCCAGTTTCTTGAAATCGTCTCCAAAGGCGACTAATGGTACTTCTAACCACATTAAATTGTCTGGCCACTACACTTTGTGACTGTCCAGTCTGTAAACGTCCAATGATGATGAGTCGTTGTTCTGTAGTGAGATGAGTCACACTTGCGCATTGAATTTTGAAATGTATTAATTCGAGGAGCGTCAGTCTTTTATAGGCATTCAATAACATGGTCTGTGAATTTTGTGTTCAGTACGTTTCATGGGATTCTCGTGAATCTGTCATGAGTCATTGTCAAAAATGCTATATTGACTAGTGTCGTTTTTCTGTGTTCATGAATCATCTGCTGAGTATAATTCAGGTCAGCACGTGAAGTTGATGTCTAATTGAACGTTTCAGTCAATTTGTCCTTGTCTGATAAGCAAACTTCAGTTTAAATCGCAACATCGTAGTTGTTGCTTTTCGTTTTTTAACAGTATATATTGAGCAAGAACTAAAGAAGATATAAGCGTGTTTTATAGTTTGTGATCTAGATGTGCACTAAAGTAATAGATTAACTTTTCACTTCATCATTTGAATGATCACCAGCTAGACTACACAAACTTTTATAATTTGAAAGATAATCATCATCGACTTATATCCAAGTTGTGTACGTGATTTAAAAAAAAGGTAATTCTCAAGAATGCCTCATAGACTTGATGTTAACTGTCCCCAAGTGTTTCGGTATGACGTGTGGTCTTGAAATAATGCGAAGAGTTATGAAGTATGTGACAGGTATAATAGTGGCATCACGTGAGAGTATAATGAGTAAAATGAACTTTAAAATATTACATTGGGAAAATTAATTATAAAGTGTTACCATCGAAAATGTTATCACCTGAGAATTAGTGATAGCGCCATGTCACAGTACGGAAACAGCAGTACACAGCTACAACACTAAAATATTACAATGAGCAGTAGTAGCAATACATCATTTCAACTGACGAGGGATAGTATTCAATTCAGCAGAAAAGGCCCAGTTAATGGAAAGCCCGGATAAAGTCAGTCCTGGGATGGGTAAAGCAGGGCTTCTAACGCTGTAGACGTATAGTGTCAGCCGTGCATAAGCACCGGCTGAAAATATCAGGGTCGAAGAAGGTTGCGCTTGCTGTGTTTTTTAAGTGTTAAGTGGAGCAAGATATTGTCAATTTTACTGTTAAATCTAAAAGTATTAGCAACTGGTTTCTTTGATATTCACAGAGAAACGAACACACCCAGGTATACAACTCCAACTTATATAACAACAGCACAGAATGAAAACCGCTGACACTCTTTCCACAAACTACAGATAACGGAGTGTAGTAAATTGAAAAGGTGTGGAGTACATAGAAAAACTTTTATTTATGGGTACTAATGATAGATGACAGATGAAGTGAAGAACGTACACAAGGAATACACTTAGGCTCTACCCCCGGCATGACAGAAGTTTGCATGTGTGAGGGAGTGATCTACATATACACCCAAACAGAACAGGAATCAAATATCTTGATGAACAAGAGTTCTGCTACTGATGACACAAAAATTACAACACACATTTTCAGAACCACTGATCTTTAACGAAATCTCAAAACAGAACTAAATCTACATTCTTTAGTTCTACACTTTCTACTGAACAAAAATATAAGGCAAACTCAGCACAGCACAAATATCTATAGTAACAGCTAGATCAAACATCCTAGCCAAGCTGACGACACAAAATCACGTCATGCTGTGCCTATCATAAACCTTACAATGATCATAATCCACTCTCTCAGAAAAATCTGTCTCTTAAATATGAAGTACATTTCTGACACTAAGCTTCCGGAACTTTCTTCACGAGAAGCTCAACTTCGTGAAGTTGCCTGTTTATTTGGCCTTCAAAATTTCTTCCTATAAAAACATGTCCCCAAAATAGTTTTAGTTACTAATTTTGTCTGGTTGTGTCAATACAGACATTCCACTGTTTGACACTTAAAACTTTTCCTAACTATCTCGTCAATTTTACTAGACGTCAAGGTTACATGAGCTGAGTATCTATTTTTAGTACATTACTGTGAATTGAAGCAAGAACCTAACTCTGCCTATCTTAACTATTCTGCTGATTATATCCCTTTAATCAGCAGAAATCGACTAAGCAGCATTTGCATGTGGTAAAATACTACTACACGGGGTCGCTCCTTAAGATGAGGCAGGAAGTAATAGCTACAAATTCGAAATGTCTCGGTTTAGAACTGATGAGACAACATCTTAATGGATGTAGGTGTCCATGGGAATCATTTTGTAAAGAAATTGAATAGCTAGAATTGAGCTGATATCATTTTCACATGTAGAAGAAAAGAGAGACACCGTTTGGTCGGAAAGTATGATTTTGTTAACAATTTAGAATTATTTCTGATTTGAAAATTCTGGTTTAAAATACTTTTTTATTTGAAAAAGAAATAAAATATCTTAATTACAATGTTGACGTAGCTACACACTTCCTTTAGCTTTAGTTATATTGTTTGCATTATGACTTTAAAAAATTAGCAAAATTGACATATAATTAAGTGCGTTATATGTTTCCTGATAACATTATTTTTCCATTTAACAGTATGGAGACACCTCATATACAGTAATGACGAAAATCCCAGAGAAATATTTCAAGACTTTTTTTTTTACTTATGTTTGGCTTACTTCGAATATACAGAATCTTCAGCTCCGTGATCTACAATATGCATCTGCCACTATTACATGCATTTTCACTGCATTGGTATTCCTTCATACACTCACGAACTCTTCCTAAACTCTCTTTCATTCTTTGTTAACATCTCTCTTCCCTGAGCCTGGCAGACCTCCCTATTTCCACTCTGACCGGCCTTTTTATATCTCCCAGTTCCTTCACTCAGTGTCGTGCCCACCCCCCCCCCCCCCCTCCTCCTTCTTCCCCAAAATAACAATTGTAATACTGTCATATCCATTGTGAGGGGAAAAATCAACTTAGCAATCACTCCCCTTGTTTTAGTCAGTGTGCTAACTTATGAGAAAAGAAAAATACAACAGTCAAATCTGATGTACAAAAATCAACTAATTTGTATTATCAATCTTATATTTAACCACTATTTTATCTGAAAAAAAATTGATAATACTCGAAATTCAGCTATATTTAACATTCATTCTTCACTACTATATTCCTTCTATACTAAATTCTACTTCTTCCTCACTCGAAACACATATTTCAAAACCTCCTCACTGCATTAGATTACTCACCTTATACCCAAACCGTATTCCAGCAACACTCCACTACATACACTTCTGGACACAGCTTCTTACAAGTCACAGCTAAGTGTCCTTTTCTTACATTACTATTTGTCGTATAGCATTAATGTGAATTTATAGCTTATCTTCTCTCCCTGTTTCTTTGCCCTGTATGTTTGTGTATGATTAAGGTGCAAACCGAAACGTCAGTATTGTGAGCTCATTAATTGACAAACCTATTACTTTTTTTTCTTAAATAGTTTTAGCATTTTGTTTTAACAGCTTTACTGCAGTGGCTTCGTGTATAATATTTAGCGCTAAATACTTATACACTAACTATTCATAGAAATTAGAAAAAAACTGATACAACAAAGAGTTCTTCAAATATCATGAACACAGAAAAGAACATATATAACAGTACTATAACTACTTGATACTGAAGACTAGGGAAGAATATTAAATATAGAAAACTTTTTATTTTGGACACATTAAACATCATGAGAATTTAGAGGTGACAATCTTGGAAGGGTGCATAAATAAAAAAAGAAAGAGAGGAAGAAACGGCAAAACGACTGCAAGACATCGTTGATGATCTGCCAATGGATCCATCAGCAGCAAGCCATCTTGCTCACAACCAAGAGCCCCACAGGAGAGCGTTATGTTGGCAAAGTTCTGCAAGGCACATGCAAATGACTGACTGACTGATACACCAAAAAATATCTTATTTAGCACGAATGAAACAAATATAGAAATAATAACATTATTAAACAAAAAATAACCCCCACAGAAATGAAAAAACGTTTACACGCAGTAAGCATTTTAGTGCTGAAATAAGACAAGGAAAATATTGTTGAAATCATCTTTTACACGTAAATTTGCTTTCTCATTGTGTATGCATCCACACACACAAAATATAATGTAGAGGAACGTGAGGCAACATATAAATCCATGATTAAAACAAAAGCTAGAAAATTCAAAACCACAAACCAGTTTATGACTCATAATTACATAGCAAAACATAAATAACTAAATATGACGCGCATAAATTATGACTGAATATTTTTATATTCTTCTGCGGGCAAATGATTCAGTTTGCAGAAAAAGAGTATACATGAACTACAACTGGAAGCAAAATAATCTTCCTCTTTTAGGGAAAAAAAAATTAAGGTACTAAAAGTCAGTACATCACGTACAGCAAAACTCATTTCCAAAAAGCATACACCAATCAGACCAAGGAAAAATGTCAGTCCATAGACATCCATCACTCACCTAGAAACAACTATGTTAAGAATACGCTTATCTTAACATAGTCTTTGTGAAACTGGGAATATCAGATCTGATTGCTTAAAAAACTCTGACCTACTCCTGTAACCCAGAAACCTGTAGCAACCAACACTATTTGTTATTGTTATAAAATATAATTACACCCTCTTATAAGGTAGAGTTTTTATAGAACAGAAAACTTTCTGTAAAAGAAAGTGGGAACATGGAACTGAGAAATCTGCTAGTAGCCTCTTGTTTATTATAGGAGTGTCAGATAACTCAGACAAAATGCTATGTACCCTAAGAAAACCCACTCGCCTGTAGGAAAAATGAAAAGCACAAATACCCCTCATAGGATAGAAGTCCCTCCAGTTTTTTACATTGCACACCCGTCAATAGGTGGAGCTGAGATCTTTACCTGGGGCCAATCTGGGCTGTTCGGGATGGTGGATGTATGGGGACACAGAGATCACCTGCGGGGATGGGGAAAGTCTGATGGAAAATCGACGAGTCCAGGACGTGACAAGCCTATGGGTCTTTACAACAATGGCTATCAGAATGAGGCAAACAAAGCGACCAGCAGACTATAGGTGGTGGGGAAAGGACATCGTTGAAGCACCATCAGATCCCTCATCCCAAAGTCGGAGTGTCTCTGTGAAACTGTCTCAAAGACGTCGGACGAGCCGGTGCTGCACTTGGGGCCTGATCTTAGCTTCTCACTGGAAAGGCCTCCTGGGTATGAAAGAAAGACTGAGGACAAAAACCCCAATATGAAAATGTCAGAAAAAAAGAAAACTATTCGAGCCCGGACGTCGCCTCGTAAAAGGTCCGCGCCAGGTGGTTCGCCCCCTGGCTACCCTGAGCTGATAGCTACGGGGGCACACATTCTTCAAATCAACATTTCTGGACATAGGCTTCAGAATTAAGCAAACAGCTGAAAAAGGTCAACATCCATATTGCGATCATACAAGAAACCCTTCTATATGGAAAAGATCACTCAGTGCCTGGATACACCATGCAAATGTAAATGTGGTAAATGCAGGGGTATTGCTATTCTTGAGAAATGACATCCAAAGAGAAGTTAAAAACACACAGTGCAATGGGAATGTTATTAAGAGATAACAGTATTGCATGATGGACTGCGGTACACTCTGTACAATGTTTACTGTCCCCTAAATTCTAAAAGTCAAATCAACATACACAGCACAGACAGGCAGAAAACTATCATTGCAAGAGATTTTAATGCACATCTACCATCACTAGGATACCAAGACCGAAACCCTATGGGAAACAACATTGAAGAGCTATGCAACACCAGCAACATCATAATATTGCAAGACTCCTTCTCCTCACCAACAATCCTCCACAGAGCCACTGGATGAACATACAGACCTGACCACCTCATCATTGTCTCAGCAGACACCCACAACGATTGTACCTGAAAGTGCTTGATGACATAGGAAGCGATCATTGCCTCATCCTTCTACAAATTTCTCACACACGAAACCAAAGACTACACAAACCCCATCGCTGAAATTATAGAAAAACAGATTGGAAATAATTCAGAACACAGACAGATGAAAAACTATCAAAATTAAATGACAACACAACCATTGACACACTCTACATCAACATAATCCAAGCCATACTTGGAGTAGCCTACAAAACAATCCCCCGAGGATACAGAAAGAAATATAGCCCCTTCTGGACAAAATCTCTGGAAGGCTTAGTCAAAAAAGAAGAACAGTCAGGAAGAATGTAGAAAAAAAACTACTCCAGAAAACAGAATATAGTACAATAAATTAACAGCTAAGGTAAAACTCGAAACTAAAAAAAGCAAAGAAAGAGAAGTGGTTAAGCACATGGAGCAATCTCAACCTCAGAACTGAAGGAAAGAAGGCTTGGAAACTCTTAGATAAAATGTCAGGACAAAACAAACTAACCTTAAGCCAATGCGAGTGACTCAGACAAAGCCAGTACTTTAAACAAATTCTTTGGTGCCACCAACAAATTCTCCAACAGGGAAGTACTTGACAAGGCGCTGGGAAAAGTTCTGAGAAGTAAAGAAAAATCGAGCTTGGCAAATATTCCACTGTTTGAGAACTTTACCATCCATGAACTCCAGAGTGCTATGAGTAAGCTACATCTAAGAAAAGCACCAGGACCAGGCAAAATATCAAATGAAGTAATCCTTCATCTGAGCCCTGTAAGAAAGTCCACATTCTTCAACTTCATTAACAAGACCTGGCAAATTGGAATACTACCAAAATCTTGGAAGTCATCCATAGTTAGACCTATCCTGAAAAAACGGAAAGCCAGAAGATGACCTAAAAAACTTTAGACCAATCTCACGGACTTCCAACATTGGTAAGCTAGCAGAACGAATGCTTAACAATAGGCTGTACTGGTGGTTGCAATCCTCGGGGTCCCTCACTAACTTTCAGGCATGCTTCCGCAGAGGATCAAGAACCGAAGACTAATTATTTCTCCTCACTCAAAGTGTAAAAAGACAGTTTTTGCACAAGAAAAACTCTGTAGCTGTCTTTGTAGACTTCCAGCAGGCATATGACAGGGTCTGGCGAAAAGGCCTAATGTTGAAGATGCAAAACATGGCCATACATGGGAAAATGTATCAACGGGTTAAAAACTACCTGAGTAAAGGGACCACACAAACTCAGGTCAATAACAGACTGTCAGACAAATGCACCCTCGAGGAAGGTCTGCAACAAGGTTAGCTGCATCTTGTTCTTAATCTTTATAAATGGCCTCCCCGACCTATTGAACACCCACAAAGCCATGTTTACTGACGATCTTTTCATATGGACTAGTGGAACAGACCTGCAGCTGGCTGCTGAGAGACTTAATAGAACCGTCCTCACCACATCAGCCTATTGCAGTTTCTGGAAGTTGAATATCAATGTTAGTAAAACTACATTATACAGTCTTCACTCTTAGCAACAAACTAGCAAAGACTGAACTGAAAATAACTCTTGATGATGCTCAACTCATGAAAGAAAAAATCCAACATACCTTGATGTGAAACTAGGCAGAAAATTGAATTTTAAAGAGTTCATGGATGGACTAGCAAAAAAAGCATCCAAAAGACTAAACTTGCTTATGCGACTTGCAAGTACATCCTGGGGTGCTGACAAAGCAACACTCAGACAACTGTGCACAGAATATGTTAGATCTATAATAGATTACAACCTCCCACTACAGGTCACAGCATCAAAGAGCTCTCATACACAAGTAGACAGAATCCAGAACCAAGCCGTCCATTTCATTTGTGGGGCGATGAGATCAACACCCACAGCTGCACGTGAAATTGATGCAGACATAGAGCCATTATATATAAGACGCGAAAAGTCAAGCATTGAGGCAGTAGAAAGATATAAACGCATGCCCCTAGACCATCCTAACAGAACAGTGGTTGATAAATGGACGCATAATAATAGACTGAAACTGAAAACTCCAGTGCACATAGCAGAATAGTTAAACACAAGACATAAACTCCATGAAGACAGAGAACTTACAAAAGTACCAGACATCCCACCAAACACAAACTACACACTTCCTCAAACTAATACCAGACTTAAAAACAAATTAGTGAACAAATCATCAGATCTCAACACCCTTAAGCTGAGTGCACTGGAGATCATAGAATCCTACCCCACGGACTGGATCCATGCATACACTGATGGGTCAGCGTTCAAGGAAACAGATAATGCAGGATATGGGGTACTCATAATGTTTCCAGACAAGACAACAAGCCACATTTCTGCTCCTTGTGGATCTTGCTGCTCCAGTTATGATGCTGAGATGCACGCAATATTAGCAGCCCTGGCAGCCACCACCACCAAATACAAAAACAGTGCCTCTCACCCAAAAACCTTGTTATTTTCTCAGACTCCCAGTCTGCTCTCCAGACCCTTGAAAACTGGATACCATCAGCTGATCACATTACAACTAACATACTCAGTGCAATAAACCAAATCGCCTCCTATTAAATCAAGACCACCATACAGTGGATACCAGGGCACATAGATATAAGAGAAAATGAATGTGCTGACAGACTGGCAAAGAGTGGAGCCACCATGTCACAGCCCCAGGTCTCCACCAACATGAGAACAGCAAAATACATTATATACACAACTACTGCAAGCAGCAGTGGATGGACAGCTGGGCCAGTAATCCAACTGGAAGATGTCTATATACACACCTGCCAAAGCTTAACAACGGAGGCCACATCATCAGCTTATGTCGTGGAGACCAGTGCACAATTTTCAGGTTGAGTACAGGACACATTACCCTCAATAAGCACTTACACAGAGTGACCGCTGACCACACACCATACTGCATGCTCTGCAACAGACAAGAAGAAGAAACTGTTAAACACCATCTGGTGGACTGCAGTGCATTGAAGGACCTTCGGAAGAACCTGATACCACCAAACTTTTCTATCACCGACATTCTGTATGGAGAACAGCTGAAGAGGACCTGTTTCATTAACTGACACAATGGAAAAAGACTGAAAGACCCGAGGATCGGAAAAGTGCAATATGTCGTCAGAAATGAGAACATATTGAAATTATCCGAAGTCTTATTGAAAATCCTTCAATGGAAAAAATTCAACAGTAAAAATAATTTACAATTTTAAAAATCCGTAACACTGCTAAAAACAACCATTAAAAAAACTATTTATTCCTAATGACATTTCTCAGCATTATTAATAAATATTCTGGATTCAGATATGAGAATCATAAATCAGCCCTTCTATAATACTGATTTTTTAAAATTCAGTATTTCAGATTCTGCAATTGTATCTTCCGTGTCCCTTTTCAAGTCTGAGAATTTCTAATGTTGAGGTTAATATCGTAATGGTAAACTCATTACAACCACACTGGTTACAGTAAAAAGATACACCCACAACCAAGCATGAAACACCCTTCTATAGTTATTAATATAGATATACTTCTTCTAGTGAAATAAGAAACAGTCAGAAGAACAAGCTAAAATACTGGGATACGCTGATAACACCGACCTAGTAGAGGAAACTATGCAAGAAGTCACCATTACCTGGATACCCCTAAGAGATGTGGGTCTAAAAATAGGCTTGACCATTTACCAAGATAAGACACGGTATATGAAAATATCAAGAGACCAGATGTAGAATTTTCAAGATTACATAAATGTTGGAGAGATGATTATTAGGAAAGCAGAAATATTACTATATCTAGGCACAACCTAAGAACAATCATCACAGAACCAGGCATAAAAATTGGAGGATACAATATTAACAACCTTCGGTATGCTGACGACACAGTACTGATAGCTGAGAACCAACAAGACCTGCAAAATCTCTTGGATAAAGTCGCCAAAGAAAGTAAACAGAAAGGCCTTACTTTGAACATCAAAAAGACAGAGACTATGGTTATATCTAAGAAACAGAATCCACCAGCATGCAGTATTAAATTAAACGGAACTATTCTAAAGCAGGTGCAGAAATTCAAATACCTTGTAGCAGTAATAACTTCAGATGGGAAATGCAGAACAGAATAGGCCAAGCAAAGACTGCATTTCAGAGAATGAGAAACATATTGACCAACACATCCTTATCAATGAATGTTAGAAAACGAGTCCTAAAATGCTATATTGAACCTATCTTGTTATATGGAAGTGAATCATGGACAATAGGCAAGTCTGCACAAAAATCATTGGAAGCAGCAGAAATGTGGTTTATTAGAAGAATGTTGCGAATCCCCTGGACAGCAAAAATAACTAATGAAGAATGTAGGAGAAGAGCTGGAGAGACAAAAAACCTTGTCAAAAAGATAAGAGAGAGACAATGTACTTTCATAGGACATGCAATGAGAAGAGGGGGCATTGAAAATATTATAACAACAGGAAAAATAGAAGGAAGAAGATCAAGAGGAAGACCAAGAGAAATGATACTGGACAGTCTGACAGGATGGTGTGAGAGGAGATCACCAAATGAGCTGATGGCCTGCATGAAGGATCGTGTACTCTGGAGAAGCATAATAGCCAACGCCAGTCGGCACGGCACATGATGATGATGATGATGAGGCACAACCTTCAACAGAAGCAAGGAAATTAAAATCAGAGTACAGATAGGGAATAAAATATACTTCGCTTATAACACCTGTTAAAATCCAAAATCCTGTCCCAAAACACAAAAATAACAGCATACAAAGCTATAATAAGACCAGCCGTCATGTATGGATCAGAAACGTGGAGTACAACAAAGAGAGATGAACAACAATTGCAGATCTTTGAGAAGAAGATCCTAAGAAGAATCCTTGGGCCCATAAAGTATACCAAAAGTGAAGAATGCAGAGCTGGAAAGAACACTGAACTAAAAAGCTTATTTTAGTCTCAACGAATTATAAATGTCTTGAAACTGAACAGACCACGCTAGGTGGGTCATATATAGAAAGAATGGAAGAGAACAGACAAAAGAAAATGATGTATGCACAAAATATGAGGGAAAAAAACCAAGGGGTAGACCAAGACAAAGATTGAAAGACAACATAGAGCAGGATATAAAAAGAAATCGGTATCACCAACTGGAGAGAGAAGATTAGGAATAGAGAGATTGGAGGCGAACTTGTTCTGCCTCAGTGATCCTTAATAGCTCGGAAAGCTGAAAAAGAAGAAGAAGAAGATATACTTCATCCATCACAACACTAAGGGTGTTACACATCTCTGGTCAAGGCACCAATGTATTATAATCCATAACGGATTTATTGTTCAAAAATTGTATACGTATATAGCATATAATTTATATACTGCCGTTATATTATTATCCACTATTACTTACTTCAGTATTCGTTATAGACGTGCTTTTCATATAGGCAACTTCAATGTATTTAACGTGTGCATGATGGAAGTTTAACACATCAAGTTTTTACTTTCACTCAATTTCCTATGCTCCAGGCACAGGAAAGATTCTTTCGATACATAACTCATGTAACAGTTAATAATATCTAATGCTTTCATTCATGTTATGTTTCTCCAGTTCATTCTTTTTCAACTGACACACTGGTAAATCTCTAGCACTGACTACTGTCTACATCTCTAGTTCTCACTACTATTTAAAACCCTAGCTCTCACTACTATATACAACACTAGCTCTCATCACAGTCTACAGCTCTAGTTCTCACTATTATATTCCCCCAACCCCTTTCTCCCACTTGTTCTGCTCCCCTCGCTCCTCTCTCTCCGCTTCTTCGCTATGATTGGCTATATCGGAAACCTTTTGTCTGTAGGCAACGTTTTTTTTCCCTCCTTCTTCCACACACATTTCCGCTTTACTGAGAGCAAGACGCTTCAGATAAATTATATATGTTTGTATTTTGTTTTTGCATGTATCCTCGAATAAGTCTCACGCCGAAATATCGGATGTTGTATGTTTTTCATTTATACATTCTCATACTTTATATTCGTTTTTTTTCTCACCTTGCTCACTTCCTCCCTCACTTTGTAAAACTGCACCATACACCTCTATCTACCTTATTTATATTAACCAGTTTTACTGCAGTCGCCATCCCTTTTATCCTATACAACTATAGCTCTCACTACAATCTACAACTCCAGTTCTCATCACTCTGTACAACTCTGCCTCTCACTACTGTCTACATCTCTAACTCTCAATATTATCTACAACTCTAGCTATCAATATCTACAGCTCTAGATCTCACCACTATCTGCAACTCTACCTCTCACCACTATCTATAATTCTAGCTCTCACCACTATGTACAACTCTAGCTTTCACTGCTATCTACAATTCTAGCTCCTACCACTGTCAACAACTCAAGATCTCACCACTGCCAACAACTCTAGCTCTCACCACTCTCTACAACTCTAGCTCAGCTCTCTCTAATATCTACAACTCTAGCTCTCACGATCTACAACTGTAGCTCTCACAACTATTTACAAGTCTAGCTCCCACTGCTATCTACAGCTCTAGTTCTAACACCTGCTAACAACTCTAGCTCTCACCACTGATAACAACTCTAGCTCTTACCACTGCCAACAACTCTAGCTCTCACCACTGTCTACAACTCTAGCTCTCACCACTGTCTACAATTCTAACTTTCACTACTCTCTACAACTCTAGCTCTCATGACTATCTACAACTCTAGATCTCACGACTATCTACAACTCTACCTCTCACGACTATCTACACCTCTCACCACTGTCTACAACTCTAACTCTGACTGTGGGATATTTTCAGTGTGCATTACATGGTATCTTTAATATATCTATTAATATATCTTCTTAACAACTGCTCTGTTCGAGTCTCGCTAACAGGTGCCCTTGACCAACATGTGTCTCTCTTTTCTTTACTCCGTTCTAATTATCCAGTTTTCTCCCCAGAATATTCCCACACGGTATTCCTATGACGCCTGAAGCCATCGCCTCCATAGTTAAACCGAAGTTTATGTTTGTGTCCTAAGATCCATACCTGCGAGAGACTAAATCTAAGCGACAGAATTTCTGTCATGGCCTATTTTCCTTTACCGGTGTCAATATTTTCAGTCAGACAGGCATTGACGGCTTAGCTATCAAACACCTTTAACTGGGGTACTAGACGGCCATGTTGATTAATGCGCTGTTCACTCGTGGCTAGACGGCTGCTAGTCCTACCAGAGTCCGTGGTTCAGGTCCGACGTAATTCTCTTGTCCATGTTTCGTGCTTTTTCATAATTGTTTTCAATATCTAACCATACAGCATTTGTTACTCCTAGTCTACCAGAGCCATAAATCTAAATACTGATTTGAGATGAAAAGACATCAGAGAACCTTGACTTACATAACTCCGTCTGTTACAAATTTCACCTCTCCTCTCTCAGCTGTAATATACGCTATCCCCCTCCGCCTCAAAAAAAGTGCGTGTAATTTGACAACAATTTTTGCGGAAAGATGTTTTCTATACTCTCTGGTGTATCATGATAATCTAACTAAATTATTATATTTATATTTTCACCCATCACTGATATTCTTAAACAATGGGCTCCTTCACGGTTTATTGGACGGAAGAATCTGAAGTAACTGTCACGAGTCTTTTTCAAGTTAAGTATTTCTTGGAAAAATATAAACTTCTCAATATAATTTCGTTAAATGTTTGCCGGTACTTGGAGCTCATTGTGTAGTAGAAAAATATATTAATGCTCGAGTTGATAGCCTGAAAGGAAAATGCAACTGACCATGTTGCTTCACATATATTAATATGAATGCCTCTAATATTAAACTCAGGACCAACAATAAATGTCGCCATGGAAATTACGGCTCCTGGTGTATAGCACAAGATCAGGGCACAGGCAATCAGCAGAATCATCTTCACCATCTTCTGTTCCCGGTTAGACATGGACTCACGCCGTCTTTGTTCGGAAGTCACTTCCTTGCGCCATTCAGAACTCTGACCTAGTTTACCGACAAGAAGAGACGTAAAAACAATAACACCACCGAAAGATGATATTCCCAGTAACGAATGCAGAACATAAACCATCCCCTCAACGCTGTTTCTGCTGCTTGTAAAAACTAGAGCTATTAGTGTTTTGTTAAAACGAAGAACATATCTCCAGCCAAGATAGGAAGTGGCGTATTCAGGAATAAGAGTCATTAGATTGACCGCGTAAATGAAACAGAGTATTACAGTTGTTACTTTCGGGGTAACAATATGCTTGACCTTCAGTGGCAGTGCGATACTAAGATATCTTTCTGCAGTTATGTAAACTGTGATAAAACTTGTAATTCGAGAAAAGCAAACATGTGGCCACGCTCCTGAGAGGTACATTACCTCCAACGGATGCCAGGGCACTCCAGAAGTACCAAATAATGGGTTCATACAAACTGATGCCCACTGCAAAGCTACAAGACAACTCATGTCAGAAATGGCCAGCGCAAAAAATCCTATATTTGCTGAATTGTTGAAGCCTTGATTATAGAAAATGGCAATGTTTAATGCATTTGATGTGATTCCAAAAATGCCCACGATACTGCAGACGAACACAAAATTTATTATTTCAAATACTATCCTTCCGTGGTCGCTGAGAACTGTCATCATGTTATTAGTATCAAACTTTTCATGCAGGGACGAGAATGCTACTATAGTCAGTTCTGATGTGCTGTTTTGTGACTCCATTGTCTCCCTATACCTGTATGTTTCTACTGGGTTTTAAATTCTTTTATTTGAGTGTTCCAGTCACTGAATTCCGCACTTTAACCTAGAAGAAATAAAAAAAAATTGAAGAAATAGATAGAGACAAACAGCGATAAGTAAATCCAAGCTCAGGTCCGCTTCCAAATCACGATGAAAATTGGGTGGGGGGGGGGGGTTAATCTACAGGCATATAGTTTGTTACCAGATATTCCCTTTTTTATTTAGTGATGTTCTAAACCTCAACAAATGTAGTCTTTCTGTCATTGCAAACAAACACTTAACTTTATAACAACTAAAGTCCTCGCCAGAATTTAATTTTGGTTTAGATGCAGTGACGTTATAAATATAGGAGAACTACATTTGTCTGAATGTTTTTGTGGAGACTTCTGTACATATTACAGCTCATTACTCTGATAAACCGACGGAGTGCGGCCTTTCTTTATTTTATCACGTCACGTAGCATATATAATTTTATCTCATAGCCCGGACAGTTTAGAAGACAATGATGATTTATTATGTCAGACCTTGTCAGATAGCCACGCCCACTTACAAGTAAATGACCATGTCAGCATCCTCGGAAATGTAATTCTACAAACAAACAGCTTAACAGTAAATGTCATGGAATTAGAAACTTTGCGACAGGGATTTTGTCAGCCGTGGAAATGATAGCTTTCCACTCAATTTTTGGACGTTGTATTTGGTTGGATAGAGTCACGTGTGCGAGTAAAATTAAAACGAAGATATTTTCAGATTTCACTGAATCTGTCACACATCTGACAGCTCTACAGGCTCTGATATGTCATCATGTAAATGCCAAGCACGGCATCATTAAAAAGTCACAAGCAGTCATTATGAAGCTGTTTAACAGCACTTTGGCTGCACAGTGAACTGGGTCTGCAATTAGTGTCAGGTTATTTTAGAATTTGCTATTTTATTTAGAGCAGAACGTATGAGAGAGGGATCTAGCCTGTGTATAGCTCCAGGACCCGATTTCTCTGATTTAAGAGCGAGTTCGCAGCGCTTCGGGGGCCCAACAGAGAAAAAAAAACAGATACGCCGGGGGTGGTGGTTGGGGGGGGGGGGGGCGGGGCGGGGAATGAGGAGACAGAGAGAGATTTTGCACCAGTTAAAATCTCTTTCAGTGACCCTTATTTTGAGGTATAAGACTGTGGCTATTTAACCTATAGCTTATCGTCCTGTAACTTACTCAGCGAATCTTCTGAGATTTCACATTCTAGAACAAAGAAAATGTGTGCCACAAAGGCATTTATATCTTACGACCGATTATTCAAGCAACATTCTGCAGAAATTGCAAAGCAGTACATTTTTGGCGAATTCCAGGGAAGATTAAAGAGTTAGAGTGAAAACTGCAAATTATTTTTTTACAACGTAGCCAAAGGATTTTATTTTATTTTATCGTGATGTAAAGTAGATCAGTGTTGAAAAGACTGTTAAAGAAAGTTAGGAATTTGCCGCTGTTTTTGTACCTGTGACAGAAACGAAAATGACATTTTTACAGTGCTGTAAAAACATATTAGATCAATAGTTTCTAGAAGCTAAATATATGGGTAGCTGTAATTTCTACAAAGTTACTGTGCAATTTCGTGGAGAAAACTCGCAATTTATTTACGGTGACAGTACGAGTAACGACCTTTGTATCCTTAACATTGAAGCAAACTTTAATTAGATATGAGATTTCACGTGTTGTAAATCAGTGATTTATTAATGATATAGAAGTGTTTACTATAAAAAACTAACGTCACAACTAGCAGCGTATTCTCCCCTCACGTATTTCTTGTGGTGTAGAGAGGACGTGAAACGTGTATTTAAAAATATCTCCGACAGAGTTACTGTTTTTATCAATAGTTCTCTACCTTCCAAACTGTTTTAATTGGTTGTCTTGAGTTTGTTCGCAACAGGGTATATTTGGAACAATCAGCAGGTGCCTCTTGTTCAGCATTCTGGTGTAGTTAAAACACGTTAAAGGCAGTCCTCTTATACTAGACCGGCGCCTAAAAGATGTGCAGTGTCCAGTTTCCTCGATCAGTCGATGCACTAGTGGGCCCACTAATGTGGAAAAACTCAGACATGGGGGCTTTTTCTTCCCCAGCACCAGTAGAAGACTGATACTCTTTCTTACAGCTGAGTAACTAGGGCTTCTTCGGCCAGATTCGAGTCACGGAACTTCGGAACAGGAGGCGAGTGAACTAATTCTTTGTGAGCTAAAGCGACCCCAACATTCTTGTAACATTTCCTATTCTCTACTATTAGTATTTCTTTTATTTTATTTTCCTTGTTTCTGTTCGGGAAATCTTTGAGGTAAAAAAGGTCAACTATAAAAAAAAGGAAATACGAAATCTACGACGTGGATGGTATGACGGGGAAATGAAGGACCACGTGAAAACAGATAAACAAGATTACATAATACAGATTAGTTTAGTAGAGACTAAATCATGTGAACTATTGCACCATTCGGGAGATTTCTCAGCTGCCGTGCGGAGGTGAAACTCCTCCCGGTCAATGAAGAAAAATGCGATTAGGGTTGCCGAGCGCCGCCACGGGGAAAAAGGTGATGGAAAGGAATAAGTGAAGTTTAATCGCTATGGCCAGTAATCTCGCGGTGAGGGATACTCATACCACGGCACCTCTGCTCTAGAGGCCGGACAGGTCCTATATACACTCATACTGGGCAAATATGCCTAAACCGGCTTCCCCAGAGGTGAAACCTAGTGGCTAGTCATATCATGGTACCTCCGCTCTAGAGGCTGATCACGTCATATATACACCCATACTGGGATAATACGCCCAAACCGGCTTAACGCAGGGGTGAAACTTACTAGTGGCGAGGATTCGTTCTGCTCGACAAAAGCTCCGTCTTGGTCACCACCAAGAAGTGTAGCGGCCACGACCACAAAATGCTGAAGTCGGAGACACTGGACCAGTGCAGTCTAGATAGGCAACCACCTCTCATCCGATGGGGATATATTCATATCCAAACCACGTTGAGGTTTTCCGGTGAGAAAGTCCAACTCTGGACTAGATGACCAACCACCTCTCACTCCGCGGGGATATACTGGTATCCAAACCACATCGAGGTTTTCCGGTGAGGAAGTCCAACTCTAGACTAAACTGGTGCAATGAAAACCACAGAGTCACACAATGCCGCTTCTATGACCCACCGAGAATATAGGCCCAAGCCCCACGATGCTCTGAACCTCCATCCTAAATGAGACTATCGCGAGAACCACAGGAGTAAATTCAGTAGGATCATGGGGCATCTTGATGGTAGAAGCGAACGAAGAAGAAGAAGAAGAAGATGATGATGATGATGTGAAATATTTTTGATTGCTTTGAATTTGAACATGAACCAGACCTGACAAACGAAATTATGTTTAAATTGAATTCGATAACCTGCTTTCACATTTTAAAAAACTGACACGATTCAGACAAGTTCGAACTTGACAACGGTGTAATTTTCGTAGCAAATATTTATGTATACGTAGATAGACAAAGAAAATGAACAACAGGCGGGCATATTTCTAAGTACTTTTCTTAAGAAGATAGTTAAGTGGATGGATGGTAAAACAAAGGATTTCACTTGCAGGCGGCTGAAAGTAAACAGAGAAAGTGAAAGTAATATACCAGCATTGACGAGGCTGCTCCAGTGGAGCACCCCTTTAAGCCGCTTTTTTATGATCTTAATCATAATTGGTGTTTTTTTTGTGTTTTGTTTTAAGAGCAATGAAATATTCGGTGGCTTCCCTTGGTCTTTCCATCTGTTTGTGTATAGCAATCTTTCCTAGCCTTTGTCTCAATAGAGAGTGATCTGCAATGTACTGAGGAATTTGCACACCACGTCTGCGGGTTACCGTGCGTTTTAGGTAAAACATTGAAAGTTTAGAAACATGGAATATACTTACATTTAATACTGAGGATAAAGAAGATGGAATCACACAAAATAGGAAAAAACTGAACATCAACACATTAGGACTGTGTGAGACCTAAAGAAAGTTTTATGAGGAAATGTGTTAACATGTAACATTTTCTGTACAGGAGATACAGCTGAGGAAATATCGTGTAGCAACAGAAACAATAACTAATGAGCGCAAGAATACAGCTAAAATCACATCATGGACAGTAAAGGTAAAAATAGTTTTTAATAACATGAAGAATATTAAAAGAAGTCTCTTAAAAGTGAGGAAAAGAGAATAAAGTGCTATATAGAGCTAAAATTACTATACACTTCTGAAACAATCAACAAACAGGTGAAATAAAAATCGAAGCAACAAAGATGTAGCCTTAAAGAAAGATGGAACAAATTAAGACAGAGTTCTAAAAGAAGATGGAACAAATTTAGACAGATTTCCTAAAAGAAGCAAAGAAAACTAGATAAAATCTAAGATTTTAATCTAAAAACTCTCGCCACCGCGAGGTGGTACAGTTATCTAGAAGCACCATGCGGTGTATGAAAAAAGAAGAAAAGATATTTAAAAAAAATAGTTAAAATCATAACAAATAAACGAACAAACAAACAAACAAAAAAGAACTATTAAAATTACTTAGATATATCATGAGAGAACATAAGATAGAGAATCCGATAATAAGTGAAATATTCAAGGGAAAAAGAAGACGAACAAGGCAAAGAAAAAAAATGTAAATTGGGTGAGGAAATGACACGAAAAGAAAAGGAAAAAAAACCTGCATTTAAAGTAAATGGAGACATCAAAAACCACATAACCTGCAGAAGCAAGATCAGCCGTGCTGGCGCATCTCAACACAACACGCTATGAATAAATGAATGAGACAGGACCGTATGTTTTCGAGGAGCTCTGTTTAATTCGTTTCTCTTTCCACATGTAATGTCTGTATTAAGACGTGAAGTGTAAACAGCCAGGCATACGTATGAACATTACATTCTCTGTACACTCAGCTGTAAATACATTATTTGTGTACAATATCTCGCTGTTCAGAACCACAGTAGTGGCACTTTTAATACACCATAGTTGCAGGTGTGCACACCGCAGGCAGTTTGTTAACATTTAGAGTAAACTAACAAGCTGGAGATGTAACAACACTCACCGTAAGCTCATGTCTTGTTAATGCAGCTCATTTTGTCACGTGAGTCAGGCTGTAGACAGACAGTGGAAAGAATAGCCTAAAATTAAATTTATTTGATTTAATGGATGCTTTGTGATATTATTAGTTGTAACGCATTGACAAGAGAATAAATTAAAATATAGTTGAGATTTAAAACCACCAGCCTTAAAATAACTTCAGAGAAATAAGTAATTCAGGGAGACTTCAAAATATCACTTGTTGAAAAATTATTGTATGACAAAAATCAATGAAATAAAAATAAGTTTACAAATAAAATTGACGCTGGTCATTGATGATTTCCTTCATCTGTTATTTGAGCTCCATTCAAGGGTATAAAATAGTTTGTTTAGTATATTCTGACTGGTATAAACGTCCTAATAATTTACTTTGGTGAGGATTTGACTTATAAAACTGTCTATTATTGCTGTGGAAGCTGAGAGATTCAGGAGGTATGTGCATGTGCTTAAGAGTGGAATCTTCAGTCTCATAGTCGTTTACCCTCTTGGAGATTTTGAAATAGAATTTGAGTCTACGTCTTGACACAATACAAGACAATAATTTTATTTGTCTATTTCTTGACAAATTGAAAGCCACTGAAATGTAGTTAGTGGTGCCATTGAAGATAGAATGCCTAAACAAGAACACGCTAGATTGCCAGCTATGTGTATTTACTAAAAGCGTGTCATTTTCTCTTACTACTCAAGTTAACTATTCCAAGAGTTGAAATCCACCAAATGGTTACTAAACTAAACACAAGGTAACACCACACCCAGATTCTCAACAAAATCACGCCATTCAATATAGATAACCTTGACCACAAGACCAATGTTAAGCATCCTGTCATTCTTCAATACGATACAAGAAATATACATGTATCACGACAGAGTCTCCAGTTTTACAGTTTCAAAAAATCAATCAAAACTTTAAATATGAGAACTTTATGAGGATGACACAATGTGCAATGAATAAATCAAGGAAAACATACAACTCAACAAAATACATAGAGCCAAGTGTCCGAGCAAGGAAGCTATTCTCGCCATAGGACAAAATAAGACTCAAAACATACTAACAGACTAATGTCCTAATACCCACTGATCCATGCTATGGAAATCAACATCTGAACAAAACACTTCAACCTAACTCCTACACCACTACGTCCACAAGGACAACCAACAGTACTTTACATAACTGAACCATGGTCCTATTCTTACAACAACTATAACAAAAATCGAGGTTCTACCTCTCAGCCATGACTGAAAAACTCTACTCCTAAGTCTTTTCTGTCTGAGTTTTCCTTTTCTCTGAGCCTCCTCTGTTCTTATATTTCCCGGCTCTGGTGTGAAATCACGTGATATTCCATCCACTATCGTCTGATATTAAGACCTAGAAACTTCTCTCTGCCTGTCACGTGATAATCAGACTTTCATTGCAGATTATCTTATGTTTTTGGAATGTTTGACTTCGAAGTTCATTTTTTTTTTATCCGGACGTATTCTAAAGTATGTCGGACGTTCTTCATTACTATTTGAAAGTATATTAAATGTGCAAAACCGGGTCCTAAAAATGTCAAACCAAAGGCCTTACGTTCATAGATATCTTCTTATATCTTATATATTATATCCTTCCCGTGCCGTTAAACGTCACATAGGGCTCGCAAAGTAGTTCGCCAATTTTTCCTGTCTTCGGCGAGTCTTTCAACCTCATCAAAGGATTTTATGCCTGATAATTTGGCCTCTCTTAACAATGTCATCTTCAGAGTTTCAGCAGTCTGCCTCTTTTTTCTTTGGCCTGTTGTGTTCCACTTGATAGCTTGTTTTGGGATTATCTGATTGTTTCTTCTCATTACGTGACCAACATATGCCCATCTCCTTTTCCTGATCACCCATGAGACTGGTTGCTGTTCAGTCATCGGTCTTATCTCTGCATTGTTCTTGAATTCATTCCACTTGATGCCAAGTATTTTCCTTAGGCATTTGTTTTCAAAAGAGTCTAATCTCTTCCCTATTTCCTTAGTTGTTTTCCAGCTTTCGCATGCTTAAATGAGGGTGGATATTACATTTGAATTGAATAGTCTTAACTTGGTTTTTCAGCTTATAACTTTTGAATTCATATATTCTCAAGATTCTTGAAGATCGATGCTGCTTTTGCAATTCTGATTCTAACTTTCTTTCTGGTGTGAGCATTCTGGTCTATGTAGCTGCCAAGGTATGCAAATTGATTGACTTCTTCAATATCTGTCCCTTCTATATGAATTTTTCCATTTTGATTGAGGGGAATTTTCATTATTTTTGTTTTGTGTTTGTTAATTTAAAGTCCTATTTTTCTAGCCAGTGAAGACAGGCTATCTGTTTTTTTCTTGCATGGAATTCACATTGTTACTGATAAGAGTTATGTCATCAGCAAAATCAAGATCTTCTAGTTGGGTCCCATGTACCCAGTCAAAATCTGTGTTACCTGTGCAGCATGTTTTCGTTATGAAGTGTACTGTAATTTCGAAAGGTAAAAGAGACAGTATAAATCCTTGTTTCACACCTGTTTCAATCTGGAACCATTCACTCATCCCTTCTTCTGTCTTGACTGCACAAACATATCCATTGTAGAAGTCCTTAATGATGTTGACAGTTTTAGATGGTATTCCATATGGGCTTAAAATTCTTCATAATGAATCTCTGTGTATGCTATCAAATGCCTTTTTAAAGTATATGAAGTTCAGTATTAATAGTTTCTGCTTTTTAATATGTTCTTCAAATATTATTCTTAGAGTAAAGATCTTGTCGAGACAGCTTCTCCCTTTTCGAAATCCTACTTGTTCTTCTCTCATTGCAGTATCCACTTTATCTTTTTAAGTTTATTTAAAATGACCTTGCAAAATACTTTTGACACAACTGATATTAAGGTTACTCCTCTCCAATTGTTACAGTCACTAAGGTTGCCTTTTTTTTGGATATTTTAACAATGATTCTTTTTTTCCATTTAGAAGGGACCTTTTCTTCTTTCCAAATCTTGTTAAACATTCTTTGGAGTTGTCTAATGTTGTCACTATTGATAGCTTTTAGCATTTTGGGTGTTATTTCATCTTCACCTACAGCCTTTTTGTTAGCCATTAAATTCACTGCTGTTTCAATGTCATGCAATTTAATTTCATCTAGGCTGACATTTAGTTTTGGGGCTGGTAAGTCGGTTTCAAGGTTTAACAACTGCTTTGTGGTCGTTTAAGTATTTCTTGGAAGTGTTCAGCCCATCTTTGCTTTTGGTCTTTACTTGATGTTAATAGGGTTTCAGTTTTGCTAAGGATTGGTCTTTCTTTAGATGCAATAGTACCTTTTAGCCTCTTTTGTATGTTATATAAACTTTTGCTGTCTCCTGTTTTTGCTGCTTTTTCTGCCTCTTTTGCCATATTGTCTATGTTTTCTCTTTTATCCCTTCTAGCTGAACTTTTTACTTTCTTGTCTAGTTCTTTGTATGTTGCTTTCATCAGATCTTTTCCAAGATCTGTTTTTATATTCAACATGTCTAATTTGACTGCTCGTCTTTCATGTATATACTTCCATGTGTTTTCTGATATCCATGCTTTTCTATTTGGTTTTTTCAGTCCAGCGCTTGCTTTTGCTGCTGTGATTATGGCTGTGCTGTAAGAATTCCATAATTCATCTATACCTATCTCCTCAACTTCACTGGGTGTTTTGGAATGGTTGGCAAGTTTCTGATTGAAATTGCTGTTAGTATTCTCTTCTTGTAAGCTGTGGCTGTTTACCTTTCTATGTACTGATTTCTTTTGTTGGATTTTCAGTTTTAATTTTATTTTCCCTATGCACATGTTGTGATCACTGTTAACATCTGCACCCCTATAACCCCTTACATCTATGAGAGATATTCTGTATTGCTTTCTAATAGAAAAATGATCTATCTGGTTTCTAGTTCTATCATCTGGAGATATCCAAGTTGTTTTATGTATCTGTTTGTGTGGGAATATATGACCATGCCCTCTGTTAGACATATTTCATTTAATCTTTCCCCATTCTCATTAACCATGTCAATTCCTTCTTCCCCATTACTTTTTCAACGTCGGTATTATCCTTCCCTACCTTAGCGTTGAAGTCCCCCATAGCAATTAGGATGTCGTGTTTAGGGACTTTGTTGATGATTTGTTGTAACTGGTGATAGAAGTCGTCTTTCACATCATCATCTGCATCGTTCGTGGGTGCATAACACTGTATTATTGTCATTCTTTCGTGTCTTAGGTTGTATCGTGCTCTTATCATACGACTGTTCACTGGTTCCCATTCTACAAGGCTCTTTGCTGCTACGTTTGACATAATAATACCAACCCCATTTCGATGTTTACTGTCGTTTCTGCCTGAATGTATTATTAACTTACCGTTTTGCGCTGATCTTTTACCTGCTTCTGACCATTGCATTTCACTGATGCCCAGTACGTCTAGATGGTATCTCTCTATTTCTCTGTTGACCTGAGTAGTTTTTGTTGGTGCTGCCATCGTTCTTACGTTCCAGAATTCAATCTTTGTTACATGTGTGGGGCCGGCGAATGAGCTCCTCGGAGTTGGCATCCCTGATGCTCGGTTGGTTTCTCTGCGAGTTTCCGTAACCATATCTTTTTTTCCCCATCTAGAGTCGCCACTAGACAGGTCCCAGGATAAGGTTGTTAGCCTTATGCCCCACTCCCGGTACATGATATGTGACAGATCAAGCGGAATTCCGCTGATTTCTGCATGCCGGAGAAAGCGTTAAAAAAACGTCAGCCATTTTGCACGTCACATCGGAAGCTTATAGATATACTATGAGCAAAAAATGGGAAAATAAGCACAACAATGTCCAGGATTACTCACAATGAAATGTTCCACTCCTTAATGTGCATACACTTTAAAAGAAAGTTTCAAATGTCACATTCGCCATGCTGTAATTTCTTTAGCTTCATAGCGCCTGCATCTTCTAAAACGACGGCCTGTGGTCCTTCTAAAGCCTGTCAAATCAGTAAGCGTGTAACACGCTTCCCGTATGTCTGACGTAACACGCGTCCCGTATGTCTGATGTAACACGCGTCTCGTATGTGTGACATAACAAGCGTCTCGTATGTCTGACGTAACAAGCGTCTCTTGTGTCTAACAAATAAAGAACTGGATACAGCTCAAGTGAAATCTTGCTCAAAGAAGCTTTCCTGTAATAAAGACACTTGCTACACAAAGCACTGTAGCAATTATATTCTTGTTAAAAGAAGCACTGTAGCAATTATATTCTTGTTAAAAGAAGCACTGCAGCAATTAGACTCTTGTTAAAAGAAGTACTGTAGCAATTAGACTCTTGTTAAAAGAAGCACTGTAGCAATTATATTCTTGTTAAAAGAAACATTGTAGCAATTATATTCTTGTTAAAAGAAGCACTGTAGCAATTAGACTCATGTTAAAAGAAGCACAGTAGCAATTATATTCTTGTTAAAAGAAGCACTGTAGCAATTATATTCTTGTTAAACGAAGGTACTGTCTTTCATGTAACAGGCTATCCATATCTAACAACCATAATATACCCGTCCATGTCAAACAAAACTCCTCGTTAATTCTTTCTTCTTTCGGCACATCTTGGCTCCCAGTCGATTTCTCATCTCTTTGTTTTTGTTTGCTTCTTTTTCCTCTACTACTCCTTCTTCCTTACCTTTTTTAAAATCTCTCCTTAAATACAACAATCTTTACGTCTCCAGCATGGAAAACAAAACTGTAGTTCAGTCATCATATATTCTGCTCAGCTTTTCTCCATCTATACCTGTAGCGTGGCGCGGTGGTGTAGTCATTAGTACACTCGCCTGAAGGTCACTGGTTCGATTCCGCACTCGGGCGGTGTGTTTTTTAGGTCAATCCAACCTCAAAAATGGATACCTGGGGATTTTCCTAGGAACGTTAAGGCAATGAGGACCCGTGTTGGGTTCTCTTCCCCAGGTGCTGTAGTGGTCAAGAAATATGAATGAAACACTCCACACCCCAGCTTCATAAAAATGCTACCGGACATATTTTTGCTCAGATACAAGTAGTTCCTAACATTATACCTGTCTCAGAATCCTGTAACCAGAGTTAATTTGTCTCGGCGCCATTACGCTACTCCGTTACTTTATATTCACATTTCTAGTATTTCACACAATCTAGAGTTACTAGGCAGACTCCCTACATGACCTTTTGCGGAGCCTGGGAATCGCTACACTACAGCTAGTTTTGTTTATGAATACTTTTGAATTTTGTCTGAAAAGTGTACGGCACAAAATCTCTTCTTCTCGAACAAAAACTCTTTAATAATGGAGATGTCAACGTATTCTAAAACTCATTTCTTTTTCCCGTTGTTTAATTGTCAGTTTTAAGGTTGAATGATCTTAACACTGAATATTGTGTGACGTGTTTATTTATTAATATTAAGATAATATTAAGACAATATTAAGATGATATTAAGATTTTGTACGGGTAAAACCGGCATTCATTAGGTACACGGGACCTAAATAGAAGATCTTGATTTTGCAGATGACAGAACTCTTATCAGTGACAATGTGAAATCGATGCAGGAAAAAACAGATTCCCTGTCTTCCTTGGCAAGCAAAATAGGTCTTGAAATTAACAAAGACAAAACAAAAATTATGAAATTTTTCTTTAATCAAGAAGGGTAAATATACGTAGAAGGAACAGTTGTTCATGAAGTAAATCAATTTGCTTACCCTGGCAACTACATAGACTAGGATGGTGACACCAGGAAGACATTTAGAATTAGAATTGCAAAAGCAGCATTGCCCTTAACAAACCTTGAGAACATATGGAGCTCAAAAGTTATAAGCACTAAAACCAAGTTAAGATTATTCAATTCAAATGTGATATCCATCCTCATTTATGCATGCGAAAGCTGGAAATCAACTAAAGAAATAGACAACAAATTAGACTCTTTTGAAAACACATGCCTCCGTAAAATACTTGATATAAAGTGGAATGAATTTAAGAACAACACAGAGATAAGACAGATGAGCAAACAACAACCTGTCTCATGGGTGATCAGAAAAAAAAGATGGACATATGTAGCCCATGTGATGAGAAGAAACAATCAGAGATGTCGACCACGTGAAACTCTAAAGAGGACATTGTTAAGAGAAGCCAGTTTAGTTGGCAAAATATCCCTTGATGAAGTTGAAAAACTCGCCGAAAACAGGAAAACTATGTGACGTTTAACGGCACGGGAAGAATGTAAGATGTAAGATGTTTATAAGATGTAAGATGTTTATTTATTACTATTTCTTGTCAAGAAGCAACTGTTGTGAATAAACTAAAGTTCCTGTTTGATAGATGAGTGTCGAATTATAAACATTTTTTAGGATTCTTTCGTGTCAAACTCATTCAGCGATGTCATTCTGGACCGCCATAGGCAGACATCAGAACATAGATGTGATAGCAGAGCTCAGCCGACATTCTAATCACAAGTAGGACAGCATATAGCATGGGCTTCAGCTGACTTTCAGAGTATATGTAGGACAGCTGACATCATGGGGTTCAGCTAACTTGCAGAGTACAAGCAAGACAGGCAAACAGCAGGGATTCAAGTGACACCATGATTACAACCAAGACAAAAGATAACAGGATTTCAGCTGACTCTCTGATTATAAACAGGACAGTAACAGTATAGCAGACTCCCTGGCTACAGACAAAACAGAAAATGTATAACGGATGTGACAATGTGAAACTGTACAAGGCTTAGCTCTTCTCATGTTGATATGTAGCAGGCTGTTGCAACTTTCCTGTTAACTCCCTGCCCCTCCCTCCCTCCTAAATAATGATCTAAAACAAGAAGTTTTACAAATCCATCAGTACTAGGAACATTTTCATAACTTTCCGGTTCCAAAACATCAAGAAATTTACTTTTAGGATCATTTGTATTTTCATAAATCTCAATATGTAATGTCATTTTTATTAAGCTGAAGACACTTTCACATTAAGTATTCAATGTACTACAGCATAACACATGCATATCTACTACCTCTGTTTTTGTCTCTTTCGGTCACTTCGTGTTAGTAATAACAACTGATAGGACTTCCATAACGAGCTTCTGAACCACATTTACTTATATGGGTCCTAAATACTTTAATCAGCAATCACAGCTGAAGTGCTGCTTTCATACACATATTTCTACTCAAAACATAAGTTACTAAATGTGAAGAGAGGATAGTGTCTTTATAATTTGGCAGAAAGGTCTTTGTTCTATAGTTCTAACATTTTCGTTTACAATCTACACTCCCCTCTCAGCTTCTTACTCGCTCTACTCCTAAATCTTAACTGCCTCACGTCAGCTGTCTACTAAAGTTCTAATACGAGTTGACTAATCATGGCCAAGCCGCGATGACCAAAGTGAGTTTGCATTCATCTCCTTCCTAACTAAACTGCTGTAATGCATGTGCATGTTTGTGTCCTAAGTTCCATACCTGCGAGAGACTAAATCTAAGCGACAGAATTTCTGTGTCATGGCCTATTTTCCTTTACCGGTGTCAATATTTTCAGTCAGACAGGCATTGACGGCTTAGCTATCAAACACCTTTAATTGAGGTGCTAGATAGCCATTCTGATTAATGCGCTCTTTTCTCGTGACTGGACGGTTGCTAGTCCTACCGGAGTCCGTGGTTCAAGTCCGAGGTAATTCTCTTGTCATGTTTAGTGCTTTTTCATGATTGTTTTCAATATCTAACCATACAGTACTGTGCTCTGTTACTCCTAGTCTACCCAAGAAATAAATCTAAATACTGATTTGAGGTGAAAAGACATCAGAGAACCTTAACTTACCGAACTCCGTCTATTAGAAGTTTCACCTCTCCGCTCTCAGCGGTAATATACCCCTCCCCCCCCCCGAAAAAAAGTGCGTGTAATTTGACACCAAATTATGCAGAAATATGTTTTCTTTACTCTCTATTGTATTATGATAATCTAACTAAATTTTTATATTTATATTTTCACCCATCACTGCTATTCTTGAATAATGGGCTCATTCACGGTCTTATGGTTCGAAGAATTATAATATTGTTAGACGTGAATTATCTATCATTGACGGCACAATTATAATATTGTCAAGACGTGAATTATCTATCATTGACGGCACCAGTATAATATTTTCAATTGTTAATGATATATTTATGACTAAAGGAGATGTTAATATGACTGGTTAATGAAGGAGGCAACATCAGACAAACGCAGAGGATTACAATGGACCCTTGACACAGTGCTGGAAGACCTTGACTTTGCGGACGACATTTGTCTATTATCAAGCAGCCACAAAGATATGCAAGATAAAATAAACAGGCTAACTCAGAATGCAAACAACATAGGACTAAAGATCAACGTAGGAAAGACAAAGTTAATGAAGCATAATGTGAACAACAGAAATGTACTCAGAGTAGATAGCAAGTTAGTGTAGGAGGTAAACGAATTTGTATACCTTGGCAGTAGAGTAGTAGAAAATGGAGACAGCACAGAGGACATCAACAGCAGACTTACTAGAGCAGACCAGGCTTTTGCAGTGCTGCAGACTGTATGGAAATATAAAAAAACTAAGCATAAATATGAAAATCAGGATATTTAAGAGTAATGTTCTAAGTGTACTACTCTATGGAAGTGAATGCTGGAAAATCACCAAAACCATAGAAAACAAGTTGAATTCTTTCCAGACTAAATGTTTACGAAGAATTAGGAAAATATTCTGGCCAAACACCATAAGAAATAACATCTTATTGGCAGAAATGCAGATGAAGCCACTGACAACAATTATTGAGGAAAGACGCTGGCGATGGTTGGGACATGTGCTCCGAATGACTGACAACTCACTACCAAAAATAGCACTAAGATGGACACCACAGGGGAACAGAAGTAAGGGTAGACCAAAAGAGACATGGAGAAGAACAATAGAAAGGATGTTGAGCAATAGAGGGCTCACCTGGACAAGAGCAGAAAAAAGGCAAAGGACAGGAATTTGTGGAAAACCCTTGCGGAAGCCTCATGTGCCATGGGCACTTAAGGTTCAGAGAGAGAGAGAGAGAAAGGAGATGTTCTTGATTAAAACCGACTTACTTTATCTTCACACACATCCAGATTTCTGTTGTTTAGATTAGGTTTCACAAATATTGCCACTTCTATAATCAGAGGAAATCAGATGCAATGTTCTCTACAGAATTCATTTAATTCTGACAAATAAGATATTCGACTTAGATTTCACAACATCACTTGTACTACGACGCAATAAGACATACTATTCGTTACTTTCGTCGTTGAAGCACATCAATATCAAACTATTATATTCTACATGCAGCAATTCTCTCAATGTTCCCCTATTTCACAATATTCTACACATTTGATAAGAGGACAATTCTAAACTCTGTACTATATTCCATCTGCAACACGTGGTCAATCAGTTACACGACTAAATCACTGTACTCGATGTTTCAAAGTATCAATTCTTCGCAAACACATGAAACACAGCTTCAATCTGTCATAAAATTACTTCTTCAAAACTGCTTTTCCTGAGTATCTATTGCTCTAATTGTCCATCTATTCCAACTGTCGTTACCTATGTCTTATTTCTTTCTCGTGTCTTCTCTTGTGTGTGTTCTCCTTCTGTTGTTCTTCTCTGATTGTCTGTCCTTCTCTTCTTCTCTTGTCCCGACCGGACTCAGTTCATTGGCCATCCTTGTTCCTCCGTCTTCGGGCTCCGTCTTCTGTCTCATCTCTTCTACTTCTTCTTCCTTCTTGATTCTTCTTCCATGTTCCTATTGTCTGTTCTTCCGTTCGGACTCCTTCCTCTGTATCTTCTTCTTCCTCGTTTCCCCTTCCTGTCTCTCCTCTCTCATTTTTATCTTCAAGTGCAGCTTGATGGATTAACCAATAAATATTTAGGCTCCATCCTTCAGATGTCCATTGGTTCCCATGAGCGTTCTGACTGTCTGTCATTCAAACTGATCCGTGACTTATATGTCGTAAGTCAATTGTCCAATAGACTATGTCTCTAAATATTTAATTGGTCAGCTGGCCGAGTTGGTCATTTCTTTATTTAAATACCGTGTGCAATCGCATCACAACGCGTGTCAATCTGTGTCAGTTTCCTCTATACAATTGTCATTTACCTAAGTCATTATCTTGCTATTTCATGTCGGAGGTTTTATTGTGTCCTCGCTTTTCATTGTGTCTGCCTTTTCTATTGGTCTTTTCTATTTTGTTTACTCGTGTCAACGTCCAGTCACTTCTTTGTTATCACTGGACCATCCTACTTTGTGGCGTCCTTCCTTTGTATTACCTAAAAATCAGCATCGCTGAGTCTCGTCTTTTTCTATTCACTGTTTCCACTGTTTACTTTTGTCCGCGTCTTGTTCTAGTGTCATGGAAGTTCTATACCTTTCTCTTCCTTTCCTCTCCATTTTTCTCTGTCGCTATTCGATGTTACTATTTTCTTTACAGTAAATTTTCATAGTCGTATTCATTAATGATAATAATAATAACTCTAATCATTACTTACAAGGCCATGCCACAAACCTCCTCTTGTTTTAGTCATATTTTTAACATTATGACTATATTTTTTTTTAAAAAATAGCAAGGTGCCTTGTAAGTAATAGACTACTCACATATGTTTGCATCTGAACAACACACACAAGAAACAAAAATCAATTTGCAGTCACCTCCTCTTGTATTTAGTCAGGATGTTAACCGTCAGCTATATCGACTGCTTTGTCTAAATACATGGTAATTAAACTTTCTCAATACTTCATAATCATCATGGAAAAAACATGTATCATAATATTTACATCGTCTTCAAAAATTTGCCCATACAATATTAACCCATTCTTCTTCTTTAGATGATACATATTCCGCATCAAAGTGTCTTCCCATACATACTCAAGAAAGAGGAAAAAAACATACATTCTTTCAAATGACAAAAAAATAATGTCAAAACATTTGAGGACCAATCTCAAAATAAATCACCTTATTGACCTTGTGATGAATTTACATTGGTTAACCTCCCGATTCTCATCTTCAGTGGCAACAATAGAATATATCACACATATTCCCTGATACATACTCAGTGTGATAAAATGTGATTTACTGGTTCCTTGAAAACCATAATATTCCCATCATACTCTTAACAAAATTCTTCCGCTGACATCAGCTATTCTACCCCGAAGTACCTATCTATCCATGATAATTCTTGGGTCTCCATGTCAATCTTTGCTAGTGCTGAGGATGCCCTCATATTGTTACTCCCAATACAACCTAGTCGGTTACACTAACCAATATGGCAAAACCCAAGTATGCCACTCTAATGTATCTGTTTTAGGCCAGAGTCTGTCTCAATATCTAAAAAATTAGAGGCTTGTAATTCATCATCATCATCATCATCAACAACACCAACAACAAAATTATACCTAGCTAATTCCTGGTATAACAATGACATTCACAGTTTTTGGGCATTACAATAATAGTAATACAGAAAAATTTACATCATCAATGCCAACTCCATTCTGGGTGTATATCACGAACACCAACAACTTATGTCACCTTAACCTTAGATGAACCCGTGACACATTATGCATTCTAATAATCCTGAACCTGTATACTCAGAATACTGGAACCTTAAAATAACCTCATTAATATCTCGTCATTAGCGCCTTCTATTTCGTCTTATTCCTCTACCTCTGTAACTATTATCCTTGTTTCCTTTAGCGTGATTATTTCCTTTCTCATATACCCTTTCATCATTAACAACTATCTTATCATGACTTGAAATATAGTTTGATATTCCATGCTGATAAAACAAATGTCCCTGCTCATCATAATCAAAACCTTCTAATGGCAAACGTTTGTCATTTTCTGGAATATTTGGATTTGCAAGGATGGTCTCCCGAGTGATGGGACGTCTAATGATACTAGCAACAATCTTTGGAGTTTCATTTGACTGTTGTTTAACTTGAGTTTCATAGCAATTACGCGGTTTGTTTGACCTAATCATCCCAAGTTCTGCGTCTACATCACATCCACCCTTTATTAATGCTCCACTTATCTCTGCTGTTGTTATAGTCCATCCTAATGTTTCCTTACCATTATCCTTTTCCTGTCCTTTATTTGACGTTATTTGAACGCTGCCTATTAGTTTATTTTCATGTGAAACTGCATTTTCTCTCTCACCTTATTTTGCTTTACATTTTTCTTCTATAAAATCGTAATTGTATGTGAGATCTGCTTTAAGGTGAACGTTATTAATCTGCACAAACATCTCTGATGTGGACTGAGGAGGTATATTAGAACTCCACAATTTCTCCATTGTTCTATCTACTTCTTCATTGTCAAGAACAATAAATCCTTTTGATGTTGTCTTTCTGATTTTCTCTACCTTATCTACTTGCATTGTATTGGGTTTTGTCTTTATGTGTTGATTATTGTGTTGTGCAGTTGTATTTATGTTCCTTACTGCCTGTATCTGTGAACTAGTATTAGGACTAAGTTGATGTGTCCATATGTGTGACCATCTGCTTAACGCCAGATCATGTTCAGTGAGATCCTTCAATGCATCCTCTATGTATATCTGTCCATGTTTGTTATCTAATGCGGCATAGCCCACGCGTACGTCATTAATTATTTCATTCTTCGTCGTGTGTGATTGTGACATAGCAGATATTGTGCCTTGTGAACAACCTGCACTATCTATGTGTCTCTGACAGTTATTGCATTCTTTTACATTATCTTCATTCATTTCCTGGGTAAAGCTGGTGCGACCATCCCCAACCCAGCGCGTCACAGGTGGCGGATGGTGAAAGTCCTCCAGATATGGAGGATCCCTGTGAATAAGGAGTTATCCAAATAAGCAGGCGCGGACCAACTGGCGGTAGACTCAGAGAGCGAGGTGGGGTAGTAGGTGGCTCTACTACTCCTATAAAATGCCTCAGGTGCTCAGTGAAGGGAATACCAGGCGTGTCAGAGGCGCCTTAAAACCTCTCGCTCCCGCTGCCTTGCGGGTAGGACAGGGAGTCCAAAGGCTAGCGGAGAGTCCGTACACAAACCGACAGAAGGCAACGGGAAACCACTGTTGTAATTCCCAAGAATAATTATGCTTAAACAGAATAATCGATTCATCATGAACGACGTTAATGGATGTTCCTCTGGAACAGCCTCGTCCGGTAGGGCAGGTCACGAGCCACAGGTGAGGCCAGATCGTCATCAAGCTACTGGTGGCAAAACTAACAAGTTCAAAATAGCAACATGGAATGTTAGAACTTTATTCCAGGCTGGAAAATTAGAAAATGTAAAGATGGAAATGGAAAGGATGAAGATCAACATATTAGGAATGAGTGAAGTTAGATGGACAGGTGCAGGGAAGATAAACTCAGATAAATATGTGGTTAAATGAGCAGTGCAGACAGATAGAGGACTCTCATATTAAAGACAGCAAAAACATGCACAAACGAATTAAAGAACTCACAGGCAGGAAAACAAAATATACCACAGGATGCCTGAAATCGAAAGAAGGTAAAATGTTAATGGGAAAAGAAGACATTGTGGACAGGTGGACAGAGTATATCGGTGAGCTATATGGAGGAGAAAGACCAGAATTAACACCAGATACTGAAAACTGTGAGGGACCACCAATACTTGAAGATGAAATCATAGATGCCATCAAACACATGAAGAAAGGAAAAGCGACTGGGCCTGATAATATAACAATAGAAGAAATAGAGGCACTAGAGGAAACAGGAATAAAAATAATAACCAAGTTACTGAATGACATTTACAACAGTGGTTATATTCCCAGTGACCTGATTAAATCCACGTTTATAGCACTACCAAAGAAACCAGGTGCAAAGGAATGTGACGACCACCGGACTATCAGCCTCTCATGTCACATAACGAAGCTACTTCTGAGAATAATTATGAGAAGAACAAGGAAAAAGATAAAAATGGAAATAGCAGATGAACAGTTTGGATTTGTTGAAGGAAAGGGAACACACAATGCCATTTATGCTTTACGAACACTAACAGAAAGAGCTTTAGAAGTACAGAAAGATCTCTACTTATGCTTCATTGATTACACCAAGGCATTTGACAAGGTGAAACATAATGAAATTATTAAAATGCTTGAAGACATCAATATAGACTGCAAAGACCTGAGGATTGTAAAACATCTATACTGGCAGCAAGAAGCAGCAGTTCGAGTTGAAAATAGAACTGGAAAATATCAACCTATAAAACAAGGGGTGCGACAAGGATGTGTACTATCTCCAGACCTTTTTTCTCTGTATAGCGAGAATATTCTAATAACAATCATCACAGAACCAGGCATAAAAATTGGAGGATACAATATTAACAACCTTCGGTATGCTGACGACACAGTACTGATAGCTGAGAACCAACAAGACCTGCAAAATCTCTTGGATAAAGTCGCCAAAGAAAGTAAACAGAAAGGCCTTACTTTGAACATCAAAAAGACAGAGACTATGGTTATATCTAAGAAACAGAATCCACCAGCATGCAGTATTAAATTAAACGGAACTATTCTAAAGCAGGTGCAGAAATTCAAATACCTTGTAGCAGTAATAACTTCAGATGGGAAATGCAGAACAGAATAGGCCAAGCAAAGACTGCATTTCAGAGAATGAGAAACATATTGACCAACACATCCTTATCAATGAATGTTAGAAAACGAGTCCTAAAATGCTATATTGAACCTATCTTGTTATATGGAAGTGAATCATGGACAATAGGCAAGTCTGCACAAAAATCATTGGAAGCAGCAGAAATGTGGTTTATTAGAAGAATGTTGCGAATCCCCTGGACAGCAAAAATAACTAATGAAGAATGTAGGAGAAGAGCTGGAGAGACAAAAAACCTTGTCAAAAAGATAAGAGAGAGACAATGTACTTTCACAGGACATGCAATGAGAAGAGGGGGCATTGAAAATATTATAACAACAGGAAAAATAGAAGGAAGAAGATCAAGAGGAAGACCAAGAGAAATGATACTGGACAGTCTGACAGGATGGTGTGAGAGGAGATCACCAAATGAGCTGATGGCCTACATGAAGGATCGTGTACTCTGGAGAAGCATAATAGCCAACGCCAGTCGGCACGGCACATGATGATGATGATGATCATTCATTTCAGCCTTTGTATCTGCCATACATGTATAGCTATCTCTTGTAACTATAATTACAGTATTGGTTTCTTCATCTTTGTTTCATATAATAAGACTGCGTAGCTACGTCATTTAACACGATCCTGTCTGTTCCTACGCTAATATAATCTGTGCGTATAGTGGTTGTGGCTACATCCTTCATCTGTATTAAATAGTTTTCATTCATTGCAGTACCTACATGAACTGTATTTGTAACTTTTATGAATAACTCCGTAGCTGTACTTGCATCTTTCCTGCCTAACTCTGTATCTGTACTAGAGCTACTGTCTTTTACTAGTGTAATAACGGTTTTGGTTTGTATATCTTTTCTATTACAAGATCCGTGTGTGGCTACCTCCTTTGTCTCATTTTATGTGTCTTCGTCTGTCTTTGTCTGATTTCCTACTCACTGTAGCATTTATTTCTTTCCTCTCAGTCCTAACCAACGTTTCAGCGTTGTGTGGTTATTATCTGCTGTTATTTCCTTTAAAAGAATTCTGCTGGTAGTTTTCTCTATACTTTGTGTCGCTGCAGGCTGTTTGTATGTTTTTATAACTCATGTCTGGTTTTGATATTTGTTTCTTCTTCCATGTATCTCATTTCTATAAAAAGAGTTATGTGCCTGTCTAAGTCTGTTCTATGATAAAAACTGCAAAGTGTTCTCATAGTTCTTTCCTGTCTCAATTCTCTACCTAACCTAGCTACTTCTCCTCAGAATCTGATCTCCCATTTTAGTATATCTATCTCAGGTGTTTCTGCAATCTGTTGTGTCATTTTCTCTAACATTCTCTCTGAAAAATCTCAGTATTATTCTTACTCTATGAAATAATCAGTGAAATAATCATTACTTTCTAGTGAAAAAATATTCTAACAAAGCAGTATAAATCAAACAAATATACACTGCAATTGCAACAACAATCAAACTAATATATAACTTAACTGTCTCTTGTTCTTGGCCGAATAATCTGTCCCTCCGTCGTTGATGTTGGGGCTCTTTGCGAATGTCTAATTAATGTTCTCTGTATACCACCATTATTAAAGAAACAATTGTTCTTTGCTTAATTCATTCTAGCACGTGATCGTCTGTACTTCGCAAAGTCCAATCCTCGTTGGTTTCGATGTTAATATTAATAACGTCTGAATTCTGATCCACCACAATTAGAAAGATAAAATGTTCTCTGTCTGTCTAAATCACAAAAAGTTTCCTTATAACATCAGCACGTGATCGTTAGTACTTCGCATTGTGTTCACTTTTAGGCCAGGTCGTCTCCTCCCGAATTTAGGAAATAGGTACGGCCACCATTTTAATATGGTCAAGATGTGAATTATAAATCATTGACGGCACCAGTATAATATTGTCAAGATGTGAATCATCTATCATTGACGGCACCATTATAATATTTTCAATTGTTAATGACATATTTCTGACTAAAGGAGATGTTCTTGATTAATACCGACTTTATCTTCACACACATCCAGTTTCTGTTGTTTAGATTAGGTTTCACAAACATTGCCACTTCTATAATCAGGGGAAATCCGATGAAATATTCTCTATAGAATTCATTTAATTCTGACAAATAAGATATTCGACTTAGAATTCACAACATCACTTGTATTAAGATGCAGTATGACATGCTCTGCGTTAGTTTCGTCGTTGAAGCACATCAATATCAAACTAATATATTCTACATGCAGCAATTCTCTCAATGTTCCCCTATTTCACAATATTCTACACATTTGATAAGAGGACAGTTCTAAACTCTGCACTATATTCGATCTGCAACACGTGGTCAATCAGTTACACGACTAAATCACTGTACTCGATGTTTCAAGGTATCAATTCTTCGCAAACACATGAAACACAGCTTCAATCTGTCCTAAAACTAGTTCTTCAAAACTGCATTTCCTGAGTATCTATTACTCTAATTATCCATCTATTACAACTATCGTTACCTACGCCTTCATTCTCTCTCGTGTCTTCTCTTGTGTGTGTTCTCCTTCTGTTGTTCTTCTCTGATTGTCTGTCCTTCTCTTCTTCTCTTGTCCCGACCGGACTCAGTTCAATGGCGGTCCTTATTCTTCCGTCTTCAGGGCTTCGTCCTCTGACTCCTCTTCTTTACTTCTTCTTCCTTCTTCGTCACTCCTCGTTGTTCTTATTGCCTGTTCTTCCGTCTTCGGGCTCCGTCTTCTGTCTCATCTCGTCTACTTCTTCTTCCTTGTTGGTTCTTTTTCCTTGTTCTTATTGTCTGTTCTTCCATCTCCATGCTCCCTCCTCTGTATCTTCTTCTTTCTCGTTTCCCCTTCCTGTCTCTCCTCTCTCCTTTTTATCTTCAAGTGCAGCTTGATGGATTAACCAATAAGTATTTAGGCTCCATCCTTCAGATGTCCACTGGTTCCCATGAGCGTTCTGATTGTCCGTCATTCAAACTGATCCATGACTTATATGTTGTAAGTCAATTGTCCAATAGACTATGCCTCTAAATATTTAATTGGTCAACTGGCCGAGTTGGTCACTTCTTTATTTAAATACCGTGTGCAATCGCATCACAACGCGTGTCAGTCTGTGTCAGTTTCCTCTATACAATTGTCATTTACTTAAGTCATTATCTTGCTATTTCATGTCGGAGGGTTTATTGTGTTCTCGTTTTTCATTGTGTCTGCCTTTTCTATTGGTCTTTTCTATTTTGTTTACTCGTGTCAACGTCCAGTCACTTCTTTGATATCACTGGACCATCCTACTTTGTGGCGTCCTTCCTTTGTATTACCTAAAAATCAGCGTCACTGAGTCTCGTCTTTTTCTATTCACTGTTTCCACTGTTTACTTTTGTCCGCGTCTTGTTCTAGTGTCATGGAAGTTCTTTACCTTTCTCTTCCTTTCCTCTCCATTTTTCTCTGTCGCTATTCGATGTTACTATTTTCTTTATAGTAAATTTTCAAAATCATATTCGTTAATGATAATAATGATAACTATAATCATTACTTACAAGGCCATGCTACAGAATCTGAAGTAACTGTCACGTGTCTTTTTCAAGTGAAGTATTTCTTGAAAAAATAAACATTCCTTAAGATAATTTCGTTGAATTTTTGCCGGTACTTGGAGCTCATTGTGTAGTAGAAAAATATATTAATGCTCGAGTTGATAGCCTGAAAGGAACATGCAACTGACCATGTTGCTTCACATACATTAATATGAATGCCTCTAATATTGAACTCAGGACCAGCAATAAATGTCGTCATAGAAATTACGGCTCCTGGTGTATAGCACAAGAACAGGGCACAGGCAATCAACAGAATCATTTTCACCATCTTCTGTTCCGGGTTAGACATGGACTCACGCTGTCTTTGTTCGGAAGTCACTTCCTTGCGCCATTCAGAACTCTGACCTAGTTTACCGACAAGAAGAGACGTAAAAACAATAACACCACCGAAAGATGATATTCCCAGAACCGAATGCAGAACATAAACCATCCCCTCAACGCTGTTTCTGCTGCTTGTAAAAACTAGAGCTATTAGTGTTTTGTTAAAACGAAGAACATATCTCCAGCCAAGATAGGAAGTGGCGTATTCAGGAATAAGAGTCATTAAATTGACCGCGTAAATGAAACAGAGTATTACAGTTGTTACTTTCGGGGTAACAATATGCTTGACCTTCAGTGGCAGTGCGATACTAAGATATCTTTCTGCAGTTATGTAAACTGTGATAAAACTTGTAATTCGAGAAAAGCAAACATGTGGCCACGCTCCTGAGAGGTACATTACCTCCAACGGATGCCAGGGCACTCCAGAAGCACCAAATAATGGGTTCATACAAACTGATGCCCACTGCAAAGCTACAAGACAACTCATGTCAGAAATGGCCAGCGCAAAAAATCCTATATTTGCTGTATTGTTGAAGCCTTGATTATAGAAAATGGCAATGTTTATTGCATTTGATGTGATTCCAAAAATGCCCACGATACTGCAGACGAACACAAAATTTATTATTTCAAATACTATCCTTCCGTGGTCGCTGAGAACTGTCATCGTGTTATTACTATCAAACATTTTATGCAGGGACGAGAATGCTCCTATAGTCTGTTGTGATGTGCTGTTTTGTGACTCCATTGTATCCATATACATGTATGTTTCTACTGGGTTTTTAATTCTTTTATTTGAGTGTTCCAGTCACCGAATTATGCACTGTAAACAAGAAAAAAGACAAAATAGAACAAATAGAAAAAGAACGAAAACTAAAACCAGTTCAGTCTCACAAATCACGATGAAATTTGTGTTGCGAAGGGGGATGTAATTCTACAGACGTACAGTTGTGCAGTCAAGACAGAAGAAGGGACGAGTGAATGGCTCCAGATTGAAACAGGCCTGAAACAAGGATGTATACTGTCTCCTTTACTTTTTGGATTACAATAGACTTCATACTGAAAGAAAAAATGCTGCACAGGTAACACAGGTATTGACTGGGTACAATGGACCTAACTAGAAGATCTGGATTTTGCTGATGACATAACTCTTATCAGTAATAATGTGAATTCCATGCAAGAAAAAACAGATAGCCTGTCTTCACTGGCTAGCAAAATAGGACTTGAAATTAACAAGGACAAAACAAAAATAATGAAAATTCCCCTCAATCAAAATGGAAAAATACACATAGAAGGGACAGATATTGAAGAAGTCAATCAATTTGCATACCTTGGCAGCTACATAGACAAGGATGGTGACACCAGAAAGGAAGTTAGAATCAGAATTGCAAAAGCAGCATCAGTCTTCAAGAATCTTGAGAACATATGGAATTCAAAAGTTATAAGCACAAAAACTAAGTTAAGACTATTCAATTCAAATGTAATATCCACCCTCGTTTACGCACGCGAAAGCTGTAAAACAACTAAAGAAATAGAAAAGAAATTAGACTCTTTTGAAAACAAATGCCTACGGAAAATAATCGGCATCAAGTATAACGAATTCAAGAACAATGCAGAGATAAGACAGATGACAAGAAAAATTGGCGAACTACTTTGCGAGCCCTATATTTTATAGTAATACCAGATTACATTTGTTTTTTTTTAGCTATGTTTTAAACCTTAGCAAATGTAGTCTTTCCACCATTGCAATCAAACACTTAACTTTATAACAACTAAAGTCCTCTCCAGAATTTAATTTTGGTTTAGATGCAGTGACGTTATAAATATAGGAGAATTATAAATGTGTACATGATTGTGTGGAGACTTCTGTACATATTACAGCTCATTACTCTGATAAACCGACAGAGTACGGCCTTCATTATCTTTTCACGGCACGCAGCACATATACTTTTATCTCATAGCACGAACAGTTTAGAAGACAATGATGATTTATTATGTCAGACCTGGTCAGACAGCTCACGCCCACTTCCATGTAAAGCACCATATGAGAATCCTCGGAAATGTAATTCTACAAACAGACAGTAAATGTCAGGAACTGGAAACTTTCCGACAAGAATTTTGTCAGCAGTGGAAATGATAGCTTTTCACTCAATTTTTGGAAGTTGTATTTGGTTGGATAGAGTCACGTGTGCGAGTAAAATTAATACAAAGACGTTTTCAGATTTCACCGAATCTGTCACACGTCTGACAGCTCTGAGACTCTGAGATGTCATTATTTAAATACTAAGCACTGGATCATTAAAAAGTCACAAGCAGTCATTATGAAGCTGTTTATCAGCACTTTGTCTGCACAGTGAACTGGGTCTGCAATTAGTGTCAGGTTATTTTAGAATTTGCTATTTTATTTAGAGCAGAACGTATGAGAGAGGGATCTATCCTGTGTATAGCTCCAGGACCCGAACGATTATCTCTGATGTAAGAGTGAGTTAGCCGGGGCGGGGGCGGGAGGGGGAGGAAGGAGGGGAAAGAGTTGGCGAGACAGAGATTTTACACCAATTCATAAAATCTCTTTCGGGTGCCCTAATACTGAGATCTAAGACTGTGATTATTTAACCTACAGCTTACTGTCCTGTAACTTGCTCAGCGGATCTTCTTGGCTAGGATTTAACATTCTAGAGCAAAGAAAATTTGTGCCAAAAAGGTATTCATAACTTATAACCCATTATTCAAGCAAAATTCTGCAGAAACTGTAAGAAAGTACATATCTGGCCAATTCCTGGGAAAATTAAAGAGTTAGTATGAAAATTTAAAATGTTATTCTTCTAGAGGCAGCCTAAGGATTGTATTTTCTTTTATCGAGATGTAAAGTAGATCAACTATTTAAAGAAAGGTAGGAATGTGCCGCTGTTTTTGTACCCGTAACAGAGAGGAAAATGACTTTTTTACATTGCTGTTAAAACACATTAGATCAATAGTTTCTAGAAGCGAAATATATGGGTAGCTGTACTTCTACAAAGTTACTGTACAATTTCATGGAGAAAACTCGTATTCTATTTATGGACACCGAGGACAATACGAGTGGCGACCCTTGTCTTCGTAATATTGAGGCAAACTTTAATTAGATATGAGATCTCGCGTGTTGTAAACCAGTTATTTATGAATAATACAGAAGTGTTTACTATAAAAAATCGTCACAACTAGCAGCGCATTCTCCCCTCAACCGCAAAGTTCTTGTGGTGTAGAGAGCAAGTTAAACGTATATTTAAATGTATCAGTTAGTCAGAGGTGTATGGTGCAGTTTTACAAAGTGAGAGATGGAGTGAGTAAGCTGAGAAAAAAATGAATAGAAAGTATGAGAATGTATAAATGAAAAACATACAACATCCGATATTTCGGCGTGAACCTTATTCGAAGATACATACACAACGAGACAAAAACACGAAGAACTTGTCTGAATGTGTCTTCCTCCAAGTAGAAAACAGAAATGTGTGTAATAGAAGGGAGAAGGAAAGACCACGTTGCCTCCAACAAAAGATGCCCGATAGAGCCAATCGTAAAGAAGAGGTGGAGAGAGAGGAGGAGAACAAGTGGGAGAAAGGGGTGGGGGGAAGGCAATAGAAACATGATAGCCGCTAGAGGATTCGGGGGGGGGGGAAGAGGGGAGGGAAAAGGGGACGCGGAGGTCTGTCTTATTTATTTAAACCAGTTTTACTGCAGTCGCCATCCCTTTCATCCGTCACATTTAAATATATCCCGCAGAGTCACTGTTTTTGTCAATAGTTCTCGGAAAGTTATTGTATTGATAATTTTTATTGGCCACCAATTTTAGTTCGCCCCAACTTTTGCCCTACCTTCGAAACTGTTTTAATTGGTTGTCTTGATTCTTTTCGCAAAAGTGTTTTATTTTGAGCAATCAGCAGGTGCCTCTTCTTCAGCATTCTGGTGTAGTTAAAACACAAGTTAAAGGCAGTCCTTTTATAATAGACAGTCGGCTAAAAGATGTGCACTGTCCAGTTTCCTCGATCAGTCGATGCACTAGTGGGCCCACTAATGTGGTAAAACTCAGACATGGCGGCTTTTTCTTTCCCAGCACCAGTAGAAGGCTGATATTCTTTCTTACAGCTGAGTGACTAGGGCTTCTTCGGCCATATTCGAGTCACGGAACTTCGGAACAGGAGGGGAGTGAGCTAATTCTTTGGGAGCTAAAGCAACCCCAACATTCTTGTAATGTTTTCTATTTTCTATTATTATTATTTCTTTTCTATTATTTCCATTGTTTCTGTTTAGGAAATCTTTGAGGCAAAAAGGTCAACTATAAAAAAAAAGGACATACGAAATCTACAACGTGGTAGGTATGACGGTGAAATGAAGAACCACACGAAAACAGGTAAAGAAGATTACAGAATACATATTAGTTTAGTAAAAACTAAAATCATGCCAAGTATTTTTGATTGCTTTCAATATGAATATGAACCAGAGCTGATAACCGAAATTATATTTAAATTGAATTTGATAACCTGCTTTCACATTTTAAAAACTGACACGATTCAGGCACGATAGAACTGGACAACGGTGTAATTTACGTAGCAAATATTTATGTATACATAGACAGACAGACAAAATGAGTAACAGATGGGGACTTCTCTACCTACATGTCTTAAGAAGATAGTTAAGTGGATGGATGATAAAAGAAAGGATTTTACTTGCAGGCGGCTGAAAGTAAACAAAGTAAGTCAAAGTGACACATCAGTATTGAGGAGCCTGGTCCAGTGGAGCATCCTTTTATGTCGCTTTTTATGATTTGAATAATATTTGTTTCCCTTTTTTAAAAACAGAAATGAAACGTCACATAGGGCTTGCAAGTTAGTTTGCTTTTTCATGTCTTCGGCGAGTCTTTCAACCTCATCAAGGGATTTTATGTCTATTAATTTGGCCTCTCTTAACAATGTCCTCTTTAGAGTTTCACGCGGCCTGCCTCTTTTTCTTTAGCCTGTTGTGTTCCATTTTATAGCTTGCTTTGGGATTCTCTGACTGTTTCTTCTCATCACTTGACCAACATATGTCAATTTCCTTTTCTTGATCACCCATGAGACTGGTTGTTGTTCAGTCATCTGTCTTATCTCTGTATTGTTCTTGAATTCCTTCCACTTGATTCCGATTATTTTCCGTAGGTATTTGTTTTCAAAAGAGTCTAATTTCTTTTCTATTTCTTCTTCTTCTTCTTCTTCGTTCACTTCTACCACCAAAAACCGCACTGTGAACCTACTGAATTCACGCATGTGGTCCTCGTTAGGTCCCGTGGTCCCCTGTGAGGTCCAAAATAGACCACACGAGTTCCACGAAAGGACCACAAGGGGTTCAGAGTATCACAGTGCTTTAGCCTGTATTCTTGGTGGGTCTCGGAAGCGGGATTGCGTGACACCGTGGTTTTCATTGCATCAGTTTGGTCTAGGGTTGGACTTTCTCACCGGAAGACCTCGACGTGTTTGGAATATCAGTGCATCCCCGCTGGGTGAGAGGCGTTAGCCCACCCAGGCCAGAGTTGGACTTTCTCACCGGAAAACCTCGACGTGTTTTGAGATACCCGTGTATCACCGCCGGGTGAGAGGTGGTTGCCCATCCAGTCCAGGGTTGGACTTTCTCACCGGAAACCTCAGCGTGATTAGGATACGCAGACATCCCCGCCGGGTGAGAGGTGGTTGCCTATCTAGACTTCCCTGGTCCAGTGTCTCCGACTTCAGCATTTTGCGGTCGTGGCCCCTACCCTTCCTAGTTGTGACCAGGATGGAGCTTTTGTCCAGGAGGACGAATCCTCGCCACTAGTGACTTCTACCCCTGGGTTGAGCCTATCTTTGAGACAAGCATATGACTACTGGCAGGATCAACCAAATAGCTTTCTTCACCGAACCTTTGTCGGATATCTGCCGACAGACCGACGCGGGGCAAGGGAGACAGCGCTCTGCTCAGAGCGGATCCCTTTCGACCCCGGCGGCGTTTCATTTCCTTTAACCGGCGGGGGCGGCTCTCTCTGCTCTAACGAGCGGAGAAGAAAGCCTGGCCACCCACAAACAACACACGTTACATACTGCAGACCCGATACTCTTTGCGAGAGATGGGCCAATTTCGAGACCATCGGTCGACAAAACCGTACTACATCGTTATCACGAACCTGGCTGGCTAGCCGTTTACATGCTTCGCTCGACGGACAAACCACTTGCTTCTGCATCGAAACACCTTAACTCTCGCCGTCCGGGAAGGGAGCGAAAGCCTGTCTCCCCACGCACGGAACTCGAGAGCGCTTTTTCGCCAAAAGAACGGTCGGCCTGCTCAACAGCAACCGCCCGCGCTGTGCAGGTCGGCGCAGCTCTGCGCGGCTGACTTTCTTTTCTATATATTTGGTTGTTTTCCAGCGTTCACATGCATAAATGAGGGTGGATATTACATTTGAATTGAATAGTCTTAACTTGATTTTTGTGCTTATAACTTTTGAATGCCATATGTTCTCAAGATTCTTGAAGAACGATGCTACTTTTGCAATCCTATTTCTAACTTCCTTTCTGGTGTCACCATCCTTGTCTATGTAGCTGCCAAGGTATGCAAATTGATGACTTCTGCAATATATGTCCCTTCTATGTGAATTTAAGAAAGAAAATAGAATCACGCAAAATATGGAAAAACTGACACGATTCAGGCACGATAGAACTGGACAACGGTGTAATTTACGTAGCAAATATTTATGTATACATAGACAGACAGACAAAATGAGTAACAGATGGGGACTTCTCTACCTACATGTCTTAAGAAGATAGTTAAGTGGATGGATGATAAAAGAAAGGATTTTACTTGCAGGCGGCTGAAAGTAAACAAAGTAAGTCAAAGTGACACATCAGTATTGAGGAGCCTGGTCCAGTGGAGCATCCTTTTATGTCGCTTTTTATGATTTGAATAATATTTGTTTCCCTTTTTTAAAAACAGAAATGAAACGTCACATAGGGCTTGCAAGTTAGTTTGCTTTTTCATGTCTTCGGCGAGTCTTTCAACCTCATCAAGGGATTTTATGTCTATTAATTTGGCCTCTCTTAACAATGTCCTCTTTAGAGTTTCACGCGGCCTGCCTCTTTTTCTTTAGCCTGTTGTGTTCCATTTTATAGCTTGCTTTGGGATTCTCTGACTGTTTCTTCTCATCACTTGACCAACATATGTCAATTTCCTTTTCTTGATCACCCATGAGACTGGTTGTTGTTCAGTCATCTGTCTTATCTCTGTATTGTTCTTGAATTCCTTCCACTTGATTCCGATTATTTTCCGTAGGTATTTGTTTTCAAAAGAGTCTAATTTCTTTTCTATTTCTTCTTCTTCTTCTTCTTCGTTCACTTCTACCACCAAAAACCGCACTGTGAACCTACTGAATTCACGCATGTGGTCCTCGTTAGGTCCCGTGGTCCCCTGTGTGGTCCAAAATAGACCACACGAGTTCCACGAAAGGACCACAAGGGGTTCAGAGTATCACAGTGCTTTAGCCTGTATTCTTGGTGGGTCTCGGAAGCGGGATTGCGTGACACCGTGGTTTTCATTGCACCAGATTGGTCTAGGGTTGGACTTTCTCACCGGAAGACCTCGACGTGTTTGGAATATCAGTGCATCCCCGCTGGGTGAGAGGCGTTAGCCCACCCAGGCCAGAGTTGGACTTTCTCACCGGAAAACCTCGACGTGTTTTGAGATACCCGTGTATCACCGCCGGGTGAGAGGTGGTTGCCCATCCAGTCCAGGGTTGGACTTTCTCACCGGAAAACCTCAGCGTGATTAGGATACGCAGACATCCCCGCCGGGTGAGAGGTGGTTGCCTATCTAGACTTCCCTGGTCCAGTGTCTCCGACTTCAGCATTTTGCGGTCGTGGCCGCTACCCTTCCTAGTTGTGACCAGGATGGAGCTTTTGTCCAGGAGGACGAATCCTCGCCACTAGTGACTTCTACCCCTGGGTTGAGCCTATCTTTGAGACAAGCATATGACTACTGGCAGGATCAACCAAATAGCTTTCTTCACCGAACCTTTGTCGGATATCTGCCGACAGACCGACGCGGGGCAAGGGAGACAGCGCTCTGCTCAGAGCGGATCCCTTTCGACCCCGGCGGCGTTTCATTTCCTTTAACCGGCGGGGGCGGCTCTCTCTGCTCTAACGAGCGGAGAAGAAAGCCTGGCCACCCACAAACAACACACGTTACATACTGCAGACCCGATACTCTTTGCGAGAGATGGGCCAATTTCGAGACCATCGGTCGACAAAACCGTACTACATCGTTATCACGAACCTGGCTGGCTAGCCGTTTACATGCTTCGCTCGACGGACAAACCACTTGCTTCTGCATCGAAACACCTTAACTCTCGCCGTCCGGGAAGGGAGCGAAAGCCTGTCTCCCCACGCACGGAACTCGAGAGCGCTTTTTCGCCAAAAGAACGGTCGGCCTGCTCAACAGCAACCGCCCGCGCTGTGCAGGTCGGCGCAGCTCTGCGCGGCTGACTTTCTTTTCTATATATTTGGTTGTTTTCCAGCGTTCACATGCATAAATGAGGGTGGATATTACATTTGAATTGAATAGTCTTAACTTGATTTTTGTGCTTATAACTTTTGAATGCCATATGTTCTCAAGATTCTTGAAGAACGATGCTACTTTTGCAATCCTATTTCTAACTTCCTTTCTGGTGTCACCATCCTTGTCTATGTAGCTGCCAAGGTATGCAAATTGATGACTTCTGCAATATATGTCCCTTCTATGTGAATTTAAGAAAGAAAATAGAATCACGCAAAATATGGAAAAACTGAACATCAACAGATTACGACTGTGTTAGACCTAAAGCATGTTTTATGAAGAAATGTGTTAAAATGTAACATTTCCTGTTCAATGGCCACAACTCAAGAAATGTGGTGTAACAATTGAAAAAAAAACAACTGTTGAGTGCAAGAATACAGCTAAAATCAAATCCTGGACACGAAAGGGAAAAACAGTTATTAATAACATGAAGCAGATAACAACATAATAAAAGAAGGTCCTTAAAAGTGTGGAAAAGAACATAAAATGCTATAGAGAGCCAAAATCATTATACACTTGTAAACAAAATCAAATGTTATAATATATAGTAAAAGGGAGATAATAAATTTCACTAGTAATGGTGATTGATTATGTTCCTTGTTGTAATATCGATTTTTGAGGATTAATCACCTCACGTGCCACGGAAAAAGTTTGCCAGCTCAAGGAACTTTGACAGGTAGTGTTAATTTTCACGGGATATTCTGAGTTTAGTTAGAGAAATTTTTTAGGTGTCAACTTTGGAATGTCTGTTGTTGACACAACAGTCTAAATTTAGTAGCAGAGTTTTTAGTTATTGGGATATTGTTCGTATAAGGAATCATGTTTAGAAAAACATGATTATTTCCAGTGGAAATAGGGTTTTTCTTCATGACAGAATATTCAGGAATTATCTGAATATTTAGTAGGGCATATTTAAGCTTGAATACCTTTTATTAGCAGCTGAAATATGTATCATTGAGGAAAAACTGGAAGAAATGGAGAGTTTTAAATATCTTGGACCACTGCTAACTAATAATGGAGATACAATGAGGGAAATTAAAAGGAGGACATCTATCGCTCTTCAGAAAGTAAAACAAATAAAGAATCTGTGGAGAGTAGCAGACAGAGCCACAAAAATAAGATTTTTAAGGGCATGCATCTTTCCCATCGCAACATATGCCTGTGAGACCTGGACACTGAGAAACACATAAATGCCTTTGAACGTAAATGCTACAGAAGATTTCTCCAAACATCGTCGACACAAAAAAGAACAAATATATCTATACTACAAGAGCTTGGTATTGAAGAAGGCTGGCTAGTAAAGAGGATTAAAGAGAAAAAACTTAAAAATTTTTGACGCATTAAACGTCATGATAATTTAGAGAAGACCGTAATGAAAGGATACATAATGGGAAAAAGAAAGAGAGGAAGACCAAAACGAAGATAGCTGCAAGACATTGTTGACGATCTGCAAATGGATGCAGCAGCGGCAGGCCATCTTGCTCACAACCGAGAAGCCTACAGGAGTGCTGTTTGGGAGGCAAAGTTCCGCAAGGGACATGCAAATGAATGATGATGAACTTTTATTAGGGAGTATTTTTGTGTATATTTGTGGATATCTCCAGATGATAGAACTAGAAACCAGATAGACCATTTTTGTATTAGAAAGCAATACAGAACATCTCTCATGGATGTAAGGGCTTATAGGGGTGCAGATGTCAACAGTGATCACAACCTGTGCATAGGGAAAATAAAACTAAAATTGAAAAGTCAACACAAGAAATCAGTACACAGAAAGATAAACATCCACAGCCTACAAGAAGAAAATACTAACATTAATTTCAATCAGGAACTTGCCAATCATTCAAAAACACCCAGTGAAGTTGAGGAGATAGATATAGATGAGTTATGGAATTCTTACAGCACAGCCATAATCACAGCAGCAAAAGTAAGCGCTGGATTGGAAAAACCAAATAGAAAAGCATGGATATCAGATAAAACATGGAAGTATATACATGAAAGACGAGCAGTCAAATTAAACATGTTGAATGCAAAAGCAGATCATGAAAGAGATTCGGCAAAAGCAAAATACAAAGACATAGACAAGAAAGTAAAAAGTTCAGCTAGAAGGGATAAAAGAGAATACATAGACAATATGGCGAATGAGGCAGAAAAAGCAGCAAAAACAGGAGACAACAAAACTTTATATAACTTACAAAAAGGCTAACAGGTACTATTACATCTAAAGAAAGACCAATCCTTAGCAAAACTGGAACACTATTAACATCAAATAAAGACCAAAAGCAAAGATGGGCTGAACACTTCCAAGAAATACTCAATCGACCACACCCAAAAGAATTGTTAAACCTTGAAACTGACTTACCAGCCCCACAGCTAAATGTCAACCTAGATGAAATTAAATTGCATGAAATTGAAACAGCAGTGAATTTAATGGCTAACAACAAAGCTGCAGGTGAAGATGAAATAACTGCCGAGATGCTAAAAGCTATCAGTAGTGACAACATGAGACAACTACAGAGAATGTTTAACAAGATTTGGAAAGAAGAAAAGGTCCCTTCTAAGTGGAAGAAAGGAATCATTGTTAAAATACCAAAAAAGGGCAACCTTAGTGACTGTAACAACTGGAGAGGAGTAACCTTACTATCAGTTGTGTCAAAAGTATTTTGCAAGGTCATTTTGAATAGACTCAAAGATATAGTGGATGTTGCAATGAGAGAAGAACAAGCAGGATTTCGAAAAGGGAGAAGCTGTCTCGACCAGATCTTTACTCTCAGAATAATACTTGAAGAACATATTGAAAAGCAGAAACCATTAATACTGAATTTCATAGATTTTAAGAAGGCATTTGATAGCATACACAGAGATTCATTATGGAGAATTCTATGTCTATATGGAATACCATCTAAAATTGTCAACATCATTAAGGACTTATACAATGGATATGGTTGTGCAGTCAAGACAGAAGAAGGGATGAGTGAATGGTTTCAGATTGAAACAGGCGTGAAACAAGGATGTATACTGTCTCCTTTACTTTTTGGGATTACAATAGACTTCATAATGAAAAAATGCTGCTCAGGTAACACAGGTATTGACTGGGTACATGGGACCCAACTAGAAGATCTTGATTTTGCTGATGACATAACACTTATCAGTAATAATGTGAATTCCATGCAAGAAAAAACAGATAGCCTGTCTTCATTGGCTAGCAAAATAGGACTTGAAATTAACAAGGACAAAACAAAAATAATGAAAATTCCCATCAATCAAAATGGAAAAATACACATAGAAGGGACAGATATTGAAGAAGTCAATCAATTTGCATACCTTGGCAGCTACATGGACCAGGGTGGTGACACTAGACAGGAAGTTAGGATCAGAATTGCAAAAGCAGCATCAATCTTCAAGAATCTTGAGAACATATGGAATTCAAAAGTTATAAGCACAAAAACCAAGTTAAGACTATTCAATTCAAATGTAATATCCACCCTCATTTATGCATGCGAAAGCTGGAAAACAACTAAAGAAATAGAAAAGAAATTAGACTCTTTTGAAAACAAATGCCTAAGGAAAATACTCGGCATCAAGTGGAATGAATTCAAGAACAATGCAGAGATAAGACAGATGACTGAACAACAACCAGTCTCACGGGTGATCAGGAAAAGGAGATGGACATATGTTGGCCACTTGATGAGAAGAAATGAGCAGAGAATCCCAAAACAAGCTATCAAGTGGAACATAAGAGGCCGAAGAAAAAGGGGCAGACCGCGTGAAACTCTAAAGAGAACATTATTAAGAGAGGCCAGGTTAACAGGCATAAAATCCTTTGTTGAGGTTGAAAGACTCGCCGAAGACAGGAAATATTGGCGAACTACTTTGCGAGCCCTATGTGACGTCTAACGGCACGGGAAGGATATAAGATATAAGATAAGATTTTTGTGTAGAATGTTTGCTGAGTAGTCATGTTTCGGAGTTGAGAAGTCTGCAAGTCAGGTTCAGTGTGATGTGATAGATTGTGTTCAGCATATTGTCCTTTAGGACAGTGTTCTTTTTCTTTGTTACTGATATATAACCTTGTTACCGATATGTATGCTGTTAGGAGTATTATCCTGGTCAGGACAGAATTTGTGTTTTCGGGAGATGTATTGGAAGTAGTTGATTTTACTTGCTTATTGTTGTCAGGCTTGTCTTCCCCACGGCGCTGACTACGCGCCCGGGAAGCTCTTGTATTGTTTGTTAATTCACCCTACCATGTTGGCAGTTCGCTTTCCTTCCTCATCTCCATCTTCCATCGTTCATTTTTCCAGTCAATATATGTTTGATGTGTATCTTTGAAGTTAGGCTATTTATTAACTTCATGCAGTTTCCTTGCAGTAGTCATGTTGAGTGAGTGGGAAGTCCCGTAAAAGTTTTCATACGTGACACTGTTGTTTTTGTTGTGGCAGTCGCGAACCTGGCATTGCTGTTGTGTCACTCGAGGTATACCATAGTGACAAGTTTGCCTCTTTGGTATAGTAGAGTTACAAACTCTTACAGGCAACAACCACATGTAAATCTTCCTAATAAAGATAAAGTCAACAAAAAAGCCCATCTCTCTGATGCTCTGTGTACTGCCACGGAGGCATACTTCTTTAGTAGTGCCGCGACCGTCCCTTTCCATATGGCGGTCGGCATACGTACGCCCTTAGTGGTTCCATGTTTAGGCGCTGTTTCTTTCACGGTTCATTTCTATAAGGATGGCACGTGCTAGTGTTGTATCTCAGGCACTGTACTGTTCGTAATTGTTCTTAGTACACTATTGTACGAAAGTCATACCGGACGTCATGAACAAATTTTTTTTAAACATCATAATTTATAGATAGGGAAAATATAAGTATCAAGTTAATCTGCATCATCCTTTGCACTTCATGTAGAGGTCACATGACGTCACCATCATGTGTCACGTGACCACGCGGAGCATAAATAAAATGGCGGATGCTGAAATTTTGTTTCCTGAACGGTGTGTTAAAGAGTTCCTCTTTAAAGAGGAAATGCCCGCTGTTGAAATTCACCGGAGCTCATGGAGATGTGTGTATGGGTGCTAGCAGTGTTAGGAGGTGGGTGAAACATTTCAAAAATGGAAACACGAGCATCCAAGATATGCCTCGCAGCGGTTGCCCTCAAACTTCCTACAGTAAACGCAGGGTGGAAAGGATAGATGACATCATTAACGAAGATAGGTGTGTCAAGGTATCTGAAATTGCTGTAAATCTTGGGATAAGACACAATGCAGTACAGGAAATGATTGAAACCCTAGGCTATATAAAAGTTTGTATCCTCTGGGTCCCATAGGAGATAACGTCCAGAAAGCAGTGCGTCTGTGCCGTTGGTCAGCTGGAACGGAATTCTGCTAGGAGGGTATTTTCAAACTTGAAGAGCGATGGGAAAATGTTTGCAGAGAAGTGGAGATTATGTTGAAAAGAGAATAAAATGATGCAGTTAAGGTGATATATTTTCTCTATCTATAATTTCTGATTGTTTAAAACTTTTTGCTCATGACTTTCGGAATGGAGCTCGTAATTACGCTAACTGTGCTAAAGTTTTTCTTGTGATCGTACCAGTTCTTTGTCTTAGGTATAGCTACACACAGTGTCACAGGTCTCCATTCATGACTATTCTTATCTGTTAGTCTCAGTAGTAGTGTAGTGACTTGAGTTTAACCTTGGGTTGTGTAGAGTAGGCTTAACAAGAGTAGGTTTTCATGATGGCTCCAGATAGCTTATGAGGTGATAAGATTTAACTAGTTAGGTAAGTCAAGACACTCATCGCTTAGTTAAATAGTGATCGTTCGTCGGTTGGTAATTTTACTTTATGGTTCCCAACTGTAAGAGTTGGCGAAAAAATAAGTCCAGTAGTGATAGTAGTAGATTTGGGACGTATAGTCACGGGTATTGTCTAGTTAGTAGTTCAAGTCAGCGATGAAGTGCAGTACTGCCAGTCAGCTGTGGCACCTGTAGCACCTAGACGCCACGCAGTGCTAGCGCCCAGCCAAACCAGCAGCTTGTGTCCAGTCCCATGAGCATGATCCTGAACCAGTATCCTGTGAGGAACCAGAGCAGCTTTTTATATCGCATCTCATCCTCCATCTCTATCCAGACAAGAGAGGTAACAAGTGATCACATTAAATATTTTCTGCATTTTTTAGCAGTTACTGTGGGTCTCCAGCTTTGCTGCAAGAAGGAACATTGTGAATATCGCTACTTGATGAACTTTGCTTGTTTTGCCTGTATGAGACACTTCGTCAAATAGATACTTGTGTACTGACAGTTGCTGGATGTTCTCTTTATATGTGGTGTAGGATTATGGACATTTTACATCCGTGATATTTCTTTCTAGACATTTGTGGGACACACAAGCTTCAAATTGCAGATATACTCGTATATATATATATATATATATATGTCGTTTTTTTCAAGAATGCTTAACGTTTAGTGTTGGATTATATATTTCGTCATTTGTTAGCATTGCATAATATCACTGTATTCCTATTATTGCAATGTGGTATATTGATAAATATTTGTGCGGAAATAGGAAGTCAACACCGAAGGCTGCACGATGACTTCAGCTCCATCAACATCAGATTTGCTACGGCTGTTGCAGAGTTCCATGTTCCAAGTCAGCAATGACTTGAAGTTCCATCATGTACTGTCAGCTGTGGAAAGATTCGACGGGGACCCAGCAAAGTTAAATCAGTGGCTGTAGGAGCTTAAAAATCTCATGGAGGTGAGAGTCGCCGATCTGACAGAGAAGAAGATCATGGTGTACCTACACACCACAGGTTCTATGGCGGAATTTGTTAAACAGCGCCTCCATCTTCAGAAGTCCTGGGAGGAGTTTGTGGCGGTTTCCTTAGCACGCTTTATTGTGTTGTAGACTCTCTAAGAGGCTGTAATTACGGTAGACTCCATACGGCAGATTCCCGAGTGTCGGTACAAGCATTGGCTGATCGAATCAGCGAGGATACCATAGTTGCCTACTCTGAAGCGGAACTGGCATCTCCGCTGGCTCAGAGGCAACTAGTATAGTCATTTACAGGTGCCTTATTGCCTAGAGGAGTTAAAATTAAATTAGTACTTCATTTGAAAAAGCTGCGAATCCCCCTACTCCTACTTCTGTCCTTGTTTCTATTCTGTCTTAAGAGTTACGGGGTTATTAGACACAGATGCTAGTGTCTGTCTCATCAAGGATTCTGTGTACAGATACTTACTTTCTGCTCCTAAACTCTTGCCTGCTAGAATTACTCTGCAGACTGTCACTGCAGCTTTAATGAGAATAACTGGCAGAATTTACCTACCTATTTCTGTTGCTGGTGTTACTGTTTCGCATTTATTCTATGTGGTTCGTAACATGAACCATTCTACCATTCTTGGGCGTGATTTTCTGTCTCGATCTGGTGCTGTCATAGATTACAAGTTTAACACATTCAACATTCACAACATGAAAATTCCATTAGAGTTAGATGCACACATTGCTTCTATTCTTCGTGTTCAGCATTCTTCTCTTTTTTTCTCCACGTTCTGTCAATCTTATTCCTCTGAGACATAAGGCCCAGCCATATTTCCCCTCTGGAAATTCGTATATAGTGCAGGGTATGGAGACAACTTTCTTACTGTCACAACCTGAGATAGAGCTGGTAGACTCAGTCTTTGAGCTCTACACTCGTCACTATCCAGTGGTGACAGTAATAAACCATTCAAGCAAGCATATCAAGCTTAAACTCGGATGTGTTCTCGGAACACTGACTTCACTCATAGTCAGTGGACTCTGTTCAGCAAGATTCTGGTATTGTAGAGTCGACAACTAAAGGTCGTTCTGAGGTTATCGTTCAACAGGTTCAGTGCCCTGATGTGCACAAGAACATTATTTCAAGTTTCTTGGCATAGAATACGGATGTCTTTGACTTAACTGATTCCGAGATTTCTCACACGTCGACAGTTCAGATGGAGATTGATACAGGCGATCATACGCCAATCTTCCGGAAACCATATCCTAAGCCTTTGGCGAGTAGAGAGGTGATCGATGAGGCCGTTGAGAATATCTTGCGAAACCGAATCATTTCCCGCACGATCTCAGAGTGGTCGTCGCAGGTTGTCTTTGTGACTAAGAAAGATGGTACACATCGTTTCTTTTGTGACTACCGTGCACTCATTGTGGTGACGCGTTCAGTGTGGTATCCACTGCGAGGCATTGAGGATATTCTGAGAACGATAGGTAAAGCTAAGGTTTTCAGCACTTTGATGTTCGTTGAGGCTTTTGATGCATTCCCTTGTCCGAAGATGAACTGCAGAAGTCAGCTTTTAGCGGCTATCTTGGCTGTTACCGATTCAATTTTAAGAGCTTTCGTTTAAAATGGGCACCATCTACCTTTGTCGCAATCATGGACACAGTATTGCAAGGCTTAAGAAAGTTCCCACAAGCTTACATCGATGACATATTGGCGTTCACTGATGGAACAATCGAAGATCACGTTCACGATCTTCAGACTGTATTCAACCAGTTGCGGGAACACAAGATCAAGCTCATACCATCGAAATGCCACTTTGCAGCCTCTGAGACGAAGTATCTCGGATATGCGATCAGTCAGTCAGGCATATCTCCTGATCCTGAGAAGGTCAGAGCCATTGCCAAAATGCCGTCTCCTTTGAATGTGAAGGAGGTGCGCTTTTTTCTGGGGACGTGTAGTTATTATAGACGTTTCATTCCCCATTTTTCAGAGATCGTGGCTCCTATTATTGACCTCGCCAAGAAGAGTCATAGATTCAAATGGTCTACAGACTGTCAAGTAAAATGGCGTTTGAATTTCTGAAAGTTCGCCTTGCAAAGAAACCGCTTCTCTCACATCTTGATTTGCAGAAACCACTTACCATGTATACAGATGGCTCCAATGTTGCGGTTAGAGCCTGTTTGGTGCAGAGGGCTTCCACTTCTGAGGGTCTCTCTATTGAAGAACCAATTAATTTTCTTTCGCAGAAGCTGTCGAGTTCTCAGACTAAGTGGTCCACATTCGAGAGAGAAACGTATGCTGTCCATTACGCCACGCAGAAGTTGAAATATTTTCTGGCGAATAGACACTTCATAATAAAGTCTGGCCATAGACCCTTGGTGGATACGTTCCTCAGTCGGCAGGAGATGTCAGACATCAAGTTGCATAGTTGGTTTGCTAACCTCCACAACATGGACTTAGAGATGCTTCATCCAGCTGCGAGGAATCAAGTCTTAGTTCTTTTCGATCGTGCCACTTCTGTTGCAATACAAGCGTATGTTATCACGGACGTACCTCAGCCACAAGGGACTGAGACCTGTGACGTCAGATCGGTGAGCTTAGTTGAGGCCTATTCACAGGCAGGCTTCCCGCCCATGGTGGATTGCTCATCTTAGACTGACCTGCTGTGTCCCTGTCAGTTTAAAGAGAATATAGACAGGGCAACTAATACCTCGTGTTCCATTGCACACGACGTCGCCATTAACGTTTCGTTGCCTAGTGGGACTTTCCAGAGGCAGTATGTTCCTGATCGTTTTAGATCCAAGTCGCCGCGTCCCAATAGAGAGAGATATTCCCTTACACCGCCTCCTCGTTTTGTTCCAAGGGTTCCTCCTTGGTTCCCAAAGGAAATCCAGCTGAGATTGGATGCTGGGGTTCAACTCTCAGATTACTATATGGAGGTGGATGCTTCCGCATCAGCAGTTCCCATGTCGGTGGATGATTTTCCACACCGACACAGGCGGAAGCAGAGGAAGCGAGAGTAGATCTGTCATCAGTCTCTGAAGGAACACTGTCCTCACAGGGAAGAGTATTTTCCTGACGAGACTTCAGCTAGTGTTGATTGCGATTCAGAGACGGATCGTAAAGTAGTTGTGGCAGTAGGACAGATACTTAATATGAAAATGGTTCACACGGCGCTTATGAAGTTCCATTTCCTCGAGTTGGATGAGAGGAAGCAGTATATTAAACATGTTGTGATTAATATAATAGATCGCACTGCTCCTCTTTCTGTGTAGTTGGAAATTGCTGAGTTGATTTCCACAAACAAATTTATACACTAGACAGATAGTGTTCCTTGTAAGGAGCTGAAAGAGGTGTATGGTGTAGTTTTAAAAAGTGGCAGAGGGAGTGAGTGAAGTAAGAAAAAACGAATAGAAAGTATGAGAATGTATAAATGAAAAACAAACAACATTTGATATTTCGGCGTGAGCCTTTTTCGAGGATTACATGCACAAACGAGACAAAAAAAAAACATATAATTAAACGAAGAACTTATCTTAATATGGCTTCTTCCAGAAGTGGGAAAAAGATAAATGCTGTCCACTAGAAGAGGCACAGAGACCAAGCGGGGCCACGCAAAGGAGCCTATAGAGCCAATCGTAAAGAAGAGGTGAAGAGAGAGGAGGAAAACAGGTGGTTGAAAGGGTGGAAGGGCAATAGAAATATGATTGCTGCTAGGTGTGGGGCGGGGGGGGGGGAGGGGAAGCAGAGAGATAATGAATGAAGAACTGCAGGGAGAAACTATCAAACTGGTTAATAGGACAAGACCCTATAAACATCAATATGTCGCCAGAGAAGAAGAGAAGGTGGCGATGGGAGAGGGAGCTAGGAGAAAGAAAGTAGAGTAAAAAAAAGTGGGAGGGTGTGTGAAAAACTAAAGAAGTTAAATAAAGCTGAAAACATTGTTAATTCCAGCTGGATGGAGACAGCCAGCCCGAAAAATAAGGCGCTGTCCTAGGACCCTCCGAGATCGTACATCAGCAGAACAAGAGCGGATCCCACTAACAGAAATGACTTGTTTTCTCCTGTGGTTGCTACTGCAAAAATGTTTCGCTACAGGTGTCCAGGCTATCTTAGAAATATCATTAAGATCTTGGCGAGAACGTTCTCCTAAGCGTAAACCAGTCTCCCCTATATACTTTATACCGCAACGTTTGCACATAATAGCATAAATAACATTGGGTGAAGTGCAGGTGAAACCCTCCTGAACTGATAACGTGGACTTAGGGAAGGAGATCTGGCTGGCCTCGACAACAAAAGGACAAGTGTTGCATCTACGGCGTCCACAACGTCTGGTGCCATAAAATGTGTCATCTGTCTAAAGGCGACTTCGAACTAAAAGGTGCCTGGGGTCTTCCCCGTCTGTAAGACACCAATGGTTCCCCATACAGTTCACGTGTATCAAGCTCTGTCTGGAGGAGATGGAGATGGTGAAACAGTATGTTTTAACTGTCAAAGTACGAGAGTAGTGCATGAGTACCAGTTTAACAGTGCTGTTTAGGAGTAAGGGCTTGTTGCCGCGATATATGGCTGATGCGGTTCCATGACGAAGAGAGAACATGCTCTGAAAAGCCGCGTTGGCAGAAGAAATTTAGCATTTTGTGGGATTGATCATAGAAATCAACATCCTCAGTGCACAACCGTCGCAACCTAAGAAGCTGGGAAAAAGGAATAAAGTCCTTACACGATCTGGCATAGGTGGAAGAGTACAAAAGATAGCTGTGAGAGTCCGTAGGTTTATAGTGGACAGAAGTAGTAAGCCTGGTTTACATTCTCGTACTTTCTATTCGTTTTTCTCACTTTACCCACTCGCTGCCACTCTGTAAAACTACACCATACACCTCTATCTACCGTTATTATTTAAACAAGTTGTACTGTAGTCGCCATCCCCTTTATTTGTAAGGAGTCCATCCTTTGCTTGTGTCATATACTACTAAAACTTTAAATATGGTGTGAAGCAAAGAGCTAAAAATGATTGCTGTAAATATGTATATTTATTTTGCAAGCACCACAGAGGATTTGCGTACTATAATGTACAATTTTTGTCAGTGCATATATCCCATTGGGGGTTAATACTGTGAGCATGGATTGTACAATTGCTCACTAATGGTGAGAAATTGTTAGTACTTCTGAGATATCTGTGGGGAGGGGGATAATTGTGATAGTATAGAGTAAAAGGGAGGTAATAAACTTTAATAGTAAAGGTAAGTGATTATGTCCCTTCTTGTAATATTGTTTTTTTTTAGGATTAGCAGTTCACGTTCCACTTGAAAAGTTTATCAGCTCAAGTAATTTTGGCAGTTAGCGTTAATTTTCACAGGATATTCTGAGTTTAGTTAGGGAAAATTTTTAGGTGTCAACTTTGGAGTGTCTGTTGTTGATACAACAGTCTAAATTTAGTGGCAGAGATTTTAGTTGTTAGGATATTGTTTGTTTAAGGAACCAAAGTTTAGAAAAACATGATTATTTCACGTGGAGTGGATTTTTCTTCATGACAGAATGTTCGGGAATTACGTGAAGATTTAGTAGGGGATATTTAAGCTTGAGCAACTTTAATTAGGGAGGAGTTTTGTCCAGAATGTTAGCTGAGTAGTCATGTTTCCGAGGTGAGAAGTTTGCGAGTCAGTTTCAGTGATGTAATAGATTTATTTCAGCATACTGTTCTTTAGGACAGTGTTCTTTTTCTTTGTTACTCATATGTAGACTTGCTACTGATATGTAGACTGTTAGGAGTATTATCCTTGTCAGGACAGAATTTGTGTGTTCGGAGATATGTTGGAAGTTCACTATATTGTAAGTAGTTGTTTTTACTTGCTTATTGTTGTCAGACTTGTCTTCCCATACGTGACACTGTTGTTTGTGTTGTGGCAGTCGCGAACCTGGCACTGCTGTTGTGTCACTCGGGGTATACCATGGAGACAGGTTTGTCTCTTTGGTACAGTAGATTTACAAACTCTTACAGGCAACAACAACAACATGTAAATCTTTCTAATATAGATAAAGTCAACAAAAAAATCTATCTTTCTGATGCCCTGTGTACTGCCACAGAGGCGCATGCCTTTAAACTAACAGATGAAAAAGACACTCGAAGCAACAGAGATGTAACCTTAACGCAAGATGGAACAAATTTAGACAAAGGTCCTTAAAAAAGTAAAGGCAAATAAAACTAGTTAAAATCATAACAACAAGAAAACAAAAACTATTAAAATTACTTGGACGTATCAAGGGAGAACAGAAGATATTAACTAAAATACTCAAAGAAAAAAAAGACGATGAAAAAGGTAGAGAAAAAAAATGTAAATTGGTTTAGCAAATGACACGAAAAGAAAAGGAAAAAACCCTACATTTAAAGTAAATGGAGACATCAAAAACCACATAATCTGCAGAAGCAAGATCAGACGTGCTGGTGCATGTCAGCACAACACGCAATGAGTAAATGAATGAGACAGGACCGTATGTTTTAGAGGAGCTCTGTTTAATTCGTTTCTCCTTCCACATGTAATGTTTGTATTAAGACGTGAAGTGTAAACAGCCAGGCATACGTATGAACATTACATTCTCTGTACACTCAGCTGTAAATACATTATTTATGTACAATATCTCGCTGTTCAGAACCACAGAAGTGTGTACAAACCGTCAGTAAAACATACAGGAAGAGGGCAAAATATGAACAGGTGGCGCTTTTAATACAACATAGTTGCAGGTGTGCACACCGCAGGCAGTTTGTTAACATTTAGAATAAAGTAACAAGCTGGAGATGTAACAACACTCGCCGTATAGTTCAAGTCTTGTTAATGCAGCTCATTTTGTCACGTGAGTCAGGCTGTGTTGATTGCGATTCAGAGACGGATCGTAAAGTAGTTGTGGCAGTAGGACAGATACTTAATATGAAAATGGTTCACACGGCGCTTATGAAGTTCCATTTCCTCGAGTTGGATGAGAGGAAGCAGTATATTAAACATGTTGTGATTAATATAATAGATCGCACTGCTCCTCTTTCTGTGTAGTTGGAAATTGCTGAGTTGATTTCCACAAACAAATTTATACACTAGACAGATAGTGTTCCTTGTAAGGAGCTGAAAGAGGTGTATGGTGTAGTTTTAAAAAGTGGCAGAGGGAGTGAGTGAAGTAAGAAAAAACGAATAGAAAGTATGAGAATGTATAAATGAAAAACAAACAACATTTGATATTTCGGCGTGAGCCTTTTTCGAGGATTACATGCACAAACGAGACAAAAAAAAAACATATAATTAAACGAAGAACTTATCTTAATATGGCTTCTTCCAGAAGTGGGAAAAAGATAAATGCTGTCCACTAGAAGAGGCACAGAGACCAAGCGGGGCCACGCAAAGGAGCCTATAGAGCCAATCGTAAAGAAGAGGTGAAGAGAGAGGAGGAAAACAGGTGGTTGAAAGGGTGGAAGGGCAATAGAAATATGATTGCTGCTAGGTGTGGGGCGGGGGGGGGGGAAGGGGAAGCAGAGAGATAATGAATGAAGAACTGCAGGGAGAAACTATCAAACTGGTTAATAGGACAAGACCCTATAAACATCAATATGTCGCCAGAGAAGAAGAGAAGGTGGCGATGGGAGAGGGAGCTAGGAGAAAGAAAGTAGAGTAAAAAAAAGTGGGAGGGTGTGTGAAAAACTAAAGAAGTTAAATAAAGCTGAAAACATTGTTAATTCCAGCTGGATGGAGACAGCCAGCCCGAAAAATAAGGCGCTGTCCTAGGACCCTCCGAGATCGTACATCAGCAGAACAAGAGCGGATCCCACTAACAGAAATGACTTGTTTTCTCCTGTGGTTGCTACTGCAAAAATGTTTCGCTACAGGTGTCCAGGCTATCTTAGAAATATCATTAAGATCTTGGCGAGAACGTTCTCCTAAGCGTAAACCAGTCTCCCCTATATACTTTATACCGCAACGTTTGCACATAATAGCATAAATAACATTGGGTGAAGTGCAGGTGAAACCCTCCTGAACTGATAACGTGGACTTAGGGAAGGAGATCTGGCTGGCCTCGACAACAAAAGGACAAGTGTTGCATCTACGGCGTCCACAACGTCTGGTGCCATAAAATGTGTCATCTGTCTAAAGGCGACTTCGAACTAAAAGGTGCCTGGGGTCTTCCCCGTCTGTAAGACACCAATGGTTCCCCATACAGTTCACGTGTATCAAGCTCTGTCTGGAGGAGATGGAGATGGTGAAACAGTATGTTTTAACTGTCAAAGTACGAGAGTAGTGCATGAGTACCAGTTTAACAGTGCTGTTTAGGAGTAAGGGCTTGTTGCCGCGATATATGGCTGATGCGGTTCCATGACGAAGAGAGAACATGCTCTGAAAAGCCGCGTTGGCAGAAGAAATTTAGCATTTTGTGGGATTGATCATAGAAATCAACATCCTCAGTGCACAACCGTCGCAACCTAAGAAGCTGGGAAAAAGGAATAAAGTCCTTACACGATCTGGCATAGGTGGAAGAGTACAAAAGATAGCTGTGAGAGTCCGTAGGTTTATAGTGGACAGAAGTAGTAAGCCTGGTTTACATTCTCGTACTTTCTATTCGTTTTTCTCACTTTACCCACTCGCTGCCACTCTGTAAAACTACACCATACACCTCTATCTACCGTTATTATTTAAACAAGTTGTACTGTAGTCGCCATCCCCTTTATTTGTAAGGAGTCCATCCTTTGCTTGTGTCATATACTACTAAAACTTTAAATATGGTGTGAAGCAAAGAGCTAAAAATGATTGCTGTAAATATGTATATTTATTTTGCAAGCACCACAGAGGATTTGCGTACTATAATGTACAATTTTTGTCAGTGCATATATCCCATTGGGGGTTAATACTGTGAGCATGGATTGTACAATTGCTCACTAATGGTGAGAAATTGTTAGTACTTCTGAGATATCTGTGGGGAGGGGGATAATTGTGATAGTATAGAGTAAAAGGGAGGTAATAAACTTTAATAGTAAAGGTAAGTGATTATGTCCCTTCTTGTAATATTGTTTTTTTTTAGGATTAGCAGTTCACGTTCCACTTGAAAAGTTTATCAGCTCAAGTAATTTTGGCAGTTAGCGTTAATTTTCACAGGATATTCTGAGTTTAGTTAGGGAAAATTTTTAGGTGTCAACTTTGGAGTGTCTGTTGTTGATACAACAGTCTAAATTTAGTGGCAGAGATTTTAGTTGTTAGGATATTGTTTGTTTAAGGAACCAAAGTTTAGAAAAACATGATTATTTCACGTGGAGTGGATTTTTCTTCATGACAGAATGTTCGGGAATTACGTGAAGATTTAGTAGGGGATATTTAAGCTTGAGCAACTTTAATTAGGGAGGAGTTTTGTCCAGAATGTTAGCTGAGTAGTCATGTTTCCGAGGTGAGAAGTTTGCGAGTCAGTTTCAGTGATGTAATAGATTTATTTCAGCATACTGTTCTTTAGGACAGTGTTCTTTTTCTTTGTTACTCATATGTAGACTTGCTACTGATATGTAGACTGTTAGGAGTATTATCCTTGTCAGGACAGAATTTGTGTGTTCGGAGATATGTTGGAAGTTCACTATATTGTAAGTAGTTGTTTTTACTTGCTTATTGTTGTCAGACTTGTCTTCCCATACGTGACACTGTTGTTTGTGTTGTGGCAGTCGCGAACCTGGCACTGCTGTTGTGTCACTCGGGGTATACCATGGAGACAGGTTTGTCTCTTTGGTACAGTAGATTTACAAACTCTTACAGGCAACAACAACAACATGTAAATCTTTCTAATATAGATAAAGTCAACAAAAAAATCTATCTTTCTGATGCCCTGTGTACTGCCACAGAGGCGCATGCCTTTAAACTAACAGATGAAAAAGACACTCGAAGCAACAGAGATGTAACCTTAACGCAAGATGGAACAAATTTAGACAAAGGTCCTTAAAAAAGTAAAGGCAAATAAAACTAGTTAAAATCATAACAACAAGAAAACAAAAACTATTAAAATTACTTGGACGTATCAAGGGAGAACAGAAGATATTAACTAAAATACTCAAAGAAAAAAAAGACGATGAAAAAGGTAGAGAAAAAAAATGTAAATTGGTTTAGCAAATGACACGAAAAGAAAAGGAAAAAAACCCTACATTTAAAGTAAATGGAGACATCAAAAACCACATAATCTGCAGAAGCAAGATCAGACGTGCTGGTGCATGTCAGCACAACACGCAATGAGTAAATGAATGAGACAGGACCGTATGTTTTAGAGGAGCTCTGTTTAATTCGTTTCTCCTTCCACATGTAATGTTTGTATTAAGACGTGAAGTGTAAACAGCCAGGCATACGTATGAACATTACATTCTCTGTACACTCAGCTGTAAATACATTATTTATGTACAATATCTCGCTGTTCAGAACCACAGAAGTGTGTACAAACCGTCAGTAAAACATACAGGAAGAGGGCAAAATATGAACAGGTGGGCTTTTAATACAACATAGTTGCAGGTGTGCACACCGCAGGCAGTTTGTTAACATTTAGAATAAAGTAACAAGCTGGAGATGTAACAACACTCGCCGTATAGTTCAAGTCTTGTTAATGCAGCTCATTTTGTCACGTGAGTCAGGCTGTGGACAGACTGATTGTTTATAAGTGAAAAAGCTGCAGGAGAAGTTAACACTGAAATAACAATGAAAAATAGTTACATTTATTATTAAAGCTTAGAAAGTAGGATATCCAGTGAATATCTAACTTTAATCAAATTACTTATTCTTCTAAGTAAAGCATAGGACATTAAGTAATATATGTTACGGTTTATTCCGATGTTTACAACTGCACTCCATTAAAAACAAAATCTTCTACTTAGAATTTTGCTAGAATTATACTGGACCATGAATACCACAGATATAAAACTGTACATACACCCAGATGCAGATGTAAGTATTCATAACGAAACGTTGAGCAAATCAGAAATTTGCACTGGACAGTTAATATCTACAAACTTTCGTGTGTCGTTCTCTTCGTTTGTACACTCTGTCAGACAGCGCATACTGTTAACAACGTGAAGGTGGCATCAAATTATGTGGAAAGAATAGTCTAAAATTAAATTTATTTAATTTCATTTAACGCGTGCTTTGTGACATTATTAGTTGTAACGCATTAAAAATTGACGGGAGAAGAAAGTAAAATATGGCTGAGATTTAAAACCACCGGCCTTAAAATAACGTCAAAGAAATGAGTAATTCAGAGAACCTTCAAAACATCAGTTGTTGATCCTCTTGGAATATGAATAAAAAAATATTTGTTTACAAATAAAATTGCCACTGGTCATTTATGATTTCCTTCATAACATGATCTGTTATTTGAGCTTCATTCAAGCATATAAAATAGTTTGCTTAGTATATTCTGACTGGTTTGCTTAGTACATATATTCCCACTGGTTTGCTTAGTACGTATATTCTGACCGGTTTGCTTAGTACGTATATTCTGACTGGTTTCCTTAGTACGTATATTCTCACTGGTTTGCTTAGTACGTATATTCTCACTGGTTTTCTTAGTACGTATATTCTGACCGGTTTGCGTAGTACGTATATTCTGACTGGTTTGCTTAGTACGTATATTCTGACTGGTTTGCTTAGTATTTATATTATTACTGGTTTGCTTAGCACGTATGCTCTGACTGATATAAAAGTCCTAATAATTTACTTTGGTGAGGCCTTGACTTAAATAAAACTGCCTGCTACTGCTTTGGAAGCTGAGAGATTCAGGAGGCATGTGCATATGTTTAAGATTGGAATCTTCAGTCTCATAGTCGTCTGGTCTCTTGGTCCTGTTCAAAAAAAGAAACGCAACACTACTGTGGTCATAATGGACACCAAATTTCAAACCTGTATCAAAATTTTATTTTACGGAATTAATGTTTAAATCTTGGCATGAAGACATTTTGAAACTTTAACAATGAAATGATGTTCATTAAATTTGGTTTGTACCAAATGTCATTGTGACTGAGGCCTCCGTTTCAGTAAGGTGTATGGCCTCCTTTGGCCTGTATCAGAGAACGACATCTCCTAGACATGTTTGCAGCTGCTTTATCCTCCTTCTCCCCCTTTTTTTCATTCATCGTTGGATCTGTTGTTGTGGGATGAGTGCTCACACTTCCCGCAGTGCAAGAGACAACTGTCGGAGATTGGTTGGCGCCACGTCTCGCTGGCGGACTTGTCTGTTGAGTTCATCCCATAAGTGCTCTAATGGGTTCATGTCTGATGACATGGATGGCCACGGAATGGTCTGGACGTTGTTGTCAGCGAGGAACTGGGTGGTGAGTTGTGCCACATCTCCTTCTTCTTCTTCGTTTGATTCTACCACCAAGACCGCCCTGTGATCCTACTGAATTTACGCCTGTGGTCCTCTATAGGTCCTGTGGTTCCAAAGAACCACACGAGGTCCCCGAGAGGACCACAAGAGGTTCAGAGTATCACACGGCTCGAGCCTGTATTCTTGGTGGGTCTCAAAAGCGGGAATGCGTGACACCGTGGTTTTCGTTGCACCAGTTTGATCTAGAGTTGGACTTTCTCACCGGAAAACCTCGACGTGCTTTGAGATACCCGTGTATCACCGCCAGGTGAGAGGTGGTTGCCCCTCCATTCCGGCATTGGACTTTCTCACCGGAAAACCTCAGCGTGATTAGGATACGCATACATCCCCGCCGGGTGAGAGGTGGTTGCCTATCTAGACTGCACTGGTCCAGTGTCTCCGACTTCAGCATTTTGTGGTCGTGGTCGCTACCCTTCCTAGTTGTGACCAGGACGGAGCTTTTGTCCATGAGGACGAATCCTCGCCACTAGTGACTTCCGCCCCTGGGTTGAGCTGGTTGAGGCATATTGTCGCACTATGGGCGTGTTTAGGACATGACCGACCTCTAGAGCAGAGGTACCGTGACATGCGTAGCCATCAAGTTTCACCCCTGGTGTAAGCTGGTTTAGGCATATTTTACCAATATGGGTGTATTTCGGAGGTGGCCGACCTCTATAGCAGAGCCGCCGTGGTTTGGGTGGCTCTCGCGGCGATACTACTGGACATACCGATTAAGCTTCATTTTATCCTTTCCATCACCTTTTCACATCGGTGCCACACAGCAAACATGATTGCTTTTCCGCATTTTCTTCCTTGGCCAGGAGAAGCTTCACTCCACGCGCGACATCCGAAGAATCTCGCCAGCAGTGTCTTAAGCAGTTCAGGCATTTCGCCCGATATGAGTGCACATAGGACGTGGCCGACCTCCAGACCAGAGGTGCCGTGATTTGACTACTGTTTATTTCGCTTTGTCTTTTCTTTCACCTGTTCCACCGTGGTGCCGCAAGGCAATCCCATTTGCTCCTTTCTTCATTGGCCGGGAGGAGCCCACTCCAAGCACGGCAGCTGAAGAATCTCGCCAACAGCAGTAGATGAGCTACCAAACATGACCCTCATCTACCCGAAACGTCTAGTTTTCAGGCGCCAGATATTCGCCTTCGCCCCTTCTCTTGTCAGTTCAAACAGTTCTGCCACAAGAAGGCCAGTAGGTGGACGTGACTGTCAGAGGCTATTTGAGACGCACGCCATTGGAGCGGAGAGCGTATCCTCCACCCCACCTCCGGCAATAACAGTCCTTAGAACCAGTTGTGCCACATGAGGTCGAGCGTTATCCTGGTGAAAAATCGACCCTTGTGCAACCAGAAGTGGAAGGACATGAGGACGAAGAATTTCAGCGACGTATCTTTGGGCATTCTGGCGTCTTTCAATTTGCACAAGGTCACTTCTTCCCATGAAGTTGATCGTCCCCCACACCAGTACACCTCCACATCATGTGGAGGAGCCTCATTCACGCAGTTCTAGGCATAGTGCTCATGGACTCTGCGGTAAACTCTTCTCCTTCTATCTTGTCGCTGGAGCAGAAAGAATGATTCATCACTAAACCAAACCCTTCTCCAATCATTCACAAAGGTCTGTTGACGATGCTGGTTCGCCCAGTCGGTTCTGATGATGACAGTCCGTAAGAACATGCCATCTGTAGGGTCTTTTAGCCCAAATACCAGCGTCGTGCAGCTGGTTCCTGACCGTTTGATCTGAAATTCGACGAGCTGCTGTCATTGACTGGACTGTTGATAACGCAGATGTAAATCGATTCCTGAGTTGACGCAGCCGTATGAAGCGGTGTTCGGCAGGAGTTGTGACTATGGGTCTTCCACTGCGTGGCCGGTCTGCAACTGAGCCAGTTTCTTGAAATCATCTCCAAAGACGACTAATGGTGTTTCTAACCACATTAAATTGTCTGGCCACTACACTTTGTGACTGTCCAGTCTGTAAACGTCCAGTGATGATGAGTCGTTGTTCTGTTGTGAGATGAGCCACACTTGCGCATTGAATGTTCAAATGTATTGATTCGAGAGCGTCAATCTTTTATAGGCATTCAATAACATGGTCATTGAGTTTTGTGTTCAGTAAGTTTCACGGGATTCTCGTGAACCTGTCATGAGTTATTGTCAAAAATTCTGTTTTGACTAGCGTCGCTTTTCTGTGCTCATGAATCATCTGTTGCGTACAGTTCAGGTAAGCACGTGAAGTTGATATCCAAGTGAACATTTCAGGCAAGTTGCCCTTGTCTGATCAACACACTTCAGTTTAAATCGCAACATAGTATTTGTTGCGTTTCTTTTTTTAAACAGTATTATATCATGCTACTTTAAATCTGTGACAGGTTTTGTTGTTGTTGTTTTTTTTTTAACTTCACTTTTAGCTTTTCTGGAAATAGTTTGTTTAAACCTGTACCAGATAATATATTTTCATTGCAGATTATCTTATGTTTTGGAATCTTTGACTTCCAAGTTCATTTTTTTAATTCGGACATATTCTTAAGTATGTTGGACGTTCTTCATTACTATTTGAAATTATATTAAATGTGCAAAACCGGGTCCTAAAAATGTCAAACCAACAGCCTTACGTTCATAGGTATACTGTGAGCAAAAAATGGGAACATAAGCACAACAAAGTCAAGGATTATTCACAAAGAAATGTACAACTCGTTAACTTGCAAATACTTAAAAGAAAAAAGTTTCAAATGTCACATGCGTCATGCTGTAATTTCTTCAGTTTCATAGCTCCTGCATTTTCTAAAACGACGATAGGTGGTCCTTCTAAAGCCTGTCACATCAGTAAGCATGTAAACGGGTTTCGTATGTCTGACGAAACAAGCGTCTCTTATATCTGACGAAACAAGCGTCTCGTATATCTGATGTAACACGCGTCTCGTATGTCTGACGAAACAAGCGTCTCGTATATCTGATGTAACACGCGTCTCGTATGTCTGACGAAACAAGCGTCTCTTATATCTGACGTAACAAGCGTCTCGTATATCTGATGTAACACGCGTCTCGTATGTCTGACGTAATTATCGTAATGTATATCTGACGTAATAAGCGTGCTATATCTCTGACGTAACAAGCGTCTCGTATGTCTGAGTGTAACATACCTCTCGTATGTCTGAGTGTAACATACCTCTCGTATGTCTGACGAACAAGCAGGTGTCTCGTATATCTAACGTAACAAGCGTCTCGTATGTCTAACGTAACAAGCGTCACGTATGTCTATCGTAACATGCGTCACGTATGTCTAACGTAACAAGCGTCTGATATCTCTAACGTAGCAACGTCTCATATCTCCCAAGTAACAAGCGTCTCATATCTCTGACATAACACGCGTCTCATATCCCTGACATAACAAGCGTCTTGTATGTCTAACGTAACAAGTGTCACATATCTCTGAGGTAATAAATGTCTCATATGTCTGACGCAGCAAGGATCTCATATGTCTGACGTAATGAAAGTCTCTTATGTCTGACGTAATGAACGTCGCTTATGTCTGACGTTACAAGCGTCTTGTATGTCTGACGTAACAAGCGTCTCTTATGTCTGACGTAACAAGCATATCATGTGTGACGTAACAAGTGTCTTTCGTGTCTAACGAGGATCGATACTAAAATAAAAATACTTTATTTTATACCGACTGAAAAATATGTTATATGACTAAATATAATACATCCTAACATTTAATATAACACTTGCAAAGTAATAATGAGAGCGAGTCTACTGTACGCAAATAGCTGGGTAATTTAAAGCCCGAGAAAAACACGTTCATGTAATTCAGCATAGCTTTATCACAGATGAACGCAGCCTTGAATATCACATCTTTCATTTATCACAAACTATAACAATTACATTTTGATATAAATATTAAATATGTAACAAATATTATTTATGTTTATCATTAGTTCTTGTGTTGTTTAATCCAGTATTCATTAATTTCAAATATGTTGAACTACTGCAAAACCAGACAATCCCAGGATAGTTTCTTGAAATTTTCAACATCTCGAAACTAACGCTTACTTTAGAAAACCTAAGAGTAAATCAAGGTATGAGCCCACCGGTTCTTTATGTATCCTCATTGCGTTATATGCTGAACGTGGTCATGTTGAAATAAAACAGAAAGTAGAATCTAGATTACAGAAATGCCAATATGCTGTACAACTAAATAAACACATTTCATCGATAAAGTATCATTAAAGAACTATTAAAAACAAAATATAATTAACAAAGCCCTCAGACAAAAAAAGAACCGGATCCAGCCCAAGTGAAATCTTGCTCAAAGACGCTTTCCTGTAATAAAGACACTTGCTATTCAAAGCACTGTAGCAATTAGATTCTTGTTAAAAGAAGCACTATAGCCATTAGATTCTTGCTAAACGAACCACTGGCTTTCATGTAGCAGGCTATCCATATTTAACAACCATAATATAGCCGTCCATGTCAAACAAAACCCCTCGTTAATTCTTTCTTCTTTCGACAGACCTTGGCCCCCAGTCGATTTCTCATTTCTTTATTTTTGTCTGCTTCCTTTTTCTTCTACTACTCCTACTTACTCACCTTTTATCTCTCCTTGAATACAACAAGCTTTACATCTCCAGCATGGAAAACAAAACTTTAGTTCAATCATCGGATATTCTGCTCAGCTTTTCTCCCTCTATACCAGTAGTGTGGCACGGTGGTCTAGCCATTAGTACACTGGCCTGAAGGCACAAAATCTCTGCTTCCCGAACAAAAACTCTTTAATAATGGGGATGTTCATGTATTCTAAAACTCATTTCTTTTTCCTGTTGTTGAATTGTCAGTTTTAAGGTTGAATGCTCTGAACACTGAATATTGTGCGTGTTTATTTATTACTCTTTCTTGATAAGCATCAACTGGTGTGAAGAAACTAAAGTTGCTGTTTGATAGATGAGTGTCGAATTGTAAACATATTTCAGGTTTCTTTCTTATCAAACTCGTTCAACGATGTCATTTAGGTCCGAAACAGGCAGATATCAGGGCATGGATATGATACCAGACTTCAGCCGACATCCTAATCACGAGTAAGACAGCAGATAGCATGGGCTTCAGCTGACGTCCAAAGTACAAGTAGGACAGCAGATAGTATGGGGTTCAGCTGACTTCCAGAGTGCAAAGAGGACAGCAGATAGCAGGGGTTCAGCTCACTTCCGGAGTACAAACAAGACAGACAAACAACAGGGATTCAAGTGACTCCGTGATTACAAGCAGGACAGAAGACAACAGGTGTTCAGCTGCCTCCTTGATTACAAGCACGACAGAAGACCGCAGGGGTTCATCTGATTAGTTGATTACAAGCACGACAGAAGACCGCAGGGGTTCATCTGATTAGTTGATTACAAGCACGACAGAAGACCGCAGGGGTTCATCTGATTAGTTGATTACAAGCACGACAGAAGACCGCAGGATTTCAGCTGATTCCCTAATTATAAACAGAACAGTAGCAGTATAGCAGACTCCCTGATTACAAACAAAACAAAATATATATAACAGATGTCACAGTGTGAAACTGTACAATCCTTAGCATTTCTCAGTTTGATGCGTAGCAGGCTGTTGCAACTTTCCTATTAACACCCCTACCCCTCCATCCTCCTAAATCGAGATCTAAAACAAACGTTTTTTTTTTTACAAATCCATCACTGCTGGGATCACTTTCGTCATCTCCCTGCAGGGAGACTACGGTAACATAACGTCACGTTGCTAGGAGCAGGACGTGGAGATGTGATAAGGTTTTCTTTCACATGTTATTAACCATGTCTCGCTGGCCCTAACAATGCAATCATCTCAGGTCTCTTTAAAAGCCCAGATAAGGTATCCACGTTTTTGATATCGATAGTATCTTAGAAGAATGTTTTCCACTGTGTGGTACTTGTATCATGGGTGATACACGGACAGTTTTCAGATGGTGAGAGGAGTAACTCAGCTCATCCAGTCAGTCATTTGCATGTCCCTTGTGGAACTTTGCCTCCCTAGCAGCTCTCTTGTAGGCTTCTCCGTTGTGAGCAAGATGTCCCGCTGCTGATGCATCCATTTGCAGATCATCAACGTTGTTTTGCAGCCATCTTCGCCTTGGTCTTCCTCTGTTTCTTTTTCCCCATTATGTATAATTCCATGACGGTCTTCTCTAAATTCTCATGACTTTTAATGTGTCCAGAATATTTAAGTTTTCTCTGTGTAATCTTCTTTACTAGCCAACCTTCTTACTCATCCAATAGTTTTTCTATATCTGATTTTTTTCCAGTCTGTGCTGCTTCGTTAATATCCTCCACCAAAAGTCGAGAGCGGAATCGTGCAGAATGCAATTTTACAAAAAAGAAAAAAAAACAATATGAGAAGAAATGCCAAAAAAAGCAATGAAACGAGCACGTATAAAACAGCAACAAACAAATATTTCAGCTATATGCTTTTATAAAGGACGACGAAAATAACAAAATAAAAAATAAACACAAAAAGGGCACTTAACTCGCAATAATCCTTTTTGACTTTGGGAATCATTATTTTTAAACCACATGCAAATCTTTGTAGAGGTAAAGCAAACCGCTTCACGATGAAAAAAAAAAACTGTCTAAACTACAACAAAGTAATTTTTTTTACAAATAGGAAACAAGGAGGCTTTCGCACAGAAAAGCAGTAAAGCACAGCGCTGTAGGATTCTTATCTTCTTATCTTATATCCTTCCCGTGCCGTTAAACGTCGCATAGGGCTCGCAAGGTAGTTCGAGACATTTTCTTGTCTTCGGCGAGTCTTTAAACCTCATCAAGGGATTTTATGCCTTTAATTTGGCCTCTCTTAACAATGTCCTTGTCAGAGTTTCACGGAATCTACCTCTTTTTCTTTGTCCTGTTGTGTTCCATTTTATAGATTAGATTTTGTAAGATTAGACCTCCAAAAATCATAAACAAAGAGAAAGAAAACTAACAAGAAAATTACTTTGGATTTGAATCTTGGGTTCCGGTAGGACGAGCCACGAGAGAACAGCCCACACTAATCAACTTTGCTAACTCGCACCTCAAATAAAAGTGTTTCATTGCGAAGTCATCAAAGTCTGTCTGGTCGAAACTCGAGACACCCGGAAAAGGAACGAGGTTATCACATAGAAATTCCGTCGCTTAGATTCAGTCTCCCGCAGGTAACAAATTATAAATTGAAACTTCGATTATGTAAAATGTATTCCTGTATTTGCTATTACTGTTGTGCAGTTTGCACTAGACATTTGCAGGAGACCACGTGTGTGTGTGTTTATGTCTCAAAACTTTGATACCTGAGGGAGATTGAATCTACAGAACGGAATTTCTGTGTGTTCTGACCCCGTTTCTTTCTGTTTGAGACTATGTTTGACCAGCCAGGCACTGACAGCTACGTTTCACACACCTGTTTTAGGATGCGAGACAACAAAGTAAAGAGGCTTATTATAGGAAACAGCGATACACATCATCACAACAATCTTGATAGATTGAAAAAAAAGATCTTTGTTAAATAAAGACGCTGAAGACAGTGCTATTAGATAAAGAATGAATAACATGAATAATGCTTATTATGCTACTGAATGTATTTACTATGTACATAATCGAGTGAAACATTGAATAAGACAGCAGATATATAGTATCGAAGATAATTTACATTTATTCATTACTGCTCTAATACAGGTTTTGATCTGAAAGTTATCTGCGTTCAAACGTAACAGATAGGTTGAGAGCTATGATAAAACTGGTTTAATGGACTAGAGGTTGTCAGAAATGCAGAATGCAATTTTACACACACACACACAAAGAAACATGAAAAGAAATGGCAAAAGAAGCAATGAAACGAGCATGTATAAAAACAGCAACAAACAAATATCTTAGCTATATGCTTTTATCAAGGACGACGAAAATAACACAACAACAAATATACACAAAAAGGGCACTTAACTCGCAGTAATCCTATTGGTGCCATTTTATTATAACGAATTGTTTCATTACTTCCGTTCTTCTTAATAAAGGCATATAGCTGAAATATTGATTTCTTGCTGTTTGTTTACACTTCCACGTGCTTATTTCATTGCCTATTTTGCAGCTCCTTGTCACATTGACTTCGTTTTTTTCTTTTGTGTGTGTAAAACTGCACCATACATCTCTACTCTGCTATCATACATAGAGCCTCACTACAATTGTGACTTTTTTTCATTCACAGTAAAACTCACTCTCATAATACATATTTCTCCCATGCTGCTTTCATAAATCTGATTTTAATAATCACTCAGAAATTATTACACATAAAGAAAACCAAAAGTAGTAAACGACACAGATGCAATATGTACCTCATACTGCCTAAAAATAAATAAATTTAATGACACGTTCAGAACACTGAAGATTAACAGAAACCATGAAGGGACACAATCAAAAGTATATGGATAGGGCACACGAAGAGTCAAGGAACTGAAGCAGTCAGGGGGGATAATGAATGAAGGAAACCCGTGTAGAAAATTGTCCAAACATGTTTTCCAAGTGGCACGAGAAGGGAAAGTCAACAGATCTAATTAGTAATAATTCAAAGAGGGCACAAAGGTCGAAAAACACTACAGTAGATGTCTATCTCTCATTCTACCAGTTAAACTAAAACGTCATCAGACAGCCCCAACTTTCTTAAGCAACAGAGTCTGAATCAACGGGTTCATTCTCAAAACATATATTCTCTTCCTGTGGGGAGAAGGAGTCCCTGTCGTAAATGGGCATCTCCCGAAGTGAGAACTGCTGAAGGAACGGCCTTCTCTGACGAGGGTTGGTTGTCCGCCTGTGACTTGGGAAGTCCGGCCGTACTGGTACGGCCCTCAGGTCAGAATGATCTTGCTTCTGCTGACCTGAGGGCTGACTGATGGATTTTGCTATAAGCTCCGGCAGCATGTCTAAGTCCGTCTGTGGAAAAAGGATGTGGGAGATAAAAACATATCAATGAAAACATATGTACACTGAATCTGTAACAAGATATAACAATTTACAAAGTGTGAGCTGTCTATTAATTTTCAACATAATTTGAGGGCACTGTTTGTGCCCGTACTGTCTTGGACGAGAAACGATGGCACATTATGTTCCTAAGGCAGAAAATACAAAACGAGAGTTTTACTAGAAGCCTATACACGAGCAAAGCTAAGCTGGAAAGTAAGGTACTGGAAATATATTAGCAAATGCATTTTATATCAGTCACGACGACGATGACGATGATGATGATGATGATGATGTAACAGTAGATCGCTGGGACTGGTCATCACGAACATTTTTATGATTTTTTTCCCACTTCCATCGCTTCTTACGATCAAAATAATGTCCTCGATATTTTTTGGTCTATTCTTTCTTTAAATGTTGCTTTTTTCCAATCATGAAACTTTCTTTCCTATGCACTTTATCTTCAAAGTTTCACTGGTATGTCCTTCCTCTACCTTGACCGCAACGTCTTTCTCCAGCTTTATGCCTTGCTCCAGCTTTGTCTTGCTCCACCTTTATGTCTTGCTCCACCTTTATGTCTTGTTCCACCATTATGCCTTGCTACACCATTATGTCCTATGTCTTGCTCGACCTTTATGTCTTGCTACACCATTATGTCCTATGTCTTGCTCGACCTTTATGTCTTGCCCTACCTTTATGTCTTGCTACACCATTATGTCCTATGTCTTGCTCGACCTTTATGTCTTGCTCGACCTTTATATCTTGCTCCACCTGTATGTCTTGCCCCACCTTTATGTCTTGCCCCACCTTTATGTCTTGCCCCACCTTTATGTCTTGTTCCACCTTTATGCCTTGCTACACCATTATGTCCTATGTCTTGCTCGACCTTTATGTCTTGCCCTACCTTTATGTCTTGCTACACCATTATGTCCTGCCCCACCTTTATGTCTTGCCCCACCTTTATGTCTTGTTCCACCTTTATGCCTTGCTACACCATTATGTCCTATGTCTTGCTCGACCTTTATGTTTTGCTCGACCACTTACATCTTTCTCGACAATTTAAGTCTTTCTCGACCATTACGGACTGCAAAAAAACAGGTTCCAAACATCATTTGCGTCATGGCATCACATACAGAAAAATCAGGTAAGAAAGGTGTCAATAGTACGTCAAGGTTTGGGAGGAGGAGAAAGGAAGAGGGTACCAGGGTGCCAGTGAGTACTTTGCACTGTAGAATCAATAAGAAGTGCATTTCGTACTACGCACAGATTGTTATACCATTTGTCGTGGATGTAATGAAATATATATATAAGGATAATAATAAAAATGATCTGCGGAAAAAAAAGATGATGACATAATAAAATAGTAATATTATGTTCATTAACCATTATTTCCCATTATTATTATTCACGTGTTGAACACACTGAACTACGGAAAGGTATGTAGAACCGATCTTAATAATGACTTATTTCCCTTCTCTATAAACAGTTTATTAAATTGTGTTATCTCCCCTCGTTCTACTCGCAACATCTCGTGTTTAAAGGGCGGCTATATTTCCACTCACAACAGCTCATGGTTAAAGTTAAAAAGCATTATGATATAGTCTCCGCTTTTGAAGACTCTCTATCGCACTTCCGAAGCATTGACTGGCATAACTCATTCTTAAGACCCCTCCCACAAGAGCAAGAAACTACTACAAAACTATTTTTCATAAATTAACATATTTTATAAAGTACTCAGATTTTTAATACGAAATACATCTTTTTGGAATCATTATCATGTACATGTATATTAAAAACATGCAAAATCATATCCTAGATTTATAATTTTGTTTTAGCCAGACAGATTAGATGCATGCTCAAGTGAACTGAAGCATTCAGTCAGCAGATCTGAATGTACTCAACTGAATGAAATCACTCAAATCATATGCTTACAAACACAGTCAACTGAAATAAACCATTTATACCACATATAAACACACAGTCAACTGAATTAAATCATTTATATCACAAACAAACACACAATCACCTGAATTAAATCAATTATATCACAAGCACACAGTCACATGAATTAAATCATTTATACCACAAACACACAGTTAACTGAATTAAAACATTTATATCACACATAAACACACAGTCAACTGAATTAAACCATTTATACCACACATAAACACAGTCAACTGAATTAAACCATTTATACCACACATAAACACAGTCAACTGGATTAAACCATTTATACCACACATATACACAGTCAACTGAATAAACCATTTATACTCACGTACCCAAACAGTCAACTGAATTAAACCATTCAAGCCACATATACCCACACAGTCAACAGAAGTAGACCATTTATACCACACATACCCACACAGTCAGTGCATTAAAACCTTCAAGTCGCTGGCTACCACACAGTGGAATAAATTATAAAAAACGTTTTTATGTTTTTCATGTTTTTCAACCCACCTCTCTCTCTCTCTCTCTCTCTCTCTCTCTCTCTCGCTATGTCTCTGTGTGTGCGTATATGTGTAAAAAGTTTACCTTGGAATTATTTCTGAAAGATTTACAATTATAAAATCTTAATCATGTGTACCAGATAACTGATCCTGATGAGGCTCTACACAACTAGATCATTCTCTCCCGAAGTATATTTGAAAAAAAAAACGCAGTGAAGTAAGAGAACAAAGTTTTGTAGGATTAGACCTCAAAATAATCATAGACAAACAAAGATTTGAAAAACATGTGCCATTTATAAAGAAGCTAAACATCAAACAAAAGTCTCTTTGAAAGTCACGATGGAGCAAGATCAGACGCGTAAAAGTAAACAGCTCAATAGTTTAGTTATAAGCAAAGTAAACAAATTAACTGGAAAAGAACAGAAAACATACTGTAAAATAATCCAGTGCAAAAACCAAAAAGACATCACGTCAATCTGAAAAGTCATAAGCTTTCTGGTAAAAAAAAAAAAACCGAAAGCAGTCGAATTCACAATCCCTGATTATGAAACTTATTAGCGCTATCTTTCAGTGCCTATCTTAGAGAACAAATTAACGTCCTCAAATCTTCAATACCGAACGTTAGTTGAGACTTCAGCGAATGAAGAATATTCAGCGATACTAAAAGTATAAAACTAAAGGAAATAAATATTCCTTTCATAACATACACCAATCATCACAGATACACACATCAGTCAATACAGACACACTAACATACACCAGTCGTCACAGACACACTAACATATCTGTGTGTAGAGAAATGTTATTTTTCCTGAGGCAGTTAATGTTGCTAAAGTGTATCCAATTTTTAATCTGCTTCCGCTCTTGAAGATTCACCAGTGCTCTTCCGAAGACTAGACTGGCATAATTCAATCAGAAGACCTACCCAAAAGAGCACGACATTTGCAGTAGTATGTCCAACTAAAGGCCAACATCTGTTCTATCTTCTTTATCTTTTTTTTAACGAAACATCCCGAAAAAAAATAGAGACAACTTTACTACATATGCAATATTAATTTACAATCAGTAACGATTTGGGCCCAAACATTCGTGTCACAACACTGTCACCATCTTTTGTTTCGTTTAGTGTTGGTCGACACGAAAACGAAACGAAAAGAAACATAGTTCCGGTTTAAAATTTTGAGTTGTTAGTTTGCGAATGGGATTCTTCATTCAGTCGGAAACATGGTGCAGGTGATGTAGAGGGAAGGTGATGTAGAGGCAAGGTGATGTAGAGGGAGTTGATATAGAGGGAAGGTGATGTGGAGGGAAGGTGATGTAGAGGGAGTTGATATAGGAGGAAGGTGATGTAGAGGGAAGGTGATATAGAGGGAGTAGATATAGAAAGAAGGTGATGTAGAGGGAATGTGATGTAGAGGGAAAGTGATATAGAGGGAGCTGATACAGAAGGAAGGTGATGTAGAGGGAAGGTGATATAGAGGGAGTTGATATAGAAGGAAGGTGATGTAGAGGGAAGGTGATATAGAAGGAAGGTGATGTAGAGGGAAGGTGATATAGAGGGAGTTGATATAGAAGGAAGGTGATGTAGAAGGAAGGTGAGTTGATATAGAAGGAAGGTGATTTAGAAGGAAGGTAATATAGAGAGAGTTGATATAGAAGGACGGTGATGTAGAAGGAAGGTGATATAGAGGGAGTTGACATAGAAGGAAGGTGATGTAGAAGGAAGGTGATCTAGAGTGAGTTGATATAGAAGGAAGATGATGTAGAAGGAAGGTGATATAGAGGAAGGTGATATAAAAGGAAGGTGATGTAGAGGAAGGTGATATAGAAGGAAGATGATGTAGAGGGAAGGTGAGTTGATATAGAAGGAAGGTGATATAGAGATAGTTGATATAGAAGGAAGGTGATGTAGAAGGAAGGTGATATAGAGGAAGTTGATATAGAAGGAAGGTGATGTAGAAAGAAGGTGATGTAGAAGGAAGGTGATATAGAGAGAGTTGATATAGAAGGAAGATGATGTAGAGGGAAGGTGATATAGAGAGAGTTGATATAGAAGGAAGGTGATATAGAGGGAGTTGATATAGAAGGAAGGTTTTGTAGAGGGAAGGTGATATAGAGGGAGGTTATACAGAAGGAAGGTATTATAGAGGGAAGGTGATATAGAGGGAGTTGATATAGAAGGAAGGTGATATAGAGGGAGTTGATATAGAAGGAAGGTTTTGTAGAGGGAAGGTGATATAGAGGGAGGGTATACAGAAGGAAGGTATTGTAAAGGGAAGGTGATATAGAGGGAGTTGATATAGAAGGAAGGTGATGTAGAAGGAAGGTGATATAGAGGGAATTGATATAGAAGGAAGGTGATGTAGAAGGAAGGTGACGTAGAGGGAAGGTTATATAGAGGGAAGTGATATAGAAGGAAGGTGATGTAGAGGAAAGGTGATGTAGAGGGAAGGGGATGTAAGGGAAGGTGATGTAGAAAGAAGGTGATGTAGAAGGAAGGTGATATAGAGAGAAGGTGATGTAGAAGGTAGATAATGTAGAGGGAAGGTGATATAAAGAGCAGGTGATGTAAAGAGCAGGTGATGTAGAGAGCAGGTAATGTAGACAGCAGATGATGTAGAGAGCAGGCTATGTAAAGGGCAGGTGATGGGATGTAGAGAGCAGGTGATGTACGGAGCAGGTGATGTAGAGAGCAAGTGATGTAGAGAGCAGGTGATGTAATGTAGAGAGCAGGTGATGTAGACAGCAGGTGATGTAATGTAGAGAGCAGGTGATGTAAAGAGCAGATGATGTAAAGAGCAGGTGATGTAATGTAGAGAGCAGGTAATATAGAGAGCAGATGATGTAAAGAGCAGGTGATGTAAAGGGCAGGTGATGGGACGTAGAGAGCAGGTGACGCAATGTAGAGAGCAGGTGATGTAAAGGGCAGGTGATGGGATGTAGAGAGCAGGTGATGTAATGTTGAGAGCAGTTGATGTAATGTAAGAGCAGGTGATGTAGGATGCAATGTTTTTTTTTGTTTGGAAGTGTTCGTCACGTGTTTTCAGTAATTCTGCGCTGTGGCAAGAAAGATTGTTTAGCAATGATTTCCGCCTGTGCCTCCCTCTTTATGATAAATATTTTTGTTATATCTGTAAGTCATAATTCATTAGTCATAAGGAAGTTGTTAAAGAAATGTGTAAGAAGATGATAAGTTAAATGCAATATTATATTACAGGCCTGAAGTTTGGTTTTGGGCCCATTAAGAAAGTGATGTGTCTATAGTGATGTGATCGTATATGTTGCTAGCCAGTCATGTGTACTATGTGTTAGTCTTGGAATAATGGAGATATTTTCAATATAATATTGGTTAGTCCTGGAATAATGGGTACATTTTCAATAGAATATGTTTTAGTCTTGGAATAATGGGGACATTTTCAATAGAATATGTGTTAGTCTTGGAATAATGGGGATATTTTCAATAGAATATGTGTTAGTCTTTGGATAATGGGGACATTTTCAATAGAATATGTGTTAGTCTTGGAATAATGGGGACATTTTCAATAGAATATGTGTAAGTCTTTGGATAATGGGGACATTTTCAATATAATATGTGTTAGTCTTGGAATAATGGGGACATTTTCAATAGAATATGTGTAAGTCTTTGGATAATGGGGATATTTTCAATAGAATATGTGTTAGTCTTGGAATAATGGGGACATTTTCAATAGAATATGTGTAAGTCTTTGGATAATGGGGACATTTTCAATATAATATGTGTTAGTCTTGGAATAATGGGGACATTTTCAATAGAATATGTGTTAGTTCTGGCTGGAATACTGGGACATTTTCGAATTTCATTGATAATCGTAAATTGTTAATTTCACACGAAGCTTTTGATTTATTTAATTTCATATATTCCGCGCCATTCATTATTTACGTTCGATATCATGTATTCCTTTAGAATTGTGTGTTTATGCCTGAAGATTTATCATTATGCTTCATTAGCATCAACTGTGACCGGGTTTATTGTCTTTTCGCATAGCGTAATAAAAAAACTGACGTAAACGTTGTGAGTTTATACTCTCGATTTTCTTGATTTCATTCCGTTTGGCTGTGTGTTGCTGGGTGAATTTTAGAACTGTTGTTTAGCCTTAGAAAGATTTACATGAAGTAACCACAATGACGAGCCACGAAAGTTCTGAGGGCAGAAGATTGATGAAAAATAGGATAATGAACGCTCCTGGGTTCAGATAATTGATAAAAGGGTAGAGATGTGGACTGATTCTCACTAGTACCATGGTACAATAAATAAGAGGATTGGTTCCTTCCTATTACTACGATAGTACGCTATAATGTGAAGAAGAAACGGAAAAGAAAAGTATAAACCACTTCCTTTCAATTTATCATAAGAAATATATCTTCTTACATATGTTTTACACCATCTTCACTAAAATGACAGAAATCTCGCTTGCAAACATAAGTAACGATAAATTGTACGTTGCTATTTTCGATGATTTTAATATACCATTTGATATGATTGACAATAGAATCTTTGTTAAAAAAAAGAAAGTTAGCAACCTATAGATTATACCCAGTGGTAACTAAATTTATCATATCGTTCCTGTCATTTAGGCAGCTGGTTGTATGTTTTAAAATTTCCATGTCAAATTCAAGTACAGTTGATACTGATGTTCCACAAGGATCTGTTCTATGGCTTCTGTTGTTTTCTATTTACATCAGTGATCTACCACTCTGTCCGAAACATTCACCATGTGATATCTTCTACTGAAGACTGCACAATTTACACCGGTGACAAAGAATGCGGTAACGCAGAATCAGTTCTTCAGATCGATATAAATTATCTAATCTAATGGAGTAGCAACAATGACATGCTGATTAATACTGACAAAATGAAGTCCATGTTCGTTACAACAAGAGAAATTGCAAAACACATCAAAACCAACATTACAACTTTGTGCTGAAACTTGACAAATAGAACATGGAACATAAAACTTTAGGTCTCATAACAGACCAACACTAACTCGGAACACGCATGACTCGTCTAACAAAATTAATAGCACAGAAAGTTTAAGTGTTTGCCAAAATTAATCACTTTATATATCAGGATACAAGGAAACTATATTATATATCAGACTACAGGCACAGACTACTGCTCAAGGGCGATCAGTTTCAAGCAGGAACAAGTTTTATTCGCTGCACAAACTAGCAATGCGTCTAATAGGTGACATGTGTCCAGCACAGAAGACTGCTAAGTACAGACATCTCAGTACTCTACCATTCAAAAACAGACTGCTAAGTACAGACATCTCAGTATTCTACCATACAAAAACAGACTGCTAAGTACAGACATCTCAGTATTATACCATACAAATACAGACTGCTAAGTACAGACATCTCAGTATTCTACCATACAAAAACAGACTGCTAAGTACATACATCTCAGTACTCTACCATTCAAAAACAGACTGCTAAGTACAGACATCTCAGTATTCTACCATACAAAAACAGACTGCTAAGTACAGACATCTCAGTATTATACCATACAAAAACAGACTGCTAAGTACAGACATCTCAGTATTCTACCATACAAAAACAGACTGCTTTTCAACAAAGCGAAAACTGCACATAGAAACCTCCACCCTATTTGTAGCCATTACTTAGATCTAACCCTAAACATAGCCAACGTTTAAATACTTGTCTCGTGTCAAAAGTCAAGACGTGATTTGTATAATAAAGCATTGCTTATTCTGCTGCATATCTATGGAATATCCTGCTGAATCTAAAGCTAGATCTTGTTTTAGAGACTCCATCAATTTATGTTTAATATCCATTATATATACCTCATTAAAATTCTAAATGTCCTCGTAGCTGTAGACCTAGGAGAAGGGTCTTGTAGTTAATGCATACAAATTCTATAACACTGTAAACGCACTGTAAAATATTTATTACACTTTACAGGGCATTTGAGCATGTTATCAAATTACATAGTCAGCTTATGTTGATGAGAGTATGTAAATGAGAAACTCTTGTTGTTGAATATGTGATTAAGAGATGAATGTAATAGTTGGTTAATTTTTTTATGCATTCTTGGTACGTGCATCCAGTACCAAACTGACAGCAAATGTGTGTGGAATTCTGATTAGAGAAAGGATGTATTGTTAAATTGACTTGTGCAATCCATCCATCCATCCACCCATCCATCCATCCATCGGTTTTTCTTTTCAAAGAGTGACGCGATTTAACAATAACTGTTTATGGGAATGTGGTACTAAGTTCTTCCAATGTATTAATTATTTCATGTTTGTGAATGTATGGATATGAGGATTTTTGTTGTTTGTTATTATATATATATATATATATATATATATATATATATATATAATTACTGGGGGAAAATGATGAAAGAGAAAAGAGTAGAATGTCAAAGGAACCTACATGATCAAGTCTTCACTCATTAAGTTGAATCAGTCAATCTCTCTTTCTCTCTCTCTCTCTCTCTGTCTCTATCTCTCTTACTCTGTGTTTCTAGTCTCTCTCTCTGTCTGTCTCTCTGTGTCTTCTCTTACTCTGTGTCTCTAGTCTCTCTCTCTCTCTCTCTCTCTCTATGTCTGTCTGTCTCTCTCCCACTGACCTGTATCTGAGTGAGAGCTTCTTCTATTCTGTTCACTCTTTTCTCCATCGCGATCTGGGTACCGTGCATCTCCACCACAAGGTCCTGAATGTTGGACTGAGTCTGCAGAGAAACAAGCAAGAGAACACAATATTTACTATATAGGTATACTTTATACAGCTATACAATTATATAATACAAACACACACAGACACCAATTCTCGTACAAAAGCAATTAAATATAATATTTTTATTTAGGCAGGATAAATATTATATTTAATTGCTTTTGTTTGTAGATAGTCTCAACAGCTTTAAACGCCTTTTGGTAGAAAATGTTTACGAATGACTCAAATAAAGACCACAGCCAAAAACTACAAAGACACACCAAAGAGGTATATTTTAATAATATCTGAATTTCTTTATAGAAGACGACACGTGATGAGCTTTAAAAATAGCTTCAGTTGATACATTAAAAACTTAAGGAATTTGACATAAACATGGAAAATCACATTTTAGTCCTGTTGAAACACAGTTTGGATTTTTTAAAAACAGAACTTTTTTTTAAACGATTTAAGATTCGCAATTTTTTCCAATGCATGATCTTTTAGCTCTTTCACTTCAGAACAACACTGGCGGGGTTGATACATCTTGCACGTTTATGTGAATCTATGCTCATAATTATATTTAGACAAAATCTAAACAAAATTAAAAATGTTACATAACCGAAACCATATTCCATAAATCATAGAGTTTCAAGTTTCCATAGAGTCTTCCAGTTTCTTTCTACCAAAATTTTTCATCAAATTTATACTGAAAGAACACTGAAATTAATTCAGGAGTGAAAAAAAGTTAAATGCTAAAATCAATACACCGTCAGATGCATAACACCGTGTCAAAGACTGGCAGGTCCTAACATTTCCAGGACATAGCACAGAGTACAGCAGAGACATTGCTCAAAGTTTCTCTTTAAATTTCCTTTTGTGATTTCTGACACAGCAGAGGAAGTATAAATAAGTTAGTTTGCTCCGTCTAAAAAAAGGGGGACTCACTGTTCCTTGACTCCTTGACAGAACTGTGCAGGTCAAGTCATTTGAAAAGAAAAAAAAAATCTACCGACAAAATTATGAAAATGAAAATAATTCCTTTCAGGTTTACACTGAAAATTGTGAAGCAGTTTCATTCAGTTAAATGTCAGAACAATGCTACAGGAGAATTAGTTACACATCAAGCAGAGTTTTTACATTTCTTATATTTATTATACTTCGTTAACACCTTCAGCCAATCCACTATTTCTACAATATCGTCCGCGCCTTGTCTTACATGATCCTGGCAAATTTTTCAGCAGTTTTCCTGAAGAAAGTTAGAGGGTCCATTTGTAACCATGGTTACAGAAAGTCTGTCCATCAACAACAATATACAGATGTTATAAAGAACTTTCCTCCGAGCTGTAAATTCAGAATACGTTAAACAACTGACATGAAAACTTGATAGAAGACACTTATTATATCTTTATTTCAGAAAACGTATGACTCAAACCTCATCCACTTCCTAGAGGTATAGGAGAGTGTAATGATATTTTTTTTAAAATTAAGCGTTATTTATATCCTAATTGAAGGCGGTGTGCACTTTACGTTTCAGGTACTTTCCAGATATCATCATGCAGCTTCAAGGGACCCTCTACCTATCAAAGAACATCACTGTGCCCTATTGTTCGATTAGAAAGCCACTACGTCACACTAGAAAACCTTTGGCAACGGCACAAACATCACTGGCACAAACATCAAAGTATACCTCCTGTCACTAAAATGTCTCATATCACCGTGACAACTGGAATATCAATGTTTTATTACAAGCCATCATTCTAACCAGAAGATCTCCGCGTCTTACGGGGATACTAATGTTGTACTAGCAGTTAACCGGCAATTACTGACAAATTGCCGATTAAAAAAAATGAAACTTTGGGAGCGGAATTGTTGAAGGATATCCGGGCTAATCGGCTGATGATGCTCAATTTTCACGGAGAAGAATCACCCAGTTTTGACTTCGGCTCAGCAAAAGATTAAAGTTCGCACAAATAGGAAAAATATTCCACACCAGTGTTTACTACCTGCTGAATTCTGTAAAGTGTTTAATTATAATATTAAAAATGTATAAGATAAGGAATGTTGCACTGAGAAAACCCGTACTTCGGAGAGTTCTTCATGCAAAAGTAAAAGACAAGTATAGTTGTACCTCGTTCCAAAAAAGTCCTAGCGCGACCACTGTTTGATAGAATAGCACCCCCTCTCATTACAACTCTTCCATGTGCTACGTGCGTTGCTCTATGCTACAAAGTTCTACCTACGGTCGAGACGAATATCATGAGATGATCTAAATATTACGTGACGCAAATGAACCTTCATCATTCATGGTGTGTAGGAGTGAAATATATCTTTTGGTGAAACTTTACACGGTAACTCCGTCTTCAGATCTACAGTTGTGTCCCCTGAGTGTTTGCTTCAACCTGTATCTCTATTCTTGCCCGCAAAAACTAAAAATACTTTACGATAATTGCAATCCGAGCTGACGCATGTTTGGAAAATAGATTAATTTTGTTGCTTATTCAGAGTTGTAAATTTTAGAACACATAGCTAATCTTCTTTTCCCAAAATTAACTGAGTTAATAAACCTTGCTTTCCCCAAAATTACAAGATAATGGACATATATTTTCGAAGTGTCCCTGGTGTGACGCAAATTGCGCACAAACCAGTTTGCGAGTCGCATTTTGTAAACAACTTTAGCCGTGGTTCACTATAAACAATTGTTTCCAAACTTGTGAGAAGTGATGAATAACAAAATGCGTGGGATCTCAGGGCAAACATATGTGTACTTTTTTTTTTGTATTCACTGTTACATTTCTAACCACAACAAGTTTACGTCTTTACAAACAGAGAAACGATACAATTGTATTACTTTTATGTCCAGTGGATGTTTCTATAAGACTGACAATGCAGTCTCTTCTAGTGCAGTTTTGAGGAAGTGCTATTTTAATAGAAGTTTTTTTTAATGTGATATCAAACGTATATTATCAAAATATTAATGTGATACCAGAAAATTTGGGAAATAATGGGGATAAATGGGATTTCCAACACATTTGATACAATTAACATCACTGTTGTATCTAGACCAAAAAGCAGCAGTAAGAATAAATGGTGAAACAACAACTTGGTTTGACATAAAACAAGGGGTCCATCAAGGATTTATATTGTTGCCATTTTCTATACTGAAAATATAATGAGGAATGTTAGAGAAGATGTAGACAAAGAATATTACGATGCCATAACAATTGGAGATTATGAAGTACCAGAGATTAGATATGCTGATGACACAGTATTACTGTCCACAACACAAAAAGGACTGGAAAAACTAATTATGTCAGTCCGTAAGTAGAGCAAAACCTCTATTTTAATGCGAAGAACACAAAATCAATGACAACTGACAAAACAAACAAGGCAGCTGATATATGTATCATTGAGGAAAAAGTGGAAGAAGTGGAGAGTTTTGAAGATCTTGGATCACTGTTAACTAATAATGGAGATACAATGAGGTAAATTAAAAGGAGGACATCCATCACTCTTCAAAAAGTAAAACAACTAAAGAAACTGTTGAAAGGAACAGACATAGCTACACAAATAAGATTTTTAAGGGCATGCGTATTTCCCAATCGCAACATATGCCTGTGAGACCTGGACACTTAACAAAACAGCTGAGAAACACATAAATGCCTTTGAATGTAAATGCTACAGAAGAGTTCTTCAAATACCATGGACACAAAAAGAATAAATATATCTATACTACAATAACTTAATATTGAAGAAGGCTGGCTAGTAAAGAGGATTAAAGAGAGAAAACTTGAATATTTTGGACATATTAAACGTCATGATAACCTAGAGAAAATTGTCTTGGAAGGGTGCATAATGGGAAAAAGAAAGAAAGGAAGACCAAGGCGAAGATGGCTGCAAGACGTCGTTGATGATCTGCAAATGGATGCATCAGCAGCAGGGCATCTTGCTCACAACCGAGAGACCTACAGGAGAGCTGTCAGGGAGGCAAAGTTCAGCAAGGGACATGCAAATGAATGAATGATATCAAAAGCGGAAGTAATGATTACGTGATTTCATCCAGAAAGAATAAGAAACTGAAATATAGAAAATGTGCTTAAAAATATACATACTAGCACATACAACTCTGGAGTTTATATATATATATTTTTCTGACTCCTCCTCTCTCTCCTTTTCTCTTTCCCTTACAATGATTGTCACGTTCCCTTTTTTCTGTATTCTCCAGAGATATGAATTGTGATTGTCCTCTGTGGTTTTAATCAGCGTTTTCATGAACTCCATATTCTCTGAGAAATTCTTCATGCCAGTTTTCCTGCTGGTGTGGAGGGGAGGAGGGGGCAGGGAGTTGCTAGGGTTGTTATATATTGACATCGTTCACAAAAATCACACTCCCATGGCTTCCATTTTCTGTTTCATCTATTTATGAAAAACATGAGATTTCTAAAAATTACTTCGTTATGTATGTTTGCAAGTCAAATGAAAACTTCACCTGTGTGTGTGTGTTTTTTTTTTTTGTAAAGAGTCTTCTAATAGTTTTATATAAAATTATATGGAAGAAATCTAGTGATTATCGACCACTACGTGCATGAAAAACGAATGTGATAATAATAAACAATGACAAACATAAATTGATCAATCGAAGGCGTCCCTAATTTTGACAAACGGTAAAACGACAGATAAATTTAATTTTGGTGGTAAATAATATGAAGATGTAAATGTACTCCTTTGAAGGATCTAGGTGTGGTATGACAGTATGCCTTTCATACACTGACTAGTGTGTTTATGGTATTTAAAAATGGAAGTGGTATGTCTGTACCGGGGGAAACAACCAAAATAATAACATCACAATCAGTCGATTAGATGCAGTGCATCACGCAAAGGAAAAAAAAACCATCGTTTGGCACGGAAGCCGACCATGATCACTAAGGTGTTCCTTCCACCCAGGTTAAGTAGATTTTAATCTACAACCCTCACCACATACGTGGTAAAATTATCTAGCGAGCACATGCGGGCATTAAAAAAAATATATGTGCTAGCACAGATGGTACGTCAAACTTGGTTCATACCACAGTATATATATATATATATATATATATATATATATATGCACGTGTGTGTGTGTGTATGTATGTATGTTAGAGCATCACGCTGGAACTCCTGGAGCAATTTCAACCAAACTTTGCACGTATATGACTTACAGTCCGGAAACTGCACCATATGCGTTAGATCATCCCTATGACCCCTAAGGAGGCCTTGGTGGTTGGGATGAGATCGAAACCGAACGATGATAATTATGCCTGCTGTGGATTGTCGGCAGTGACGGATACAGGTCAGCGCACACAAATCGACGACGTTATATCTGCTGAGATGCCGAACCGTTGGCACTGATAACGAGAAACATGATACACGGAGCAGATTTCTGATTCACGAAAGACGCCCTACTGTTGTTCACCTCAGCGTCCATTTAGAAAATGATCAGAGTGTTTTTTTCATAACAGAGAGCGCCCATAGAGTGGTTGATCAGCTACGAACCATATAGGGTGGGGGCCGGATCTTCTAGAATGTTGTAGATATGACTGAGGTCTTGGACTCATGATGTTCGAGAAACTTCCAGCAAACACTCGAATCTTAGATGGTCGTACTAGTTTATCATCTGTCAGTGAATGTCGCTCTTTTAGTTGATGGTGTCTTTTTTGTTTTAATTATATTTCTAAAAATGAATGTTAACTGTGTTTTCTCCTTATGTTTATATTAGCTTTTTATTGCATTCTGTAGTAGACTGCATTGCTCTGTGACAGTGTGCCGTTTTCTTTTTTTTTTCAAATTAGGGAGAGAGAGAGGAAGAGAGAGGGAGGAGGAGAGAGAGGGAGATTGGGAGAGAGGGAGGGAGAGAGGGAGGGAGAGAGGGGAGGAGAGAGAGGAAGAGATAGGTAGGGAGAGAGATAGAGACGAAGAGAGAGAGAGAGGGAAGAGAGGGAGAGAGTGAGTTAGAGAGGGAGAGAGTAGGGTAGAGAGAGAGAGGGAGGTAGAGAGAGAGGGAGAGAGACAGGGACAGAGAAGGAGATAGATAGATTCGAGATCGCTATATTTCTCGCACGAAAACTTTATATTGCTTGCTCAAGGGAGAGAGAGAGAGTGAGAGAAGGAGAGAGAGGGAGAGAGATAGGGACAGAGAGAGAGAGAGGGGGGGTAAAGATAGATTTGAGATCGCCATATTTCTCCCACGGACAACTTTATGCTGCTTGCTCGAAGGTGGGTTCACTCATGAATTTATTTATTCTTGCTCCTGGAGGTGAAACTAAAAATGTTGTTTATAATCAAACCGTCTAGACTCTGTAAAATCTTCTAGAAGGCAATGGAAAGGAATAGAACGTTGTAGAACCGTCTGGAAGGTTGAGGAAATGAATATAACTTTTGTGATTGGGATAAATAAATACCCGGACAACGTCGGGTACTCAGCTAGTAGTATATAATGATCCGAAATTTCACAAGTTTCTGTTAGCTGAATGACTCAAAAACTCTATAGTAAAATGTAAGAAATATCGGTGCATAAAGGCCAAGATCATTCAAAACAGAAAAGGAAATGTTTTCCTTTATAGGAAGCATAAAACTATGTTCATGTTTTTATGTCATTTGTCTTCATATGTTAAATAATCAGTCAAAGGTTACGCCAGAATTTTGCCCACAGAGCGGGAACATAAAAATAGAAAGCAGCAACATTTTCAGAGAAAATGCAGTGATTGGTTGTTCTGCCTAGGCAGAAAACAGTTCAAACAGATTAGTCTAAAGAAAGAAACACAATGCGTTATTAATGGAAAATAATATGCATTAATGCATAAAGGCTCGATTTTTACTGCATTAATTCTTTTAAATTGAGGCTGACAAAGAAGCTGCATGTTTTATGGATTTGTTTTTGAGCTTTGAAGCTACTTCTCTTTACATGTGCATGTGTCCGCTGTTATAAATACATATGATGAACTGTGCTATGATGAGATGTTTCATTTTTTCTACTTTAAACGATCTTGGCCGTTATGCACCGATATTTCTTACATTTTACTCTAGAGTTTTTTGAGTCATTCAGCGAACAGATACTTGTGAAATTTCAGATCGTTATGTGCTTTAAAGTGCAATGAACCAAGTTCGACATACCATCTGTGCTAGCAGATAGCGATAGTTTTCCTCTGCGTGATTAGCATTAAATCTGATCGACTGATTGTGATGCCACTAACTGTTAATCATTGGCCAACAACAAAATATAAACCGTAATGCACGTTTGGGATGATCGTCACAATAATTCCGTGAACTGTCTAATAAACAGACATTTTAAAAAACATTGGAGTATGAAAACAAAGACATAACATAAAAAGTCAAAATAATATACAAACAGTCCAAATTTGCATAAATGGCTACAATAATATAAAAACAGTTTAACATATAGAAAAAGTCACCACACATCTCACTGACTGATTTGAAATAATGCAAAAACTTCACAAAAATAAGGGTCAAGGGACATAGTTTCTGCAGAGAAAGCAACGATGAAAATGAACGAGCAAAAAAGAAAAAAAAACCCAGTAATATAATGCTACTGTAATGATCCAGCACTAGTGGCCAAAGGAATAAAAGAAATCAATGCTGTCAGGCTTAAGGCGAGAGATAAAAACTAAGCAATATCTGCCACATTAGCTTGTAGTAGCAGTAGTAGTTTTAACAGTAGCTGCAATAAAGTGCAAAACCCTGGTTAGATACAGGGTGTGCAAATATTACTGATATAGTTTTTCTTCCTTAATGTTTAATAATACATATGCATGTTTGGAAGACACTATATTAGGTATTAGGAATCTTCTGTCTTCTTTTTTTTTGGGGGGGGGGGGTGTGGGGTGGGGGGGGGGGGTTCCATTTAGTGTTACTCTAGTGAACGCTTATAATTGACAGAAAGGACTGCATTATTACCATTCGCATACCGCACTTATCCACAAACTTTTCTTACTTTTTATTTAAGTTATTCAACAGATTTACTGTTCTTAACACTTTTATTTAACTTTGGCAGTTTTATTTATCACTGTTATGCAAAACAGCTTCAGTTAAAGCATTTCCCTCTTAAAACACTTTCACAACAGCATTGTAATGAATCAATGAATGCGAACTGTATACAATATGAAACAAATTGTAGGATAGCCTACATTGGAAAAACCGTTCTCAGATTAGATGTCTGCATGCAGAGACATTTTTATGGCATCTCCCAGCATGCTTCTAAACCAGTCTGTAATCATTTCAACGGCCATGACCACAAAGGCAAGCCTGACTTCCTAGTAACACCCGTAAGTCAATGTCACCCTAATAACAGAAGCTGCCTGACGCCCAAGAAGCGCTGTATACAGGAATATGAGATACTGAACCCACGTGGATTGAACTTCAAATTCTATATTTAACCTTTCTGTCTCGATAATCATAATCCCTCCTTCATTAAGTTCGTATCTACTCTTTCCTCATCTGCAGCTGATATTCTTGGACTTTCACCACACTATATCTCAAACACTCTTCTCCTACTAAATTCATATATTTCACACCCACCTTTACTCGCCTTGACAAACACTGTATTCCTATCTCTCTCCGTCCCTTTTCCACACCCTCTCTTTATTACCAATCAGTCAGATTGGCATCACACCATACAAGTTTCATTTAAACATTCACAATATATTTCACCAGGCGCACTTTCTGTTGCAGCTTCTTGCAAGTCAGTGCCAAGTTTTCTTTTCTTTTTTTCTATTTTTATTTATTATATATCACTCATGTGGATGTACATTTTATCTTCTTTTTTCTGTTTCTTTGCATTGTATATTGTTGTATGATAACGGTGTAAAACTTAAATGTTACAACTGTGTGCTCGTTAATTAATAAAGCTGTTCCTATTTTTGTTTTAAATGGTCAGAACGTTTTGCTGTCACGGCATTACTGCAGTGGCTTTTTATATATTGTTATATATTTAGTTTTATTAAGTTTTATATATACGTATGTCCTATCTGTATGTATGTAACATGCCAGGTTTGTGCCTGAATCTGTGTGGCGTCACGTAATAAAAAAGAAAATAACTGACCGGGTAAATGAAGCATTACAAATTCGGAAACTAGCTTTCTCATCCCAGACGCTGTTTCGCAAAGTGTAAATTTGAAGCTACACTTAGCATTACAAAATGCCAAGTTTACTATAAAACTGCAAGTCGTGGCTTAACCTGGAACAGATTAACATCAATCAATGCTTCCAATAATTATCATTGGTCGCATTTTAAGGTACCTAAGACACGAAACACAGCTATTTATACGTCTGAAATCCTAGGTTACGGAATAAAGACTTATTATCCGGACTTCATCTGTCGATTAGATCACGTATTTGTCGTCACTGAGGGGTACACGTGGTGAAGTGATAATGCAGATAATGGCAAGCAGTTAAGCCTTGGTTCAACTGTCGACTTAAAAAATACTCGAACTCACGCCCATCATTTATCTGAATCTCCGTAATTTACGTAAGCTTGGGTTACTATTGGCTGTGTTACAATTCACTAAAGAACGATTCTCTGCAAACGCAAAGTGTCCCGCTTCCGTTAATGATACTTTTTGCAGTCTGGGACAGGGAGATCTGTATGCCACCATTAGCGGACCTAATGATAGTATCAAGAGGAAAAATGCTGCCTAATGTTTCGAAAATAGTTATCTTCTTCTTCTGCTCCAGCTGACAGGCATATTTTATGAATGGATTTAGCCTAATTACTATTAGACCGTAGAGTTGATGTGGGAGGTGGCTGCTTGTTTTACTATCATTACTTGTCTTGTTCTTGATGACCCAACCGAATTCATGTGCATTCAGTTTATTACAACATACAGTATCTATCTGACTGCCTGTCTTGTCTGTCTGTTTGTCTCTCTGTTTGTCTGTTTGCCTGCCTTCATAACTCTTCACCTACACATTTATTTACTTTATTTTCCGTTTGTCTGTTAAAGGACGTGTTTACATGTCCTATATCTGTCCTCCATGTTGTGCGAATTATTTAATTACCCATTTGTCAGCCTGCCCTAGCATCTCTTCACAAATACTAGCTGCACATCTAACATAACATGTCTCCATGTCTCCGCATTACGTAATCTCTATTCACACTACATTGACCAGACCTGAGCAGGAAAAATGAATATTAAAAGGCAAGCAGCGGATACGTGGGAACTGCATTAGATCTCTCGGTAACGCTCGGAGAATGCGGTTCCCCGCGTTTGCTTGAGCAAACATGCTCGATATTCGGCACAGGAATCAGGTCTTTCCCCAGCGGCGGCCAGCCACAATAGTTGGAGGCCATTTAAAATGCCAAGAGCCATAAACGATACCATGATTAATTCATGAGCTCCTGACATTAATACGGGTCTCAGTGTTTCTTTTTAAATAATGTATTAACTGAAATGACGTCTGAAAGTCGCCTTATTTATATAAAAAGAAGTTCTCATCACATACTGATTCTGATGTGTATCATTTATGTTATCTGCTACCGATGTTTGTGTTTCTTTCCTCAACAGCATTTCCGACCATATGAGACACATCGGTGTATGAAATGCACTTAAAGTTTGGCAAGGAATATTTTGAAAAAGACAAAACATTTCCATGAATTTCATAGTCAGCCCTCCCCCCTTTTTTCCAATAAGGTTCTGGTTCAAGGTTGCAAGCATATATGTTGGTTTATATAATTCTACTGATCCTATTTAACTTCTTAGCAAAATATATAGCTAACTTTGTAAATACTGGCGTATCTTCACTCATAGCTAACTTTGTAAATACTGGCGTATCTTCACTCATAGCTAACTTTGTAAATACTGGCGTATCTTCACTCATAGCTAACTTTGTAAATACTGGCGTATCTTCACTCATAGCTAATTTTGTAAATACTGGCGTATCTTCACTCATAGCTAATTTTGTAAATACTGGCGTACCTTCACTCATAGCTAACTTTGTAAATACTGGCGTATCTTCACTCATAACTACTTTGCAAAGACTGGCTTATCTTCACTCATAGCTAACTTAGGTGGACTAACCTGCTTCGGATTCATAGACCAGATCATAAACCTACAGTATTGTCAGCCTCATAGATCTATGCATCTATCACGCGTGGAACTTCAGGAACTGGATAGGTTTTTTACTGATGGATTTGCTGGTTTAAAAGTAGGCTGTAGTTACCGTTGACCAAAGTCTGTTGGTAGGTTACCCGAAGGCACCTATAAATTCGACAGCAGCTTTGCAACAACATCAGCAGCTTTCATTTAATCCAGGTTATGTACTGTCTTTAATTCACCACTATTAATCGATTATGTCGGTACATACAAGTAATGTAAGCAACGTGTCTATTCGATAATTACAACCAAATTAAAAGCAATAAACAACTTAATCCATTAAAAAAAACAGGCGAATGTCAGCGAGTAGCACCGATAACGCTCTTCATTGTATCGTAATAATCTTGTAGGTTCTTACGTGGGTTTGTGGTTTTAAATATTCACATGATGATTCATCCATACTCAAAAGTAACGAACAAAATGTTAAGTTAAGATAAATATCTTACGTCTCTAAGTACCTGAAAACGAAGTAAGACTATCGAGGATGCGCTGTTGACTACTGGTTTCTTATATATTAATAATCATTTAGTTTATAACCATAATTTAATCATTTATAATCATACAAGTTTATATAAAGTGGGCGTAACCATCAACAGTATATGAAGATATCAACAGACCAGAGGCAGAATGATCCAGATTATATAAATGTTGGAGAGATGATTATTAGGAAAGCAGCAACATACAAACATTTAGGCACAACCTTCAACAGAAGCAACACAGAAAGTAAGGAAATTAAAAGCAGAGTACAGATATGGAGTAAAATATACTTTGCCTTGCAACACCTGTTAAAATCCAAAATCCTGTCCCAAAACACCAGAATAACAATCTACAAAACTATAAGACCAGCCGTCATGTATGGATCAGAAACATGGAGTACAACAAAGAAAGATGAACATCAACTGCGATCTTGGAGAACAAGATCCTATGAATAATCTTTGGGCCGATAAAGGATACCAACAGTGGAGAATGGAAAGCTAGAAAGAACACTGAACTTAACAGCTTGTTTAAATCCCAACGAATTATAAATGTCTTGAAACTGAACAGACTACTCTGGATGTGGCATGTAGAAAGAATGGAAGAGGACAGACAAATGAAAATAATGTATGCACAAGAGTTGAGGAAACAAGACCAAAGGGGTAGACCACGACAGAGATGGAAAGACAACATAGAAGAGGATATACAAGAAATTGGTGTTACCAATTGGAGAGAAAAGTTTAGGAATAGAGAGGAATGAAGGGGAACTTAATCTGCAGCAGTGAGCCTTAATGGCTCGGAACGAAGAAGAAGAAGAAGATATTTCATTTTGGCGTGGGCGCGTCGTTAGCGCAATGAGCTGGGCACTGGCTTACCGACCAGGCGATCTGGTTTCGATTTCCACTCACAGCAGTGGCGGTCAGACCCTGGCTCGCAAAAAACTCCCAGTGTTCATCCAGCTTTAAGAGAAAATAGGTCCCTGGGTTAACGCTCTGGGAAGGAAGAGGAATGACGCCGCTAGCTACGGAGTTCGCGGTGACAGCGACACTAGTTTCTGGCTAGGCGGCAGAGCGCTTATTGTTTGGCTGTGCGCAATGACACTGGTTCACAGCTCTCATACCTTTTCTTTTTTCAGAAGAATAGTTAAATAGTTAGACTAACATCTAGTCTAGTACAGGTAACATCTACCCCAAGGCCTCTCACTCTCTCTCTCTCTCTCTCTCTCTCTCTCTCTCTCTCGCCGTAAGTGCTCAAGACAAATGGGACTGTTAACAGCAAAAGATTTCCACTTTTGCCGGTCCTCTGCTATTTTCTTGGCTGTCTCCCATGTTAGTCTTATGTCTATCAGCATCTTTTCTGGTGTACATTCATATGTTTCTTTAGGTCGATCCATGCTCTTTTACTACTTTCTACCATTTGTGTTTCTCCTCTGTTCCTCACTCCGTCTTTTTCGTAAAACTGAACTATTCACCTCTGTCTACCTTCATTACTAGAACCAGTTTTACTGCAGTCGTTATTTCTCTTATGCTTGTTCACCCTGTGGAATCCACATCAAAGTTTCCGTTGTAAAGATTCGTCTGTCATTCTCATAATACGGCCAATCAGTTGCCATTTTCTCCTTTCATTCGCTGTCGACAGCGGTATCAGGTATGTCTATCTTAACAACAGGTCATTACTAATGGTGGTTGCCCAAAACACCCTTTGATCTTACTTAGACACTTGGTTTTGAAAGTATCAAGTGTCTGTGTCATTTTCCAGCATTCGCCTCCAGATAGTAAGACACTTAAGGCATTGCTTTTGAATATTCTGCATGTGGTTTATAGTTTATCTTTTTTGGATCTCCAGACATGGTTGAGCGCAGTCCAAAGCTTGAAGTGCTTGTTTCTTTAAATTCTTATTCGACTTCTTTACTACTACTGTCTCAGTTTGCTGTTACTGTGCTAGCGAGGTATGTGAATTCCTTGACCTCTTTGACTGGCAAATGTTTCACTGTAATTAGCCTAATGATTTCAGTTCGTGGGATTTGAGGCCTAGACCAAAGTCTGGGAGTAACGAATTCTGCTACCTTCATGTCTTAAAAAAGGCGCCTAAGAAAGCTGATGCGTTGGGCCAGCGACCCCGTTCTCGTAAAGTAACAGAACGGCAGCAACAGTAACTGCCGAAAGAGATTTCCTAAACGTCGGTCATCATCAGTCCTCTGTACTCCCAAAGGAGCATAAGGCATCAATAAAGGTTCTCTACCCAATCTTGTCTTGAGCAAGTATGGGGATAGCTCAAGCCATGTCTTTCACCTCTTCCATTAGTTCTTCCTGTATTGTGTGTCTCCATATCCCTAATGACCTGCCCCTCTTTCATTTCCCTTGAGGTGTCCAAGTCAAGATGGTATGGAGGTGTCTCATTCTTTTCTTTCGCACCATGTGTAGCAAATATAGATCATTGTTATTACTTGGCCTGCCCGTTAGGTCGTGCCCTGAATGGTCTGTATTGTAACGATAACACACAAATAAACGTCTAGTCAGAAAAAATACCGAATTTATTGTTCCCATATTCAGGACCTTAGTACAAGTGATTAAAAATTAATGCAAAATAAATGCCTTTTAACATCAAGAAGATATGAATAATTTGAACAACGAAGATCAAATAAACTTCCACTCAGAGACTCAATGAAAGTACTTTAGGATGAAAGTTTAGTTAAGTGTTTAAATGAATATACATATCGCAGTAGACAGAAGTTCTCCATCATGACAACAGACTGTACCAATATTTGATTTATCGAATTTGTACTCTGGGATGTTTGTCAGCCCCTGCTCTTGCCAGCTCATATTCCTGTACAGAGCGGTATGGCGGAATTATAAAGTCGTGACTGCGCTGTAGGATATGGGACGCGAGCATGGGATATGTGTCGCCACGAGTGTGCCACAATTATATGCCTCTCGTGAAACCCCGCTGTGATGGCGCACAACCAAACGGATAAAGCAACAAATGCCAGCGCCGCGTTTCTTTTGCAATAACAGGTCTCCAGACTGGATAATGAAAACCACTCGCGTGAACTTGAAAATAAAAGAGGAATTTAATAACACTTTTTTCCAACGAAACTAAAATATTAGGAATGTTAATCACATTTTGCTTCATTATGAATTTGGCATATTAGTGTGTCTCAAGTTCACGAAAGACCTAAAACAGTAAAGGTAGCCATGTTCTGCCATAGCACCACCTAGGGTATGCGGTTCTGTCGGCACACTAGAGGGCGAAAGCTTACGGCAGTACACCTGATCGATAAAGACCTAGAATAGACTGATACTCTGAGGCGACTTAAACGTGTCTTGTACCCGAAAAAACATTCGGTGACATATTTCCTATGTTGTTCTTTTTTTAATAGTCTAAAATTTAAAGTACGAATCTGACTGTAATATATGAGGACACTCAGTACTGATACCCAACAAATGCACGTAAATAGCAACAACTGGTAACAAAAGTAAAGAATGGCGAGTTAGAAAGAAAAATAAAGTTTAGACTGTTTTCAAATTACCGCTAAAGTAAACAGATTACCTAGATATTTTCTGTATTATGATGATCAGCTTTATCTCAAAATACATGTCCAAAAATTCTCAACTACTACTTTTATTCCACTTGTCTGAGCTTTCTATAATCTTTCAGTTCACAAAAAATATGTATCTTGCTTGTTAATGTCGAGATGTATTCACATTGGCGTCGTTTGGTCTTTGCTAGCCTCCATTGTGAAGTGGAAAGACACGATTTGTTCTGTTTTCTCATCCAACTCAGAACGAGTGTAAACCATGGTAGGAATATCTAATTTTGTTCCACATCCAAGATATCCTGTACAGTATATCTCTTCTGGATTACAAAACATATTCCATTTTCGGAAGTCTTAATTCCTATTACGCGCTTTGTGACAGCTACAATGGGAATAGACAACACATTGTATAGCAAATCATGCAACGGACAACGAGTGATACCATTTTTGCATCTCCTAAGAGATTTGCTATTATGCATTAGCAGCATTTGCTTAACAGAGCTGGCTACACACAGCGAAGCAGATTCTGCAGATACAATACTGAGCAAATGTTGTACTCTGACCCAACATAAAGAACACAAAGAGAATATAATTCTCCCGAATGTCCTGATAACTGCAGCTGTTAATATTTGAACGGCCAGCTCATTAGTAGTGCTGTATCATCCAACATAACTTTCAGTAAATTAGTCTTTCACTTCTCGTTTTTGGACAAAACCGCTTAACTAGATTCCACGCTCTGTCTATACCTGGTAGGTGCATTTTAACAACATTACAATAATAGTAGTGAAATGTTTGATAAAAAGAAAATTCCTTACTTACCCGCAGTGGAAAAAATTAGTTCCTTAATTACCCGCAGTGGAAAAAATTAGTTCCTTAATTACCCGCAGTGAAAAAAATTAGTTCCTTACTTACCCGCAGCGGAAAAAATTAGTTCCTTAATTACCCGCAGTGGAAAAAATTAGTTCCTTAATTACCCGCAGTGGAAAAAAACTAACTTGGGAGTTCAGATTTTCAGGGCTAATCTAAAAGGACAACTAGCACTGTCCTCTAAGCAGATGACGAAAGAATGGGAAAGATGTCGCAGTTTGACACACAGGTCAGATAAAAAAAAAAGAAACGGGTTATAAATAAAACATAAAATACCAGGTTTGTTTATTTAATCTTTAAAGTTAGCTAAAATCTGCTTCACGTTTCACACACAAGACAGGTTTAACAAGAATCAGGTTTACAAAATGTCGTTAATGATGGTATTAGCAGAACAGTAAGAAGATACATCCATCATCACCGGCTGTTCATACAGACAAGTTGGATGAAATTCAAGTAACTAAATAAGGTTTCTTAGAAACTGTAGAATGATGGGAAATTTGTTGGCCAAATGCGCGTCATTTGAAGTGTCTGATATCAACTTCTATGTTTATGTGCATTTCAGAATGGAGAACAGATACTTGCACCATGATATGTATGACAATGAAAGTCCCATCAGAAGAGAAACATTTACACTGAAAACAACTGCAATAAAAACGAGGCTGACTAAACAAGAAAACAATTTAAATAACCGCAATATTTTTAATGGCATGAAACGATTGAAAACTCTTCGCTTTTCAACAGAATCCCCGCCACACTCTACGAATATCTGCCTCCTCTTCACTAAAACCTGAATTCCTCAAAGAAAAAAAAGAATATCTTCGACTGACTGTGTAGCCATCTATGCACTACCTCTTATCTCATCGTCCGTATCTAGCGACTTCATCTCAGCTGTTCCAGGCGACTTCATCTCACACATATGACAATCACAAGGTGCGAGGTCGATTGAATGTGGTGGATGTGGAAGACTCTCATTTGTTGATCTGTTGCAGGAGTCGAGCGAAGCCACGTGTTATTATGCCGTAACAAAACACCAGAACTGACAGACCGAGGCGTCTGATCTGACTGAAGATTTAAAGTGATTCTCAAGCAGAAGAACGAGCATCAACTTTCAAATCGACGGAGTTGTCAGGAATTTCACTGGTTTCAGCGAGGAAGAATGTCTTAATCCTTTCTGGCTCGTTTTGTCTCTGGCTGGAAGTAAAGTAGTCAGCATCAGTCTCCAGTAACAGCGTGTGGGCGGATAGCCACGCCTTTCAGTTTGAAAACATTATGAAATAATTTAAGAAACATCCTCACGACATTCTTTCAAATCGAGGGTGAGTTGTTCTGGTACCCACCCGGCGGAGACTTTATGGTACTCCCATCGCTAATGATGTGGTGCACCGAGCCATGACTTGTCTCCAGTTCTCCAGTTACCTCCAGACAGTTCTTCCTGTATTAATCGTTCCACTTAATAGTTAGCTTTCGCAGTATCAGACCGGCCAGAGAGAGAGCTGCATCCACTAAATCTGACACCCTACCCTTACATTTCCTGTGTCACTCATGTACCTGCCGAAGCCACACGCACGTGGACCCACACTGCCTCTTCATTCTGGGATGAATATCAACAGGTTTCTCGTCATCATTATCCAAGAAACCAATAACTGCGCGCTTATCCTCCCTCATGCATGCTTCCAAGATAATGGCCATATTTGATATGCTGACGTCATATTTCCAAAATGGCCCAGGCGCCTCCTCGCACATGCGTCTAAAGAGGGAAAATATTACATACCTGTCTACCTACAACTGTCTACTACTCGATTTATAATTTTTAAAGCAAAACTGAGGCTACTTTTGACTCAGCCAGTATAATGTAATGCTTTTGTTCAACGTTTAAGAATAAACTTTTGTAAACTATTTAAAACTCTGCAACAGGTTTTTTTTTTTATTTTATAATTAATAATCATCAAACCATTTAACATCATCATTTAAGAAAAAACCCTTTGTAGAATTAACTACAACAAATTCCTATATTTTCTCCAGGGGAGTACACGAATTCGTCACGCTCTGTTTGGGTAGTTTCCTGCTGTGGATCAGTCAGATTTAGCCAGGCGTAAAAACCTGAAGTTATGTTCTAGCTCATAAACTGATCTCAACACAGGACACACTACCGCCAGTCTGGAGTAATTTTGTTCAGGGCGTAATTGGTTCTAACAGCAATTATTCTGGCAAGTTCATCTAGATAAAGTAAACAGCGCTAACGCTTCTTATGTACCCAAATCATTAGTCCCTAGCAGTATAGTGTCACTTTCATCAATGAGATTTCAAGTTGTGAATCAGACCTCGCCTATAATGTTCTACTTGCGTCTCTTTTATTTCTAATGAATAAAAAACTTTTCATAGTTGAGGCCGCAGTCTTTAATACGACTTTTCCTTCTGTTAATGAAGCTCATGAAATGGGCGTAAAGGCACACGCAGACTTACAAGATATATATATATATGAGGCAGAGAAGAGAGCCAGCAGAAGTTAGTGAGGAAAAAAATAGATGAACGAAACAAGAGAAAAATGAAAACATAAAGACGATAACTAAGAGAGAAAGAGAAAAAGCATACTGAACTACCAGGGAGAAAAAAAAAGAAGTATACAAATCTAGAAGTACAAAACATGTTTTTCTCAAGCTAGGAAAGTGTAATAAATATAATTTTATTGTATTTACTAAAACTTACTCCACAGAGACAAACGTGAACGGAGAAACAAACAAGATACAACAACAAAATCTACCTACATGCGGCGTAGACCGCGATCTTAGCATCCTTGCGCATTTTCAAGTAGAAGATGAACATGATGTTCTTGAAAACAAAAAAACGTTCAAACATGAAAGATTTCAAGCTTACCTTGGCCATGTCCACCAACGTGCTTTGATTTTCTGTCAGTTTCCGCTGATCCATTTTCACTCGTCGCAGACTGTAAAAGAGAAAAGATAACGATTACTGCTACGTTTTTTTATCTGTAAAAGAGAAAAAAAACATAACAGTTACTGTTATATTTTATTCATCTGACTTCATTAATCGCTGATTTCAATGACTCTGCAAAATAATGAACATAAAGTTGTAAGACAAAAATACCAACTCCGAGGTTCTGCAGGTTGTTAATCTTCTATCTAAAAGAGTATAACAGTGTAAGGGACGCTAAAATGATTATGTTAGATCACTCTAGTAAAGAAAGAGTGAATGCCCTTGTTCGTGAGGCACGGACTGGTCGTTCGTGGTTTGAACGCAGTGAGATTCACGTGGAACTTGGAATCTAAGAGAGAAGTGCGCTCGAGAAAAGATGTGATATAAAGGTCTGCTAAAATTTTTTAAAAGGAGAGAAAAGAGGAAAAGAACACACAGAGAAAGAGGAGAGATGTGAATGAGCTCTCATCCTGAGCACACGTGTTTAGCTTTCGTCTACCTGGTCGGTGTTAGGATGATTGAACTGTATAATAAATAGTTCTCGTTTTTGTCCTTTTTAGAGCATATTTGTAGTTGTTTGGCAGAGTTATTCGGTTGGAAGTTTCCATTGATAGATTAGTATGTTTGAGCACATGTGTTATGTGTTTTCCCTTTGGCGAAGTTATTTCGTCTGGAAATTTTGTACATGTTGGTCTTTTGATTCTTCTGATGCTTTGTATCGATTGCTTTATTTCCTTCCATCCATCAAGGATTCACACTCATCATTTTCTCATATTAAATGTGTTTAATGACTTGGTAAATGCTGTCTTACACTGTTGTTTTACATCAACGTTCTTTCTGTTAGTGCTATCGTATGTATGATGAAGTGTTAAATTGTGTCCAGTGCCACAATGGTATTGTTGAAGAATGAAGTATTGTACCTCGGGTGAATGCTGTTACTCAGCGTCTACCAAAGTAATGTAGTTGTTGTTCGGTTGGGAGAAGTCTAAGCTGTAGTATCACATGACAGAATCAGGCACTGAGTCTGTAACATACGACTTCAAAGGCAACACTCATCCACAGAAGATTAAGATGGCTGGGTCATATTACAATAACAGATTAAGTTCGTCTCCTATAGCAAATTTACTAGGTTTAACTTTGGAGGCACAAGGATTTCTATGAAACATCCGGGGAATAATTTTTTCATCAGTCATGAGGCCAGGAAAGATCCAGCTAAGAACTATAGCATATGCAAAAGAGGATTGCTTATTTGGGTAAGGAAATGATGGATAACTACACCGAGAAGTTCTTTGAAATCTGCGTGCACTGGAATCAGAATCGATTTCGGCGTTCATAGCATGAGGCTTCTTCTAGTTCTACAGAATGACCGCTTCTCTCTCTCTCTCTCTCTCTCTCTCTCTCACTCACTCACTAACGAACGAACGAACGAACGAGAGGGCCTACTATGACGATGGATATAACATTCACAACAGCGATGAGACAGCGACAGATGAATTTTAGTAGCAAACTGGAGGGTAAATATAGAATTCAATTTTTGTTACCATAAACACAGGCAGAGGAGTTCCAAACAATTAAGCAGCTGCAGTAGAGGTAGCAGTAGAAAGTGTAGCAGTGAAAAAGTAGCACTAATAGTAGTTGGAAGACTAATAATTATAACAGATGTAGAAAAATTAGTATCTGTAGTGAAGGCAGACATAACTCTTGCCCTGACTAGTCATGCCAGTAAAATTATATTAAAAATCATAACGGGTAGACTTCGTAAGAAAATTGAAGAAGTCAGTATGGTCCAAGCTAGTTTTAGAAAAGAAATAGGAACAAGAGATCATATATTCAATATAAGATTAATAACAGAGAAATGCAGAGAATTTAATATTAATCTATATTTATCTTTTATAGACTATTCAAAAGCATTTGCTTGTGTACAACATCAGAAACGTTGGTAAATAATGAGATTTCCAAGACATTTGATACATTTAACATCACTGCTGTATCTAGACCAACAAGCAGCAGTAAGAATAAATGGTGAAAAAACAACCTGGTTTGACATAAAACAAGAGATCCGTCAAGTTTGCATATTATCGCCTTACTTATTTAACTTGTATATTGAAAATATAACGAGGAATGTTAGAGAAGATGTAGACAAAGAATATTACGATGCCATAACAATTGGAGGTTATGAAATACCAGAGGTTAGATATACTGATAAAAAACTATCCACAATACAAAAAGGAATGGAAAAACTAATTATGTTAGTCCGTAAGAATAATGAAGAGCAAAATTGTTATCTTAATGCAAAGAAACCTAAATTGATGACAACTGACAAAATAAATAAGGTACCTGGTAGGTATATATATATATATATATATATATATATATATATATATATATATATATATATATATCAATGAGGAATAATTTGAAGAAGTGGAGTTTTTAATATCTTGGATCACTGGTAACTAATAATGAAGATACAATGAGGGAAATTAAAAGGAGGACATCTATCGCTCTTCAGAAAGTAAAACAAATAAAGAATCTGTGGAGAGGAGCAGACAGAACTACAAAAATAAGATTTTTAAGGTCATGCATCTTTCCCATCGCAACATATTCCTGTGAGACGTGGAACTTAACAAAACAGCTGAGAAACACATAAATGCCTTTTAATGTAAATGCTACAGAAGAGTTCTCCAAATATCGTGGACACAAAAAAGAACAAATATATCTATACTACAAAAGCTTAATATTGAAGAAGGCTGGCTAGTAAAGAGGATTAAAGAGAGAAAACTTAAATATTTTTGACACATTAAACGTCATAATTTAGAGAAGACCATATTGAAAGGATACATAATTGGAAAAAGAAAAAGAGGAAGACCAAGGCAAAGATGGCTGCAAGACATCGTTGAGGATCTGCAAATGGACCCAGCAGCAGCAGGCCATCTTGCTCACAATCGAGAGGCCTACAGGAGAGCTGTTTGGGAGGCAAAGTTCCACAAGGGACATGCAAATGAATGAATGAATGAATGAGTCTTGGAAGGGTATAAAATGGGAAAAAGAAAGACCAAGGCGAAGATGGCTGCAAGACATAGTTGATAATCAGCGAATTGATGCATCAGCACCAGGGTATTTTGGTTCCAACCGAGAGGCCTACAGGAGAGTTGTTAAGGAGGCAAATTTCCGCAAGGGACATGCAAATGACTGACTGAGTAAAGGCTGTAGTAGTAATAGTTACTACTGATTTTTTGTCTGTTTGGTTTTTGTTATTTTTTAAGGAAGAGGGCATTTCGATGATGACAATTTAAGTACGATTTTCTCAGAATTTCCGCTAACTGTAATTTAGAGTTCTTTGCAGCATATATAGTGGTATCTTCGATATTGGAAAATATCGTTTCCAATAGGAAAGAGGTTAACGTGGACTGCTTGAAATCCCAGTTTGGAATCAGCAAGAATATTTCTTGATGGATTCTGCCAGTATGGAGAGCATATCAAACCTTATTCTACTAGTCAAGCTGAACTTGCTCATTGGTTGCTGTCACCAGGACTAACAGAGTTATGGAAAGAGTTTTGGCTAGCATTGGTTTGCTTTCTGTGGTAAACGTGGTGTAAATACTGCACAATTTATGTTTAAACAGAGAACATGATATTAAGAAGAATTACGGAATTAGTACTGAAGCAGCTTTTCATATAAATGTTGTGGATTTATCCTGGGATCGTTGTCGTTCCCATTCGTCAAGGACCTCGACAAGGACTCCGGAGTACGCACACATTGCTTGGAATCCCTATCACATAAGGATTTCAGAGCAAAGAGCAGAAGCGATAATCATTCTGACATTTGATATTGGCATTATATATTTAATTGTTTGCTTCCTTTGTGACATTGTCATAGAAGGGAGCAGATTGGCAATACAGGTATTTGATTTACTTAAATGTATTTTATATATATATATATATATATATATATGTTATTCAAGAACACCGAAGAGATAAGGCAGATGAGCCAATATAATAGTATATAGAATGTTAGAATGTAAGATAGATAACTCATCTGAGAAATGAAAAATTAGTATAAAAAGGAGTTATCCTCTAATCAGCTGTTTATGAGCAGAGTCCATTCGCTTTGTCTCAATTATCACGTGGGTCACGGTTAAGGTATGACAGGAAATCATATGATTGAGGGACAGTTGTGTTTCGTGTGTCATCTGAGATAGTTGTAGATTAGGCTGTTAGAAATGTAGTTGTTTAGTGAAATAGATGTATAATAGAGTGTAGTGAGATGTTCTGATGGAGGCAGTAGTCTGCCTGGAACATATATCGTGGAGACGTCCAGTCTTGTGTTCATGGATTTTGTTAATGCCTTTGTCGTTCTCGTCATATCGCTCATCGACGCATGGTCACGCAGCCATCATTAAAATCATTTCAACTGTAAGGTTGCTACTTCTGTATTATTATTTCCACTGAGAGAGAATGAATCTGGGAGGATATAAGTCTGTGAAGTAAGTAGCAAAACAGACGCGAAACGACGTAGAATAGTTGTAGATTAAATGAGATAAAATATTAACTGTAAGTGATAAAGTCAACCCTTGTCGTGGTAAACAGAAAGAACATTATTCCAGTGGACAATAGTGGAACTTTACAGAGAGATGAATAATTATAATCAACAAGTTTATATATATACATAAGCAGAAGAAGACACAATCCTGCTTTACGAACAACAACCTGTCTCATGGGTGATCAGAAAAAGATGGACATATGTCGGTCATATGATGATTAGAAACAATCAGAGAATCACAAACAAGCTAAAAAAGTGGAACACAACAGGCAGAAGAAAAAAGGTCGACCACGTGAAACTCTAAAGAGGACACTGTTAAGAGAGGGCAATTTAGTAGGCATAAAATTCCTTGATGAGGCTGAAAAGTTCTCCGAAAATAGAAAAACTTGGCGAACTACCATGCGAGCCATATGTGACGTTTAACGGCACGGGAAGCGTGCAAGATCATCAGTTTATATTAATTTCATTCCGGAAATTTTAAAATATATTCTTTCTAATCAAAATGTTCTCCCGTTCCGAAGCAAATTTCTTTTCTTTGCACTTGTATTTCCAATTACCTTATGGCAAGGTTTCAGAGTTCAACAAGAGAGGTCAAGGATAGATATACTTTACTAGACAATGAAATTGACTAAAAGTTTGAAAAGTAATGATTCAGCTATTATTATTGTCTCATTGACAAAGCTGTTATAGATTACAAAGTTATAACGAAAAAAAATGAATTAAGTATGCATTAAATAGAGCATTCTGTTTTTTTAACCACGAAAATAAAGAAAGGATAGAAAATTGAAGAGTTAAAGTTCATGGAATCAGATTAAGACAGTGGTTCTCTTCCCATAGTCCACGGCCCAAAGGTGAACCATGGCAGGGAATATTGTGAGCCGAGCTGAAGTCTCAAAGCAGCAACAACAAAAAGAGAGAGAGAGAGAAAGCATAAAAAAATTATTCCGAATTTTTCACGCCTGAAAACATTAAAGCGTACGATTTTCAGTGTGCATTCTCTGAATTAACCGGTCGTGCACTAAAACAATTAGCGGAACTGTCTAGCAGTCGTACATTACAAATCAAATTTAACGACCCCGCTGTGGATATCTCTTCCTTTTGGTGCACTGTCTCGCTGGAATATCTGTTTTTGTCAGCCCTAGCAATGAAAGTTCTTCTACCTGTTTCAACAACTTATTTATGCGAAGTTTCATTTTCTGCATTGACTGCCATGAAAACCAAATATCGTTCAAGAATGAACGTGGAGGATGATCTTCGAGTGTGTTTGTCACAAATTTCAGCCAGAATAGACATGCTATCCAACCAGAAACAGTGCCATCTTTAAGGTAAATGAAAATAAATTTTGTGTTGCAATGAATACGCAGTTAAATATGTAGAGAAAATATTACATAATATTTTATAAAATTAGATTTCTACCTAGCAGATATAAAGCACTTTATTAATGGGCCGCAAAAATGTTTGACTTTTAAAAGTGGGCAGTGCAGCGAAAGGGTCTGAGGACCGCTGGATTAAGACCACCCACTAAGGAATGACTGGGAATGGATGCCTGATCACCAGTAGTACTAGACATCAAATGACGAAAGAACAGCAACAATCACTAGACAGCGAACCACCCTTTTAATCCTCCTTTCTCATGCTCTATCCGCAGGATAATACAGCAAAAATATATATAGATATATATGCTAGGAAGAAATAACACTCATCAAATCTTTGCTTTAAAATTTACCGCGTTAGTATTTTACAGAATTTGTACCTGAAAAAAGAATGTTTGTCATAAGTAACATCAACAACGGCATCAACAAAAACAACAAACACAGGTAAGGGCTCAGGAATTTTACCTGTGAATTGACTGTAAAAATTTCCTTTGATGTGTTCTGACCTTGCTCACGTTCACCTTCTTCACGAGTTTTGTGTAGCGGTATATCAACCAGGTCTCGCGCAGGACATTGGCTGCGGCGTTTTTTAACTGAAACAGCCAGGTTAGTGTTGCAATATGTAGGCTTATAATCAACTGAGAAGAGAATATGTTGTTAGAAAATAACACAATGCTCAGTCAGTCATTTGCATGTCCCTTGCGGAACTTTGTCTCCCTAACAGCTCTCCTGTAGGCCTTTCGTAATATAATGCTAATATTATTATAAAAAAATTCATTGGGTGATCAATGAGAAAAAATGTACTATTATATATATTATATATGAAATTAAGAAACAGTTGTAGAGATTATAATACTTATTCCTGAAGAAAGGCTAGATGTTATATATGCATTAGATAATGATATTAGTGGCGGGATATTAACCATTTTACAACCAAGTAGGAGGATTTAACTGACCCAGAAGTGAAGATTATAAAGGTAATAAAGATAACGTAAAAAGAAACCAGAGATAAATGAGGCCGTCATCGGCATTATTATCAAATGCCGTGGTGTCAGACACTGGCGATATTTCCATATTTAGTTCGGTCATTCATATTTTTCATTAGATCTGTCATTAACTTCCTGTGTCACTTGGTCATAAAAGAACAGTGTATTTCTCTGGCTTTCCTTATATTTCCTTACCCATTTAACTTTTCAGTGATTGCAAGTCCCTCTGTCTGCTGAATTCTCAAAATGTGGTCAAAGAATCTGGACTGACTGTCTTTTACTGTCATGGTCCACGTCATGTTCACATCTTCTGTGCTTTCTGCCAAGGCTTCTATATTTATTATTCATGAACATCCTAGGTTTGTACTGCGCATAGTTACTTTTACGTCTTTTCCAGTTATTGTTGTTAATGTTAAATCTGATATGGTGCGTGGAGTTACTGTCAGATATGAAACACTGAATGTAGTTAATGTCAGATCTGAGACAGTGTCTAGTTTAAAATAAAAACTGAGATACTATTTCTGGTTATTACACTGGGCAACACATAATTTGCCCATGAAACAGAACTAGCCAATCTTTACTAATTTTAATGTGCTGAACACAAAGATGGCAATGAAATATCCCGATTGGCTCTCATTTATGAAATAAAATATTCAGACTGCATTGTTTACACAGGTATCAGTTGGCAGTGCCGTTTGTTTGATTTTATGATTGACTGAATCTTCTTAAGGGGAGTGTCAGAGTGACTTCATTTCTCAATCCTCTTGAGAATTTTGAGCATTATTCCGGAAAGAAGACGGCTTGGTGTATTGCTGCGATGTAAATGGATTGATCAATGCCAACGAAACTAAACACTTTACAGACTTGTCCAAAATGAGTCCCACGGCAGTGTTGCTGCTGCATGATGGAATCCGTCTTTCCTCTATTCCAGTGGGACATGTTGTCTACATGAAAGAAACTTATAACCTTACACAGTTATTGGACTGTCTGTAGGATCTCAGGTACGGCTGGTAACTTTGTGATGACTTGAAGATAATGGCCGTGTTGATGAGTCTGAATTTGAGATATACAAGGTACTGCTGTTGTGTGAATGGGACGGCTGAGCAAAGGCGTTGCACCATGTGAAGAAAGACTTGCCTGGAAGGAAGTCTTCGACAGTTGGATTAAAGAATGTGCAACACCCAGCACTGCTACCATACTACCACCTCTGCACATAAAATTTGATCTCATGAAGAATTTTGTAGGAGCCATGGGTCGTGCTAAACAAGCGTTCAGATACTTGGTAGACAAATTCATTCAACTCAATGAAACAAAAATAACAGATTTTTTTGTTTGTTTCTTTGTTGTTTTTTTTTGTAGGTTCACAGATCCGACAGCTCTTCAAAAATGAGACGACAAACTGCAGCAGGGTAATGAGAAAATGAAGTGGGATGGGTCTCGTCTGGTTCAACTAAATTCCTTGGAAATATGAAGACAGAAAACTACGAAGAACTGGTTGAGAATGTTGTCTTTGTATCACAGACTTGAATGCATTGTCTTTTAAGTTGCACTTTCTCAATCCCCACCTGGGCTTCTTCCCTGACAACTGCGGCAGGTCAGAGGTGAAGGTGGGGAACGCTTCCATCAGAACATCACAACAATGGAGAAACAGTAGCAGGGCAAGTGGTCCACTTCGGTGTTGGCTGACTATCATTGGATATTAACTAGAGATGATCCTGTGCAATTGTACAAGCGGCAAGCAAAGAAACATCGAACATAGAATAGGACATTCAACAGTACGCTTTCAGCTTTAACGTTGTGCGCTATTTAGTACACGACCATTGCACATTTCTTATAGCCAACTTTGCATTATGGCTGCCATATTCATGTTAAGCAACCCCCAAATCTATAAGAAACGACAGATTTTATAAGAATGGCACGACCTTTGTGAAAATTTGTTGCTCGATGTTGTTGGATCAAAGACATTGTGTCCAGGTATATTACCAGACATGAGACACTGTGTCTAGATATTATCAGTCTGGGACAGCATGCGTAGTTGGTGTCACATCTGAGATAGTGTATCGTGTATCCGAAAACGGTCTGTCTGGGATGGTAAACATTATAAGATTGATCCTTTTCTTATGGATCCCTCAAAAGCTGTTTTTTTTTAGATTTTCAACAGCTTGTTAAGCCCTTGTTGTGAGTTAGTGAGTGGATAAAATATCAGAATACTCACCCTCTTCGTAAGCTGTGTATCCATCATGAAGTAATGCACATGCTTCTCAGCCCTGCTCAACTCCAGTTTTCTGGCAATAACTGCCACCACAAGGGCCGTGCAGCCAGCCCCCTATCAACACATCACACACAACATAATAAGCTTTTACACCTTCTTTTGAAAATCTAAACAATAACAAAGAGTCAGCTTTTAAATATTTTATGTTTTAGAATCATCATCATCATTATTTTGAGTTAGACCACAGATGCGTTTACTATCATCATTTGAAAAACAAAAGGATCCTAGCACAACTGTTGAAACTCCTAGCATTGATAGAATCGTTAATGACTGCTGGGGCTACAGCAGCAGCCATAGCCCCCCCCCCCCTCCCTTCCCCTTTCCTGTTATCAGATCGCAAAAGACGTATTTCTAATTATTCGATCAATCCTACCATTATAATAGACTTTTAACCTAGGAAAAAAAATCAGGTTATTACTGTAAAGTTTTCTAAATGTTGTCTCGTGGTCTAACGCAATCAACGTTTATCTATATTCTCTTCAAAAATGAATATAATATTCCGAAATAACAATAATTATAATTAATTCCACTCAGTCACCGCCAAGAACATTTATTAAGATTTCTTCGGAAAAAAATATTATTTATCCACCAAATGGTTTATCTGACAGAAAGATATTTTGTATGGATGTAGCAAAACTCTTATTCACCGGAATGACTGAAATATTTACTTCGATACTTATGTCAATACATAATTAATAAATTTCTACTTCGATACTTATGTCAATACATAATTAATAAATTTCTACTTCGATACTTATGTCAATACACAATTTATAAATTTCTACTTCGATATTTACGTCAATAAATAATATATAAATTTCTGCTTCGATATTTACGTCAATACACAATATATAAATTTCTAACTAAATTAATGGCATCTGGGTCCCTATTAAATCAATATGCCTTAGTTAAAAAAGAAGTTTTTCACTATCATCATCATCATCATCATCATTGTCATCAATATTATCACTGCCATCAACAGCACCATCTCCTCTTTCCATCTCCATATTCCATTTCCTCTGTCCGTGCTTCCTCTTATATAAATGTTTCTGTTTTGTCAATAATTCTCTTTCCCATGCTACGTTTATAATATCCATTTTGAGATTTTTTTTCACTTCCTTTCATCCGGCTTCTTTTCATCCTTCAACAAAAAGACGTTGCTGTATCTTCCTCCAAATATTGCCTATTTTGAATAAATGCGTACATCTATGTTCGTAAATCCAAGGGCTTTCCTTTCTCAATACCCAAAAGCTGGCCAATTCAGCTGGGCCACTCGGAACAAAGTGAGCTGGATAAGCCTTGCAAACAGAGCTTGGACAAGAAAAAAAAAACTAAAACAAAAACAAAATTACTTTAATTTCGTTGCAAATATCGAATTTGAGATTTTAATGCTGTGCAAAAGAAACCCTAAACAACTTATTTTCTTTAAAATAATGCGGTCTGGTTCTCTTAAAAACGAAATATCAGAAATCAAAGCGGTTTGAAGAGACATAGAATCTGCGTTACATTTTTCTCTTTTATCAACTGTAATGTGTAAAATCTCCTTTACAAGTGATCATTCTATATTGGAAACCCACGTCCGTTGCTGAAATATCGTGTAATTCGATTCTCTGGCAGAAATCACGTGGGACACGATCGACTATTGAATAAATTATACTTCCTAGAGAAGTTGCATTTTCCAGAAACTGTAGTATCTCGTGTATTACCCTAGTCACATAACGGGTAAATTGAGAAATATTTCTTTGTTATATATTATCATTGTCTTGTAGTTTTTTTTCAGTCTGCTTGATATTTTATTATATATCTGCACCACAGCACAGAGAGCAGTTTAAGAAAAAATGGTGGACTTCATTCTTTGATTTATGTTTTGTTTTCTTGTTGTTTTTTTTTTTTTTGTCAAATGCAACTGCGATAGGAAAAAAAACATAAAATAATTATAATTTTCTCTTATTTGCAGTTAAAGAGCATTGCCGTAATTTTCACAGACAGTTTTTCAGCTTTACAGAAATAGATTCACTTTCACAGCACAAACTTTCTATAGCCAAAATAAAGGTTATCTGATATACTGAAGTTTCGATGAAGTGAACTTTGATGACCCTAATGTGAAAACTGCATTTTTAAAATCTCATCATCGATCTCATTTATTATTAGTTAACATTAATTTTAATGGAAACTTTACTTGTAAACAGAGCTGATAAAAAAAATTTGGTCGATATATGAGTAAATATAACGACTTCTGTGTAAAAAAAAATAATTAAAATACCATCAATAGACGCTTACAGATGCTTCGTGTAAGGCTTTGTATTTATATCATACAACTATTCACTGGACTTTGCTTTCAACCTCTTTCCCTGTTCAGCATGGAACATGTCGGTAATTAAATACCTCTTTAACTCCTAAATTGCCTGTTAACGTGTTGCAACAGTTGTGACTTTTTCCTTCATTCCCTTACTTCTTCTTCTTCTTCTTCTTTCCAAGACATTGAGGCTCACCGCTGCAGATAAAGTTCGCCTCCATTCTTCACTATTCCTAATCATCTCTCTTTATCAGCTGGTGATACTAATTTCTTTTATATCCTCTTCTATGTTGTCTTTTCCTTTTCTGTCTTGGTTTACCCCCTTGGTCTTGTTTCTCTCATCTCTTGTGCATACACAATTTTCGTTTGTCTGTTCTCTTCCATTCTTTCTACATGGCCCAGCCAGCGTAGTTCCACTCCTTTGTTAAGAAACAAAATTTTGAAATCATCCAAATGCACTATATTGTATAATTAAATTAGCATTTAATAAAGAGAAAACATATTAACTCATGTTGTTTTGGAACCTTTTCTTTAATCTGTACTGCTTTAGTTGTTTCAAAACCGACACTTCCTTCATTGTGTGTCAAGAAACAAAACTGCGTCATAATTTAATTCTATAGCAGGTTTCGATAATTAAAAAGTGCTTTAGGAGAATATAATAAAGTATTCAATTTAACGCTTTTGGACAGTGCAATGTGTTACGATACATACTTTTTTTAAGCAATCCATGATGAGCAAAAACATCCCCGCTTCTGCAGGTAATTTTATCTTCATCAGATTAATCGAAATGAAAGGCCGCGTACTTGTTACATGGGGGTTAAAAATTCATGTAAATTAATTAAGGCTCATTGAATAATCGCCCTCTGGGCTGATGGGAACAAACTGGGTTAATGTGAAAAAAGGGAATTTTTCTTAAACTAATTCATTTTAAACATGATTTTTTTTGTCCCTGCTTCTTGATTTTGTTTTTCTCTTCTCTTTTTTATGTCAATGTTTCACATTCATTTTCTGAAATCTTCCTCTCATATTTCTAGTTTGTTCAGCACTTCTCTCTTCTCTCTAGTTTTCCTTTGTCTTTGACTTATTACGAGCTAAAATAATTAAAACAAATCTGCTCAGTTTGCGTCATTTTTTTCATTTGTCTGTTGTCACTCAGTATGTTTTTATTTGTCTGGTGTCACTCAGTATGTTTTTATTTGTCAGCTGTTACTCAGTATGTTTTATTTTTCGCTTTTACTCCATATGTTTTTATTTGTCTGGTGTCAGTATGTTTTTATTTGTCTGCTGTCACGCAGTATGTTTTTATTTGTCTGCTGTCACTCAGTATGTTTATATTCCCTGTTTGAGATAGATACATTAGTCTTAGATTTTTTAAATTTATATACACCACCTCTCTTTCTCTCTCACTCTCCCCTTTTTCTTCCTTTCTCTCCCTCCCTGTCTTCCCATTTTTCCCTCTCTCTCTCCCCCTCCCCCTCTCTTTCACCCACACGCATGCTCTTTATACCTCTCCAGCTCTGAAACAACTCAACATGAAAGGGAAAGCCTATTTGAGGATTTCAAAATAAACTTTAATAAAAAGTTCATATTTACATAAAATGATATTCCATCTAATTTTTTTTATCAGTTATATGAAGTGTCACAAACGATGTCTCGTCACTTTTTTGACTTTATAATTCCAAAAATCGCCTGGCTGTAAAATTCATTTCCCAGGCCGTCCCTGCTAATTAAAATGTCTTAAGCCGCTTTCAGATCCTCTTACGGCTTCTAATTAGAAGAGTACTCCACAGTATTTGCTCTGTTCTCACGAAAGATCCCATCAAAGTGATTCTTTAAGTGATTGCAATCAGCTTTTGATGAAGATAAGTCCATTTGATCTGCATTACTGCTGCTGTCCAATAGTATTTATGAAAACATTATCGGGAGATCAAACAGTTTGGGTGTATTGTGAACACTGAAAATAAGCTCAAAAAGCATCATGAAACTTTTCCTCATATAATGTGGCCTCAGCTGAAGTCGGTCTAGGAAACTACCTGCATATATCAGCACAAGGATTAAGAAAAGGCGACCTACCTTAACACAGATAGCTGGATAACGTCGGAATGACTATAAGAGGATGTGTAAATTGACAACAAAGTAAAAATTGTGAAAGTCTACTGCGTAAAAAAAAAATATATATATATATATGTGTATATACTGGTTTCTCAGACGGTGTGAAAAAAATGTTATGTTATGACTATGTTAAAATGACTGTTAAATGCTACTTGCCTATAGTAGTTTCATTTGTTTATGTAGGCAGGGTTTACCTTTTGCCCCATTGTAGAAAAAAAGACCCTGCTGTGATTCAAATCCCTGCTTCGGTGTTCAGAGCGTGTGACCTCGCCGCAAAAAAGCTCACAGCCGCACCCTAACAAAATGTATTGCTTAAGCTTGACACAAGACTCACAGCCCCACGCCAACAGAATGTATTGCTTAAGCTTGACACAAAGCTCACAGTTGCACGCCAACAAAACGTATTGCTTACGCTTGACACAAAGCTCACAGCTGCACGCCAACAAAATGTATTGCTTAAGCTTGACACAAAGCTCACAGCTGCACGCCAACAAAACGTATTGCTTAAGCTTGACACAAAACTCACAGTCATACGCCAACAAAACACATTGCTTAAGCTTGACACAATGCTCACAACCGCACGCCAACAAAACACATTGCTTAAGCTTGACACAAAGGTCACAGCCGCACGCCAACAAAACGCATGCTTAAGCTCCATAAACTCAAGGACACTTACCATAACTCCCACAGTAATGGCTATGCCGCGACCACAGTAAGTGTTAGGCACGATGTCTCCGTAGCCAATGGAGAGAAAGGTTATTGCGACCATCCACATTGAGTTGAGGATGTTTGCGTGTTTCGGGTCGTGGTGACTGTGGAAAGAAAACGAATACCATGAAAACTCTAAAACAGTTTAGTAATTCGCTACATTTGTCAAAAGCTGCTCTACTCTAGTCTAAACAGACCTATACTGGTCTAAAATGCCACGGACACCTCAGTACAAAATATCGCTATACCGGTCTATAAGTGTGTCAACCATTTCAAGAAACAGCAACAGCCATACCCATAATAAAATGCCTTTCACCACTTTAGGACGATATACTTCAGTGTCTTCTAGGTGTGCAGTTTTCCGAGAAGAATGTTTCTTTGATCAGTTCTAGGAAGTTAAGAAAGCATGTGAAACCTCCCCATCCTTTACCGCACTGGCTTTGATGACTTTACGCGGAGTTAGCTGTTAATAGTGTCAATTCACAAATGCAATAATATGTTACAACACAACTTTAGAGGTACCAGCTCAGAGGTGGCCCAACTGTTGACGCCCCTCCCCGCAGTACTGGCAACTAGTTTCTTATGTGCAACTAACCATTGATCAGACCTCATAGGTTCTTGTATACATATGTGAAAGACATCTCACATCTTACATCTCACATCTTACATCCTTCCCGTGACGTTAAACGTCAAACAGGGTTCGCATACATTTGATACAATTAACATCACTGCTGTATGTAGACCAACAAGCAGCAGTAAGAATAAATGGTGAAACAACAACTTGGTTTGACATAAAACAAGGGGTCCGTCAGGGGTGCATAATGTCACCCTACTTATTTAACTTGTATACTGAAAATATAATAAGGAATGTTAGAGAAGATGTAGACAAATAACATTACGACGCCATAACAATTGGAGGTTATGAAATACCAGAGATATGGTGATGACTCAGTGTTACTGTCCACAAGACAAAAAGGAGTGGAAAAACTACTTATGTCAGTCCGTAAGAACAGTGAAGAGCAGAACCTCTATCTTAATGCAAAGAAAACTAAATTGATGACAACTGACAAAATAAACAAGGCAGCTGAAATATATATCAATGAGGAAAAATTGGAAGAAGTGGAGAGTTTTGAATATCTTGGATCACTGCTAACTAATAATGGAGATACAATGAGGGAAATTAAAAGTAGGAAATCTATTGCTCTTCAGAAAGTAAAACAAATAAAGAATCTGTGGAGAGGGGCAGACAGAACTACAAAAATAACATTTTTAAGGGTATGCATCTTTCCCATCGCAACATATGCCTGTGAGACCTGGACACTTAACAAAACAGCTGAGAAATACATAAATGTCTTTGAATGTAAATGCTACAGAAGAGTTCTTCAAATATCGTGGTCACAAAAAAGAACAAATATATTTATACTACAAGAACTTAATATTGAAGAAGACTGGCTAGTAAAGAGGATTAAAGAGAGAAAACTTAAATATTTTGGACACATTAAACGTCATGATAATTTAGAGAAGACCGTATTGGAAGGATACATAATTGGAAAAAGAAAAAGAGGAAGACCAAAACGAAGATGGCTGCAAGACATCGTTGACGATCTGCAAATGGACGCATCAGCAGCAGGCCATCTTGCTCACAACCGAGAGGCCTACAGTAGTGGTGTTTGGGAGGCAAAGTTCCGCAAGGGAAATGCAAATGAATGAATGAATGAAGGGTTCGCATGGTAGTTCACCAAGATGTCCTGTCTTCGGCGAGTTTTCATAAATGAGGGTGGATATCACATTTGAATTGAATAATCTTAATTTTTTTTGTGCTTATAACTTTTGAATGCCATATGTTATCAAGATTATTGAAGGTCAATGCTGCTTTGGCAGTTCGAATTCTAACTTCTTTTCTGGCGTCACCATTGTGGTCTATATAGCTGCTGAGATATATAAAATGGTTTACTTCTTCAACAGCTGTTCCTTCTACGTATATTTATCCTTCGTTGTTAATGAGAACCTTCATTATTTTTTGTTTTATCCTTGTTAATTTCAAGTATTATTTTACCAGCCATTGAAGACAGGGTATATGTTTCACTTGCATTGATTTCATATTGTCGCTGGTAAGAGTTATCTCATCTGCAAAATCAAGATCTTTCAGCTGGGTCTCACGTACCCAATCAATGCCCGTTTTACCTTTGAAAGACATCACACAATGGAATAAATCAGTCGTCCAGTTCTAACAATACGCACATGACATTTAATATGATGATGATGATTGATGATGATGATGATGATGATTGTTACATATCTGCCATGCAACGATCTGGCCATTGAACTGCGACTGATCTTTAGAGCCACACAACAATAGAAATATCCATACGACAGAACACACACACACACACACACACACATATATATATATATATAGTCCAATCTTTTCATTATAACGAAACTTCATGATGAACAGCAGCATGCACGTACATCCGTCCTGTATAAGTATCAGTCCATTCTCTCCTTAAATATTACACACATTCAGCCAGTCAAGTTTTCCCAGACGTTCACGTGCACATCCGATCACAGACCATGCCAGTCACTCAGTTAAAGCGACTCGGTTAATAACAACTCGAAAGCAAACACAAAATCATAGGGTCGACATTAAAAACAGTAGTGGGGTTGACATCCATATCCAGAATACTTGTACATAGCCCTTATCGATGTTTTCTGAACCAGAATTTAAGTGTCATTTCTAGGACAAATGCCGCTCTTATATTCTGATGTCTGCCAATTTCTCATGTGTTCTGTTTCATACGCTCAGCCATTTAGACAGACTGCCTCATACATCTCGCTGTCAACAGTTCATCACATGTGCTACAGCGTTTCCCATACATACCCTTCTCCTGAGACCACGTTTTGGCTCTTAGATCTCTGTAAAGGATGTGCTCTAGAGTACGGAGATTATTTTGGCGCGTGTAGAATGGAGTTTGAACGGCCTTCAGTTTATATAGAACTTGACATTTTAAAAAGAAAATATATGCGAATTAATAATCTTTACTTTATGTTTGGTTTAAGGAAAAGTCAAAATCAGGAGACCACTGGTCGCTTATACCATGAACGAAAACTAAAGAAAACTTCAGGGATATTTCTCTCTATATCACTCAGTCCTGAAGAGGTTTGGCAGAGCCGTTCTGGGAACATAATGTTCCTGTATTCGTGTAATTTTGACGTTGTTTCACGTCCCTTGGAGCTCTCTCTCTCTCACTCTTGTCAGCCTCCATGTCATTAAGTGGCAGTTCCAATGACACAACCATCTGTTAGTCTGATATACACAGTGCCGTTAGTCAATTGTGTTTTTGCGAGAAAAACGGATTATTTGATATTTTCTGAAACTGAAAAATATCGGGAAAAGTGTTGGAATCTAAAGCTGATGTGTCATGTACTTAATATACCCAGCTTCTACAACAAGATATTTCGTGGATTCAGAAAAGATTGGAAATTGGCATTACACATTCCATTTGTCATGTACCAAGCACGTAGAAACTTGCAGCCTTCTTTTGATAACGCGGAAATGAAAAGGTCAGGAGTCCCGGTATACATTTGTAAGACACAGATAAGTGTTTTTAGAATTGATAGAATTCCTGTAAACAATTTTCTTCAATAAAGTTCTTCTCGTTGTCAGTGTAGTACAGGGTTTCTCAACCTGCCTCTACTCAGGACTCCCCTGTTTGCATATATATGTATATATGTGTGTGCGTGTGTGTCTGTGTGTGGTGTGTATAACTTTTTTCTTTTCCTCTCAACCTGCTTGAAACCGCTTTTAATCTTTCAACACTTCTCATTCTTTTTTTTTAATTATGAGGAAATGACAAAATAGTGAAAAATAGGAAGAAATGACAAAATAGTGAGAAATAGGAGGACATGACAAAATACTGATAAATAAGAGAAAATAACAAAACGTGAGAAGTATGAGTAAAATGACAAAATAGTGAAAAATAGGAGGAAACTACAAATAGTGAGAAATAGGAGGGCATGATAAAATAGTGAAAAATGAGAACTATGAGGAAATGACAAAATACTGAAAAATAGGAGGAAATTACAAATAGTGAGAAATAGGAGGACATGATAAAATAGTGAAAAATAAGAGAAAATAACAAAAAGTGAGAACTATTAGGAAATGACAAAATACTGAAAAACAGGAGGAAACGACAAATAGTGAGAAACAGGAGGACATGACAAAATAGTGATAAATAATAAGAAATTTTAAAAAGCGAGAACTATGAGGAAATGACAAAATAGTGAAAAATAGGGGGAAACTACAAATAGTGAGAAATAGGAGGACATAACAAAATAGTGAAAAATAAGAGAAAATAACAAAAAGTGAGAACTATGAGAAAATGACACAATAGTGAAAAACAGGAGAAAACTACAAATAGTGAGAAATAGGAGGACATGACAAAATGGTGAGAAATAGGAGTAACTGATAAAATAGTGAGAAATGAGGGAAATGACAAAATATTGAGAAATGGGAGGAAATGTAACATTATTTGCCATTTAAATGAGATAATTTAAGATCGATTAGTTTTGCTGATCAGAAATATTAAACATTATTGTAGAGTCATGTGTGTTTAAGTCCTTTAGATCTGAACTAAATGCACTATTTCCCTTGTATAGTTCGCGTAGTTCAGCACGTGATTTAGCCTGTTCGTGTTTTGTAACAGCAGACAATATTTTAATCACTTAATGTTATTTTGCACGGGATTCCGAGAGGGAAGTTTCTTGGCTCTAGTAATTTTGAGCAGGTAGCGGAATTTCTCGGGACTTTTTACGAGTTTTGGTAGGGAAAGTTTCTTAAGTGTGAACGATTGGAATGTCTGTGTTGACTTAGCAGTCTAAATTTAGTTTTAATTGTTTTTTTAGGAACGAAAGTTCAGGGATATGTTGTTTACAACTTGTCAACTTCATGGAGTTATGAATCTCGTGTTTTGGTGAAGCTCAGAACAGTTATCTTTTTGCGTGAATGTGAATTGCACGGAGTGAAAGTTCTGGAAGGATGGCCAAGTAAATGCGGGTTATATAGAAGAACTCGGAGCTATTTTGGGATGATTATTATGATGATTGTATTCGGAGTCCAAGGATCGTGTGATAAAGGCAAGTCAGTAGTTTTGTGGTGAATTCAGTCATGTCCTAGTTGAGTGTAGTAGCGCTTGTGCTGTCCTTTTTAGGACAAGGTTTTCTTTGTAATAGTATAATAGGAATTATGTTGTAGTGTCCTTGCTAGGACCAGAGCTTACTGTTTGTGTTTTATTATTCTGGAAGATGAAGTGTTATTCTGGGAGTTGTTATTCATTCTAGACATTAATAAGTACTGCGTTGTGTAACTGCTTGCTGGTAGAATGTTTCTTCCTTGTGGCACGGACTGCGTGCCCGGGAAGTTTTTCATGTTACACTTTTTGTCATTTCTGTATGACAGCAGTTTTTCCTACCATCGTCATATCCATCATCCACATCTTCCGCATCAATAAATTTGTTGTCTATCGAATTTGAACTACACTCTTGACTGTTCCTACGTTTGAGTTACTGTTGCGTTGTAAGCTTGAATTATGGAGTCCAGATTTTCTCTTGTTGTCCAGTGGAAGAAGGAGCGTGCCTGGGCGTATTGTTCTCTGAGTGTATCACAGAATATAAGTCGTAGTCCTTAATCTGATCGAGAGAGAGAGAGAGAGAGAGAAAGAGAGAGAGAGTACTAACTTTTTTTTCATATTTGTAGCCCTTTAAACACAACAGATACATCTTTTCTGGTGCCATATTTGCACGTTAGTATTCAGTAAATTACACAGAACGGAATACTATTTTAGAAATGCAAATTGTCTACAGGGTTTTTTGGTCGTTCTAGATAAGGGTTTAGGAAGCTGCCCGACGTGGTAGTTGGCAACCAATAGCTGATATGCTTCAGCCAGGAGCCAAGCTGACCACCACCCTGTCCCACCTCTTCGTTGGTACCCCCAGTAACAAGCCCAGCCTGGCTGATGGGGCAACGATGGCCGCAGTCCCCGGGACGGTGGAGTCCGCTGATGTGGGTTTGCTCGTCCCTTGTTTTTTAGATTCACTCAGTGAGTGAGAAAAACAGTCGCTGCAAATGTTCCCAATCCGACATGGTGGTGTGGGTCGTTATGTGTATCGGCTGCAAAGAATACAAGTTCTCGTTTTCAGAGAGATAGAAGATGTCGCTTCAGATGATGTTCTTTTCCCGAAATCTGTGATCCGTGGTTTATATTGGAGAAAGTTGGGGATGGGAGGAAGGGGGTGTAGACATCAGGAAACTGATTCCGGTTTTGCCCCTTTTTTTATTCACTGGTCGACTTGACATCTTATACCAGTTTTTTTTCCACAAAATGATTACACAGCCAAACAACAACAACAACAACAACAACAACAAAATGTTCTTGGTGCCTTGGTTTTTAGGCCTGTTCCTGGGGTCATTCGGGGCGCTGATTCAGAAAATTGCATTAGATAGATCGCATCAGCTCTAGTGTCTTAGATGTGGTTGAAGTTATAAAACTTTAGTCCGATCTTTAAAACAAATCTCCTGCAGAATTGGGATGTCATAACAAACTGTCTTATTTGAATGGGAAATTTATGTATGTAATTTACCCACATATTTTCTATACAATGACCTTTGTTTCACAACTGTTCATTTATTTCCTTTCCTATAATGCACAATGGTATAAAAATGTAAAGCTCAAATGACAAAATCGCTTTTGTTCTGTTATATTACATGACTATGTGCAAAACATATGTATGTTGAGCAACAGAGGGCTGACCTGGGCAAGAGCAGACAAAAAGGCAAAGGACAGGCATTTGTGGAAAACCCTTGCGGTAGCCCCATGTGCCCTGCGCATTTAAGGTTCAGAGAGAGAGAGAGAGAGGAGAGAGAGAGAGAGATAGAGAGAGAATGAGAGATATGCAAAACATTAAGATGGTAAATCTTGGTAAACTACATAAAATTCTATTTCAAAGGTTTTTTAGCCTGTCAGTCAGTCATTTGCATGTACCTTGTCGAAGTTTGCCTCCCTAACAGCTCTCCTGTAGGCATCTCAACCTGATCTATCTAAAACAGTTGCGCTGTATAATAATTATGGTTGTATAGGAGGTGTGTATATTCCCACTCATATCATTTCCTGTTTTGCAAATCGAACATCGTAGAGGTTATGGCTACTTCAAGACGGAGCTGCTTGAACCATCCCGACGTATTTTGCTATATTTGTGAGGAGTACACACTGAAACCTATTTCTGATTTTATAAAAAAAAAGCTTGTGTAGGTTATTTTGGTATCAAGCTTGGAGATCAAGATAAGCCATGGGCTTCTCATGCTGTATGCAAGACTTGTCCAGAGCATTTGCGCCAGTGGACAAATAGAAAGAGAAGGTGCCTTAAATTTGGAGTACCAATAGTGTTGAGGGAACCGACAAAAATCACTTCGATGACTGTTATTTTTGTAATATTAATATCACAGGCATCAATCGAAAAAATCTTGACACGTGGTCTTATCTCGATCTATTCTCAGCCAGCAGTGTTCCGCACTTGGATCTTGTACACGTTCCACTTTTCCTTGAACTACCACAGCTCTCAGAGGATGAGTCTTGCATGTCTGATACCGCACAAGGTAAAGAAAGTGGGAGCAGCGACAGTCGATTCCAAACAACTTCGTATAGTGATCGTTTTGATCAGAATGAACTGAATGATCTATCAGGGACATAAATCTTTCCAAGGAGTCTTATGAATTGCTTGCCTCCAGACTAAAAGAAAAGAATGTACGTTAGTCTGGAACGAAAATTACATTTTATTCAAGGAGAGAAAAGGATTTGCTGCCATTTTTAACCGAAGACAACAACTTAGTATTCTGCACTGTCATCGGAAACCTTGTGAAGAAAACTGGTCTTTCAGGATATAACCCAACTGAGTGGCGTCTTTTCATCGACAATCAGTTGAAACGTAGTTTGAAATGTGTGTTCTTTTAAATTACGGCAACAAATACGGTTCTGTTCTAATCGGTCTTCCACCAGGATGAAAGACAAATGTCTTGGAAATGACAAATTACCAAGAATATCAATGGCTGATTTGTGTAGACTTGAAGATAGTTAATTTTCTTCTTAGTCAACAAAGTGGCTACACAAATTATCTTTGCATACCTTTTATGGCTTTGGGATAGTAGAGCCAAACACGAACAATGGGCAAAAAAGGATTGGCATCCGAAGAAATATTTGGTGGTTGAAGGACACAATATAATCGATAAACCTTTAGTAGCAGGAGACAGAATCATATTGCCAGCACTACATATAAAGCTAGGTCAATTTGTAAAGGCTTTGAATAAAGACTTCTTGCATTAATACATATTGCATATATTACCTGGACTTAACATAGAAATACTGAAGGCAGGAATTTTCGATGGTCCACAGATCAGACAACTTATAAATAACACACATTTCACAGCATTAGTGAATGAAATCGAATCATGTGCCTGGTCTTCATTTGTTCTTGTGAAAAGCTTTCTTGGCAACAAGAAGGCAGACAACTCTACACAATTAGTAGAGGATATGCTCTTTCATTTCTAGGCTCAACATGAGTGTTAAATTCCACTATCTGCACAGTCACTTAGATCGATTTCCAGAGAACCTTTTTGACTTAAACGAAGAGCAAGGTGAAAGATTTCACCAAAACATAAAAACAATGGAAGCCAGATACCAAGGAATATGGCATGCACACATGATGGCAGACTCTTGTTGGAATCGTATGCGGGATTGTCCTAGCAGATCCCACTCTCGGAAGTCTTACAAAAGAAGCTTCTTGTGTGTCGAATTAGTGGAAGGTTTGTATCATAAACTTGTGCTTTTGGTATGAAATAAGTAGATTTTCGTGTAGTACACTTTTCCTTTAATTGTAACGTTTCCTTCATGCTTAAAAGATATTAATGTAAACGCTACATTAAAATATCCTGATTTGTTATGGGCGAGCAAAGTGAAGAGTGATATATGGTATATGTTCAATATCTCCAAAACTAGAGCTGACATGGGGAAACTTGTGCCCATTTTCAGAATCAGCAAGTCAAATATACCCAGAAACAGCAGGCACCAAAATGTGTGTTAGCAAGTGAATTATTAAATTGTTGTTGAAGCTACGCTATCTATTCGCTAATTATTAATAATTTTATATGTTTACTTATTCGTAATTTCTGTCGCTTTCCGAAAACGTCACAGTGCGTTCAGTGCTTCTAAATGTCGACAAAAAAAAATTTTATTTTGTCACATCGTGTGACATTTGTCACATTCATCTTTCCCAGAATTTAGAAAGAGGGATTATCCTCAACTTTTTTGTAGGCATTTTTTCTTATAGCATGCCGAAACCTTTGCATGACAAAATTTAAATATGACGTATTTGGAGCTTTTTTATGTGTAAAAGGAATAATTCCTTCTCTCCTGAGACAAGCAATTTTCGAATTCACCACAGCCGTGTGTGTGTGTGTGAGTGTGTGTGTGTTTTTTAATTCATTGTCACACGAGAGCGAGGTATGGCGTGAAATAGCACCACAAACAGGAAACAAAAAGTTTGTTAAGAAAACAATTTTCATCAAGGGAGTGTTAAAAAAAGGTAATTTCTAAACCACATTTTAATTTCTAACACAGTTTTTCTTTCTGTAACTTTCCCTTCGAGAACTCAAGAGAATGGCATAAAATATAATGCAAATAATCTCTGCACTATTACTCGTATTTCATCCTTCGAAACATCCGCAATCTCTTCATGCATTGTTTAACATCACCGCCACAATTCAGAGCTTGTTCTACATTAGTCGCGGATTTAGAACAACAGTTCTAAAATTACATCTCCTTTCTGTTAAAATCTGTGGAGGTAAACGTTTGCTGGAATTATATTTTTTAATTTGTTATAAATATCCGAAATGGCAGTTGAAAGCTACGTTTTAAGATAGATTTTTGCACTGTTTTCTTTCAGTTGATCTCATAGACAACGCAGTGGTACCTTTCATTCATTCATTCAGTTGCATTTCCCTTGCGGAACTTTGCCTCCCTAACAGCTCTCCTGTAGGCCTATCGGTTCTGAGCAAAATGCCCTGCTGCTGATGCATCCATTTGCAAATCATCAACGATGTCTTGCAGCCATCTTTGCTTGGTCTTCCTCTTTTTCTTTTTCCAATTATGTACCCTTCCAAGACGGTCTTCTCTAGATTATCACTTTTAATGTGTCAAAAATATTTAAGTTTTCTCTCTTTAATCCTCTTTACTAGACAGCCTTCTTCAATATTAAGTTCTTGTAGTATGGATATATTTGTTCTTTTTTGTGTCCATGATATTTGAAGAACTCGTCTGTAGCATTTACATTCAAAGACATTTATGTGTTTCTCAGCTGTTTTGTTAAGTGTCCAGGTCTCACAGGCATATGTTGCGATGGGGAAGATGCATGCCCTGAAAAATGTTATTTTTGTAGTTCTGTCTGTTCCTCTCCACAGCTTCTTTAGTTGTTTTACTCTGAAGAGCGATAGATGTCCTCCTTTTAATTTCCCTCATTGTATCTCCATTATTAGTTAGCAGTGATCCAAGATATCCAAAACTCTCCACTTCTTCCAGTTTTTCCTCAATGATACATATATCAGCTGCCTTGTTTGTTTTGTCAGTTTGTCATCAGTTTAGTTTTCTTCGCATTAAGATAGAGGTTTTGCTTTCGCTGTTCTTACGGACTGACATAATTAGTTTTTCCATTCCTTTTTGTGTTATGGACAGTAATACTGTGTCATCACCAAATCTAATCTCTGGTATTTCATAACCTCCAATTGTTAAGGCATCGTAATATTCTTTGTCTACATCTTCTCTAACATTCCTCATTATATTCTCAGTATACAAGTTAAATAGCTACGGCGACAATATGTGGTACCTTTAATTTACTGAAATATTTGTTTGCAGATTTATTGATTTTGTTGATATTATAAGTGTCACAAAGTGTGAAAGTATTGACATCATAGGTGGACTACTCTTCATTCATAATATTGCATTTGACTGGAATATTTATATTGTGATAAATGAAAGGCTCTTTGTGCATTGCGCCACTTTTGGAGCAGTCTTTCTTATGTAATTTAAAAAAATACATATGTGATGTAATTCCTAGACTTCCATTACTATAGATCTCTGAAAGTACTGAAAACTTCTGTGATTTAATCACTTGAAATAAACGTATCTTCCGACTGTTTTCATTTATTACAATATTTTTATTCCGCTGAAAGAAGTAGTTCCGGAGAAAAATAAGAGTTAGTTAATTTACAAATGTCTGTTGTCAAACTAGAAACACTTCCAATTTCCAGCAGTCTCAAACATGAGAACTTTAATAGATAATCCTTCCGCACGGCAAAATAAGTCATATTTAGAATATATTTCATGACTGATAAAACACCTCAGTATATTTGGGGACACTTACTCTTTTAATGCGCATGAAGTTAAGAAAAAGTTACATACTTTGTAAAATATGTATCTTGTGTACTTAAATGTATACGAGTCTCATTTATCTCTTTGAAGAACAACAGACAGGATGTGAGTAATAGAGGACTTGTCTCGACAAGAACGAGGAGAAAAGGGCGAAGGTCAGGCGTTTACGGAAAACTCTTGCGGAGGCCCCATGTGCCTTGGGCGCATAAAGGTTCAACGAGGAATTTATCTCCTTGCACCGAAATTAATCTCGGAACAGCTTCTTTGCAGCAACATTTTTCTTCATATCATAAACCTCTTGTCTGACGTTCCATGAGACATTCATTTTACTCTTTGTAGAACTTGAGTAATTTCAGATTCTTACCAGATTATTACAGGTAATGTAACATTGTTACTGTAAGATCATAAAACAAGAGAATGTTACGGAGAAAAAAAAACATGTCATTTTATCAATGTAATCGGAGATCAAGCACAAAATAGCCCGAAAAGGTGTATCTATCTTACCATCTACTAGTGCTGAACATGCTCAGTTCTCAGAGGTTCCTTTAGCTACGCATTGATACCTCAGTCGTTTTGACGCGGGAAATTCACAAATAATCTGTTGTGACAAGAGAACTTCACAGACAACATATTATTACGCGAGAACTTCACAAATAATCTAAGTACTACCCAAGATCAAGGGTGTACATTTGACTTATCTTAAGGACACGAATCACGCTCTCACTGCTTTTGAGACCCTTACGCTCATGCCTGGTCACATTTATCACATCTTCACCCTTGATGTAGTGTCCTTATACATATCCATCCTGCATTATCAGGGACTTCAGGCCGTCAAGTTCTTTCGGAACAAAAGACGCCATCCCTCTATTCATTCCTACGTCTACTATTCTGCGCCTTATACGACTTGTCCTCCAGCTCAATTCGTTTGAATTCAATGGTCTGTTCTTCGACGAGATTAGTGATGTGGCCATGGGTACCACAATGGGCCCACGCTACGCATGTCTGTTCATGGGCCACTTCGAACACAAGGTTCTGAGAGCCTATAGAGGCCCTTTTCCAACACTCTATATACACTACACAGATGAACGGCATTGGGGTCACATCAATGCCAGAGGATGACCTTGACAACTTCATCAATTTTGTTAAGCAGTTCAATCCTGTCACTTCTTTCACCTCCCATGTCTCTACTACTTCTGCTAACTTTCCCGACACTGCCGTTACTATCGGTCCTACCGAGCTTACTACTTCTGCCCAATATAAACTTACAGACTCTCACAGCTATCTCTTGTACTCTTCCTCCCATCCCGGATCGTGTCAGGACTTTATTCCTTTTTCCCAGCTTCTTAGGTTGCGACGGTTGTGCACTGAAGATATTGATTTCTATGATCAATCCCACAAAATGCTAGATTTCTTCCGCCAACGTGGCTATCCAGAACATGTTCTCTCGTCGTCCTGGAACCGCATCAGCCATATATCGCGGCAACAAGCCCTCACTCCTAAAACGCACTGTAGCTCGGACAAAGTTAAACTGTACCACCCTCATAGTTTGTCCGTTTGTTGTTGAGGCTAGCCAGATCTCCTTCCCTAAGTCCACGTTATCAGTTCAAGAGGGCTTAACTTGCACTTCACCCTATGGCAATGTTATTTATGCTATTATGTGCAAACGTTGTAGTATGCAGTATATAGGGGAGACCGGTTTACGCTTAGGAGATCTTTTTAGCCAATATCTTAACGACATTTCTAGGAGGGCTTGGACACCTGTGGCTAAACATTTTTGCCTAGCAACCACAGCGGAAAACAAGACATTTCTGTTAGTGCTATCCGCTCTTATTCTGCTGATGCACGATCTCGGAGGATCCTAGAACAGCGCCTTATTTTTCGGGCTGGCAGTCTCCACCCAGCTGGAATTAACAATGTCTTCAGCGTCCTTTAACTTCTTTAGTTTTCAACTTTTTTCTGCGACTTATACTCTACTTTATTGATTTTTCTTCTTTTCTTCTCTGGCGGCTTATAGGTGTTTTTGGCCCTCTGGGTCTTGTCCTATTCACCAGTTTCATATTATCTCTCTGCTTCCCTGCCTCTCCCCACCACCAAACTCCTCTCTGACACCTGCTTCTCTAGCAGGTTACAGGTGTCCATTGCCCTTCCCTTTTTCTCCCCCTCACCACCTGTTTTTCTCTGCCTCTTCTTTCCGATTGGTTTCATCTGCTTTCCTATGTGCACCACCCCCCCCCCGTGGTCTCTATGCCTCGTCTATGGGACACGCATTCTTGTGTTTCCTACTTTCTGGAGGATGCCTCTAAGATAAGTTTTTGGTCTAGTTATATGTTTTGTCTTGTTTCTGTATGTAATCCTCACGACGAAATATTGAATATTGTATGTTTTTAATTTTTACATTCTCATCTTACTCTCATACTTTCTATTCGTTTTTTCTCACTTACTCCTTCTGCCGCCTTATAAAACTGGACCATACACCTCTGTCTACCTTTATTATTGAACTAGTTTTACTGCAGTCGTCATCCCTTTTATCTGTTACATTTGATAGAATACGTCTGCTCGAGAGCATAGAAATATCCCATTTAAAAGCCATGCGACGGTAAGGCAATAACTTACTGGAGCGATCACAGTACATTTCAAACATTTTATTATAAAAAATAACGAAACACTGAAACGAGAAGGAGATTTGGAAAGAAAAATGGAATTTTTAAAAAAAACAATATAATCATAGCGGCTAAAACAAATTCTTTCTAAAATGTAAACAACAACAACAACAACAACAAAGATGAACACTAAAGTAAAATTAAAATTATGTAATCAAAATATTACATGGGGTTATTCTGTAAATACACAAAAACATACAAAAATAATTATTGTAAATACGGGAATGAAAGCATGATGCTACAATATAAAAAAAGGTATAAACAGAAGGTGTTTCTAAAGTCAAATTCTACAAATAAGCTTTTCACAACCAACATTTAAGACTGGCATTAACCGAGCCTCCAGCGACGAGGTTTCTCAAACTAAAAGCAATTAATTGTGTCCCACTGTCGTGGTTCAGTAGTCGACAAGGAGTCTCGTTACTGGCGAGGAGTACAAGCAACTGACCTGAGATCCTCAATTAAAGCACGAGGATGATTAAAGCTCGAGTTAACATGTCCAGAGAATTATTAAAGCCTGAGGTAAATTGTCCAGAGGATGATTAAAGCTCGAGATAACATGTCCAGAGAATTATTAAAGCCTGAGGTAAATTGTCCAGAGGATGATTAAAGCTCGAGATATCATGTCCAGAGAATGATTAAAGCCTGAGGTAAATTTCCAGAGGATGATTAAAGCTCGAGATAACATGTCCAGAGAATGATTAAAGCCTGAGGTAAATTGTCCAGAGGATGATCAAAGCTCAAATAACGTGTCCATAGGACAATTAAAGCCCGAGATAATTTGTCCAGAGGATAATTAAACCCGAGATAATTTGTTCAGATGATAATTAAAGCCCGAGATAATTTGTCCAGAGGATAATTAAAGCCCGAGATAATTTGTCCAGAGGATAATTAAAGCCCGAGATAATTTGTCCAGAGGATGATAATGATAATCATCACAAAACATTTCAACATTTAACGATATAATATTTGCAAAACAGAAAAATACAAATACTCGGTAAATCAGTCCAAATAAAATGAATGAATGCGACCTTCTCTGTAACACTGGTAATTAAGTGTGACGTAATTAATCGTGATAAATTATTTCAGAGTGTGCTCACGGAGTTCGGCAAAAAAAAAAACCGATCAAATTTAGAGTAATTATGTCCAGAATTTGGAGCACAGAACAGTCAATATATATTGAAATCTGGCTGGAATTCCTTAGTAGATTTCTTAAGTTAAATGTCGTATTTAAACTTCATGCTGGCTTAGACTAGTGTATTTTACCTTCGTGTTCTGCATAAACGCTGTTAGTAAAGGCGAATTTTCATTAAAATAGAGATTTTAAAGGAAAACAGAAAAAGTGGATACCTAAAAAAATTTTGAATCAACACAATGACAACAGAAAGAAGTTAAATTCCGAAATTTAATGGAAAGTAAAGTCACTAGGTCGAGCTAAATCTTAGACACGAAATATCGATAATTTGTTGTGTGGGTTCAGTTTGTAGTCACCATGGATCTTTACATGTTGTTAGTCCTCAATTAACCCTTAATTAACCTCTGACTACATTCGGATATTTTTAATGCTAAACAGAAAACAATATGCAAGATCATCATCACGTGTCGTGCCGTGCCGTGCGGCGTGGATGGTCATACACCTCCACAAAATGCGGCCCTTGACATTTCTGAATAACTCTGCTGCTGATTTCTTTCAATGCCCCAACGTCAGGCCATCGGGCATCTGTTCCCTCGGTCGTCTCTGCCTCTCTTACCTACAGTTTTGCTTAGTGTGATGTTTTCCAGTTTCTCTAGAATAGGCAGGTTATTACATTATAATAACATTTCCATCTTAGAAGATAGGTTTTAGATAGCCAGATGTTAGCTGTTGTGAATATCAAGGTTTTAGATAGGCAGATGTTAGCTGTTGTGAACATCAAATTTTAGATAGGCAGATGTTAGCTGTTGTGAACATCATTTACAGAGCAGCAAAAGACAGCCAGCGGATATTGTATTTCCACGCTCGTGCACGGTAACAATAAACAGTGTTTGTTTTACAGGTCCGCCTCCTTGCTCGTGTCTCTCATCTTCAGTTATAGCATACGTTTCCATCTCAGATACTCTGTACCTTAACACAGATACTCTGTACCTTAACATAGATACTCTGTACCTTAACATAGATACTCTGTACCTTAACACAGATACTCTGTACCTTAACATAGATACTCTGTACCTTAACATAGATATTCTGTACCTTAACACAGATACTCTGTACCTTAACATAGATACTCTGTACCTTAACACATATACTCTGTACCTTAACATAGATACTCTATACCTTAACACAGATACTCTGTACCTTAATACATATACTCTATACCTTAACACATAATCAATCTGTGTATGGCTCAGAATTCCATCAATTCTTATGAGTCCTCATAGCTGATGGAAAAACCTTTCAAGGATGACTTACAAATATCCTTCTCTCTAAGTTTTTTGTTACGTTATGGCGTTATTTTACTCAGAAGTCCACTGTACAGTATTTGCTTCCGGTTAATGTTGGCATCCATTCTTATTTGTACTAGCCATCTTAAAGTTCACCTGCTGAGTGCTATCATCAAAGATAGAATCTTAGAATGCTGTAGTTACTTTATAGTTTGTAACCCTGGCTTGCCACACGTCGCTCATGATTATTATTATTATTGTTATTATTATTATTAATAAGAGCACTGAATATGGAAAAGTTCAAGAAATGTGAAGTGGATAACGATTGCTGTAAATTAAAAACAAAGTATATTTAACACTCTTCCTTATACATACACGTTTATGCCTATGTATATTTGTACATTTTTCAAACTATGTGTGTGAATATCTTATCTATAAAGTACGAACTGTTACAGATACATTAATGTGTTTATGAATACATATCATATGTGTGTGAATATCTTATCTATAAAGTACGAACTGTTGCAGATACATTAATGTGTTTATGAATACATATCTTTGCTGAACATCTTGTTTTATTGTTTATTTCCTGCGAGTTTGCAAAGGGAATCAGCGAAGATTTGGATAACAAAAAACACGATGAAACACACACACACACACAAACTGGAAGAACATGTTTGAATCTGATTAGCGTGTCTGAAGCTGTAATATGCGTCTCTCAGTTACTGGATAAGCCGCTGGCGATCGATTCTACCTCGACAAATCCTCACAGGAATAATAGCACTCGTCACATGTGACGGGGTCAGTAAGTAGGTTACTGTAAGGGTCGTTATGACGGACGTGGTTTTTAAAGTTTCCCTGCTAGAAGCTGACTAGACATTACATGGAGAAATGTTTGTTTCTGTTAGTGCTTGACTTCCCTGACTAGAGAGCTGACTAGACATTACATGGAGAAATGTTTGTTTCTGTTAGTGCTTGACTTCCCTGACTAGAGAGCTGACTAGACATTACATGGAGAAATGTTTGTTTCTGTTAGTTCTTGATTTCCCTGACTAGAGAGCTGACTAGACATTACATGGAGAAATGTTTGTTTCTGTTAGTGCTTGACTTCCCTGACTAGAGAGCTGACTAGACATTACATGGAGAAATGTTTGTTTCTGTTGGTGCTTGACTTCCCTGAATAGAGAGCTGACTAGACATTACATGCAGAAATGTTTGTTTCTGTTAGTGCTTGATTCCCTGACTGGAGAGCTGACTAGACATTGCATGCAGAAATGTTTGTTTCTGTTAGTGCTTGACTTCCCTGACTAGAGAGCTGACTAAACATTACATGCAGAAATGTTTGTTTCTGTTAGTGTTTGTCTTCCCTAACTAGAAAACAGTCACAAAAAATATGACAGAAGCATGCGTTGAAATCTGACAGAATATATGACGTATGATGACTATGTATGTAATATAAGGCGCAGTGGAGGGACGAAGGTAGACTATCCGGCAGTGACACTAAACTCAGTCAGTCAGTCATTTGCATGTCCTGTGCAGAACTTTGCCTCCTTAACAGCACTCCTGTAGGCCTCTTGGTTGCAAGCAAGATGCCCTGCTGCTGATGCATCCATTTGCAGATTATCAAAGATGTCTTGCAGCTATCTTTGCCTTGGTCTTCCTCTCTTTCTTTTTTCCAATTATGCAAACTTCCAAAACGGTCTTCTCTATGTTATCATGACGTTTAATTTGTGCAGAATATTTAAGTTTCCTCTGTTTAATCCTCTTTACTAGCAAGTCTTCTTAAGTATTAAGTTCTTGTAGTATTGATATATATATATATCTCTCTCTCTCTGAACGTTAAGTGCCCAGGGCACATGGGGCTTCCGCAAGGGGTTTCCACAAATACCTGCCCTTCGCCTTTTTTATGCTCTTGCCCAGGTGAGCCCTCCATTGCTCAACATCCTTTCTGTTGTTCTTCTCCATGTCTCTTTTGGTCTACCCTTACTTCTGTTCCCCTGTGGTGTCCATCTTAGTGCTACTTTTGGTAGTGAGTTGTCAGTCATTCGGAGCACATGTCCCAACCATCGCCAGCGTCTTTCCTCAATAATTGCTGTAAGTGGTTTCATCTGCATTTCTGCCAACAAAATGTTATTTCTTATGGTGTTTGGCCAAAATATTTTTCTAATTCTCCGTACACATTTAGTCTGGAAAGAATTCAACTTGTTTTCTATGGTTTTGGTGATTTTCTAGCATTCACTTCCATAGAGTAGTACACTTAGAACATTGCTCTTAAATGTCCTGATTTTCGTATTCATGCCTAGTTTTTTTTATATTTCCATATAGTCTGCAGCACTGCAAAAGCCTGATTTGCTCTAGTAAGTCTGCTCTTATGTCCTCTGTGCTGTCTCCATTTTCTACTACTCTACTGCCAAGGTATACAAATTCATTGAGCTCCTCCACTAACTTGCTGTCTACTCTGAGTACATTTCTGTTGTTCACATTTTACTTCATTAACTTTGTCTTTCCTACGTTGATCTTTAGTCCTATGTTGTTTGCATTCTGAGTTAACTTGTTTATTTTATCTTGCAAATCTTTGCGGCTGCTTTGATAGTAGACACATGTCGTCCGCAAAGTCAAGGTCCTCCAGCACTGTGTCAAGGGTCCATTGTAATCCTCTGCGTTTATCTGATGTTGCCTCCTTCATTAACCAGTCTACTGCCAAGATAAATAATGCTGGTGATAGTACACATCCTTGCTTCACTCCTGTTTGTACCCTAAAGATGCTGGAGGTATGTTCTCCACAAATCACTTTGCACTGAAAACTTTTGTATAGGGCTTTAATTACATTCACTATCATATGGGAGAAAGCATGCCATTTTAGGATTTTCCACAGTGCATCTCTGTTGACACTGTCAAAGGCTTTCTCAAAATCTATAAACAATGCATATGTTGTGCGATGCCACTCATTTGCCTGTTCTAATATTTGTCTAACTACAGATATGTGATCTATGCATGATCTTCCTTTCCTAAATCCTGCCTGCTCTTTCCGACGTTTTCCCTCAAGTGCTGGTACAATTCTGTTGATGATTATTCTGCAAAATAATTTACTGGTGAGTGGCAGTAGGGTAATGCCTCTCCAGTTCCTGCAATCTCTGAGGTCACTCTTCTTTGGTAGTTTTACTATAAGGCCAGTTTTCCACTTCTCTGGAGCTTTTTCTAGATCCCAAATTTGTTGTAGTATCCGGCAAAGTTGTTTTAGTGTTTCTGTTTTTTTTTTTGCTTTCAACATCTCAGCAGTCACTTCATCTTCACCTGGTGTCCTGTCTAATTTTAATTATGTACCCTTCCAAGACGTCTTCTGTAAGTTATCATGACGTTTAATGTGTGCAGAATATTTAAGTTTCCTTTGTTTAATCCTCTTTACTAGCACGCCTTCTTCAATATTAAGTTCTTCTAGTATGGATATATTTGTTCTTTTTTTGTGTCCATGATATTTGAAAAACTCTTCTGTACTATTTACATTCAAAAGCATTTATGTGTATCTCCGCTGGTTTGTTAAGTGTCCAGGTCTCACAGTCATATGTTGCAATGGGAAAAATGCATGCCCTTAAAAATCTTATTTTTGTAATAGTGTCTGTTCCTCTCCGCAGCTTCTTTAGTTGTTTTACTTTCTGAAGAGCGATAGATGTCCTCCATTTAAAATCCTTCATTATTTCTCCATTATTAGCAGTGATCAAAGATATTCAAAACTCTCCACTTCTTCCAATTTTTCCTCATTGATACATATTTCAGTTGCCTTATTTATTTTGTCAGCTGTCGTCAGTTTAATTTTCTTTGCATTAAGATAGAGGTTGTGCTCTTCACCGTTCTTACAGACTGATATAATTCGTTTTTCCATTCCTTTTTGTGTTGTGGACAGTAATACTGTTTAGGCGACCCTAAAGTACTGAGCTAAATAGATGCACCCAGCATGCTAGTAAAGGGTGCCTGAGTGAGTGAAGTGGGTAGAGCACTAGTCTCTCATAACGACAATCGGTCGTTCGAATCTCACCGGAAATCTGTATAAATGGGTACCTGGCTTATTCTGAAGCTGGGGAAAGAAAAGCGACCAGATGTTTGGAATGACCACTTCATCCTCAGGTGACCTGACAGGTCAAGGAAAATATGGACATTAACACTATTATCTCCTAGGTGCTTCCATGGCTCCAAATCTATACGAGAAGGAGTCAGAAAGTAAAAGTCAATCAGGAGACGCAACAATGACATGAACTATGAAAAGTAATGACAAGACTTTAGAAGAGGACAGTGCGTCCTCTCAGGCTATGCAGTCCTCATCTTACCGGAGTCGATGGTTGGAATCGCGGTCACTCTCCAACTATTTTTCTTCATATCACGTCTAAAGTGATTGTGTAGTTTTCGAGGCTAAACACACAGCACATCGTTCTCTAGCGCTTAATTAATTGATGGCATCGACATCATCATCTTTGTAAATACTTTCTGTTTACCGCCGTGCTCCCTATCAAACACTATATGCTCCATTAGAAACTGTTCACCATTTGTAACGTATGTACAAGAACATAACTAAATAATAAGCGTTGACGTATCCCCTAAGACGAACATCTTTCTTCCTTACACGCAGTAAATGTCTTTATCTGCAGTTTCTGTTGAAAATGTTGTAAGTAGTCCCTGTATGGAACCGTAAATCTTAGCTGTTTGTGTGGTTTTATTTGGCCAATAGGAGGAAAATTTCCAACCTTGAATTTTCCATACAAGTGATTTCGGTGTCATTTGTGTCATATTTTGAAGCGGCAAATGACGACTTGTCAATTGTTGTTTAGGAGTGATAATCACCATGTGATATTTTGTGCGGCTTCTGTGAGGTCTTACCATGTTACTTCCAGTTATAGGTGACCAGTGTGTTTGGTTGCTCCATTTCAGTGTCTTATTTGACCAGGTGATCGGTTTTATCATTGCCTGGTATCCCACAATGAGGCCGAATTCACTACAGATTAACTCTAGTCTGTGAGGTAACTTTGGACAAGACGCCTTTTAGTTCTAGTAGTTTGTTGCACTGAATAGCTTCCGATACCTATCCTGCATTAGTGAAAAATACTATAGGATATAAAGCAACGAATTCATGTTCTTTAATTGCTCTAAAATCTACATCGTCGCTGTTGCAGTATTTCCCAGTTCTGTTATTTGTATACTCGACTCAGTGACATGAAGACAAATCTCGCAAACCTATAAAATGGATGACCCAGAAGGAGATGTTAAGAGATACTCAGGATTTATCTGAATGAGAGTTTGGGTTCTCCCCTAGACAAGCTGGCAAGCGTCAAGAATTGATGTCATGTCACAGACAGCGTTTCAAAATTCTCTGTCACCGCTCTATTTTGTCCTGCTAAATCATGATTCAGGAAAAAAAATGTGTTCCTTTGGGCATAAGTTGTCCAACAAATCATCGTCCTTTTCCCTCTGTAATATAGCGTAATTTCCCCGCGCTTGTGCATTTGTACTGCAGTTGGCTAATTCATTTTCCAATACATTCTTCCTATGAGTTTCTATGGATATTTGTTATTTCTTCTAGTATAAGCTTGTCTGTTTGTTTTGATCTCAACTACATACATTTGTTCCGTGAAGATTATCCATATCCGGTTTTCTAAGATATTTTTTTTCCTTCTAAGATGTTCTGAGAGCTATTTCTTTAATATTCCATCTGCCAGGATCTAATCCTCTGTTTTGTTGCCCGAGGGAACTGTCCTCGATTCCCACCCATATATTACTTTTCAGAACATGCATGATCTCTGAAATCTTAATTATATATATATATATATATATAATATATAAACACATAAATGCCTTTGAATGTAAATGCTACAGAAGATTTCTCTAAATATCGTGGACACAAAAAATAGCAAATATATCTATACTATAAGAGCTTAATATTGAAGAAGGCTGGCTAATAAATAGGATTAAAGAGAGAAAACTTAAATATTTTGGACACATTAAGCGTCATGATAATTTAGAGAAGACCGTAGTGGAAGGGTACGTAATGGAAAAAGAAAGAGAGGAAGACCAAAACGAAGATGGCTGCAAGACATCGCTGACGATCTGCAAATGGATGCAGCAGCAGCAGGCCATCTTTCTCACAACCGAGAGGCCTACAGGAGTGCTGTTTGGGAGGCAAAGTTCCGCAAGGGACATGCAAATGAAAGATGAATTATATATATATATAGTATTTTGTCATATTTATTTCATTTGCACTTATATTTTTATGTTATTAAACAGTTTCTATATGAAACTACATATTAAACAGAATTATTTTGCTGATCAAACACAGAAATCAGTTACATGGTCTCGGTTTTTCTGCACATGTTATCTATTTTTTCATCCGCATGTTCAAACACCTGCACAAATTTTCATAGATAAGCACATAAAAAAAAAACCCGAGCAGATTAGACAGGTAGAATATTTCTTAACATTATTCAACAGATTCATACCTTTCACATGCTCTGAGCAACCATCCTGCGATTATCCACAGTGAGAGCATGAAAACAACCAGCACTGTTCCGGGGCATATAGTCATCAGAGTCTTCAGCACAAATTTTGTGTCGAAATGGATGCGATTTAGGGCGCCGATACTCCTCGATGAGGCGTCTGTGAATAGTTTGCTGTGTAGCAGCATCACGCGGCAGATGAGATAAAGTCTGAGAAACATTGGCAATGAGAGAATAATGTCCACAGAAACGACGGTCTGGAATGATTGTTTCTGCTCAGCCAGTACGCCGGACCAAATGAAGGTAAAATTTTCCGGGATCGGATGAATAGCGCAGATGAGAAATTCAAGAAGCAGTTGGAGCATACGACGCCAAGAGATTGCTATTCTCCAGTCCTCTATACAATTGTCGACGGCGAAAAGCTGGAGATAAAGTAAATAAAGTTTAGAAAATACATTTACTTTACCCATATCTGCTGTGCTCTATCTTTCCTCGATTCACTAAGGAACTATACAAGTGTAACAATATCACTAGCCAAGTACGTCTCTGCAAAATTAACCACTAACAACGTTACACTCTACAGTGGCCAGTGCTGCAGGTTGTGGTGTCAAATGTTACAGTTACAATAAATTGTAATGTTACAGTTACAACAAGTCAAGTTATAGCATCGAACATTACAGTTACAACAACGTATAGTGTCATACGTGCATTTACAAGTTAGTGTCAAACGTTGCAGCAACAAAACGTTATAGTACGAGTATTAAACGTTGGAGTTACAACACGTTATAGTGTCAAACGTTGCAGTTACAACAAGCTGTAGTGTCAAACGGTGCGGTTACAGTGTCAATCGCTGCATTTACAACAAATAGCAAGGTTCAACGCTGCTGTTACAAGTTATGGTGTCAAACATTCCAGTTACAAAAGTTACAGCATCAAATGTTGCAGTTATGAAACATTAGTGTTAAACACTGCAGTTACAACAAGTTATACTTTTCCTGCGTTGCAGTTACAGTGAATACTCTTATATATCTTACATCCTTCCCGTGCCGTTAAACGTCACATAGGGCTCGCAAGGTAGTTCGTCAATTTTTCTTGTCTTCGGCGAGCCTTTCAATCTCATCAAGCCTATTAATTTGGCCTCTTTTAACAATGTCCTCTTTAGAGTTTCACGTGGTCTCCCTCTTTTTCTCTGGCCTGTTGTGTTCCACTTGATAGCTTGTTTTGGGATTCTCTGACTGTTTATTCTCATCAAGTGACCAGCATAAGTCCATCTCCTTTTCCTGATCACCCATGAGGCTGGTTCTTGTTCAGTCATCTGTCTTATCTCTGCATTGTTCTTGAATTCGTTCCACTTGATGCCGAGTACTTTCCTTAGGCATTTGTTTTCAAAAGAGTCTAATTAATTTCTTGTCTATATCTTTAGTTGTTTTCCAGCTTTCGCATGCATAAATGAGGATGGACATTACATTTGAATTGAATAATCTTAACTTGGTTTTTGTGCACTGAACATGCTGGAATCAAAATGCAGTATGAACAATTAGAAAAAAACACTTTACGCAGAAAATTAAAATAAAATAAAAATTGTGAATTGTTTATAAGTTTGGATAAGAAATTAAAAAAACACGAACCACCACACAGATCATACAGCAAAATGCAATATTTTCGAATTAGAAACAATAACAGTATTTTGTCTGGAGGCCGAAATAAACCATGAAAATCGTTCTAAACTCCGTAGTCAGATTCTTGAACCCCCCCCCCCCTCCCTTTTATATGTAAACTAAACCTAAAAAATGAATAAAAAGGAGAAGAAATCTGGTCGAATTATGCTCCAGTAAACTTCCTATCCATTCATGAGTTAATCTATTAGAAATGTGACGGACTTTTTCTTTATTTCCTTTGGTAAGTTAACTCTACAAAAGATTATCTCATTGTATCTAATAGTTTTTTTTCTGGAAATATCATAGCTATTGTTTTTGTTTTTATTGTTGTTGTTGCTGTTGTTGTTGTTGTGGCAGCAGTAATTAAACTGTAGCTTATTCTTGATGCTTATGAAGTGCTATACCAGTTGTAGTACAAGCAATAGTATCAACAGGTAACATTTGTTGTGTTGATTGTTGCAGAAGAACATTTTTTTTTAATCACAATTGCAGCCACCTTTAGACCGTAACAGGGGAAAAATAGTTCAGCTTAAACTGTTGTGGTCGTTTGAGTGGCGAAGTGGGCAGTGCCCAAAACTCTCATGTGGAAGGTAGGTGGTTCGAATCCGGAAATAAGCCCTCAAATAACCCAGCTAGAAATGGGCACCTGATTTCTACTGGAAATGGGAATGAGAAGGTGGCCAGGCGTGATGCGGACCACATCAGCTTCTATTGTGCTGACAAGTCAAGGAATGTACGGACATTAACACTACATCCCCTAGCTGCATCCATGACATAACAGGTTTACCTATACTCTTTTTTTAACTGTTGCGAATTAAATAAACGAAGCAAAATAATAATTGCTTTCGAAAAGCTTTCTGGTACGGCCATATGAACGATCTGCATCATATGACCATACCGAATGTTAAACTATTCCAGTCAGTCTCCGCAACTGGAAAACAAAGAATATTTATTTTCCTGCATGAACAAAACAAATGACTGGCGTATTGATTCTCTGTTTTGACATCCTTGTTGGCGAACAATCAAACGGTTATTGTTGCTTTACATGAGGAGAAGGGGAGGGCTGGAATTCTAACATACAACAGTGAGTGTGGATGCATGTAGGTTGTCAACTCGACGTGTGTTTGCTAAGTGAGTGAGTCTGGCTACGCGATTGTGTGAATGAAGGTGCAGTCAGTGTTTATGGGTGTGATGTTATCAACACGATAATTTATATATTTTGAAGAAGACTCACATATTGTGTATATATCTGGCACAGCATAATAACTGTTGTAAAAGAGAACCACAGATCAATTTCTATTTATCATCCTAAAATAGCAAACGTTAGTAGCTACGAATCCTGCCATCTTTATTTGCTAAGCCATTAATAAAGAGTGGATAAATCAGGTTTACACACACTGGTTTACTGCTTTCTCCTCATCAGAAGCGCCATGTGGCGTATCTTAACTTGCTGTCTACCCCTTCCAGTTCTAAAGATCTCTATATCGCTAAACACATCTTAATCGTATTTCACACCATATCTTAACAGACTGTTCATACACTTATTCTGATTTTCGTTTTCAGTTGCCATATATTATTCTCGGTGTACGGTTGTCGATAAAGTTATCATTGATACAGTTACTCCCCTTTCACGTGTAACAACATTTGTACTCGTTTTTATCGCGTTTGTTGTGTCAATACCTTCTCTAAGCGCATACATTCTTGGCAGTTGGTGCTGTAGTGAAGAGCTTAAACTGAAGGCATGGAGAAGGGAATGAAGTATAGCTTTCTTTCTTCCATGGTTGGTCCTATAATCATATTTCTCATCTTGTTCCACCATAAAATGATTCCAGTCTCACTTTCCAGCGTTTGCTACATAATTTCCCTTCTCTCAAACTGTGTCATCTCTCGCCCAAGAATTGTATATATATATATATATATATATATATATATATATATATATATATATATATATATATATATATATATATATATATATATATATATATAATCTGTTTGCTGAAGTGAAACTAGAAAACTGGTCACAAATAACACCAAATGTTGAAAGTTTACACTTTTATGTCTTATACGTAAACGAAGAGTGTATATGAGGGCCACGTCGTTAATTTTTGCAAACGAATACAAGACTCTTGTAGTCTGTATGGCCTGATAGACAGAAATAAAGGAGAGAAAAAAAGGCAATTTTCTTCAATTCCCTGATTCCTCTGGAGACCAGTGCGATCTCATTTCATGCTAGTTCAAGCGCCAATTAAGCTGGTAATAGCAGGCACTTTGCCCTGAACGATCATTTCAATTTCGAAGTCTTCGGAGATATTTTTTGAAGCTGATATTGGCCATGGTGACATCACACAACCTGTACTGAAATGATTTCAGACAATTGGCTCCTCATAAGACCAAAGCGATTAATTTACAGACGACCTTGTTGTCAGGTTTAACAGCGTTCGGAAAGTTTACAATTACAAATACTAAATAGCGCTCTCTTATCATCAACACAGGTTACACGTCTTATCTTACTGAAAACTATCTCAGGTAGACAGGTTTTCTGTATTTTTTTCCTATTATTTGTAAAACACTTATACGCAGCATCAAGAACATCAAGATAGTTTTTATAGATTTCCTATCAGATTATGGTTTTCTTGTTCTCTAAAAACCAATTTCCATTTTGCCTCAACATTTTAACTCCAGTGTTTTCTCCTCTAGTAGTCATTTATTCGATAGCAAGAGAATCTGGGATATGATTAGCCCGTTTACCTGCACTTACCTGGGTTTATTTCGATTTTTAAATAAATATATTCATGTTCTGGGATTACACCGGGAATCACGTGTAGATTCCGCCTTGCCACTCACTACAGGTAGGTGTTGTCAGGTTCCAAAGACAAGTGTCAGGTAGCTGTTTTGTGCCCAACTCTCTTAAGAGATTCTTAGGAGTTGCCACTTCGTGAGATGATTTAACAACTAAGATAGTGTACGCTCAAAACTGCTACATAATTCCCTGTTGATATGTACTTGAAATTTAGTTGAAAAATAAATTGATAACAACTGACAAAACAAACAAGGCAGCTGAAATATGTATCAATGAAGAAAGAAATGGAGAGTTTTGAATATCTTGGATCACTACTAACTAATAGCTGGAAGTAACCTCACAGAAGCCACACAAAATATCACATGGTGATTGCCGCTGCTAAACAACAATTGACAAGTCATCATTTGCCGCTTCAAAATATGACACAAATGACTCCAAAATCACTTGTATGGAAAGTTCAAGATTGGAAATTTTCCTCCTACTGGCCAAATAAAACCACACAAACAGCTAAGATTTACGGTTCCATATAGGGGCTACCTACAAAATTTTCAACAGAAACTGCAGATAAAGACATATACTGCGTGTAGGGAAGAAAGATGTTCATCTTAGGGGATACGTCAATGCTTATTATTTAGTTATGTTCTTGTACATACGTTACAAATGGTGAACAGTTTCTAATGGAGCATATAGTGTTTGATAGGGAGCACGGCGGTAAACAGAAAGTATTTACAAAGATAATGATGTCGATGCCATCAATTAATTAAGCTCTAGAGAACGATGTGCTGTGTGTTTAGCCTCGAAAACTACAAAATCACTTTAGACGTGATATGAAGAAAATAGTTGGAGAGTGACCGCGATTCCAACCATCGACTCCGGTAAGATGAGGACTGCATAGCCTGAGAGGACGCACTGTCCTCTTCTAAGTCTTGTCATTACTTTTCATAGTTCATGTCACTGTTGCGTCTCCTGATTGACTTTTACTTTCTGACTCCTTCTCGTATAGATTTGGAGCCTGTTTTCCCGCCACTAGCACAGTAAACCTGGACTCACTGTGCCATGGAAGCACCTAGGAGATAATAGTGTTAATGTCCATATTTTCCTTGACCTGTCAGGTCACCTGAGGATGAAGTGGTCATTCCAAACATCTGGTCGCTTTTCTTTCCCCAGCTTCAGAAGAAGCCAGGCACCCATTTATACAGATTTCCGGTGAGATTCGAACGACCGATTGTCGTCATGAGAGACTAGTGCTCTACCCATTTCACCCACTCAGGCACCCTTTACTAGCATGCTGGGTGCATCTATTTAGCTCAGTACTTTAGGGTCGCCTAAACAGTATTACTGTCCACAACACAAAAAGGAATGGAAAAACTAATTATGTCAGTCTGTAAGAACGGTGAAGAGCACAACCTCTATCTTAATGCAAAGAAAATTAAACTGACGACAACTGACAAAATAAATAAGGCAGCTTAGATATGTATCAATGAGGAAAAATTGGAAGAAGTGGAGAGTTTTGAATATCTTGGATCACTGCTAACTAATAATGAAGATATAATCTATCGCTCTTCAGAAGGTAAACCAATTAAAGAAGCTGTGGAGAGGAACAGACAGAACTACAAAAATAATATTTTTAAGGGCATGCATCTTTCCCATCGCAACATATGCCTGTGAGACCTGGACACTTAACAAAACAGCTGAGAAACACATAAATGCCTTTGAATGTAAATGCTACAGAAGAGTTCTTCAAATATCATGGACACAAAGCAGAACAAATATATCCATACTACAAAAACTTAATATTGAATAAGGCTGGCTAGTAAAGAGGATTAAACAAAGAAAACTTAAATATTTTTGACACATTAAACGTCATGATAATCTAGAGAAGACCGTCTTGGAAGGATTCATCATGGGAAAAAAAGAGATGAAGACCAAGGCGAAGATGACGCAAGACATTTTTGATGATCTGCAAATGGATGCATCAGCAGCAGGCCATCTTACTCATAACCGAGAGGAACACACGTGCTGTTAGGGACGCACAGTTCCGCAAGGGACATGCAAATGAATGAATGAATGACTTGTACTTGACAGTACCTAAGCAGGACATCTCACATAGTACAGATGAAAACAGTTGTCCAAGCTTAGTTAACAAAATGTTTCACTGACATTTATTTATCTATCAGAGTTTACTGACCTTGTCACTTGAATAAACAAACGTAAGGCTATCGTAGAAAATTGTTACTTGGGGATATGATGCTAGTGACCAAATGTTTTTCTTTTTACTTAAGGGTACACTAGAGGCTTCTGAGGTCAGCATCACGCCTAGTCATCTTTTCTTCCTCAGATTCAGAAAGAAAAAAAACAAAACAAAAACGAGTGCCCTATTTCTACATCTGGGTGACTTCGGCTCCTCCGGCCAGACTTCAATCATCGACCTCAGTGTGCGCGAACTAAGCATTACGACACTCGGGTACCATGCACTTGAAAACTCGTTACTTAATTTACGTATTCAGTCAGACGTTTATTACTTCCCCTATCACCAACTTTCACTAGTCTTCATTAAGTCAGACGTTTATTACTTACCTGTCACCAACTCTCATTAGCCTTCATTAAGTCAGAATTTATTACTTCCCCTATCACCAAATTTCACTAGTTTTCATTAAGTAAGACGTTTATTACTTCCCCTATCACCATCTTTCACTAGTCTTCATTAAGTCACATGTTTATTACTTCCTCATCACCAAATTTCACTAGTCTTCATTAAGTCAGACGTTTATTACTTCCCCTATCACCAACTTTCACTAGCCTTCATTAATGCCGTTCTTAAACAAAGAAACAAAGACTATATGTATGTATATGTATATATATATATATATATATATATATATATATATATATATATATATATATATATATATCCATTTTACGTTTCCTCTACACTCAGTCGCTTGATATTCTTAAACAGTCACTCAGTCACAAACTCCTTCGTTCACCAACTCGGCCCTCTGAACATATATTTGGTGTGTTCACGTTTCCAACTAATTTAAAAATCCCTAACTTTCAGTCTGTGTGTCCCTATTAGGATACAATGTCATACTGTACTGTTGACTTTAGGCTAAATTTTTTTTTGGTTAAAAAGCATCCATAAATGAGAACGATTTCAGGCTAGGAATGCGGCAGTTACTGTAAACAAGTTCATGTAAACATTTCCATATTGATCGTATAATCAAATATTACAGCATTCCTGGAACTGGAAGGAAATCTTCATAACTTAGGGAGCTTGTCTGGAGATCAGGCATCTTCCTTCTTTTTGTACCCCCCGTGCCAAAGATTAATCTGTCTAGATAAGCAATAAATCATAATGAAATATATAAATGTCATCCTCCTTTCTTCTTAGTTCGGTCCCCCTCTGGTCTTCTATTTCATTTTCTTAACATTTTTTTTCTTTTCTCTGCAAATTATCCACACCTTTCTTCTCATTTATCTTCTCATGTCCTCTTCTCCACAATGGTTTTAAACAGTTCTTATCTTATTTGTCTTTTTATTCTACTACTACTTTTTTTCAGGAGATAGAATTTTCTTTTTTTTTTTTTACTTTTTTTCTTTGATTTCTCATTTTGTCCGGTCAATAATTTTTGCTAATGAAACACTATTTCCATTTAGGAAAACAAAGACTGCGAATCAATTACTGTTACTTTTTACTGAAATGTGTTGCTAAAAACACTATATCGCTAAAGTTAGTTTCTAAAAACACTATGTTGATAAAATTTGCTGCTAAAACACTACATCGCTAAAATTTATTAAGAAAACACTATGTCGATAAACTTTGTTGAAAAGGCACTATATAGCTAAAAGTTCTTACTAAAACACTATATCGATAAAATTTGTTGCTAAAACCATATATTGCTAAATATTTGTTGCTAGAACACTACATCGTTAAAATTTGTTGCTAGAACACTATATCCATAAAATTTGTCCATCATACACACTCTCTCTCTCTCTCTCTGAACCTTAAGTGCCCAGGGCACATGGGGCTTCCGCAAGGGTTTTCCACAAATGCCTGTCCTTTGCCTTTTTTTCTGCTCTTGCCCAGGTGAGCCCTCCATTGCTCAACATCCTTTCTGTTGTTCTTCTCCATGTCTCTTTTGGTCTACCCTTACTTCTGTTCCCCTGTGGTGTCCATCTTAGTGCTATTTTTGGTAGTGAGTTGTCAGTCATTCGCAGTACATGTCCCAACCATCGCCAGCGTCTTTCCTCAATAACTGTTGTCACATCATACACTACATCACAAAAATTGGTTGTTAATACACTGTTTAACAGAGGAGTGTGTTGCTCTTACATAATATCACTAAAATGTGTTCATCATATGTGACTACAATGTCACACAATTTGTTGCTAAAGCACTATCTTTATGACTATCATTTGTTGAACTAACACTGGGTGTATGTAACTAAAATTTGTTGCTCAAACTCTATTCACTTCTAAAAGAGACTAGGTAACAGAGACAGGTCACAGAGACAAGTAACAGAGACCAGGTAACAGAGACTAGGTAACAGAGACTAGGTACAGAGACTAGGTAACAGAGACCAGGTAACAGAGACCAGGTAACAGAGACTAGGTAACAGAGACTAGGTAACTGTTCTCTGTTCCTGGCATATTCCCCGAAAACATTCTTGACACAGAAAGCATCGATTTCTGTTGTTGCTGTTATTCTTCCTCATGTACCGTGAAGTGTCGAGGCAACTGGCGTTTTTTAGTCAAATGGGCGGCATCATGCCATAATTAGCCATCTCTTACTGGGTCCTTTTGATCTGTGCCCTGTAGTTCTTTGCTTGAAGACTCTCGGCTGGCTATGAGTGTGTCATTCTCATTAAGTGGCTGAACCAATTGATTCTTCGGTTCTCTCTGTCGTACACAGACGATGTTCCTACTATCTGTCTTATATCATAGACAGACCATGTTCCTACTATCTGTCTTATGTCATAGACAGACCATGTTCCTACTATCTGTCTTATGTCGTAGACAGACCATGCTCCTACTATCTGGCTTATGTCGTAGACAGACCATGTTCCGACCACCTGTCTTATGTCGTACACAGACCATGTTCCTACCACCTGTCTTATGTCGTACATAGACCATGTTCCTACCACCTGTCTTATGTCGTACACAGACCATGTTCCTACCATCTGTCTTATGTCGTACACAGACCATGTTCCTACCATCTGTCTTATGTCGTACACAGACAATGTTCCTACCATTTGTCTTATGTCGTAGACAGACAATGTTCCTACCATCTGTCTTATGTCGTAGACAGACCATGTTCCTACCATCTGTCTTATGTCGTAGACAATGTTTCTACCATCTGTCTTATGTCGTAGACAGACCATGTTTCTACCATCTGTCTTATGGTGTCATTTCGTAGCTTGTCAAACCTGGTGACGTTTGCTGCTCTAGTGAGACATCTCATCTCACATGTAGTTATTTTATTCTGTTGTTTATTAGTAAGTGCCCATGTCTGGCATTGGTAGCATAGCGTTGGTATGATGTTATGCTATTAGTTTTCTCTTAGTTTCTAATAGGATATAAGGGTGTATAAACAGGGGAGGGGTTAGCTGTATTAAATAGCACTGGCTCTTTGTGTTCTAACATCAGTTTCTTTATCAAGCTTCCCATCTTCTGTGAACATGCATCCAGGATACTTGTACTTGTTACATTTTGCTGTCTTCCAAACATACAGTTAATGGGCTTGGCATTCTGCTAACTTCCATGGTCTCTGTTCACTCAGAAACAAAGTTCAATAAGCTAATAAGACAAGAGAAAAAAATTGCTTTAGGAATTTAGTACATAATAAATCAGACAGTAAATCAATTTGGAAAGCCATAAATACCATATCAAATAAAATAAAAGAATTTGATTTTCAAGCCATCAGTCGTGCATACACTAGCGCACATATCAGTACACATTTCAGAAAAGAAATCAATTTCTTAAATCATCAATACCAGCTCACGTAAGCGAATTACGAGAACTACAAACATTCCTGGACAGCAGATGTACTGATTTTAAACAGTTACACGTTCCATTCTCAACAGTCAGTGAAGTTCACAGTTATCTCTTAACCTTAAAAAACAATACAGCTGGGCTTGATTATATTAACAATAAGATCTTACGTTACGCTGCGTCTGCCATTTCACATACACTAACATATATTTCCAATCAGTGCATTGCAAAACGGTATTTCCCTGAAGCTTTTAAAACTGCTAAAGTGTATCCTCGCTTTAAATCTGACTCATCCAACAATCTTACTATAGACCAATATCCATATTATCGTCATTATCAAAAACACTCGAAAAACACATACACAAAATAACTCTACGACACATGCAAGAGAACAATTTACTCATATGCAGTCAGTCAGGTTTTAGACCCAATCATTCCTGCCACATATCTCTTACCAAAACGATAGAAAACGATAGAAAACTGTTTAGTAAACATAAATGACGACAGACTATGTGGTGCCATCTTTGTCGACTTTAAAAGGCATTTGATACGATTGTAAGAAAAATAAAGACTTATAAATTGCATCCTGACCTAATAAAATTAATTGCATCATTTCTTTCAGACAGACAATAGGTAGTATTCTTCAACAATTCTCTATCAAATTCTGCTATAGTTGACACTGGTGTTCCGCAATATTCTATTTTAGGCCCATTTATCTATATCAATATCTTCCACTTCATCTTAATCTTCTTCTTGTGACCTTTTTGTCGATGCCTGCACAGTCTACACCAGTGACTACGATTGTATTAATCTAGAATCAACTCTTCAGGTCGAGTTATACAATTTAATTAGATGGAGCAAAAACAATGGCGTGATTATAAATACCGATAAAACAAAATCACTGCTCATAACAACAAGACAGAAACTACAAAACGCAACAAAACAACACTTCGGCTCAGCACGGAAACATCACAGATAGAAAACGTTAGCGAGCATAAAACACTAGGTCTTATTATTGACCAACATCTGACATCATGTGCAAGGTCTAAGAAAACTCATCGCACAAAAAGTGTACCAGTTAGCTAAAATTAAGCACTTAATCGATCAAGACACAAGGGAGACATACTACATATCACATATACAAACACATTTAGACTATTGCTCAACAATCTGGGATGGTTACTCAGTGTCAAATACAAAGAGGCTTTACTCACTCTAAAAGCGAGCAGTTACGCTTATTAGTGACAAAGATCAAGTACAAACAACTAACCAGCACAAACGTATCAAAATACTGCCTCTTAAGAACTGGTTCCTTTTCAATAAAGCCAAATTAGTACACCAAATTCTTTCACGGCATGCCCCGCCTTATCTATGGAACTTGTTTAAATTTAGTTCAAAGTGCAGCCAACGCTGAAACAACATATGTCTTCCAAAACCTAGACTTGATCTTTACAATAAAAACTTTACATATTCTGCTGTTCATCTTTGGTATACCCTCCTATCATGTATAAAAAATATAAATTATACTCCTTCCTACAACTACAAACTTTCCCAATATCTATTTGATGTCGACTACATGCCTCCATGAATCATAAAATTTTAAGTTTTTTAGACTGCTCTTACGGACAACGAATACAGTTATTGTTTATTCTGAATAGTCCCGAAATTTTTGTTTAGTAGATAGTCATTTATATATGTATGTAGTTACTTCTGTACTGAGTGAATGGATAAGAGCGAAACGTAAATGTTATATTTTATTGTATGTCTCTTTTCTTCAATGTTAATTATATTTGTTACATGAACAGCATATTTGTAGAATGTCTGGAATAGATTGAAAGATGTATGATAAAGGGCAGAATGTCAGACGAGCCTGCGTGCCCAATTCTTAACCCTTTTGAAATAAAGATCAATCAATCAATCAGTCTGTTTTGGCAATGTTGATTTTCATATTATAATGTTAACAACTTTGATGGAGATTATTCGTGTGCTCTTGTATTTAATTAATGTGGTCTTGTAAGCAATTCGGGCCCTTGTGTGCTGTACACTGGTCGTCTGCGAGCATTAGTTCTTGTGGGTTTGGGTTCGTTATTCTGTCCATACAGACTTTTAAATAGTGATGGTGACAATACTCAGCCTTGTCTGACTCCCGTTGTTACACTGAGCCAGTACACATTGCCTGCTGTTGTCCTTACTGCACTTTGACTACTGTCGTTACTGTTAGTGGTCCTAATATCATGACTTCTTTTTTCAGTATCTCTTCTTTTCCTTCCTTATCAATTCCTTGTCCTTCTAAGACTAAAAACACGTAAACTGGATTCTAGAGCAAGTCTCGTTTTTCCCATGAATAAACAGGGGGAGGAAACTAAAGGTCAAGTAATCAAATATGCTGACATATTTTCATTATGTGCTGTAATCAGACTACATTTTCCACCATAACAAGTTATAATCCCTCTCTTATAATCTGCTACCTATATAGTCATTGATGACTCATATATTTTTGCTCTTCAACAGAATACCTTATCACGGCATGTTTGCTTTCAGTAAGCTTTTGTTGTTGTTATTGTACAAAGAACCTGCTTTATATCACTTCACGACTTCTCGTTAATTTCCTTATCATCTGAAAGCTTTTCCAGCAGCTGAATGCTTCTTTCTGTCTGTAAATCCACTTTTAGAAGCAGCATAAGCTTAGTTTTATTTAAAGAGCATTAATTCTTCCTACTTAGGTCTTATGTGAATAAACTTGTTAATCTGCTGTTCCCAGTCGGATTTTGCGAATACTCCGCTGGCTGATGGAACATTTGGACTCGTGGCCTGTGACAGGCATAACAAGCAGCAAGTGACGGATACAAAGAGAGAAAGAAATAATTGTGGAGCAAGGGTTTTTAAAAAAAGCAACTATTCTAACCTCACTTTACTGCTGGTAAAATAACATGAAATTAAAGTAATTCCGACACGGCAGAGTCGTAGTTTGCATTAATGAAGTTTCTTCCATCCTGAGAAAGTGATTTCCTTTCAAATGAAAATTACAGTAATTTACTTCTAGACGACTTTCATGCGAGAATATTCAATTGCGTAGACCAGACATGGCGTTCTGTAGAAGGTATACACAATAAGGCAGTCGGTAGTTTGAATTAGGCACAAAATTAAATCTTTCCAGCGATTACTTGTTAGTCGATTTGATTTCTTTTATTTTTATCGTTTATTCTTTTGACTGAAAGAAGCCCCTAAAAATAAATGGATGACAGACGACATCTTAGGACTGATGGACAAGAGGAGGAGGAGTAAAAATAACGAGAAAAAAATATAACAAGATAAATAAAGAAATAAGACGCAAATGCAGAGAAGCAAAAGAAGTGTGGTTAAATGAGCAGTGCAGACAGATAGAGGACTCTCATATTATAGACAGCAAAAACATGCACAAACGAATTAATGAACTCACAGGCAGGAAAACAAAATATGCCACAGGATGCCTGAAATCGAAAGAAGGTAAAATGTTAATGGAAAAAGAAGACATTGTGGACAGGTGGACAGAGTATATCGGTGAGCTATATGGAGGAGAAAGACCAGAATTAACACCAGATACTGAAAACTGTGATGGACCACCAATACTTGAAGATGAAATCATAGATGCCATCAAACACATGAAGAAAGGAAAAGCGACTGGGCGACAATAGAAGAAATAGAGGCACTAGAGGAGACAGGAATAAAAATAATAACCAAGTTACTGAATGACATTTACAACAGTGGTTATATTCCCAGTGACCTGATTAAATCCATGTTTATAGCACTACCAAAGAAACCAGGTGCAAAGGAATGTGACGACCACCGGACTATCAGCCTCTCATGTCACATAACGAAGCTACTTCTGAGAATAATTATGAGAAGAACAAGGATAAAGATAAAAATGGAAATAGCAGATGAACAGTTTGGATTTGTTGAAGGAAAGGGAACACACAATGCCATTTATGCTTTACGAACACTAACAGAAAGAGCTTTAGAAGTACAGAAAGATCTCTACTTCATTGATTACACCAAGGCATTTGACAAGGTGAAACATAATGAAATTATTAAAATGCTTGAAGACATCAATATAGACGGCAAAGACCTGATGATTGTAAAACATATATACTGGCAGCAAGAAGCAGCAGTTCGAGTTGAAAATAGAATTGGAAAATATCAACCTATAAAACAAGGGGTGCGACAAGGATGTGTACTATCTCCAGACCTTTTTTCTCTGTATAGCGAGAATATTCTAAGAACAATCATCACAGAACCAGGCATAAAAATTGGAGGATACAATATTAACAACCTTCGGTATGCTGACGACATAGTACTGATAGCTGAGAACCAACAAGACCTGCAAAATCTCTTGGATAAAGTCGCCAAAGAAAGTGAACAGAAAGGCCTTACTTTGAACATCAAAAAGACAGAGACTATGGTTATATCTAAGAAACATAATCCACCAGCATGCAGTATTAAATTAAACGGAACTGTTCTAAAGCAGGTGCAGAAATTCAAATACCTTGGAGCAGTAATAACTTCAGATGGGAAATGCAGAACATAAATTAGGAACAGAATAGGCCAAGCAAAGACTGCATTTCAGAGAATGAGAAACATATTGACCAACACATCCTTATCAATGAATGTTAGAAAACGAGTCCTAAAATGCTATATTGAACCTATCTTGTTATATGGAAGTGAATCATGGACAATAGGCAAGTCTGCACAAAAATCATTGGAAGCAGCAGAAATGTGATTTATTAGAAGAATGTTGCGAATCCCCTGGACAGCAAAAATAACTAATGAAGAATGTTTGAGAAGAGCTGGAGAGACAAAAAACCTTGTCAAAAAGATAAGAGAGAGACAATGTACTTTCATAGGACATGCAATGAGAAGAGAGGGCATTGAAAATATTATAACAACAGGAAAAATAGAAGGAAGAAGATCAAGAGGAAGACCAAGAGAAATGATACTGGACAGTCTGACGGGATGGTGTGAGAGGAGATCACCAACTGAGCTGATGGCCTGCATGAAGGATCGCGTACTCTGGAGAAGCATAATAGCCAACGCCAGTCGGCACGGCACATGATGATGATGATGAAAGCTACCATGAACTGACGTATTCCATTATCACGTTAAAGAGACATCTATGAGTCAGAATTACTACGTTTTTGATATTTGAAATTCCTAAAAATTATCTAGAAGAGAAAGGTCCAGAAAAAAAGAAGAGAAAGACAGCACCAGCACTGATAACGTGCGGACAGCATGCCTACACGTTGACAAGATGTTCAGGCAAAACATCCATTGACGTGATGAAGCGAGATGAATGCCCACTCGCATCAAGATTCAGAGATCGCAGAAGATGATGATGAAAGTTGATGACTATTCGAAGAGTGAATTTATTCTTGTTTCATGATTGTACACATTTTAAAGTGAATTAGAGAAGATTTTTGGCCAGTTTTTATATAGCAATATCAGTTTCTTAATTCTTCAACTACCAAACAACATTCAAAAACATTTTATTATCATTCTTCACGTCTTTCCAACAAAAGGCACGATGTCTATTTTTAGTGTTTATGGCAATTTAAAATTATGTACTCCCAACTATGGATAAAAACCATGTGAATTTCAGTTATTTATTGTTTTGCTTTTTTAACCGTTTAAAAAATTGATGGTCGTCCAAGAGTTAAAACAAACACTATCACTAGACTTGGTGAGACCCTAACCTGTAGTTATGGATTTAGACTTGGTACGACCCTAACCTGTAGTTATGGATTTAGACTTGGTAAGCCCTAAGCTGTAGTTATGGATTTAGACTTGGTACGACCCTAACCTGTAGTTATGGATTTAGACTTGGTAAGCCCTAAGCTGTAGTTATGGATTTAGACTTGGTAAGACCCTAAGCTGTAGTAGGGAATTTAGACTTGGTGAGACCCTAAGATGTAGTTATGGATTTAGGCTTACTGAAGTCCTAAGCTGTAGTAACGGATTTAGACTTACAGAAGTCCTAAGCTGTAGTGACGGATTTAGACTTACTGAAGTCCTAAGCTGTAGCGACGGGTTTAGACTTGGTGGAGTCATAAGTTATAAAGCTAGTTATATAATATAAAGCTAGGAGCACCTTTATTTAAAAACGAAATTGACGTTTGGAAGCGGTATGTTGTTTAGCTTTTGTCTAAATCAAACACGGATCCAACGACAGAAGAGTTGGTAGCGGAAGATGCTCATGCTGGCTATAAACAACAATAGCAAATTTACCGAAAGGTTTATACTACCGATGTTTTTCCTTCTACATGAAACAGTTAACAACTGACATTAACAAATAATATCAACTGAAGATACATATGTAATTTGTTTTCCGAAAGATGCTTTGTTATATTTAAAAACTCAGTGAAATGTTCTGTAATTTTTTTTTAATAGAGTGAACGCCATCGCAGCCGAACAATGTTCATTTCACTGGATACGCGCGGCGTGTTCATGACAAACCGCCATGACAGTAAAACCACAGCTTGTCTCCAGCACTGGTTTGATCTGCTTTGTCTGCGAGTGTTTTTTTTTTCTCTTTGTCAAGTCTACGCACGACAATTTAACGAAATCATTGAAAATATCAAGAATTCAAACATTTGTTTCATGATTTACAGGAACAAATTCAATTATTTAGTCTTAGTAATGTGAAAGAAGATCAGCTTGCAAAATGACGAAACTGCTGGCACGTTTACCAAGTTCAGGGTAAACCTATTAGGTGAAATGAAACAGAACAGAATGAGCAAGTAATTGTTAATAAACAAGGCATAACGACGTCATCTGGCCAGATTCGATTGTCAGGAGACCTCTTGTGGCTACCAGAACATTGTTCTTTCATGTAGAATAATTCAGAGCACTCAGTATGTTGCTGGTGTTGTTATTGTTGTTGTTATTGTATCTCCCTAGAACGGCGAGCACGTTTTTGTATTTTTGCAGCTAATAGGTACAGTATTGTGTTAAGTAAGAGTGGGTTATGACGGCCATTTTCCAATCTCTGGGTGGAGCTACAAAGCAGAGGATGCGCTATTCTTCTTTAACAGATTCCACCACCATGGGGACTATAGCGATCCGTGTCCCATAAGTCAGGCTAGGCCTGTTACTGGAGAGATGGGACAGGGTCTTGGTCAGCTATGGTTCCCCAACTCTGACGCAAGCATGTCAGCTATGGTTCCTCAACTCTGACGCAAGCATGTCAGCTTTGGTTCCTCAACTCTGACGCAAGCATGTCAGCTATGGTTCCTCAACTCTGACGCAAGCATGTCAGCTTTGGTTCCTCAACTCTGACGCAAGCATGTCAGCTTTGGTTCCTCAACTCTGACGCAAGCATGTCAGCTATGGTTCCCCAACTCTGACGCAAGCATGTCAGCTATGATTCCTCAACTCTGACGCAAGCATGTCAGTTATGGTTCCTCAACTCTGACGCAAGCATGTCAGCTATGGTTCCTCAACTCTGACGCAAGCATGTCAGCTATGGTTCCTCAACTCTGACGCAAGCATGTCAGCTATGGTTCCTCAACTCTGACGCAAGCATGTCAGCTATGGTTCCTCAACTCTGACGCAAGCATGTTAGCTATGGATTTAGACTTACTGAAGTCCTAAGCTGTAGTGACGGATTTAGACTTACTGAAGTCCTAAGCTGTATCGACGGGTTTAGACTTGGTGGAGTCCTAAGTTATAAAGCTAGTTATATAATATAAAGCTAGGAGCACCTTTGTTTAAAAAAAGAAATTGACGTTTGGAAGCGGTATGTTGTTTAGCTTTTGTCTAAATCAAACACGGATCCAACGACAGAAGAGTTGGTAGCGGAAGATGCTCATGCTGGCTATAAACAACAATAGCAAATTTACCGAAAGGTTTATATTACCGATGTTTTTCCTTCTACATGAAACAGTTAACAACTGACATTAACAAATAATATCAACTAAAGATACATATGTAACTTGTTCTCCGAAAGATGCTTTGTTATATTTAAAAACTCAGTGAAATGTTCTGTAATTTTTTTTTAATAGAGTGAACGCCATCGCAGCCGAACAATGTTCATTTTACTGGATACGCGCGGCGTTTTCATGACAAACCGCCATGACAGTAAAACCACAGCTTGTCTCCAGCACTGGTTTGATCTGCTTTGTCTGCGAGTGTTTTTTTTTCTCTTTGTCAAGTCTACGCACGACAATTTAACGAAATCATTGAAAATATCAAGAATTCAAACATTTGTTTCATGATTTACAGGAACAAATTCAATTATTTAGTCTTAGTAATGTGAAAGAAGATCAGCTTGCAAAATGACGAAACTGCTGGCACATTTACCAAGTTCAAGGTAAACCTATTAGGTGAAATGAAACAGAACAGAATGAGCAAGTAATTGTTAATAAACAAGGCATAACGACGTCATCTGGCGAGATTCGATTGTCAGGAGACCTCTTGTGGCTACCAGAACATTGTTCTTTCATGTAGAATAATTCAGAGCACGCAGTATGTTGCTGGTGTTGTTATTGTTGTTGTTATTGTATCTCCCTAGAACGGCGAGCACGTTTTTGTATTTTTGCAGCTAATAGGTACAGTATTGTGTTAAGTAAGAGTGGGTTATGACGGCCATTTTCCAATCTCTAGGTGGAGCTACAAAGCAGAGGATGCGCTATTCTTCTTTAACAGATTCCACCACCATGGGGACTATAGCGATCCGTGTCCCATAAGTCAGGCTAGGCCTGTTACTGGAGAGATGGGACAGGGTCTTGGTCAGCTATGGTTCCCCAACTCTGACGCAAGCATGTCAGCTATGGTTCCTCAACTCTGACGCAAGCATGTCAGCTATGGTTCCTCAACTCTGACGCAAGCATGTCAGCTATGGTTCCTCAACTCTGACGCAAGCATGTCAGCTTTGGTTCCTCAACTCTGACGCAAGCATGTCAGCTTTGGTTCCTCAACTCTGACGCAAGCATGTCAGCTATGGTTCCCCAACTCTGACGCAAGCATGTCAGCTATGATTCCTCAACTCTGACGCAAGCATGTCAGTTATGGTTCCTCAACTCTGACGCAAGCATGTCAGCTATGGTTCCTCAACTCTGACGCAAGCATGTCAGCTATGGTTCCTCAACTCTGACGCAAGCATGTCAGCTATGGTTCCTCAACTCTGACGCAAGCATGTCAGCTATGGTTCCTCAACTCTGACGCAAGCATGTTAGCTATGGTTCCTCAACTCTGACGCAAGCATGTCAGCTATGGTTCCTCAACTCTGACGCAAGCATGCCAGCTATGATTCCTCAACTCTGACGCAAGCATGTCAGGTATGGTTCCTCAACTCTGACGCAAGCATGTCAGCTATGGTTCCTCAACTCTGACGCAAGCATGTCAGCTATGGTTTCCCAACTCTGACGCAAGCATGTCAGCTATGGTTCCTCAACTCTGACGCAAGCATGTCAGCTATATGTGGCTGATCGTCAAATTAGACAGTACATTGGCACTTAGAACATGCACCGATCACATTTAATGGAGTAATAAAGCTACAAGAAAACGTGTGTGATTTCTCTGTAATAAAAATAAGTTTTTCTTTCAGAGCAAAGTAAAACACTTAGTATTACAGGTAAACAAATCAAGCAAAGGTTTGGGATTGTGTTTATTGTCCTCAGTACAAAGGTTACATACAAAAATGTCGATTTTGACATGATGATTCTTTTAAAAAATGGAACGGAATGAAGGAACCCTGCATGAAAAAAAGTATATAAAAAAACAAATGCAACATAATCAAACATTTAAAGTCTTAAAATTATATATTTTTTAATAATAAGGAAACATAATCAAACACTTAACGTCTTAAAATCATATTTTTTTTAAATAATGAAAGACCATAAGAAAAATAAAGTAGAAGAAATGTTAATAAATGTTATTTGGACATAGATAACGACAAACTGGATGTTTGCCTAAGAAATACATGTATTACTATAACACTGGTCTCTCAGCCTTGCTTATCTAGAGATTTGCACAGAAATTATAGTATACATGCTGTTTAACTACTTTCATAATTTCCTTGATCTGACTGTAGCTCTACTCTAAATTTTTTTTACACATGCGCATAATCTAAACTCTGATCTCTGATGCTGTATATTCCGGGACAATGCATTAATTTAATTCTTCAAGCCCCAGAAAGAAAGTAGCACAGTTCATCGTGGGATGAAAATTTCAGTTCCTAGAACTTCTGTGTTAAGATATGGGAATTCCATCTTATCAATCAAAGAATATACCAGAGGTAGGAAAATTAATTGTTGATGGGATTTCGGTCATGACATTCAGTTCAAATAATACATCGATTTCTGCAGAAAAGCATGAATGATCAATGTTCATTTCCTGGCGAATTCATTATGATCCGAGAGATTTTATTGCAGAATGATCAGTAATTGACTTTTTTGGAGTTTGATTAACTATATCACTTTCCTATGTTTGCTCACAGGCCATTTGTTCACATTTCATAATTTGCCCATGTCACTTTTGCACACCAGATTTTTCAGAGTTCTTTTTTTGGTTCTGTTATGCGCAGATTTTGAGTGATTTGGTTTGTCATTTATGCAGCGTCGTCGCAGTTACCACTGCTTTCATTACTTTACTTAGGCATGATGCTTCTTTGTATTTCCTCTCCCGTCAAATCTGATAGATTACAGCTAGTCAGAAATATAATTCTACAAATATAAACTCTTACAGGTTGATGTTTGAATATATTTTCCATTACACACACACGGTCACAAACACACACACACATATATATACATATATATATATATCGTCATTGATTAAGATCAGACGTTACAACCACGTGCCCAGTTAATGCATAAAGATGTTAATACTTTTAAAATCTAATTAACTAAATACAGAACACTTCACTCGATATAGACATGTATTAGAAGTTCTAAGTTAATTTGTAAAACATAACTAAAGGGAGCTAATATACAAGTATAAAATACAGAAATATCTGAAAGATAAATGAAGCTCTTAGTTAAAATAAGCTACATAACTATAGCGCCATCTGGCACTGTTGATTAAAGATCACACTGGAACACTTACCTGTATCTCCAAAGCGTGGTAAGCAAGTATTAGACCTAACAGCACAACCGTAGAGAGAGATATAAGTGCCTTCAAAGCTAGAGACTGAAAACATGACTGTAAGAGAGAGAAAATAAAATAATAAAGTATAATAATTTAATTACTGAATGAAAAATATATATATATATTGTAATACAAAAGATGAGTACATGCCTCTGTGTACAAGGACCTGTATTTCTTATCCCTAGTATAAATTTCTCATGCAATTAATGCATGTGTAACTGAATATATGCCTTTTATATACTCAAAGATTATACCTATGTGAAAGTATTGTCGATGAAATTGAGGATGTAGTAGATGAGCTGTGAGAAATAGATAGCAAAATGTGAGGTGTCACTTCGTGCATAGTTCTTAACTGTTTGGTTTTTTTTCAGAGTTATCTCATTCGTTCCCAGGTTCTGAATCAATTGAGACAGCTGTTTGGGCAGAGGATCAGCCCGGATCAAGCCTGGGGTTAAACAGAATTAGAAAGTGGATACCTGAAGTGCATGGGAGTGTTCGACTGAGGATTTCTGGAGCAAGAAGAGGAAGCTGAGAATCCTGAAGGAGGTTTTAGTCGACACAGAATGTTGAAGGAGGTTATAGTCTGTACAGAAGTTTTAAGAAGGTTATATTTTACACAGAATATTGAAAGAGGTTTCAGTCCATACAGAATGCTGAAGGAGGTTATAGTCTAAACAGAATTTTTAAAAAGGTTGCAGTTTACACAGAATATTGAAAGAAGTGTCAGTCTATACATCCAACACAGAATGCTGAATGAGGTTTTAGCCAGCAGAGAATGCTGAAAGAGGTTTTACTCTGCACAGAATGCTGAAAGAGGTTTTAGTCAGCAGAGAATGTTGAAAGAGGTTTTAGTCTACACAGAATGCTGAAAGAGGTTTTAGTCTACATAGAATGCTGAAACAGGTTTTTAGTCCACACAGAATTTGAAGTTTTTTGTTTATACAGAATGTTACAGTTTTAGTCTGTACAAAATGTTTAAGATTTTTATCTACACATAATGTTGAAGATTTTAGTCAGTTTGGTTATTTAGATGTAGCGACTATACTTATAAAAGTATAAGATTTTTTCAACACATGTTTTTCTACTGCGTCATCAGTTAGCATCATCTTTCATTAACTTATTTGCACTTACATTTCAAAGAAAAGGCATATTCCTTACATATTCATTCTATCTTACGCCTATTTAAAGATGAGTATCAGAAATTTCTTTGTCTTTTTATGCCCGTCAAACACATTACATTTCAAATGCATAAAAGTCTAAAATATACTTTTGTTCCCTTCCAAAACAATATCTAGAACTAGATTTTCAAGCCCAGGCGGAAAGATGTACGAAAGAGGATAATCTTGAGTGGGCAAGACTTACTGCAGGAACTTCAGATGGAGAAACATTTTAAGAGGAGTTTTCTGGATTAGAGAAAGGTTTTCAGATGGATCTTCTTGATTGGAAAAAGACATTAAACGAGATCCTGTGGAGTAGAACCCAATATTGGTGGGTGGCTTGAGTTTTTTTTCTGTGGTCTGCTGGCTGCTGTCGAGTTCCGTAGCGTGAATAAGAAGTGAACGAACAAGGATTTTTTTTTAAACCGGTACAAATGTTCCTGTCTTTCACCCTGCATGAAGTCAGACAATCAGTCATTTGCATGTCCCTTGCGGAATTTTGCCTCCCTAACAGCGCTCTTGTAGGCCTCTCGGTTGTATGCAAGATGTCTCGCCTTCGATGCATCCATTCGCAGATCATCAGCGATGTCTTGTAGCCATCTTCGCCTTGGTCTTCCTCTCTTTCTTTTTTCCCATTATGTACCCATCCAAGACTGTCTTGTCTAAATACTCATGACGTTTAATATGTCTAAAATATTTAAGTTTACTCTGTTTAATCTTCTTTACTAGCCAGCTGCATGAAGCACTTTTCGAAATACGGCTTTTCTCAATACAACATTCCGTATCTTATATTTTTGTATGTAAAATTAAACACTTTACAAACATCAGCTGAAAGTAAATGTTCGTGTGAAATTCTTTTCTTACTTTATTTGGGGCGAGATTTAATCTCCACAAAATGCTCACAAGCTGAACTAAGGGCAGAACTGGCTGATTCTCCTCCATGCAAATTGAACATTATCAGTCTACTGGCCTGATTATGACCAAGAAATTGCTGCCTGGAATTTCTCAGGGAAAATAATGGCACAGAGGACAGATGCTGGCATCCCTTTTTCACACTGCTCTAGCGATCTTGGCATTGTGAAGGTACTAACACTTCACTCCTACGGCTTGCAAATGCTACGGAACATAATTTACATTTTAAAAGGCACCGCACGTAGAACTCAAATTTCTTATGACGAATGCGAAAACAGATGCACAAAAAAATCAAGAGATTTTAACACTAAGTAAAAGTACAGACAATATTTGTGACTTGATTAAAAGGGCCACAACAATGCAAAATGCACGTGGATTTATAATTCATGGAATACGTCACTTTTATATGTAAAGAAATCTATAACTGCTCTATTGTTATGGCATATATTTGAAGCACAAAAGGATACCCTGATCTTTTGTGGTTTAAACTTTTTTTTTACTAAATCATGTTCGTTTAATTTTTTTTTTTTTGCCCGTGAGGGTCTTGACTTAACTGATAACACAGAGGTGGGCGGAGATCGATAACAGCGCCATAATACCCGGAAAGATGGCGTGAGATTAAAAAAAGGAAATTTGTTGCCCACTTGGCGTTTCCTGGCCTCTCTCGTAAATTATCGTTCATATATTCTGGCGGATAATAGACAGACGACAGACACATGGCGGACAGGTGAAGGAGAGATGAAGCAGAGATGGAGAGATGAACAGATCCATCAATGTAAGGCAGGGTGGACTGATAGGCAAAATGGCAGACAGATCGATAGGTAGATATACAGAGGAACAGACAGGGGATAGATAGATAGATAGATAGATAGATAGATAGATAGATAGATAGATAGATAGATATAGATAGATAGATAGATAGATAGATAGATAGATAGATAGATAGATGGACGGACAGACACAAACACAGACAGACAGACAGGCAGACAGATCACAATGTATTGGACTCAAATTCTATCATAAACATGTCAGGACACTTTGTTATACCCAGGTGAAATTAATATCAAGGAGACTAGGGCACAAACACGAAGAAATTACCATTTGTGTTATCAGTACAATACGTATATCAAGGACATCTAACACAGGACACACAAAGAAGGTGTTTCCTAGAAACGAGATTATCTTTTACAGCTGGAAACTTCGTCTAAACAACAATAAAACGAGACTACCAAAATTCTTCTCGCAGCGTTAGCTACGATAAACATTTACGGTATGAGAAGAAACAATTAACAATCTGTTAATGAGAGACAGCAGATGTTGTCTTTCACAGAAATCATTGCTTTCTAAATCACTGAACTAAAGTTTATTAATTTTAACTTCTTGAAAATTTCTATTATTAACGTTAACCTGACCAATGGTGGAATAAACAAACATTCAAAGATATGAAAGAAAGTAAGAAAAAAATCATGTAACGAAAATCTGGATAACCTAACCAAGAGACTAGCTAGCGGACCAAGCAGGGGCCACAAATGAATGGTTTTTTTTTCATCGCTTTTGTTAAGAAATAAGGAAAATGCACAGCTGAACTGTGTAATCAAAGGACGACACGTAATTCAGACTTTGACAAGAACGCCTGCGTAAACTGTACAAAAATATGTAATTACCATAGAAAACCATGTACATAAAACTAATTCTGCTTAGAAGTTACTGAACTGGGTTAACCCTTTTCTATTATTTGTCAAAGATTTATTAGACGAACCTCCGGTATCTGGTACAAATTTTATTACTCGTTAAATAGAAAAGGTATAAATTTATTCATGTTAGCTGACATGTTCATCGAAAAATGTTATTCATAAATTTAAACTTAGATGCCAGAAAACTGGGAAGCTTTACAACCAATTAAAAGGTAATAGGTGTGCAAAGCCGCAAATAATCTATAATTGTGCAGTTTACAAACGGGTTAAAGAGCTTGAATTTTGTGGAATCAACAAGGCGTAGTTGAAATTGTTAGCACATTATGTCTTCATAAAGACGAGGCTATGCTTGAGAAGAATGGGGAGATGATCAAAGAGAAGACACAGACATATAATATACATTAAAAGCACGAACTGAAAACATTGTAGTAACAGGGAGGGATTTTAAACATGTGAGGGTCTTTGTGAGCTGTGAGGATGCGCCAAAAGAAAAGATATTTACAGGAACAGAAGGGAGGAAATAACAATGAGTAGCGAAGTTATGAGAGAAAAATCGACTGAAAATAAAAGACTACAGAAAAAAAGCTAAGAGAAGAAAGTTAATAAGAAAGTGAACAAAGAAACAGAAAATACGACGTAAATGTAGCAAGAGAGTGAGAAAGACTACAGTCAGATTTTTTAAAAAGTAAACAGTAAAATAATGAGTGACAGAATTATAAAAAAAAACAAACATCAGAGTGAACTAAGAGAAGGTGAGAGAATAGAGATAGAGTAAGAGAGAACAGAGAGAGAGAGAGAGAGAGGGAGGGAGGGAGAACTGGAAAGAAAACACAAACAGGAGTGATCTGTTTGGACATATTGCCTTGACCTACATTTATGCAACTGTCCTGAATAAACACCCGTTTGACAAGCTCCCCCCAGCAGCGTACATACTGAAGATTCAAGCACCAGTCGTATACCAGTAAACTCGTCGCAAATGTAAGACATAAGAAACAGCTTTGTCCAAGAGGAAAAATCCGGCTGCATCTAGTCTGCGACGTTGATTTGACCGATATTCCGAGTTTATCAAAGAAATCTGTCTTAGGTCATTACTCCTGTCAGACACACAGTGGTGTCTGACTGTAAGCCAAAACTAAAGTCTAGATTTACATCTCGGTAGTCTGTTGTCTGGAGTGGCTTTTTTGTGAAACCGATCGTTAGCCCTGGTAGAGACGTAAAGATTTAAATAAAATAAAAATGGGGTGGGGGGGGGACCATGAGATGGTATAGACATAATAGTAAATGTTGCCTATTTGTTTTATGCCCGGCATTCTTCTAGTGATAAATCTCCCTGCTATTTCAAAGATTACTAATTGTCACTATTAATGTCATTAATGAAAACGTAATAAAACTCGATGTAAAATCGAGGGACCGTGGGAAGATGGGAAGAAAGAGTGTTACACTGCCATGAACGGACAAAGTAGGCTGTCTGACATTCAGTAGTCACAAAGGACCTCTGATATCTTTTGAGCTGGAACTAAACCTATCGAAGCTGCCTGATATTACGTCGGTTCAGACATTGAGACCTAAGAATCTGATTTGTCAGTCGGTCTCTTTGATCATCCATACTAGGCGACAATTAGAGTTACTGGTACTAGAACTTTCGATCAATCAACGTTGGCAGATTACGGGGAAGAGTTGAGTTCAGAGATAGCTGGCGTAATAAATTAGTTTGCTTTGCTGTAACTAAAGAACAGTGAAAATAACATTCTCAGTCAAAATCATCGATAGTAAAGCCCTCTCTTGGCCAAGCCATAAGGATAGTGTCTTCAATAAGTCTCCAGTTCATCGTTATGTTTTTACTAACACTATTATATATATATATATATATATATATATATATATATATATATACACACACACTCACTCTTTTTAAGTATAAGGTGAATATTCTACCTTGTATTTTGAAAAAAAAGTTATCAGGCGGTCTTGGTTGATTGATAAACGATCTTATCATGCTTATCGTGAAGGTTTTATTAAATGTCATGACTACCACCAAGTGATTAAGCGATATAGAAACAATGCACATATATTTAGGTAATGATACTGAAGGAGACCACTAATGTAGGAACAATAATTATTTTAAAATGGAGAAAAGATTCATAAGATGTTGTATTTTTTTTTATTGTGTTGGTATTTTATCTTTATTAGGTGTGTGGGAAATGAAGTTTGCACGGGCTGACACACTACACCAATGAAAGAAAACAAACACAGTCAATACTACTTCCTCAACTAATTATAAACTTATATTGTTGTTAATCATCAGTTTACAGGTAGCCAAAATCAAAACAAGTGATTATCATATATAATGTAGTTATTTCTTTCTCAGCTTATTTATCAACAAAAATCATTATAATAGTGTCTTTCAATACTTGGAATCCTACAAAGAATCATCATCAGGTGCCGTGCCGACTGGCGTTGGCTATTATGCTTCTCCAGAGTACATGATTCTTCATGCAGGCCATCAGTTCAGTTGGTGATCTCCTCTCACACCATCCCGTCAGACTGTCCAGTATCATTTCTCTTGGTCTTCCTCTTGATCTTCTTCCTTCTATTTTTCCTGTTGTTATGATATTTTCAATGCCCCCTCTTCTCATTGCATGTCCTATGAAAGTACATTGTCTCTCTCTTATCTTTTTGACAAGGTTTTTTGTCTCTCCAGCTCTTCTCATACATTCTTCATTAGTTATTTTTGCTGTTCAGGAGATTCGCAACATTCTTCTAATAAACCACATTTCTGCTGCTTCCAATGATTTTTGTGCAGACTTGCCTATTCTCCATACAATATATTGTCCAAGTAGATATAGGTTCAATATAGCATTTTATGACTCGTTTTCTAACATTCATTGATAAGGATGTGTTATTAATATGTTTCTCATTCTCTGAAATGCAGTCTTTGCTTGGCCTATTCTGTTCCTAATTTCTGTTCTGCATTTCCCATCTGAAGTTTTTACTGCTCAAAGGTATTTGAATTTCTGCACCTCCTTTAGAATAATTCCATTTAATTTTATACTGCATGCTGGTGGATTCTGTTTCTTAGATATAACCATAGTCTCTGTCTTTTTGATGTTCAAAGTAAGGCCTTTATGTTCACTTTCTTTTGCGACTTTATCCAAGAGATTTTGCAGGTCTTGTTGGTTCTCAGCTATCAGTACTATGTCGTCAGCATACCGAAAGTTGTTAATATTGTATCCTCCAATTGTTATGCCTGGTTCTGTGATGATCGTTCTTAGAATATTATCGCTGTACAGAGAAAAAAGGTCTGGAGACATCCTTGTCCCATCCCTTGTTTTATCGGTTGATATTTTCCAGTTCTATTTTCAACTGGAACTGCTGCTTCTTGATGCCAGTATAGATGTTTTACAATCCTCAGGTCTTTGCCGTCTATATTGATGTCTTCAAGCATTTTAATAATTTCATTATGTTTCACCTTGTCAAATGCCTTGGTGTAATCAATGAAGCATAAGTAGAGATCTTTCTGTACTTCTAAAGCTCTTTCTGTTAGTGTTCGTAAAGCATAAATGGCATTGTGTGTTCCCTTTCCTTCAACAAATCCAAACTGTTCATCTGCTATTTCCATTTTTATCTTTTTCCTTGTTCTTCTCATAATGATTCTCAGACGTAGCTTCGTTATGTGACGTGAGAGGCTGATAGTCCGGTGGTCGTCACATTCCTTTGCACCTGGTTTCTTTGGTAGTGCTATAAACGTGGATTTAATCAGGTCATTGGGAATATAACCACTGTTGTAAATGTCGTTCAGTAACTTGGTTATTATTTAGATCAGAAAGAATAGATCAGCGATAAATTAACAGAGATCAGTAAAACAATCTTACGTGTGTATGTTAGTTTGAGTAGCAACAAAAATCGTTCTCTGCATACAATCTGAAAATAATCATACTTGAAGGATTAAAATTCTGACTGTAATCATAAACTAAATACCTGGCATACACTGTATGCAAACATGCTCTTACACTGAACACAGTAATACATAATCATGTGCACCTACACAACCTACAATTTGCACGCTGCCAAACGTGACATCTTACATAGATTAATTATGTTAATATGGAATTCTGATTATTCAATGTCTATTTCTATTTATCTAAATCATACCTAAGTTCTGTCGGGCCTGGTCGGAGGAGGAAAGCACAGAATGAACACAGCTTGCACGCATCCACATCATAAAATTATAAACCGATTATTAACTTACATATACATGGTTTTCCATCGACAATAAACATCTCATTCACTCTTGCACGACAAATGACGTCCTTCGACCCACTGGTACCTACGTATTTAGCGTACAAAGCCGACCTGGTGAAATTCTGTCATGTTTTCTTTATATACTGGGTCCGGAACTGGACTCACTCAGACTTGCGCACTCCTAAGCTGCCCAGCTGCTGACCCATTATTTCTATGCTAGGGTTGCCAACCAACCTAGGTAACTAGTACTTATCTATTCCCTTACACTAAGAGATGGATAAGAATTAAAATAATAATATTTCTATTAACAGAGCTTACAGTATTAAAAAAGGCTTTAAAAATAGCCCTATTGTGCCATAGAAGCTCTTAGGGGATATGGTGTCCATATTTGCCTTGAAAGGTGCCTATTTCTACAGTTGGGTGACTAGGGCGCTCCTGGCAGGATTCGAAACACCGGCCCTCACCGCTTAGTCATGGTGTCCGTCTCCCGCCCTTGATGACCACCCCATCAAATGAAGACACAAGCGGGCCATTGTTGCTCTGAACCTACATCCTGCGTGAGACTTACTTCGAGGGTTACGGTACAAGACCAAACTCAACACAACAGCGGGGCCATCGTGGCTGATAAGAGGCAAACAAAGAAGTACTATAAATTCAAACCAGTACCGAAATAATATAATAAGGGAGGCAATCGTCAATTACTTTGTGATGCAAAAACTGAGACAGTGACTTTAAAGATTCCAGAAATAAAATGAATATGCTTATAAAAACATCACTTTTTGGTGGTACGTGAAAACTGAGAGAAAGAAGTCCTCAGATAAATCCAGACACAGATATTTCCTGTATAACATTCATAACGTGATCTGTGATATAGGACGTTAAATGATTTGTATATTTTGTTCGCGATAAGATCTGTGAAATAGGACGTTATGTGATTTGTGTATAACTTTCACGATACGATCTGTGAAAAAGGACATTATGTGATTTGTGTATAACGTTCACAGTACGATCTAGTTGACATTATGTGATTTGTGTATAACGTTCACAGTACGATCTAGTTTAACAGAATATTATGCGATTTGTGCAACGTTCACGATCTTATATCTTATATCCTTCCCGTGCCGTTAAACGTCACATAGGGCTCGCAAAGTAGTTCGCCAAGTTTTCAACGTTCACGATATGATCTATGAAATAGGACGTTATGCGATTTGAAGATTGTGCGGATACCATATTATATTCTAAGCACACCTATATGGAATAATATAAGGTGCCTGTACAGACTAAATAGCCTATATTTCAACTAATGTATCTGGCTACGTAATTTATTGATTAAACAGATTAATACAATACTGGGGGACCGGCTAGCGTAGTGGTTAGAGCACTCGTCTAGCAACCGAATGGTCGAGGGTTCTAATCCCCAACTGAGCGGGATTTTTTGCTTAAAATGGGTACCAGAGAAAATGTTGGAAGGAAAGGCAGCGAGGAAAGGAACTGGCCACCCTACCTCATACACTGATGGCCCAGCATAATGAGGTCTCTAACGTTTCATCCCATCCGGCATTTGCTATGGGACTGTCTATCTCTATCTTTACAATACTGTATACATAATATAATAATACATTGTTAATATACACTACGGTAGATATAGGTGATAAGGTGTGTGATATTTTCTAAAGATAAAATTAAACAGAGAGATAACGCTACCACACTCACGAGATGCATGATACACAAAACTGGACGCTGCTGCCTACGAGTGGAATTATACGGTAATTTTTTTATTATTTGTACGAGGGAGAATCAAAAAGTAAAAGAAGTTTGAAAATCACGTGCTAACCATGGCGAACAGAACACGTTCACAATGGATGATGAGTAGTTTGAACACGCACAAGATTCCGCTATGCCGTCTGTCCAGGCTGAAGGGAGGATTCACATTAAAATAACGGTTGAAGGTATAGTATAGTACATACTTAATTCAATAACACAGGAATTATTATAATTTTCATATACATATATATATTTCTTGTTCCATTATACGCTTATCAGCGCATTCGCTTTACTTTTATGAGACACTGAATGTGAGATACATGTTCCGGCCGGTTATGTCCATAGTCCTGTTCTCCGATCGGGATTTTTTCCTGTTATAACATTTATAGGGGGCCGGCTAGCGTAGTGGTTAGAGCACTCGTCTAGCAACCAAATGGTCGAGGGTTCGAATCCCCAGCTGAGCGGGATTTTTTTTCCGACCAATACGGCCCTGAGGTCGACCCAGCCTCGTAAAATGGGTACCAGAGAGAATCTGGGAAGTAAAGGCAGCGAGGAAAGGAACTGGTCACCCTACCTCATACGCTGATGACCCAGCATAATGAGGTCTCTAACGCTTCACCCCCTACGGCATTTGAAATGCTATGGGACTATCTTTACTTTTTTTTAACATTTATAGGACCACAGACATAAACAGTATCGGACGTTATTCGAATGAACGTTATGCTGGGGAATGAAAGAAAATCATTCCACCAGTTTTAAAAAGAGTATATCATAGTGGAGATTTTATCAGATTTACTCATTCCAAGTTCGCGTTATCTTGTTATCAGAAGCTATCACTGAAAGATCGTTATGAACGAGGATACTATAGAACATCTACTTAATTTCATCTTAAAAAATGACTCGGAAGCAATATTATTATTTAAATGAGTTCTTCCAAGCGGAGATAAGAACAAAGAGTCCAAGACGACATACAAAGACCACGTTGTAGTTTCATAACTTTTAGTCATAAGTCTCGCTGAGTTTCTGTTCATACTGAGACGAGAGAGAAAGTAATATGCTTGATTTGAGCATCTCCTTTGGTTATTTACCTTTTTACACTTTTGATTTGACATCAAACATGTTATTAGTCAATCAAGAATAGTACGTTTTCTAATTCGATAAAAACAAATGAACATTCGACAAGTGCTATGGTCTTTTTGGCAGAAGAGTAAAAAATGGTAGGTGAATTCTTGGATGTGACATTGATGAAACAATATTTCGACATCTCCAACATTTATTCGGAGTTGGTGGGGATGAGAATGTTCCGTTTGTGTTCATTTAAATTCAATATTTTAAGAGTTTCTCATTCAGATTTTTAAACGACAGGTTTTGTTATGAAATCAGTTAAGGGTCAAAGTCGAGTTTTCTAAACTAGTTTTAATGTGTTGATAAGCGAATTTAAAACGGTAGATAGAGGTGTATGGTGCAGTTTTACACAGTGAGGGAGGGAGTGAGTAAAGTGAGAAAAAACGAATAGAAAGTATGAGAATGTATAAATGAAAAACATACAACATCCGATATTTCGGCGTGAGCCTTTTTCGAGGATTACATGCACAAACGAGACACAAAAAAAAAACAAACTAAAACCTTTTCTGAATGTGGCCTCCTCCCGAGGTAAACAGCAGAGAAGTGTGCGTCTTAGAAGGACCAAGCGGACCACAACAAAGGATACCCGATAGAGCCAATCGTAAAGAAGAGGTGGAGAGAGAGGAGGAAAACAAGTGGTAGAAAGGGGTGGGGGGAAAGGCAATAGAAACATGATAACCGCTGGAGAAGAAGGTGTCGGGAGGGGGGAGGGAAAAGGTGAAGCGTAGAGATAATGAAAGAAGAACATAAATACCTGCAGGGAGAAAATGTGAAACTGGTGAATAGGACAAGACCCTATAACCACCAATATGATGCCAGAGAAGAAAAGAGGGTAGTGGTAGGGAGGGGTAGCTAGGAGAAAGAAAGTAGAGTTTTAAAAAAAGGGAAGTGGAAAGCTAAATAAGTTACAGAAAACTGAAGACATTGTTAATTCCAGCTGGATAGAGACAGCCAGTCTGGAAAATAAGCCGCTGTTCTAGGACCCTCCGAGATCGTACATCAGCAGAACAAGAGCAGATCGCACTAACAGAAATGTCCTGTTTTCCCCTGTGGTTGCTAAGGCATAAGCGAGTTAACATTGTGAACACACCGGATTGAAGAGATCGGACAGAAATGTTAAATCCATATTTTTTTCTTTATTAATAGTTTCTGAAATGGCTCCTTACTACGGAAGGCTAAATCAGTGAGGAAGTAAAGGTTGGTTTAATCTTTAACGGGCATTGATTACTGATAGTGCTAATTACAACATTGTACTGCATTGTAATACATCGTCATTCAAAATAACCCAAATAGGTCTGTCACGCCAAAGAGTTTTTTTTTAAATGTCCAAGGAGAACGCAGTTTTATGAAATGATATTGTCCTATATACTAATCACAGAAGTGCGCGACAGGACAGATTGTGATGAAGAATTTGTTTGTCATGTATTTCATTCATTTCATGCCGCGCCGGACAAAGTTGGAGACCACGCTTCTCCATCGTGTACAGTCACTGGTGTTTCCAAGCAATTCAAATGTTTCTTTTTCCATTCGGCTTTGTACAGTGCGATAATGTTCTCTTGGCTTCTCTTTCGATCATTGTCCCATGGAGATTTTCAGTCATTGCCAGGTTTTCTCAATGTTGTCTTTTGATGACACGGCTAAGAAACATGGCCGTCTTCTCGATCAAATCTAAGCAGTTTCACTTTTCTGAAACTCAGACCTCTTCGTTTGTTTTTCTGGCTGTCTTTCTTCAAAAGCATCTCTCTTGCTTTCTATTTCTTTATCATTTGTTAATTGTACACGTTTGGCAGCAATAATGGGTGTCTTTAATACTCTGTAATACTCTTTTCCTAACTTATAGACACGGCATTTTATCTGTTAGCATCTTCTTCATATCGTACAAAGCTGCTTTTGCCTTTTCTGTTCGTGGTTCCTGATTTTATGACAGTCTAGATAGCAATATTTTTTTTGCTTTGAAATTGACTGATGATTTTCTTGCTTTGAAATTGATTTAATGAAAAGTGATATATAATAAGCCTCCACACTAAAGCAGATGTGACAGATAATGGTCAGTACCTGACTCTATAAAAGACAACACTTTACGAATATCAAAGCTCTCACAGAGAATCTTAGAAGGCATAGAAGACTACGGATGTCAGTTGTTGATAGAAACTACAGTTATTTTCGTTGAAAAATCTCTGGTGGCTGTTTCTACCAACATTCCATTGGTATAATTCGAATACATATACCAAAAGGAAGGTTCAGTACGTTTCTGCTTGAGTCTAATCTTTCAATGACTGTATTTACAGAGTCAAGCTTCGATTCAACACAGTGGACAAGAAAGATGTCATTTACTTTAGGATCAAGGATCAGCGTGAAAACCAAATAAAATTTTGCCAATATTTATCCAGGAAAATTAGCTTTTTTTAACATTCGATATTATATTGACTTTCCCCTATCAGCAAAATATAAGACTATTCAGTTTCCTTAAGACAGAAATGGCTCTAAGTCTAGGAATCTATGGTCAACATAAACAGAGAAGTTTTAACTGTTATTTTTATAAAGACGAAAGCTTTCGCACCGATATACTGCCCTTACACGCGCTAAGGCAGTGAAGAGAGCTCAGTGAAAGAATTGCAAAGACCGGGTAATCTAGCAGACCCAACAGACGTTAGCAGCTATCAACCTTCACACACACACACACAAGTTATTTAATTCAGTTCCACTCTTTCATGTCTTATCTGATTTCCTGCTCTGCTTCTACATGAATGAACTTTTATGCCTGTGACCTTTTCAAGATCCGCAGGGTTTTTTACTCGATAATTGGTCACTCTTGAAGCCGCTGAAAGCAAGTCCGCCATTTTTCCCCGTCTACTTTTTGAACAAGCCTGAATTAATCCAGTGGCAGACATGTTATACTTCGACTTCTTTTTATATTATTTTCCTTTGGTTTTTTTTTTCAGTTTATAATTCTCTTATTCTCTCTCTCTCTCTCGTTCTCTCTCTCTCTCTCTCTCTCTCTCTCTCTTTCTCTCTCTTTCTTTCAATTTCTCCTCTAATTTCATCACTCTCTCTCTTTTCCTTCTCTCTCTCTTTTTCTTTCTTTCTCTCTCTCTCTCTTTCTCTCTCTCTCTCTCCCTTAAAAATCCTCTCTTTTAAAATAGATTTGTTTATTCCTTTTGTGACAAGCTTGTTTCTGTATTTTCTGTATGTCTATCCGTCTGTCTGCCTGTCTGTCTTTATGTCTATCTGTCTGATTGTGCGTTATGGTTTTTGCATCCGGAGATTAATTGTCTTCGAATCTAACCTACAGCGGATCAAATATTAACAAATTCTGAAAGCTCCAACAAGGAAAAAACAGAAAGTGCCGTACGCCAAACACTAAGATGAAAACAGGAGAATGACCTTTCTGTAGCTCACGAATGTTTTACAGATCACTCTCTTTCCAGCACGCCTCCATGTATCAGCGCTGTTCTCAAGTCTTCTGTCTCGTTCCTTCAGTTTTTTTAATACCCTGTGTTTTAATCTTATGTATTTCTCTTTCAGGTTATTTTAACCACAGCAACCTGTAAGTGTTTGAAATAAAGAGAATATTACGCTGTTGCTGGTCTGTACTGTATACTTAAGCCTACAATGTACAGGCTTTCTTCTTGTTATTATTCCCTAAACAACACAGTATAACTAATATTTACATAGTATTTCTTTGTATTAGATATTAGAGGTACTATAGAGATGACTTAGGAATATAGGAGGATAAGCATATGTATATATGCATATACTAGCGAATTTTATATGAAGTTCCTACAACCAATTCCAAGCGGAGAACAATGGAGGATATATATATATATATCTCAATCATCATCATCATCATGTGCCATGCCGACTGGCGTTGGCTATTATGCTTCTCCAGAGTATCCGATCCTTCATGCAGGCCATCAGCTCAGTTGGTGATCTCCTCTCACACCATCCCGTCAGACTGTCCAGTATCATTTCTCTTGGTCTTCCTCTTGATTTTCTTCCTTCTATTTTTCCTGTTGTTATAATATTTTCAATGCCCCCTCTTCTCATTGCATGTCCTATCAAAGTACATTGTCTCTCTCTTATCTTTTTGACAAGGTTTTTTTTTTCTCTCCAGCTCTTCTCATACATTCTTCATTAGTTATTTTTGCTGTCCAGGGGATTCGCAATATTCTTCTAATAAACCACATTTCTGCTGCTTCCAATGATTTTTGTGCAGACTTGCCTATTGTCCATGATTCACTTCCATATAACAAGATAGGCTCAATATAGCATTTTAGGACTCGTTTTCTAACATTCATTGATAAGATGTGTTGGTTAATATGTTTCTCATTCTCTGAAATTATATATATATATATATATATATATATATATATATATATATATTCTCTCTCTCTCTCTCTCTAGCTTATGCTATATCCAGCCTGGCTCATATTATCCGACCTACAGAAATGTATCCAAGGCTATCCATCGTTATACAATAAGTGTATAAGTATACAACTATACACGAGGCACTGCAGTAAAGCTGTGATACCAGAATGTATAAACTAAAAAAAATGTAGGAGCAACTATATTACTTAACAATTACAAAGTTGTGACGTTTCGACGTGAACCTTAATCATACAAAAACATACAAGACGAAGAAACAGAGAGAAGAGATAAAGTATAGATTCACATGAACGCTATTTTAAAAAATAAATTAATAATGAATAGAGCACTTAGCTGTTACTGTAAGATATGGCTTGTTCGACGCTGTGTGCCAGAAATGAGCATTGTAGGGCGTAGGGACTGTTTAAATGGAGACCTGTGATGTGTTTTCGGTGGGTCGTAAATGGCGGTGGTGGGTGGGGAAACTTTGGAGGGGAGAGAGAGTGGTTCAATATTAACCTAGCCAGGAGAAGATGAAACAGATGATTATAATTAGTGTAGAGGGGTTGTAATATGATGCTGTGAGGATATTCTGAACTATGTGTAAAAAGTGAGAAGGGACTGGAGCTTAGTAGAGAGGTATTATAATTGTTGAAGAAGAGAATGTTAGGTGTAGCTGAATAGAGAGTTTAACCCGTGTGGTTCCAGCGTCCCATAATCCTGAATGTAGCGATTCTCAAGCTCTAGGCGGTTTGTGTCATCTGTGTGACATGTTTAATGGCTGTTACCAGAAAATCAGATTTGCCTTTTGTGGTTGGGACCATTGAAATGATTTGGGACTGGTTTCGAAGCATGCTGAGTGATATCGTGCAGATGTTTTTGCATGCGGTCCCCTAATCTGAAGCCAGTCTCACCAATATACGTTATCCTGCATCTTTTGCATACGATATCACATTACGTGACTCGCATGTGAATTCCTCATTATGAGTGAGGATAGTTTTGGGAAAGGTGATCGTTTTCGTTTCCTAGACTACAGGGCAGGTAACGCAGCGGGGGCGGTTACATTTTCCTGTTACCAACATATGTAAGGCTCCGCTTCAAGTGGCTGTGGACGAGGATGTCTTTAAGGTTTGGCTCACGTTTGTATGCCAACGGGGTTGGATCAGAGAAAATGTCGCGAGTGTTGGAGTAGAGCTGAATTATTGGCAGATGACGACAAAGAATTTTCTTAACCATCTGACCATGCGGGTAGAAAAGCAGTACTAACTTAAGTCCGTCCGATGGAGTAACAGGCTTTTTTTCTGAATGTATCTTTGCGGCTCACTAGTTGGATACGTTTGAAGGCTTCATGAAGGATATTTTCTGGGTAGTGGTGATGATAGAAAAACTGTAATAACTTATTGGATTGATCTATAAAATCCAAATTATCCTTGAGATATGCGGCGAAGACGGAGGAGTTGGGAGTATGGGATGGAGTTCTCACAGGCTTCAGGATGGGGGGAAGTGTAAAATAAGTAGGTGTGGCTGTCGGTGGGCTTGTAAAATACAGAGGTGACAAACCTGTTTGAGCCAATAACTGAACAAAGACTTCTGGGTAAGATCAAGAAAACTTGCTCGTGGCTCTGTGCTGTATCATTCAGAATCACAGGCGCCTGTTGTCCAACCTCGATAGGGTAAAAGATACCCTTGAACCCCGCCTTCACTCTTACACATCAGACAACTATGTTCTCCTTCTTCATATCATATACATTATACACGTCACAAATCTCCAGCTTTACCAGTTCTATGTCTCTGGCAAAGAACATAAACTTAATCGGCTCCGGCCTCTGCCCCCACCACAGCCGTTCTCTTTTCCTTCCAATCGGCCCTTCTCTTCTGCCATATCTGACCAACAGGCATCTATCTCACTTGACCATCAGACTGCTTTAACACCTCCCGACCAACCTTCCCAGACTACACAGCACATTCAAGTTCTCACAACCACACCCATAGATGATACTCCCTCTCCTCCTCCTCCTCCAACCTCTAATATAGACTGTATTCCCCCGACTTGCCTCTTTCTGATGATGAGAAACAAGTCCTCGGCAGAGATCTTAAATTTATTCCAGTCCGCCCTCAGTGTGATCGCTATTTTTCACTCCGTGATGTTAAATAGTTCCAACGTCGACTACGACTTAAATACTACTTTGCTAACATAGAATCTAACCAACTCACACAAAACCCCGATGATCCATTTGCCCGTTACGATCACCATAAATATCGCTGGACACCTTCCTCCGCGGCTTCCCAAGCTTTAGATCTGTACACTGATACGACGTGGGGTGAAATCAGAACCCCTGACCACCAACACTTAGATATTTCAACCTAAACAAGGGAGAGTCCAAGGCATTGTCCAATCTCCGATGTTGAGATGACATTGTAATAAAACCGGCAGATAAGACATCGAATCTGGTAGTTTGGAAAAAAGATTTATATATTGCGGAAGGAATGTCCCAACTCAGCAGCACAAATTATATGCCCCATGTAAAAACAATGCTACCCGTTCAAATAATGATAAAGCAGAAGCAGCCATTAAAGACTTGATTAGCCTCCCACCTCACGGTGTTTCTCTTCACATCATGGACAGCTGTTTAGGCAACCCCACCTTCTATCTTCTTCCTAAAATCCACAAACCCGGTCATCCTGGACGTTCTATTGTATCAGCATGCTCATGTCCCACTGAGCACATTTCTGACTTTTTGGACATCATTTTCCAGCCGCTAGTACACAAACTACCCTCTTTCTTGAAAGATACAGACCACGCCTTAACAACTTTTGATACGACCACACTCTCACATCTTTCTCCTTGATGTCTGCTCCCTATATACCTGTATCCCTCATGAGGATGGACTCTTAGCACTCCGCTATTTTCTCGACAAAGACCATCATCCCACAGCTAACACTGACACCATAATCAGACTTACACAGCTAGTACCAAACCTAAAATCTTTCGAATTCAACGGCGAATACTTTAAGCAAATTAGTGGTGTTGCTATGGAAACGAAAATGGGTCCAGTTATGAATGTCTATTTATGGGCTTTCTGGACGTCAAATTACGGGAAACCTACACTGGCAGACTTCCAGAATTCTATAACAGGTACATCGATGATGGCATTGGAGTCGCAAGTATGCTACATCAAGATCTAAAAATGTTATTGAATTCGCCAGTCACTTAATAATAACATGCAATTTACTTATAAAATTTCTGACAAGTCTGTCAACTTTTTAGACATTAAAATTTCTATTGGCACAAACAGGTTTGTCACCTCTGTATTTTACAAGCCCACCGACAGCCACACCTATTTACTTTACACCTCCTCTCATCCTGAAGCATGTAAGAACTCCATCCCATACTCCCAACTCATCCGTCTTCGCCGCATATATCAGGATAATTTGGACTTTATAGATCAGTCCAACAAGTTATTAGAGTTTTTCTATCATTGCCACTATCCAGAAAATGTCCTTCGTGAAGCCTTCAAACGTATCCAACTAGTGAGCCGCAAAGATACATTCAGAAAAAAGCCTGTTACTCCATCGGACGGACTTAAGTTAGTACTGCTTTTCTACCCGCATGGTCAGATGGTTAAGAAAATTCTTTGTCGTCATCTGCCAATAATTCAGCTCTACTCCGACACTCGCGACATTTTCTCTGATCCAACCCCGTTGGCATACAAACGTGAGCCAAATCTTAAAGACATCCTCGTCCACAGCACTTGAAGCGGAGCCTTACATATGTTGGTAACAGGAAAATGTAACCGCCCCCGCTGCGTTACCTGCCCTGTAGTCTAGGAAACGAAATCGATCACCTTTCCCAAAACTATCCTCACTCATAATGAGGAATTCACATGCGAGTCACGTAATGTGATATATGTCATCGTATGCAAAAGATGCAGGATAACGTATATTGGTGAGACTGGCTTCAGATTAGGGGACCGCATGCAAAAACATCTGCACGATATCACTCAGCATGCTTCGAAACCAGTCCCAAATCATTTCAATGGTCCCAACCACAAAAGGCAAATCTGATTTTCTGGTAACAGCCATTAAACATGTCACACAGATGACACAAACCGCCTAGAGCTTGAGAATCGCTACATTCAGGATTATGGGACGCTGGAACCACACGGGTTAAACTCTCTATTCAGCTACACCTAACATTCTCTTCTTCAACAATTATAATACCTCTCTACTAAGCTCCAGTCCCTTCTCACTTTTTACACATAGTTCAGAATATCCTCACAGCATCATATTATAACCCCTCTACACTAATTATAATCATCTGTTTCATCTTCTCCTGGCTAGGTTAATATTGAACCACTCTCTCTCCCCTCCAAAGTTTCCCCACCCACCACGGCCAGTTACTACCCACCGACCACACATCACAGGTCTCCATTTAAACAGTCCCTACGCCCTACAATGCTTATTTCTGACATACAGAGTCGAACAAGCCACATCTGCAGTTACAGCTAAGTGCTCTATTCATTATTAATTAATTTTTTAACATAGCATTCATGTGAATTTATACCTTATCTCCTATCTCTGTTTCTTCGTCCTGTATGTTTTTGTATGATTAAGGTTCACGTCGAAACGTCACAACTTTGTAATCGTTAAGTAATAAAGCTGCTCTTACGTTTTTCCGAGTTTATATTAAAAAAATTTTTTTTAATACTCCTTAATTAAATACGAAATTCTGTGAAACTTTAAGTGTCACTATAACGTTTTTGTTCTCCGTTTTATTTAAACCATTTCGTATTTTCTCCGCATACAAGCCAATAGTTATAATTTTGAAACCAATTTTGAATCATCGTCAGTGCCTCCCGTATTCTGTATGAGGTTGGCAGTAATGAAATTGCAGCTTTCTTTCTCCTTTGTCTTACTGGCGCACACAGCCAGTCTCTAAGTTGTCCACCCTCGTATGTTATCTTTCCATCGACTTCTCTGTCTACCTCTCGTCCGTTTTCCTTTAACCTTTCCTCCAGTATGATCTTCAGTATATTACTATGTCATTTGATGTGACCAAAATATTATGTTTTCTTTATTCTTATATCTTCGAGAAGTTGAAGTGGCACTTGTAGTTATAGTATTATACACAAATTTCCTTTCTTCATTTTCCATAACATATGACCTACATTCCTTTACATCCACATACCTACTGCATTTATCATTCTCTCCAATTTTTTTTTTCACTTACAACTCAGGTTTCTGTTCCGTACAGTAGCACAGAATGGATACAACGTCTTATAAATCTCATTTGCTTTTTATGGATAGATTCATGGATAACAACATAGACTTCATGATACTGAATGTGTCCTGCTGTTCCTATTCTTATCTCCCTCTCATATCTGCTATCTTCGGTTAGTACCCCCACTCAGGTAGATGTAGTTTGTTGCAGCTTCACGTGCACGGTAAAATTCATTTGTGACTTTTGATCTTTTCTACTGAACACCATTAATTTGGTCTTTTTAAATATGTATCTCTAGTCCCTATTTTTGGCTTATGTTATTAATTTTATCTAGCATTTTCTGTAGGTTTTGTGGGTTCTCTGCTAGAAAAGGTTTTGTGGATTCTCTGCTAGAAAGACTATCATCTTATACCTTAAACTGTTGACATTTCTTCCCTCAACGTAATTCTCTCCAGACATGGAGACAGAACACATCCAAGCCTAACTCCCCTCTGTATGAGCACTTTTTGTTGATGTCACTGTGCCATTTCTCACCAATGCTGTCCTCTCCCAGCAGAGATTTCTTAAAATTCATACGTCTTTCAAATCGAGATTGATTTCCTTCAGAAATTTTATTAGTTTGTTATGTTTTACTCTGTCAAATGATCTAATATAATCTATAATGCAGGCCTATATATCTTTCTTGACTTCGATGTATTGCTCGATTAATTTTGAATAAAGCTGTCTAAAGAAAAGTCTGTTCTTCGCAGAATCAAAGCCTTTCATATTTTCTCTGTTAGCAAGCTCTAAATGGTATAATATTTTCTGTTTTCGCAAACTCTAGCCCCTACACTATTTTCTGCGTCCGCAGGGTCGCGTACACTATTTTCTGTGTCCGCAAGGTCTCGTACAATATCCTCTGTGTCCGCAAGGTCTCGTACAAAATCTTCTGTGTCCACAAGGTCTCGTACAGTATCTTCTGTGTCCGCAAGGTCTCGTACAATATCTTCTGTTGGCATGCTCTACTAACCCGTACAATACATTAGCCCTGTAATAAATACTCTGATTCTATTAAAGTCTACGTATAATATTATAGGGTTGTGATTTATATATTAATGATTGATATGTTCTCTGATTAATGCTGTCTTATAATTCAGTCACTTGTATCGATGATAGTGCTGGACTTTGAATGATGGCGATCGTCAAGTATAGTAGCACACTATGGCCGTTTCAATGTTATCAACATAATTAATGCATTTTCATACAGCATTGTTAACACGTTGTGCCCGCTACGATATTATCTTTCTCCAAAGTCACTTCTTAATTTATGAATACACGTTACTGCTTCTTATTTTTGTTCACTTCAACAGTTGTGAATGTCATTACACGTGATACTATATTATTCACCACAATACTGAAATCTTAACACACATAGTCACTATAAAATTCAGATGGTTCGTTGTTGAACTAAAGTATAGTTCATTTTCAATATTCATCAAACAAAATTCACAAGTACCACACTGAGTCATCTCCGAAAGCATTTTAAACAGAGTTCCAAAAACATCAAATGTTCTGTATTCTCATGCAGTACTAATAATCACTTTTCATCTTGAAATACTATCTTCTGTCTGTCCTAAACTACTTCTGGTTCTAAACTGCTTCTCTATCTCCTGAATAACTATGTGCTCTATCTGTTCATCTGTCCTTATTCTCTTATCTATCCTTCTATTCCTCTTTTCTCTCCCTCTGTCTTCTCTTTTTAAAACTGCGTGCCTGGCTTATATATCGCAAGTCATTTGTCCAATAGAACACGCCTGTAGAGCTTTATATTGGTCAGCTGGTTGACTACATAGACTGGACTTCCGGATATGTCGGTCCACTCCCTTTGGTCATCTTATTGGTCCACTGGACTATTCATGTGCGCAATTTGAGTTACAATATTAACAAATATGCCTCACCTGTCAGTACGTCTGTAGCGTCAAATCCATCTATTCAATTTTATAGCTTTGGGTAAAACCGTATCCAGTATCATGTGTTTGCGATACATGTCAGGGATTATTATTCTAACTCTGTTTACACATTGTCCGTCTGTCTGTATATGCACTATTGTTATGTGAGTAAATCATCGTTATCTGTATTCACTGTCAGCATCTAGTATTTCTAAGTATCTACTTAATTCTATCATAATAATGCTAATACCGTGGGAGTGTTTCTCGCCCACAGGTTGTCAAATTATTTATTTCGTTTCTTATCTACTTCCTACTTACCGATAATAATCAAAACTATAATAAAAATGCAAATAGTAATAATAATAGCATTTTAATAGCGTTAATAATAATATTATTATCAAAACTTACAAGGCTATAATAATACTACATTCATAACTTACAAGGCTATAATAATACTACATTCATAACTTACAAGGCTATAATACTACATTCATAACTCACAAGGCACCAAGTTACATATGTTCATGCTTTGATTTCCTTATTTACCTCGTACACAATGTTTCTTTCATGGATAATTTGTGGTTTTTTTTTCGTTAACTTCAACTGATTACTTTTATTTCCTCAAATACTACAGATATCTTGGAACTTACTATCCTCACAATATCACAGATATCTGAGGCCTTATTCTCCTCACAAAATCACAGGCATCTGGAAACTTACTCTCCTCGCAATACCTCAGATATCTGTAAACTTACTCTCCTCACAATACCACAAATAGCTGGGAACTTATTCTCCTCACATTTTCACATTTCCACAGATATCTGGGAACTTACTCTCCTCACAATATCACAGATATCTGGGATCTAAGTCTCCTCACAATACCAAAGATACATGGGAACTTAATCTCCTCACAATATCACAGGTATCTGGGAACTTACTCTCCTAACAATACCACAGATATCTGGGAACTTACTCTCTACACAATATCACAGATATCTGGGGCCTTACTGTACCTTAATGAAATAGGGCAGAATGTCAGACGAACCTGCATGCTCAATTCTTCAATCTTTACAATCAATCCTTCAATCAAATTTTGCTTTTTTATGATGGACGGATTGAAGAATTTAGCATTCATTCCTAACCACTCTTAAACAGATCCTGTACTAAGGAAATGTACTTTAAATTTCATTTGTTTTAGCCCTTCATATTTCTTGATGATATCTTCTTATTCCAGCTCTTATCCTGGAATATTCTAACAGCTATTCAGTTTTTTTTAAGTAATTTAGTTTCCATTTGGTTGTTTGTGCGTTATATCTTCTTCTTCTTCGTTCGCTTCTACCACCAAGACCGCCTCGTGATCCTCCTGAATTTGCTCCTGTGGTCTTCGATAGGTCCCGTGGTCCCCGAAAGGACCACACGAGATCCCCGAGAGGACCACAAGAGGTTCAGAGTATCACAGGGCTTGAGCCTGTATTCTTGGTGGGTCTCAGAAGCGGGATTGCGTGACACCGTGGTTTTCGTTGCACCAGTTTAATCTAGAAATGGACTTTCTCACCGGAAAAGTGCGTTATATAAATTTGTTCCAAATCGCAGAAACATTTCAGAATCTCTTTTTGTAATTTCAACATTTCTTTCTTAATATTTAAAGTTTCCTGAACACCGGCTTCTTGTAATCACTTCTAGAAATATTGTCTAAATTGTTGACAAACTTTTCTGTGCCATAACCTCTCCTTGCTACTTGTGGCCCTACTCTTTTCAGGGTCAAAGGCTAGGGGAGACCACCGTAAAAAACCGACAGAAAGCAATGGAAAACTGCTGTTGTAAATCATAGATTAAAAGTGTCAAGTACCGAGATTTGTGAAGAAGTATGAATGCTCACGCCGCCTGGCATGGCATGATGATGATGATGATGATGATGTTGATGATGATGATGATGATGATGATGATGATGATGATGATGATACGATGATGATGATGATGATGATGATGATGAATTTTTCTGCACATCTCTGATCCGTCCTCTACTCAGCTTGTTCAGTTATGCCCATTGTTGTGTTGAACTAGACAGTGTACGTACTGACCAAGTCGAAAACCTCTCTGGTGTGATGGTGCCTGCGGGCAAGAAAGACTTAAAAAAAGCGTTTGCGAGAAACAAGGATGAAGGGAAAAGTAAACTAATATATTTGCTTTTCTTCTTATCTGGTATGTGCAGGATTCAACTTGTCCCATCTCTCCTTTTGTTATGTTTTGATTATTATCCTTTTCTTTTTCCTTATTTCCATCTCACATTTCACATCTTCAATTAATGTATGTCCTAGATAGTCGTAGTTTGTCACTTGTTCCAGTCTCTCTTTGCTCATGGTTATATCCATCTGTGGCTTCTAGTCTTTCATGTTGAACACCATTAATTTGATCGTTTTGATACTCGTCTCGAGTCCGTAGTCTTAGCTTGTGTTGCATGTCATATCTATTTACTTTGTAGGTTCCATGGATTTTCTGCTAGAAGGACTATATCATCTGCATATCTTAAATTGTTGACATTTCTTACCCTTGTGTTCAGTTCTTGTGTTCAGTCCTGATATTGTCTGAATGTACAGGTTGAGTAGACATGGAGGCAGAACACATCCTTGTCTCACTCCCCTCTTTACGGGTACATTTCTTGATGTCACTACGCCGTATCTTACTGATGCTCCCTGTTCCCAGTAGAGATTTGTTATAATTCGGATGCCTTTGCAATCAAGATTCACTTCCTCAAGACATTTTATTAGTTTGCCATGCTTCACTCTGTCAAATGATTTAGCATAATCTATAAAACAGGTTTATGTATCTTTCTGGACTTCCATGATAACGAAAAGAATAGGAATGGCAAAACATATGTTCAACAACATGAAGAGAGTGCTGTTATCCAGAAATCTGCCCATAAAAACTAAATTAAGATTTATACAATGTTATATCTACTCTGTTTTACTGTATGGAGCAATTCCACACTAGTATATTAGTATATATATTTTAAACATACAAACACAGATAACCAAGATCACAAGGACATCTAGTGAGTCATGAGCCAGAGGTATGCTTCAATGACGTCAGATTTCTAAATAAAGAAACGGCTATTTAAGGTTGAGAGAGCGGGGAGTAGGATAATTATCTGATGATCTGAAGGATTTTGTAGTTGTTTCTCTGTCTAAGATGGAGGTTCCTAGGGCATATTATTTACCTTCACAATTATTATTTATTTTACCATCTCAGACTGTCTTTAAACTTCAGTCGTTCCCTGTCTGCACTGCAGCATCTATAACCACTTCATTTCTTCCCTTCTCATCCCCGTCTCGGAGAATCTCAGTTTCTCTTGTCGAGAATTAGACCTTCCGTGCCGACAATGGTCCAGTTTCCCGAGTCTTACAGAATTCTAAGCCTAACGTGATAACCTAACAGAGGTCGTCTGTGCCGTGGAGATAAGCCCGGTATATTGATTTTGTCCATAGCGAGATAAGACGCGTTGCTACGTGTTATACTATAGTCACATTTTGGCCCTAGAGAGCTGCTGGAATTAAGCCTGTTCTAGCTTTCTTTCTCGTTAACTTTGTACATCACTGTGAGTCAGAACGTTTTGGACAGATAAATAATTTTCTCTGCCATGATGCCGCATGTATTCAGCAGTAAATGATTTATTTCTGCCCTTGTTTTAACATTTCATTTGTAACAGCAGAAACATTAGTAACTCTTAATATTCTGTGATAAATTTTACATAGCCAGTTCAGTTTCAGAGCAAATTTTCTCATACAAGTATTACAAAATATTGAAAGAATTCTCATCACAACTATTTATGTTTTCAAACATACATTTTTAACTTCGTTGTACGCTCAGTTTTAACTGTAACTTAAAAATCTTATTTTTATTAAAATGATTAAACAATCCAAAACATGATTAAAACATTTCATGATATTTGTTACTAAAGGTTCGTCAGTATATCACTTTTCAAACAAAGGAAATGGAGGAAAAGAATTTGCACTGACAACTTTTAAAATTCATATCTCAGTATGTTCTTTGACAGACTCCGTGATGTTGGTGTTAAATGATAAAAACGAAACTTCTGTTGTGAAGCAACATCTCTAAGATGAGATGGCCAAGTCTTCACTTCACAGCACGTTCTCTAGCCATTCTACTCAGACACAACAAGGCAAGACACGAGAATACCCTCGCTCCGAAATGAAAGCGCTGTAAAGATTTCTCTGATCTAAAACACATTAAGAAAACAACAAATCACACTTTCGGATATCAGAAAAAAAGACGTCCGTTGCACTTTTGACTGCACAAAAAATCAAAGTTAGAAAATGACGAAAGCACAGCGTTCAATTAGTTTATGCATTTGGCGTGCTGAACAAACGTAGAAAATTTTCAAAAAGTGAAGAATTCGGTGCGTAGGTCCGTCTGATATTCTACCGTTCGTTTCTCAACTTCTCTTATCGCAATCATTCAGTATTTGAAGCAAGAACTAAATATGAATTGAACAACTCATACATATAATCTCTTATTCATTCATTCAACAAATATGTAGATGAAACATATGATAAAGTTATATTACATTCTCATACATTAATAACAGACAAATTGATAAACCAGTTGACTCACATACTACAGGGTCCGGAATAAAGCATAGCTGGATTTAACTGACTTAGTGCGCAGAAACTGACTACGTGTGAAAAAAAAACATGACACCAAAGATGAAGCAGACAAATGGTCATTTTTAACAATGGCTTCTTGGCAAGCACAACATCGCGCATTCACGGTTGAAACTCATTTTAAAAGTGGAGAATCGTCTATTACTGTACAAGTTTCATCGTCATTTTGAGTTCCGTCCCCGTGATAATGTTCCCGATCGGAGGACAAAACAATTTTGAGGTGGGTCACAAAATTTAAGGAACCCGCTAATTGCCGTAACAACAAGTCTACTGGTCGTCCAAGAACTCAACAGACACCTGAACGAATTCAAGAAGTCTGAATGCACTGGTTCGTAGCCCTCGGGCATCAACTATTAGGCATGGTTTGGCACTTGGTATGTCGGATCACTCTCTACGTCGCATCATTTATAATCATCTGCATTTCCACCCTTACAAGTTGCAAGTTGTGCAGCAACTGAATGATTTGGATAAAATTAACAGACTTGACTTTGCTACCGATTTTCTAGCACGCGTTGAAGAAAATCCGAATTTACTCAGTAACCTCATAATGTCTGATGAAACACATTTCGAGTTGTCAGGAAGTGTGAACAAGCAGAATTTCAGAACCGGTCTGCTGAAAATCCAGAATTACTGCACGAGAACAGCTTCATCTTGAACGTGTAACAGAGTTGTGTGGCGTTGCATCATTCGGCGTTATTGGCCCATATTTTTTTAAGACGAAGACACGCATCCTCTTACTGTTAATAGTGATCTTTATGTGTAGATGCTAACTAAATACTTCATTCCAGACTTGGCCAATAGAAATAAGAGACTAATATGGTTTCAACAAGATAGAGCAACTGCCCACACAGCCCGTCAGTTCATGGCCATGCTGCGACAAGCATTTCCCACTCATCTTATTTCCAGATTTGGAGATATTCATTGGCCGGCAAGGTCACTGGATTTATCGGCCGCAGATTCGTTTTATGGGGGTACCTCAATAACACGGTGTATGCTAGTCGATCACATTCATTTGTAGACCTAAAAGATCAAATCCGACACTGCATTCGAAATATCTCTTTGAACATGTTAAATGGTATTATGCAGGAATTTTCCAGACGCCTGGCTGAATGTATGAAATGTAATGGCGGTTATCTAACCGGCGTAATTTTCAAAACCTAAATATGATTTTCAGTGATAATAAAAAATACACACTTTTCTGAGTTTCATTTCACTTTTATTTTTACCATTAACATGTATAGTGCTTATTTATTTTCCATTTTTAAAATCCAGCTATGCTTTATGTCGGACCCTGTAGAATTATTTCGGCTGCTTTGTAAGCATACAGTGAGTAATAAGAAAGTCAAGTCATGAGAAAATATAAATGTCTTCCAGGAGCACATAATCAAAGTCACGTAAGTGTTGAAAATATCGTTTGTGAATATAGTTTATGAGTTTCGAGTGGGATGAAAGAGTTGAGATGAAAGAGCTGAAATTCGATAAGTCATAATCAGGACATTCAACCACGCAAACGTCTTTCAATTTTGAGAAAATATAGGACACAGTTCTCACATTTATTCCAGTTAAAGCAATAACTCATAACTAGTCTGATGTTTCAGAGAAGAAAAGAGGGACAGTAATAGCATCGATGATAAAATAACAAGAAAAGATAAAATAATATTTGCGGTACAGTCCTCAGCATCGAGCTCCAAGGGAACTGGAAGAAATATTTTTAAAAATGGAAAACTCAGAGAAACGTGCAGAAAATTAGGATGAGAACAGAGAAGACAGGACTGAACTGAAAGACGAGAATACATTATAGACGTCTGTCTCTCATCCTCTGCATTAAGCCGTAAATGATGGCTGACATGCATTTCCAGCGTGTTAAGAATTTCTCTTAATCTTCTGTCATCTAACACAAACTTCGGATTAATAATCTATTCAGAAATTAAATAACGAGAGTCACTGACATAACTCATTACATAACTCATACGAGAGTTACTGACATAAATCTCATCACACGAGAGTTATTGACATAAATCTCCATCATGTGAGAGTCATTGACATAAATCTCCATCACACGAGAATCACTGATATAACTCTCCATCATACAAGAGTCGCTGATATAAAACTCAAAAGTACTAGAGTTAATGACATAAATCTCAACGAGATGAGAGTTATTAACATAAATCTCCATTACACTAGAACTATTGACATAAATCTCCACCATACGAGAGTAACTGACATAAATCTCCATCGTCTTATTGACCTTCAAGTAATTAATTTTCATAAAAATCTTTTCCCCTTCATCTTTTCGATATCATGAAACATAGATATACTTGTATTCCTATATGTTCTTTTTAAAATCAACATATCTTTCTTACGCTGTTTCACAAACTTTTATCTACTTATCTTACATCCCTCTCTTTCTGTTTTTGAAAAAAAAAAGTTGCTTCATTTATTATTATTCATTGTAAAATTCTCTATAAAATAGCATTAAGAATGATTTCAGGCACAATGTGCGAAAAAAAAAATGTCGGATTGTATATCAGCAGAATAAAGTATTAAATGGAAAGAAATACGGAAAATCAAGAGAATGATAGAAAATACGCTACTAGAATTAGTCATATCGCCAAAATACTGGTTGGTTATTCTTTAATTTACATTTCTATGCGCTTATACCGTTGCCACTTTTGCCATTTCTTCTTATCTTTACCATCTTTTTTTTTTCGTAAAATGCATCAGGCACCTCTGACAATTTTTACTCTACTAAAACTATATATAAACGTATGGCGTCACCATGTATATTTAAACGTCAACATATACCTTTCTGAAAGATACAAGCCGATTCAATATTTCTTTATGTTCTTTGTGAAATGAGGAAAAGGATTTTTCGAACAGTCCAAAGCCAGCACGGATCCCATACACGGCAGTTTAAGACAACTTGGCAGATACTTCAGGAAAGAGATTTTTGGGGATTTAAGTATCGTCGATAGCAAAATCTCACTAAATTATCGGTGATAAACCTAGAAGAAACATTACGTGATCCGTGAGTTTCTCTGTTATCATGATCACTAAATTATCGGTGATAAACCTAGAAGAAACATTACGTGATCCGTGAGTTTCTCTGTTATCATGATCACTAAATTATCGGTGATAAACCTAGAAGAAACATTACGTGATCCGTGAGTTTCTCTGTTATCATGATCACTAAATTATCGGTGATAAACCTAGAAGAAACATTATGTTATCCGTGAGTTTCTCTCTTATCATGACATGCGAAACCACGGATGGTATGCTGCATGAAACGTTTGGCACGAGAGACAGAACACGAAAGCGTTACAGATAAGCTACATCATGGATGCTCATATAACTGAAATCTTTATCTCTGAAACATTGGATCTCAACGTCCCAGGTCCCAGTTGTCTATTTTCAATTAAAAAACAACACAACATATAAAAAAGCTAAGTATTTGATTTTTCATATAATTTTCGTGTTTATATCTCTTGTTTTTATGTGCTCTTTGAAAAAGGCATTTGACGAAATATTGGATTGTTGTATGTTCTTCATTTATACGTGCTCATCTTATTTTCTGTCATTCTTGTTCCTACCTACTTTCCTCACTCTTTCTATCTTTCTGTAAAACTGAACCATTCGCCTCCATCTATTTTATTACTAGAACCAGGTTTACCTCACTCGTCATTTCTCTTGGTTAACAATAGACAGCAAATAATTTAGAGACAATATAGAGATCTACACACACACAAAAATAATAATAATAAATAGAAACACAAGCTGCAAAGTATTCCTAAGTTTAAGAAAAAAAAATATCATGTTTAATATGTCTATCAGCTAGTCAGACGATAAAAATTATAAGGAACATATCTTACACGTAACATGTGGACATAAAGCCTTCATTATTTATAGACAGTTAAATGTGTCCTTATTATCTAATAACGCATGATCTACTTTCCTTTATCTTCTTTTGTTGTTGGTTGTGGTGACATTACGCATTTATCTTTTGTTACTAAATAAACTTGTCCCTTTTACCTGTAAGTTCCACTCCATATCTTTACAACGGTAACTACGAGTATGCTAGTTATACATAGAATAACGAAAGCTACTAGCATGCCTTTACTCGAAGACAGAATAAAAATTGCTTTTGGAACTACAAGGTCCCTTTCCTCGCATATCAAAGCGCGAGAATAGCTTTAGTGAAAAGAGTTCATTCCAGCTTGTCTGGAGGAGTCGGTGCTTTCAGCAAAATGTCAAAAGGAGATTACAGCACTCAATTTAGAAAAACCGATTAATAGAATACAATATGCTCTGGATTACGGGACGCTTGGCTTCCCGCTAGGTCTATGTAATCGGGACTAGAGTCTGGCATGTTCCAGTGTCGTCCGCGTCTTAACAAAGACATATTTTATTTGCTTTTGTGTTGCGCCCACATGAGATCGGCGGGTATATTCAAGTGCGCAGCGATAGTTATGGTCTTGCTGGTGATGTTTGAGGTGGTGTTCTTGATTACAGGTATCAGAGATAGCACGGTGCTATTTTCCAGGGGAAGTAAATAGAAAAAATATTTCTTTACACTTTAACAGGACAATGTAACAATGAACACTAACATGATAAAAACGCTCACAGTTCTGTACACGGTCTCGGATAATCTCGGCGACACTCATTTAGCTCTTGAACTTCCGGCGAGAACCTCTGCGGTTCTGCGAAACATGCTAGCAGTATTTTTTTCTTTCTTTTTTTTTTTTATTTCGTCCGTCTCGTTTCCTGTTTCATTTTGCTCACAGATTAGTTGTCCTCCAAGATGATCTCTTCTTTAGAGAAGCGCGATAAAGTTGGCCGGGTCTAGCTACCTCTACACTGGTAGATGGGTCGAGCTGACATCATCTACGGGGTCATCGACGCCGGCAAGACACGGAGGATTTCGACATACTTTGACACAACACACCTGCTTTGAACGAAATAAGTGGGGGTAAAATATGGCGATGCTGTACACAAACAGCTCTAAGAGAACTGTGAAAAAGAAGTGTAGAACGAAGTAAATGCTTATCTTTATTTCTACTCCCAAGAGATTCTCCAACCTGGATAAAGAAACAAATCCTTATCTTTTGTATATTCTGTTGATTCTTTTAAAAGTTTAAAATACAGAGATTAGGGGCAGAGGAAGATATTATTTATTAGCGAGTGAAGGTTTAGCACGGCGTATACAAGTCTGCAACCATAAATAGATACACTATATTGCTTAAAATGTACTAATTCTTTCCTGTCAAAATGTTGCAAAAAGTTAGGACTGAAAAGATTACTTCAGGAAGATGCTACTTTGTTTATGGTAAAATCCACCCATTAGGTAAACCAAATATCAACAAGCCTTTCATTACCTGTGAAAAAAAAATAACCAATGGAAAACTTCTTGAATGAGATATTGAAATGCGCAACAACAAAAAAAACAAAACTATTCACATTTCAGTTAACAGAGAACATGCGGTTGATGCCGAATTTTTCAGTTAACACAAATGACAAGAAGATACCAGGATTAAAAATCCATCAGTTTTTGGAAAAATAAAAATTGTCTTCGTCTTATTAAACAAGTATAATCTATTCTCTGTGTGTTTACCATTTTAAAAATGTTTCCATCGCTGGCACACAGCATTTTTCCATCGTCTATCGCTTGTTGTAGAACCCACCTACATAACATATTCTTATTTTGCCTCGATTATTTAGTCTTCACAACCAACTTCAATATCAAAAGGATTATTATATTACATTGCTTTTTACGTCCGTTCATTCTTATCACGTGACCAGCATATCTTGATTGTTTTCCTCTTGTCACATTATTAAATAAATGTTCTTTCTTGTCACATGACCAATACATTTGCATTGTCCCTCCTCTTGTGATGTGCCAAATAAACGTTGATTATCACCCCTGCGCAGTATTTATTAACATCCTTCCTTTCTTTTCACACATTTCCCATTAATCATTATAACTGTCTGTGTGATTCGGTAGAAATCAAATCTCCGAGCTTATACTGTTTCATATAACTTAATGATTTACTTCCATATATATTTTATTGATTTATATCCATATATATTTGCGAATGGGCCCATCAGCATCAGGATGCAGCAGGGAATCCTGCTTACAACCGAGAGACCTACAGGGGAGGTATTAGGGAGGCGAAGTTCCGCAAGGGACATGCAAATGACTGATTAACTGATGATTTATTTGAACGACAGTACGGTATGCCCTTGATTGATATATTTGTGTGTGTGTGTGTGTGTGTGTGTGTGTTTTGAGTATATATTGCCCGGAAGACCGCCTCAGTATATAAATTTAATTATACACTTGAGGAACCTCCTTATATCAAACCCCACCAAAACTAACTGCTACATTCGGGACAAAGACTAAACATTAAGTGAAGTCGCTATCTGCCAGACAACAATGCCTTCATTTTACCATCTGTCTTCTTGTCGGGTGGGATCAATAAAAACTGTCTAACGAGAGAAACCATTGAACGAGATATCGGAGAAAGTTGTCCTAGCCAACGTCACAGAAAACTGGGTTCGTGGACGTGCATATAATATCCAAAATTATCTCCACTTGAAGCGTTCGTGCAGGCCCAGGTAATGGACCTGTAACTGAATATTTTGCGCGCGGTTTGAGATTTGTCAAGAAAATCATTTCGTTCTTAACTTGACACTGATGTTTTCTTATATTCTCAGATGAGCCCATGCCAGTTGTTCCCAACCCTTATTTGAGCAGTCGTACATGACCCATTAAAAAGATTCTTTTTAAATATTGAAATTCAACAATAATGGTTTCAATGAACATTAGCGAGTGTGGCTATTGCTATTTTATAATTAAGTTTAGAAAACACAAATTTTAGAGATTTCTTTAAAATCATATGACTTCTGTCTTACAAGTTCATTTTCTTAAAATATTCTCGCCATCCTGCCTCAGATGCTCTGGGTCGCAGCCTGAGGTTAGTAGCAACTGGTCTAGGTCTTGTGTCACCTTGAACGTCTGCTTCTGATACGAGTTGTCTCTCTTGTAGAAAACTGCTATGACAGTTAACACGTATAACATTGAAGACTGTGAATCATATATTGCTGAATATTTCCATATTATAGAATAGTTCTATGGTATTGAATCTTACAGATGCTCTTTGATTAACACATCACAGGTTTCACAAAACTTACCACTTCACTAAATCAGAGCCAGCCCGATGAAATGTTCCTCCATTTTTTAATTCTGACAAATAAGTTCAAGATGTATTGTCGACTACGTCACTTGGATTGAATCTCTTTTAATAATTTGTTCACAATATCAAACTCTATCATATTCTACATACAGCATTTCTCAATTTCTAAAATTCACAATATTCTACACTTGATACGAGAACATTTCCTATCTCAATATTATATCACATCTGCAACACGTTTTCCACTAGTTTCTCGTCTAAAATCACTGTACTCAAAGTTTCAAAAGTATCAATTCTTCTTAATCAGTTGAATCACTTGAAAACCATCTTCAGTCTAACACTACTTCTGATTTTATATCGTCTCGTCCTCTTTCTTCTCTTGTCTGTCTTTTGATTTCTTCTGACGGTCTTCCTCTGCCGTCTCTCAATCGCAGTGTACTAACGAGCAAAGTCTACTTGTCTCTTCTCTGGACTTCTGTTCTTATCTTTCATCTGATGGCTTCTCGGCTGTTCTGGTCGGACCTTCTTTCTTCACTCTTGACTGTTAACGTGTCATCCTTCTTGCAGTTCTGGTCTGTCGCTACTTGCCGGATCTACGGTGTTCTGACGATCTCCCTCCTCTGTCTCCTCTCTCTTCTACTTCTGTACTTTTTCCTCTCCTCTACTTCCGAACTTCTTGGTTCTAGATTGTCTGTTCTTCCTTCTTCGGGCTCCCTCCTCTGTCTCCTCTCCTCTACTTCCGTACTTCTTGGTCCTCTTGGTTCTTCTTCCTTCTTCCCTTTGTCTCTCCTCTCCCTTTTCATCTTCAAGTGCAGCTTGATGGATTAACCAATAAGTATTTTGGCTCCACCCTTCAGATGTCCACTGGTTCCCATAAGCGTTCTGATTGTCCGCCATTCAAACTGCCCCGTGACTTATCTCTCGTAAATCAATTATCAAATAGGCCACGCCTCTAAATATTTAATTGGTCAGCTGGCCGAGTTGGTCACTCTTTTATTTAAAAACCGTGCGCAACAGCGTCCTAACGCGTGTCAGTCTGTGTCAGTTTCGTCTACACACTTGTTATTTACCTAAGTCATTATCTAGCTATTTCATGTTGGAGATTTTATTGTGTCCTCGCTTTTCATTGTATCTGTTTTTCTATTCGTCTTTTCTATTGTTTACACGTGTCAACGTCCAGTCACGGCTTTGTTATCACTGGACCATCATACTTTCTGGGGTCATTTCTTTGTATTACCTATATCTCAGCGTCACTGAGTGTTGTCTTTTTCTATTCACTGTTTCCACTGTTTATTTTTGTCCACGACTTGTTCCCGTGTCATGGAATTGTTATACCTTTCTCTTCCTTTCCTATCCACTTTTCTCTGTCGCTATTCGAAGGTACTGTTTTGTTTAAAGTATATTTTCATAATCATGTTCATTAATAATAATAACAACAACAACAACAATAGTCATTACTTACAAGGCCATGCTACAAACGCATTTCTCTCTCAGTGCAGTTTCCATCTTTCTTAATACATTCTACTGTGTAGAGTTCTGTTTCTGTTCTTTACTTCTCTTTGATTTGTATATCCAGTGAAACTGAATCTCCATTTTTGTCTCGACATACATTTCTAGGGCTTCGATATCTTTCTAGTTTTAAAAAAAATTATATGTTTATCCGCATCCTGAATCCACACAGACATAAAAATTAGTTCACTGACCAGAAAGTTTTGTCACTGGAAATTTCATACTTGTATGTAATACAAAGTCAGCAGAAAGAAAGAGACAGACAGACAGATAGAGAGTCAAACAGAGAGAGAGAGAGAGAGAGAGAGAGAGAGAGAACAATGACATGACTACAACTCAAAATTAGTTGCCCATGGCTGGGGAAAAAAGCGTCTATGAGAAAAAAAAACTGAAAAAAACCCGCGACGGAATCGAATCATCGGTAGATTTGGGTATGCTTTCATGCACACTGAAGACGTCATGTGAGTGTTTTGTGAATCAACAAGACGTGCCGAGCTTATGTAGTGAGGCATCGCAGTGTTTTTACTTCTCTCTAAGATAGAGACGGGCTAAAGCCTTGAATATATTTCTTCTCATAGTATGATTCAAAAGATTGGAGGGGGAGGGAGAAGGGAGTGGAGAGGGTGGGGAGCAATATTGATTTTCTTGTAGTCAAATATGCACAAAAATATAAATTCAGATGACATGAGAGAGAGAGAGAGAGAGAGAGTAGAAGACAGACCACTTAAACAGGAAGATGAAAATAAAAAAGAAGAAGTGGAAGAACGAGAGAATAAACGTACGGTCAATGTAAATGAAAACCAGAACAAGAAACTTACTTCAGCAGAACACACACAAAAAAGTGAAGGCAGTCTTTAAATGTATGATATTTATCTGTTGATATATGACATAAAACCTGCAAGAGTATATATACAACAAATGAAAACAGCATGAAGAATTCGTATAGAACATAAGTTCGACAATAAGATGCACATATAGTATAAAACATGAGATACAAAAAATATTTGCTGAAAACTGCAAAATACGATGGCGATCCAAAGGAAAACCTCAAAACTGTGATAGAAATTCTAAGTACCATCACGTGGTCATGTAAGCTGGCAGACAGCATCGTTGTTAATGATGTCTTTAAAGAATGTCTTGTCGGTGACAGCACGATGTAGATGGCCGTTTACCTGGAGACACGAAGGAAAGTGGACTAGCGTTCTGTCATAATTTTTATTTTTTTTTAATGTTATATAGTGAAGGTGTGAAACCCATCCGAATTGATCGGCGAATGAAGGTTAAATAATTATGTAACGCAAGTCTGTCATTACACCCATAATCAGGTCCAAACGACATGAACTTCTGAGTACAATTGTCTTGTTGCAACACGGCAACGTTCGACCCCATACAACCCGTGCAACAGTTGAAACCATTACGGGTCTGCACTTGGAGTATAGAAAAACGATACAGTTACATGACATCTTTGAATCAAAAAATTATGGGAAAAAAAACTTGAGGTTTTCATTTGGATCATCCTCGTGTGACTGCAGGAAGTAAAGTACGTCAAGTGAGAACGGAAATTTTGTATGAACAAAATAAAAATGGAATACGGTTGCAAGATTTCAGCTTGCCATAGTTAGCATTTGGAAGGTGTGGCCTAAAACAGGTGACAGTAAAAATCAGTGATTCAAGGGCAAGAGCTCATGGGTAACTGAACTTGTGTAGGTCGACATGATGATAGACTCGATGTGGTGGTGACAGACTCTCAAAGCAAGCTTCGCAAGATAGAGAAGGGTTTGCTACGTCATAAATGGGTTCAGCTCTTTGGAAAAACCAGCGGCATCAAGCTGACGTGGATATCCTGCCGGGAGTGAGAGGAAATGAGGTAGACGATCATGTTGTCTGTAACGCTATTACAAGAGGTATTAGTCTTATGGACAGGACGGATATACTAAGTCGGTGGCCGAGGAACTGGTGCAGGAGGAGGTAAGGGCATGTGTTGATAATTATCTACAGAGGATGAACGATAGAGGTATTAGAGAAGGAGAAGGAAGAGCCCGGTGGTTGGCTGGTAGAATTCGAGGTTGCCAGAACAGCCTGGCTGACACAGTTAGCGTTCATACTCTTCGGTGGTTACTAAAACAGAGAGTAGAGCATGCGTGGGTGTGTCACGAGTGCGATGATGACAATTCCTAGATTCATGATGAACCCATAACTACAATTTTTCCCATGGGCGCACTCAATAATGATACGTATAGGTAGTGTATAAGCAAAATCACTTGAAAAACATGGAATCGTGCTCAAATAATTCACACAAGAAGGACACCGCATCTCCCTGCAACTTTCAATAGAATAAATGGAGAAGACAAAAATGAAGCAAATAATGGAAAGGCATAACATCAAATGTAAGGACGTGAATCGTCCACAGAAAGGAGTCCACGATAAAATGTCATTACATCAGACCGCTTGAAAAAGTTTCTTTCTGAATATCCCCCAGGTATCATTTTTTTTAAGGCGACCCACAATTAAATTTCAAAGTTGATTCAGCGAGATGGGACCTGAAGAAACGAGGCCCGTTTCTACCTAACACACGTCTTGGAAAATCGAACGGACGAGAAAGGATCTCCAATTCTCTGAGACTAAACAATGTTGTCAACCACTTTAAGGGCAACCCACTGTCAATACATTACATGAGGGGTTATGAATAATGGATCACCCCACGTCTCCTCCTCTACGAAGTCGGTCGTTAACTCTGCCACCGCTAACTCTTGCTCGGTTAAGTCCTTTCCTGTGTCAGGTTAACACATCTCGTCTGTAGTGAAACAGTGCTGGGCTAATGTAACTGAAGGACTATGTAAATGGTTCACAAACGGAGCAAGTGCCTGTCATTGACAGTTTAAAGGGCAGAAAGACAGGTTTACACTGAAACTGGCAAGGCGGATTGTGAGGGAAAAACTCAAAAGCTGAAGTGCCATCTTAGGTGGAGCCTCCGAGAAAGATTTTATAAGCCGGTACAAAACCGTTCCCCGTCCCTCCCCACTCTTGGTTTATTTTTCTTTCACCCATCCTAGTACTCCCAAGCCTTGGGGCCCACCTTTAAAGCAGAGAAAACCCTCCAGACCCCCAGTTTAGTAGGCAGACAGCTGGCAAGGTTAAGTAGGCAGACAGCTGGCAAGGTTTAGTAGGCAGACAGCTGGCAAGGTTAAGTAGGCAGACAGCTGGCAAGGTTACGTAGGCAGACACCTGACGAGGTTACGTAGGCAGACAGCTGGCAAGGTTAAGTAGGCAGACAGCTGGCAAGGTTTAGTAGGCAGACAGCTGGCAAGGTTTAGTAGGCAGACAGCTGACGAAGTTAAGTAGCAGACAGCTGGCGAGGTTAAGTAGGCAGACAGCTGACGAAATTAAGTAGGCAGACAGCTGACGAAGTTAAATAGGCAGACAAGTAGGCAGACAGCTGGCGAAGTTAAGTAGGCAGACAAGTAAGCAGACAGCTGGCGAGGTTAAGTAGGCAGACAGCTGACGAAGTTAAGTAGGCAGACAGCTGGCGAGGTTAAGTAGGCAGACAGCTGACGAAGTTAAGTAGGCAGACAGCTGACGAAGTTAAGTAGGCAGACAGCTGGCGAGGTTAAATAGGCAGACAGCTGACGAAGTTAAGTAGCAGACAGACAAAAAAGATGTAGGTAGGTAAGTAGGTGGACAAATAAGGCAAGCATACAGACAAAAAAAATGTAGGTAGGTGGACAAGTAAGGCAAGCAGACAGACAAAAAAATGTAGGTAGGTGGACAAGTAAGGCAAGCAGACAGACAAAAAAGATGTAGGTAGGTAGATAGGTGGACAAGTAAGGCAAGCAGACAGACAAAAAAGATGTAGGTAGGTGGACAAGTAAGGCAAGCAGGCAGACAGTGAAATTCCAGAGGGATTGTACTCATTAACCATCTGCGACTGAACTGGACAACTCAGTCCCTGGAGAGGACAACAACAGGCAGGAAGATGACAAAAGGTCAACTGAATTGCTCGCTTTTCTCACGACTGCCCTGTTTTTGTCTCTTAGATTAAACACACAATATGCTGTGTTTTGTGCTTAGCAAGAATGACCAGGGTAACACCACAATAATTACGTCAGCAAAATATACTAACACCAGAAATATCCCAAACCTGTAGGGAAAACTGAGAGCGTTATTTTTGTACGTTGAAGTGTCTACAGCGACTTAGTCGAACGGTTAACGTCTGAAAAAATGGTGCTTTTTTCCCTGTGAACAAATATCAAAGAGGAAAATTAGCGGTCGAGAGGGGGAGAGAGAGGGAACTTTGCTTCTATTTTGGTGAAAACCTGGACGTGCAGACCTGTCTGACATTTAGCCATTTATCTATTCACTTTCACGGTTTTTCTTTCAACTGTAATGAAAGGGAACAATAATATATCTAAAGATCACTAATAAAAATCAAATGGCACCACTTCTGCATTGTTTCCTTTCTCTCACAATATCCAGCTACGACGTATTTGGAAGCTATTATGTGCACGCGTTTAGCAAGATAAAGAGAGACAGTGTTACTATCTGAACAGAGAGAAAAAAATGGTAAAGCGATGAATAAGCTGCCATAACAAAGCTGAGCAGCTAACATTAACCGGATAAAGAACAAAGATAAGTTTCGGGTAACTACAACAGAAACAAAGAACTTTGATTTCATTGGACTCTGAAGCTGGACTGCACCATACTAGATCATCAGAGTTACTTTAAAATAGATGATAAGAGAAAGATGTTATCAGTAGTGGTCAGGATGACTCTTCCGTGGATGCAAAGACTTTGACTTGATTACCTTCCCCGAGGGATTGTGGGCCACAACTAAGAGAGAAGAAAATCTGTTACCATTATTAATTATATTTTAAAACAAACAACCTCATCGGCATGAATCGCCCATGATAGTTTAAAATTCTTTCTCACGCATACTTTCTACCCAATCTTGAATACAAAATGATGAATATATTTTTTTTTATTTCAATTTTACGCATCTTTCAATTAGCCATATGTTAACTAGCGATGCATTGGCTCCCCTCACACATCATTATCTTTTCAAAGAAGAAACGGGGAGATTTTCGCACAGTAAAATGATGCAGCGCAGTAACTAACCATACAACACTGTACTTTGTCACTCTACATACACCGTCAAATGGCACCAAAGGGTTAAATAACTGTGAACAGATGTTCATCCCAGAAATATCTCGTCAAATAATTGTATGTGCCAGAGATCCCAGGGATGTCTGAGCAAGTAACTGTATGTGAGAGATCCCAGGAATTTCTTGTCAAGTAACTGTATGTAACAAATAGAGATCCTAAGATGTCTGGTCAAGTAACTGTATGTGACAAATAGAGATCCTAAGATGTCTGGTCAATTAACTGTATGTGACAAATAGAGATCCTAAGATGTCTGGTCAATTAACTGTATGTGATAAAGAGAGATCCCGGGAATGTCTGGTCAAGTAACTGTATGTAACAAATAGAGATCCTAAGATGTCTGGTCAAGTAACTGTATGTGACAAAGAGAGATCCCAGGAATGTCTTGTGCAGAAATTGACACAGAGTGTCTATTAATACTAATACAAAATTTAGTAAAAAGAACCCCCCTCCCCCAAAAAAACTATAATAAAGTATGTTATGTTACAGTATGAGTGGTACTAGTCCCTCGTGACAAAGGTCTGTAGTTCGAATCAGGTCAGAAGTCACCCAGTCACCCAGGCTGTAGAAATAGGTTCCTGATTTCTTCTGGAGCTACGATAGAAAGTCGGCCAGGACTACTGATGCCTCCCACATCAACCTCTAGTGCACGGACAGATCAAGGAAAATATGAGCACTAACCCCTACATACCTTCATGACATAACAGGGCTACCTTTACCTTTTACACTATGCCTAGGGTATAAATTGTGAATTTAACGAAAGAAAACGCAAGAGAAAAAGTGAGAATGAGTCGTACAGTAAGAGAAATGTGGCAATGTAAGGGAGAGAGTGAAGGAAGTGAGGGACTTATGAGAGTAGTAATTAAGTAATCAATTTCCTCCAGTGATACAAAACGTACTGTGACCTCCCCCTCCCCCCCCCCCCCCCAGCCCTACTTTTGAAGAAAATCTGACCACAACCACCCCGGTTCCCGAGTCCTTGTTAGCCAACAGTTCAAACTACAGATATTGTGTGTGCTCTGCTTTCTCATCATCTCTCATACCAAATACAAAACATATATCTGAATTTGTAAAACAACCAACAAAATAAGTCTATTACGATAACATCAAGACAGTCGTCATAAACACACACAAAACCAATAATGGTTCAGACCATATATATATATATATATATATCTAGAAAATGGTATATAAATATACTGTATATATATATATATATATTAACACCATCCCAACTCTTACTACAACCTTATTATACATAACTATGAGTGCAACCAGCACATATACTATCATTCTTACGAAATAATAACCAAAATCATACTCAACCAGCCTAACTGAGTCTGGGGCGCTCGATGGGGTCATAGCCAACAACCACATATCACATATACTTACAACATAATTAATGCAGGGCACAATAACACTGTATATGCATCAATATCAAGAACCATCCACATCCACTTTAGCCTACGATGGCTCGCCCACCGAGACATATCCCGAACTAACTGGAAAATATATTTGTAACAACTTCTACACTAAACAGTGTTCACAGCCTAATGCCCAGGCTGCTGACAACAGGTTGTTTACGCTGTTTACAGCAAAACAGATCGTGAATGACAGAATGCCATTAATCTGTGAGAGACTGAGAAAGACATGAACTTAGGAAGAAAAGGCATGTTATAAGAGAGAGAGAGAGATAGATAGAGAGAGAGAGAGAGAGACGGTGAGAGCTTTTGAGAACGTGAAGCGGGTACACAATGAAGGAGAAAAAAATAAGAAGAGAACATGAGAGAGAGAAAGTGTGAAAGAGAGACTGAGAGATAGTGAGAGAGAAGGTATGAAAGAGATACTGAGAGAGATAGTATAAAAGAGAGAGTGAGAGATAGTGAGAGAGAAAGTATGAAAGAGAGACTGAGAGAGATAGTATAAAAGAGAGAGTGAGAGAGTATGTGTGTGAGAGAAAGTGAGAGATAGACAGATGGGCAGACAGCTGGCGAGGTACGAGGTAATAAGCAGAGAGAGGAGAATGAATGAATGAATGAATGAATGATCTTTATTTTTAAAGGGTAAAGAATTGGGCACGCAGGTCCGTCTTACATTCTGCCCTTCATCACTCCATCTTTCATTCTTCCGACACACTCAGTTTAATACAAGTATACAAATTACATTAGGAAAAAACATATCAACAGACTGCAATATTAAACTATTACATTCAAAGTAAAAGAGAAGAAGTAATTAACCTAGTAAAATAGCTTTCATACACGCATACACACAACATACACATAAAGAAAAAGACACTTTCAATACAGATCTTCTAGCATGTGTTTTTTTTAACAAACATTAAAATAATGTCTAACAATATCTAACAAGTTAGTTTTCGAACTACGTCATTTTAGTACTTGATGGCCTGCGAGTCATGGGTTGAGAGAGCGCTGGCTATTCTATGGAGGTATATAATTACAAGCAAGTAAATAATGAAACAGGTTTTAGTTAAAACATGAAGTATTACTAATGGATTTTAAATGGTAGGGGAGGGTGTTCCACAGCTGCACTGCAGAGTATGCATGGCTTTTCCTGTACAGATCAATCCTGGGTTTAGGAAGAAGACAGTTTTTTAAACGCTGGCTATGTTTAGTGTTATACGTAAACGGTGACCACAGTTAAGGCGGAGCATTGTGCCACAGAATTCTCTGAACAAACTTAACTTTGTTAAAAACGACTATATTTGAGGGGTAGAATTCTGAGTTGTTTGTGCTGACCTACAGTTTGAAATAAAAAGTGAGAATGAAAGAGAGAGAGAGAGGGAAATAATGAGAGAAAAAAGAGTGAGAGGATGTGTCAGAGAGAGAGAGAGAGAGAGAGAGAGTGAGAGAGAGACAGATTAAGAGAAGAGAAACGTGAGAGAGAGAGAGAGAGATGGGACAGTATAAGTGACTGTGTGACAGTATATAGTATAGTATATAGACATAATGTGTGATGTTTATTTTTAGCGTATAATGCAGCCAGTCTTGTCAGTGAGGGCTTTTTCCTGTTGTTTACTCGACCTGATCAATTTGTATTATAATTAGCATCATTTATAACTAGAGCAAACTAGAATCCAGCACAAGAAAAGTGTACAGCTTTGATCAGTGTCTTTTTCTATACAAGTTTCTTTCGAACAGAGCGGACCTCAGATAAGACTTTTTATGTGGATTCATCTTTTGTATCTTCCCTGCTATCTTTAGGCATTTTCGTTTAAAAATAGTCTGTTTTTTTATTGTTGTTGTTCATATCAGTTTTATTACTCTTATTTCATGTTCCTAATTTATCGACCTTTTCTCGTACTTAGAATATCAAGGATGGAAAGTAAACTCAAATAAAGAGATACTGATGAGATGGTGTGTCGCAGAAAACTGTCTAGTAAACACAGTAAAAAGTAGAAAGCTGAGATACTTCGACCTCATCAAGAGACACAAAGGTTTGGAGAGGCTGATACTACAAGGCATAATGCAAGACAAAAGAAGAAAAAAAAAACGGGGCGACCTCGCCGCAAGTGAACTCAAGACATAATCGGAAAGTCTGAATAAATCATTGTGAGATGTTGGTTCACATTCTCAAGACCGCATTACATCCAGGGAGACAGTGCAAGGGACAACTTTCTGAAAAGGACAAATCACCTGAAATAGAATCCATCGCCCTTCCTTCCTCTTTCTGTCTTTTTGTAAAATTCCTCCGTACACTTCCTTCCACCTCTTCTAATTCTTTTAGTTAGGCATAATTTAATGAATATACATGTAAAAAAAAGCAGGACGCACATGAAAGACATAAAAAAAGCACAGCTAATCAAATGTGAGGTCACACGTACAGCACATATATTTAACATAAAATGCATCATGTCTCCATCAGTAATCAGCTGAAGCAACAAAAAAAAAAGATTATCTAAGATGAGGCACATTTTAAAGTCAACTAACAAAAAAACTCGTCAAGACCCTGTACCACATGTACGCTCTCACAGCAACAATCTGTTGAGTGTCTTACTCGTCAAGACCCTGTACCACATGTACGCTCTCACAGCAACAATCTGTTGAGTTTCTTAACTCTGACTAACAGGGCAGGGACTAACGTACAAGAGGATGTAGTAGTTACAAACATCTTGCTTCCAATGTTGACAAAGGAAATTAAAAGTAAAGTAATGTAACCCACTCATTATTCGGGTGTCTGAGTGGCGAAGTGGTTAGTGCACTGGTCTCTCATGGCGAAGGTTGGGGGGTTCGAATCCGGCCGGCGGCACCCCAGTCACCCAGCTGTAGAAATGGGTACCCGACTTCTTCTGGAGTTGGGGAAGGAAAAGGCAGCCAGGCGTGATACTGACCATATCACCCTCTAGTGTGCTGACAGGTCAAGGAAAATATGGGCACTAACACCATATCCCTATGTGCCTCTAAGGCTTGACAGGATTACCTTTACTTTTTTACTTCTTTTACTCATTATCCGAATTCATGCCTGTTTTTCAAGATTTCTCTTCAATGGTTCCAGTGAGCTAAAGAATTGATATAATAATCCGTAAAATGTGTACTTAAATGTCAGTCGCAGACGTTGAGTCGTTGACACACATCAGGTCTTGTTGTGACATCTCTCTATAGACGGCAACTTTATTACATAACAGTCGATATCTGTTGAGATGTTTGGCTGGGACAGGGTTTACCTCTGGAATCTGGGTCACAAAGGGAACCTGGATGCTCTGTTTTCTCCTTCCCTTCTTACTAGAGACAAAATTCAGGGAAACACTATAATGATCTGACTATAGTTTAGATAGCGGGCCCGAGAGAATTCGCCCGGAGCCCGACTTAGCTCTCCACAGCCCTGGCCATCTAGGCAGAAGCCCGAACAAATGACTGACTCAAGATGAAGAGCCTACGGGTAACCGACGGCCGCAGTATTAACCTCTAAGGGCACAGCTTTATAATGATTAATTAGCCTTTCGTGTGGGACAAAATAGTCTGGTTCCATTCTTATCGGTCATGGTAGTCAAACTGTGATAAGATGACGTCCATCTATCAGGAGCTTCGTCAGGCTCTAACACAAAATCTCTAGCAGCATTCCCCAGCCTCTGTACATCTTTAACACAATCATCTCAACTCCCTCCGGTAAAGTTTAAAAGAAAAATAGGCGTACTGGGTCATCTCGAACCATCGATCACTTTTACCCATACTGTCAGTTAGTCCCATTGCAAATATTTCATTTCACATATTCTAGTTTATCATGAAATGTCCTCACATCAAGAGAGACCAGGACAGGAATACGCATGACATTAAATGAAAAAAAACAGACACAGACGGACACAGATATAATGCAAACAGAATTTACACGGTCACAAAATAAAATCCATTATTTGAATTAACATTTAGAAAAATGTTTCCTTTTCTTATTCACGCGTCTTTCTACACTCCAAGCACGCGACCGTCGAGACACCAAAAAATTGGACTCTCCGTCTCACGAGACACAAAGAGTTTAGATTAATGCTCATGTTGAGAGAACACTTTGACCCTGGAGGAAGGAAGATTTTCACTGGCAGAACCCACATCATGGAAATTTTTAAATGGTTACTATCGCCTGACAACGGATTTAATCATTTTGCGATTCATTTTGATATCAGTCATATTGACTGTGCCAACATATTTCATCGCGTTTTCATACTTGACAGAAGTAGGGCCGGTTGCCGCACAGTCAGATAACTATATAAATCTGATATTTCTTTTTGGCACACTAGTGTGAACGGTCACTCGATGCTGACCTGGTGTACGGCGGTGAACTGAACGTCATCGTTTACGTGATCTGGGGATGGCAGGTTATATATATATGTACAGCGTGGTAATGCCATAATGCTGTTATTTCATGTGAATATTATATGTGTTTCAATCTGTATCTCGTTAGCACTGGTGAATTCGTGGAGAAGTGATGAGAGCACAGCAAGGTCGCTGTGTGATTATTAGTGCGTTAGCATATGTGAAACTTCATGTAGGGCAGGAGAGTTCCGGGAAGCAGCAGCTGCGTGATGAAGAAGTGCATACGCACATGGATTAATTCGCGAAGAGACAGTGGTGTAGATTTGCACCATTGGCTGCAGTATTCATAGTGTGGTGGCACGCTTGGAGATGTATAATGTATATTATGATTTGTGGGGGGGGGGGGGCAGGTTAGCCAAGGCCCGGTTATCAAGTTCTTTAGTTATGTTGGTTAAGAGTTATTGCATTATATTGATATCACGCCTGTTAATGTCTTATGATATGTGTTGGATGTTCTGTGTTATGTAATGTACTTGTGACTACCAGGATCCACGAAGTTTTAATAATAAAACGTTCATGTATTTAATGCCTGACTTGGTTATGTGTAGTGAATGTCGGTATATGTTGGGGCATACAGTATTCTGGGGAGTTGTAACCTGGGTTGTCGGTCGTAGGAGATAGAGCCTTGCCATCAAGTACGATAGTAAATTAGGCCATGGCATTGCGGAAACAGCTGGGTTTTGTCATATCCCACCCCAAATTCATCCATAGTTGTAACTTAGACAACCGCTAAGTTTACACTAGAAAGAATGCAAAGTTGGACATGCATAGATATAATAAAGTTGGACATGAATAGATATAATAAAGTTGGGCATTCATTCATTCATTTGCATGTCCCTTGCGGAACTTTGCCTCCCAAACAGCACTCCTGTAGGGCTCTCGGTTGTGAGCAAGATGCCTTGCTGCTGATGCATCCATTTGCAGATCGTCAACGATGTCTTGCAGCCATCTTCGTTTTGGTCTTCCTCTCTTTCTTTTTCCCATTATGTATCCTTCCAATACGGTCTTCTCTAAATTATCATGACGTTTAATGTGTCCAAAATATTTAAATTTTCTCTCTTTAATCTTCTTTACTAGCCAGCCTTCTTCAATATTAAGTAAAGTTGCTAAAGTTGGGCACGAATAGATATAATAAATCTGGACATGTACAGATAAGATAACGTTGGACAAATACATATATGATAGTTGCTCAGTAACTCCTGAGTGACTCGAAAACATGCAGTCCGCATCCCATGGCTCATCAAATATGAAAATGCAGTACGTGACAACTGAACATGTAACTTCAAAAAACTATATATTGAACATTTCTCTATATCCAGTAGAAAAGGGGGGACTGGCAAGTCTGTCTTATGCACGTAAACACCTCCTGCATGTAAACAAAAACTAATGTTATCAACAGTGAAAACATGGGTTGGAGGTGAATGTGAAAAAAGTCACCTTTTATATGAAATGCTTTCTTGTTATGGCTAATATAAGTGAAAGGAAAACAGCAAATCTAATGAAAGTTGGGAAATAGCAGCATGTTAAAGGCAGCTGATTTATTATGCAGACCGCGAAAACAACATTGTAATTTTGTATGTAATCAAAGCTTTCTCTTATTCTGTTTTTTAAATCCTAATACATATAATATATGCCTCCTAACCTCCGTTAGTCTACGGGACACCCTTGGGCAAGGTGGAGTACCCCTATAGCTTCCAGATCAGGGTGACGTGAAGCCATGGAAGTAGGTGGTGGATGGAATGGAGAGCAGCCGACAGATAATGTTAGTTATGTTCACCATTCTATGATGGTAGGCAGATGATCTCAATGTAAAGACAATGGCTACGATCATTGATTAGTACAGTCACTGCCCGGAAGGAAACCAATGGTAAACTACCTTCTGGAAATATACCAAGAAACCCTACATCAACATAGCAGGTTAGATAGAAAAAAAAAGATCTGGTGGCGAGTCCTCCGGGCCAAACAGATCTAATTTTAACACTGGGCTAGAGTGTGAGACAGAGGTCAGTGCTGATAATTGTGATGACCGACAAAATCCTGACGGTGTTATCATGGAAAACCCCTGCATCAAATTAAAAAGAAAAATAAGAGTAGGAACACGGAATGTGAGAAGTATGTAAGAGGGAAAGTGTGAAATAATAAGTGACGAGATGAAAAGAACGGGGATACACATTTTGGGAATCTGCGAACATCGATGGAAAGGATCAGAACACTTCAAGAGTGAAAATGATAGTATCTTTATATACTATAGTGGAGAATTAGGAGGAAAGAATGGAGTGGCTTTTTTACTTGGACAAATTAACACCAAAAACATCACTAGGTTACAATCCAATAAGTGATAAAATCCTCACTATCAGACTCCTAGAAATGTAACAATTATCTGGATATGTGCACCTATATCAGCAACAGAAGAAGAGGAAGTAGAAGACTTGTACAATAGACTACAAATGACGATAGACCAGGTACGAAAAAATGATATTAATAATGGGCGATTTTAATTCAAAGACTGATACAGAAAAAGCAGAAGGTGAGGGATATGTTTTGGGGGAAATTTAGTATAGGACATAGAAATGAGGCAGGTGACAATCTAGTGGCGTTTTGCGTTGAAAATGAGCTAATGGTCACGAACACACTTTTTAGACAATATCCAATGGACATCACTTGATGGGAAAACCAAGAATCAAATAAATTACATTTTAGTGCAAAGAAGGCGGATCATCAGCAAAAACTTTGCCAGGTGCCGATTGTGACACAGACCATGAGTTATTAATAGCAGACATAAAAATACAAAAAGATAGTTAGGGGATCAAGACCACTCCTCTTTGATCTTACAAAAAACGCCAGAACGATACAGTATAGAAGTGACGAACCGTTTCGAGATGCAGATGGCTGTAGAGGAGGAGATGACCCCAGGTAATTGGCTACGCAGGCCAAAGATATCTTAATAACAGCAGCTAAAGACATGGTTCCAGTAAAGAAAACACAAAAGAATGAATGGATTACAACAGGCACTCTAGAACAAATAAAACAACGTAGAGAAATGAAGACGAAATGGAAAGTGACAAATAACAATAAAGAGTAATATAAATCTTTAACAAAAGAAGTACGAAGAAACATAAGAAAAGACCAAAAACAAAAACAATACATACAAGAATGTTGTGAAAGAATAGAAGGACATCAGAAGTGTGGAAGAGTTAGTGAAATGTTTAAAGAAATGAGGACATTGGCGAGAAATATCATACCTAAACTAAATGTAATTTGTGACGAGATGGGAAAGATCTTAACAGAGACAGAGGAAATTAACAGAAAGATGAAAGGAATATTGCAGAGGAATGTGCGATACAACTGACTGTGAAAGCAAAAATCAACAGTGTGAATTATTATTGGAGGAGAAAGAACCCGAACCGACAATTGAAGAAGTGTTATGGGCAATAAATAATCTGAAAAATGGTAAATCACCAGGATATGATGAGATAACAGCTGAACGTACTAAAGCAAGAGGAAAGGAATGTGCAAAAATCTATCATGCACTATGTAAAAAGATACAGCATTCAGGTATTTGGCCAAAAGAATGGAAAAAAACTGTATTCATACCACTGCCAAAAAAGGATAATTTGAAATTATGCAAAAACTAAAGAACTGTTGCCCGGATTAGTCATGCCAGTAAAATTCTGTTAAAATTCATAATGGGTAGACTTCGTAAGAAAATAGAAGAAGAAGTCAATACGGTCCAAGCTGATTTCAGGCAAGGAAGAGGATCAAGAGATCATATATTCAATATACGATTAATAATAGAGAAATGCAGAGAATTTAATGTGAATCTATATTTATCTTTTATAGATTATTCAAGGCATTTGATTGTGTACAACACCAGAAACTCTGGGAAATAATGGGAAAAATGGGATTTCCAACACATGTGATACAATTATTATCACTGCTGTATCTAGACCAACAGACAAGATAACATCAGCATTAAAAATTAATGGGGTTCCAAGACGACGTGAGAACAGATTCTAGATAACCGCGTTGGTGGAAGAAATCTAACATCCTGAAAAAGCGGTTATCCAAAACATGTTCTCACGTCATCTTAGAACCGCATCAGTCATATATCGCGGCAACAGACCCTCACTCCTAAACAGCCCTGTAGCTCGGACCGAGTCAAACTGATACTCAAGCACCACCCCCATAATTTGACAGTTAAGAACATACTGTTTCGCCATCTCCATCTCCCTCAGATCGAGCCTGATACACGTGAACTATTTGGGGAACCCCATTGGTGGCCTACAGGCGGAACAAAAACTCAGGGACCTATTAGAAGTCGTCTTAAGACGGAGGACTTTTTTTTATGGTACCAGACATTGCAGACATCGTAGATGCAATACTAGTCCGTTTGTTGTTGAGGCTAGCCAGATCTCCTTCCCTAAGTCCACTTATCAGTTCAGGAGGGCTTCACCTGCACTTCAGCAATGTCATTTATGCTTTTATGTGCAAACGTTGCGATATGGGGTAGACCGGTTTGCACTTAGGAGAGCGTTTTCATCAAAATCATAACGATATTTCCAAGAGGGCATGGACACCTGTGGCAAAACACTTTTGTTAAAGAAACCAAGCGGAAAACGGGACATCTCTGTTAGTACAATCCACTCCTGTTCTTCTGATGTACGATCTCGGAAGGGTCTGGCCAGGGCCTTATTTTCAAGGCTGACTGTCTCCACTCAGTTGGAATTAATAATATATTTAGCTTCCTTTAAACTTCTTTAGATTTCCACTTATTTTCTACTATCTATGCCCTACTTTCTTGTCTTAGCCCCGAGCATTTCGCTGTAGTTCTTCATTCATCAGTTTCACGTTATCTCCCAGCTTCCCTTCTCCCCCCCCCCAAATTACACCCACCTTCTTCTCTAGCAGCCTAGAGGCACGTATCGCCTTTTGATCTACTCCTGTGCCCCCAACCTCTATCATTCTCTCCTTTTCAACGCCGCTAACTAAAATAGTATTCCGTTTCTCTGTGATTTACTAAATACTAATGTGCCAATATGGCACTAGAAAAGATGTATCTGTTGTGTTTAAAGGTCCAGGGGAACAACTATGAATAAAAGTTAGTTACTCTCTCTCAGGATCAGATTAGACAGATTGATTGAGAGATTGCGATTTGTACTCTGTGATACACTCAGAGAACAATACACCCATGCACGCTCCTTCTTCCACTGGACAACAAGAGAAAATCTGGACTCCATAATTCAAGCTTACAACGCAACAGTAACTCAAACGTAGGAACAGTCAAGCGTGTAGTTCAATTCAATAGACAACAAATTTATTGATGCGGAAGATGTGGATGATGGATATGACGATGGCAGGAAAAACTGCTGTCATGCAGAAATCACAAAAAATGTAACATGAAAAACTTCCCGGGCACGCAGTCCGTGCCATAAGGAAGAAACATTCTACCAGCAAGCAGTTACACAACGCAGTCCGTGCCATAAGGAAGAAACATTCTACCAGCAAGCAGTTACAAAACGCAGTCCTTACTAATGTCTGGAATCAATAACAACTTCCAGAATAACACTTCATCTTCCAGAATAATAAAACACAAACAGTAACCTCTGGTCCTAGAAAGGACACTACAACATAATTCCTACATACTGTTACAAGGAAAACCTTGCCCTAAAAAGGACAACACAAGCACTACTACACTCCATTAGGACATGACTGAATTCACCACAAAACTACTACTGACTTGCCTCTATCACACGATCCTCATACTCCGAATACAATCATCATAATTCCTCCTAAAATATCTCCGAGTTCTTCTGTATAACCCGCATTTACTTCACCATCCTTCCAGAACTTTCAGTTCGTGCAATTCACACTCACGCAAAAAGATAACTGTTCTGAGCTTCACCAAAACACGAGATTCATAACTCATGCCCTAAACTTTCGTACCCTAAACTTTCGTTCCTAAACCAAACATTTAAAACTCTAAAACTAAATTTAGACTGTTAAATCAACACAGACATTCCAATCATTAATACTTAAGAAACTTTGCCTAATAAAACTCATAATAGCCACGAGAAATTCCGCTGACTGCTAAAAATTACTAAAGCCAAGAAATTTTTCTCTCGGAATCCCGTACAAAGTAACATTAAGTGCTTAAAATTTTGTCTGTCGTTACAGACACGGACAAGCTAAATCACATGCTGAACTATGCATGGGAAATAGTGCATTTAGTTCAGATCTAAGGGACTTAAACATACGTGACTCTAAAATAATGTTTAATATTTCCGATCACCAAAACAAATCGATCTAAAATGATCTCATCTAAACAGCATGGTAAATACTCTTACATAACATCCGATTGGTTCAATTTGTTTTCCTTTTGTGGTCTCAAAGCCTCGTCTTTAGGGCGCATTCTGTTGTATTGTGTACAAGGAGGGATGTCACAAAGCTTAGTTTTTCATTTTCATTTTTATTCTTTTATTATATGTTGTGTTGATTTTTTATGTAATCCTTGAAAAAGGCTTACGTCGAAATATTGGATGCTGTATGTTTTTAATTCTTTGTTTTTTTTTCTCACTTTCCTTACTCCCTCTATCGCTTTGTAAAACTGTACTATACACCTCTATCTACCTTTATAATCTGCAAATGGATGCAGCAGCAGCAGGGCATCTTGCTTACACCCGAGAGGCCTACAGGAGAGCTGTTAGGAAGGCAAAGTTCCGGTAGGGAAAATGCAAATGACTTCTACAGATAATAGAGAATGTAGCTAAGAGAAATTAATGACCGCATATGTTATGTAGCTTGACAGTGAAAAAAGTCCATTATGTGAGCTCTTACTTTGAGTGAAAGAAGTTCATTATGTGAGCTCTTACTTTGAGTGAAAGAAGTTCATTATGTGAGCTCTTACTCTGAGTGAAAGAAGTTCATTATGTGAGCTCTTACTTTGAGTGAAAGAAGTCCATTATGTGAGCTCTTACTTTGAGTGAAAGAAGTCCATTATGTGAGCTCTTACTTTGAGTGAAAGAAGTTCATTATATGAGCTCTTACTTTGAGTGAAATAAGTCCATTATGTGAGCACTTACTTTGAGTGAAAGAAGTCTAATCGTTACAACGAACTGGAAAACGGGTTATTGTGCTGCTGATTGCGAGGGGGAGATCAGAATAGTTTAATATGAATTAAACTACATTGTTTAGTTTTTCTCAGCTGTCTGCAGTTTTTTTTTCTGTTTCAACAGATTTGATTCTTTACTGATTGTAGACGGACACAGAAGCGAAATATTAATATTTACGTGACTGTAATAAAAGCAGAATTTGAAGAAAACGTTCAGATATGTTTATCAGTACACAGCGATAAGTGCACAGTATAATTTGTCAATTTTTAGATACCAGTGATTGTCATGAATTCCGTTGTGTGATTATGCCTGTTCGTATTTGAACAACTCAGAACTGTAAAAGTATAAAATAATATAAAAGGACATATTTTAAGAGGTTTTTAAAAAAATTTTATTAAACGGCCATGCTGAAACTTGAACTTAATTTTATATAAACATCAGTCAGTCATTTGCATGTCCTTTACGGAACTTTGCATCCCTAACAACTCTCCTGTAGGTCTCTCGGTTGTAAGCAAGATGCCTTGCTGCTGATGCATCCATTTGCAGATCATCAACGATGTCTTGCAGCCATCTTCGCCTTGGACTTCCTCTCTTTCTTTTTCCCATTATGTACCCTTCCAAGACGGTCTTCTCTAGATTATCAAGACGTTTAATGTGTCGAAAATGTTTAAGTTTTTTCTGTTTAATCCTCTTTACTAGCCAGCCTTCTTTAATATTAAGTTCTTGTAGTATGGATACATTTGTTATTTTTTGTGTCCATGATATTTGAAGAACTCTTCTGTAGCATTTACATTCAAAGGCATTTATGTGTTTCTCAGCTGTTTTGTTAAGTGTCCAGGTCTCACAGGCATATGTTGCGATGGGAAAAATGCATGCCCTTAAAAATATTATTTTTGTGGTTCTGTCTGTTCCTCTCCACAGATTCTTTAGTTGTTTTACTTATTTAAGAGCGACAGATGTTCTCCTTTTAATTTCCCTCACTGTATCTCCATTATTAGTTAGTATTGATCCAAGATATTCAAAACTCTCAACTTCTTCCTATTTTTTCCTCACTGATACATATTTCAGCTGCCTTATTTGTTTTGTCAGTTGTCATCAATTTCGTTTTCTTGGCATTAAAATAGAGGTTTTGCTCTTCAATATTCTTACGGACTGACATAATTAGTTTCTCCATTCCTTTCTGTGTTGTGGACAGTAATACTGTGTGTTCAGCATATGTAATCTCTGGTATTTCATAACCTCCGTACTGCCATTTTGAACTGTACTGTCTACCAATAGCACACTTTCTGAATCCCAAAAGATGGAAGCCATTACTTTGCCTGCAGACAGAACCACCCTTGCTTTCTTTGGAGGTGGGGATCCATGATGTTTCCACTGCTTTGACTGTTCTTTTGTTTCTGGTTGAAAATGATGAACCCAAGTCTCATCCATAGTTACAAAGTGCAAAAGAAACTTTTCAGGATCTGCAGAAAAATGGCCAAGACTGTATCTTGATATGTTGAAATGCTGTCGTTTGTGATCAGCTCCAAGAAGTTTCGGGACCCATCGATCAGAGACCTTTGTCATTTGAAGATCGTTGTGAATAATGGCATGAACACGTTCCTGGGAGATGCCCAACTCAGTAGCAATATACTGTTCAATTAGTCGTCGATCCTCCATTATCATGTCATGGATTCTGCTAGTGGTTTCATTGGTGGTTACCGTTCTTGGTCTTCCTGGACGGGGATTATCATCCAGACTCTCCCTTCCATGTTTGAATTGAGCTGTCCATTTTTTCACCGTGCTCTAAGAAGGGGCACTAGAGAGTCTACCATATTCTCATAAATCCCCATCGATGATAAGCCCTTGATGCAGAGGTAGTGAATGACTGCTGGATGAGAAATCTTATCCATTTTCTAAATTTCTGCCACCCCGTACCACTTAAGTAACCTGTAAAAAAATTGATTGCAGTTAATTTCTTGAAACTTTGTGTTTATCTTACGTTAACCTGATCTACAAATGCACCTAATATCAACAAGTATTTGTACCTTATGCCGAGAACTTATCAATCACCCCTCGTAATATGATTAACCTTTGACTACCTGTAGTTAATTAATAAATACCTGTATTTTGCTACTCATGGAATTCTTCTAAAGCTTTTTCTGTCCATTTGTTAACGTTCTCTATCACTTCTCCATCGACCTACCTCTTTTCCGTAACGCCCCTACCTTACAAATTCGACGGACTTCAGCAAGCCGACGGATCTCATACATGATCTGAGGTCGTACAAGCTAAATTTTAAACCGTTTTTGCTGTTAGTAGTTCTTCGAAACCGTTTGCTTGGACACCATTCTGATGTCTTCTTCTTTTACACGATCATTTCTCAGCAGTTCCAAAAATATCCATTCTGTTTCTTGGATTAGCCGGTGTAGTCCAGCAAACAACCATTCATTATCAACAAACACAAAGACATATGGCGTTAACTGTTGCTTTCAACAGCTCAGCTTCAATGTGATAATTGTTTATGTTGTTCTCACAATTATTGGCATGCTCATATCTTCGCTGACGGTTTTAAGAAACGATCTCTGTACAAGACGGATTTATCACCAGCAGATCTGCCTTTGTCCTTCACGCGGCCATGAAAAGTACATCTTATTTTTTTTTAATTGCGCTCATTACTATAATGATCACAGGAAAGAGGAGGGGGGATCATTGTGGCCCTTTTTTTCCTATTCCTCCACGAGATTTTTACTCTTTCTTCTCTATTGTTTTTAGTGTGGGAGAGAAACCCGAGGATTTTCTCTATGGCTATGGTTTTACTTTCGCTAGTTAACAAGAAGTATCATGTTTTTTTCCGCTTTTCTTCGGTGCCGTAAAAGTACTGCAAATATACGTGTGTGAATATTCTGTTTTATGTTTATTTTGCAGAATGTTTTATCATTTACTGCATCTTTTAAGTATACGTTTTCAGAGTCTGGATAACCAGTTTCATGGCCTACATGACCATCTGATGAGGTGATTCTTATAAGAAAATCAAGATAATCCCCCCCCAAAAAAAACTTAGAAAGAAAATCCTTTGCCCTGTTGAATTTGAACTTCGTTAATTATTTCATTCACGACCAATGTTCTTTTCCTGTCAGCTCTTGTTATTTTCTTAAGATTAGCAAGTTCAAGGAGACCTTCCAGCAGTAACGCTCCGAGATAATCATGTATATCTTGCTTTACCATATTTCTCGTTATTTCTTTCGTTGTTTTGCCAGTTATTTTATTGTGGGTTGCTCAATTTATTTCAATCATTATTTTGTCTACTCTTATCTTGTATACGTATACCTGAAAACAGTCTGTGTGTTATTTTCTTCAGCCTTCTTCCTTGTTGCACTGATTATCCTGTTCTAGATTGCGTCATTGATTCTAGTTGCTTATTTAAATCTATTTCTGTTTGTGCCATTGATTTTTTTATTACTAACACTGGCATCACTTTAATTCTTAATAAGATTTTAGCTTAGTTTTTTCCACTGCACATAACATAATCTCATCTTTTAAAAAAAGACATTAGCAAATCAAACTTTACTCATTTTATTTAGTTCACAAACAAATCCGCCCCCTTAGAGGCAAACTCTTAGCTGTTATTGGTATGAAAACATAGTTATCTACCGAAAACTTAATACATTAAATTAACACCTCATTCTTTTACTCCAAACCTGAAACATGAATTTGACACTTCAGGTATTTATCACACACGTTAATTAAGAATTGATACCTCAGACATTAACCCCCAAACTGAAACATGAATTTGACAACTCAGGCATTTTTCACAAACCTTAATCAAGAATTGATACCTCAGGCATTTATTTCAAACTTTAATCAAGAACTGATACCTCAGACATTTACTGTAGACCTGAAACAATAAAAACTGATATCTCTGAGATGTTTGCATACTAATTAATGTAGCTCATTAGTCGGATGAAAGATAGTAGATCTGCATAAGGAAGGGAGAGCAGTGTGTTTCAACATGATATAATGAGAAACAACCACCAGTTAAAATAACTATTCTCCTGGTCTTGAAGCAGCGGGTGCATGTCAAACGTTTCTGGAAGTTTCCACACTTCGTGTTGTTGAGCAGTTTCTCTTAGGCTAACTCCATCAATCCGCGGTGAGTATAATCGGTCATAGAACTATGCCAGCGTTTTAATGTTCGCTTCTTTTGCTCTCATCAGCCATATTTGCTGGCGCAATAACAGGCACCCACAACCCACACACCCATTCACTCACACACACACACACACACTCACACAGACAGTTCAGAGCCCTGGATAATACAAGGCTTTCGGAGTAAACAGTAGAAGGAGTTACCTTGGCATAAATGAGGCGAAAAATCCCGATACACGCAGCTTATTAAGGCGAGGCTGACTTACAGTAGCTATCATTACCAGGAACTAACCTCGTCAGACTCCGAAGACTTATCGAGTATCTGGTGTTGGCGTTGTCTATGTCTGCGTGTGGTGAACAAAGAGTTCTGAAAGCTACAAGAAGTAACACTGTTTGTCATGTGACAACATTGTCGTGTGAGACTTTTTCGGAAAATTAATAACACCTACAGTTGACTAACTACTAATAAGTGTAATGAGTACTGATATTTCACTGAGTCTTGCGAACAAACATAATATTGATTTTTTAAATATAGTTTAGAAAATAATTTCATCATATATTGATAATAACAGAATTAGTGGAAGCAAGGCAAAAGCAATACAGTGTATCTAGCAAAGGACAGACTAGATGAGAATGGACTAATCTTTCATGCTGTTTGTTATGTTGGTCTCTTTACGCATTCCCTCCTGTGTTTATACTTCATAATTATCAGTGAGTTTTTCTTGTGTACAAGTTCCTTGTATAAGTATCTTCAGTATGTCTTTTACCTTATATTTTGATTGCTCTTCTCCGTCTGTCTGTCTACGTTTCTGTCTGTATATCTGTTTGTCTACCTGTCTATAAAGATGGCCTATACAGAAGTGATGAAAGGGAATAAACCTAGAGGTTTATGGTAAGGTTGGCGAGACAACCTAGAAGAAGATACACTAACACCTGGTTCTGGAATCGATAACTGGTAAGAACAGATCAAGAAAAGAGGGTAATGGAAACGTGTCTGCAGCAGTGAGTCTCAATGCCTCGGAAAGCTGCTGAATTTGGCAGCTGCCCAAAGAAGAAGAAGATCAAATCCCCTGTGTGCCTGTACGGCACGTTGGGACTGCGGGTTTGTTTTTTTTTTAGGGAGGGCGGCTTTTTTTTATAGATTTTAAGAATATATTAAGTGAACATAATGAAGCATTCTCTTAGCTTTTGCTTCACATATCCAGAATCAGCCACATTCATGATGGCGTAACAGAATATGTGATGGATAAGGTGTACAACCTTACACAGGTTAACATTGTAACGCACTGAAGGCCTTGACACTGTTCCCAGATGACGCCAACGCTTTAGTTCATTCATTCATTCATTTCCATGTCCCTTGCGGAACTTTGCCTCCCAAACAGCACTCCTGTAGGCCTCTCGGTTGTGAGCAAGATGGCCTGCTACTGATGCAACTTTCCATGATTGCTGTTTGGGTTTCTTGGTATATTTCCAGAAGATAGTTTACCATTGACGCTTTAGTTACTGTTTGTTATAACATTGGGTCATAAGAGTGGACAGTCACCGTGGAAATGATGGCTTCATCGTTAGTTGTGCTGATGATAAATGAAGAAAGTAAGCCTCTCTATTTCTCTCTGTCTATCTCTCTATCTCTCTCATCTCTTTCTCTATCTCTCCCTATCTCTCTCACTGTCTATCTATCGATATCTCTCTTTATCTATTTCTCTCTCTCTCTCTCTCTCTCTGAACCTTACGTGGCCAAGGCACATGGGACTTCCGCAAAGGGTTTCCCGCAGACACTGTCCTTCACCTTTTCTTCCGCTCTTGCTCAGGTGAGCCGTCTATTGCTCAACATCCACTCTGTTGTTGTTCTCCATGTCTCCTTTGGTCTACCCTTACCCTTGTTTCCCTATGGTGTCCATCTCAGAGCTATTTTTGGTCAGTCATTTGCAGCACATGTCCCAACCATCGCCAAGGTCTTTCCTCAATAATCGCTTCATCTGCATTTCTGCCAACAAGCAAATCTATGTTTTATGTTTTATAAGTTATAAGTGTTATTATTAGTATTATTTAGAGCTTTTGTGGGTATTTAGTCTCTGGCAGGCAAAGATAATCTGATATGAGCTTAAATATGGTGTGTTGTGTTATCTTGCTTTTCTACTAAATAAATTTCATGTTAAAAGCTTTCATTTAATTTGGTTCCGTTGCTTGGCCGGCTTTGTCAGGCCAGGGTTCATTTCTTTATTCTCATTATACCCTATGATAGCGAGGGAGAAAAACATTCCCTTGGAGCCTCTTGGCACAAAGGAAAGGTAAAATTTCCGTTTCCATGCCTTTAAGGCATATATAAGATACAATGTTAGACCCGAATTTCCAAGACCTTCGGCACATGAAAATGTCATGTGGTCGGTATCACTTGCTTGGCCCCATTTACCTTCCCAGATTTCTCTGGCATAAATTTGGTGGACCTTGCAGCCTTTTCTGATGTGTACCAGAAAAAAATAATCCCAGTGCTGGGACTTTAACCTGGTACCACGAGATAAGTAAACCGAGCATCTAACTACTCAGCTAACCAGACCGCCACTTGGTATATAAAATAAGATGGTAGTGGTTTTGCTTGTCGTCACCAAAACAAACTGTAGTAACCAGACACAGCTGCTGAATATATAATAAGTTATATACTTCCCACGTTGAGAACAACCTACGATTTTTTTTTTCACTGTAAACAGAATGACACAAAATAACCGTGAGATTGGAGGAGATGCGTTTTAGCACTACTTCAGAAGTTTAAAACTCTAAACTTTTGTCACTAAAGCATTTTTTTTTCATTTGTAATCTGCTCTTTCTTGACCCATTCCTAAACTTATTTCTTTCTTATGCGAACAAGATCCATTTTTTTGCCACAATATACTCAGTTTAAAGTAAACTAGCTTATATTAGCAACAAAATGAGAGAAGAACAGAACCATACATTGTAATCTTGACTTCACCATTAGTTCTGGTTAACGTTCTGATAAGCAAAAATAATAAAAGTACCAGGCCGCAGGATTATTATTTAACCATGAAATGAGTAACATGCCCCTGCTTACCGCGTTCAGGTGCGGCATCGAGACCACAGTCTTTGATGTGTGTGTGTGCGCGCGCGCGTGTGCGTAATTTTTGTTTTATTCTGCGTAGCTGTCAAGGGCAGGCCATAGTTAACTTATCTGTTACTTTCACCGAGGTTTCGATCATTTCTAACTCAAAGTGCTAAGCCACGTCGCGTAGGCGGTCATTTCTCTCCACAATTCCGTCTTTAGACTTGATTATGAGAACCGCCGGTGACTTTCCTCCTAACCACGCTGACAGCCCATACAGTAACTTCTCTCTCTCTCTCTGTGTCTTCCTCTGTCTCTTCTTCCCTCAATTTTTCCAGTTGCCACAGAGTTTTCCAATTTTCCTCTTCTCAGGAAATGTCCTATAAATCTCGCTTGTCTGTCCCTGATCTTTTCTATAATTTGCTTCTTAATTCCAGCCTCTCTTAAGACTTCTTCAATGGTTTTCTTGGCTGTCTATGGTACCTTTATCATCCTTCTTATAAACCACATTTCCATGGCCTCCATTTCTCGCTGCACTCTCTTATTCATATATCATGCTTCACATCCATAAAACAAAATTGGCTCGATGTAACATTTAATAATTCGGAATCTTGTTTCCATTGATATGGATCTGTTACACAAGATGTGTCTCATTGTCTGGAATAATAACTTGGCCTGAACACATCTGCTTTTTATTTCACTGTGACATTTTCCATCAATTATTATAATTGTTCCTAAGTACTTGAATCTATCAACTTGTTTCAGATTTGTCCCATCGATGGTAATGCTACATTTTGGTGGTATTCTTTTCTTTGAGATGACCATCTCTTCAGTTTTCTTTTTATTCAAGCTGAGATCTTTATTTTTACTTTCACGAACCACGACGTCCAGAAGAGCCTGTAGCTCCCCTTCATTTTTAGCAATCAGAACAGTGTCGTCTGCATATCTTAAGTTGTTAAGATTGTACTCGTCAGTTGACATTCCTGGCATGCTCTCTATATTTCTCATTATGTTTTCACTGTTCAAGGATAAGAGGTCATGATATAAAACACATCCTTGTCGCATGCCCAGTTGTATGTCTTGGAATGCTCCTATTTGGTTCTCAACCCTCATTGCTGCTGATTGCTGCCAATATATGTTTTGATGAGTTTCATATCTTTCCCATCTATGCTGATGTCTTCCAGCATTCTTATAATTTCTGTGTGTCTCACTTTATCGAATGCTTTACAGTAGTCTATGAAGCATAATTATAGGTCCGTCTTTACTTTTATTGATCTCTCCATCAGTGTTTTCGTTATATATAGCATTACATGTACCTTTTTACTTCGACGAAGCCGCACTGTTCTTCAGCGATTTATGGTTTTATTTTCCCCCGACACTTCTCATGAAAATACGAAGCAGGATTTTGGTAAATTGGCTCATAAGACTAATCGTTCGATGGTCTTCACATTCAACTGGCTTTCGTTTTGTTTTTTTTTGTAGGGCAATGTTCCTTGTAGGAACAGAATAGTCCAAGCAAAGACTGCATTTCAGAGAATGAGAAACATATTAACTAACACATCTTTATCAATGAATGTTAGAAAACGAGTCCTAAAATGCTATATTGAACCTATCTTGTTATATGGAAGTGAATCATGGACAATAGGCAAGTCTGCACAAAAATCATTGGAAGCAGCAGAAATGTGGTTTATTAGAAGAATGTTGCGAATCCCCTGGACAGCAAAAATAACTAATGAAGAATGTATGAGAAGAGCTGGAGAGACAAAAAACCTTGTGAAAAAGATAAGAGAGAGACAATGTACTTTGATAGGACATGCAATGAGAAGAGGGGGCATTGAAAATATTATAACAACAGGACAAATAAAAGGAAGAAGATCAAGAGGAAGACCAAGAGAAATGATACTGGACAGTCTGACGGGATGGTGTGAGAGGAGATCACCAACTGAACTGATGGCCTGCATGAAGGATTGGGTACTCTGGAGGAGCATAATAGCCAACGCCAGTCGGCACGGCACATGATGATGATGATGATGAGGGCAATGAAAACTGATTGCAAGAGGTCTGGTTGGAAACAGTTACTTTATAGATGTCGTTCAGCAATCTGATAATTATTTCTATGCCAAGATCTCTTAATGCTTCCAATTCTTTGTTGGTGATTTTATCTGGTCCTGGTGCTTTGTTGTTCTTCATGTGTTTGATGGCTTTTTCCACTTCTGCTTTTAATATGTGAGGCCCTTCATTATTATTTCGTATATCCATTTTGCTTCTATTGTCATCATAGAGTTCTCTAATGTATTCACTCCATATTGTCATTATTTCTTCTCTGTCCATTATTGTGTGCCCCTCCTTTGACTTCAGGCAACCAGTCTTGTGGTATGCCCTTTTGTTTGTTAACTCCTTCATTTGTTTGTACATATCTGTAATGTTTCCATGATGATGTGTCTCTATTTCACTACATTTCTTATTTAGCCACTCCTTTTTAGCTTTATTGCATTTATGTCTTATTTCTTTATTTATTTTGTCATATTCTTCTTATCTTCCTTAAGACTTCTCCTATCCATTAATTGCAAAATTTCTTCTGTCAACCACCCCTGTTTTAACGATTACATTTTTTCATCTACCCCTGTTTTCCACAAATTTGTGATACATTTAACCGTCTTGGTTAGTATGCTATTCTTGCTGTTAGCCACCTGAACAGAGCGTACAACGCAAACTGTGACTGAGGAGTGGCTAGGGGCATGTAGATATGGGGACAAAATATAGTGCGATCAGTGATATGCTAGAGAACAGTAACATATGTATATATTAACAATAACATATTATAGTATTATACATCATATATGAAAAGACATATTGAAAAAAAATAGTTCGATGAAGAAATTATAGATATTTTGGAAGGAAATTATTAGAAGTTCCAAGTAAAGCAATATCTATGCGTTGAACTATGACAGCAAGCTTTATAGCCCTAAATATACATTAAAAAGAATACAAATCGCAAGTGAATGTTTGATGGTACTGAGATAAAAAGATAGAAAACCAGACAAACGTGAAGTTAATGACCAGAGAAGCCAGGAGATAGACGCAGGCACGGGGTGATAACCAAACCAGATACATTTGTACTTTTTTTTCAGTGCGTCTTCGGACACTTCAGCTTGAACTTAAGCCCAAGGCTGTGAAGCACAGTCTAAGTTTATCTTCTGAAATCTCTGCGGAAAACAAATACAAGTCTCGCGTGCGATGGTGATAAAAGTGATTAACGGTAACTTCTGCTGCACTTTCTACTAACGTCTTTTCTCCTAAGGTCTATCCGTCTGGACAACGACAATTACGGAACTAACGAACGCTGCCACAATTTATTGGCCAGTTTTATTGTTTGTCCACGAAACAATTACCTCCTTGCCCGAGATTTTCGCCCGAGTCACGAAAGAAACCAGAGTCTAGCAGGTCATCCAAGTAACATCGGTCAAACATTGGTCACGAAAATCGTGTTCAAAGTGTTCGTTTGCGAGCAAAAGGTTTTCAGTTAATAATTTTATTATATTTTAGAAAGATAGAACTGCTTCACATATAGTTTTTTTTTCTATCTGTTCTACTCGCTTCTTAGTAGGGGTTTTCTGTGAAATTCTAATTTACTCACTTAATGGATCGATGATTATGGCCTATGATTACTGAAGCGACCTTTCATTTGTGTAATCTAGCGCTCAGATTTTGAAACCATTCACAGAAGTATGGTTTAGAAACTTCAAGCGCTCGCTTAGAAGTTGATGTTTAGTGCAGCACTGATGTGGAAAGAATTGTTTCGAATGAAAATAAAAATCGATTTAGAACAAAGGAAGGTTCTGGCCTTCATACAATAGAGTCTTATTTTTTTTCAGTAATTTTTTTGTTGTTGTTTTCTTTGGTCTTTTTCAGTCGAATGTGAATTTAAGAACGCTACTATGAATACAACAATCAAGCACTTTCTGTTTTTCTGCACAGTGGTCTATGCTGAGGAAAGGAGACAGTTAAAGAAAAAGAACTGGATTCTGTTTTTGCGTAAATGTAGGGCAAACAGTTGCTATTTTTTCCCTGCTTTGCCTGCCTATTTGTGTGAGTGACTATATATATATATATATATATATATATATATATATATATATACATATATATGGAAAGAACATGAAATTTACGCACATGTGTTTACCATTTTAGGTAAAGCTCTCTCTCTCTCTCTCTCTATATATATATATATATATAAACTAAATATCCACTCGTCGGATGACAGCCTTATGAACAAGACAAGAAGATGAATAAGATTTAAAAAGGAAAATCATAGAGAATAAAACTTTGCTATGAAAATATACAAGGAAAAAAAAGACCGTTTCAAATAATAAAACTCTATCATTTCCCACACCAAAAAGGCCCTGGGGTCCACCCAGCATCTAAAAACAGGTACCAGAGATATCTAAGAAGGTAAATGTGTCCAGGCGTGATACTGACCACACCACACTTTCATGTGTCGAGGGTCTTGACAATACAGACCTCACACCGTATCCCTAATATGCCTTAATGGCGTGGAACGCAGATTTTTACCTCTTTTACCGTATATTTTGGCTAATAATTATTGTTTTCATAAAGGGTTACCAGGACTTTCTTCAGTTTTAGCAGGAAAAATGATCTCATAAAAATATATGTTCGATAGCAAAGTCTTTAGTGCCTCTGAAATTGTGAGTATTAAAGAGTGAAAACTTAAATATTTTGGACACATTAAACGTCACGATAATCTAGAGAAAACCGTCTTGGAAGGCTACATAATGGGAAAAAGAAAGAGAGGAAGACCAAGGCGAATATGGCTGCAAGACATCGTTGATGATCTGCAAATGGATGCATCGGCAGCAGGCCATCTTGCTCACAACCGAGAGGCCTACAGGAGTGCTATTAGGGAGACAAAGTTCCACATGGGACATACAAATGAATGAATGAATGAAACTGTGACACCTAGAAAGAAAATAAGGTCATGACATAGAAATTATGTCGCTTAGATTCAGTCTTTCGCAGGTACTCAGTATAAGATATAAACACAAACATGGTCTGCAAGTGTCTAGTGCACGCTGAACAATAATCTCTCTATCTCCGAACTTTAAGTGCCCAAGGCACATGGAGCTTCCTCAATGGTTGTCCACAAACGCCTGTCCTTTGCCTTTTTTTCCCGCTCGTGCCCAAATGAACCGTCTATTACTCAACATCCTCTCTGTTGTTCTTCTCCATGTCTCCTGTGGTCTAGCCTTATTTCTTTTCCCCTGTAGTGTCCGTCTTGGTGCTATTTTTGATAGTGAGTCGCCAGCATCTTTCTTCAATAATTGCTGTCAGTGACTTCATCTGCATTTCTTCCAACGAATTCTTATAATTCTTCGTAAAAATTTAGTCTGAAAAATATTCAGCTTGTTTTGTACAATAATAATAACAAATAAACAATCTTTTAGTACAAAGGTAGCTTCACTTTATGGTTTCAGGTAAATGTCTGTAGATCTGTATCCCACAACTAGATCCTATGGAATTGTTACATAAATGTCATTCATGTTGTTTCAGCTACCAGCTAATATACGAAACAGCATTAACCTTTTCAGCACCAACTTGATATGAGGCCCAGCTGGCAACACAAAGCGGAAACGCCAAGTACTAACGAGTGGTCTGAGATTTCTGGTGTCATGGTAACGGCGGGTACGCTATCAGATGGCCTAATAATTGCAATAATTGCTACATGCAGCTATTGTATTTTCCATGCGCTGATCCTGATATATTTTTGCAGGAAAATAATAAGGACGTTTGTGACTTGTGATTGAAACAAAATAACATGTGGTTTCAAAACACGGGTTAACGACCAAATTATCGGCGTTTATCACTTTCCTTATCAATTTCATCGCCAATATAAACATATTCGTTTCACGTCTATAATCAATCCTCAGTTATACCACCGGTTATCACCAGTGTTCGGTCATTATCTCACGTTTATGGCGAATGTTCCTTTTTTTCCTTCCAATATGTGGTTCAGTTTTCTCTTACGTTTACCATTAGCGCTGCAAAATCTATAGATCGTTCGACCAAGATAAAAGATCATCTACGTATGATATGTCTCAAAACATTAGGAAAATTCACTTCATATTTTGCAGTAACACATAAAAAAGCTGCAATCGAACATACGAACCACACTGTAATTGAACATATGAATAACCTTCTAATCAGACATAAGCGTTCTAACTGGACGTTTGAAGAACCCTGTATTTGGACATATGAACAGCATTGATGATGATGATGATGATGATGATGAAAGATTCATCAGAACTTATGTATAACCCTAGAACTAATCTACCTAAATGATGATCCCCCCCCCCCGGAGACTATGGGTAACGCGAGTGGGATGAACAATACAGTTTTCACCAATTACTTGAAACTGTTTTCCCGCGCTAGTTGGGACGCTGTTACTGATGCTACATGAAAAATGCACCGGCCATTACTGACGATTGACTAGCCCGTGCTATTCGTATTCGCTGTCGTGGGCTATTCAGCTGAAAAATGAAAAGGATATTAATGTAGAAGCCAAAACAGAGCTCTCGCTAGAGTTCTAGAGTTTACAAACACATACTTGCACACCCACAGACACACAATAGCCGAGTCTGCAAATTATGCAGCGATATCAAATACAGGCAGTCGATGAAGGAGAGATGGAATGAGTGAAGACAGACAAATAAAACCGAATCATCCATATCCATGAATAACGGAAAAAAAGAATGGATTTACATACGGATAAAGTCTATTTAAAAGCATGGGATTGCAGGCAATTGGAAGGATATTGACCCAGTTTCTTATTTATACCTCGATAAATCATGACAACCTGCTATTATCATCATCATCATCATCATCATCACCACCACTGAGCGAAAGAGCCAACCAGCCCGTGCCTGATGTTGAAAACATCACCCTCTAGTAAGCCATCGAGTCTAGCAAAATATGGGCATTAACTCCGTTTCTTCTAAATGCCTCTGACATGATATAGTTCTGTATTTTGGGTTAGAAATGAAACAGAAGAGTGACATGAAAGAAAGAAAAAAAAAGACTACAGAGAAAATAGACGGAAAATAAAATGTCTACATAAACTATATTCCTTACGAAGAATTCAAACTGTCAGAAGAGGTACCAACAAGAAAAGGACAAAAAGAAGTTCTAACAGAGTTCATGGAAGAGCGGCAACTCTATGATTTCACAAAGGAAAACAAGAATAAAAGACTGATATTTAATCCCCGAAGCAAGTCAAACTCTCATCTCATATACAAAGTAGCAGGTTTGAAGTATCTCATAAAACATACCGATTTTCCTAACTTTTGTTTTTAATTCGAATTACTCAAGTGTTCAGTATGTAAGGGTCAAGTACCGACTTTAAAACGTGAAGTAGTTTTTTTCAAAGCTCTAGTATTTCTCTTCGTTTCTTCTTATCTATCTTATGTATATAGTTTCCTCATTCGTCTATTTTCTTCGTTCTATTTAACTATTTGTTTTTTTTTTCTTAACTGTTCTCTTTACGGAATGATTAATGAGTTTTCTTGCTTGTTCATATTCTTTTTTATCCAGGTTTCTTCGTTAACATCTTCATCTTTTTTTTTTAATCCATAGAAAGATGGAATGGGGCGGAAGAACAGAACACATGGATGGATGGATTGACGGACGGACGGCAGGTAGATAGATAGATAGATAGATAGATAGATAGATAGATAGATAGATAGATAGATAGATAGATAGATGGATGGATGGATGGATGGATGGATGGATGGATAGATAGATAGATAGATAGATAGATAGATAGATAGATAGATAGATAGATAGATAGATAGATAGATAGATAGATAGATAGATAGATAGATAGATAGATAGATAGATAGATATGAGTTTATACTGAACAAAATAAAGACTAATTGATCTCAGTCTACTATGACTAACATTCTATCTCAGTCTACTATGACTAACATTCTATCTCAGTCTACTATTACTAACATCCTATCTCAGTCTACTATGACTAACATCCTATCTACTAATTAGACGGGTATATTGATGCAGTCAGAGTGAGAGGATAATCTAAATGATAGGACTCGATGGATACATGTTTCTTAAAGAAGTACAATATGGCATTATATGTGACTCACATTGTGTAATGAACCTTATTTTTTTTAATCTATAGTGACTTTAGAGAAGTAAGATAATAAAAATTTGCAAAAATTAAGGGTACACAGTTTAAACTTTATAACGGTGCTTCTGTGAGAATATCTATAATCTGAAACTTCCAATCCCTTTAGTGTAAAGTTCACAAAAACATACGAATTTTAACACTCGAATACAGAATTCTGAAAGATGTTTGGGTTATAGTTCGTTATGAAACATAATGTTTTAATATAAAGTAATAACAGCCGTGAAAAATCGTAACTTTTTAACTTCCGTCTTTCTCTGAGAAATTCTTTAGTCTTGTCTTGCCTTGTCTCCTCTCTTGTCTTGCATTGTCTTGTCTCCTCTCTTGTCTTGTCTTGTCTCCTCTCTTGTCTTGTCTCCTCTCTTGTCTTGTCTCCTTTATTGTCTTGTCTCCTCTCTTGTCTTGTCTCCTCTCTTGTCTCCTTTCTTGTCTCCTCTCCTGTCTTGTCTCCTCTCTTGTTTTGTCTTGTCTCTTCTCTTGTCTTGTCTTGTCTCCTCTCTTGTCTTGTCTCCTCTCTTGTCTTGTCTCCTCTCTTGTCTTGTTTCCTCTTTTGTCTTGTCTCCTCTTTTGTCTTGTCTCCTCTCTTGTCTTGTCTCCTCTCTTGTCTTGTCTTGTCTCCTCTCTTGTCTGGCTGAAGCTGCGAGCTGGTGTTCTCTGCAGCCGATGCTGTGAAGGTGTTGAGACACAGCATCTTTTCGACTTGGGACTGGTTTATGGCCCTTGTTTATTTTTCAGTCCCTGAGTGCAGATGATATTTCTTTAGCAGGCTCCAGGCCATGGGGGCTATGGTCATCCCTGCCCTGTTAGCCTGGGTAAGTCTGTTACTGGAGATACCAAAGGAAGTGTGGGACAAGGTCTTGGTCAGCTATGGTTCGCAACCCTTGATGCTGGCATGTCATCTGCGGGTCGATGATTGTCAAAACGGACAGCAAATTCTTTTAAAAATAAGAATGAGATTGCCATATATAAAATATATTTCTTGGTGAACTTAGTTTGATACGAACTGATTTATTTTTTACTTATTATCACACATAAATACTAGCCATATCTGTAAACAATAAAAAACACACACACACACTTGCAGATCAGGAGGTCCCAGGTAATGTTTGTCATCATGGACCCTTAATACTGAAAATGGCCGACTTATTCTTAAAGTTCCGTACGGCAGGTTCCGTATAATTTCGTCTCCTGCGATATTCATTTCCTGCTCTTTGTTATCCGCAGGTGTCTCGCGTCCTATCTCGGAAATTATTGCTACCTGCGTCTGTGTGTATGAATGCACCAGCTCGCTATATTTGACTGTGATATTGATATCTGTAACAGAAGATTTCTGCTGTTTCATTAAAATTGATCAAGGATGGGAGGGAAGATGGGTAGCGTTCAAGTATTGATTATCAACAATCAAATTTTCACGCGTGGCTGGCACTAGTTCGTGAACTATCTTTAATAACCGTTACAATTCTAGTACAGTGTCTTTTGCGCAGAGGTCTGTATAGTGAAAAGAGAATGTCTGTGCAAACTTTTGCTTTATTGAATAGTTCTCGGGAGAGTTAACAACTGAGCGTTAGTTTGCTATATCTTTCGCTTTATATGTTAGATATGCTGATATGTCAAACGCAAAAAGGAATGGAAAAAAAATTATTAACTTAGTCCGTAAGAATAATAGAGACCGAAACCGTTATCTTAATGCAAACAAAAATAAATTGATCACAACTGACAAAATAAATAAGGCAGATGAAATATGTATCAATAAGGAAAAATTGGAAGAGATGGAGAGTTTTGGATATCTTGGACCATTAATTACTAATACTGGGGATACAATATAAGGGAAATTAAAAGGAGGACATCTATCGCTCTTCAGAAAATGAAGCAACTAAAGAAGCTGTGGAGAGGAACAGACAGAACTACAAAAATCGATTTTTAAGGGCATGCATCTTTCCCATCGCAACATATGCCTGCGAGACCTGGACACTTAACAAAACAGCTGAGAAACACATAAATGCCTTTGAATGTAAATGCTACAGAAGAGTTCTTCAAATATCATGGACACAAAAAAGAACAAATATATCCATACTACAAGAACTTAATAGTGAAGACGGTTGGCTGGCAAAGAAAATTAAACAGAGAAAACTTAAATATTTTCGACATATTAAACGTCATGAGAATTTAAAGAAGACAGTCTTGGAAGGGCGTATAATGGGAAAAAGAAAGAGAGGAAGACCAAGGCGAAGATGGCTGCAAGTCATCGTTGATGATTTGCGAATGGAAGCATCAGCAGCAAGGCATCTTGCTTACAACAGAGAGGCCTACAAGAGAGCTGTTAAGGAGACAAAATTCCGCGAAGGGACAAATGACTGTCTGTACACCAGGCAATTTATATAGAAGACTAGCGCATCACTCTAGCAAAACCTTTTTACACTTGCCACTATTATGACTACAGTAGTCGTATCCATCCATTTATATCCTTGTAATTGCCACTCACTAAATCTTGTGGCGTCTTGCAGCAGCAGCAAAATCTTACCATTTCTCATGATCTGCAGCCAGTTTCTTTTTGGCGTCCCAACATACCATTCATTTCTGCTTCTATAATTCTCCGTCAGGTTGACTTTTGTCGGTGTCTCTTTCTCTTTCCCTCAGGTGGCCATCGAATGACTGCTGTAACGATGTTGCTGGGGTCTCTTCGAAGCACACGACCAATCCATTTTCAATGTTGGTCATAAATTACAATTTTAACGTGCAGTATATAGTTTGTGTTGCTTGTTGGATATTATTAGAATTTTTATCAAGTCATATCTCTAGTTCCAAATCTATACATCTTGCTGGACTCTATTAGTCAAGAGGAAGGATTTGAGAATTATTCACGAAGACAGGCCCAAATGTGAAGTTCCAGAAGCAATATATTCATGTCTTCAGCACTGTTCTGACAACTATGTCGCTGCTGATTTAGACAGCATTCCTTTAGACCTATTAACGGTTCTAAAGACTGTTATAGCCGGAGGTGGGGTGGGGGATACGCTCTCCACTCCAAAGGCGTGGGTCTCAAATAGCCTCTGATAGTCAAGTCCAGCTCCTTGCCTTCTCGTGGTAGAACTGTTCAAACTGACAGAAGAAGGGGCGAAGGCGAATATCTGGCGCCTGAAATCCATACGCTTCGGATAGATGAGAGTCATGTTTGGTAGCTCATCTACCGCTGCAAGCGAGATTCTTCAGCTGCCGTTCGTGGAGTGGGGCTCCTCCCGGCCAGTGAAGAAAGCTGCGTATGGGGTTGCCGTGCGGCACCACTGTGGAAAAGGTGAAAGAAAGGATTAAGCGAAGTAAAGAGTTGTCAAATCACGGCACCTCTGGTCTGGAGATCGGCCACGTCCTATGTGCACTTATATCGGGCGAAATGCCTGAACCGGCTTAACCCAGAGGTTAAGACACTGCTGGCGAGATTCTTCGGTGCCGCGGGTGGAGTGAAGCTCCTCCCGGCCAATGAAGAAAATGCGAAAGAAAAATTAGGGTTGTTGTGCGGCGCCGATGTGAAAAGGTGATGGAAAGGATAAAGTGAAGTTTAGTCGGTATGTCCAGTAGTCTCGCGGCGAGAGCTACACATACCACGGCACCTCTGCTCTAGAGGCCGGCCACGTCCGATATACACCCATTCATCCATTCATTCATTCATTCATTCATTTGCATGTCCCTTGCGGAAATTCGCCTCCCAAACAGCACTCCTGTAGGCCTCTCGGTTGTGAGCAAGATGGTCTGCCGCTGCTGCATCCATTTGCAGATCGTCATCGATGTCTTGCAGCCATCTTTGTTTTGGTCTTCCTCTCTTTCTTTTTCCCATTATGTATTCTTCCAATACGGTCTTTTCTAAATTATCATGACGTTTAATTGTCGAAAATATTTAAGTTTTCTCTCCTTACTAGCCAGCTTTTTTCAATATTAAGCTCTTGTAGTATAGATATATGTGTTTTTTGCTTTGTGTCCACGATATTTGAAGAACTCATCTGTAGCATTTACATTCAAAGGCATTTATGTGTTTCTCAGCTGTTTTGTTAAGTGTCCAGATCTCACAGGCATATACTAACCACATATACACCCATACTGGTGAAATATGCCTAAACCGGCTTATACCAGGGGTGAAACTTGATGGCTACGCATGTCACGGTACCTCCGCTCTAGAGGTCGGTCACGTCCTAAACACGCCCATACTGGGATAATATACCTAAACCGGCTTAACGCAGGGGTGAAACTTAATAGTGGCGAGGATTCGTCCTCCTGGACAAAGCTCCGTTCTGGTCACAACTAGGAAGGGTAGCAGCCACGACCACACAATGCTGAAATCGGAGACACTGGACCAATACAGTCTAGATAGTATATCACCTCTCACCCGGCGGCGATGTATTCGTATCCTAATCACGCTGAGGTTTTCTAGTGAGAAAGTCCAACGCTGGACTGGATGGGAAACCACCTCTCACCCGGTGGGGATACGTTGGTATCCCATAACACGTCATGGTTTTCCGGTGAGAAAGTCCAGCTCTAGGCTGGATGGGCAACCACCTCTCATCCGGTGGGGATACACTGGTATCCCAAAACACGTCGAAGTTTTCCGGTGAGAAAGTCCAATTATAGATTAAACTGGTGCAACGAAAAGCACGGCGTCATGCCGACCCGCTTCTGAGATCCACCAAGAATACAGGCTCAAACTCTGCGATACTCTGAACCTCTTGTGGTCCTCTTATGGGTCTCATGTGGTCCTTTCGGGGACCACAGGGGGACCACGGGACCTATCGAGGACCACAGGCGTAAATTCAGGAGGATCACAGGGCCGTCTTGGTGGTAAAAGCGAGCGAAGAAGAAGACCATTAGTTAATGAGTGGGGGGAAACATCATGTACAGGTAACAACTTTCATCTCTTTCTAGTTAAATGTAGCCTTATGTTCTGCCTTAAGAGATAAGATGTTAGTGCCCGCATTTTCCTTCACCAGCTGACATGCTAGAGCTTGCAGTGGTCAGAAGATCGGTGTATGATAAACGAACAACGCTTTTGTTACTGAAGAACATGTCAGTTTACAATTTACATCTGATTTTGAGCTTTTCCCCAGTCGCACAAATGTAAATACCCGTACAATGTTTATCTGGACGTGGCTGCATCGTGTAAAACAAAGCAAAACAAAACATAGAAACATTCTCAACAGCAGTGATTCTCAAAAGGGAGGCAGGTAAGCTCTCCTGGGAGGAATTTTAATTCTAAATGGAGAATTTTTTTTTCTTCGAGGGAGGAGTTGATGATGGTTTTTTCCCCATAGAAAGAAGAATATACAAGTAATAAAATCCTACCTGGATAATTATTTCATATGTAGAGGAGAATTCAGAGGCAGCCTGCGTTAAAAAAGAGAAGACTGGGACTAGGAAGGTTTGAGAATCATTGTTCAATGTGTTATTTCCTGAACAAAGCGTCCTTGATCATTGTTTATACTCTCCATATTAAAATGAGGCCACAAATGATCGTAATTATCACCATGCTTGCTCCTTTATTCCACCTTCCACTGCAGGCCATAACGCTGCTGTTAATCTTGCAATAAAAAATATTTGGATAAAATCTGCTCTTTGTTAAGCCAGCAATGATGAATAACGCTTAGTCTTTTTTTCTTTTTGTAATCGAAATATCAGGTGCTTTTTTACGCATAACGCTGATTTATGATTGTGAATCAATACTCATAATAAATAATTGAAGCAATCATTTAAGCTGGAAATGGCCAGACGTTTCATTCGTTTTGTATCTTGTAAAATTAATAACAGTATACTGCTGGTCTATGATCACAGCGGGCAGTACAAGGAAACTACAAAAAGACAGAAAAAGATGGAGAAAAAAAGAGAAAGTTATCAGCAGGTTTCATTTCTATCAACAAAACAAAACAAAAATACCAATACAGTAAAAGTCATGGGATCCCTTTGACCTGATAATAAACAGCAGAGAAACATGTAGGGAAACAGCTGAGGGAAACAGCCACAGGTAAGCGAAGTTATTTCTATTTCCTTTTTTCTTAGAAGATTAAAGAGCTGGTCTATATCCAGTAGTCAAGTCTTTACGATCAGTAGGCTTCGTCGAACATAGCCGGCTGTAGGAAACCAGGCAAAGGCTAGTTCGAGACGGCAGATAATAGGGTTTTATCTGTCACCTGACCACAGCCGACCAAGACCTTGGTCTACTTCTAAACCCTCCCAGAAACGGACTAGTAAGTTAGGGCAGTCTGACCAGTAGGTTAATAATTTATGGGCTACTCCCCCCTCCCCAAAATCACTATGGATGGAGCTTAATGAAAAGTCTGCTTCCACTCCATAAATTTAGGAAATGAGGTTCATACTTAATCTTACTTGTTTAACAGTATTTTGAGATTGGTGTTTATCTGTGAGCTCTTACTGTAGCCACCCCTGTGAGATCTTACTGTAGACACCCCCGTGAGCTCTTACTGTAACCACCGCCCCTGTGAGCTCTTACTGTAACCACCCCTGTGAGCTCTTACTGTAGCCATATGTTTCTATCCATATGGCTGTAATAACAACCCATATAAACCAGGACTCCTGCACAATCTGTGAGCGCGTGAGAACTGGAAAGCCCGAACAGACCTGGGTCTTGCGTGAGTAAAAACCAGAGCAGAACAGACGTAGCATGAGAAAGAACGCTCCCGGAGACCGGGAAGGCTGGCCTCTGGAACAGAAGATGTGAACGTTTGTCCTGTTCCTGAAGTTGGAGATCCAAGTTTTCGTAGGTAGATCCCGTGATCTGCGATGTACTTGTTGTAGTATGGCTGAACTGCTGAGTAAAACTGATTATCTACATCATTACATGCTATGACCAGATTGCTTATGACGTTCAACCACCCATCATCCAGTTCCATATTAAACGTTATTTTATTTGTTAGCCAAGGATTTCTGTCTGTTATTGCTACATGTACCGCAACGACTGTCTCCGCTGATGAGTTTACCTAAGTCCTGCGAAAGTGACGTACCAGATGGCGGGAGCTTTTTAACGCTCTCGCCGGCATACTTGCGTATATGAGTCTTCTGTGTGACCACACATCGTAAAACGGGAGTTGGGCGTGAGGCCAACAACTTCATCCTGAGACCCATATAGAGACAACTCTAGATGGGGAAAAAATCCTGCCGTTATGGAATCTCGCAACAGTTGTAACTGAACATCAAGGTCACCAACTCTGCAAACCGTTGACAACGATCGAAAATTCATCGGCCCTAAATGCATAACAAAAATCGGCTTTTGGAATGTAAGACCGATGGCCGCAACAACAAAAACAGCTCAAGTAATACAAGAAAAGGATAGATATCACCTGGATGTGTTGGGCATCAGTGAAATGCGATGGCCAGAAGCAGGGAAAAGAACGGCGGAAAACCTAAGACTATAGTATTCCGGCAGAGACGATGGGAAATACCAAGAAGGGTTGGGTATAATTATGTCATCTGCGGCAGTAAAGAGCTTTACAGAACGGAAACCAGTGAACAGTCGTATGATAAGCAACGGAAGAATTACAATCATACAATGCTGTGCACCCACGAACGATGCAGATGATGAAATATAAGACGTTTTCTATTACTAACTACACCAACTTATCAACAAAGTACCTAAACACGACATCTTAACTGTCATGGGAGACTTCAACGCCAAGGTAGGAGAAAATAACACCGACGTCGAAAAAGAAATGGGGAAAGAAAGAACTGATACAATAAATCAGAATGGAGAAAGATTAACTGAAATATGTCTAACAGAGGGCGTGGTCACTGGATAAACAATATTTCCACACAAAGAGATACTTAAAACAATATGGATATCTCTAGACGATAGAACCAGAAACCAGATAGATCTTTTTTTATTAGATAACAATTCAGAACATCTCTGATAGATGTAAGAGCATATAGGGGTGCAGATGTCAACAGCGATCACAATCTGCGTATAAGGACTTAAACTGAAAAGCCAACACAACAAATCAATACTTAGATAAACAGAAATAGCCTACAAAAAGAAAATATCAATAGTGGTTTCAATCTGGAACTTACCAAACATTTCGCACCACTCAAAGAGATAGACGAGACAGATATAGATGAATTATGGAATTCATACAGCACAGCCATAATCACGGCAGCAAAAGCAAGTGCTGGACTGCAATCAACAAGTAGAAAAGCATGGATATCAGACAACGCATGGAAATACATACATGAAAGAAGAGAAGCCAAATTAGCCACGTTGAATTTAAAGACAGATCTTGGAAAAATTTTGGCAAAAGCAACATACAAAGAACTAGACAAAAAAGCAAAAAGCTCAGCTAAAAGAGACAAAAGAGAATATATGGACAATACGGCAAAATAAGCAGAAAATGCAGCAAAAAACAGGAGACAGCAAAACTCTGTATAATATACAGAAGAAGCTAACAGGTGTTATTACCTCCAGAGAAAGACCAGTCTTTAGCAAAACAGGCAACCTATTAACATCAAGTAAAGACCAAAAGCAAAGAATGGCCGAACACTTCCAAGAAATACTTAATCGACCACACCCAAATGAATTAATAAATCTTGAAACCGATTTACCAGCCCCACAACTAAATGTCAGCTTAGATGAAGTTACACTGAATGAAACTGAAACAACAGTAAATCTAATGGCTAACAGCAAAGCTGCAGCTGAAGATGAAATAACAGCAGAAATGTTAAAAGCTACTAACAGTGACAACATGGGCCAACTACAGAGAATGTTTAGTATAATTTGGAAAGAAGAAAAGTCCCTTCTAAATGGAACAAGAGAATCATTGTTAAAATACAAAAAAAAAGTCAACCTCAGTGACTGCAATAGTTGGAGGGGTGTAACCTTACTATCAGTTGTGTCAAAGGTGTTTTGTAAAGTGATTCTGATTAGAATTAAGGATGTAGTGGATACTGCAACGAGAGAAGAACAGGCAGGATTTCGAAAACCGGAGAAGCTGTCTTGACTAGATCTATACTCTAAGAATAATACTTGAAGAACATATTGAAAAGCAGAAACCATTAATCCTGAACTTCATAGACTTTAAAAAAGCATTTTATAGCATACACAGATATTCGTTGTGGAGAATTTCAAGACTATATGGAATACCATCTAAAATTATCAACATCATTAGAGATCTCTACAACGGATATGTGTGTGCAGTCAAGACAGACGAATGAATGAGCGAGTGGTTTCAGATTGAAACAGGCGTGAAACAAGGATGTGTATTATCTCCATTGCCTTTTGGAGTTGCCATAGACTTTATAATGAACAGATGCTGTACAGGTAAATCGGCCATTGATTGGGTACTTGGGACCCAAATAGAAGATCTTGATTTTGCAGATGACGAACTCTTATCAGTGACAATGTGAAACCGATGCAGGAAAAAACAGATTCCCTGTCCTCCTTGGCTAGCAAAATAAGTCTTGAAATTAACAAAGACAAAACAAAAATAATGAAACTTCTCATTAATCAAGAAGGGAATATATGCGTGAAAGGAACAGTTGTTGATGAAGTAAAGCAATCTGCATACCTTGGCAGCTACACAGACCAGGATGGTGACACCCAGGAAGGAAGTTAGAATTAGAATTGCAAAAGCAGCATTGCCCTTCAAAAATCTTGAGAACATATGGAATTCAAAAGTTATAAGTACAACATTCAAGTTAATATTATTCAATTCAGTGATATTCACCCTCATTTATGCATGCGAAAGCTGAAAATCAACTAAAGAAATAGACAAGAAATTAGACTCTTTTGAAAACAAATGCCTAAGGAAAATACTTGGTGTACAGAGGAACGAATTCAAGAACAACGCAGAGATAAGACAGATGAGCAAACAACAACCTGTCTCATGGGTGATCACAAAAAGTATGTGAACATATGTAAGTCATGTGATGAGAAGAAACAATCAGAGAATACCAAAACAAGCTATCAAGTGGAGCACAACAGGCCGAAAAAAAAGGTCGACCACGTGAAACTCTAAAGAGGACAATTTTAAGAGAAGCCAGTTTAGTGGGCATAAAATCCCTTGATGAAGTTGAAAAACTCGCCGAAAACAGGAAAACTTGGCGTTTAACGGCACGGGGAGGATATAAGGTGTAAGATGAGAGGGAAAACTCATCTCTAGGTTTGATATCGTCTGTTCTTCTTCTGTTGTGCGTTGTACGTGGACTCTGTGCGAGTGATTGATACAAATTATGCTCTACCATCAAGTAGCCATCAGGTACAGCCACACCCAGGAGGACACACAGGAGGACACACGACACACAGGAGGACACACAGGAGGACACACAGGAGGACACACGACACACAGGAGGACACACAGGAGGACACACGACACACAGGAGGACACACAGGAGGACACACAGGAGGACACAGAGAGTATTACTACACATACCAACATCACACTTGACGCTCATTCAGCCCCATCATGACAAGAACTGACAAGAACCCATGTCTGCAGTTACAACACCAAATAGTTTGGGATGGTGTCGTTTCATCACTGCAATCAACATTCAGTGACATCGATCTAGACGCAAATCTGATCTTTCTCATCGCGGCACGCAAGGCGGGAAACAGGTTACACTGTGTTTTGCTCTAAAGTAACATGGCTGCTCATGAGAGACAGCACAGTAAATGTATACAGCACAGTAAATGTATACTGCACAGCACATGTATACTGTACAGTAAGTGTATACTGTTGTACAATAAACTGTTGTGCAATATCAAATAATTTCACGCAATTGAGCACATCACTGCTGATTAAACATGCTTGAGGCTGCACAACAGAACCCCAACTTGTATTGCCACACATATAGTACTTTACGTGTTTCCTGTTATTTCACTCATTGGGCGTCTAAATAGCGAAATAATTAGTGCACTTGTCTCGCACAGTGACGGTCGGCGGTTTGAATCCGGCTAGAAGCGCCCCCGTTACTCATTTGTTAAAATAGGTACTCAGTTTCTTCTGGAATTGGGCCAGCAATAGTAGCCTGACGTGATGTTGTCCATATCACCCTCTAGTGTGTTGTCAGATCAAAGAAAGCGTAGGCACTAGCACGTCCTCCAGATGCCTCTATGACAGAAATGATTACCTTTACCCTTCCTTGCTTTCCTATATACTGTTCCACGACTCACTATACTGTTCTGCGTTACACAACTTACAGTTCTCATACCAATGCTATATTTTACACAATTTACAGTTCTCATACCAATGCTATACTTTACACAATTTACAGTTCTTATACTAATGCTATACTATTACACAACGTACAGTTCTCATACTACTGTTATACTGTTCCACAAACTACAGTTCTCATACTAATGCTATACTGTTACAGAATTTACAGTTCTCATGCTAATGCTATAATGGTACACAGTTTACAGTTCTGATACTAATGTTATACTCTTACACAACTTACAGTTCTCATACTAATGCTACACTCTTACACAACTTACAGTTCACATACTACCGCTATACTGCTCCACAACTTACAGATCTCATACTAACGCTATACTGCTCCACAACTTACAGATCTCATACTAACGCTATACTGTTACACAATTTACATTTCTCATACTAATGCTATACTGATACACGACTTACAGTTCTCATACTAATGCTATACTTTTACACAACTTACAGTTCTCATACTAATGCTAGAGGAACATTTAAATTTCTATTGGCACAAATAGGCTTATCACCTCTGTATTTTACAAGCCCACTGACGGCCACACCTATTTACTTTACACCTCCTCCCATCCTGAAGCCTGTAAGGGCTCCGTCCCATACTCCCAACTCATCCGTCTTCGCCGCATATGTCAGGATAATTTCTATTTTATAGATCATTTCAATCAGTTATTGCAATGTTTCCGTCATCGCCACTACCCAGAAAATATCATTCGTGAAGCCTTCAACCGTATCCAACTAGTGAGCCGCAAAGAAGCATTCAGAAGAAAGCCTGTTACTCCACCTGACAGAGTTAAGTCAGTACTGCCTTTCCACCGCATGGTCAATTGGTTAAGAAAATTCGTTATTGTCATCTGCCACTAGTCCAACTCGACCCCGACTCTCGCGACATTTTCTCCGATCCACCATTATTAGCGTACAAACGTGAGCCAAACCTTAAAGACATTCTCGTTCTCAGCCACTTGAAGCAGAGCCTTACATATGTTGGCACCAGAAGCTGTAACTGCCCCAGCTGCGTTACCTGCCTTGTAGTCTGGGAAACGAAAACGGTCACCGTTTCCAAAACTATTCTCACTCTTCACGAGGGATCCACGTGCGAGTCCCGTAATGTGATATATGTCATCCTATGCAAAAGATACAGGATAACGTATATTGGTGAGACTGGCCTCAGATTAGGGGACCGCATGCAGAAAAATCTGTAAGATATCGCCCAGCATGCTTCGAAACCAGTCCCAAATCATTCCAATGGCCCCAACTACAGAGGCAAATCTGATTTTCTGGCAACAGCCATCAAAACAATGTCACGCAGATGACACAACCCGCCCAGCGCTTGGGAACCGCTGCATTCAAGATTATGGGACACTGGAACCACATGGGTTAAACACTCTATTCAGCTACACCTAACATTCTTCTCTTCAACAATTATAATCCCTCTCCACTAAGCTCCACTCCCTTCCTACTTGCTACACATAGTTCAGAGCCTCCTCACAGCATCACGTTACAAACAATGTTCCCTCTAAGCTGGATGCATGCGCACCCGCGAACAGAAGAAAATCACACCGCGCGCAAAATTTTTGGAGCCGCGCAAAAAAAAAAAAGAAACTGCTGCTTTTATTTTCCAGTTTTCAGACGTTACTCCGTGCCATAGTTGAGATCAAGAAAAATACAAAGAGGGTACATGTTTTTCCTGTACCGTTTCTTTCTTGTTGAGATATGACTTTCGGATCGGATGTTTCAGTTGGTCTTTTGTTGCGTAGTTTCGGTAGTACTGTAGCAGAATCGTGACGAGGCAAGTTGGCATACAGAGAATAAAATAGGAGGTATTAAAATAAACAGACAGATTAATTTCCACTGCTGAAAAGTTTAGCAGGTCTATCCTGTTATTAAATGTACAGATCTTTACAGTGTGTGTGTGTGTGCGTGCGTGCGTAGGCGCACACACATTATTTTTTTCCACATGAGCTGAACATTTTGCACACAGACCACAAACCTTTAGAGGGAACATTGATTACAATCCCTCTACCCTAACTATAATCATCTATTTCACCTTCTCCTGGCTACGTTAACACTGTATCACTCTCTTCCCCTCCACTGTTTCCCCACTCACCACCCCCAGTTACAACCCACCAACCACATATCACAGGTCTCCATTTAAACAGTCTGTACGCTCTACCATGCTCATTTCTGACACACATAGTCGGACAAGCCATATCTTCTTATAAGTTACAGCTAAGTTTTCTAGTTAGTTTTTTTAAATATAGCATTCATGTGAATCTATACTTTATCTCCTCTATATTTCTTCGTTCTGTATGTGTTTTGTATGATTAAGTCTCACGCTGAAACGTCCCAACTTTGTAATCGTTAAGTAATAAAGCTGCTCCTACTTTTTTTCTAGTTTATACATTCTGATGTCACAGCTTTACTGCAGTGCTTCGTGTATAGTTATATACTTATACACTAATTATTGTGTCATACTAATGCTTTACTCTTAAATAACTTACAGTTCTGATACTAATGCTATACTGTTACACAATTTACAGTTCTCATATTAATGTTATACTTCTACACAATTTACAGTCCTCATAGTAATGCTATAATGTTAAACAACTTACAGTTCTCATAGTAAAGCTATACTGTTACACAATTTATAGTTCTCATGCTAATGCTATACTGTTACACAATTTACAGTTCTGATAAAAATGCTATATTGTTACACAACTTGCAGTTCTCATATTAATGCTATGCTGTTACACAATTTACAGTTCTTATACTAATGCTATATTGTTACACAATTTACAATTCTCATATTAATGCTATTCTGCTACACAACTTACTGTTCTCACACTAACGCTTTACTGTTACACAACTTACAGTTCTGATACTAATGCTATACTGATACACAATTTACAGTTCTGATACTAATGCTATACTGATACACAACTTACAGTTCTGATACTAATGCTTTATTGATACACAATTTACAGTTCTGATACTAATGCTTTATTGATACACAACTTACAGTTCTGATACTAATGCTTTATTGATACACAATTTACAGTTCTGATACTAATGCTTTATTGATACACAATTTACAGTTCTGATACTAATGCTATACTGATACACAATTTACAGTTCTGATACTGCTGCTATGCTACCACACAACTTACAACTCTGATAAAGCTGCGATACGCACGCGCGTAACATAATCTCGCGCGTAATTCAGTATTTGTAGATCAATCTTAATCGTTTAACATTTCTACTTCTCTCACTCATTCTCTCTCTTCCCCTCTTTATCTCTCTTTTCCTCTCTCTCTCTCTCTCTCTCTTTCACTCACCCATTCTCTGAATCAAAACTGTTGCTTGGTCACTGTTCCGTACAGATGCCCACTACTCTCATTAACTTACATTGCCCACCATGAGCAAAACAGCAGGAAACAATAAAAGAACGCGTTTGCCCAAGGTTATATTAAACTGAGGCTCATTATCCATAGAAATGGCAATCGGTTAACCCCATGCATGTCCCCTGCTGCAGATTCTTATCTATCTTCGGCAATTTATTTGGTTTAACCGGCCGTTGGTTGCGTATCTGAGTGACTGGCATTAATTTGGATCATATTAGCCAGGTCTAGTGTTGCGGGTAAGAATCGGATCGATCCGGGGAAAAACAAAACAACGCAAATATTGACTGCTCCGTGGATCAACAAGATGTACAAGAGAGAGACAAAATACGTTTAATTTTTCTCCCCTTCATAATGCTTATCTGGCGCACTTCCACAAAGCCGAGGCGACCTCTGCAAGACATTAATGCGTACATATTATCACTGAAAATTTTATGAGATTTTGTATATTTCTCCTGGCCGAATATTCGGGTTTGGGGCATGGATGGGGGTGGAAAAAAAGGTGTGGGGGTGGGGGGGGGACTTTTCTGCTGCATATTTTTACTACCCTAGACTTCAAAATGGCAGACATTTGTTTTTAACGCTCTCGCCGGCATGCAGAAATCAGCGAAATTCCGCTTGATCTGTCACATATCCTGTACCGGGAGTTGGGCATAAGGCTGACAACCTTATCCTGGGACCTATCTAGAGGCAACTCCAGATGGGAAAAAAAGATATCGTTATGGAAACTCGCAGAGAAACCAACCGAGCATCAGGGATGCCAACTCCGAAATGATCAGAGAATCCCAAAACAAGCTATCAAGTGGAACACAACAGGCCGAAGAAAAAAGAGGAAGACCGCGTGAAACTCTGAAGAGGACATTATTAAGAGAGGCCAAATTAACAGGCATAAAATCCTTTGATGAGGTTGAAAGACTCGCCGAAGACAGGAAAAATTGGCGAACTACTTTGCGAGCCCTATGTGACGTTTAACGGCACGGGAAGGATATAAGATATAAGATAAGAAGACTTCAAAAGAATGTATCAGTACACGCAGTTTGTCAAAACATTGTTTTTATATCACCACCGAGATAGATGTCTTGCTATGGCATAAGCTGCCACACAAAAAAAGGGACTGCCCCTAATCTTGGAGGTTTCCCACTGTTACCATCACAGAACATCGCATTACAAAGACTGAAGGAGATAAAGATGTTCAGAGCATTCAGAGAAACCATCAGGAGGACAACAGGCATACGCTCGTTTTTTCATGAACCACTGCAAAATTACTTTAGAGATGATCTCATGTTTTTTTTTTTTTTTGCCTTTCCTTAAGTAATACGCGTCGTAACGCATCACACAACATTGCTGGGCGTGCACATACAGATGGAGATACTACCTGGCTTCTATAAAAAAAAGGTAATTTTGCAGACATCCAGACACGTGGCCCAGCACCCATTAACTAACGAGATATTAACCCGTAGATAACTAAAAATTCCTTTAACGCTACGAACTATATTATTAAGAAGGCAATGTATAAAGAAAGAAATTGATTCTGCAATCAGGGAAAATTCTCTGGATAGTGAAACCACAAACGTCAATAAAATAATGACCTGATGATCCCTGACTTGGTGAACCTCAATTTTTCGGATCGTAGAAAGTCGAATTTGCACTCAATCACTATTTTCATGGCACGTCCGTCAGTATATTTACTTGTACATATTGTACTTCTTAATAATTAATGTATATGTGCAGTATAAATAATACGTGTTATACTAATCATGTTTACCATGAGTCATCATCAACAAGGCCATGCCGATAGTGAGTGAGGGACATGCTTCTCCGCAGATCTCAGACTTGATATTTTCCATCAGCTCAGTTAGTGATTTGGGTGTATGTGTGTGCGCGCGCGTGAGTGCGCATGTGTGCGCGTTTTTATATTTGTCTTTCCCTCTCTCTCTTCTCACTTATCTTTTTGCTGTGATATTTTTAAGTCCTCATGTCCAATTTTATGTCAGAGGTGAATTTCCCAGACATTTAAATGTATGCACTTGTCTCAGAGCTGATTCTTGTACCTAAATGCACTGTCTTTGGTTGAGTTCTTCTTTCGTGATATGACCACGTTGTTTCTGTTTTCTTGCTATTTACGTTTCCTCTTTATCACTTTGTGTCACTGCTATATCTAGTAATTTCCATAGGCTATTTCTGTTTTCGGTTATAAATACTGTATCATTTGCATACCGTAGATTATTCATGTTGTAGCCTCCAACTCCAGTTCCTGGTCTATTTTTTTTTCCTCATGATATATTCACTGTACAGCGAAAATAGACTTGATGATGGGACATAACCTGGCCTAACTCATTGCTTTATTGATTGATATTGCCAATCATATTTTCTACCCTGACGGCTGATGCTTGATTCTAACTTTATTATTCTCAGATCTTTGCCGTCAATATTTATATCCTATAACATTTTCATGATTTCGTCATATTTTACTTTATCAGATGCTTTTGTATATTCAATGAAGCATATAAAGAAGTCTTTCTATACTTCTAAAGTTCTCTATCGGAGTTATTAGTGAAAATATGACATTATGTGTTAATTTTCCTTCTTCTTATTCTTCTTCTTCTTCGGCTTTTCGAGACATTAAGGCTCATTGCTGCAGATAAAGTTCGCCTCCATTCCTTTCTATTCCTAATCTTCTCTCTCCAGTTGATGGCATTAATTTCTCTTATATCCTCTTCTATGTTGTCTTTCCATCTCTGTCTTGGTCTACCCCTTGGTCTTGTTTCCCTCATCTCTTGTGCATACATCGTTTTCGTTTGTCTGTTCTCTTCCATTCTTTCTACATGCCCCAGCCAACGTAGTCTGTTCAGTTTCAAGACATTTATAATTCGCTGGGATTTAAATAAGCTATTCAGTTCAGTGTTCTTTCTAGCTCTCCATTCTCCACTGTTGGTATCCTTTATCGGCCCAAATATTCTTCTTAGGATCTTGTTCTCAAAGATCTGCAACTGTTGTTCATCTCTCTTTGTTGTACTTCACGTTTCTGATCCGTACATGACGCCTGATCTTATTATAGTTTTGTAGATTGTTATTTTGGTGTTTTGGGACAGGATTTTTTTTTTTGGATATTTTGTTGCAAAGTATATTTTATTCCCTATCTGTACTCTGACTTTAATTTCCTCGCTTACTGTGTTTCTTCTGTTGAAGGTTGTGCCTAGATATTTGTATGTTTCTGCTTTCCTAATAATCGTATCTCCAGCATGCATATAATCTGGATTATTCTGCCCTGGTCTCTTGATATCTTCATATACTCTGTCTTATCTTGGTTATCAAGCCCACTTTTAGTGCCACATCTCTCAGATGTAAGCAGGTATTGATGACTTCTTGCAGTTTCCCCCACCAGGTTGATGTCATCAGCGTAACCTAGTATTTTAGCTTATTCTTCTGTACTGCTTTCTTCTTCACTTTTCTGATTACCTTTTCAAGTATTAGATTAATTAGTAATGGAGATAATGTATCACCTTGTTTTAAACCAGTTCTTATAGGGAATTTTCTTTCTATAAATGAAAATTGCTCATTTCATACCTCCATCTTTATTCTGTGTCTAGTTCTTCTCATAATAATTCTTAGTAGTAGTGTTGTGATGACATGAAAGGCTTATTATTATTATGAGTACTATACTGTTAAATGTCTCAATCAAAATTCGCTGGGGCTTCTGAAAAGCCTTTCTTCTCTGACTGTCCACCAAATCAAAGGTCACCAGTATCTGCATTACTATGCGAAGGAAATGAACCCTGCAACCAAAATCATTTGGGAATTAAAATTCAGAACTCAAACCTCATATAGCAGAACAAACCAATGAATTGTACAATAAGGAAAGAAACGTTCCGCTTATCAAATATTATTACTATTATAATTATTATTTGCCAGAACTGTGACCTAGAGATATTACCATAACCTACTGAACAATGCATATGAAAACGTATCACTCTATTTGGTTATACGGGGCGGGGCTTAAAATTTGTTGCCTCGGTTTCAATTAATTTTGAAAGAAACGGTTGACATAACTGGACGAAGCAACAAAAGAAAAACTCTTCCATATAACGTTAAATGATTTCTTCCCCACACAGTCGCTTCGTGTTTGATCAAAGTGCATAGAACTATCCTCATTTAGTTTGTAGTTTGTATTTTGTCCTTTCTCTAAACTTATTTAGAGATAGTGTGCTGGTACTGGTGGCTCTGTAATAATGTAAACAGTTTGGTGGAAGCATATAGCTGTCTAATTCTGAACTAATGTAGTGAACACATAATACGTGTCTGATTTCCCCATCCCATGGGGTTACCCGTTGCCAACATTAGCGGTCAGGAAAACAGCTTTTTGCATAGTTTCCGATTGTTTATGTCTGCCATATTGTTTCTCTATTTCATGTTAGTCTCTCTTCCTCATCTTCTACTTTTCTCTCTCCCCTTCTCTCTCTCTCTCTTTCTCTCTCTCTCTATCTCTCTCTGTGCCTCACTTACTCCCTCATTACTTCCACTCAGTTTGGTCTGACTAGTTTTCCATCGATCAGATTATGTTGTTATTTTGCCATATGGCTCTGTTACCACGTTAGTTATGAGTTTTATGCCGCGAGCTGAGAGCAGTGCTAGTGTGTTACTGCCAACCAAAATTTGTCCTGCTTGGAATGATCTCATTTTGTTTTGTGGTGAGACCGCGAGCATGCTTTTCCAAATGATCAGCACTACAAAGCTTTTAAATGAGCTAGACATTCAGATCTGTTCTAGACGTTCTTCTGGCATTATCTTCTTATATTATTTTGATCTGACCTATCTCATTCACAACATCTAATATATATTAGAGGGACCGTTTCTTTATGTTTCTCTTTTTTTCGAAGGCCAGTTATCAATGTCTGAGTTTAAGACTGGCCTTGTCTCTCTCCTGTCTTTTCTCTAGATTATTTCATGGTTTCTAACATTCGTTAATACTGTTTACTGAATTTATTAAAAAAACGTTTTTCCTTACGATTTTAACTCAGGAATATTGCACATTACTGGCATTAAAGGCAGTCCTGCTATCCATAGATATATTAAAGGGATATGGTATTAGTGCCCATAATTTTATTGAGCTGTCGACAAGACAGAGCATATGGTTCAGGAAAGACTGTCAGAAAGCGTATGCCTGGAAACAATTTGGGAACCCTTAATCAAGATACCATCAAGGGTCAAGTAAATACCTACTAGCACAGCTTAGTCAGAGCTACGTATTTGTTGTAATATCTGCTTTTTATATTCACCGACACGAAGGCACGACTTCTCCTCTTCCAGATCTTAAGGAAGACAAACTAAAGAAAATGAACATATACCTGAAACTGGGCGAAGTGAATTTGAAATATTTACAGTATGCGAGAGCCGACATGACTGTTTTGGGAAGGACTCTGCAGTTTTTCATGGCCAGCGAGTTAAGACTCTTTCTCACTTTTTCCTAGGTCTCATAAAGCTGGCTTTTACATTTCAATAGCTTGGCTAATACGGTAAGACATCAAAATGTCTTCATGATACTGGAGCCTGTCAAGAAGCTTGATTTCTGGATCCCCTCTGTTCTCCAGGCAAGCTATTGTAACTAGTTCCCTGTAGGACTTGGAGCTTGTATCCAAATTTCCATGTAGCTAGTGCTGCAAGGAGCTTAGTTTCAGGAACTTGGCACAACCATCTACATAGATGATACCATTTTAAGTTACATTTAACTCTGCTACAGCTCCATGTTTTAAACACTCCTCTCACGTTTTCATCACTTGCAACACACATTTCTTCGTCAAAATCATATATGCAAGATTATGTAATTCTTACACTCACGGATAAAAATACGAGATAGTCGGTTGGATAACAAATTTTACAGAAATGTCCCATTCACTGACCAAATCATTGGTAGATCAATCATAAAACAGAAATGAGTGGAAATGAAAAATATTTAAGGTAGAAAGTATATTTCGGTTTTGCTTATCGTCCCACAAAATTGCAAAACAAATATAATACATTAAGTACTGAGGCTATATGGATAAGAAGGAATATATATATATTTTTTTTTAGAATTTGTTTTTCTATGATCACGGAACCCATTACTGGAAACGAGAAAGGTATGCAACTATAGATGGACCCTAGAAACACAACTAACACCAAACGGATTGTGCCCTACCTTATCATATACACCTGCCATGCTCAGCTCGGTCTCTAGCACCATTACAATGATTCCAAACATTCCAAAAACGAGACAGTAGTCCGAGATTTTTTTCCTCTTCTGATACAATGACCGTCTCTTTCCCAACCGGTATCCCACGCTTGGTTTCTGGCGAGGTTTTTGCTGGTGAAGACGTTCTTCTGCAAATTTTTGAAAGTCTGAAATTCCGACAAGCGCCTGTCCTGCCTCTTCAGTGTAGCTGAACCTGGAAGATGTGGGCAGGGACTGCATGGACGTGGGTTTCTGAAGCTGTTTGAAAGACACAATCGCGCCATTGACGCGCATGTAATCGGCTCCAATATCAGATAGAATGTGTGAATTATGTTTTCCTCCATCGTCGCTGTACGCTCTGTTGGGATCATCTTCGCTGCTAGCTCTGGCTTTGTCTCGCTGGGAATGGAAGTAAGATGACCTTCCACAAGGACGTATAGCATTGGCAGCTCGTAGTAAGTTCAGCTCTGATCTGGAGACCACGTTTAAAGTAGGCATTGGCTCCATTCTGGTAGAACCCAGTTCGTAACTGGGCCCCATGTTCCGGAGCTTCCACTTGCCCAGCGAGCTCGACGTGGAAGAATATGAAGGCTGAGAAAGCAGCAGCTGAGCCCGACGAGCAGGGTCGCTTTCAGAACCACTGAATTTAAGTCGCTGGTGTGTCCTGTGCTGCGCGCCTCCACGAATCCCTGCTTCGGGTGTGAAAGCGTAGTTATGAAGTTCAATATCCGGAGACGTGTAGCCTTTGTTAACGCGACCATCGTTGGCGTCTAAATTTTTATTCAAGAAATTGTCCCTGTTGCAACTGTTACTGTGAGTGATGAGGGTAGTGGTGTTGTTACCGTTGAGTGGAATCCTGGCCTCGATATCCTCTTCCAGGCGCTCTGAACTTTGACGTCCAGGTGGAGGAGGGATAGATATCACAGGTAAAGTCACTGCCGGGACATATCTCTCTTCATGTGCATCCATGTCATTGTTTGAACATCTCGATGACAGCTCTTCCGGCTCGTCAGAATCTTCTCTTTCCTGTGTTTCTTTGGCGACGTTTGGCAATCTGTTACCTGCTGCGCTGGTTCATAATTTGTAGTGTTCGGTAATGATGTTCGCATGATCAGCAGCTTCCCCTGACTTGCTGCATTCCGCTGTGCCTGCGAGCTAGGTGAAGCGAGGGTGTTTACAAGCTGAGTACATAGATCGATCCACTCTGAGGCCAGGAATGCCAGGATGTTTCCTGCACGTGGACTGTACGAGCCTATCCATCAGCAGTGCGGGTCGTGTCGCTGGAACTGAACGCCGCCTCTCACTTTTCGATGGTAGTTCCACCACACTGTGAAGAGAGACTTACATGAATGTCTGGTCTACACGTTCTTTGATTACCGTTGATTTTGTATATCTACACAGAAAATTACCGTTGATTTTGTATGTCTACACGAAAGCTGCTAGCTGGCAATAATCTTTGTCATTGACTTATGAATCCATTCTTTTTTTTATTTTACTACTCTCTACTCTCACACATTCTGTATTATACTTTTACCAAGACAACACTAATACCTTACACGTGCGTCCTGTGTTTTGTAACTAATCTTACGCCCACTGGCGTGCTTTCAGAGTTGCTAATATTGCCATATATTGTTGAGGCACAAACGTCATTGCAGAGGCGGTACATATGGATTTCGAAAGATAAACAATGCATGGGATCACACAGTCTCAGCTAGCATGCTCTCTTTTTTCCTCTGTTACTAGCTATACTCTCTCTTTTTTTTTTTTGCATTTAGTGGATGATGTTACTCCCTAACTTTATGAATCTGTACTATATACAACATAAATGTTTTGAACTTTCAAAATGCAAAAAATGCCATTTACTGTATCTAATATTCTTAGAATTTCTCTTACAAATACCAGACCAGTGTGTAGCTGCAGTGTCTTCGGAGTTACGCCTCTGTAGAATACATGATAGGTTATTTAGTTTTTTTTATGCGAAATCAAACTGGTCGTGTTGCTTTTGTAAGGCAAGCTGAAAAGTTTTTCTTCGACATTCATTCAATCCTCTCTCTGTTTCTTTCCAGCCATCAATTAATGTAATGTTACAGAGATGGCTATACCACTGTGATAACATGATCAATTCAGTGCTGCAGTGATAAGACTGTAATAATGTAAACTATTTCTCTGTATATCTCTGCATATTTAAACTGAACCAAAAAAGTAATCATTTGAAAAAAGAAAACATAAACTTGAGGAAAGGGGGGGGGGGGGCAATGAATGGAATTAACATGAAAACATAAACTGAAGTGATAGAAGAGGAATAATGAAGATGATTTACACCCAAGAGAGGAGGTAAGAATTGGGGGTGGGGATGGGGGGATCCAAACTGTTGAGAGGACAGGTGGTCTTGAGGGTTAACTGTTCAGTATGTACACGGTGTTAATTTCCGTGCCCCATTCAAGTTACTTTAAGAGTCGGACACAGGGCAGTCTCTTCACGACTCTGGCCTCTTAAAAGAAAAGGCAGAAACTATGAGTGAGAAAGTCACGCACACGTCTTTCTTGTAAGATTATGTAGCATGAGCCAAGTAAACACTACTTCCAGCAGCGTAAAACTCGTACATTTGGAGGTGATTCTCCTAGCACAAGTGTCCTGGCCGCTGCAACTTTATAGGATTCCGTGCAATAACGCAGGTGAGGAAATATGGAGTAGGTTTATAAGCAGAAAGAAGCTACACACACAGATTGAGAAAGAGAGAGCGAGGAGGGGGGGGGGGGTTGTTGGGCAAAGATATGGAAATATTGATGAAACGAATAGGAACAAAAAAGGTGGTTAATAGACACATAAAGATCTCTTTAAAAAAAACAAACATAATATTGATATATCATTATTAAGCGATTCCATAATATTTGCAGTAAACCAACAATTCGACGAATGTCAAAATAACATGAAATCCATAACAACTTGGTTAACAGGTTGTGAGTGTGTAGAAACAAAAAAATTAGTGATCAAAACTTCACCGGAATATCCTGCAATGAATGGAGTAATTAATGAGATAGAGCCGCAGGCAGCATGATAGAAAAATAAAGGTACGTGTGTTATAGAAGAGAGAGAGAGAGAGAGAGAGAGAGAGAGAGAGAGAGAGAGAGAGAGAGCATTGATATGAAGAGTAAATGCAAACATTCATGGTTGGAGAAACAGGGGAGATAAGATAGGACGGTCGATATAAATTAAGTGACAATCTGGTGCCATTTTTAGCCAAACGGGCAGCTGGATTAGTGTTTAGCTAGCACAGAGCTGATAACAATTATGTGGCTAGTCAGACACCATTATCATCATAGTCGTCGTCGTCATTGTTATCATCATCATTATCGATTACTGAAATCTCGCAGTCATGGAGACATTCTTGTCAATAATTCAAAATTAAACGATATTTATAATTTTAAAACAAAGAAAATCCTACAACATTTAAACAGTTTATTTAAAATACAATTAATTAATATTTTATTAATTATTATTTTGCCCCAAACCGTTATATTAGAGAAAAAAACATGCGAATGAAAAAAAACGAACTACATACAACACAAAGTTCATCTACCAAATTCCTGATAGACGCCTTCGGGTGTTCGTATACGAACTTATGGTAGACTGATTATTTCAAAGAGATGGGGACATTTATTATGGTAAGAACATGCACTGAATACTTCAATAGTATCATAAACCTCTATACGGGCCTAAGAGCTGTCGAGTGTTTATCTTATGTAATAAATTTGCCTCTGTGGATCGGCTTTTAAGCTGCTGTTTGAGTTCCTTGGTTATTTTTCCAGAAGGTAGTTTGCCATTGTATGTGCCTGTGATACCTGGACACTTAACAAAACTGAGAAACACATAAATGCCTTTGAATGTAAGTGCTATATAAGAGTCTTCAAATATCATGGACACAAAAAGGAACAAATATATCGATACTACAAGAACTTAATATCGATGAAAGTTGGCTAGTAAAGAAGATTAAACAGAGAAAACTTTATCTTCTTCTTCTTCTTCTTCGTTCACTTCTACCACCAAAAACCGCACTGTGAACCTACTGAATTCACACATGTGGTCCTCGTTAGGTCAGGTGGTCCCCTGTGTGGTCCAAAATAGACCACATGAGTTCCACGAAGGACCACAAGGGGTTCAGAGTATCACAGTGCTTTAGCCTGTATTCTTGGTGGGTCTCGGAAGCGGGATTGCGTGACACCGTGGTTTTCATTGCACCAGTTTGGTCTAGGGTTGGACTTTCTCACCGGAAGACCTCGACGTGTTTGGAATATCAGTGCATCCCCGCTGGGTGAGAGGCGTTAGCCCACCCAGGACAGAGTTGGACTTTCTCACCGGAAAACCTCGACGTGTTATGAGATACCCGTGTATCACCGCCGGGTGAGAGGTGGTTGCCCATCCAGTCCAGGGTTGGACTTTCTCACCGGAAAACCTCAGCGTGATTAGGATACGCAGACATCCCCGCCGGGTGAGAGGTGGTTGCCTATCTAGACTTCCCTGGTCCAGTGTCTCCGACTTCAGCATTTTGCGGTCGTGGCCGCTACCCTTCCTAGTTGTGACCAGGATGGAGCTTTTGTCCAGGAGGACGAATCCTCGCCACTAGTGACTTCTACCCCTGGGTTGAGCCGGTTTAGGCATTTCCCAGTATGGGCATGTTTGGGACGGGACCGACCTCTAGGGCAGAGGTACTGTGACATTCATAGCCTTCAAGATTCACCCCTGGTATGAGCCGGTTTAGGCAAAATTCACCAGTATGGGTGTTTATCAGGCGTTACCGACCTCTAGAGCGGAGGTGGCATGACATGTCTAGCCATCGAGTTCCACCCCTGGTGTGTGCCGGTTTAGGCATATTTCACCAGTGTAGGTGTATTTCGGACGTAGGCGGCCTCTAGAGCAGAGGTGCCGTGGTATAGCTCTCGTAGCGATACTACTGGACATACCAGGTTAAACTTCACTTTCCACCACCTTTTCCCATCGGCGCCGCACAGCAACCTTTATTTCCGCATTTACTTCCTTAACCGGGAGGAGCTTCACTCCACGCGCGGCATTTGAAAAGTCAAGCCAGCAGTGACTTAACCTCTGGGACAAACCGGTTCATGCATTTCACACGATATGACTGCACTCAGGACGTGGCTGACCTCCAGACCAGAGGTGCCGTGATTTGACTGTTTGCTTCGCTTTATTCTTTCAACCACCTTTTCCGCAGTGATGCTGCGCGGCAACCTCATTTGCAAATTTCTTCATTGGCCGGGAAGAGCACCGCTCCACGCACGGCAGCTGAAGATCTCGCCAACAACGAGAGAAAACTTTAAAATTTTGGACACATTTAACGTCATGATAATTTAGAGAAGACAGTCTTGGAAGGGTACATAATGGGAAAAAGAAAGAGAGGAAGACCAAGGCGAAGATGGCCGCAAGACATCGTTGATGATCTGCGAATGGATGCATCAGCAGTAGAACATCTTGCTTACAACCGAGAGGCCTACGGAAGAACTGTTAGGGAGGCAAAGTTCTGCAAGAGATATGCTAATGACTGACTGACTGATCTACTATCTGAAGCCATTACTGCTCCAAGGTATCTAAATCTCTGCACCTGCTTTAGAACTACTGATTTCTCAGACAGATTTACTTACATTGGTTAGATTTTTATTTGAAACTGGTCTCTCCGCATTAAATTTACTCTGGAGAGTTAAACAAGATAGTAAAATTATTTTAATAGGACTGTACATTTGAATCAGTAAACATTAACAAATTCGGAAATGATTTGCCATATATACTGAAAAGTTCTCAGCTATTTCTATTCTTCGCTTTTGGAATAGAGAGAATGCAGTTATACAGTATATTAATTTTCATATTCATAAAATACGTGTAGATTCTGAATTTTGAAAATGTCCATATTTAAAGACATTTTCAAGTCCCTTAAACAGATTTTTAAATATAACTAAACAGAAATGAGATCATTTTCTTCCTTCGAGAAACCACACAACAGAACACATAATAAACCGTCATACAGAGTTAAAGCAATCGTCCTGCTAACCTGCAGCTCACGAATGGAGTGTGAAAATAGCTGCAGTCCAAGAGTAAGGATTTCCTTGTCTATCAAAACTACAGGGGCTTACATCACCAAACTTTCAAGTGCTATGCTGGATTACTTGTACTTGTACGAACTCCCTGTAACTGTGAGCTGGTGTTCTTTGCAGTCGATGCTGTAGAGATGTTGAGGCACAGCATCGTTTCGGAGCGCGAGGGGGTTCTGGCAGCTACTTTTTCAGTCCCGGGTTACAGCTAAAAATCAAGGAGTGTGCAATGTTTCTTTAGCAGACTCCACCACCATGGGGACTATAGCGATCCCAACCCCTTTAGCCAGGTTAGGCCTGTTACTGGGGTGTACCACGGAGAGATGGGACAAGGTCTTTGTCAGCTATGGTTCACTAACCCTGACGCTAGCATATCAGCTATGGGTCATTGATTGCCCCATCGGACAAGCGTCTTCATCCCCTAGGCGGGATTATTAATGGCATGTTACTCTAAACCGTGTCGCTGTATAAGGTTCAGTACGGCGTGGTGAAAGTAAGGACAAGTCGCATTGTCTTCGTAGCGTCTACCCGTTCAAGTGACGCTTTAGTGTTAGAAGTATACAACACAGGCAGTCTTGGTGGGAACTTGAAAAATGAACCAGACATACAAACAGACAAATAGATAGACAGACAGACAGATAGATAGATAGATAGATAGATAGATAGATAGATAGATAGATAGATAGATAGATAGATAGATAGATAGATAGATAGATAGATAGATAGATAGATAGATAGATAGATAGATAGATAGATAGATAGAGAGACTCGAAGTGAATGGCTCTTGGGCCAAAGGACAGGAAGATGACAATCAAGATGGACGGTGACCTGCATTCATTTAGTACAAATGTCACAAAGAACAGAAAACTCTCGGACCAGCTTTGCTTTCAGAAAATGTGAGCAGTGAAGCATATCAAGATAAGATTTATCTGAATATTGATGATGACCAAGTTTGTTCTGTGTCACTAGAAATGACAAATCCTAGATAAACTATAAACATCTGTTTGTTTGGGTTTTTTTGCGAACTGAATGAACTGTCATTAATAAATAATAAGAATAGTGGGTGGTTAACAGGTTTCGATCGATAGTATTAATTAATTCAAATTGAAAGATAAGATAAATGCATGAATAAACAGACAAAATGGAAGACAAAAAGACAGACGGACGAGAAGATAAAGAATGGATCGATAAATGGGGTCGATGGATGGATGGATTTAAGTTGTATGCAAAAAATCTTTTGTCATGAAAACATGATATTGCAACATATAAAAAAATGGAATGTCTGAAAACGCGTACTGATATTACTGCAGGGGGAGACAATATTTGACAGTATGAGACGCCATGTGAGAGAAGCAATAACAGAATTAGCAATGACCAGAAGAAAAAAAACCAAACAAACATGATCTTAATATCGCTCAGCTTGATATCTGAGGAACGTTATCTTTATTTTAGTTATCTTTCGCTTATTCTGCCTCAGATGAAGAATAATTATCACTAATTGCATCACTATGTAGTTTTTCTCTTTGTATAGTTTACCGTTTCCCCGAGATGACTCTTTATACCTCCCTTCCATTATACTGAATGAAAATATTTTATACCATCATCATCATCATTATTATGGCCATTCACTCCCTTGAGAGCATAGGCCACGGATAAAGGTTCTGAAGTCATCCCTGTTCTTGGAATTATTCTCTGCTTCCTTCCATGTTTATCCTTTGTCTCTGAGCACTGTCATAATTTCTCTTTTCCAATTAAGTATTGGTCTTCCTCGTTTTCTATTTCGTTGAGGATTCCATGTCAGTGCCTGTCTTGTTATGCTGGTGTCAGGTTTCCTCAGTGTGTGGTCAGTCCACCTCGATTTCCTAGAGACATGATCTGTAGGTTCATAGATTCTTGTTCTGCTTTTTCCCACACCGCCTCGTTCCTGGTCTTGTCCTGCCATCATTTAATGTTTAAAATCCTCCTCAATCAGTAGTTTATGAATGTTTGTATTCTCTGTTGTATTGTCTTGGTCATAATACATGTCTCTGAACCATATAGCAGGACAGTCTTTGCGTTGTATTGAAAAGCCTAAGTTTGGTTCTTGTTTTGATGTTCTTAGATGACCACATTTTGTTAAGTTGGATAAGTACTGTCCCGGGCTTGGTTATTCTAGCTTTAACATTATGTTCCTATTTTATACCATACACCTGAAAAGATGCAAATGAGAATTATTATTATAATTATTATTAATGTGTTGCGCCGGACAGCGTTAGCGATCATCCTTCTCCAGCTTGTGGGGTCCTTGATGTTTCTGATTAGTTCTAATGCTTTTCTTTTACCATGCCACTTGGTCAGTCCACTCAGATGTTTTTCTCTTGGCCATCCTCTCTTCCTTTTTTCCATTGAATTTTCCAGTCATTACTAAGTTCTCCGACTTCTGTCTTCTCATGGCATGTCTAAGTTCTCCAACTTCTGTCTTCTCATGACATGTCTAAGTTCTCCAACTAGTCTTCTCATGACATGTCTAAGTTCTTCAACGTCTGTCTTCTCATGACATGTCTAAGAAATTTTTCTTATCATTTTAACTAGACTTCGTTGTTCTGGAACTCCTCTGAGGATTTCTTCGTCTTTCTCTCAAACCACATCTCTGTTGCTTCCAGTTTGTCATCTTTCTGTTGACTGTCCAGGTTTCACAACCGTATGTTGTGGCTCTTCTAGGCAGCATAATATCTTGTCCACCACTTTCAGGGCCATTCTCTTATTTCCTAGCATCTTCTTCGTGTCATGAAAGGCTGCTTCTGCCGTACCTACTTGTTATTTTATTTCATCTGTACACTTGCCATCAGCTGTTATTTTTGTTCCACGGTAACTGAATTTATTTATTTGTGTCTGTGTCTTCCACTAACACCATATCCCTATGTGCCTCTAAGGCATGACAGGATTACCTTTACCTTTTTTTTACCTTCCTGTTTGAAAGGATGCTGTACTTTGATATGTTTACTCTTCTATATTATCATTGTTTCTGGCTTGTCGTTGCTTAGTTCTAGTCCTCTATTATTACTCTCTTAAGTAATCTTATTCACCAGTTTCTGCAAATTGTTTTCTCTTTCTGTTACTAAAAACTGTGTCATCCGGACATCTCAGTTATTGATAATATGGCTTCCTATGTTAATTCTTTAAACATTTTTAATGTCTTCCTCTCATGATGTTTTCACATGAGAATAGATCAGGTGACAATACAAAACACCTATGTTCACTGTTATTGCTGCTCTTCACTTCCAGTACATATTCTTAATAATTCTCACATCTTAACCATCTATATTAAGTTTTTCTAGCACATATATCATATCTTCGTGTCTAGCTCTATCAAAGGCTTTCGTGTAATCAACAAAGCACAAGTATAAACCTCTGCTTACCTCTCTAGATACCGTTCTGTTATAGTTCTTAATACAAAAAAACTGCGTTACTTGTGCTTTTTACTTAAACAAAACTACATCGTTTTGTGATTTCCGTTTTTAAATTATTTCCTATTCTCAGATAATGATTCGTAATAGTATTTTCGTAATGTGGCTAATTAAACTGATTGTGCAGTCTTGATCACAATCTGTTGTTTCAGCTTTCTTTGGAATTGCAATGAAAACTATCTGCACAAATTTCTGCATTTAATGCTGGATAAGTGCTTCTATAGTACATAATTTGTAAAAGCTACATAATTTTTTTTCTTTTTCTGCAAACCTCTTCGCATCACTTGCAAGGATGTGGGTATAGAGATTACAGTTGGTTTTATGTATCTGTAATTGTGAGCTGAAGTGACAACTGATTCTGTCTATCAAAGCGATTTCGAACGCATATTCTAAGTACCTACGAGGGGTGATTGATAAGTTCTCGGCATAAGGTACAACGGATTATTTGTGGACAACTTTTTTGGGTTTATTTCTCAACATAGTCCCCTTACAAGTTTATGCACTTAGTCCAGCGATCCTGGAGTATAGTGATCTCTTCTTTGTAAAACTCAGAATCTTATGCCAGCAGAAAGTGGTCTACAGCATGAATGACGTCATCATATGAAGCAAATTTGCGACCACTGAGCTCCTTTATCAGTTTGGTAAACAGGTAATAGTCCGAAGGGGCCAAATCTGGGGAATAAGGAGGATGTTCAAGAAGCTACATTCATGAATGGCAGCCATTGCTCCGCCGACTTGTGAACTGGAGCATTGTCTTGATAAAAGATGACTCCTCTCGTCAATACCCCTCGACATTTTTCCTTCAATTTGACCGGAAGTTTCTTCACAAGATTAGCGTAATAGGCCCGGTGACCGTTCTGCCCTTTTGGAGATAATCTACCAATAGCACACCTTCTGAATCCCAAAAAAAGATGGAAGCCATCACTTTGCCTGCAAACAGAACCACACATGCTTTCTTTGGAGGTGGGGATCCATGATGTTTCCACTGCTTTGATTGTTCTTTGGTGGTTTCTAGTTGAAAATGATGAACCCGAGTCTCATCTATAGTCACAAATTGCTAAAGAAACTTTTCAGGATCTGTATAAAAATGGCCAAGATTGTCTCTTGACATGTTGAGATGCTGTCGTTTGTGATCAGCTCCAAAAAGTTTCGGGACCCATCGAGCAGAGACCTTTGTCATTTGAAGATAATTGTGAATAACGGCGTGAACACGTTCATGGGAGATGCCCAACTCAGTAGCAATGTACCGCTCAGTTAATCGTCGATCCTCCATTATCACGCCATGGATTCTGCCGGTGGTTTCATCGGTGGTTACCGTTCTTGGTCTTCCTGGACGGGGATCATCTTCCAGACTTCCCTTCCATGTTTTATTGAGCTGCCCATTTCTTCACTGTGCTGTAAGAAGGGGGCACTCTCACCTAGAGTCTTTACCACATCCTCATGGATCTCACTCGATGATAAGCCCTTGATGCAGAGGTAGCGAATGACTGCTCGATAAGAAATTTTATCCATTTTCTCAATTTCTGCCACCCCTTACCACTTCAGTAGCCTTTTAAAAATTGGTTGCAATTAATTTCTTGAAACTTGGTTTTAATCTTACATTAACCTGATATACAAATGCACCTAATATCAACTGTGTGTTTCAAGTATTTGTACCTTATGCCGAGAATTTATCAATTACCCCTCGTAATTAAGCCTTTCGAGACAGTGTTACAAGCAAAAACGTGAGATATATTAGGTAAAATTCTGCGCGTATGACCTGATATTCAGTTGACAGGAATGCCTAGTGATCTCTGTGTTTGTTGATGAAATATTAGTAATACAGTACTTCAGCTTTGTTATTTAACCGTATTTATTAGTATGTTCTTTCAGTCTTGACTAAGAAAGGTATTATGTATTGGTATGTGTGTATGGAGATTATATTCTAGGACGAAATGACATGAATGCATGTATGAAATGTACATGATTATTTTTTTTATCAGCTTTAAGACCTCTACCATCTACTTCTTTGTGCAGAATATTTAAAAGTTAAAATTGTCTCTTTATGGAACTTAAATGCAGCGCTTCGCACTTGATGAGACAGAGGTTCACGCAGTGCAAAGTCACTGTCTTTGTCTTGTGTAATGTCTTTCTGAGTGACTTTTATACTGCTTTAAGACTTAGCACAAAAGAAACTGGGGTGAATATTTTGCGACGTCCTCTTTTTTTTTAAATAGCTCGATAATTCGCCATCGCTGTCCAGTAATGAAAGAAATATTAAGAGAGAGAGGGCAGAAACATGGACTAAAAGAGGGACTGGTTTTCATCATTCGCTTTCTTCTTATATAAAGTTATTTCCAGTGAGCACTCTGTCTCTTCACCATCGTGTACTGATTATGACACTCTGCTTTCACTGCATCTCTTCAAGATCTCTCCTTTTCTATAAACGTTGTCGACCATGGTTTTAATCGATGTTCCTTTTTTTCTGTTCCCTTCCCTGTTAATTTTCCAGTTTTAAACCTTCATTTTTAGACTTAAAGTACAAACGACACCAGTAAAAAACTTGACATATCATGATTTTTCGTTCTCAATAGACTTCAAAGACTGTTAGGAATACAGTTGTACCTTAAGAAGTTTTCAGATTTCACTTCAGATATAATTCACGTGCAAATTCTCAGTTATGCGCAAACAAAGAGGAATATGTGTTTAAGTGTTAAACGACAAATTAGACGTAGCAGTTATATCTGGATTCCCAGTGCGAGACTCTCCATGAACAACTGCCCACCAAACACAAACTCAGAGCGTCTAAGTGGCGAGGCGGTTAGTGCACTGGCCTCTCATGGCGAAAGTCGGGGATTCGAATTCGGCCCGAGGCGCCCCAGTCACCCAGCTGTTGAAATGGTTGCCCGACTTCTTCTGGAGCTGGAGAAGGAAAGGCGGCCAGGCGTGGTGCTGACCACATCATCCTCCAGTGTGCCGACAGGTCAAGGAAAATATGCGCAAGAATGCCGTGACAAGATTACCCATTGACAGTATTACCCATTAACAGGATTACCCATACACAAACTCAATAGTTTTATTCCCTCAAGTCCCAGATTATTATTATTATTACTATTATTATTATTATTATTAGTTCCATTCATTCACTCATTTGCATGTCCCCTGCGGAACTTTGGCTCCCTAACAGCACTCCTGTAGGCCTCTCGGTTGTGAGCAAGATGTCCTGCTGCTGATGCATCCATTTGCAGATTATCAACGACGTCTTGCAGCCATCTTCGCCTTGGTCTTCCTCTCTTTCTTTTTTCCCATTATGTACCCTTCCAAGACGGTCTTCTCTAGATTATCATGACGTTTAATGTGTCCAAAATATTTCAGTTTGCTCTCTTTAATCCTCTTTACTAGCCAGCCTTCTTCAACATTAAGTTCTTGTAGTATGGATATATTTGTTCTTTTTTGTGTCCATGATATCTGAAGAAGACTTCCGTAGCATTTACATTCATTCATGTATGTGTTTCTCAGCTGTTGTGTTAAGTGTCCAGGTCTTGCAGGCATATGTTGCGATGGGAAATATGCATGCCCTTAAAATCTTATTTTTGTAATTATGTCTGTTCCTCTCCACAGCTTCTTTAGCTGTTTTACTTTTTGAAGAGTAACAGATGCCCTCCTTTTAATTTCCCTCACTGTATCTCAATTATTAGTTCGTAATGATCCAAGATATTAAAAAATCTCCACTTCTTCCAATGTTTTCTCATTGATATATATTTCAGCTGCCTTGTTTGTCTTGTCAGTTGTCATCAATTTAGTATTCTTCGCATTAAGATAGAGGTTTTGCTCTTCACTATTCTTATAGACTCACATAATTAGTTTTTCCATATGGGAGATTCAGAGCTGAATTTGGGAGCAGAATGGGCCAAGCAAAGACTGCATTTCGTAGCGTGAGAGACACATTGTGCAACACATCCTTGTCAATGAGTATTGGAAAACGAGTCCTAGGATGCTATATTGGACCTGTCTTATTGTATGGAGGTGAGTCATGGACGGTGGGCAGATCTGCACAGGTGTCATTGGAGTCATTGGAGGCAGTGGAAATGTGGTTTATTAGAAAAATGTTACGAATTCCCTGGACAGCAAAAATAACTAATGGAGAATGTGTGAGAACAGCTGGAGGAGCAAAAAAAAAATCTTGTCAAAAAAATATAAGAGAGAGAGACAATGTACTTTCATAGGACATGCAATGAGAAGAGCAGGCACTGAAAATATAACAACAGGAAAAATAGAAGTGCCAGGGGAAGATCAAAAGAAATGATACTGGACAGTCTGACGAGATGGTGTGAGAGGAGATCACCAACTGAGCTAATGGCCTGCATGAAGGATCTGGTACTCTGTATAAGCATAATAGCCAATGCCAGTCGGCATGGCACCTGATAATGATGATGATGGTGATGATGATGATGATGATGATGATGATGATGATGATGGAAGGAAGGAAGAATAGCACATATTACAGCAATGCACAAAATAGTGATAGAGGAAGATGCTTGCAGTTTTCCATACTTTCTGGTGTGGAGATATAAGTTCCTCAGCAAACTTCCTTCACAATGAAACTGTTTCTGATTTTGGCTGATTAGTAGATCACCCGGTTACTAGAAGCACTGTTTTGTACAGGTTATTCACAGACTTTCCACCAAAAGGTCACTCATGATTACTATTTTTTAAAGCTTCTAAGCTGTTTGTAGATGTTTATTTGATTCATAAAATGTACTCTCCATATTCTTGCAATATGAGTCTCTCAGTCTGTTATATACAGTATATACATATTGCAATAAATTAATTATAATTTCATGTCTTGAGCAGAATGTATCGTAACCTGATTTAGTTAGCTCATTCTGATGGTAGTGCTTCAGTTACTTTTAACTCTCATTCCAGCTGACTTGGGAGCCTGAGTGGCAAAGTGGTTAGCGTACAAGTCTCTGATGGCAAAGCTGGTGGTTCAAATCCATCTGGAGGTGCGGCAGACACCAGTTGTAGAAATATGTACCTTGCCTCTTCTGATGCTGAAGATGGAAAAGCAGCCAAGTGTGATGCTGACTACACCACTCTGTAGTGTCAACGGGCAATTTAAAAAATATGAACAAACACTATATCCCTTGGGATCCTTTAGGGCATAACAGGGAAACTTTTACCTTATTTTTTTTCCCCAGTTGTCTAGACTGTTCCTTTTGGTCTGGTCCTCTAAAGAGATCAATGGATTTGCTTTTGTTCTGGTAGCTGACATCATCTTCTGCTCAAACACGACCTTCATCATCTGCTCAAACATGACCAGATTCATCCAGTAGTTGTAGGGGTGAAAGGCCACGCTGATCACAATGCTCAGTTTTGTGTGGCCCTTGGCATTTTTAATCAGTTATACTTTTATGTCTTAAACAAAATTTCCATGATCCTACATAAACTATAAATAACTACAATTTCACCTTTTCTCCTTCATGTTTACAAAGTTTTGTTTATATTATCATACATATCTCATTTCTCTTCATAGCCATACACTCTGCAGAGAAACGACTACTGAAATTTCTATTGGAATGTTCATCATCCATGATTCACTTCTTTAGAGCAGGACAGATTCAATATTTCACTTTTGCACTGATATTCTTATAATCAATGATAAAATAAGCTCTTCAGTTTTTTCTTCTTTTTTTTTAAATGCGTTATTGATTTGCCATGGCCTGCTCTTCACTGATGGGGGTTACTTTTATTTTAACCAAGACTCAATATTTATGTGCGGACTATTTCTTTTTTTTGTGTTTGTATCATTTAAGATTGTGGTTTTTCTCATTGCTTTCAGGTATAGACTTCTTTATCAACTATACCTAGTAACTATATGAAAGATAATCAAAGAGCACACAGATCTGATGTATTATAACCTCATGTAAACATTTTACTGTTAATCAGTTATAAGGCTATATTTGAATGATCATGTTGTACTTTCCATGATGTACTCCTAATCAAGTAATTAACACTGGTCAACACTGAATGCAGAATGTTTCAACATTAATAAAATAAGTGAAGGAATATTTTACTATTTGTTTTAAATAGATCAAATGTTTATTTTGCTTTTCTAAAGGCATAACAGTACATTCTACAAATGTAAGAGTATTCTAAAACACTCTAAATGTCTTTGAACTTCATCAGTCAGTTGTTCTTAAATATGAATACTTTATGCTTACCAGACAGTCTTAGCACAGCATGTGCAGTCTTTTCTTCATACATATATTGCATGTATACATAAGCATATATGCACCTCCAAGCAAGGATTCACACATTCACCAACACAACTCACCAAGATGGGCTGTCAAGATCATTCAAGTATGTTTTTCACCACATGAGCAGCTTCTACAACTGTCTTTGGTGCCAGTGTTGCTCCAGAGGTACAGTAATTTGTCACAGAGGTTTTAGTCCTATGGGGACACAATAATAAAAACAGCATATTGGTCTGAGATTGCTATGAATGGAATGGAGAATTAAAGACACAAAAAAAAAAAGATAAGTGAGCAAAGCTTGGACATTAGTGAGAACAACGTAGATAAACATAAAATTTCTCTAGCTACATTTTTTTGGAAAATAACAAGGAAAAAATCTCCCACTGTCATTTCCTTTCCACTGAAGGGCTGGTTTTAGTTTCTTCTTAACCATCTTATCATTTTTACTTCATTCATAAACTGGAATATTCCCTGCCTATTGCTGAGATTTCTGCTGGCAGTAAAGATCTTGCAATTAACTGGTCTTCATGTTTGATACTGAGGTTTCTACTCACAGTACGGGTCTTGCAATCAACTGGGTGCTCCATGTTTCATGCTGAGGTTTCTAATAACAGTAAAGGTCTTGCAATTAACTGAGTGCTCCATGTTTCATGCTGAGGTTTCTAATAACAGTAAAGGTCTTGCAATTAACTGAGTGCTCCATGTTTCATGCTGAGGTTTCTAATAACAGTAAAGGTCTTGCAATTAACTGAGTGCTCCATGTTTCATGCTGAGGTTTCTAATAACAGTAAAGGTCTTGCAATTAACTGGACTCTCAAGCCTGACACTGAAGTTTCTACTAGCAATAAGCGTGCTTTAATCAGCTATGTGAGGAACATGAATGTTGCAGTAAATTAAGTATAATTTCACTTTTTGAGAAGAATTTGTCTTAACCAGATTTAGTTATCTCATTCAGATGATGGTGCCTCACTTCCTTTTGACTCCCATCACAGTTGTCTTGAATGTCTGAGTGGAGCAGTGCAAACCATACTTCTACTTCTTGAGAAGAAGTTAACTTTATCTTTTGACAGCAGAAATCAATAATCTGTTTTTTGTACAAACATGATTTGCACAAATAATCTGAACCATTTAAAATAAAGAAGCAGCAAAGATTGCTTTCTGGAGTCACAGTTTCTTGGACAGTTTTTTTTTACTTTTGTGTGAGATTTAATACTGGAGTTAAGTACTAGGTTTTCCTTACTCAGTGCTACTAATAACATTCTGGTGACTCTTGTCTGAATCTTGAACCTCGTAAATGAAAACTTTGCTATGAAGTTTTTTCTTTCCCCAAATCCCTTTCAGCAGTAATTTCCAACTGGAAATTTTTTTCATTCTCTCTCATCTCCCCACCACCCCTGCCTTTCCTCTTCTCCCACCACCCCTGCCCTTCCTCTTCTCCCCCCACCCCTGCCCTTCCTCTTCTCCCACCACCCCTGCCCTTCCTCTTCTCCACCACCCCTGCCTTTCCTCTTCCCCCACCACCCCTGCCTTTCCTCTTCTCCCACCACTCCTGCCTTTCCTCTTCCCCCACTACCCCTGCCCTTCTTCTTCTCCCACCACCCCTGCCCTTCCTTCCCTCCCCCCCCCCCAAAGCAAAGCAAGAAATACATGAGAATTTCATATTTGAAAATCTATTTTTTTTTACCCTTTGCAATTCTGATGTACTTGCCTTGCAACTGTTTCTTATTTTCTAATGCAGTTTTCCCAAACATAGGTGTCAGGTACCATTTTTATTGCAAGACTAACTGAAATATGATGGAACTAGTAAACAAAAAGTTCCCTTCCCCTTGAAAAGAGAGATCATTAGTAATCATGCTTCTCCTTTGTGTAATAATTTGAAACAGACTATTATATCTTATACCAATGTGTGTACTATCTTGTTAGATTTCTATCACACAGCTGATAACAACATCAAGGAGTACTTCTACATGTGTGCCAACTGTAACACCAAGAATAACGTATCCAGAATTTATGACTCAACAGACATGTCCACTTGATCAGACATGATCAAGTCTAACAAGGAGCCACTTAAAAAACTGTTTTTTGCACCAAAAAACTGTACTTCTCACACAGAATTATACTTCAACTAAAACTTTGGATTCTCCAGTCAATATCTGACCTCTAAATTAACTGTGTATTCCTTCCATCTCTTCTGCTTCATGCTAGTTCATTCTGACCCATTTTCAGTTTCTCAATGTAGCCATCCATAAGTTGGTGAGCAATATTCATCCTGCCCTATCTTACTGTGTTGTTTGTTACACTCTGATAATCAATGGTATACAACAAGGAAGAACATACTGTTACAATCTTGAACATCCACCATACATACCAGAGCATATTTTACTTGAACACATCAGTATAAATTCCTTTGTGATACAAAGACCTTGTCTTATCTACTGTAGCATTAAAGAAACACACACAAACAGACTCAACCATGCACTTGAATCTTGTATTATTGGTGCTAAAATGTAAGAAAACAAGAGATACAAATAATCAGCACTTGTGAAATGATTTCCCTATGAAAGAGCCAGTAAGCACTGATATGAAAAAGATGAAACACAGTTGAATGTAAGGCAACAGATTAATAAACTATCTGAAAGCAGAACTTAGTCTACCAGCTGCAACCATATAAAACTGTGAAAAAAGTGATGGACAGAACAGTTTAATTAATGTGAACTGAGAGAATGACATACAATATAATTTCAGGTCTTATTCCATGGGCTGGATCAAAAAAGTATTAATACATTCTCTCTATGACTTCCTTGGTCTGAACAAAACAAAACAAAAAAACTCTATTATCAAGTCTTCATCATGAAATACCTACTTTGCATTCATATTTACTATATTGTTGACCACAAGAAGGGGGTTGACATTGCTGATCACATCTTGATTTACTGAGATACCATCGAGGTACTGCTTCAGTTGCATTCTGATGTGATGATTCTGCTGGGACAATGTCTGCTTCTCCATCTCCAGGGACAATTTTTCCAGTAGAACTTTATTGTAACGGCTCCAGAAGTTTTCCAGACCTGACCACTGATGCATTATCTGTAAGAATATGCTGAGCATGCAGATTACTGTGATATCAGATATTCTGGAGGATTTCTGTCAAAATCATGAAGAAACTCTAACAGGCAATACACATCCAACGGAACTTAAACCTTTAAACACTGTCTTTAAAATTAAGAAATAAACACAATGAGTTGATTGTAAACTTGTCTTGGCTTCAGGATTAACCTAGTTTTCAGTTTATTTCCTGAAGCTAAGATGATACAATTTTAAACAGAAGGATTCAAATCTCATTTATCCCCTCAGAATTCTGTAGTTTGCAAATGGTACTTCATGTTCTACTGTGTTAAATAATCCTGATTAAACATGAGCCTTAATTCTGGTTCTACTCTATATTCTTATCTTATATCCTTCCCGTGCCGTTAAACTTCACATAGGGCTTGTAAGGTAGTTCGCCAATTTTTCCTGTCTTCAGCGAGTCCTTCAACCTCATCAAGGGATTTTATGCTTGTTAATTTGGCCTCTCTTAACAATGTCCTCTTTAGAGTTTCACGCGGTCTGCCTCTTTTTCTTTGGCCTGTTGTGTTCCACTTTGTAGCTTGCTTTGGGATTCTCTGATCGTTTCTTCTCATCACATGACCAACATATGTCCATCTCCTTTTCCTGATCACCCATGAGACTGATTGTTGTTCAGTCATCTTGTCTTATCTCTGCATTGTTCTTGAATTCATTCCACTTGATGTCAAGTATTTTCCTTAGGCATTTGTTTTCAAAAGAGTCTAATTTCTTTTCTATTTCTTTAGTTGTTTTCCAGCTTTCGCATGCATAAATGAGGGTGGATATTACATCTGAAATGAATAGTCTTAACTTGGTTTCTGTGCTTTTAACTTTTGATTCTTTTTAACTTCCAGATTCTTGAAGATTGATGCTGCTTTTGCAGTTCTAATTCTAACTTCCTTTCTGGTGTCACCATCCTGGTCTATGTAGCTGCCAAGGTATGCAAATTGATTGACTTCCTCAATATATCTCCCTTCTACATGTATTTTTCCATTTTGATTAATAGGAATTTTCATTATTTTTTGTTTTGTCCTTATTAATTTCAAGTCCTATTTTGCTAGCCAATGAAGACAGGCTATCTATTTTTTCTTGCATGGAATTCACATTGTTACTGATAAGAGTTATGTCATCAGCAAAATCAAGATCTTCTAGTTGTGTCCTATGTACCCAGTCAATACCTGTGTTACCTGTGCAGCATTTTTTCATTATGAAGTCTATTGTAATTCCAAAAAGCAAAGGAGACAGTATACATCCTTGTTTCACACCTGTATCAATCTGGAACCATTCACTCATCACTTCTTCTGTTTTGACTGCACAAACATATCCATTGTAGAAGTCCTTAATGACGTTGACAATTTTAGATGGTTTTCCATATAGACTTAAAATTCTCCATAATGAATCTCTGTGTATGCTATCAAATGCCTTTTTAAAGTCTATGAAGTTCAGTAGTAATGGTTTCTGCTTTTCAATATGTTCTTCAAGTATTATTCTTAGAGTAAAGATCTGGTCGAGACAGCTTCCCCCCTTTCGAAATCCTGCTTGTTCTTCTCTCATTGTGGTATCCACTATATCTTTAAGTCTATTCAAAATGACCTTGTAAAATACTTTTGACACAACTGATATTAAAGTTACTCTCTCCAGTTGTTACAGTCACTAAGGTTGCCTTTTTTTTATTCCTTTTTTCCATTTAGAAGGGGCCTTTTCTTCTTTCCAAATCTTATTAAACATTCTCTGTAGTTGTCTCATGTTGTCACTATTGATAGCTTTTAACATTTCAGGTGTTATTTCATCTTCACCTGCAGCTTTTTTGTTAGCCATTAAATTCACTGCTGTTTCAGTTTCATGCAATGTAATTTCATCTAGGTTGACATTTAGTTGTGGGGCTGGTAAGTCAGTTTCAAGGTTTAACAATTCTTTTGGGTGTGGTCGATTAAGTATTTCTTGGAAGTTGTCCATCTTTGCTTTTGATCTTTACTTGATATTAATAGGGTTACAGTTTTGCTAAGGATTGGTCTTTCTTTAGATGTAATAGTACCTGTTAGCCTCTTTTGTATGTTATGTAAAGTTTTGCGGTCTCCTGTTTCTGCTGCTTTCTCTGCCTCATTCACCATATTGTCTATGTATTCTCTTTTATCTCTTCTAGCTGAACTTTTTACTTTCTTGTCTATTTCTTTGTATGTTGCTTTTGCCAGATCTTTTTGAAGATCTGTTTTTACATTCAACATGTCTAATTTGACTGCTCATCTTTGTTTATGTACTTCCATGTGTTTTCCAATATCCATACTTTTCTATTTGTTTTTTTCAGTACAGCACTTGCTTTTGCTGCTGTGATTATGGCTGTGCTGTAAGAATTCCATAATTCATCTATACCTATCTCCTCTACTTCACTTGGTGTTGTGGAATGATTGGCAAGTTCCTGATTGAAATTACTGTTAATATTCTCTTCTTGTAGGCTGTGGCTGTTTATCTTTCTGTGTATTGATTTCTTGTGTTGGCTTTTCAGTTTTAGTTTTATTTTCCCTATACACATGTTGTGATCACTGTTAATATCTGCACCCCTATAAGCTCTTACATCTATGAGATATGTTCTGTATTGCTTTCTAATACAAAAATGATCTATCTGGTTTCTAGTTCTATCATCTGGAGATATCCACATTGTTTTATGTATCTCTTTGTGTGGGAATATTGTGCCTCCAATGACCATGCCCTCTGTTAGACATATTTCAATTAATCTTTCTCCATTCTGAATAGCCATGTCAATTCCTTCTTTCCCCATTACTTTTTCAACACCTGTGTTATCTTTCCTTATCTTAGCGTTAAGTCCCCCATAGCAATTAGGATGTCGTGTTTAGGGATTTTGTTGATGATATGTTGTAACTGGTGATAGAAATCGTCTTTCACCTCATCGTGTGCATCATTCATGGGTGCATAACACTGTATTACTGTCATTCTTCCATGTCTTAGGTTGTATCGTGCTCTTATTATACGACTGTTCACTGGTTCCCATTCTACAAGGCTCTTTGCTGCTACATTTGACATAATAATAACAATAATTTGATATAATAATTGCCATTATTATAATAATGTTTCCTTAAAAACATAAAATAAAAAAATAAATATTCTGTTGGTAGTAATTAAAAAACAGATCTTACAGTTCTTAGTAAATCCTACATTCAGAATGTATTAATCAGTTAATATATTAATTACAGATGATATGCTCATTATGGCTGACAGCCTGTCTTCTCCACTACAGGTGATCATTATATGTATGTGTTCACTGCCTAGATCACATAAAACAAAACAAAGATATCATAAAACTGTATAAGACAAAAACTATACCCCTACCCCACAAAGTGAAATGACAAATTATTATGATTCACATAATTAGCATGATTTAGTAAAAACTGAACACAGAGTTCAGAACTTCAAATTTTGAGACTTTAACAACTTTGACATGGTATATGTCATTTAAAAGATCTGGTTACAAAATAATTCATCCTGCACAACAAATAGAAATCTTGAAGATGTGATCTTGAATTGTCATTTTCAATAATAGTCCTGTTTGGAAAGTAGCTAAAAATCACTTGCCTCACAGATGATGATGCATGAATTTCATGAAGAGGAAAAAAAAAGTTAATAAGAAACAAAGCTAACAAAGCACAGATCCACATAATCTATGACTCAGAGAGGAGGACTCTAAGAGAGTAAAGAGTTTTAAAGACCAAATACTTGCCTGATGGTGGGTACTTTTTCCCAATGATTTGGGAAATTTTGTTGTTTTGCTCTCATTTACAGGAATGCTTATCGTGGGAATACTTAAGATTCTGGCAGAGACAAGTCATAATTTACAACAAAATCCAGACAACAACATGCTGTAAGAAACAAATGAACAAAACAGTCCCGAAAGCTGTATACTATAAACAGCGATTCAACAAAGGTTGATGAAAATTTTATTAGAATTAGTGACTAAAGTCTACAGGTGAAAGAGAATAGGAATATAGAAACATAAAGCTGGAAAATCTGGTTAGAATTCTGCAATGCTATTTACAGAAATCTGTAATTTGATTTTGTTTATTAAACACAGTAAACATCTAAGTGTAAAAATAATCACTTTCATAGTGCTATTTTAATTTAGAAGAATATTCAAAATTGCAAGAGTAAAAAAATAGAAGAAGCTTAGAAAATTTGAAAATATACGGACATAAGTGTCATTAACTCTGACAGCAAACAAAACTGAGACTGATCAACTTTTAGCTAAACATGATGAAGAAAGCATTTATTGACAGAGGCAACCTGTAAACTGGACTCTACATTAAGAAACAAAATGTGGCAAACCCAGAAGGACCTGGAGTTAAATATTTCAGTATGTGAAAGACAGGCTGGGGGAAAAGAAGATTAGATGGATAATTCTTTCTCTCTGCTATATATATATATGTATATATAATCTGTCAGCAAACTGATAGTGATGATGATATAATAAAATGAAACTGGAAAATCTTATTAAAATATGCTTAAAACTCTAACTAAGAATGAAAATCCACTAAGGAGAGAAAAAAAAAAGACAAAGATTATGTTAACATTTTTCTATGTGGCAAGGTGCAGTGATCTTGATCATCTGACAGAATGAATGTAAGAATTTTTCTCAAAGTCCTCTTTCATGCATGAAACATTTATTTGTCCCTATGATTTTTGCCAGGCTGAAGCAGCCATTTAACAGGGCAGGCTTCAGTATTTTGACTAACAAAAAGAAATTCCACAAAAGATTTTAGTATTTCCTGTAGTCTATGTAGACAATTTTCGCTTTTATGTACGTAATAGTGTTTGTGATAGTTCTAAAGTGTTACCACTTTAGAATGCATGGGAAAGAATGAAGTGAAACACAAGGAAAGTCTTTTAAAAACTTAAGATTAATAGAATTTAAACTAATTAACCTGCTCTATTTTTAAAAATAAGAAAAACAATTAAACAGCTCTCTCACTCTCATAAGAACAAAAATATACTTTTAAAATAAATGTATACATTATTAAAATGAACAAATAAAAACACAAAATGAGCCTACATCAACTAATGGATGTGAAGCTGGTTCCATCATGGCCGCTCTGACATCCAGCTCATCTTCATGAGTCAAGGATGAGACATAGAATGGGAGGACTTTCTCCTCTTCTGTTTCTAGTTTGCGACACATTTCTGCAAGCCTCAGTATAAGAGCACCCTAGGAATATAACACCCATACTTTTTTGACGAGCACTTGAGAATCTTCAAGTGCAGCAATAATGTCCAAATATTATGGGTACATGTATTATCAAGAAGAATATTTAAAACCTCCAACTCTCCATTCCTGCTGTCTTCTTCTTAAGTCCTCAAGTTAAGATGATGCTAAATATGGATCCCTGAAGGAGGTGCAAACTCATCAGGTGTCTTCATGTTTTTGTAGCAGCCTCACAGCTTTTGTCTTTGTCAAATGACCCCACTAAAGTCTGACAACAAAAGATCGGTACTCTTGCAGTACACATTCTTACAACAAATAACTTCTTATTTTCTTACTTATTTTTTTTTTTAAATATTGCACAACAAACATTGTAGAAACAGCTTCCCCTAAGAATCAAAATCTTACTTTCCTAATACTTCCGCTAACCTAAGGCTTGACCCATCTTGAATTATATAAATTACATGAACAGAATTATGTTCTCTGCTGTAAGTAGACCTGTCTACAAGAAGTTTGTTTTCTGGATAAAATATCCACAGACTTAACTCCAGCATGACATGGATTCAACAGCCGTCCAATAACAAAAACTCAGTGTATAAGTATTTTTACCACAAAATTGTATACACACCACCTTCATAATATGCACTTAAGCTCGGATTACTATACTCATTAACACTGTCTACATCCACAAGCTCTAGCCATCTGTAGGGTATTTCTTAAACAAAATGATAGACTTGATTACTCTAAAATGGCCACACCACTAACCACACTTCTGCTGAAGAATGACTTTGTCTGCACACTTGAACTCAAGACACTAAATGTTACCAGCTGAAGGAATCTGCTAACTTTGTGAATATAATTCTTTGTGAGCCAAGAAATATGGCTGCTTTAAACCAAATATCTGTTGCTCGTCGGATCTCACAGAAGCCCAATGATAATAAACAAATGTTATTTTAAGTGTCCTTCATAACAAGATAAATAAGTGCAATGATTTAAACAGGACAATCTCCTCTTGGCATATTCTTCCCTCCTCACACCCCTCCCTTAAAAAAACTGATAAAAAAAAAAGAAAAAAGAAAAACAAACCAGAGAAGACTCATAACAAATTGTGGCAAAGAGAGTAACACAAAAAAACTGCAGAAGTTAACACTGGGACTGGGAGAAAACACTGGAAAATCTGACAACACAGTATAGAAATGTGTCTCCAATAGAGAACAACACAGATAAGTGATTTTGCCAGGATGTGATCATTCATAACAGTCACTAAGGTACTTGATATGAAGAGAATTGTTAATGACTGTCAATGAATAAAGATCTAACAGCCAGATATAAATTCTTTTAACTATAACTTCATTAATTCTGCAGCTAAACTTACTTTTTCTTTTTGTTCCTTGATTACCTTAATGGCAGCATTGCTTTCAATAGTTAGCTTTGTAAGCTTCTCTCTTTTGTGATGTCTCAGTTGATTCATGGCACTTTTCATTTCGTAAAAATGACCTATCATTTTCATCTTCTCCTGATTAAGTAGAATCAAATAAGAAAAGGGCAATAAGAACCTAATAAGAGGTATGTTTCTACTCAGTATATTTCATAGTAACAATAAAAATAATGAAAGATACTTTATTTCAATAAGAAATTAGCTACAATTACATTCGTCCTTTCCAGTCCAACTAAAAAAAAAAACCATTCCTGTCTAATGTGGGATCTAGTTCCTTTTTTTATTCTTTTTTTTTTTGCCTCTTTTGTTCAATGTGCGTGTTAAATTTCAGCTCTGTATATACAAATTTTTATGTTAAATCAACTAAAGATAATTTAATATATGAACTGAAAAGAAGTTCTAAATAAAGTATTTTCCCTGTATATAATTAATAACAAAATTTATTTTTCAAATGAGGTGTTTCCCTTATTTAATGAAAACTTTGACACAAGGCTTGAAGGCCAAATTGGCTTATCAAAGAAATTTTTCACAAATGAAGGAAAAGGTTAAACCTGGGGACATGTCAAGCATTCAATTCAAATCCATATTAGTTTAAACAGATATTTATTTTCAACAGAAAATCTGAACAGCAAAATTTTGAACACACAAATTTGTTTTGGATTGCCCAATACTGATGACAAATTAATATTATTAATTATCTGATTAGATCTAACAGGAAAATAAAATGTTGAACTAGTAATTTACAACTGGCCACATGAATGGTGTTGTGACAATCAGTGGTTTAGGTCCAATCTGAGAAAACTGGTTATTGAAATGTAGAAATGGATACTTGGCTCTTTCTGGGGGTTGAGGGGAATAGCAGTCGAGTGTCATGCTGATCACATAAACCACTAACATCAGCTCAGAGCAAATAGGTGCACTAACACCATGTACTTAAGCTCCGCTGTGGCATGCTGGGACTACTGCTCCAGGCCCTGAAGGTTTCTCTCAATTTAAGAAGGGGGGGGGGGGGGGGGCCATAATGGATTTAACAGAATGATTAATCAAAAGAGCAGGGAATTCAAAAATAGTTGAGCACCACCTTAGAAAATATCACTTAAAAGCCCTGGTGTCTACTATCTCTGTAGTCTTCTACAACAGAGCAAGTCTTAAAGTAAGAAATAATTTTAATGTTGAATTTCTAATAATAATTATACAGACTCATTTTCATAATCAGAAAAATCCTATCTTTGCTTCAGTTCTCTTCTTCGAACCTTTCCAGTTTTTAATCTTCTTATGTTTGTAATACTGCAATATATTTCTTCATTTAACTTATTTCTTACTAGGTCGGCCACAGTCACAACACACACTGAACACACATTACACTGATTTAAAGGTAACAATTAAAGAAATTCTTTTTTTTTTCAAAGTAGTGTAACAAATTAATGATGACTTCACCAATCACTGCACTAGTTATCCATTCCATAACTTTAGATACTTGCACAGAAGAATATGAGTTGAATGAGAAAGCTATTGTTGAAATGTATATATATTTTATACACATATATTTCTTTTACAAATACATATTTACCTCTAAATAATTTTCTTCACAACAATGTTAATTTTTACTGGGTAGTGTTATGTGACGAACAAGAGTGGGAAATATTTTGGTTATTTGTTTAGTGTTAATGCATGAACAGCATGGAGTATGCATTAAAATGTCTAAAGTTACTTATGTGGCACTTCCCAATCGATGTATAATTTAATTCAACACTACTGTCCATGCTAAATATCCTGTTCAAAAACAGAAACGCAATATTACTGCAGTCGTAATGGACACCAAATTTCAAACTTGTATCAAAATTTTATTTTACGGAATTAATGTTTCAATCTTGGCATGAAGAAGCTTTAGGACTTTAACAATGAAATGATGTTCATTAAATTTGGTTTTGACTTTTATTCTTTGCGACTGAGGCCTCTGTTTCAGTAAGGTGTATGGCCTCCTCTGGTCTGTATTAGAGAATGACATCTCCTTGACATAGATCCAATTAGCTGTTGGATCTGTTGTTGTGGAATGGCTGCCCACTTTTCCTGCAGTACAAGAGACAACTGTCAGAAATTGGTTGGCGTTGAGTTCATCCCATAAGTGTTCTATTGGTTTCATGTCTGATGACATGGATGGAAATGGAATGGTCTGGACATTGTCGACAGCAAAGAACTGGGTGGTGAGTTGTGCCACATGAGGTTGAGCATTATCCTGCTGAAAAATCAACCCTGGTGCAGCCAGAAGTGGAAGGACGTGAGGACAAAGAATTTCAGCGACGTATCGTTGGGCATTCAGGCATCCTTCAGTTTGCACCAGGTCACTTCTTTCCACGAAGTTGATCGTCCCCCACACCAGTACACCTCCTCCACCATGTGGAGGAGCCTCATCTCCGCAGTTCTGGGCATAGCGCTCATGGACTCTGTGGTAAACTCTTCTCCGTCTATCGTGTCGCTGGAGCAGAAAGAATGATTCATCACTAAACCAAACCCTTCTCCTATCACCTGCAACAGTCCATTGACGATGCTGGTTTGTCACTGCAGTCGGTTCTGGCGATACCAGTCCATAGGAACAGGAACTCTGTAGGGTCTTCTAGCCCAAAGACCAGTGTCGTGCAGCCGGGTCCTGACTGTTTTATTTTTGACAAGCTGCTATCATTGACTGGACTGTTGAGGACACAGATACAAATTGATTCCGAAGGTGATGCAGCCATATGAAATGGTCTTCAGCAGGAGTTGTGACTATGGGTCTTCCACTGCGTAGCCGGTTGTCAACTGAAACAGTTTCTTAAAATCATCTCCACAGGTAACTAATGGTGCTTCTAACTACATTAAATTGTCTGCCACTACACTTTGTGACTGTCCAGTCTGTAAATGTCTGATGATGATGAGTCGTTGTTCTGTAGTGGACTTGCGGGTTGAATTTTCAAACGAATTGATTCGAGGAGCGTCAATCTTTTACAGGCATTCAAGAACATGACCAGTGAGTTTTGTGTTCAGTAATTTTCATGGGATTCTGGTGAACCTGTCATGAGTTATTGTCCAAAATGCTGTTTTGAGTAATGTCGCTTTTCTGTGCTCATGAATCATCTGTTGAGTACAGTTCAGGCCAGCACATGAAGTTGATGTCCAAGTGAACATTTCAGGCAATTTGCCCTTGTCTGAAGAGCAAAGTTTAAATCGCAACATGTATTTGTTGCATTTCTTTTTTTTTTTAACAGTATACTTATATAAACCATGCATTAATTTTGAAAGATATATGTACAACATTAAAATACAATTAACTATTCATGGTTTTTTCTCTGCTTATAGTGAGTTAACGAACCTAATACTTGTGAATATTGAGCTCACACTGCTTATAGAAAAAGCAAAAAAAAAAAAAAAACTAGAATGAAATTCATCAGAAAAATTTTACTTTTAGAAATATTTATACCTGTTTAGCAAACTCCTCATCATCATCTTCCTGAAAAAAAAAACATTCATTTCTTTTACAAAGCAGATAATCATTATATATTTAGCATGGATGATTCCGTATCCAAATTTCACAGCATGCGGAGGAAATATTTACTTTCCAAACATCAGTGTATCATTTTTTAAAAAATTTATTCTACATAAATAATATTAAAGAAGAATGGACAAAATTTAAAGAAACAAAAATAAACAAACAAAAATTCACAGAAAGAAGGTAGTACATTTAAATAAAAAAAAAAGCTTCTATGTAATACTCCATTACCTGTTTAAATATGTCAGTGCAAATTCATGAAGCTGACAAATATTATTTCTTTTTTTCCAGTGTTGTGCTAGCTGGCAAAAGCAGTGAAATGAAGCAACAAATTGGAGACTAATATTCTTTATTATATATGTCAGGAATTCTCTCCATTGTTGTACACTGGTGTTCTTTATTAGATCTATCATTGATTTTTTTCAAATATATATTGGATATTATTATGGTACTATTCAAAACAAAGGTTCTAAAACTATGGTCCATGAAGTGCCATATGAGAGTCCATATAGAAAGCTTTTTTTTTCATTATTTTCATTTTTGTACATCACAAAGAGTCCAAACGTGTATGTTCACAAAACCTTTTGGGTATGTTTATAAGTAAATAAGAAATGGTGAAGGAGTGCAGGAAGAGTGAATGATCACTGGCTTCAGAGTTCTGTGATGTGAAGAAGGTCTGAGCAACTACTTTAACAGTTGCCACTGACTTTCTTTAGTGCCATACATTGTAATATTCTTTAATATATCTGCCACTGATTCTCTCCAGTGTATCTCTCCATTCTGTATTTTATTCTGTTGCTGATTCTGTGGTGTGATGCTACTTTCAGATTCAACATTAGTTGTTCTTCATCTGTCAGCTTATTCTTCCTTTCCTTATTTCATACACAATGTCTCTACATGACTTTGGAGGATTTTTTATATTTCAGTTTTACTTAAAATTCTTTCACATAATATTTATAATTTCTTACATAGGTTTTTTTTTTTTCAGATGTTTAATTTTCAGAAAATTGAACAAGAAATATGAGGGTTTTTGAAATGTGGATATTTAGAAGTACAGGTTTCATTTCATGTATATAAAAACATAAAGATGTGCTAGGACAAAAGATTGTTGAATTTCTAATAATAATTATACACTCATTTTCATAATCAGAAAAATTCTATCTTTGTTTTAATTCTCTTCTTTTAAATTTAAAACAAAAATAATTTTTCAAATTTTAAGATCCAGATAATGAAAAATTTTGACCATATCAAAAGACATAATAATACATTGAAAACCATACTTAAGGAAAATTTGAAGAGAAAAGATCATAACAATTATAACAAAACCAGAAGAGACAGACAGGAATAAATTAAAAATTTTAGCATTCTCTTTTACATAATGCTATAAATTATGTATAAATCATGTTTAGTTATTTGGGTAGACCAAGACACAGATGGAAAGACAACACAGAAGAGGATATAAAGGAAATTAATTGGTGTCACCAGTTAAGAATAGAGAGGAATGGAAGCAAACTTTATCTGCAGCAATAAGCTTTAATGGTGAAGAAGAAGAAGAAAGAAGAAGAAGAAGAAGAAGTAGTAGTAGTAGTAGTTGTAGTAGTATAGTTATCTACCACTGGCAGATGAGGTTAATGTTATGTTGCACTTTCAATCAGTGCTAACTATGGATGAAGTCCCAATTGGAACTTTGCACTTTGCAAACATATCCGAAAAAGCAATCTTATATGAATTATACTTGTTGCTACTCTTGTGAAAACTAGGACAAGACTTACATCTTTCACAGCATGTCTCTTTTCTTCATACTCTTGGGCATTGCTTGACAGTTTGGCTCGCAACATAGCAATCTGTTCCTAGCACACAGGTGTAACAACAAATCACACCATTTAATTATTCAGCACTTAGTATGAATTGTATTATTATTATTCTGTAACAAGCATGGAATTACACTAATGCATAATCACTATGCTCTAATCTGCTTATTCATCAATGCATTTAACTTCCTGGTGTCTTTTCACTCCACGTTTTCATGTTCTTGTTATGAACTTGCAGATAACTTTTCACTCTACAAATTCACTGCTGTTTATATCTTTATTCTGCACATTCACCATTCACTACTGAAGGTATATTTTAGAGAGGAAAGAGAATGATGACTGTAGTAAAACTGGTTCTAGTAATAAGGTAGAAAGAGGTGTATGGTTCAGTTTTACAAAATGACAAAATTTGTCATTTTGTAAAACTGAACCATACACCTCTATCTACATTCGTATATTTTATCCACACATGATATTTCTGACTTACAAACTCACCACTGTCCATACTTTTCATCTACATACCCTCCTAAATTCGTGTCTTTCTCCAGTATATTCACCACTGGAGATATTATTCACTCTTATATTCACTACTATTGATATCTTTTATCTCACAAATTCTCTGCTGTTTACAACTTTTACCTATACATTAACCACTATTGTTTCTCTCACCCATACATTCACCACTGTTGTTTCTCTCCCCTATACATTCACCACTGTTGTTTCTTTCACCCATACATTCACCACTATTGCTTTCTCTCACTCATACATTCACTACTATTGCTTTATCTCACCCATACATTCACCACTATTGCTTTATCTCACTATACATTCACCACTATTGCTTTCTCATCCATATATTCACCACTGTTGCTTTCTGCTTCTCTCATCCATACATTCACCACTATTACTTTCTCACCCATACATTTGCCACTGTTGGTTTCTCTCACCCATATACTCACTTCTGTTGCTTTCTGCTTTCTCTCATCCACACATACATCACTGATTCAACTTACTGAAATTCTCTGAAGTTTTCGCATGTGAAGTTCAATCTCCTTTGAACTTTTGTCATCTTTGAGCTTAAGAGCTTCAAATACGCCCCTCTGCTCCGTATTTGTTTCATTGTATGTCTGCAGAGAATGGCGAAACTGTTGCCAAAGGTCTTCTAATTTGGTCTCCAGCTGGACTTTGAGTGCATGCCTGTTCTCAAGATTCTACAAGAGAATGGTGAAGATGATAATTATAGTGCTCACACTGATGGTCATAATGGCAGTGATCAGAAGCAAAGATGCTGTCCAATCTGAAGTCAGAGACCCATAACTGACATGCTAGCATCACTGCTAGTAAATCACAGTTGACCAAGACCCTGTCCCACCTCTCCACTGGTACTCCCAGTAACATGCCTGGCTGGCCAATGGGGCATGGATTACCATAGTCCCCATGATGGTGGAGTCAGTTAAAAAAGTACCGCTTACCTTTGCTTCCTAGCTCCACTCAGGGACTGAAAAAAAACAGCTGCCACAACCTGATCCCATTCTGACATGATGCTGTGCCTCAACATTTTCATTACATTGGCCGCAAAGAACACCAGCTCGCAGTTCCAGGGAGACAGAAGAAGAAGAGCAAGCACACTGATGGTAGTGACTGCACCAATAAACATGCTGCCAGTGTCACAATGATAGTATCAAGGATAATTTTAAAGGCAGTCTAAAAGTTAATGACAACGATAACAGTGTTGCCTAGTATCTGGTAAGCAAAACTATAATGGCAATAATGGTAGTGGCAATAACTGTGTCCTCTAACAATTTCAGTAATAATGGCTCTTGTGATGATATTACCTTGTAACTAGTCTGAATGGTAGAAATGATGGTCTGATAACAACATGGTGAACAGCAACTGTGAAGATAGCTATCATAGGTAAATACACAAATCCTAATGCAAAAGAAATGCTCTTCAATCTAAATGAAGCATTTTCAGTTGTTTTTTTTAAAAATTGTATATGTAATTAGAGTTCTGTTCAGGATTGATTTGTGTTTAACATATATCCAAACATAGGAAAGTTGTTAATAAAGCAGCTGCTATGATAAAGATATAAAAAAGGGTAGATGATAACTGCTGTATTTTTCTTCAATATGCCAACTTTTAGCTTTGGTATTGACTAAAGTATAACGGACTGATTCTTATGGAAATGTTCTGTCTTTTAACTAACATATACAAAGGAAAGCATGCAGTCTTGCAGGGAGACATCTCATTTTCAGAACCAGTTTCCATAACACTGAATAGTAAATTTTACTGCTGGGTCCCCTGAAGTACTAACAGTGTGGGTATACAGTCTAGAATTTTGTTATGTATCTTAGTTCACAATAAGCACCTATAAATGTGTAAACAGCCTCAATATAATGGCTGATCGTGGTAAACATAATGATTATATCATGTTAAAATTAATGAGAATAAGGCCCCCATTTAGAAATAAGAACTAAAAATGCAGAAGAAATGCAACTGCTGTATATCATTGTTAGCTCTTATAGAAGATATATGAAATAAGCTAATACTGAGGCAATAATTTTTTATTGGTATTATATAAACTCCTTCCCTTGTTTTTGATCTCATCATCCATGGACTGAAACTCTACTCTAGCCTCAAGTTCTTGCTCCTGATAGAATTTGTCAATAGCGAACAGAATGTCTGCAATGTCATTCATTTCACAGTGGTGCTGTTCAATCAGTACTGCTCGCTCAAGGTCAAATTCTTCACATACTGTTGCCAGCAAGAGAGAGTACTCACAAGTCAGTGTTTCAAGCTGTGTCTTTTGGAGGTCTGGAATGAAAACAATAATAAATACTGGGAGATCAGTAAAAATTCTAAGTTACAGTAACGTTTTTTTTCAATGACAAGCTTCACAGAAATTAATCCTTTTAGCTCACAGATGGTCGATTATTGGCCCCATTCGTCAAGGCCATGACCAAAAGTGAAATATGTCCTGGGTCATTTATAAAGAAAGAGTATAGAGGAAAGAATGACCTGAAGTAACGAATGTCTGGCAGACTGTACAGGAAACATTAATTCCTCTTCCAACGGGTGATGCCGCTGTCTGAGCTGGCAATCAATGACACATAATTGACATGCTACCATAAGAGCCAGCGAAGATAGTTGACTAAGACCCTATCCCACCTCTCCATTGGTGCATCCAGTAACAGATCTAGCCTGACTAATGGGGCACGGACTGTCACTGTTCCCATGTTTGTCTGGTGAAGAAGCTTTGCACACTTCCTGCTCTTTAATAGCTTCACTAAGGGCCTGAAAAAAAAACATAACCCACTTCCAAGATGACACAATACTGTGTCTCAACATCTTCATAGCATCGACTACAAAGAACACCAGCTTGCAGTTCCAGAGAGACAGAAGACAAGACAGTATAAGGCATGGTACATTAGCAACAGTCAGAAATGAATGAAGACTTTTAACATTAAAACACATTTTGACATATAAGCTGAGGATGGGGCAATAATAGTTAATAAATGGTCAGTGTTTTGGTGACATATGAAAAAAAGAAACATTTTAAAAACATCTCACTGGTCTTAAATGTCAGTCAAGTTTACTGGTTACATCAGCTTGTAAACTTATACTACAATGGGTAATTGATATGTTCTCAGCATAAGGTACAAATACTTGAAATGCACAGTTGATATTAGGTGCATTTGTAGATCAAGTTAATGTAAAATTAAACACCAAGTTTCAAGAAATTAACTGCAACCAATTTTTTTTACACTCTACTGAAGTAGAAGGGGTGGCAGAAATTGAGAAAATGGATAAAATTTCTTATCGAGCAGTCATTCGATACCTCTGCATCAAGGGCTTATCATCGAAGGAGATCCATGAGGATATGGTAAAGACTCTAGGAGAGAGTGCCCCTTCTTACAGCACAGTGAAGAAATGGGCAGCTCAATTCAGACATGGAAGGGAAGTCTGGAAGATGATCCCCGTCCAAGAAGACCAAGAATGGTAACCACCAATAAAACCACCAGCAGAATCCATGACATGATAATGGACGATCGACGACTAACTGAGCAGTACATTGCTACTGAGTTGGGCATCTCCCAGGAATGTGTTCACGCCATTATTCACAATGATCTTAAAATGACAAAGGTCTCTGCTTGATAGGTCCCGAAACTTCTTGGAGCTGATCACAAACGACAGCATCTCAACATGTCAAAAGACAATCTTGGCCATTTTTCTGCAGATCCTGAAAAGTTTCTTCAGCAATTTGTGACTATGGATGAGACTTGGGTTCATCATTTTCAACCAGAAACAAAAGAACACTCAAAGCAGTGGAAACATCATGGATCCCCACCTCCAAAGAAAGCAAGGGTGGTTCTATCTGCAGGCAAAGTGATAGCTTCCATCTTTTGGGATTCAGAAGGTGTGTTATTGGTAGACTATCTTCAAAAGGGCAGAATGCTCACAAGGGCCTATTACACTAATCTTGTGAACCAAATGCAGGTCAAACTGAAGGAAAGCATCGAGGGAAATTGATGAGAGGAGTCATCTTTCATCAAGACAATGCTCCCATTCACAAGTCGGTGGTGGCAATGGCTGCCATTCATGATTGCGGCTTCAGCTTCTTGAAAATCCTCCTTATTCCCCAGATTTGGCCCCTTCGGACTATTACTTGTTTACCAAACTCAAAAAGGAGCTTAGTGGCCGCAAATTTGCTTCAGATAATGACATCATTCATGCTGTAGACCACTTTCTACTGGCACAAGATGCTGACTTTTATAAAGAAGGGATCCATATGCTCCAGGATCGCTGGACTAAGTGCATAAACTTGAAAGGGGACTATGTTGAGAAATAGCCTAAAAAAGTTGTCCACAAATAATCCGTTGTACTTTATGCTGAATACTTATCAATCACACCTCATATGTTGTCTGTAGTTATAGATTATGATTATAATCAGTGCTGACCATGGATAACAACCCAGTTAGTACTTTGTCTCTACAGCACTAACTGTGTAGAACTATATTAGACAGCCTATCAGTGTCATGTCCTGAAACAGATGATTACCTTAGTGCTAACACCATATTTCTCAATCATATTGTTATTCTATGATTATTCTCTATTTCTTCCTTTCATAAATAGGTAGCATGAATCTTTTTTTCTGTCTTTTCATTGCACATTTTGTCCAAATCAGCAGTGTCACTGTTTTTGCACCCTCTTACTTCTTTCAACATGAAATGTTGAACGTTACTATGGCAAAACAGTAAAGATTAATAAATCTTTACTGTTTTGCCATACTAAAATTCTTTATTCCATTCAAAAACCCTAAGGCAGTCCTTTCTTTCTCTCTGCCCACCACAGAAATGAATTTTTCCCCTCTATTTGCAAAAGCGTTACTATTAATAACTACTCTTTGCTATTTCTTATCAAACAAGAAACATAAATCTTTCCTTTTTGTCCCCCCCTATTAATATTGATGACTCTTTCATCTCTCAGTCCAACTGTTAAAATTTTTCTCATTTGATGAAATGGTTTTCCATATTTTCTCTCTCTGTCTCTCTGTCTGTTTGTCTCATTCTCTTCCTTTCTATATCTGTTAGCTGTGTCTTCTTTGCTATAATAAATTTGACTACCTTTTTTTTTCAATCTGTCTTATTAACATGTTTATGCTTTGCTGCTGCATTATTAGTACTGACACCTCCTTCTCTGGCTTAATGCCACTGTTCACCTTTGTCATAAATTCCATCCTTCTATCCTCTTCTACATAATGTATAATACTATACTTATTACAAAGACAGAAATGGCTGGGCCACATACTACAAATGTAAAAAACAAGACACCCTTATACTGCCTTCACTTGGACACTTCAGGGAAAAAAAAAGAGCAGCAAGCCATTGGGAACATGGAGATGCACAATACAGGAAGAACTAAAGAAAGCAGGAAAGGCATGGTTTGAGGTACCTCAACTTGCTCAAGACAGCACTGGCTGGAGAACCTTAGCTGATGCCTAATGCTCCATTGAGAGTACAGAGGACTGATGATTATGATCACACTTACTCAGTAAATAATCCACAGTCTGTAAATGACTCCGTAGGGCCATTGCATACTGTTCTTCAGCTTCTAGCAAATCTTTAGACAAAGTTTTGATCATGGCATTTTTACAGTCTATGACTCTCTCAAATGTCTGGCTCAGGATTTCAATGTCCTTCTTTAGCTCTTTGGCTTTAGCCTCCCGCATTATATTTCTCCACTGTACAGTCAGCTTGGATGTGTTGTATTTTGTTGCTTTCTCCTCTTTCATGAGCTTGTCCTATGAAAGTAAGATGATTTAATATTTGTTTTTCATGTAGCAAATCACAGACAAGAGTTCTGTGTGAACCATAGCTTCTAACAGGCATGAGTATGTGTATTACATGGCAAATCAAACACAAAAGCAGAGTATATTACAGCAAATCATAGGCAAGTACACTATGTATATTATGCCAAATAAGGAACAACAGCAATGTGTATTCTATGGCAAATCTATGATACTTACATCTATTTAAAATGGATAATAACCCAGTTTTATTTCACTGAGACATACAGAAGATGTAGTCTTATGTCTACATTTTCTTTGACTTGTCATCATAGTGGAGTCAGCATGTGGTCAGTATCATGTCAGGATGCTGTTCCTTCCCAAATTCCAAAAGGAGCCAGCTAGGTACAAATTTTTACAGCTTGGTTAAATGATATGGCGTGCCTCAGTCTAGGCTCAAACCCCTGACCAAAAAAAATTGTAAGATTGCACTAGTCATTTGAACACTTAAGTACCCACTTTAAATCATTTATCATAGGTGACAGACACAGTACTCAAGCTGAATAAGATAGCAGTCTGTGACCAATAGCTGACTGCCTACATCAGTGTTGGTGAACCATAGCCAACAAAGATCCTGTTCTACCTCTCTCAGTGGTGCCCCTGAAAGCAGAAAGCAGTCTGGCCAAGTGAACAAGGAATGCAATGGAAAGGTGAACCCAGTTCTAAAAATACATTTTGTATCAAGTCTCACAAAGAGCACATGGTGGCAACACGATGCAACCAATGCTCATTTGTGGGTCAATGACAAAGAAGATCACAGGTTTTATCACATATAAGAATAATTATACTGCCTGTGTTTTATCTGTTTATGCAGATTTATGCTTGCAACAGAGCTAGTTCTAGTGACAAGGCCCGTGTGTGGAAATTTATCTTGCAGTGGGGGGGGGGGGGTTAAGGAAAGAGAATTAAAGTAGTAACAAGAGTAACAGGATCATTGTACAGAACTAGAGCACAGGCTAACATAAATTTGATCACGGGTTCCAGTTCTGATGGTCAGACTACCTTCTCCTATATTATCCTTGTGCCAGGTCATATAAAATGCATTCACAGCTTTAACTGTTCAAAACATTTTCTGAATATTTCTTGACAGCATATAATGCTTCCTTGCAAATAGTTAATTAATCACTCACTGTTTATGTTTGAAATTAACTCCCTGAATTTAAGTGGCTCCAGAAATTTTGGATTTTAAAAGTTGTTTTACCTTAAGAAACTGGGAAAGGACATCTTCCTTCTTTTTTCTAATTTCCTCTTCTGCCAGCCTCTCCTGCTCCTCAAAGACCAACCTCTCCTCTTCTGTCATTGCCACAGCTTTCTTTTTCTTTTTCATTGTAGAGGTTCAGCAATAAACTTGGTGCAGCTTGTGGAAAATATCTTTTAAAAAAACACAAACAGGAAGAGGTGATAAAGTAATTTATTTAAATAATCAGCAGCACATAAAGGGAGTATATGAATCACAGTTTCTTTGTGAAAAACCTAAATTAACACACTTCTGTCAAGGTTGCAGGATACCAGCTGGACAAGATCTAATCTCACTGCTAGTTTTCCAGGCTTCCACTCTATATTGATGAACTATTGAACATGACTGAAATCATCTGTTCCCATCCAGGAGTTTGAATACCAAGCTTAGGTTTCAAAGACATTTTTTTTAGTTCAAACAATGGGCCAAAGTCCATAAGTTCTCAAAATATGAATACTTTGAAGGAGAATGCTGGATTATGGTTATAAAGCTTACTTAGAAAAACAGAAGTGAAGATTTTTCATTCAATACTTGGTGAATTATCTTTGTCCATGACCTGAAAAAAAAAGTATTAGGAACAAAATAACCTACATCAAGGCTGTCACAATGGTGACATGTGAAGTCTTTCTTTATGAAAAACACAAATAATTAGTGTATAGTTATACAACTATACACAAAGCGCTGCAGTAAAGCTGTGATGTCAAAATGTATAAACTAGGAAGAAAGTAGGAACAGCTTTATTATTTAATGATAACAAACTTGTAACGTTTCGGCGCGGGCATTTATCAAACAAAAACAAACAGGACGAAGAATTACAAAGAAGAGACAAAGTATGGATTACATCAAACCAATGTAAGCGAAATAAAAAAAAATTTTTAAATCAATGAAAAAATGAACGAAAATAGTAACGAAATGAAAAGTTATCTCAGTTCTTGTAAAGGCACAAAAAAGGCTTGTGTGTATCCAGGAATATAAGCAATTTGTCTTCACAAAAAGGCTTGTGTGTATCCAGGAACATTTTTTGTGCCTTTACAAGAACTGAGATAAGTTTTCATTCCGTTATTATTTTTCATTCATTTTTTCATCGATTTTTTTTCATTTTTTTTTATTTTGCTTACATTAGTCTGATGTAATATTCTTCGTCCTGTTTGTTTTTGTTTGTTAAAGGCTCAAGCCGAAACGTTACAAGTTTGTTATCGTTAAATAATAAAGCTGTTCCTACTTTCTTCCTAGTTTATACACTTCTTTGTGGAAAGTGAGGCTAATGTGAAAACATTATTTTACTGAAATTAATGATCTTAGCCAGGAAATAATGAGTTTTAGTTTTAAAATGCACAAGAAAGAAATCATCATAGTTCCAACTGACTGTACAGTCAACAGTAAAATTTCCCGAAGTATACTATGTAATTCAGCAAAAACTGGGTGTTTTAGATGTGGCCTGTCACTAGACTGATTGGTACAACTGTGGTCTTTGAGTCTTTAAGTTGGACAACCCTGAGATACATTATAAAAAAAAACCAATCAATTTCTCTTTATAGATGTAAAATATATTGTGTAAAGTATGGATGGAATTTATTTTTTCTTCATTATGTCTATAAATATATGAGTATATTTACCGACAACCAGTTGAGTAAAAAAGATAAAATCTTTCGTTTAATTATTATGCGGAGTATACAGGTGCCTCATTTCCTTTTTAAAATTAACACAATGAAGATTTATGGACATCCAAAAGACCCACCAATTTATAGATTCGTGTTACTGAAGTTACTGAGTTCTCATTGAATCAATGATTAAAATCTAAAATGCATTTTCGACCAGAAAGCGCAGAACTTTGTTGTAAAACATGCAAATCATACTGTTAAGCTTAGGACACACATACTCTTGCACTTAAAAGCGCACCAACAGTGCTGAGTTAAAAGAAATGACGACTGCAGCAAAACTGGTTCTAGAGCTTTTCCCGTGCTTTGGATGAAAAGCGGACGTATGGGTACGAATGGGACTAAAAACGCGGGTCTTGGTCTGTAAGGGGATCTAGTTGTAAAATGGAATGGAAAACAGTATTTCCATGTACTTCCGTATACTTAATATGTTTCAAAGTATAGCTAAATGAATGAAAATTTCATAAATGCAGAGTTTTTTAGGAAAAAAGAAGTAATGTGATGTTTTTAGACACTGACTGTGGCCAGCTCACCATCGGCGAGGTCTAGATCTGCACTACTTACCATCTGAGATGTGTAGATCTACTTGTCGATCTCGTATTGTGATTCTGTGTTGCATTCTCGTTGAATGAATGTCTGAACTAACCTCCTAACTACTTCTCCAGTCGCCTAAATATGTCTAGATCTACTTAGAAAACATTCAAGAGCAGCGGGGTGGCCATAGGCTATGTCCATACCCCTATCTACATCGTCAAAAATTGAAAAATGCCCATGCTTCTCGTCCTTTTTCTCGCTCGGCATCGCTCGTAACTAGGCACTCTTTCGTCATTTTGAAAAGTGTCACCGGAATCGATGACGAAGTATGTACAATCTAAATGTTACACGGCTTGTTTTAATGAAACAAACAATGATCATTATAGTGACCATACGGTAGCTTCGGGACACCGGAAGTGTCACTATATCGACCAATAGCACGGAAAGAGCTAGTAATGAAGGTGGATTGAGGTGTATAGTTCAGTTTTACACAAAAACAAAAAAAAAAACAAAAACAAAAACAAAACAAAAGAGAGAGAGAGAGAGAGAGAGAGAGAGAGAGAGAGATAAGAAAGTGGGCCTAAACAAGAATGGCAGAAAGTAAAATGAACATGTATAAATGAAGAACGTACAACCGTCCAATATTTCAGTGAAAACCTTTTTTCAATGATCACATACAACACGACAGATTAAAAACAAGAAAAGCATGAAAAATTAGCCACTTGTACGAAGAAAGACTGGCACATTTTGCAACAGTGCAGGGCACGTTTATATAAAATATCTTCTTATATATCTTATATCCTTCCCGTGCCGTTAAACGTCACATAGGGCTCGCAAAGTAGTTCGCCAGTTTTTCCTGTCTTCAGCGAGTCTTTCAACCTCGTCAAAGGATTTTATGCCTGTTAATTTGGCCTCTCTTATCAATGCCCTCTTCAGAGTTTCACGCGGTCTACCTCTTTTTCTTTGGCCTGTTGTGTTCCACTTGATAGCTTGTTTTGGGATTCTCTGATCATTTCTTCTCATCAAGTGACCAACATATGTCCATCTCCTTTTCCTAATCACCCATGAGACTGGTTGTTGTTCAGCCACCTGTCTTATCTCTGCATTGTTCTTGAATTCGTTGGTTTTTTCAGTCCAGCGTTATTTATGTAAAATAACAGTCGTATAATTTATTATAGGTAACTGCAGCGTGTATTCTATTCATAGGTAAAATTAAGATTCAACAAACGAATTAACAAAACTATGCAGATACCAAACGAGATCTACAGTAACACTCTCCTTGACGTTCAGCGATATATTTATGTTGTTAAGGTAGCGCCGGAAGGATTAAAAATTGTGTTCGTTCAATATGTTTGAAAGTGTGGAGTTTGATCTGGTGTTCGTGTTATAGTTGATTGTCTTCAGGACTGGAAAGCTTTTTGTTTTTAACAAGACTGTTGAAGTTTGTGGTTTACAAGCTTTTCTAGATAACATAACAGCATCATTGGCAACTAAGACGAGAGAATAAGAACACGAGAAAAACTATCGGATTCAAGTCTCTAATGCTTTGTTAAACTTTTGAATGTTTTCTTTCATATTTAATCTGTTATCATACCATAGCCACACATGCCTACGAGTGGAACATTCGTGCCTGACGGTTTTTTAAGACTACATACAGTTAACACTGATACTTCTGTAGGAATGAAACCAAGATTATAAATATTGATGTCACTTGGATCTGTATTAACAAATCTTCCAAATAGTGTTTGTTGTTCAATATCACTTACATCTGGAATACTCTGTAACTGTGGTATAATACTTAGCTTTCTGTGCCACAGAAACTATTTTAATGACTCCATGGAAGAGATAAATCAATTCATTTTGAACTCCTCTCCCAAGATAATGTTGGGTCAATCACGAGTAAGGGTGGTCAATAATAAATGAAAATCTCTTTCAAAATATTTATAATTCGCTGGGATTGAAATAAGTTTTTCAGTTCAGTATTCTTTCTAGCTCTCCATTCTCCACTGCTGGTATCATGTGTGAGCCCAAAGATTGCTCTTACTCTTGCACTTAAAATGCGCCAACAGTGCAGGGATAAGAGAAATGACGACTGCACTGTTTTTTCTGTTCATTCCACTGTTTCCATTTGTGGGAACTTGACGCCTCGTCGTATGCATACGTTGCAATATCGCTAGAGCTGGCCCAGTTCCTCGTAACAGGCTGTATGCTCTTTCTATAGGAAACAAGTATGATGCATTATGTTTTGTCTTTTCAGTTAAAGGATATAATTGTTCTCGGAGATTTCAATATTAATTACAGACAAACAGATGCTACGTGGAATGATACTGTTTTTATCATACAATTTATCCCAAATTATCACTAAACCTACCAGAGTAACTGAAACATCATCCACACTAATAGATCACATATATGTAGCTCATCCAGAAAACATTATAGAATGTAAAGTCCCTCACACATCACTGAGTGATCACTATCAGGTCTGTTGCATATGGACACAACGTGGCTTGAAAATTCAAAAAAATAAACATACCAGTATTAAGTTTAGAAGTTTTAGCCAATTCAGCTTAGAATCATATCTGAAAGAGTTACAAGCAGTACCTCTAGATCCTGATAATTGACCCTGATAAGGCCCTAGAATACTGGATAAAAACCTTCAGGGATATGTTTGACAAACATGTTCCTATTAAAGAGATGAGAGTTAAACATCAAGTTCGTCGTTCGTTCGTTCGTCGTTCGTTCGTTCGTTCGTCGTTCGTTCGTTCGTCGTGGCTAGCAGGGTTAGTGCCTGACCTGCTCTTCGTGGCCTAAAAGGAAATCTGTTTTGACCACTCCGGAACTTCAAGCCAGGCATGAAATGTCACATGGGGTTACTTTCTTTTAGGGCTCATCATTTCAGATGGAAATGTCACATGGGTTTACTTTCTTCTGGGGCTTCTCAAATGAGATGAAATACTTATCTCAGATTCGTCACTTTCTCTCCCCCAAAGTAATATCAGGTACCCGTTTATCGTTAGCTTGGTGGGAAGGTTTAGGAAACTGGATGCGAACCCAATTCTTCATAACAGAATTGTACTAACCTACATGTGTGTTGATACAAGTTTGACTGATTCACGACACACTACCAGCTTTGTAAAGCACTGTTATACATCTTTATCGTGGGAAACGAATAGTTTCCTACTTCTCTCCAAGTCTCTGGACACGTGAAGACAATTATAATTCGACACCCCTTCTAACACAAACACTCACACTCAACACTTAATAGCAAACTGAAAATGTTCACACATTTCTGGACTTTCACACATTTCATGTAATCTGGACTTGATATCTGGTTACCCAGGGACTCTAATATTTGAATACTTTCAGTATAACATTTCTTCTTCTTCTTACTATTATTATTATTATTTCCGAGCCATTAATGGGCTCACCGACGCATTCCTCTCTATTCCTAATCTTCTCTATCCAGCTGGTGACACCAGTTTCCTTTATATCCTCTACTGTATTGTCTTTCCATCTCTGTCTTTGTCTACCCCTTGGTCTTGTTTCCTTCATCTCTTGTACATACATAATTTTCGTTTGTATGCTCCCTTCCATTCTTTCTACATCACCCAACCAGCGTAATCTGTTCAGTTTCAAGACATTTAGTTTAACATTATCAGTCCTGTAAATAGGTGAGTAGAAACCCCAGTGAATAGCTTTTCCTAGCGCCAACAGTGCTAGTTAGATGGCCATATGAACATCCTTACTGACTTCGTGGACTCCAAGTTTCAGAACCATTACTTTGAACAAATTACAAGCAATGGTAAAGTTTATCAACAAATTACATTTCTGTGCTTCGCATTTCATAAATCGATGACGTCATTTTTAGCTGGACATACTCTAATGTCACTTCACTTCCGAGGAGCGTTTTACATGTGTTGTAATTTGCACAGCAAATTAATGAGACAAGAATTTTAGAGTGCCATATCTTCTCTTTCTTATTAATGGGCTGTGTTTTCCCAAAAGAGGAACGCAACCAGTAAGCATTTACTTAACATTTTTTAAAATAATATTTTGAGAGACTTGAGAAATTTTTAAAAAAAACTAGCAAAATTCTGATGACTCTTGGGTCATGTTCCTGTCACAAATTTTCGTAGCTTTATACTTCCATGGGAGTATTCTACGGTGTATCAGTAATCTTATTCCATGAGTACGGACTAGAGTAATGGTACATTTGTCAGTAACAGCGAACCATAGGTAGTCAAGACCCTATCTCACCTCTCCATTAATGCTCCCACTAAAAAGCACAGCCTGGGAATGGGACAGGAATCACTATGCCCCATACAACAGTGAAATCAGCCAAGAATGATTGTACATGTTCCAGCCTTCTAGCTTCATTTCAGATCCACAAGACAGACGCCGCGACCAATTCCCAGTTCGACGTGGTGCTTGTGTTGGAACAAGCATCTTCATCGGCAGCTCGCAATTGCAGGAATGTAACGTTGCTGTGGAGATTGAAACGGTTTCCGGTAGTCAAAGTAAAATATAGACTCTATGATGTCGTTACACTTCTAACTAAACTTACCTAAACAAGCTACCTTGAATTATGTTACTGTTGATTAGCTAGTCCAGAGAATATTATGACTGGTCAGTAAGTCTCTTTGATGATACAGACCAGGCCACAGATTAGGTCTTATGGTCTGTTATGAGAGAATCGACGTGGTTAGTTTACCATAAACGCGGTGAGAATTGTAGTTCGGAAATAAAAATGTTCTTAGTAAAAAAAAAAAAAAAAGCAGTGATAGTTTACGCACTCTCTCGACCAGATCATCAAAATGTTATCTTCTGTTAGTAAACTAATCGTGATTGTCTGCTTACCGACTTGATAATTGTGAAAACTCCGGATTTAAGTTTAACAGTATCGAACACTTTAACATGCATATAAACAGTTTTCAAAAAATCATTCCGGTCTCGGTTATATATATATATATATATATATATATATATATATATATCCACAATTTTATTTTTCACCCCTTATGAAGTCTTTAGCAGAGAATGCTGTTATTTTGACACTTTCGTTTTCATTTTTTAAAAATTTCACCCCAGGTTTCGTTAGCTTATGAAAACAGCGCCCATCTTTGCTTCATTTGGTAGTTTAACGTTTGAGATTGCAAAAATAACGTTACTACGCGCATGCGATTACTTCCACCACTGCGCGCGTGGATAAGAATGGAGCGAAATTTTGTTATTTCAGTTTCGTTACTTCATTTTGAGTTGTGTTTGTTGTATGCCTAACATACGTGTACTAACGAATGTTAATTGTCTGGAATAGAGTGAAAGTTGTATGATAAAGAATAGAATGTTAGTCGGGCTTATGCTCTCAACTCTTCACACTTTTAAAATAAGTTATTCGTTCTAAGGAAATATATTAATACTTGAAGAGGGAACTGCTTCTGTTTGAGTTCCATATGTTAAATTAAATCGCTGAACTTTTCCCCCTAACAATTAAAAATCTATTATAGAATCCAAATTGCACGCTGTTTTATACACATTCGAGGTGTGTTCAAAATGAGCGAACTTCTTAAATAGCTCACCAACTGGCAAAGAGGGCGCGGTGAGGCTACTGAGCGCATCTAGTGGCAGGTCTTGACAACAAGCTGCCATTTTCCCATTCCGCTATCTGCATTTGTCATCAAGCTACATCCGCCGAAATGAGGACGTGTCAAAGCTGCTCGTCGGATTAGTGACAAAGTGACACTGAATGAGCTCTTTGAGAGAGAGAGAGAGAGAGAGAGAGAGAGAGAGAGAGAGAAATTTTGTTGGAAACTTGGTTAAAGATTTTACAGAGACATGGCAGTTGCTTAACTAAGTATACAACTGTGTGAGAGAACAGCCGTGGTATAAATGGTTTAATCGTTTTAAAGAGGGTAGGACGTCGGTAGATGAAGATCCCAGGTTTGGACGACCTTCCACATCAATAGACGAGCACCATGTCGAGAGAGTTTCAGCAGTTCAACTGTCCGAGACGTTACTGACGAAGTGGTCATCGGCATAAGATCCTGCCATCAAATTTTGACTGAAAGGCTTCCTATTCACAGTCTGCGCAAAATTCATGCCGCATTTGCCGACTGGTTATGGTGTTGAAATGAGTCACGAACTGCTTGCCACTGCAAAAGGCCATAGAAACTATCTTAAGAATATCATAAATGGTGATGAGATGCGGGTTTATAGCTATGATGTTGAAACCAAGATGCAGTACCCGCAGTGAGTGGGGAAAGAGTCTTCTCCACTAAAAAAAAAACAACTGATGGATAAGTCAGTCAAAGACCAAGTTTTTTTTTTTAGTTTTTGCAAAGACATTGTCCACTATGAATTTGTACCACGTCGTCAGAGGTACCAGGAAGTTTTAACGCATTTGAGGAATGTTGTGCATAGGAAGAGGCCTAAATTATGGGAAAACCAGACTTGGATGTTGCACCACGATAATGCTCCAGTTTTACACGTCGTTCCTCATCCCCAGTTATTTGGCATAACATCAGACATCCGTTGTGCCCCATCCACCTTGTTCTCCGGACTTAATCCTAGCAGACATTTTCCCGCTTCTTAATCACTTTGAAAGGACGTCGTTATCAAACCATAAAGGAGATTCGGGAAAACGCGATACGAGAACAATGCGCCATCACAAAAAGTGCGTTCCAGGAAGTTTCCAACAATGAAAGAAACGTAGGGAACGGTGTATAGTCAGTAGAAGAGATTGCCTTGAAAGGGACAGTGCTTTAAATGTAAAATTAGCACTTTTTAACACACCTTGTACGAGGTATATCGTTTAATTTATATGTTTTTAAAAACATGTTTAAAGAAAATTCATTACCTTCTGAGTGATTCATGAACTGTATGAAGGAAAAATGTTATATATAAGCAGAAAATAAGTATAATAAATTATTTCATTCATGTACAAAACCATTAGTCCTGAACTTCATAGACTTTTTTTAAAAAGGCATTTGATAGCATGCACAGCGATATATTGTGGAGAATTTTAAGAATATACGGAAAACCATCTAAAATTGTCAATATCTCTACAATGGATATGTTTGTGTAGTCAACAGAGAAGAAGGAATGTGCGAATTGTTCCAGATTAAAACAGGCATAAACAAGGGTGTATATTATCTCCTTTGCTCTTTGGAATTAACATAGACTTCGTAATGAAAAAATGCTGCACAGGTAAAACGGGAATTGACTGGATAATTGAGACTCAAATGGGAGATCTTGATTTTGCCAATGACATTAACTCTTATCAATGACAATGTGAAATCAATGCAAGAAAAAAACAAATACCCTGTCTTCAATGGCTAGTAAAATAGGACTTGAAATTAGCAAGGAAAAAACAAAGATAAACTTCTTGTTAATCACGAAGAAATAATTTACGTAGAAGGAACAGATGTTGAAGAAGTAGACCATTTTACATACCTCGGCAGCTACATACACCCGGATGGTGACACCAGAAAGGGAGTTACAATTAAAATTGCAAAAGCAACATTGACCTTCAAAAGTTGTGAGAACATATGGCATTCAAAGGTTATAAGCACAAAAACCAAGTTGAGATTATTCATTTCAAATGTAATATCCACCCTCATTTATCCACGAGGAAGCTGGAAAACAGCTAAAGAAACATACAAAAAAATTAGACTCTTTTGAAAACAAATGACTGAGAAAAATACTCGGCATAAAATGGAACTAATTCAAGAACAACGCAGAGAGAAGACAGATAAGCAAACAACAATCTGTTTCACGTGTGATCAGAAAAAGAAGATGGACATATACCTGTCATGTGATGAGAAGAAACAACAAGAGAATCCCAAAACAAGCTATCAAGTGGAACATTCTTCGGCCACATCAAGTGGCCGAGGAAAAAGAGGTCGACCACCTGAAACTCTAAAGAGGACATTGTTAAGAGAAGCCATTTAAGTGGGCATAAAATCCCTTGATGAGGTTGAAAAGCTCGCCGAAAACAGGAAAACTTGGCAAACTACCATGCGAGCCCTGTGACATTTAACGGCACGGGAAGGATGTAAGATGTACAAGTAGTAATAAAATTTAAGATTCATTCTTGGCTTTAGTCACTTATTCAGGAAACGTTTAATATAGGACTAGAATTGTCAAAATATGTTCCACTAGGGAATCTTGGATAAAAGGTTGGAAAGAGTTAAATTAACGTCTCACTACAGTGGGTTATAAATCGATATTTTTACTTATTTCAGGTCGGAGCTCAGTCTAAACACACAACGCAACATTTCCCTTCGATTCGTTCGCCAGAACTCCAAAAACGTTAGAAACCCTGGGTATCCCGACCTGAGACTAGACGAACAGAACGACATTCTCCTTTCACTGGCGAAATATTACACGTTTATCAGTTCACCCAATAAGATCAACCACTTTTCTGAGATGATGGCAAAGCATCCTATTATCATCTGCAGCTATTTCAGGGAATTAGATCCGGATACTCAAGACATTACTGAAATGGATGACATTGAGAATGTAAAAATATGTTACATTTCTTTCATTTTTACAGTAGACCAGCATATATTTTGGTTATATATATAGCCGATCCATTAAAGCTCAATGCTGCAGATAAAGTTCGGCTTCATTCTTCTCTCTATTCCTAATCTCTCTCCAGTTGGTGACACCAATTTCTTTTACATCCTTTTCTGTGTTATATTTCCATCTTTGTCTTGGTCTATCCCTTGGTCCTGTTTCCCTCATCTCTTGTACATACATAATTTTCATTTATATGTTCTATTCCATTCTTTCTGCATGGCTCAACCAGCATAGTCTGTTCAGTTTCAAGATATTTATAATTCGTTGGAATTTAAATAAGTTGTTCAGTTCAGTGTTCTTTCTAGCTCTCCATTCTCCTCTGTTGGTATCCTTTTGTAAGCCCGAAGATTCTTTTTAAATATTATAATTATATGTCCCTGTCATATATGCAGAAAAGAGAAAAACAGCACTTGAAATGAGATGCTAAAGAAGACACTTAAAATATCATGGATAGAACGAAAATCAAATAAAGAGATACTGATGAGACTAGGTGTTGCAGAAAACTGGCTCGCTAACACCATAAAAATTAGAAAGTTGAGATACTTCGGCCAGATCAAGAGACACAAAAGCTTGGAAAGGTTGATAATAGAAGGCATAGTGTCAGGAAGAAGAGAAAAGGGACAACCTCGCCGCAGATGGACTTAGGACATCACGGAAAGTCTGAATGTGTCACTGCAAGACGCCGGTCAACTTGAGCAAGACCATGTTGCATCCAGGGAGTCTGTGAGAAGGACAACGTTCTAGAAAAGGACATGTCGCACGAGTGATACCCCTGTTGATACATATGATGAAATGTTTTACATATCATGGTGTATTTACAATATATGCATAAATATACGTATATATTCATACATACATAAGAATAAGAGCAACAGTAGACATTTTGCGTGAAAACGCATAGAAAAAAAATTATTTACTTTACTAAAGCAATATTATAGGTGCTGAGATTTGTTAGATAAAGCTAACACAAAATAACATAATAGTTATCATAATGTCATGCATTTAAAACACGTTTCTCATCAGTTCTTACATAACGCAAAGTATTATTAACCGTCAACAGTTACATCTGTTGTTAATTGTGGATTTAATAAAAAATGTCATCTGCGATATTGGTTCGTTAAAATGCAGCTTCGGTTTCTCGAAACGTAATTCTATCCCAAAATGAGTTTTTAAAAAACCCCGCAAGGTAATCAGAATGAAGAATTTTAGTAATGAAATCAGTCTTCTACAAAAGTCTTCTCACCGAATGACAACATGGAGCTAATTTAATGACACATCATCACAAATGCAGTTTGTGAAAACACTTTATGCTGTAGTGTGCTTTCAAGATGTCCAGCGGCAGAAATATTAAGTTCATTGTGTCCTTATGTGGGTGACAAAATAATATGAAACCTAAATCATGAAAAGCAAAGTCTTTCTTTAAAAATGTCTGCCTTCACCATGCAGCATTTTAGAGATCGGCGTTGAGAAGGATCTTAATATCTAATTTCAACATAATTTTAGAACACTCAAGGGAAATAATCCTTAACTCTTGCAGACTGACTGGTTTTGGGGGGAGAGAGAGAGAGAGACTACAAATTAATGTAGATTCATTATAAAATATCTTTGATTTTGCTTAAATAATAATGATTCGATTATGCTAATATAACATTAACATTCCTGCATTTATCTCATTTCATTCATTCATTCATTTGCATGTCCCTTGCGGAACTTTGCCTCCCAAACAGCACTCCTGTAGGCCTCTCGGTTGTGAGCAAGATGGCCTGCTGCTGCTGCATCTATTTGCAGAAGCATCGCTTCTCGGCCTTGTGGCTATTTTAACCAACAACCCTCACCACACACGTGGTAAAATTATCTAGCAAGCCCATGCGGGCATTAAAAAAAAATATAAAATAATAAAAATCCATTTGCAGATCGTCAACGATGTCTTGCAGCCATCTTCGTTTTGGTCTTCCTCTTTTTCTTTTTCCCATTATGTATCCTTCCAATAGGTCTTCTCTAAATTATCATGACGTTTAATGTATCCAAAATATTTAAGTTTTCTCTCTTTAATCCTCTTTACTAGCCAGTCTTCTTCAATATTAAGCTCTTGTAGTATAGATATATTTGTTATTTTTTGTGTCCACGATATTTGGAGAACTCTTCTGTAGCATTTACATTCAAAGGCATTTATGTGTTTCTCAGCTGTTTTGTTAAGTGTCCAGGTCTCACGGGCATATGTCGCGGTGGGAAAGATGCATGCCTTTAAAAATCTTATTTTTTTGTAGTTCTGTCTGCTCCTCTTCACAGATTCTTTATTTGTTTTACTTTCTGAAGAGCGATAGATGTCCTCCTTTTAATTTCACTCATTGTATCTCCATTATTAGTTAGTAGTGATCCAAGATATTCAAAATTCTCCACTTCTTCCAATTTTTCCTCATTCAACGGAGTGAAAATGCCGTACCATGTAACGGTCAGCGACCCATAACTGACTTCTTTCGTCAGAGTTAACCATCTCTCGCTTCTCGGCCTTTTGGCTAAGATCTTGGCAGGTACTCTGATGAACATGCCCTTTGGTTAAGACAAAAGCGTAGTTTTTTTTCAATTACTAGTTGCCCGAGGCCCACCCTGCACATTCGATGCCGGGGGGTAAGGTCCACATCTCTTTACGGGTAGGCCCGGTTTGCAGTACCAGCGGGTCCATGGCCTGTTGTTTTCATTGTCTTAAAAAAATCTCTCCGTTGGTACCCCTTACCTGATGGTTTAGTCATGCTAACAAGGGTGTAGTCCTCGTGGAAGCAGAGTCTGCTGAAGAAGCATTGCATCTCCCAGCTTTTAGCCAGACGTCGGGTCTACAGAAATAGCCGCCATTAACTCACTCCCCGTTTTTGCTGCAAGCAAGATTCTGTTCTCAGTTCCAGGAAGGCATAGTAACGTTTCTTTTCAAAGAGACCACACCGATAAATGAGTTTAATAGTTTATATCTGGTGTGAACTGTTCATGCACAACACGCAAAACACTAACTCCTGTTTTAATTTTGGCATTTTATAAAAACAAAGCGCATAATCTGAGTACTTATCTTTTTTTCCCATGCATCATACATACAAACCCGCATATCTAAATGTCTGGCTATATTTTGGCACATATAAAAATGTGTAACCTGATTGCCTACACGCCTTTATTACTTCATCAGGATGTAAATTACCAGCGCCACATTCTGATGTCAAAAACGGTAATTAATAATTGTATACAAAAGCTCGCCAGTGGTGAGACAGAAGACGTTGTGGAGTCGCTCCGACGGATTGGTTCTCTACATGCAGAGGTGAATCGAACTTCACTTATAAATTAAACTGATACTGAAATACATAGAATAGGCAAGTAAGGAGACTGGCAGAAAATCTCTCTCTCTCTCTCTCTCTCTCTCTCTCTCTCTCTCTCTCACGCACACGCACGTGCACACACACATACGAATTTAAATTTATAAATTGCTCAAATCGGTCAACCATTTCCTTGTCTGCGAGGCGAAGGAGAAGAGAGGGAGAGAGAGAGTGTGTGAGTGTATGAGTGAGTGAGAACGAACACACTCACATAATACTCACTTAGATTTGGCTATGCGCGTATGTAAATGTGCTGGCTGGCATGCGAATGTTAGGGTTGGCCAACCACAGCCAACTAAGACCCTGCCCCGCCTTTCCGTTGGTACTTCTCGTAACAGGCCTAGCCTGGCTAAAGGAGCAGGAATCGCCATGGTGGTGGAGTCTGATAAAGAAGTACTGCACATGCTCTGCTTTCTCAGCTCCACTCACAGACCGAAAAATAGTCGTCATAATCCGCTTTCAACTGACACGATGCTGTGCCTCACAATCTTCATGGCATAAGCTACAAAAGAACACCAGATCATAGTTCCATGGAGATAGAAAACGAATGGAGATATTCCTCCTCTCATTTTATTACCGTAGTGACTTTTTCACAACTACGTTATTCTATTATTGTGTTAATTATGTTGGTTCATCTGTAATGTTTATACCTTTTAAATTAATATATACGAGGGGCGTTCAGAAAGTAATGCACCACATCGTCGGTTTTTTTTTCCAGCTAATAATGAAGATAGAAGCATTAAATTTTGCATACTATAAATATGGCATGTGCCGATTGTGTGAATCAAATTTCACAGCAACCGGCCAAAGAATATGGTTGCCTTTATCCGTTGAAATGGAGTGTGTTAGCGACTTGCTGTGTAAGCAGAGAATTGTGATGGAATTTCTCGTTCCAGAGAAGGAAACTGTTGTGAACATTCACAAGTGTCTATGTGATGTGTATGGGAGTTTTCCAGTCGACAGGAGTACAGTCAGTCGCTGGGTTCAGAGAATCAAAGAGTCAATAAGTGGAGATGTTGAGTTGCATGATCGGCCGCGCTTGGAACGTCCTGCCACAGCCACCAAGGTAGAAATGTTGAAATGCGCTGAGGGCATTATTCTTACTGATAGGCGTATCACTACTCAGCAATTGCTGTCAGTGAGCAATGGTAGTGCAAATGCAGTTACAAAAGCTCTCGGATTTTCTAAGGTTTGCGTAAGATGGTTTCCTCCAAGTCTCACAGATGGACATCGATTGCAAAAGCAATTTCTTCTGAAATGTTGGAGCGTTTCAATGCTGAGGGAGAGAACTTTTTGGCTAAGATCGTAACAGGTGACGAAACCTGGGCACATCATTTTGAACCTGAGACAAAAAGACAGTCAATGGAGTGGAATAATCCGCAATCATCACGAAGAAAGAATTTCAAGACATCTCCTTCAACTGGAAAGGTCATGATCACTGTCTTTTGGGACACTGAAGGTGTGATTCTTGTGGATGTTATGCCAAGAGGAGAGAGAATCAATTTGCAAGCTTACATTAAGACATTGAAAAAACTCAATCAACGTTTTCGCAGAGTTCGGCCGCACAGAATCCAGCAGACCTGCTTCTCCTTCATGACAATGCACGCCCTCACAAAAGTCTGGCAACACAGGAAGCAATCACCAAATGGCACCCTCTGATTTCCATCTGTTTGGTCCACTTAAAGATGCATTCTGAGGGGTAAGATTTGAAGATGGTGAAGGAGTGTTTCATGCAGCGAAGAAATGGCTACATAATCAAGAGAAAATCTGGGCTAGGAATACATGCACTTGTTTCATGCAAGCATAAAGCCGTACAAGTTGATGGGGATTACGCTGAATAATATCGATGTTTACATGACATATCCGTGTATACTGTGTATAAACTTTATGCTTTTTGAATAAACAGCTCCTGAGAAAAACGATGTGTGCATTACTTTCTGAACACCCATCATATATATATATAATATTACACAGACTAGATGCCCATACTCATACATTCACCGACTCCTCCCTATGTCATTGTGGCATATATGGAATGTTAGTATGTTTTCTCTTTTTTTTTTTCTTTCTCTCGGCAAACTTGAGGAAGTCAGTACAACTGTATCCCCTTAGTGAGGCTGAAAAAGTGTGAAAGCCTTTGAGTATGTGGACTACCATAAATAGATGGGGCAGAATATGGGCCAGCTCTTATTTGGTGGCCTAGATGGCTGCACCATCCAGTCTTACTGTAATATTAGACCTTTGTAAGTTCAGCAGTGGAGTTAAAAGTACTTATTTAAAAAAAAACCCCAAAGGAACAGAATTGTTTAACAACTTGTTTCAGAACTGGGTCTGCTCCAAAGATTTTTCGTTATTCGAAGACAGTTTTATGTGCTCCCTGGATGAATTTGATCCAGATCTTGACCAGAAAGTGAAAGCCTCATGGCGCAAGATGATCAGATTCATTGTCTACAATATGATGATTGGTATCAACGTTCATTACGAAAAGGTAGGCAGACAGATACTGCAAGGTTAATATCGAATTAAGAGTTGAAGGAAGATATTATGAATTGCAGTTTTGAATTTTTTTTCTTAATCTTTTCAGTAGTGCATGGTATCTTGAAAAATGCTGGAGTATTTTGAAGTGTTAGTAGTGTTATATATAGTTTTTTTTTCCTTTTTTTTTGTGGTCAGTGCCATAATTACATCATATTAAAAGAACTGAAATAGCATTACTTAATTTTTGTTAAATTTCAGTACTATATTTTAAAAAATTTAATTTGTTGTACCATTGTTGGTTTAGGGTTGCGCTCATATGAAGGTTGAAAACTGCTGGGCTCTACTACTATTGCTTCTCTCGCTCTAGACCTTTGGGTGCCCAAGGCATATGGTGCTTTTGCAAGGGTTTTCCACAAACACACACACTTTCTCTCTCTCAAAATACTACCCCTTAAGAACAGGTTCCTCTTCAACAAAGCCAAGTTAGTACATCAGATTCTTTCACGGCATGCCCCGCCTTATCTATGGAACCTGTTTAAATTTAGCCCAAAGTGCAGCCAATGCTTAAACAACATATGTCTTCCAAAACCTAGACTTGATCTTTACAAGAAAAGCTTTAGTTATTCTGCTGCTCATCTTTGGAATACCCTCCCATCCTATATAAAAAATATAAATTATACTTCTTCCTACAACTACAAGCTTTCCCAGTATCTATTTGATGTCGACTACATGCCTCCATGAATTATAAAACTTAAAAGTTATCTTAAGCTGCTCTTACAGACACCGAATACAATTAATTGTTTTCTGTATAGTCCCGAAAATTTTTTTTAGTAGATAGTCATTTATAATGTATGTAGTTACTTCTATACTGAGTGAATGTTTAAGAGCGAAACGTAAATGTTATATTTTATTTTATGTCTCTCAGCTTCAATGTTAGTTATATGAACAGCATATTTGTAGAATGTCTGGAATAGAGTGAAAGATGTATGATAAAGGGCAGAATGTCAGACGGGCCTGCGTGCCCAATTCTTAACCCTTTTGAAATAAAGATCAATCAATCAATCTCTCTGTAACCTTTAGATGCCCAAGGCACATGGGGTTTCCTCAAGGGTTTTCTACAAATACCTGTCTTTTGTATTTTCTCTACTCTTGCCCAGGTAAGACCTCTATTGCTCAACATTCTCTCTTTGTTCTTCTCCATGTCTCCTTCAGTCTACCCTTACTCTTGTTCCAATGGGATGTTCTGTTTTTGGTAGTCATCTGGAGAACATCGTACAACTATCACCAGGGTCTTTCCTTAATAATCGAAGTCAAAGGCTTTATCTGCACTTGTGGCTGGGCTATCCAGTGCCAAGAATGCAGCGGTAAAGTTACTGAGTGAATGGGAAATCACTGGGTGGTTTGTAGACCTGACGATTCTATGTTCCTCCTTTGTTGTAAACTTGATGATTCTTCATTGTGTTCCAGGACAAGGTGACTTTTGTTATCCCCGCGTGGTATCCATTTTCCTTCTGATGTCTTCTTTCTTATTTCTACTTGCCCTTTACATCTATGATGATTTTAAGCATACTGTCATGCTTCTTAAAAAGTGAAAATTAAAGATAATCTGAATTCTCATTCTCCAAAGAAAATCTGAATGTTAAAAACTGTAAATAATTGTACCACATATTCTTAATTTCCCAACATTGGCCTTACAGCGGTTAGACCTTAACAGAGACTGAAATATTACACCTAGTAATTTGCACTTAGTCTACTATCTTTAAAAACTTTAGAAATATTACAAACTATGAAAAATAAATGATTAGAAATTTAATGTCAAGTTTCTATACATTATTATAAACCGTGTCAGTTTTTCTGTAAAGAAAAGTACCGGAATGCCTCCTATCTCCACTTACTTATATCATCATGTACATATACAAGAAAATATGAGTTAGTTACATTTTGTAACTGTTAAAGTTTTGGAAGAAATGGATGCTACCAGAAATGCTGCAGCTCGTGGATAAGACACTATAAAAAAAAAGGACAAAGAAAAATATGACACAACTGACAAATGGATAAGAACGAAATGCGAACAAACAAATGAACGAACAGACTTTATTTTCAAATGTAGGAACTGGGCATTCAGTTCCTTCTAACATTCTGCCCTTCATCATACAGCTTTCACTCAGTCACAGTCATTCAGCATTTATTAATGATCTTAATAAGCATGAAGAAGACTGACTTGATGAGCAGTGTGGGCAGATTGAAGACCATCATTCAAAAAAAGATTCTAAAAGTATGCACAAATAGATAAGTGAACTGACAGGCACAAAAAAAAAATGCAGCACAGTTTACATTAAGTCCAAGAAGGAGGGCAAAATGATAATGGGAAAGAACAACTTAATATAGAGAGATGGACAGAATACATCAATGAATTATATAGTGGCTAGATCAGACCTACTGTCAAATACAAATAACTGGTACATTGATAAACCAGCAGTACTTGAAGTCTTAGATGCCATTAAGCATATGAAGAGAGAGAAAGCAACAGAACCTAACAAAATATCTGTTAGAAAAATTAGAAGCCCTTGATGAATTCAGTGTAGAAGTAATAACAAATTGTTGAATGTCATACATTACACTGGATGTCATATCCAATGAACTATTAAAATCCACCATCATAGCTTTGCCAAAGAACCCAGAGAGTGTGAAGACTTCAGAACAATAAGCCTTTCATGTCCATTACAAAACTACTATTGAGAATTATTATGACAAGAACTAGACACAGAATAAAGATGGAAAAAAAGGAGATGAGCAATTCAGGTTTGTAGAAGGAAAAGGAATACATGATGCCATATTTGCACTAAGAACTCTGAGAAGGGAGCTTTAGAAGTAAAGTAAAATAAGGTCATGAAATGTTTGAGGATATAAAGATTGATGGCAAAGATCCGAGAATAATAAAAAAAATCTTGCACTGGAATCAAAATGCAGCCATCGGGGAATAAATTATAGACAAATTCAACAATAAACCAAAGAATAAGACAAATTTGTGTCCTCTTGCCAGATCTGTTTTCATTGTACTATGAAAATAGTATTTTCCTTAAGCACTGGTTTTCAAAAGAGTCTAATTTATTGTGTATTTCTTTAGTTGTTTTCCAGCTTTTGCATGCATAAATGAGGGTGGATATTACATTTGAATTGAATGATCTTAACTTGGTTTTTGTGCTTATAGCTTTTGAATGCCATATGTTCTCAAGATTCTTGAAGATTGATTCTGCTTTTGCAATTCTAATTCTAACTTCCTTTCTAGTGTCACCATCCTGGTCTATGTAGCTACCAAGGTATGCAAATTGACTGACTTCAACATCTGTCCCTTCTACGTGTATTTTTCCATTTTGATTAATGGGAAGTTTCATTATTTTTGTTTTGTCCTTGTTAATTTCAAGTTCTATTTTGCTAGCCAGTGAAGACATGATATCTGTTTTTTCTTGCATGGAATTCACATAGTTACTGATAAGAGTTATGTCATCTGCAAAATCAAGATCTTCTAGTTCAGTTCCATGTACCCAGTCAATACCTGTGTTACCCATGCAGCATTTTTTCATTATGAAGTCTTTTGCAATTCCAAAAAGCAAAAGAAATAGTATACATCCTTGTTTCATACCTGTTTCAATCTGGAAACATTCTATCTGTCTTTACATTCAACATGGCTAATTTGGCTGTTCGTTTTTCATGTACGTACTTCCATGTATGTGTCTTCTGATATCCATGCTTTTCTATTTGATTTTTTCAGTCCAGCGCTTGCTTTTGCGGCTGTGCTGTAAGAATACCATAATTCATCTATACTTATCTCCTCTACTTCACTGAATGTTGTGGAATGATTGGCAAGCTGCTGATTGAAATTACTGTTAGTATTCTCTTCTTGTAGGTGGTGGCTGTTTATCTTTCTGTGTACTGATTTCTTGTGTTGGCTTTTCAGTTTTAGTTTGTGAAAATATAGTGAGAGGAAATAAAAATAAACCAGGAATTCAAGCTGAAGGCTGCAACATGAATAATCTACTAAATGCAGATGGCAGAGATGTGCTTTATTAGAATAATGTTAAGAACACCATGGACAAGTAAGATGACAAACAGGGAATGTCTAAGAAAAGCAAATGTAGATAGTAACCTAATTAAATCCATAAGAAAATGAGTCATCCTTCATTGGAAATAAAATGAGAAGATGAGGGCTTGAAAATATCATAACAACAGGAAAGATTAATGGGAAGAGAAGAAAGGGAAGACAAGGAGAAAAAAATCATGGACAGTCTAATACAAGGCACAAAAAACAAAAATCACTGAGCTGAAAAACAGGAACAAGAACTATGGAAAATCACAACTGCTAACACCTAACAGTATAGCACCTGATGATGATAAAGCTTAGAACATTTTGTTTACAGAAAGATGCTAGAACAGTTTTAACAGAAAAAAAAATCCCCTGTTTATAGCATCACTTTCATATTCAGACATTTTCCTCTTTCCATATAATTAGCATTTGTATTCAGCCATTCAGAGAATCAAATATCCATTTTCAACCGAATATATAAAACTGCTTTGGTACATCTCTAGTAAAAGTGCTTCACTTGCCAAACTGTAATTTATTTTTTCTCTAGTTAAGTTGTTCTATTGCTGGTTTCTTTATCTTTGAAAAAAAAGATAAGACTCTTTTATACACACACATACACATATATATATATTCATATTTCTTAGATTAGTATATAACCTTTCATACTCTCTCAGTCAATGTTACTAGTTTCCATTGTTCGTGTGCCTGATATTAACTGGCCTTCTATATCCTACACCTGATTTTATTGATACAGTGTTTAATCTACTGTTATTCTTCACTTAATATTACTGATTTACTAGTCTTAGATACTCTTTCAGCTGATATTAGTGGTGCATCAGCTGACTTTAACAGTGTATTTGCTTACATTCAGTATTACAATTATGTGTATTTGCTTTCTTTCAGTAGTACAATTATCTGCACTTGTTTTCTTCATAACAGTGATATTATTACTAGTTTACTGTTACCTGTAAGCTGAAATATGTACTGGTTATCTGCCACTTTCTTTCACCTTATGCTTTCAGTTTCATGTTCTACTTCAGTTGATACTTTTGTACTTAAAATTCAGTGTTAAGTTTTATCTTTTGCAATAAGTCTCCATTGGTTGTTTACTTACACTGATATGTTGACTTTTTGTCCAATGCTCTATTTTATCTTATATTTAAAGAATTTTAATGTAATATTTTGCATCATTTTCTGAGTTTTAATCTAACATTCTGCTTCAACTCATTCTGTTATTTTATTGTATAATTTCAGATGAATTTTGTTATACATGGAGAAAGACTCAAACTGTGCTGCCGTGATTACTGGGCACCTAGTGGGGTTGATCCAAGAGCTTACGGGTCCCTGCGAAAATTGTCAGCATTTGTAAAAGAACAAGCTGAATAGTTTTAGTGTGTCAGCTTTCTTGTAAGAGCACAAGCTATATAACCTACATAGAGTGTGAAGGAATTGCAAAATAACAGGATGAAACACGCATATATATCTTGCACTGACCTCCTTGATGTACATTTGATGCACAAGCCATTTATTCACATCTTTATGTCTACTTGCTTAAAGAACTTTAAGAACTTAAACCTTTACCAAGATAATGTGATTAACATGAATTTACATTCATTTTATCTGAAGCTACCTGACGCTGCATCTGGTATTGTATTTCATTCTAAACTTGGTGCAGACAGAAATTAATTCTTCCTGGAAATCAGCATATGCTTAAGTGATCTCTTCTCAATCATTTGCATAGAAATAATACTGTTGTTCATTATAAAGTAAAAATACTCAACCCATGGTCTCCCTCTGTTTCCTTTTATGTTTCCTTAATTTAGCATTTACTATCAGTTACTCACATTAGTTTTGTGCTTTTGTATGTGTAAAATATTCATTTCATTGCAAAACTGTCCTCAGTGAAACAAACTTGTAACCTCAGTGAAACAAACCTGTAACTAAGTTCCAAAGTTTACTGAAATGTTTGCTAAAGCATACATTTTTGTTATTAAGCAGTGTTCTTACTGATTTTCATCTCCTCTTAGTCTTGATGAATTAATAGTAGTATTGTTATTATTATCAGTATTATAAGAAAAGAAAAGCAAACAGGTTGGGTACTCCTGTTGGGAGACATGGGAAATTGCTCTCAAAAACTGGCAATCTAACACTGTCAGATAAACCTTAGCAAGAGTTTTAACTCTTTCCGTGCCACAGGAAGAAAAGCGGATGTTCAGTTGCTTACCAGAGTAAAAGCGCGGGTCTTGATATGTTAGGGGGTATAGTTATAAAATGGAATGGAATTTACATGTGTAATGGTATTTACATGTACTTCCATATACTTATTATGTTTCAAAGTATAACTAAATGAATGAACATTTCATAAATGCAGAGTTTTTTAGGAAAAAAAGAAGTAATGTGATGTTTTTAGACACTGATTGTGCCCAGCTCACCATCGGCTAGGTCTAGATATGCACTACTTACCATCTGAGATGTGTAGATCTACTTGTCGATTCATATTCTGATTCTATGTTGCATTCTCGCTAAATTAATGTCTGAAATAACTCTTAACTACTTCTCCAGTCGTATAAATATGTCTAGATCTACTTGGGATACATTCAAGAGCAGTGGGGTGGTCACAGGCCAAGTCCATACCCCTATCTACATCATCAAAAATTGAAAAATTTCGGTCTTTCTCTTCCTTTTTCTCGGTCAGAATCGCTTGTAACTAGGCACTCTTTCGCCATTTTGAAAAGTGTCACCGGAATCGCGGATGAAATATGTACAATCTAAATGTTACATCGGTTGTTTTATTGAAACAAACCAATGATCATTATAATGACCATTGGTAATCAACGGGAAACCGGAAGCGTCATTATAATGACCAAAGGCACGGAAAGAGTTAAAATATACAACGTACTTACCTTATGAATGGCAATAACTTATAATAACATAATCCTCTAAAAGGATAAACATATGGAGGAATCCTTTAATAAACAAACAGAAATTTTTTAAAAAAGACAAATATGGGGTTATTAATTAAATCACACATTTAATAATTGCTCTTATTCATAATAAAAGTTGAAAAAAAGGGTCTAGAAGCAAAGAAAGGAAAGACACTTTGTGACAGTGAGCATCCGCTAACCTTCTATTATCTTGGTTGATTCCACTTAAATCTAATTGGCACAGTCAATCACAGTAACAAGGCATCCATTCTTAAAATTTCAATTCCAGTGACCTATCAGGACTGAAACTATAACACTGCTAATCTACAGCTGGGTTTCACATCCAGAATTCTTCACATGGCCTAGAGTATAAGTAACGTACCATTAACTGTTCAGTGGCACTATAAATATTGTACCACTAACTGTTCAGTGGCACTATAAATATTGTACCACTAACTGTTCAATGGCACTATAAATATTGTACCACTAACTGTTCAGTGGCACTATAAATATTGTACCACTAACTGTTCAGTGGCACTATAAATATTGTACCACTAACTGTTCAGTGGCACTATAAATATTGTAGCATTAACTGTTCAGTGGCACTAACTTCAGATAAAAACTTTACTGAAGATACAGATTACATTCATCTATATTTTTCTGGATTGTTGCAGATTTGATTTTTTATCAAGCAAAATTAATTTCTTCTTTTCTTTTTTCTACCTGTGAATTTACTTTTTTCTCAAATGAATCAAAACAGAAAAAGCACAAATATAGAACAATATCAACAGCACAGCTTGTAAAAAATAGCAAATTTTTCAAAATGCTTTTAAGTTAAACAAATACTTCAAAATATGGAGGACTGTTGCTAAGAGAGTCTCAAATGATTCATTTGAAAATTTTCAGCTTCTTAAGTGACATGTCTGGATTTCCCAGAAAAGTGCTAATGGTCAGATTTTTATTACTTATACATGTGGTTAAAAGCTGTAAGAGGTGAAGCAATTTAGTTTCCAATGAAAAAAAAAAATTCTTCAGTAGGATCACTCAATTAAAAAAAAACACTAGATGATGAGTAATCAGATGTATTGATCTGGGAAATGAGCAAACATAAAATTAAACTGGCGTATACTGTGTTATTTTTCTATTATCTTGTTTCAAATATCTCCAAGGCCTTGTTTCTTTAGTTGTATTTAACATTTAAATTGCTGGGTTTTTTGTTTCATTTAACTGCATATAATTTGCATTTATATATTTTCACCCATTTTGCACTTAAAATACTACATTAATACTATCTGTAGAGTGCTTACATGCCTTGAATACAACATTCCGACCAAGAAACCAGAAAACTTTTGGTTTTCAAGGATTTTTCACACTCCTTATGGTTTTCAAGGATTTTTAACACAGTGTGATTTATGGACCAACAAGCAATACCATGTAGAAGTTACAGTGCAGAGAGAGAAAAAAAACAGGCATACAAACAGAATTTTAAAAAAAGGCTGGATAACATCCTGAAATGAATATGACAACATCTTTGAAGTTCTTCACGAGCAATGTCCTTCATTTTTAAAAAATTAGAGTTAAATAATTAAACTAACTATACTGAACCTAGGTTATGGCTGGTTATCCTTTAGTGCTGGAACAGATATCAGCTTGGCTTCTTGCATTTGCTCTGATGCTAAAAGATATGAGAATCCCTCAAACTTTGTTCCTGTGACACCATCTCTCCACTCATGAACCCCGATATTGGCGGCACCATTATTTCCCTTGATATGAAGCAATAACACAAATTATTTTATTCTGTGTTACACACAACTGCTAAGACAACTAAATTTGATCCCATATAATTCTTACAGTCAGGGCTTCTGTTTACATGTAACAAACTATACATTTTATATTTAATTATCTTATTTGGAACTATGTAAAACATCTATGATAAGTTATTGCTAAAATCAATATAAAAATAGATTAATATTAATCAAATGGACTTTGGTATACACAATTTAATTTTTGTTTACTGGATATAAAGTGTCTTCTGTATTTTGTAATACAGTATTTAATTATGGTATGTTTCATTTAAGCAATGATACTGCGCCAATGGTAGCAGTATGTTATATCTTTATGTTTATATCTTTTTTAAGCAGTTATTTGATACTGATTTGTATTATACAACTGGTAGTGATAGATGCTGCATTATCATTTTTTTTAAGCTACTTATGTAGATACAAGGGTGACTGAGATGAAAAAAAGAAATTCTAAGTGCCACCTCCTAGTCCTATAAGTTGACAGCATCATTATTAATGCAGGTGGCAGCATGGTGCCAATGTGTTACATGACATCATAGAAGAGTGCAAAGATGAGTGCTCCTCTGGAATTATCAGCAAAAGTGGAAGAGTGTTCTGTCATACAGTTTTTTTGCTTTTTTTTTTTAAATAGTGAAGATGTGAAGCCTACTGAGATTCACCAGTGAATGAAGGTTCAGTACAGTGGTGCATGTCTGTCACTGTAGCATGTTTATAAGTGAAGTAGGAAGTTCTGAAATGATATTAGTTCTGTATCTGACTACATTAGTTCATCTCAGTCTCAGTGAACAGTGAAACTAGAGTAGACTGTAGAGGTCAAGCACATTGTGATGGAAAATGTGGATGACGCAGTGTAATAGAAGCACGAATGATAATCAGAACTGTGACTATTTCATTTACTATCACTTGACAATTTTCTATTTCTACTGCACTTTTTGCAAAAATAAGATTAATAATAGAGAAATGCAGAGAATTTAATGTGAATCTATATTTATCTTTTATAGATTCTTGACTTGACTTGATTCATGACTTGAATGCAGTGACTTGAGACTTGCCATGAAGAACTTGAATGTGACACTGGCAGGAGCTCTTTTACAGTTATTATTTATCCTGACCTGTGCGTGCAATCTTCAGTGTCTAAGTGTTTTGAGAATGATCTTTAACAGGGTGTTCTCCAATTACAACCTTACATGTTGTTCTGCATGCAGTCCTGAGGTATTACTGGTGACATGCATTATGTGTTCTAGGACTAAATAAAATACTCCTTTGTTTTTCATCATCTTATCAATGAAGCCTGGAAAAAAGTTTACAGCATACATACTGTTTTTCCAGTTCCCTCTGATGGGCATAGTTGACAAGAAGGGACTGAGGATGCTTATGTTGAACAGTACAAGCAGGATTTTTAATTCTGCCTCAGGCAGAAAACATTCCAGACCTTACCATGATGCACGGACATGTTTCCCAGATGAGAAACTAGCGCTCAAAATGTACAGCCATGCCACTTCTCACTCTGTGGCCAAACAATTTGTTTTTTTTTTGTGGTTTTCAAAGAAATATATTTTTAACTTGTTTTACTTATATAATTCATCCATTCATGTGACATATCCCTTCTAGAACACTGTCCCTCTCACAACCTCCCTGAATGCAATATGGTCTTGTGCAAGTTGACCGACGTCTCGCAGTGACACATTCAGACTTTTCATTATGTCCTGAGTCCATCTGTGGCGATGTCATCCCTTTTCTCTTTTGCTAGGCACTATGCCCTCTACTGAATATCTCTCCAAGCTATTATGTCTCTTGATGTGTCCAAAGTATCTGATTTCTAATTTTTATGGTGTTAACAAGCCATTTTCTGTGACACCTAATCCCATTAGTAGTACTTTTTTTGATTTTCGTTCTATCCATGATATTCTAAGAGCCCTCTTGTAACATTTAATTTCAAATGCTGTTGTTCTCTTTTCTAGTGATTTCTTAAGTGTCCATGTTTCACTTCCGTATGTTGTTGCTGGAAACATGTAAGCTCTTAGTAAAATAACTTTGTTTTCTTGTTGGTACCTTGCCACATACTCTTCATTTGTGCTAGTTTCTGTGACACAACTTCTAGACTTAAATAATAATAATAATACAGTGATTATCATTCTGGACAAAAAAAAACATTACATAGTTTAATATAATACTGAATATGATGAAGCTCAAGCTGACAGTAATGCGGTTTATGAACCTTATTATCCAGTGCAATGATAACCATTTCAAATGCCTTTTGAGATCCACGACGTTTGGCTATTTCCTTCACCACGTTTAGACAAGCATTCTGTGGGCTGTTGCCCTATAAAAAGGAGCACAACATAACACTCATTAGGTAAACATGGTTTAAAATATTTCTTCCTCAACATAATATACATGAAACAAAAAAATTTAATTTTTCTTTTCAACACATACAGCATTCTTTCCCTTGGCATATACGTCCATTGTATATTTGTGCTTATTTTTAAAATGTATGTTTCAATTAATTTTTTTCTCATGTAAATAGCTAAATTCTTTCGAACAAAATAGTAACGCTCATCATACTTTCTAAAATACATTACTTACTGTAAATCAAATTTACCACCATATCTTTAATATAATGCAAGTAACATTTTGTTTCTACTTTTTCTAAAGGAAATTTAATAAAATGTGATTACAATTATGCCCTTGTTGATGGTCTAGGCCCCAAACAGGAGTAAAGAAGGCATGGATTAAAATGTAGAAAAGAAAGTATTTGTACAACAAGAAAATAACTGGAATTGTAATCATTTCTTTATGAGAAACATTAGTTTATTTGCAAAAAAACGTATTAATCAATCAATCAATCATTTACATCCTCCTTGCGGAACTTTGCCACCCTAACATTAGCTCTCCTGTAAGCCTTTTGGTGTTATAAGCAAGATATTTAAGTTTTCTCTGTTTAATCTTCTTTACTAGTCAACCTTCAATATTAAGTTCTTGTAGTATGGATAAATATAATTATGTATCCTTATCAGTGACAATGTGAAATCGATGCAGGAAAAAACAGACTCGCTGTCTTCCTTGGCTAGCAAAATAGGTCTTGAAATTAACAAAACAAAAATAATGAAACTTCTCATTAATGAAGAAGGAAAAATATATGTAGAAAGAACAGCTGTTGATGAAGTAAACCAATTTGCATACCTTGGCAGCTACATAGACCAGGATGGTGACACCAGGAAAGAAGTTATAATTAGAATTGCAAAAGCAGCACTGTCCTTCAAAAATCTTGAGAACATATGGAATTCAAAAGTTATAAGCACAAAAACCAAGTTAAGATTATTCAATTCAAATGTGATATCCACCCTCATTTATACATGCGAAAGCTGGAAAACAACTAAAGAAACAGACAAGAAATTAGACTCTTTTGAAAACAAATGCTTAGGGAAAATACTTGGTATAAAGTGGAATGAATTCAAGAACAATGCAGAGATAAGACAGATGAGCAAACAATAACCTGTCTCATAGATCATCAGAAAAAGAAGGCGGACATATGTCGGTCACGTGATGAGAAGAAACGATCACAGAATACAAAAACAAGCTATCAAGTGGAGCACAACAGGCAGAAGAAAAAGAGGTTGACCACATGAAACTCTAAAGAGGACATTGTTAAGAGAAGCCAGTTTAGTGGGCATAACATCCCTTGATGAAGTTGAAAGACTTGCAGAGAACAGGAAAACTTGGCAAACAACTATGCAAGCCCTATGTGATGTTTAACGGCACGGGAAGGATGTAAGATGTAAGTACGGATATATTACTTCTTTTCTGTGTCCATGATATATGAAGAACTTTTCTGTATCATTTACATTCAAAGGCATTTATGTGTTTCTCAGCTGTTTTGTTAAGTGTTCAGGTCACATATGCTGCAATGGGAAAGATGCATGTCCTTAAAAATCTTATTTTTGTAGTTCTGTATGTTTCTCTCCACAGCTTCTTCAGTTGTTTTATTTTTTTTTAAGAGTGACAGATGTTCTCCTTTTAATTTCCCTCATTCTTCTTACATCTTACATCCTTCCTATGCCGCTAAATGTCACACAGGGCCCACATGGTAGTTTTTCCTCATGCATCTCCATTATTAGTTAGTAATGATCCAAGGTATTCAAAACTCTCCACCTCTTCCAATTTTTCCTCATTCATTCATTTGTATGTCCCTTGCAGAACTTTGCCTCCCTAATAGCACTCCTGTAGGCCTCTTGGTTGTGAGCAAGATGGCCTGCTGCTGATGCATCCATTTGTATATCATCAATGATGTCTTGCAGCCCTCTTCGCCTTGGTCTTCCTCTCTTTCTTTTTCCCATTATGTACCCCTCCAAGACAGTCTTCTCTAGATTATCATGATGTTTAATGTGTCCAAAATAAAGTTTTCTCTCTTTAATCCTCTTTACTAGCCAGCCTTCTTCAATATTAAGTTCTTGTGGTATAGATATATTTGTTCTTTTTTGTGTCCATGATATATGAAGAACTTTTCTGTAGCATTTACATTCAAAAGCATTTATGTGTTTCTCAGCTGTTTTGTTAAGTGTCCAGGTCTCACAGGCATATGTTGCGATGGGAAAGATGCATGCCCTTAAAAATCTTATTTTTGTGGTTCTGTCTGTTCCTCTCCAAATTTTCTTTAGTTGTTTTAATTTCTGAAGAGCGATAGATGTCCTCCTTTTAATTTCCCTCAATGTATCTCCATTATTAGTTAGCAGTGATCCAAGATATTCAAAACTCTCCAGTTCTTCCAGTTTTTCCTCACTGATACATATAATCAGCTGCCTTGTTTGTTTTGTCAGTTGTCATCAATTTAGTTTTCTTCACATTAAGATAGAGGTTTTGCTCTTCACTATTCTTACGGACTGACATAATTAGTTTTTCCATTCCTTTTTGTGTCGTGGACAGTTATACTGTGTCTTCAGCATATCTAATCTCTGGTATTTCATAACCTCCAATTGTTATGTCTACATCTTTTCTAACATTCCTCATTATATTTTCAGTATACAAGTTAAATAAGTAAAGTGACAATATGCACCCATGATGGAACCCTTGTTTTATGTCAAACCAAGTTGTTTCACCATTTATTCTTACTGCTGCTTGTTGATCTAGATACAGCAGTGATGTTAATTGTATCAAATGTGTTGGAAATCCCATTTTTTCCATTATTTCCCAAAGTTTTTGGTGTTGTACACAATCAAATGCCTTTGAGAAGTCTATAAAGGATAACTATAGATTCACATTAAACTCTCTGCATTTCTCTATTATTAATCTTATATTGAATATATGATCTCTTGACCCTCTTCCTTGCCTGAAACCAGATTGGACCATATTGACATCATATATTTTCTTATGAAGTCTACCCATTATGATTTTTCCTCACTGATGTATATTTCAGCTGGCTTATTTGTTTTGTCAGTAGTCATCAATTTAGTTTTCTTTGCATTAAGATAAAGGTTTTGCTCTTCACTATTCTTATGGACTGACATAATCAGTTTTTCCATTCCTTTTTGTGTAGAAGACAGTAATACTGTGTCATTAGCATCTGATCTCTGGTATTTTATAACCTCCAATTTTTATGGTATCATAATATTCTTTCACTATATTTTTCAGTATACAAGTTAAATAAGTACGGCGACAATATGCACACCTGACCGACCCCTTATTTTATGTCAAACCAAGTTGTTGTTTCACCATTTACTCTTACTGCTGCCTGTTGGTCTAGATACAGAAGTGATATTAATTGTATCACATGTGTTGGAAATCCCATTATTTCCCAAAGTTTCTGGTGTTGTACATAACCAAATGGCTTTGAATAGTCTATAAAAGATAAATACAGACTCACATTAAATTCTCTGCATTTCTCTATTATTTATTTTATATTGAATATATGATCTCTTGTAAAAAAAAAAGTATATTATTTATAAATTAACTGCACATCACTATCATCATCATCATCATCATCATCACTGCTTTCACTCCCTTGAGAACATAGGACATGGATAAAGGCTCTCCAGTCATCCCTGTTCTTGGAATTATTCTCTGCTTCCTTCCACGTGCATCCCTCGTCTCCGAACACTGTCATAATTTCTCTTCTCCAAGTCTAGGTCTTCCTCGTTTTCTATTTCCTTGAGGATTCTATGTCAGTGCCTGTCTTGCTATGTTGGTGTCAGGTTTCCTCTGTGTGTGGCCAATCCACCTCCACTTCCTAGACATGATTTGTAGGTTCATAGGTTCTTGTCCTGCCTGCCCTTTCTCAGATCTCCTCATTCCTGATCTTGTCCTGCCATTTAATGTTTAAAATCAACTTTGCCGGATATTACAACAAATTTGGGATTTAGAAAAAGCCCCAGAGGAGTGGAAAACTGGTCTTATAGTAAAACTACCAAAGAAGGGTGACCTCAGAGATTGCGGGAACTGGAGAGGCATTACCCTACTGCCACTCACTAGTAAAGTATTTTGCAGAATAATCATCAACAGAATTGTACCAACACTTGAGGAAAAACTTCGGAAAGAGCAGGCAGGATTTAGGAAAGGAAGATCATGCATAGACCATATATTTGTACTTAGACAAATATTAGAACAGGCAAATGAGTGGCATAGCACAACATATGCATTATTCATAGATTTTGAGAAAGCCTTTGACAGTGTCAACAGAGATGCACTGTGGAAAATCCTAAGATGGCATGGCCTCCCCCATAAAATAGTTAATGTAATCAAAGCCCTATACGAGGGTTTTCAGTGCAAAGTTATCTGTGGAGAACATACCTCCAGCAGCTTTAGGGTACAAACAGGAGTGAAACAGGGATGTGTACTATCACCAACATTATTTATCTTGGCAGTAGACTGGTTAATGAAGGAGGCAACATCAGACAAACGCAGAGGATTACAATGGACCCTTGACACAGTGCTGGAAGACCTTGACTTTGCGGACGACATTTGTCTATTATCAAGCAGTCACAAAGATATGCAAGATAAAATAAACAAGTTAACCCAGAATGCAAACAACATAGGACTAAAGATCAATGTAGGAAAGACAAAGTTAATGAAGCAAAATGTGAACAACAGAAATGTACTCAGAGTAGATAACAAGTTAGTGGAGGAGGTCAACGAATTTGTATACCTTGGCAGCAGAGTAGTAGAAAATGGAGACAGCACAGAGGACATCAACAGCAGACTTACTAGAGCAAACCAGGCTTTTGCAATGCTACAGAATATATGGAAATCAAATAAACTAAGCATAAATATGAAAATCAGGATATTTAAGAGTAATGTTCTAAGTGTACTACTCTATGGAAGTGAGTGCTGGAAAATCACCAAAACCATAGAAAACAAGTTGAATTCTTTCCAGACTAAATGTTTACGTAGAATTAAAAAAATATTTTGGCCAAACACCATAAGAAATAACATTTTATTGGCAGAAATGCAGATGAAACCACTGACAACAATTATTGAGGAAAGACGCTGGCGATGGTTGGGACATGTGCTCCGAAACCAAGTTGTTGTTTCACCATTTACTCTTACTGCTGCCTGTTGATCTAGATACAGAAGTGATATTAATTGTATCACATGTGTTGGAAATCCCATTATTTCCCAAAGTTTCTGGTGTTGTATACAACCAAATGGCTTTGAATAGTCTATAAAAGATAAATACAGACTCACATTAAATTCTCTGCATTTCTCTATTATTTATTTTATATTGAATATATGATCTCTTGTAAAAAAAAAAGTATATTATTTATAAATTAACTGCACATCACTATCATCATCATCATCATCATCATCAATGCTTTCACTCCCTTGAGAACATAGGACATGGATAAAGGCTCTCCAGTCATTCCTGTTCTTGGAATTTTTCTCTGCTTCCTTCCACGTGCATCCCTTGTCTCCGAACACTGTCATAATTTCTCTTCTCCAAATCTAGGTCTTCCTCATTTTCTACTTCCTTGAGGATTCCATGTCAGTGCCTGTCTTGCTATGTTGGTGTCAGGTTTCCTCTGAGTGTGGCCAATCCACCTCCACTTCCTAGACATGATTTGTAGGTTCATAGGTTCTTGTCCTGCCTGCCCTTTCTCAGACCTCCTCGCTCCTGATCTTGTCCTGCCATTTAATGTTTAAAATCCTCCTCAAGCAGTAGTTCATGAATGTTTGTATACTCTGTTGTACTGTCTTGATCATAACCCACGTCTCCGAACCATATAGCAGGACAGTCTTTACGCTTGTATTAAAAAGCCTAAGTTTTGTTCTTGTTCTGATGTTCTTAGATGACCATATTTTGATAAATGCTGTCCTGGCTCTGGTTATTCTAGCTTTAACATCCTTCTCCGTTCCACTATGCTGCCTAAATATGTGAAATACTCTACCTCCTCAATTGGCACTCCCTCAATTACCATGAGGCTATTGTTTACACTATTACTTTTCATTATCTTTGTTTTTTGTCTGTTAATATACAGTCCCAGTTTGGCTGAATTCTTAGTTAAGATCTGAAGTTTCTCTTGCATTTGTGTGTGGTTGTGTGTCAGAAGTGCCACATCATCTACAAAGTCAAGATCTTCCAGTTGGTTCCACAATGTCCATTGTATCCCATTTCTTTTTCTTTGTGTGGTAGTTGTCATGATCCAATCAAATGCTAGAAGAAATAGGAACGGTGACAGCAAACATCCCTGCACATCACTATAACATTTATAAATTAATCAATATATGTTCATCTTACATCCTTTCCATGTCATTAAACATCACATAGGGCTCGCATGGCAAGTTTTTTTCGGCGAGCTTTTCAACTTAATCAAGGGATGTTATGTCTACTATGCCTCTTAACAATATCCTCTTCAGAGTTTCACATGGCTGACCTCTTTTTCTTCAGAATGTTGTGTTCCACTTGATAGCTTGTTTTGGGATTATCTGACTGTTTCTTCTCATCATGTGTCTGACATATGTCCTTTTTTTTCTGATCACCCATGAGACAGACTGTCTGCTCATCTGTCTTATCTCTGCAGTGTTCTTGAATTTGTTCTACTGTATACCAAGTATTTTCCTTAGGCATTTGTTTTAAAAAGAGTCTAATTTCTTGTTTATTTCTTTAATGATATGATTACGGGCTAGTTTAATATTATTTTAAAATCTGTAACTATCTTAACTGCATCACTTTTTTTGTGGTTTGACTTATGGATTCTGGAGATCAATGTTCAATCAACTTCCTTTGCATGAATGATGAAAAGGATACAACTGCATAAATAGCACTTATTCAGAGCATCTACTCTGCATAAGGTACATGGTGGATTAAATCAGCCATTACAACAAATCTAACCTGCTTTAACAAATCTACCACCTTATAACTGGGGCAGTATTTCAGAATTTCATCACCATCACCAGAACAGCAGGCAGCTCCGGCTAATGAGTCTGAAACATGAACCACGTCATCAAGTAATGTAAAGATATGAAAACAGTTAATAACTTCAACAGCTAACATATGGCAGTGAGAACAAAACACAGCAAATAGCAACAGTTAACATAGCAATGAAAACACAGTACAACAACCACTAACATAAAACTTTCTAACAAAAATCACCATTATCTGTTCCATTACAGCCATCTTTATTTTGAAAGATAATGCAATTTATAAAAATGGAAGTACAAAAATTTCTAAAAACCTGCATACAGTCCACAACCAGGTAAGGCACTATCACCAACTCTTCCTGGCTGTTTGCCAGACATTCCACTAGTTGACACACCTATATTACAAAACATAAAATAGTTTCAGAATTACTTGTACTAATTTTATGAGAGTTTTTTTTTTCTTAAGAATAAAATATCCTTGACCATGAATACTTAAATAAGAAGAAACAAGATTAAACAATAAAAAATATTCATAAATATCTCAGTTGACATCTGAATACTGGCATGCTTGCTTGTTCCAAACATTTTTTCCCACTTGAATTATAGCTTCAACAGTTTCCAAAAAGCGACATCTTCATACACTTGTTATGTTATAGACATGTACGAGCTACTCTCTAAATCAGACGAATGATGCAGAAATATTTCCAGTTAAAACTTTTGGTCTTTTTCAGATTACCTGCACAAATGTTTCCCTTGCTGTCCATAGCAAGAATACCTAGTGTGTCATGTCCATAATTTTGCCTCCTGTCAGTGGCAGATGCTATCATAGACTGTTTCTGAAATAAAATGAATTTGACAGATACTATCAAAACAACATTTTTACACTTACAGCCTGCATCTGAAAAGATAGCTGTGGTCTCCAATTACCTTTTCCATCTAATTCACCCCCTATTATTCTATAATACTTATGTCATAGCATTTTTTTCTGTGAAAAAGATGTGTATAAACCATATTTTTAAACATCTTCTTGGCCAATGGTTCTAGTCTGAGTTTACTGTCAGGCTTCTTAGCATACATACATGCAGCATGATGTGATGCCTTCTTTCACAGCAACTTCAGGCATACATGCAGCATGATGTGACATCTTCTTTCATAGCAACTTCAGGCATACATGCAGCATGAAGTGACACCTTCTTTCATAGCAACTTCAGGCATACATGCAGCATGATGTAACACCTCCTTTCATAGCAACTTCAGGTATATATACAGCATGATATGACATCTTCTTTTATAGCAACTTCAGGCATACATGCAGTATGATGTGACATCTTCTTTCATAGCAACTTCAGGCATACATGCAGCATGAAGTGACATCTTCTTTCATAGCACCTTCAGGCATACATGCAGCATGAAGTGACATCTTCTTTCATAGCAACTTCAGGCATACATGCAGCATACTGTGACATCTTCTTTCATAGCAACTTCAAGCATACATGCAGCATGAAGTGACATCTTCTTTCATAGCAACTTCAGGCATACATGCAGCATGAAGTGACATCTTCTTTCATAGCAACTTCAGGCATACATGCAGCATGAAGTGACACCTTCTTTCATAGCAACTTCAGGCATACATGCAGCATGATGTGACATCTTTCATAGCAACTTCAGGCATACATGCAGCATGATGTGACATCTCCTTTCATAGCAACTTCAGGCAAACATCTGTTGATAGTCAAGTTTACCAAGCCTTGAAAACAGTATTTGGTTGTAAGTTAAAAACTTCCATGAAAATGATATAAAAAAGATGTAATTTAATAAATCTACCAATGTGAATAAAATATTAAATTAATGATTATAATATAGATAATAAAAAAATATTTTAAAAACAAATTTTTTTAATGGGCCAGGCTTAAAGCAACTGTACAGGAAAACTCAATAATGTTTGTCCAATGTCTTTTATTTCCAGGATTGAACCATTTTTCTTTATGCAGCAGTATCCTCTTCTCCTGGAAAGACTAATTATTTCAACAGATTTCACAGGTAAAGGTAATCCTGTCATGCCTTAAAGGCACATAGGGATATGGTGTTAGTGCCTATATTTTCTTTGACCTGTCAGCACACGAGAGGGTGATATGGTCAGTATCTTGCCTGGCCGCCTTTCCTTCCCCATCTCCAGAAGAAGTCAGGTACCCGTTTCTACAGCTGGGTGACTGGGGTGCCTCTGGCCGGATTCAAACCCCTGACCTTCGCCATGAGAGACCAGTGCACTAACCACTTCGCCACTCAGACACCCAAATGGTTTCATAGTAAACAAAAAATGTTTCAATATTTTTATAAAGCTATTTTCACTTTTTTTTTTCATTTTCCACATGATAAAGCTCTCAGATTTCAACTTCTAAATTATAGTTATTTTAAAATGTTAGCTTTCAATGTCATGGTGCTTACGAGCTAAATATGACTTGAAAACAGAATCTTCAAAATGCATATAAGTGTATTTGTTTGTGTAAATATTTAGTTTTTGTACTTCAACATCAGTTTTTGTGTAATACTTTTCCTAATGATCAGAGTTTCACATAGAATATAATGAAAACAGATGGGTGTCGTTTTACAAAAATAGAAAGCATGAGGAAAGTGGGCAGAAACAAGGATGGCGGAAAGATAGATGAGTACAATACATGAAGGCGAAGCATGCCTAGTCAAGGGAGCTAACAAAGCCTACTATGGGCTAGAGAGGAAGAATAGAAAGGGCTGGAAAAATAAATTGCATCTGCCAAGCTTGAAGAAATGTGAATGAAGTGAGTGGGATTAAGACAAGAAAGAAAGTAGAACATGGGTAGGAGAGAGAGAAAAAGGTAGCAACTAGGTGGAAATGTAGTTTAAAGAAATATGAATTTATTGTTCATGTCACATTTTCCTTGCTGATCTCTTTGGCAGAAGTGCTTGGCAAGCAATATATAAATGGATGGATATATATATATATATACATATTTATGCCATTATGTGAAAGTGTTGTGATATGAACTTTATAGAGGAGACTGGGTTCTGCTTAGAAAATCAGTTTTGCCAGCATCTGAAAGACATGTCCATGGGGGCACTGACACCAGTCACCAAGCACTTCTGCCAAGGAGACCATCAAGGAAAATGGGACATCTCTGTATCTGCAATCCACACCTCTCTTCAGATAAGTGACCTTGGAAAGCTCAGGAACAGTTGTGTTGTTTTTGTATGTGATCCTTGAAAAAGGCTTTTGCTGAAATACTGGATTGTTATATGTCCTTCATTTATATGTACTCATCTATCTTTCTGCCATCCTTGTTTCTGCCTACTTTCCTCATGCTTTCTATTTTTTCGTAAAACTGTACCATAAACCCATCTATTCTTATTACTAGAACCATTTTTGCTGCAGTTGTCATTTCTTTTATGTCTCACATAGATTAATATAATCATTACAGATAACAACCCACTGGTCTTTCCCCAAGATTATTCTGAAACTGAAAGCCTTGTGCCTTAGCAAAGGCGGCAGCTCCTACTCCAGTGAGCATACTGTGGGGGCTTTTTTCCAAAACTTGCCTCGCTACTGAAATAGCTTGAGGAAAACTAGAGGAAAGATTTAAAAAAGAAAAAAAAAAAAGAAATTATTTGTAGTCTGCTGAAACATTCTTCCTAAAAGCTCTAAATGTGAGATTCAAAACTATTTTTAACTGTCTGATTTTGGTTCAGTATTTCAATTTGCAAGTATGAAATGAAAACATTAAATGTTTTGGAAAATTTCATAGCACTGCCACATTTTGCAAAGCTCCCATCTATACTTGCATTATTTACCTGGAAAAATAAATTATTTAGATATAACAATCTGAAACAAATACAAAAATTGACACAGAAAACAAAACTGCACCAAAGCTCACCCCTTAAGTGCTGTAACAGCACCAAAGTTTAAATTTGCTCCATCCATGATGGCGGCATCCAACTCAAGCTCACCATCAGCATTCTGCCACCCTCCACATCCAACATGGTATGGTCCATAGCTGGCATCTAGTTCTGCAACTGTAATAGACAAACTGATGTACTTATTTATCACATTAATGACTGCTGAAACAGACTAAGGCACTGCAGTAGTAATATTATGTCAAGGCAATATTTCTCAACCTTTTTACATTGGCAAAAACTTATAAAAGAATTATTCGTATTCTGCAGAATTCCAAATAATTAATATTATGTTGACAGTGAAATATACTGATCAGTTACTGCCAAAGAATATGCACAGAGACATAATAAGTTAAAATCATACCACACCTAATTAACAAACGAATGCTCTCACTGTTTATCCCTGCCTCAACAGCATCAATGGATGAATAACCACTGCTCAAGTATTGCATAGCTTTCAATACGGGCTCTTTAGAAAATGGCCAAGTTCCTATAACACAACAAGATGAGCTCATCTTGAACAGTCATGCTGAGTTCTGAAATTATATATATATATATTTGATCGTCTTACAAAAATTAATTCTTAGAACTTCCTCATTTGTTGTTCTGGGTGACCTGTGTATACAACATAATTTTCTCCAAAATTACATTTCTGTTTCACAATTCTATACTCATAGTTTTATTTATTCAATGTATAAGATTTATCAACATATTTAGATAGTGAAGCGGGATTAAAAAAATAATAATAAAAATAGCATGAACAGAATAATAGTAATGTAACAGAAGATGCATAATATCAAAATGATCAGAAGTGACAGACACCCCTTTTCCTCTGTCAAAAAAAGCATGGTTTCCTGGAAGAAAACTATGATTTGATGTGTGTACAATGTCAATGTTTGCGCAACCACAATACCACAGACAGAGAAAGTCAGTCTTGGGACATGAGATTTTAATATTGCCAGCTAGTGACATACACATCTTTTGCTTAAGTTTAATAATATACAACTGAATTCTATACTATTGTATTACATTTATTAAACAAAAATTATATATGTGTCATGTGTATAAAAAGTGCGTTACGTCTTGTTACATTTAGTATCTAGTGCGTGTACCACCCGTTGCGCATGCGCAGCAACCATCGGCTGTCTATATTCTTCCGGTGTAAGAATGGAAGCATAAACATCGGATAACAGGAACTTGTAGTGGAGATACAGTCATTTAGACGGAAATAGCCGACATTGTGAGAAGTAAGATAAATTAACTGCTTAATATTAAAAATCCTTAAATGATATGGAGTTTAATTGATCATTATAAGATTGATATTAATCAGTAATTAATTATTATTATTCAGCTTTTCGAGCCAAAGGCTCATTGGTGCAGATAAAGTTCGCCTCCATTCCTCTCTACTCCCAATCTTCTCTCTCCAGTTGGTGATACCAATTTCCTTTATGTTCTCTTCTATGTTGTCTTTCTGTCTCTGTCGTGGTCTACCATTTGGTCTTGTTTACCTCATCTCTTATTCTTGCATCCTTACTTCTTACATCCTTCCCGTGCCGTTAAACATCACATAGGGCTCGCATGGTAGATTGCAAAGAATTCCTGTTTTCGGCGAGCTAATCTCATCAAGGGATGTTATTCCCACAAAGCTAGCGTTCTTTCGGTTGTTGCCTGCGCTCGTCGTAGTTTGTTATCTCTAATGCTCGATTGATTCTCATCTCTTGTGCATACATAATTTTTATATGTCTGTTCTCTTCCATTCTTTCTACATGACCCAACCAGCGCAGTCTGTTCAGTTTCAAGAAATTTATATTTTCTAGCTGTTCATTCTCCACTGTTGGTATCCTTTATGGGCCAAAAGATTCTTCTTATGATCTTGTTCTCAAAGATTTGCAATTGTTCATCTCTTTTTGTTGTACTCCACGTTTCTGATCCATACATGGTGGCTGGTCTTATAGTTGTGTATACTGTTATTTTGGTGTTTTGGGACAAGATTTTGGATTGTTATGGGTGTTGCAAGGCAAAGTATATTTTATGCCCTATCTGTACTCTACTTTTAATTTCCTTGGTTACTATGTTGTTTCAGTTGAAGGTTGTGCCTAGATATTTGTGTGTTTCTGCTTTCCTAATGATCATATCTCCCACATTTATATACATTTATTCTGCCTCTGGTCTCTTGATATCTTCATATACTCTGTCTTATCTTGGTTAATGGTCAAGCCCACTTTTAGTGCCACATCTCTCAGGTGTAAGCAGGTATTGATGACTTCTTGCATAGTTTCCCCCACCAGGTTGATGTCATCAGCGTAACCTAGTATTTTAGCTTATTCTTCTGTACTGCTTTCTTCTTCACTTTTCTGATTACCTTTTCAAGTATTAGATTAATTAGTAATGGAGATAATGTATCACCTTGTTTAAACCAGTTCCTATATGGAAGGGTTCTGACTTTCTTCCTTTATTTATTACTATATTTTGTGTATCTTCCATGCACATTCTGGTCAAATTGATTAGTTTATTAGGTATCTCAAATTTGTTCATATTTTTCAATAAGCTGCTCCTATCTATGCTGTCATAAGCTTTCTTGAAGTCAGTTAAAATATTATGTACTTCTTTTCCATATTCCTAGTACTTTTCTGCTCTTTGATGTAGATAAAATACTTGGTCAATGGTTGATCTGTTCTTCCTAAAACCTGGTTGATAGTCTCCCAATATGTTCTTGCTGTATGTTTTTAATCTATTTAAAAGTATAATAGATAGTATTTTGTGGCTTCATAGTAAGGATATTCCTCTGTAGTTTTCACACTGGCTCTTATTGCCTTTTTTGAATACTGGGATCAGTAATGATTCTCTCCATTCACTAGGGAATTTTTCCTCTCTCCATATTTGTTGTATTAGTGCATATATCTGTTTATGTTGATTTAGACCTCCTTCCGTAATCAATTCTTCAGCAGTTCCATCTGAACCCATTGCTTTATTGTTTTGTAGAAGCATTCATTAATTATTATACATTTACAATTTGTAATAGAATTTACTAATCATATCTGATGACCTGCCAAATATTACACCAGTTCATCTGAGATTTAATTGTGTCAGAAGCTAAAAATGAGAATCTGTGGTCATCATATTATCACATTTTGTTTAGAATATGATGTGATAGTCAAGAAATTTTAAAAGTAATTGGCTTTAATTAACTGTCAAATGTCTCTTATGTGAAAGATGGGGCTCATAGATTTAGGTTTTCTTATAAAAAAAAACAGATTGTAATTTTATGATAATTTCAGTTTAGTTGGTAATGCAGACTGTTATCTTTTCTTATTTGGTTAATAGCTTAACATTTTAATCAGAATATATCAAACAGCACTCAGTACAGATATATTCATGATCGTGGTGGAGGTCAAGTGTTGTAAATTTCTCAAATGTGTCCTTTTGTGGGTTCTGTAATGATATTTTATTGAGCTGACTCATAGATATTTTCTCCTGTGGGCTCACAAAACTCCATATGCAACATTTAAAATCGTAAGAAAAAGAGGAAAATTAAATTGCACATGTCAGTCATGAGAAGGCAGAAGTTATAGAACCTGATAGTCACAGGAAAACTTAAGGAGAAAAGGAGGAGAGGGAGGACAAAATCTGAGTGGGCTGACCAAGGGAATGAACCCATCAGTTTCAGTGTATATACCATTTTCCTAGAGTCTACTGGAAGGGGTATTTTGAGGTTGACAGATTAAAGTTGCATCCCAGAAAGAGGAGTTACTATAGAGTGTGCAGGCAGATTTTTGCCATGATATAAAAGGCCCAGAACATTATTGTTATTCAAGCCCATTGTTCCATAGTGAGAACTGTTGTTCAGAAAGTATAGCCAGCCTGCCTTCAGGGGTGATCAGAGTACACAAGAAAGGGAATGCAATGGAACTGATAGATAGCACTGGGAAAATTCACACACTAGAGAAGCATGATTGTCAGCACCTAGTGCCCCTTCACTTAATTAATCAATGTAAAATTCTGAGATGCTAATTTCTCCATTCAAGAAATTACTGCAGAGTTCTAATTTTATGTTCCCAGAGATTTTTTTTGTTGTTGGTTCCCTTGAACATTTCATCAACCATGCTGTGGTCACAGAAACCACTGAGGCAGTGCTTTTTGATAGCTCTGTTTGGCATGATAATGCCATCATCTTTCTTTGCTGCCAGTCTGACAGCAGACAATCTTGGTTCTGTACCCAGTGATTCCAAAACCCAAGAACTACTTATGAGAGGAGCAAAACCAAAAAAGGCAAGTTCTTTATTCCATCATATTGGCCGTAGTGTTTTATATTAATAATGAATATATATATATTATATATATATATATATATATTCAGTGATATATTATTTGTGACAGAAAAAAGATATAATGCATAAATAATCAACAAAAAAACCTGCTCTCTTGAAATGAAATTGATCATATTGTTATGGAAATTTTGATCTAACTGTATTTATATAGTTTGTGGCATCTTTCATATATGGGTACAGTTGTGAACCATTTAAGAGATGCTGTTTTTTAGTAGTTGAATGTTTTTTACAATTTGAATCAGTTAATGATGGCTAAAAAAAAAAAGCAGTGGTGAGATCCAGAGCCATGTGTCACATATTTTCTTATAGAAGTATCCTTAAATTGTGTTTTCATTGCATGTTCATTGTTTCAGAATGATGCTTACCTGTGCACAGCATTTCCAGTGACTGACCAAGAAGATTATATATGTAAGTTCACATTCTGCTGGTGAGGGATGACATTTTTGGAACAGATTTCTTTGTTAATTGAACATGATGACAGATCTTGGCAGTAGTTTTCTGTTGTAATATGTGAAAAGAGAATGTTACTTTAATTTTTTTGCTTTTTTAAAAATTTTAAATATTAGTATTTTTTTTCTCCATTTTGAAATATTCATCAGCAGACATAGTTAATATTCCGTTTCAACTTTTAGTTCTTGGTGTTTAGATCAGTTCTTAATTGTCCTCTTAGACATGTTTTTCAAAAGCATTTGAGCTGATCAGAGACACCAAATATTGCACAAGATGGAGATACATAATCATCAACACTAAACTAGCACAGCACTTAATGAGTGAGTGAATGAATGTGACTTGTTTACCCAGTAATGTTTTTTTTATAACCCTGGGAATAGATGCTTAGTATTGGTATTTCTTGCCTTATCAGCCTAATTTGGTCATAAATTTGACTTACAGCCTGGAAACTTGGATACTGAAGACATTTTTGCAGTTAATTTCAGTAGGAAAAATTGTTAAGCTTTTTTTTGATCCCATAAAATTGAACACAGGTGCAAGACATGTAGCATAATCTCATCCATGCAGTCTAGACCATTCTAGATTTGGAAAGTAATCCCATATTTTGTGTTAGTTTACTCTAAGCCTCATTTTAAAGCTGTGAAACAGTATATGGCTTGCTTATGCATATAAAATATCAAGAGAGGTACTTGTCTTTGTTTCACATTTACCACAACACTCATACTTTGTAAGCTACATTATATGGCAAGGTCAAGAGTTCTCCACCAGATTAATCAAAATTTGTCAAGTCCTAAACTATGCTTTATACACTTTCTAGTTTGAATCATGCTTTGTACTTACAAAATAAAATAATATACTTTTTTTTGTTGCTTGCCTAGATAAAATGAAATGTTATCAGTCCTTTTTCCATACTTTACTTTTCATTTACAGACAAGTTTGAGGTGGTTGCAGATGCTTCTACAGCACACCATATTCTTGTGTATGGCTGTGCTGGAGAAGCAGCCTCTAATGAGCAGATTTGGTAAGAAATGTGAATAATTGTTTTTTGTTTTTTGTTTTTTTTTTTTTCATTGTGGAAAGCAAAAATCATCAACTGTTGTACAAGCTGTCCCTGCATTATACAAGACAGTAGAACATGGTATAAGCTTTTAATTGTAGGTATACCATATCCCTGTGTGCCTCTAAAGCATGACAGGATTCTTACATACTTATAGAGCAGGTCATAAGTGAAATTATACTTGTGAAATAAGGAATGTGTAAGTTATTTTAATAGTGAAGCAGGAGATATCCTTGAAGTTCACTGTAACTTACCAGATATGTTTCATAGTAAATTTTAAAATCTTTATCAGTAATGTATCCTTGAAGTTTATAAGTGGTCAGGAGTGCATAAAACTGTATGTATCATTTGCTTTGATAAGCCGGTCTTAACATATATCATTTAGATGACATAACCAGTGTTCCCTCTAAGGGTTTGCAGTCTGTGTGCAAAATGTTCAGCTCATGTGCAAAAAAATTTTGTGTATGCAAACGTGCATAGTAACGTACATAAAATATATATATATACATACACATACATGCACACCGTACTGTACATTTAATAACAGGATAAACTTTCTGTACTTTTCAGTTACTGGTATTTAGTTAATTGCAAATGATGATTTCTTTGTTTACTTATTCGGTGATTCTGCTACAGTACTACCGAAACTACGAGATAAAAAACCAGATGAAACATCCGATCTGAAAATCATTTCTCAGCAAGAAAGAAACAATAAAGGGAAAACATGTACCATCATTGTATCTTTCTTGATCACAATTATAGCACGAAGTAACATCTGGAAACTGGAAAATAAAAGTAGCGGTTTCATTTTTCTTTTTCAAAAATTGTGTGCTCAGTATGGTTTTTTTCTGTCCCGGCCGCGCAGGCGTGCAGCTGAGAGGGAACAGTGGGCATAGCTCCTTTTCAGTGTTCATGTCATTACATTAGATTAAGACTTTGAGTAACAGTGCTTTTTTTATGCTTGAAAGTATTGCAGTGACATACTTCTTGAACATTTAGTGGCTTTCTGTGTTCACTTTTTTGCTAAATTTTATAGGAATGGCTTCCATTGTTTTTTTTAAAGGAATTGTGGAGCAATTTGTAGAGAAAAACAGAGTATCATATTTGCTTGGGCCAAAAATGCTCCTCCAACCATTTTACCAAAAGGTAATGGAGGCACTGTTCTGTTTGTGGTTATTGAATTCATTTTTTTTAGTGTATTTTTTAATGTATTTTTTTAGTGTACTGTGTAACAGTCTTTTAGTGCACTCTTATTAATAGAGAAATAAAGCCTATTAATACACTTACTTAGATGCAGATGTATTTTGCATTGGATAGGAAAATTATATTTAAGAAAAGAAAAAAGAGAAAGATTTTTTTAAACAGCAGACAGAAACAGCCAATATTTCTACAAGAAAGATTCTTATAGAAGTATTGGGATGACAGGAAAGACATCAGACATGAAAAGGACAAAATTAGATTTCCATTCTGTAGCAGTTCAACATGAAAGGGTTAAAAAAATCCTGAAGCAACAGCATTTGTGCTTCCCACAGCAACAGCATTTGTGCTTCTCACAGCAACAGCATTTGTACTTCTCACAGCAACAGCATTTGTGCTTCTCAACTGCAGAGAACTTTGCTTGAAATGGGTGCATCTCAGAGTTTCTGTAGATGAACTTTTGGAATATGTGTTAATTAAATGTGAAGAGTATTATAAAGTAGCAGTATTATTAAATAATAATAAGTGAATTATTAAAATAGTAAGAATGTTTTTATTATTGCTTGTAGGTTACTATTCTCAAGGTAGTGGTTCTGCTTGAGAAGCTAAAGTCATGAGCTGAATTTTCATGCAGAGCTATCATTTTTCTCTATGTATTAAAATTTGCTCCTCAATTTTCCTTTCTGTCTGCTTCAGGAGTTGGTGTGAGAATTGGACAGCAGACATCAGTCAAAACAATTGTGTTGCAAGTACATTATGCCAAGTCTTTTGCAGGTGAATTTGACTTTCATATTTATAATTTTGATTTTTTACTTAATTTCAAGCAAAGTGTATGTATATGTACATTATATTGGCTTCACAGCAAAAGCGATCTTTATTCATTCTGAGCCTTCCTTAATTCACTCCTGCCCATGTTGTTTTCTCACTTTTATTATCTGGGTGGCTTTTGTTTAGGTCATATTTATCAGATGGGAGCAAGCTGGGTCATCTGGAGCAAAATGTCCTGTTGTTTACCATCTGGTACTGGTTGCCATCATCTCTTTGTCTTTGCCAGTCACCTCCTTCCACTTTGTCTTCTCTAACATCTATCTGTGCACTGTTTATGCTCATCTCTCTTTCAAGGAGAGTACCATAAAAACCAAGTGTTTAATATTTCATCTGTTTTTGGTGTTTTTATCAGTTGTGTTGTTGTTATCTGTTGTGTTGTTTTTATCTGTTGCATTGTTGTTATCTGTTGTGTTGTTGTTATCTGTTGTGTTGTTTTTATTTGTTGTGTTGTTATCTGTTGTGTTGTTTTTGTATGTGATCTTGAAAAAGGCTTTTGCTCAAACACTGGATTGCTGTGTGTTCCTCATTTATACATGCTTATCTTACTTTCTCCCACTCTCATTCTAGCCCACTTTCCTCACTCTTTCTATTTTTTTTTTTTTTGTAAAACTGAACCATACACCTCTGTCTACCTTTATAGTTAATAAAACACACACAGAGAGATAGTCACAATTGCCTTTTATGATGTTCCACAGCAAATGAACCTCCAGATCACTCAGGAGTCAGGATATATACCACACAGGAGAAGTAAGTTGTTCAAGCTCTGTGTAGTGATGAAAGAGATATATTTTAACTCTTTCCATCCGCGTTATGTCCAAAAACATTCCTTATTTTCCCTACGACGCAGACATTTTGGGGAATGGGGTCCCTGTGTAAAAAGTTATTGTACTGAATTAATTCCATGATCACCACGTACGTATCATACATTAAAATACGTGGAAATGAATGAAGATTCCATAAATGAACTTATTTGTCATTAAAAAAACAAAGAAAAGAAAAAAAAACACAACTGGTATGAAACGGTGGAACGATTTTTTTGGTGTTAAAAAAAATTGTAGGGCTGAGCAATAAAATCTTTATACCTACCTTAATTGTGTCATAATCCAATATAGAATATGTAGTCATTCAGATTTCAACACAGAAAAATCAATATTTATGGATGTTTGTGACAGGTCTACAGCTATGAGAAACACATCTAGTAAGAAAGGTCTAGTAGGTTGGTGTAACCATTCTACCACTCGATCTAAAAAAAAACTTGCATTTTACACTCCTGTCATGATATTCAACATGGCTCCCTTTATCAGGCATGCTTAAATGCTAGTATAAATTTGGATTCAGAAGAGCTCTGACTGGTTAAATGAAAAGTTACATCATGTTTTCAATGAAAGAAAGTCCAAAACCTTATAGGGCTGTGTCATTGGGGGCAGCATATACTGGAACAGACTTTTTAGGCTGGCACGAATGGAAACAGTTAACAAGTTGTGACATTTAGAAGAGCAGAGTCATAGATACTACAGAGGATGAAGCCAGTTTCTAATTTTCATTTACGATGCTCTTCTTTGACACCTCCACTCTAGAATATTTTTGCATCAGATGTATCATAGATGTGTAATGTAATTCACCGTCAGTGATCACAACAAAACAGGATCGTTGCAATATTTTTCCTTATAGAGGTGAATACTTCATTATAATACAGTCTTGCAGATAATCAGAGTTAGTGGTGAGCTAAGTTTTCGTGGCCAGAAAACTGGCTCAGGTTTAGAATACACTATTCAACCCATCTGCAGAAGGGGTACCTTGCTTATCTTGGAAGTGGGGAAGGAGAGGTGAATGACCAAGCATGAAACTAACCACATCTACTTCTAATGAACCAAAAGGTTAAGAAAAATATAACAGCCGGCACTATTTCACTCAGCGATGTGGAACGGAGTTCTTTTTTTTTTCTTTCCTTCCTTCTAATATGCTATGAAATTATTAGAATATTGTGTTTATTATCACTGGTGAAAATCTCATTCATTGATATTTCTTATGTCTACCAATATCACAGTATAAAAAAAATGCTGATAAATGTCTCATGTATATCACCTCACATCGATCAGGATGTCAGTCTCTTGTAAGGGTGATTAGATCATCCTGGTAGCATTGTTGATGTTCAGTTAATTTTGTGCTTATAATAATGCCTCTTTTCATCATGCATGACCACACAGATTTTATATTGAATGGGAACTGGTTGAATCGGTGAACAGATTCAGTTGTCTTGGATCTATAGTTACTTCCACCTTCTCCCTGAATGAAGAAATCAGTACACAAATAGGAAAGGCAACTACAACTTTTGGCAAACTAAAGAAAAGAGCATAGAGCAACAGAAGGTTAACACTGAGGTTTTTGTATGGAACTTATGACAGGAAGAAGACCACTGGTAGTCCTAAACTGAGATATTTGTTCAGTCATCAATGTGAGACTTTTCTGTCAGTCATAAGGTCTGGGAAGAATTTTACGAAAGACCAAGTCATGTGGAAAGCAGCTCAGTGCAAGGGCGCAGCATCATTTGAGGAGGAAACGTGGACCAAATTGAACTCTTCCCATGCCACCGACCTACTAGTAGGCCACATCAGGTTTCTGTGCTTTTGCAGAGAGCCTTTATTTAGGCCTCTGGTTTGTTTCGGTGTAAAATTGGTTGAATTTTTAGATTGCATGTTATGTGTACGCGTCACATTTACCCAGCATTCTTTTTCACAAAGCATTATTGACAACGGGGTCAAATTCAAAGTTTTTGATCGAAGTTTTCAGATTTTTTGTGTGACTTTGGAAGCAAACATGTCCCCCTACAACTAGAGCACTGTTCTTGAATGTATCCTAAGTAGATCTAGACTTATTAGACGACGAGAAGTAGTTAGAAAGTTATTTCAGACATTATTTTAGTGATTTTTGGCACATATAATCACAATACACATCGACAAGTCAATCTAGACATCTCAGATGATAACTAGTGTCAATCTACGCCCATCCGATGATAAGTAAGACACATTTATTTTCTAAAAACATCACATTACTTCTTTTTTCCTAAAACATTCTGCATTTATGAAATCTTCATACATTTTTAGTTATTTTAAAATATAATAAGTACACTTCTAGCATGGAAATACATGTTTCATTCACTTTTACTAATATACGCCTATTCACATCAAGATCCGCGCTTTTACTCTGGCACCCACTTGAACATCCGCGTTTTCTTCCTGCAGCATGGGAAGAGTTAAATTTAAGAGATGCAGACAAGGAAACTGGACCTTGCAAAGCAAATGTTGCTTGTTACTACTGTGGGCAGCTGTGCAGATCCAACTTTCGTAGAGTCTGCCATGAGAGGAGCTACTCAGGAAGATAATGCTGGGCAAAACCCATAACAGTTGATGTCTGCCTGCATCAAAACTCTCTCTCCTGTGGTGAAAAGTGCCAAAAATGTGCAGAATAACTCTTTTCATCTTAGAAAATGATTTTTGTGGGCAGGTAGATGTTAACAGTGCTGTGAAGCAATTTGCTGAGCAAATTATATTAATGCTTAAAAGGCATGTCAACCACAGTAACAACAAATCATATCTGAGTTGTGAAGTCCAGTCTCCTATGATTGCATCACCTGCAGTGCAAATATGTTATTGTTGTTTTGTCTCCCTGGAACTGTGAGCAGGGTGTTTTTCTACAGATGATGCTGTGAAGGTTTTGAGGCACACGCCTTGTGTCAGACTGGGAGTGGGTTACAGCAGTTATTTTTGCAGACCCAGAGTGTAGCTAAAAAAGCAGGGAGGCACAAAGCTTTTTAGCAGATCCCACTGTCATGGAGATCTATACTGATGCCTGCTTCATTAGCCAGGGTGAACCTGTTACTGGTGGCATAAACAGAGAGGTGGGACAAGGTCTTGGTCAGCTATGGTCAGAGGGCAGACAGTGAATACAGAATTCTGCATAGCAATTCTACAATGTCTCCATGATGTGTGTGGAGACATCATCCTGAGAAGTGGCATATGGGCAATCAGATCCTTCACCGTGACAATGCCCCTGCAGACATATCTGTCAGAACAAGTGAATTTTTGGTGAAGCACCACATTCCATTGTTTCCATACCCTCCATACTTACCTGCCCTTGCTCCCTGTGACTTCTTTTTGTTCCCACATCTGAAGAGAGCATTGAAAGGTCACCAATTTGATGAAGTTAAAGAGATTCAGACAAACAGATGAGGGTTATCTCACAAAGTGGTTTCAAGAGGTGCTTCCATAAATGGCAGGACTGCTGGAATAAGTGTATACAATCACAAGGAGACTGCTGTGAAGGAGACTAGATCAAGAAGCCATTAAGTCTACTCATTTAGCCAAAAAAAAAAAAATTCAGTCCCAGAACTTTGCAAACAGCCAATGTATTTATGTAAGTATTAATGACAGTTAATATGTACACAAACTGAACAGAATTAATGCTTTTCAGTTGTAATATTTTCTGATTGTCTTGCTTATTATCTTAATGATTTCAGGCAACCTTTTGTGGCAGGAATATTCCTTTTGGGATCTGACAGTTTTCAAGTTCCTCCAGGAAATCCATGTAAGCTTTTCATTTCCAGATAGTCACTTCAGTTTGTCTTCTATATTCAGTGTTCATATGTACTTTTTTTTTCTTTTTGCTGGAAAAAAAATATTGAGAAGATAAAGATTGTAAATGCTTTTACAAGAATAATATATTACAAGAATAATGTTTATGAATTTAAAGAAAAAAATGATTGTGAAAGATTGTTTTGTTTAAAAGAATGAAGAAAATAAAATTAGAAACACAATACAATACAATACAATGCAGTATAATATATTTTAAATTTAGTGGGTTTTTTTTTCAACAAGATTTACTGTTTGTGCATATATGTGTGCATGCATGTTTGTTTAAGTTTTGGCTGAAGGGAATATTGATGTATATGAATTTAGTCATTTTTTGGGGTTGGTAAGGATGCAAGATTTTTTTTATTTGTAATTAAACATTTATTTTAGAGACCTTAACCATATAGTTATGCATATTCATTTTCTTTCTTTTTTCTGTGCCATTCCTCATGGAAGTTTGCACTTTTAATATTTAATTTTATGTCACATGTTTGCTTCATAAAAATATTGTGAAAGAAATCATATGATGTTGGTGTATGCATTTGTAGAGAGGCAAGTATGAGATTAAATCGAGGTCAGCAGTTAACTGAGCATGTGAGAATTCCCATCGCAACATATGCCTGTGAGACCTGGACACTTAACAAAACAGCTGAGAAACACATAAATGCCTTTGAATGTGAATGCTACAGAAGAGTTCTTCAAATATCATGGACACAAAAAAGAACAAATATATCCATACTACAAGAACTTAATATTGAAGAAGGCTGGCTTAGTAAAGAGTAAAAAAACAGAGAAAACTTAAATATTTTGGACACATTAAATGTCATGATAATCTAGAGAAGACTGTTTTGGAAGGGTACATAATGGGAAAAAGAAAGAGAGGAAGACCAAGGCAAAGATGGCTGCAAGACATCATTGATGATTTGCAAATGGATGCATCAGCAGCAGGCCATCTTGCTCACAACCGAGAGGCCTACAGGAGTGCTTTTAGAGAGGCAAAGTTCCACAAGTGACATGCAAATGAATGTGAGAACAGAAATTTTAGACCTTCATATTATGGAGTAGGGTGATTATTAACATTATCAGAGCAAATATGGTATTTCTAATAAAAGGATGTGATTTGTTTTGTAGAGCATTAAAATGGAGTACACAGACCAATGTCTAATTTAACAGAATAGTTACATAAATGTGTATGTAGGGGTAAAATTAAAAATGTAGGTAAGGAACATAATTAAAACTTGCGTTTAGCCCTATTTTATGATTAGACATTTGAGTTTGGCTTAATTTTACAGAAGCTATGTATGGCTTAATTTTACAGAGGCTATGTATGGCTTAATTTTACAGGGGCTATGTATCCATGTCTCTCCACAGCATATCCAGTGGACATCAGTTGTATCTTCTATAAAGAGAAGAGTATCTTTCCTTTCGCATTCAGGACACATGCCCATGGTCTGAGTAAGCAGCAGTATCTGACATAGGATGATTATCAGCAGTTCATTTATCATCAATAATTTTGCAATAAATGTTCTGTTAATTAGTGTCTATTCTCACAAAGCTATGTACATGCAGTAGTTTTAATTTGATTAATGTTGTCAATCTTCTTCTTCTTCTTCTTCTTCGTTCGCACTGTCTGTCTATATCTGCAGTCCTGTCTCTTGGATAAATTTCACTGTTTTTTGTAACTCATGTATGGAACCGTAGAGCTTATCTTCTTTAGTGGTTTCACTGGGCCAGTAATTATTTCTCAGTGTCTCGTAGTTGATGCAGTTCTGGAGGATATGTTCCACGGTTTGGGGCACCTGGGCACATGTACATAGATTAGTAGTACCAACCTTAAACTTTGTATACATATGACTTCGGAGTCGGCTGTGTCCTGTTCGGAGACGGAAGATGGTGACTTGTTCCTTTCTGTTTAGCACGTGATAGTCATCATGTGGTGGTGTTTGTGGCTTCCTGTAGGTTTTTATCATGCTTTTCTTCTGATTATAGGTGACTGGTATGTCTGGTTGCTCCATTTCAGTGCCCTCTTTGGCCAGATGGTCAGCTTTCTCATTGCCTGGTATCCCACAGTGGGAGGGAATCCACTGCAAAGTGACTCCATGTTGTAAGCCAATTTTTGACAAGGCATCCTTAAGGTCTGGTAGTTTGTTGCACTGAAGAGCCTCCAGTACTGATCTTGCATCTGTGAGAATTACTACAGGACATGTATCAATTCTGGAGTCTGATAGTTTTTCAACTGCAGCAATAATTGCCCTAACTTCTGCATCAAAGTTGTTGCAGTATTTACCAGTGGGTATGGAAATCTTGTCAATGGTGTTGTTTGGATATTCAATATATGCTCCTGCCCCACCATTTTTATGGCATTATGTGCAGATCCATCTGTATACACACGTATCCAGGTGTCACATGGATATTTGTCATCTAGAACACTAAGTGTGGCTACTGATCTTACAAGACTGCTCTGCATCTCACCATTCTGCACACCTTTCACTTCAGTCTGAATAGTTATTTGTGTATAATCTGCTTCTTTCCATGGTGTATGCTCTGGTACAGATGATAATGGAGTGACTACAGTTGGAAGGTCAGGTATCAGCTTACGCATACGCTTGGCCTGATGAATGAAGCTGCTTCTTTTAAGCCGTCCTAATGCCAAGTTATTGAATCTCTCCTTCAGGGGATGGCTTACAGAGCTAAGGAATTTTTCTCCCATGGTCATGACCTTTGTGTCTCTACGTTCCTTTAGCGCTTGAACACCAACTATTTTCTGCATTTCTACTATTGGTGTGGACCTCATGGCACCTGTGATAATCCGTAGTGACTGATTTTGAACCTTGTCTAGATTATGCAGCGTAGTGTTTGATGCTGTGCACCAAGATGTTGAGCCATATTCTAAATGTGGTAGAATACTTTGCTGATATACGTTCTTGAGGATTCTTTCACTAGCTCCCCATGTAGTCCCACTTAATTTTCTTAATATGGCTAGTTTTCTTCTGGCTTTTGCTTCTGCACTGTTGATGTGTTGCTTCCAAGTCAGTTTTGAGTCAAGAGTCACTCCTAAGTAAGTGGGTTGGTTGTCCATCCTTAAGGGTATTTCATTTACAAAGATCTTACCTGCTTTCTGTTTAGATGAGAGGGTGAACAGAGTGGTACTTGATTTTCTGTGTTGATACTTACACACCATTTGTTTGTCCATGATGTCAAGATGTCTGCTGCTCTTTGGAGTCTCTGTGTAGCAACTGTCGCATATTCATCTGTACACCACATGACCAGATCATCTGCATACAGTGCTGCTTTGATTCCATAGGGAAGTTCCTTGACCAGGTCATTAATGAATACAAGGAATAGTGTAGGCGAAAGGACTCCTCCTTGTGGTACACCGTGTCGCAGAAGTACTTTCTGGCTTTTGTGTCCATCCATTACTACTCTAGCTCTTCTATTGTGTAAATAGGACTTTATCCAGTTGTACAGTCTTCCATTCACATTGCAGTTTCTTAGTTTCCACAACAGACCTTTTTTCCATACTTTATCAAAGGCTTTCTTCAGGTCTATCCACGCTGCTAGTACAAGGTTTTTCTCTTGGAATGCATCCTCAATCTCTTGAGAGAGATAGGTCACTTGATCTTCCGTACTGTAGTACTGCCTAAATCCTGCTTGTTGTGGAACGAGAAGGTTTTCACTTTCTAGGTACCATTTTAGCCTCAGGTCAATGATGCGTTCCATCGTTTTGCATAGGCAGCTAGTGAGACTGATTGGCCTGTAGCTGGAGGCAGTATCACTGTTTTTCCCTGGTTTTAGCAGTGGTACCATGCTTGCTTCCTTCCAGATTTGAGGTAACTTACCTGTGCTCCAGCACATATTGAAAATATCCAACAGCTTTCCCATTGCTGCCACTCCCAGGTTCTTGATCATTTCATTGGACACTCCATCTGGTCCTGGTGATTTCCTTGGTTTCAGTTTACTAACTGCTAGGTCTAACTCACTGCGTGTGATTGGTGCATCCATGACCTCCACTTTTCTGACTTGTTCCTCCTCTTTCTGTGGCTCGATGCGCACTGTACGCTCCTTCTCTGGATGGATATCAATGTTGCAGTCCTGTGCAAACATGCGAGCAAAGTGATCTGCTACCTGCTTACCTGTAAGAGTTTTCCCATCCTCTATTAGTGTAATCTTTGTACTTCTTCCAGTACTCTCATCATTTAACTGTTTGATTAGTTTCCACAGTTTCCTTCCATCCTTTTCAAAGTTTAGGGACTCTGTTTTCTCTCTCCAACTTTCCCGTCTGGCTTGCAGCTTTGCTCTCTGAAATTTGGCTTTAGAATGTTGGTAATTATTGTGGTGTTCTTGGCATGGTCTATTTTCTGCTTGCTTTCGAGCTGCTTCCACGTCATCATGGAGTTTTCCCAGCTCACTAGACCAGTATGGTTTATAGTCCCTGCGAGCTCCTCTGGGAATGGTTTCACGAGCGGCCTGAAGGATACAAGCATTGAACTCCTTCACTATGCTGTTAATATCCTTACCTTCTATGGACAGCTGTCCCCCAGGATACCTGTACGATGTCTGTACATTGTCCAGTTTGCTTTTTTATAGTTCCATCTGGGGAGAGGGTTACTGGTGTTAAGGAGTTCATTTTCTATTGTCAGGAAGACTGGTCGATGGTCGCTACCTCCAAGTTGTTTTCCAACTTCACGTGTAATGTTCCACTTCAGATCTGGAGAGTGGAATGCCAGATCTGGTGTTGATTTTGTATGCCAAGCCCTTGAGTAAAATGTTGGGGCATCCATTGGCTGGTTGATCAGGAGAAGTCCATTATCATCCTGCCAGCTCTCAACTTCCTCTCCTCTCTTGTCTATGTGGTCATAGCCCCAGCTCTGGGAATGACTGTTAAAATCACCACAGACCATCAGTCTCTCTTTGTGTGGGATTGTTCCTAAAGCAAGTGGGCGGTCATTAGGACAGTAATAGTTAAGGAGGTGGAAATCTGTATTACTACTTTTTAGATGGATCATCTGGTACTCGGCTCCTTCCATGTACACTCCCACCTGACATGCGCTGATGTTATTCTTAACAAGTGTGAGTACTCCTCCTTTTCTTCTGTCCTGTCGGTCTGATCTAAAGCACTGGTAGCCTCTGATTTTAAAGGCGGCATCTTTGGTTAGGTGTGTCTCCTGTATGCAGCATATACTTACCTGCTCTGCAAAAAGTATGTTCTCTAGTTCAACCTTTTTGCTATAGCCATCTCTAACACTGCTGACACCCTCAGCATTCCACTGCATTATTTTAAGTTCTTGCTTTTTGGCTGTTTTCTTCTGTTGTATTTTTTGGCCAGTAGCTCTACTCTCATGTCTCCTGACTCCACAAGACGAACTGAGAGGACCTCCAGTAGCATTGGGTGGACCCTTTCGAGGCAGGGGGCCCGGCACTGCACCTGCCTGGTTAGTCTTCACAGGGCGAGCACCATGTCTGAAAACTGTAGATATAGACATTTCATTAGCGATAATGCGTGTTACCCTGATTTTTGCGATGCGCCTTTTGGCTGGGTAACTCCGACTTCAGCACCTTTCCTTGCTAGGGCAGACTGTGGTCTTGCTCGGACTGCCATGAAGACAGTGTGGCTGGCCTGGCCAAAACTTTGTTTTCCAGCCTCTGGTGGCTGTACTTAAACCCCTTCTCCATGTCAGATGGTTTGAGACAGTTCCACAAAGACACTCTGACTCTGAGATGAGGAACCTGATGAGTGCTTCAACGATATCCATTCCCCGCCACCTATAGTCTACTGGCTCTGTTTTGTTCACATCATTCTGATAGCCATTGTTGTAAAGACCCATAGGCTTGTCACGTCCTGGATTCATTGGTTTCACACCAGACTTCCCTCATCCCCGCCAGAGATCTCCATGTCCCCATCCGTCCACCAACCTGACATTACATTTTGCAAAAATAACAATTACAATTAGTGTTGATTGCTACAAGTTTCTGGGCTACAGAGGTAGGTCAGAGTTTTTAAGCAAACAGATCTATGTTCCCTGTCTCACAAACACTGTGTTAAGATAAGTGTGCTCTTAACACAGTTGTTCCCAGGGGAGGTTGTCAATCTAAAAGTAAGGTCATGAATACTGTGGTGAACTGTTCCTAGCAAGTATATTACATCCATCTGATGAGAATCAGCAAGCAGAGAATTTCATATACAGGACAAAAAAAAGATTAATGGAAACTTCTTTAATTGTAAGATGGAAGCATTGTGGTGTAGAAGATTATAGAGCTGCTGGAGTTATTTACTCTTGCCAATTAATATAGGAGTTTTGCTTTGGGTCCCCATGATGAGTTGAAGAATATGGGCCATGCACCTCTCAACTATCTACACTCCAACACTTCTTCAAGAGTGGCACATTAATCTCTACCCTTGTTGGCCAATCAGCAGAATTACAGCATATCACCACCTGTACCAAACAAGAGATGGGAGTATGATCATGTTCAGATCCAATGATGAACTAAAACCATGGATGTCCTTGATCGTTCTCAAACATCAAGTTGTATACTTCTAAAGTAATCATTGGTCAGATGAAATTGGTGTACATCCCCATAACTCTTCTCTAGAAAGGTGTTGACTAAATCTGTTTTCTCTGCACCTTGTCCCCTGGACACCCTTGCAGAATATCCTCTCCTGTCATCTTACCAATGCCACATGTGCAAATGTCGGTTGGGCCAATCTTGAACTTGTTGAAAAGGTTTACCTCAGTCTATTGTGACCTGTGCGGGGCTGATAAACGATCACTTGCTCTTCTCTGCCAAGTTGGTAGTAAGCCTCATTTTTCTGATGGCCAGAGCATTCTTTCGAACTCAAACAAGTATTGCAGATAAGTTCTTGATTGTTGGACTTGATGATACTGGAAATCAATTTTAGTATCCAAACCAGTTAAATCTCAGCCTGCTAACTTACTTTGAACAATCTGACACAAAAGTGTTTTAGAAACATCACATCTGCTGTGGTTTTCCTAGGAGATGACATGATTGTCATTTTGGTAATTGATAAATTCTTAACAAGCTGCAGTTTTATTTAAAATTGTTTTCACAAAGCCATGCAAAAGGCTGGGGGTAGGCTGAGTAAGATGTAGGCCATGTGTATATTTCCTTTTCTGCAGTTTAATGTTTTTATCTTTTGTGGATTTAGTTTTTCCCATTCTGTCCACCTTATTTATGCATGTCACCATGATCATATCAATTTATAATGATTTATTTTAGAGGCACATATACATTAACATTTCAGGCACAGTAATAACAGGTTATCATAACAATGGCTCTTATCATGAAATAGGCAAGGGGAACCCTCAATGGCCTCAGGTACTTCGGTGTAACTTTTATCATTCTGTTGTTTCTTTTTTTTTTTAATAGTTGAAAGAAAAGATTTCTAAAGATATCAGATATGTAAATGTACTTTCAGTATGGTAATCTTCATATTTTCTGTGTTGTAAATTCAGTATTGAGTTTTGCCAAAGTGAAAAAGATTCCAAATCTGGTATAGCCAACAAGATATGGTCATGCAGTATTATTCTGTGTATGAAGTGTGTAACATGTTCTACATAACAAAGAGAATATGACAAACCCTGCATAGGAAAGATTAATATAACAAACTTTTTTAAATTTTTTTTTTGTATATGACAATAGGAAATTTTTACATTCTAACTCCTTTAATCATAGAATATGCTTGTATACAAGAGAGAGAGAGAGAGAGGGAATACTTTAAAAATTTCATTAAAAAAAATTTTTTTTTTAACATATTCATTTTTTTACATTTACATAGGCTTTTTATCCAGCCAAGAACAATATTGAGGTCAAACTAGGAGATTACTTGGTGAGTTTTGTGCTAAAAATGCCTTACTTTTTTTTTTTCTGCCATAGATTCTCTCATAACAGTGAGTTTATAAAACTGACTTCGGTGATTTATGAGGTAGTCAAGTTTTACCCACCTGCTGTATGCTGTGCTTGAATTGATAGTTGTAAAGTTGATTAATTAAGTGTTTCTGTACTTATTTCAGTATGTTAAATTGTTGCTAGAAAGATGCCACCTTTCCTTATGATTCACAGAATAGTTGTTAGTTTTTTAAATGTTGGTTATAATCTCACTTGCTTGCTGTTCACTTCCAGTTGTATTCCCACGCCTCTGTGTTGTAGACTGATAAATGGTGTCATCTTCATCACTGGTTCTTAGTCACTTCATTTCAGAAGCATCTTACCATTCTAAATTAGCATTTAACAAATGCTGAATGACCACAGAAAACCAAATCAATCACACACTAATAAACAAGTGGAAACTGTCACTACGAGATGTGAGAGCAAGGAAAGGGGCAGATGTAGGAAGTGATCACAACCTTCTGGTAGCAAAATAAAACTAAAATTAAGGTAAGCCAAAATCGGAGAACACAGAAAGACACGTTTTGATACAACAAAACTGAAATACCAGCAAACAAGGAATGAATTCTCAATAGTACTTAAGGACTGCTTCAGTGTCTTACAAGACGAAGCAGAAATGTCCATACTAGAGTTCAATAAAACACTACAGGAAACAGCAAAAGAGGTGCTGAGATATCGAAAATAGAGAAAAGAGAAATGGATAAGCAAGACCACATGGGAAAAGATAGAGCAAAGAAAGGAAATCAAGAAAAAATTACTGAACAAAGGCTAAAAGAACAAGTTTTAAGTAATTATGCACAAAAAGACAAAGAAGTGAAGGAATCATGCCGTCAAGATAAACGTCAGTACTATGACAACCTAGCAGAAGCAGCAGAGAAAGCAGCATATGCAAATGACATGAAAACCATATACAAAATCACAAAGCAGATGACAGGTAACTTCAGTACAAGATGTGAAAGTGCATTAAGGACACATAAGGGACAACTGGTCAGTGGAGAAAGAGAAAAAATTGAAAGATGGAGGGAACACTTTAACACCCTACTAAACAGAACACAAGCAGCACAAATAGACATACCTGAAGCAAAAACAGAACTAAACATCAATACAGGACCAATAACAATAAGTGAAGTAAAGGGGACAATAAAGAAGCTAAAATTAGACAGGGCACCAGGTGAAGATGAAGTGACTGCTGAGATGTTGAAAGCAGAAGTAACAGAAACACCAAAACAACTTTGCCGAATACTACAACAAATTTGGGATCTAGAAAAAGCTCCAGAGGAGTGGAAAACTGGCCTTATAGTAAAACTACCAAAGAAGGGTGACCTCAGAGATTGTGGGAACTGGAGAGGCATTACACTACTGCCACTCACCAGTAAAGTATTTTGCAGAATAATCATCAACAGAATTGTACCAGCACTTGATGGAAAACTTCAGAAAGAGCAGGCAGGATTTAGGAAAGGAGGATCATGCATAGACCACATATTTGTACTTAGACAAATATTAGAACAGGCAAATGAGTGGCATAGCACAACATATGCATTGTTTATAGATTCTGAGAAAGCCTTTGACTGAGTGAAAGCTGTATGATGAAGGGCAGAATGTCAAATGGGCCTGCGTTCCCAATTCTTAACCCTTTGAAAATAAAGTATATTCGTTCGTTCAGTCAGTCCAGTGACTGAAATCATTAGTCCTTGTTTGACATCTTTATTTTTCGGGACCTAGGACATTATTAACCACTGTAGCATAACATTTCCTGTAGAATAACCTAGCCACTGCGTGAAGCTGACACCACAGACCATCTCACCATATCTTTCCTGCTCTAAATAACTTTACATGTCATTGCCTGATTACGTTTCATTGTTCATATAGTCATCAGTATCACTAGATTGAATAGTTATTTGGTTGCAGTTTGTTGTTAAACAGGTTTGATAGCTTTCCATTTAGATGCCATAGTGCATTGTGTCTGTAGTCTCTGCTCATTCATAAATATTAATGAGTTCCAATAATTTTTGTTGCATCTTTGCCTCATTTCATTCACTAGGTCACCTAGGTGGCAGCACAATAAGTCCTGAGCAATATTTGGGCTTATTGCTGCATATGGGATCAAACTAATCGAATGATATAATTTCAGTTATAATTTTATACCCAAGTGTCACATGGGGACATGGGTATGACACTAAAGTTAAATTATTGCAACACTCAGCAACAACAAACTGCATCCCTCTGACCACATGAGGTTACGCCTTCTGAAAGATTTTGAGAAAGCTGTCTGGTTGACTTTGTCAGGTCACCACCATAATCATCATTATCATCTGTTCTTGGTCGTGTCACTTTATCAGTTTCTTACTATCTGGATACACTTTAAACCTTGGAAGCTGTCACTGTCAGTATCATTGTATTACAGTCAGCACCACAACTACCATTATCATCATAGTTTAGTACCTTCAATCTTGATATAGTTATACTTTTTTCTTTTTGTTATTCTGTCTCTTCAGTATGATTTAATAAATGCTAAGATAATATTTGTTTCTTTGCGAGAGTCATAAATTTCATCATATTTTTTATTGTTTATTTGTAGGTAGATATTATTATGTGTTACTTTATATTCTTATTTTGACTGCTGATGATCAACATCAGATTGTATTTGCAAGTTTGTTATGGATTGTTACTATCAGGGGAGGGCAGTCAGTGCATCACTCTGGGGACTGGAGGACGAAGGGGGACAGGAGGCCCAGTTAGTGGGACAGGAGGCCCAGTTAAAGTGGGACTCATAGTATAAAATCACTGTGGACAAAAACAGAATGGCTAATGTGGTGTTAAATGTCACATAAGGTTCACAAGGTGGTTTGCCAAGTTTTCCTGTTTTTCACCATTTCATCCTCATCAAGGGATTTTATGCCTACTAAACTGGCCTCTCTTAACAATGTCCTCTTTAGAGTTTCATGTGGTCGACCTCTTTTTCTTTGGCTTGTTGTGTTCCACTTAATAGCCTGTTTTGGGATTCTCTGACTGTTTCTTCTCATCACATGACTAACATGTCCATCATCTTTTTCTGATCACCATGAGACAGATTGTTTGCTGATCTGTCTTACCTCTGCATTGTTCTTGAATTCATTCCACTTTATACGAAGTATTTTCCTTAGGCATTTGTTTTCAAAAGAATCCAATTTCTTGTCTACTTTAGTTGTTTTCCAGATTTCGTATGCGTAAATGAGAATGACTGGAGTAAAGGGTCTGAAAATAGTTTTGCACCATCTTAAAAGATTTCCCCCAGAGGCCCTAGTTACTATAGCAAGTCATGCATGAAATTTAACTCTTTTTATCATGCTTGCCTACTTTATTCTGGTCCATTGCTTGTCTTTGTCAGGCCCACTGGAAGTGATGAGATGTGCAACTTCTACATAATGTTCTACACAGACAGCTCTGTTAAAGATCCGTATGGTGAATGCTGGAACAATGCTTATCCTGAACTGACAGGGCAACATTTCCCACCAGATGTTAGTGTCACACTACCACCTGATCCTGCCTTAGAGGAGGAAGCAAAAGGACACCATCATCATCATGGGGGGATGATCACATCCACTGTCCCAGAAGGGGGAGGTACAAGAAAATATTTCTATATCCTGTGAATGATGTTATTAAAAGGCTTCTTTTTTAAAAACAGTATATCTTCATTAAAACCACTCAGGTTGTCTGCCCACAGTGTACTCTTTTGTATTCGGTGTAAGATTTTTAAAAAACTATATTTGGTACTGTTACATATTCATCACCATTACTATACTGAATAGTTGTCCAGTTATAGATTGTTCTTAAACAGGCTTTTGTCATTTGTTTCTCATAATTTGTAGTATCATTGTTTTGACAGTTTTTTTTTTTTAGTTCTAGTTCACCCTGGTAGTCCTTGTTTGGACATGTTTATTTTTCTGGGTCAAGGACATCTATTAAATTAATATAGCACTAGGCAACAGCAAATTGCTTTCCTCTGATCATTTGAGGAAATGCCTCAAGAAAGCTGTCCGATTGGCCTTGCTGAGAAAATCTATGTCCCGTGGCATTTGCATGCCGTTAGTTAGTGTTAGAAGTGTTAGTGCCATCACATTTCTAAGCCACCACAGCATTTGAGGTAGGGATGCCAGCACCTGTCCTCGTTGCCTTTGTTTTTCCTAGGGAAACCACAGGTACCCTTTCTTCTTTTTTTTTTTTGAGCCTGGACCTGAGTGTGAATTTGAACCAGGGACCTTCTGAGTGGCAGGTGGTTGCACTAACCACTTAATCACCACAGCACACTTTGCCAATAAGTTTTCATATTTATAGTAAGATCTTTAACTTTGCAGCTGGATGAAGGGATTTGTTTCCATGCACATTTTTTGGTGTGTTTTTTTTTTCTTGTTGTTAAGAACCACACTTTTTGTCCAGATTACTGACTTGTCTAAATATATTAACCGTGAATGAAAAATTCCTAGACATGGATATAACAGAAGAAATGAGAGAAAAATAGAATAGTTTGTATTATACATGCTTTGGATAGTGTCGGATACATGCACTTAAGACATTTATGTGAAGAAAACATCTGTTGTGCTTTATTAATGGCAGGCCAGTTGATCTTTTCAAGCTACACTTTTTTTGTTGTTGTCATCTAAAGTTTTGTTTTAATTAGTACTATAACAGTGATAAATTATAGGACTGAATTTATAATTTTGCACTGCATAGTTGCATTACAAACATTCCCTGTATCCACCATATTCAACTGATTGTGATCCCAGTCATGAAATGTTGATTTTTTTTTTTTTGTGGTCACAGCCACTTCAGACATTGTGTCATTATTTTTGATCATTTGTTTTCAGCTTCAAGGATACCAAATTTAACTAAAAATAACACAGACTCACAGATTTTACATATCAAAATGAAAAATAATAATACTGTTGATGGTAAAATGTCAGTGCAAGGCAACCGGGAATACAGCGGGAAGATTAAATTTGGAGTGAAACCTGACATTCAAGAAAAGTCAAGGGAGGTAATGCAGTATGATTATGACTTTGACGAGTTGGATCCCAGGGGTAGATTTTATGAAAAAAGACAGCAGGGTGAGTATTACGAAGACTATGCAGCCAATGACCTGAGATCAAAGGGATTATTAGAACCAAGTCCAGGCGGTACTGCAGCGGAAGGCCGCAGTCGTAATCGTAACAGGGAATTTGAGGCCATGAATCAGCAGTTGCAGGATTTCCCTCGCAAAAATTCACCATTCAGACAAGCGGCTCAACAGATTTCAAATGCTGCTGACTCTGGTGATGGTAACTCTGAGCCAAGGAGACCATTACTGATGGAACAAAGGCCACCAGTAGGTCCTGGAGAGAAAGTTCACAGCCGTGAGTTGAAGTGGCAGTGTCTGAATTAACATTTAGTAGCTTAAATGCATGTTCACCACTTGTGTTTTGGTGTTGCTTTTTTTTTTGCACATTGAGAATTAACTAAGCTCTGATTCAAATGTTGAAGACTTTTCTTTTTTGTTCTTTAAATCTTGTGAAGTCTCATTATTAGGTTTTAATGGAAGAAGGGGGGAAAACATTTCTAAACAGAAAACAATAATGAAATTCCACAATTTAACCCTTTCCTGCTGTATATAAATTGTTTCTGAAAGAAACCAGTTTTCACATTCCTGTCCTGTGTCCTGTTTCCTTCACCCATGGCTGATGTTGAAGAATGAATTGTGGTTTTGGTTATGAGAAAGGGAAAAAAATGCACTCAGATTTATAGTTATAACTCAAACCTTACCTAAGACACCACATTTTTGTAATCAGACAACAAGGCAGCCATGTTTTACTGTTAAATGATATGATGCATGTTTTCATGATTTCCTGGGGTTTAAAATTACAGACTGCCATGCATTGGAGCAAAACCATAGCAGTTATTCTATTTTTTTTTAAGCTGTTTACATTGCTAATGATAAACTTATCAATCTTGTCATAGCAGTCAGTTACCACAAAATGTGCAGAACAACTAAATGAAGCAAAATAGCATAATGAAATTCCTGATTAATTAGATACTAAGAAGTTCATTACTTTTCACAACATGATTGGAAAGGGTGATGGAAGTGAGGACTGGACATTTTACAGTTGCGTTATTTCGAATAAAAATATGCCGTGTGCAAGTGAGATCCCACTACACACGGATCTATTTAATTTTGTTTCTGAACTTTTATGGAGACTTCACATTTCATCACTTGACGGTGCCAGTGTAATTGGAAGTTCATTGTTAATTCATTAGTTTTACTGCATGCTATGGTGTTGTATTTTCCATACTTATGGTAACAACAGTTTTTAATGTTACTTACTTTTTGTGACTGTTATATTTTGAGTTATTTCCCTGGATAACAATTTGTTGAACAAAATGTTTATCCATTTTCTGCAGTGGTGTTTTTGTTTACATTGTTCTACCCAATGTTCCTGCCTGTACACTTACTCGGATCTTCATCTATATTACCATAACCCAATATAATAAATTGCTAAACAGTTAAAGCCCTCCAGTTTTGTCCCATTCTTTTTACACTTAATACTGAAGGATTTCTATTATCCTTCTAGAAGAAAATTGTTTCTGTTTCACCACTGTTACTAGCTATTCTGCTTTTTACTTTCCATTATTCCAGTGTCAGTAATTTTTTTCAGTATTGTCACATAATTCAAAACTGTAAAAAAAAAAGGTAAAATTTCTGTTTCCATGCCATTAAGGCATATAGGGAATATGGTGTTAGGCTGGTATTTTCCATGACCTTCGGCACATGAAAGTCCGATGTGGTCAGTATCATGCCTGGCTGTTTTACCCTCTCAGATTTCTCTGGTACCCATTTTTAGAGGCTGTCTGAACCCTGGGGACTTTTTAAGTGTGTTGCTGTTAAATCTATTTTTGTCACTGTCAGCATTTACTAATTATCTGCTGCCAGCAAATGCCATTGTGATATTTTATAAAGTAACCAGATAGAATAAGAAGGAACCATTGGTGGCAGGGAGTAACAAGGAGTCAGTAATAACTGGAAATAACAAGCAGTCAGTAATAACTGGAAATAACAAGCAGTCAGTAATAAATGGAAATAACAAGAAGTCAGTAATAACTGGAAATAACAAGCAGTCAGTAATAACTGGAAATAACAGGAGTCAGTAATAACTGGAAATAACAAGCAGTCAGTAATAACTGGAAATAACAAGCAGTCAGTGGTGACTGAAAATAACAAGGAGTCAGTAATAACCAAGAATAGGAAGTAGTCAATAGTAACTGGAAATAACAACAAGCAGTCACTAGTAATAGAGAGTAACAAGGAGTCAGTAGTGACAGAGAGTAACTTTGTGGAAGAGGCACAGGACCCTGCTGTAGAGCATGCTTGCATTAGTGAGCCATGATTTAATGTTGGTAGCACATCTCACAGTTTTGTTGTAAATATTTGTATCTGGACTCAGCATTTTGTGTGACTAGATACTACACTCTTTGTGTCTAGTATGCACACTATTAAATTTAGATGGAGTATTTTGTAAGTCTTGATCAGTGGTTTTCAAACATTTTAAAATTCACAGTACGCAAGTATTTTTTAAAAATGTGAATGTTGAGATGCACTTAAGTTTTGTTTTCAGTGATTTCTGTTTAAAAATCTTTAATTTACAGAATACAGCAACATATCATCATTATAGAGAACTTAAAAGGGATTAGCAAACTGGTCCATTATATCCATAGTCCACTATATCCTGATGTGCGTTGTGTAGTGCATGTGCGTTGTGTATTGCATGTGTGTGCGTGTGACCGAGACCTGTGGAACTGGTCTGTTATTACAGAGGCTCCGTTATAACAGGATTCTACTGTTTTTACTTATTAATGTTTAAACATTTACGTCTAAATGATGTCTCATATGTAAGTGTAGCTTTCATGGTTTGTTACTGAGTGTTCATTATTATGAAGGTAACTCGAAAGATGGACAAGACAAATCAAAGTTCTCTGTAATTCTTAATGCTAGTTTATCCATTATGATTTCTTAAATAGCATTTGATTATGTTTGTACACAGAAAAAAGTCATATATTGATTTATGATGTTAGCTTTTCAAATTGTCGTAAGTTATACAGCATCTTATTATAGATTAGTTTTCTTGGTTATACATTTATTGATTTCAGCATGTTTTGTTTTTTTTTTGGTCCAGTATAAATGTTGTATCCCAGTATTTTTCTTTGTAAAACAAGTAATTGCTGCTATACAATGTAACTCTTCCCATGCCCAAGAAAAAAACGCGGACGTTCCCGTCCATGCCACAGTTTTTTAGGAAAAAAGAAGTAATGTGGTGTTTTTAGACAATGATTGTGCCCAGCTCACCATCGGCTAGGTCTAGATATGCACTACTTACCATCTGAGATGTCTAGATCTGCTTGTCGATCTTGTATTGTGATTCTATGTTGCATTCTCGCTACATTAATGTCTGAAATAACCTACTAACTATTTCTCCAGTCGTCTAATATGTCTAAATCTACTTAGGATACATTCAAGAGCAGTGGGGTGGTCACAGGCCATGTCCATACCCCTGTCTACATCGTCAAAAATTGAAAAATTTCGATGTTTCTCTTCCTTTTTCTCGCTCGACATTGCTCATATCTAAGGACTCTTCCACCATTTTGAAAAGTGTAACCGGAAACGCGAACGAAATATGTACAATCTAAATGTTACACCGGTTGGTTTTATTGAAACAAATGAATTGTCACTATAACAACTGTGGCATGCAACTCAGTAATCGGAAATCCTCACTATAGCGACTATGGCACGGGAAGAGTTAATATTGAAACAAGGCCTTATTTCTTCTTCTCTGTTGTATAATCAGTGATGTCAAATTTCTGTGTACTCCATTTTACATTACAGCATTAGATTTACTAGATTTTTTTTAAAATTTAAAAGTTGTGTTGAATACATGCAGGGAAGACTTAGAATCTGTAATTATATGTAAACAAAAAGGGGTGCACCTGTTTCAGAACCATCTTCTTAAAAAAGAAGAACAAATGTGATTGTTTTGTAACACAAAATACTTGTTAAATTAATGTAGGCCTTATGTTAATATAACAGGAATTATATACAGTGTAACACACAGTACTTTTAAAGTGAACATAAAACTGTATGGTAATATAACAAGAATTTTTATACAGTGTAACACACGATATGAATGTAGGCCTTATGATAATATCACAGTTATTTTGTACAATAGTGTTTTAAAATATAATTTATAAGTTCAAATGGTTAACAGATAATTAATTATAAAATAGAAGCAGATATGAACTTTATTGCATGTATATCTGAAATTGATGAAACAGTGTGATCATAAACTAGCAAGGCATTTTTTTTTTTTTTTTGCAGAGATACATTTTGACCAGAGCTTAATGTACAATGCTTCCTGGCCTGTTGATAAGCAGATACTAGGTCAGATTGGAGGTGTTGCCACAGATAAGGATGGAAATGTGTACATCTTTCACAGGGGCTCCAGAAAGTGGAGCGGGCAGTGAGTATTAGGAGTTTTCTTGACATAGCCAAAGCACAAGTGAGCTAATATGAAATTTATTGCCTCCTGTGGACACATTAAACATCATGATGATCTAGAGAAAACCGTCTTGGAAAGGTACATAATGGGAAAAAGAAAGAGAGGAAAACCAAGGCGAAGATGGCTACAAGACATCGTTGATGACCTGCAAATGGATGCATCAGCAGCAGGCCATCTTGCTCACAACCGAGAGGCCTACAGGAGTGCTGTTAGGGAGGCAAAGTTCCGCAAGGGACATGCAAATAAATGAATGAATCTCTTTCCTGCACCCCCCACCCCCAACCCGTATCATTCTCCCTCTTTCACCACTGCTAACATCCAAGTGGTTCAATTTGTTTTCCTTTGTGGTCTCCCAGCCTCATCTTTAGGGCACTTTCTGTTGTATACAAGGAGGGATGCCACAAAGCTAAGTTTTTCATTTTTCTTCATTATATGTTGTGGTTTTTTTTTTTATGTAATCCTTGAAAAAAGGCTCACTCTGATATATTGGATGTATGTTTTTCATTATTTGTGTTTTTTCTCACTTTCCTCACTCCCTCTTATCTTATATATGTTATATCCTTCCCATGCTGTTAAACGTCACATAGGACTCGCTAAGTAGTTCGCCAATTTTTCCTGTCTTTGGCGAGTCTTTCAACCTCATCAAGGGACTTAATGCCTGTTAATTTGACCTTTCTTAACAATGTCCTCTTCAGAGTTTCACGTGGTCTGCCTCTATCGCTTTGTAAAACTACCATACACCTCTATCTACCTTTATAATATGAAATCAGTGTCCATTGAGGGCTGTTTCTCTGTGATTAAGTTATAAATTTGCTGAATTCAGAAAAGTAAGAATGGTAGTGAGTGGGATTTTTGTGATGAAACAATGTTTAAGATGAACTTGGCTTGTATATATCTGTATAAGAATATAGAATGATAGAATGAAAGTTAAACAACTCATCATAGAATTTGAAAGTTGGGATAAAAAGGGTTAGATCCCATAGAAATCAATAGCTTTGGACTTATTCCCCTTAAAGTCATTCTTGCATATCTTGTGCCGATCATGCTTCGCATATAACTTATGAGAAAGAAAAGTCATGAGACAGAAATCAGATGATTTAGAACAGTTGAAGTTTGAGTTTCTGATAGGGCAGTTCATAGGTTAGTTTGTGAAAATATGTAGTTCTGTAATGTGGTAGATTAGTAGAACAGAAATGTAGTAGAAGTTCTATTGGACGTCAGTAGTTGCTTGGAATTATTTCTATGTTGTTTGGAGTTGGAATTTCATCCTGTCTTTTTAGATTGTATAATGCCACTGCTATCCCCGTCACATCGTTCATCATCATCGTCACCCTGTGCACCAATAAAGTCTTCATAACTTAATATTGCTGGTACTGTGGTGCTGTTTGATACTGAGAGCACAATTGTTATTGAGAAAGTAAGTCTGTGAAGCGAGTAGTTAAACAAATGCAGAAAGAGATTGAGCTCAACTGTAGTTGAAAGTAAAATCTCGACTGTAAATGAAGTAAAGTTAGTGTTAACTAGTAACAGAAGAGAAGATCATATGTCTTGAGAAATGCAGAAGTAATATCCAGTGTGTGAACATAATATTCCCACAGTATTACATGTTGCAGTTAATACAGCAGAGCATAATTATAGAGCAGGAAATTGCACATTACAACAAATGTGACAGTTATGTACATGAGAGAATTCCAGAAAAAGGTAGACGCTGTTTCATATCCACTACATTAGAATAACCGTGACATTTATGTGTTAATAGAAAGAATAGTAACCATGCTTGCTCTCTCAGTCAGTGACTTAGGGAATTTCCTGTGAGGGGAAGGTAATTTATTTTATGACTGTATAACCAGGAACATGTACCATCAACAGATCATTTTCATTGGATGATGACTTCATGGATCAGGATACTCCAATACCTGAGGATGTTATTGTTGTCCTAGACAGCCAAGGTCATTTTATACGCAAATTTGGGGCAGGACAGTAAGTGATGATTGTATTATGACTACCACAATGGATTGATCAATGAATTTTCCATACTTATGGTAACAACAGTTTTTAATGTTACTTACTTTTTGTGACTGTTATATTTTGAGTTATTTCCCTGGATAACAATTTGTTGAACAAAATGTTTATCCATTTTCTGCAGTGGTGTTTTTGTTTACATTGTTCTACCCAATGTTCCTGCCTGTACACTTACTCGGATCTTCATCTATATTACCATAACCCAATATAATAAATTGCTAAACAGTTAAAGCCCTCCAGTTTTGTCCCATTCTTTTTACACTTAATACTGAAGGATTTCTATTATCCTTCTAGAAGAAAATTGTTTCTGTTTCACCACTGTTACTAGCTATTCTGCTTTTTACTTTCCATTATTCCAGTGTCAGTAATTTTTTTCAGTATTGTCACATAATTCAAAACTGTAAAAAAAAAAGGTAAAATTTCTGTTTCCATGCCATTAAGGCATATAGGGAATATGGTGTTAGGCTGGTATTTTCCATGACCTTCGGCACATGAAAGTCCGATGTGGTCAGTATCATGCCTGGCTGTTTTACCCTCTCAGATTTCTCTGGTACCCATTTTTAGAGGCTGTCTGAACCCTGGGGACTTTTTAAGTGTGTTGCTGTTAAATCTATTTTTGTCACTGTCAGCATTTACTAATTATCTGCTGCCAGCAAATGCCATTGTGATATTTTATAAAGTAACCAGATAGAATAAGAAGGAACCATTGGTGGCAGGGAGTAACAAGGAGTCAGTAATAACTGGAAATAACAAGCAGTCAGTAATAACTGGAAATAACAAGCAGTCAGTAATAAATGGAAATAACAAGAAGTCAGTAATAACTGGAAATAACAAGCAGTCAGTAATAACTGGAAATAACAAGGAGTCAGTAATAACTGGAAATAACAAGCAGTCAGTAATAACTGGAAATAACAAGCAGTCAGTGGTGACTGAAAATAACAAGGAGTCAGTAATAACCAAGAATAGGAAGTAGTCAATAGTAACTGGAAATAACAACAAGCAGTCACTAGTAATAGAGAGTAACAAGGAGTCAGTAGTGACAGAGAGTAACTTTGTGGAAGAGGCACAGGACCCTGCTGTAGAGCATGCTTGCATTAGTGAGCCATGATTTAATGTTGGTAGCACATCTCACAGTTTTGTTGTAAATATTTGTATCTGGACTCAGCATTTTGTGTGACTAGATACTACACTCTTTGTGTCTAGTTATGCACACTATTAAATTTAGATGGAGTATTTTGTAAGTCTTGATCAGTGGTTTTCAAACATTTTAAAATTCACAGTACGCAAGTATTTTTTAAAAATGTGAATGTTGAGATGCACTTAAGTTTTGTTTTCAGTGATTTCTGTTTAAAAATCTTTAATTTACAGAATACAGCAACATATCATCATTATAGAGAACTTAAAAGGGATTAGCAAACTGGTCCATTATATCCATAGTCCACTATATCCTGATGTGCGTTGTGTAGTGCATGTGCGTTGTGTATTGCATGTGTGTGCGTGTGACCGAGACCTGTGGAACTGGTCTGTTATTACAGAGGCTCCGTTATAACAGGATTCTACTGTTTTTACTTATTAATGTTTAAACATTTACGTCTAAATGATGTCTCATATGTAAGTGTAGCTTTCATGGTTTGTTACTGAGTGTTCATTATTATGAAGGTAACTCGAAAGATGGACAAGACAAATCAAAGTTCTCTGTAATTCTTAATGCTAGTTTATCCATTATGATTTCTTAAATAGCATTTGATTATGTTTGTACACAGAAAAAAGTCATATATTGATTTATGATGTTAGCTTTTCAAATTGTCGTAAGTTATACAGCATCTTATTATAGATTAGTTTTCTTGGTTATACATTTATTGATTTCAGCATGTTTTGTTTTTTTTTTGGTCCAGTATAAATGTTGTATCCCAGTATTTTTCTTTGTAAAACAAGTAATTGCTGCTATACAATGTAACTCTTCCCATGCCCAAGAAAAAAACGCGGACGTTCCCGTCCATGCCACAGTTTTTTAGGAAAAAGAAGTAATGTGGTGTTTTTAGACAATGATTGTGCCCAGCTCACCATCGGCTAGGTCTAGATATGCACTACTTACCATCTGAGATGTCTAGATCTGCTTGTCGATCTTGTATTGTGATTCTATGTTGCATTCTTGCTACATTAATGTCTGAAATAACCTACTAACTATTTCTCCAGTCGTCTAATATGTCTAAATCTACTTAGGATACATTCAAGAGCAGTGGGGTGGTCACAGGCCATGTCCATACCCCTGTCTACATCGTCAAAAATTGAAAAATTTCGATGTTTCTCTTCCTTTTTCTCGCTCGACATTGCTCATATCTAAGGACTCTTCCACCATTTTGAAAAGTGTAACCGGAAACGCGAACGAAATATGTACAATCTAAATGTTACACCGGTTGGTTTTATTGAAACAAATGAATTGTCACTATAACAACTGTGGCATGCAACTCAGTAATCGGAAATCCTCACTATAGCGACTATGGCACGGGAAGAGTTAATATTGAAACAAGGCCTTATTTCTTCTTCTCTGTTGTATAATCAGTGATGTCAAATTTCTGTGTACTCCATTTTACATTACAGCATTAGATTTACTAGATTTTTTTAAAATTTAAAAGTTGTGTTGAATACATGCAGGGAAGACTTAGAATCTGTAATTATATGTAAACAAAAAGGGGTGCACCTGTTTCAGAACCATCTTCTTAAAAAAGAAGAACAAATGTGATTGTTTTGTAACACAAAATACTTGTTAAATTAATGTAGGCCTTATGTTAATATAACAGGAATTATATACAGTGTAACACACAGTACTTTTAAAGTGAACATAAAACTGTATGGTAATATAACAAGAATTTTTATACAGTGTAACACACGATATGAATGTAGGCCTTATGATAATATCACAGTTATTTTGTACAATAGTGTTTTAAAATATAATTTATAAGTTCAAATGGTTAACAGATAATTAATTATAAAATAGAAGCAGATATGAACTTTATTGCATGTATATCTGAAATTGATGAAACAGTGTGATCATAAACTAGCAAGGCATTTTTTTTTTTTTTTTGCAGAGATACATTTTGACCAGAGCTTAATGTACAATGCTTCCTGGCCTGTTGATAAGCAGATACTAGGTCAGATTGGAGGTGTTGCCACAGATAAGGATGGAAATGTGTACATCTTTCACAGGGGCTCCAGAAAGTGGAGCGGGCAGTGAGTATTAGGAGTTTTCTTGACATAGCCAAAGCACAAGTGAGCTAATATGAAATTTATTGCCTCCTGTGGACACATTAAACATCATGATGATCTAGAGAAAACCGTCTTGGAAAGGTACATAATGGGAAAAAGAAAGAGAGGAAAACCAAGGCGAAGATGGCTACAAGACATCGTTGATGACCTGCAAATGGATGCATCAGCAGCAGGCCATCTTGCTCACAACCGAGAGGCCTACAGGAGTGCTGTTAGGGAGGCAAAGTTCCGCAAGGGACATGCAAATAAATGAATGAATCTCTTTCCTGCACCCCCCACCCCCAACCCGTATCATTCTCCCTCTTTCACCACTGCTAACATCCAAGTGGTTCAATTTGTTTTCCTTTGTGGTCTCCCAGCCTCATCTTTAGGGCACTTTCTGTTGTATACAAGGAGGGATGCCACAAAGCTAAGTTTTTCATTTTTCTTCATTATATGTTGTGGTTTTTTTTTTTATGTAATCCTTGAAAAAAAGGCTCACTCTGATATATTGGATGTATGTTTTTCATTATTTGTGTTTTTTCTCACTTTCCTCACTCCCTCTTATCTTATATATGTTATATCCTTCCCATGCTGTTAAACGTCACATAGGACTCGCTAAGTAGTTCGCCAATTTTTCCTGTCTTTGGCGAGTCTTTCAACCTCATCAAGGGACTTAATGCCTGTTAATTTGACCTTTCTTAACAATGTCCTCTTCAGAGTTTCACGTGGTCTGCCTCTATCGCTTTGTAAAACTACCATACACCTCTATCTACCTTTATAATATGAAATCAGTGTCCATTGAGGGCTGTTTCTCTGTGATTAAGTTATAAATTTGCTGAATTCAGAAAAGTAAGAATGGTAGTGAGTGGGATTTTTGTGATGAAACAATGTTTAAGATGAACTTGGCTTGTATATATCTGTATAAGAATATAGAATGATAGAATGAAAGTTAAACAACTCATCATAGAATTTGAAAGTTGGGATAAAAAGGGTTAGATCCCATAGAAATCAATAGCTTTGGACTTATTCCCCTTAAAGTCATTCTTGCATATCTTGTGCCGATCATGCTTCGCATATAACTTATGAGAAAGAAAAGTCATGAGACAGAAATCAGATGATTTAGAACAGTTGAAGTTTGAGTTTCTGATAGGGCAGTTCATAGGTTAGTTTGTGAAAATATGTAGTTCTGTAATGTGGTAGATTAGTAGAACAGAAATGTAGTAGAAGTTCTATTGGACGTCAGTAGTTGCTTGGAATTATTTCTATGTTGTTTGGAGTTGGAATTTCATCCTGTCTTTTTAGATTGTATAATGCCACTGCTATCCCCGTCACATCGTTCATCATCATCGTCACCCTGTGCACCAATAAAGTCTTCATAACTTAATATTGCTGGTACTGTGGTGCTGTTTGATACTGAGAGCACAATTGTTATTGAGAAAGTAAGTCTGTGAAGCGAGTAGTTAAACAAATGCAGAAAGAGATTGAGCTCAACTGTAGTTGAAAGTAAAATCTCGACTGTAAATGAAGTAAAGTTAGTGTTAACTAGTAACAGAAGAGAAGATCATATGTCTTGAGAAATGCAGAAGTAATATCCAGTGTGTGAACATAATATTCCCACAGTATTACATGTTGCAGTTAATACAGCAGAGCATAATTATAGAGCAGGAAATTGCACATTACAACAAATGTGACAGTTATGTACATGAGAGAATTCCAGAAAAAGGTAGACGCTGTTTCATATCCACTACATTAGAATAACCGTGACATTTATGTGTTAATAGAAAGAATAGTAACCATGCTTGCTCTCTCAGTCAGTGACTTAGGGAATTTCCTGTGAGGGGAAGGTAATTTATTTTATGACTGTATAACCAGGAACATGTACCATCAACAGATCATTTTCATTGGATGATGACTTCATGGATCAGGATACTCCAATACCTGAGGATGTTATTGTTGTCCTAGACAGCCAAGGTCATTTTATACGCAAATTTGGGGCAGGACAGTAAGTGATGATTGTATTATGACTACCACAATGGATTGATCAATGAATTTTCTCATTAAATGCTTATTTCCTCAATCATGTTTTTATATGAAATAATTTTGGAACTTTCTTAACAAGCAGCTATTCATATTGACAAATCATTTGTAAAATTTGTATAGAAAGCAATATAAAATGGAATTTATGAAACTGTTTTAAAATTCATAATATAAGAAAAATATTGTTTATCAGGACTGTGTCAGTTATTGTCACTTTCAAGGATTAAGCAGAAAGATGAATATTACAGATCATGAAATATGTCGGACAGTTTTCACATTTAAGAATTAAAGAGGGCAGCAGATGGCTAGATAAAATGGATGTTTTGTTCATGTTGGTAGATGAGCCTCCTCTATTGCAGGGGTTGCTGACAATGTTTCTTTGTTCTCTCACTTTTTTCCTCTATGACAGATACTTCATGCCTCATGGAATTGAAGTTGATTCAAACGGCAACATCTGGCTCACCGATGTTGCTCTGCATCAGGTAGCCCATTTATGTCCTAGCAGTAATTTGTGCATTTTCAGTGTCTGCATTACTTTCACATCCACTCTCAAACATTGTTGTATGGTTCAGGTTATCAACGAGATCCATGCTGGAGCATTAGTGTGTACTTAAAAAATATACTTCAGAACATTTTAATTTTCATATCATAATATCATTACAATTCACTTTAAAGTTGTATGCAGTCCAGATTATCAAAACAGTGACCTGTACTTACAATGCTGCATGAAGACAAAACTATATTCTTAAAAAAGAAAACTGTAATCCATTAAAAATAATGGGGGAAGAAATGAAAATATTAATTTCTTTTCTTTGCAAATTTACAACAACCCTAAGAGCAACATGGAATTTTCTTCTAAATGAAAAAAATGCACCACATTATTACAACCAAAAATCCTGTGCATGCTTTTGACCAGTGTTCACTACAGCTGACATTCTTTTGTGAGATAAAGTCCAGGTAGTGAAGCAAAACAATCTGTACCTCTCTGACATAATGGTGGGAACTATTATTTGATTGACATTCCTTTAGGGCCAACATTAGCTCATAGGGTGGAAATCATATCTTTCCATGTCTGACGACTCGCTGCCGCCGCCCGCTGTAAGTCTTGGATGGACTTGAATCCCGAAGTTGTACTCTCTCTAGCGATGGTTCTACATAGAGTCTCCCTTGGCCTGCCTTGCTTTCTTTTGCCCTTCGATGACCATGTGAGGGCCTGACAAGGGAGTTTGGATTCATCCATTCTTTTGACGTGATATTATGATTCATCATAAATGTACACTTTAGAGTAGAATGATTCTCTAAGTTATGGTTTGTGCTTATCACAACTCTGTGCTTGTTGTAAGTTTGTTTTTTTTTAAACAGTATGTATTTGGGGGGTTTTTTTCAGAGTTTTCCATTTTTTATTTATTTATTTTAAATGTGTAGTTTTAGTTATCAAAGAGAGGAAGACCAAGGCGAAGATGGCTGCAAGACATCGTTGATGATCTGCAAAAGGATGCATCAACAGCAGGCCATCTTGCTCACAACTGAGAGGCCTACAGGAGTACTGTTAGGGAGGCAAAGTTCCGCAAGGGACATGCAAATGAATGAATGATTGAGTTTTAGTTATCAACAAATCTGGGCAGCAACACTGTATGTCTTGGATGTCCTCTGTGGCATGATAAGGCTATCATTAAAATTAGCACCAATCAGATTTGGTCACTAAAATTTTCAGATTTGGTCACTAAAGTGTTCAGTGGTTCAGATTTGGTCACTAAAACATTCAGTGGTTCAGATTTGGTCACTAAAACATTCAGTGGTTCAGATTTGGTCACTAAAATGTTCATTGGTTCAGATTTGGTCACTAAAATGTTCATTGGTTCAGATTTGGTCACTAAGGTGTTCAGTGGTTCAGATTTGGTCACTAAAACATTCAGTGGTTCAGATTTGGTCACTAAAATGTTCATTGGTTCAGATTTGGTCACTAAAATGTTCAGTGATTCAGATTTGGTCACTAAAATGTTCATTGGTTCAAATTCGGTCACTAAAATGTTCAGTGATTCAGATTTGGTCACTAAAACGTTCAGTGGTCATAGGAAGCCTTGGAATTTTTTTTTTTTTAAATTTATAAAATATAACAACCAAAGATATGGTGGGAAATATGTAAACTCTGGAGACATGCTGGAGAAAATTTATAGAAAAGCACATCTGTTGAGCATTGATGTTGATCATCACAGACCTGTAAACAGACAAATCAGGAACATGCAGACTATTGTGCTCTTACTTGTATAAATAAGATTATAGCTCTTGCACCTTGCACAAGAGAACAGTGTCTATTTTATGAATAGTGCGTTTTTATTCACAATCATCACAGGTGTTTAAAATACCTCCTGGAGAGACCACACCAAGCTTGGTTTTGGGACGGAGGTTCAAACATGGCTCAGACTTATCATCTTTCTGTAAGCCCACAGATGTGGCCGTACTCTCATCAGGAGAGTTTTTTGTCTCTGATGGGTAAGAGTGTGTCAGTCTAGAACATGTCAGTCATTCAAGCCGTTTCACATGTCAGGCAATCAGTTCAGTACATTCATGTTATTAAAATCCAGTTCATATCATTCATGTCAGTTACATGTCAGTCAGTCCAGTACATCTCAGTCAGTCTAGTACACATCAGTCGATCAGTGCTGTTCATATTAAATCCAATTCCTTCTAGAGCACAAAAATTTTGTTCAGGCATTCTTGCAAGAGATCATATTTTTTTTCTTCATATTTGTTCTTTGTTTTTTGTTTTTTTTAGCATATTCATATATTTACTTTTCGCTGTTTTTTTTTTTTCAAAACATGAGAGTGCATGTTGACACATCTCTTTTGCTAATAAACTGTATGGCAGGCAGGGTACTAGTTTATCTAATCTTTGATGGGTGAGTGTCTGATCTTTAATGGGTGAGTTATTCACCTTATTATGCAGTCAGCATTTTCAGCTTGGAAGATAGATTGTCATTTTCACTTACTTGATGGGAACTATTAGCAGACATGCTCTCAGATGGATGCTGTGTCGTGCAATGGATCAGATATGGGGCTGTTCAGAATGCAATGTTGCCCAAGTCTGATTTTGAACCTTTTCACTTGTTTCCAGCATTGCACCCATCATGAGAGAAAGAGTGTGTACAGTGACTTGTCAGGATGGCAAAAAGGACAACTGCATTTGAAAATGCTGAAGCTGGATTTGTTTTTGGTTTTGTTTTTTTTTTTTCAGTAACTGTTAGTGTCAAAATTCCTGATGTTCTACATGCAGTAAGTGTGACATGTGAAATACTATGTAAAATTGATAAAATAAATTTTTTCTTGCCCTGGCTCATGAAGAAAAGCTGAAGCAGTTTTCATTTTCCCATTTCTAATTATACCGTTATTGCATACTTGCTTCCAGGTACTGTAATGGACGAGTGCTCAAATTTGCTAAAAATGGGACACTAATAAAGGCATGGGGGGACAGAAGCCCTTTCTCTGGTAAGTAATTCTGGTTTAGCCAGCATCATTTTGCTTGTTTAAGGAGAATGTAGCTTTTTTCTTTCAAGCATCGCTGGCACTTTTCAGGTTTTTTGAGAGCCAAAGCTGAGACTCACATGATATATTTAAGTTTTCAGATATTGCTTTGGTACACTACTGAGAGACCTACTTGCCCAATGTGAAGTAGAAGATATGCATGTCGTAATAGCAAAAAAACGCAGGAAATGGATTGATCATTTGCACTGAGGAGACCCCAGCAGCATTGCTAAAACAGCTATGCAATGGACACCTGAGGGAAAAAGAAAAAGAAGATGACCCAAGGCAGAGAACTGTAGAAGCAGAAATGAGGAGCGTGCAACACTTCTTGGGCTCAGTACAAAGGCTGGCCATGGACCGTGAGAGGTGAAGAGAGTTTGCAAGATGTCCCAGGGTGTACTGGCCAGTGATTGTGTAACTGATCACTGACCAAGGACATGAGTGGATGGACACTGCTGATGAGTTTTATGCTATCATTGACTTATATTTTTGTGGAATTTTGTTGTTGTTGGTACTTCCAACATTATTTTAAGTTTGTAGTTATGAAAAGTATAGAAAATATAATATTAAAATGTGCTTTTAGTCTTGAAAATTCATTTAATTCTTTGATAGGATCATCGGGCAACTTCCAGTTTACCCAGTATCTGATGAACATGTTTAGCCCAGATTTCACATGGCAGCAGTTAAACTTCATTGCTGGATTGTGATACTGTGATGGCATAGATGAATGTTCCAGAGTGATGGCACAAGCCATCAGAACATAGCTGGCCAAGACTGAGTCGCCCATTCATGGGGTTTATAATGAAGGGATTGATGTGCTCCATCGGCCTGGTTGATAAGACTAGGGCTTGCAGTATTCCCCATGGCAGTAGAATCTTCCAAGAAGCTTATTACATGGATCCACTCTGAGACTCCAGGCAAATCATGTCATTCATTCTTGTTTTATTATAACGCTTATGCTTCATATCAGCACTGCTATGAGTCCAGAGACCAACGGTTCAGTTTTAGGTAGATCAGTAGGAGAAGACATGATGCCATAAATTGGATTTTTTTTTTTTTTCTGCTGTCAGGTTTCTCTGTGGTGATTTTTTTGTTATGTAATTTTGTTTTATGCTAAATTTTTCCCATCTTTCCAGTCGCAACATATGCCTGTGAGACCTGGACACTTAACAAAACACCTGAGAAACACATAAATGCCTTTAAATGTAAATGCTACAGAAGAGTTCTTCAAATATCATGGACACAAAAAAGAGCCAATATATCCGTACTACAAGAACTTGATATTGAAGAAGGCTGGCTAGTAAAGAGGATTAAAGAGAGAAAACTGAAATATTTTGGACACATTAAACGTCATGATAATCTAGAGAAGACTGTCTTGGAAGGGTACATAATGGGAAAAAAGAAAGAGAGGAAGACCAAGGCAAAGATGGCTGCAAGACATCATTGATGATCTGCAAATGGATGCATCAGCACAGGCCATCTTGGTCACAACCGAGAGGCCTACAGAAGTGCTGTTAGGGTGGCAAAGTTTCGCAAGGGACATGCAAATGAATTAACTTGTTTTATTTGCTGTTAATATGTCTAAGTTGTGCTTTATGTTTAAATATTTAACTTATATATTTAGAAATAGTGTTGTGTGCTATTGTGCATGTGTAGTTATAAAAATGTTATCTTCTAGAAAACCCTCCAGTGGAGACCTTCAACATCCCTCACAGTATTACAGTGTCGGAAGAGAATAAACTAGTCTGCGTGGCAGACAGGGAGAATGGGCGTGTGCAGTGCTTTGATTTGGATGGTAACTTCAAGCATGTCATCAAAAAACCACAATTTGGACCAAGACTTTTTGCCATTGAGCAGTGCCCAGTTCAAGGTAAGAGTTATAGTTGTGCGTAGATATTTCTCAAAACAGTGTTTTCTCTTAAATAGAATACAAAAACTGCATCATCTTTTTTTTTCTGATTTTTTTTTTTTTTCCCTTAAAGGTATAGTACTGTTCATGATTGTTTTCAAGTTTTTAATGGATCTTTTTGACATAGCTGTCTTTTATGCACATTTACCACAATTTTGTTCTATAGTTATTTTTTTTTTTTTTTTTGCACATTTACCACAATTTTGTTCTATAACTGCCTGTCTACATGGACATTTCTTGACCACCAAAAAACATGGTACATTGTATGGAAATCGCACTAAATTCATTTTTCTTATATTAAGAATATGGAAAAAAAATAACATGAATTTGGTTAAAAAAAACTTCAATTGTTATATTTCTTTGTTTCTAAAAATTTTTAAATAACATGAGTGGTGAAGTGGTTAGTGTACTAGTCTCTCATGGCGAAGGTCGGGGGTTCGAATCCAGCTGCAGGCACCCCAGTCACTCAGCTGTAGAAATGGGTACCTGACTTCTTCTGGAGTTGGGGAAGGAAAGGCAGCCAGGCATGATACTGACCATATCACCTTCTTGTGTGCTGACAGGTCAGGGAAAATATGGACACTAACACCATATCCCTATGTGCCTCTAAGGCATGACAGGATTACCTTTACTGTTTTTTTTTTTTTTGTTTAACTACAATAGCACTTTTTTAAAAAAAATCAATGAACACATAATCTGATAGATTACACAGTAACAATACTTACTGCACAGAATGCAGGTAATACAGCTAAACTTTTGCAAAATGGCTTCTTTGGTTTTTGGACAAATTATCCCATTTCAGCAGACATTTTTGTGTGTGCTTGTGCATGCGTAAAATGCAGAGGCTTTTTTTTTTTCTTTTCGATTGACAAGTTCCTCCCTTACTTCCCAGGAAAACCCCAGGGAGTAGGTTGTGTACTAAGTTTCATAAATGGCATAGAGATGTGGTTCCTCTTTATGGTGGAGCATACCAACATTGCAGTTCACAGGAAGGCCGGGGACTTGAACATTTGTGCAATATGGTGTATGAAAACTAGCTGTAACCCCTGAAAAATAGCAAGAGATGAAATCAAATTGTGATTTTTATTAAAATTTTTTGTAAGTTGAAAGATGAAGAGCCAAAATTGAGGAGAGCCGTGTTGAGGGAGGGCTCGTGATAGAATGAGTGACAGTTTACCTGGTCAGCCTAGACATGTTTTCTTAAACATTTGTGAATGCTTACTACTGTAGTTAATGTTGGATCTGTAATTTTTTAGTCTTCATCTACACAATATCTGATTCCAGTTGTATTGCATCTATAGTCAGCTGACTGGGAAAACATAAATGTTCATTGTTGATGTTCTTATCACATGTTCTGGTCATTGCAAAGACATACACAGTCTATATTGTCCACATACATTGTCTACCATCTGAATTTAGTTTTATATGCATACGAACTTTTAAAAAAAAAAAGATATGAGAATGAATCACTGTGGGCCATTGTTGCTAAGCAGCAAGCTGAGAATAGCACAGACATACTTCAGAGAGGAAGTGCACTCTGTCATCCAAATCTTGCCCACCAAAGATCTCAACCCCTCAGACATAGACCGTGAAATATTGCTGCGCGGACATAGACCGTGAAATATTGCTGCGCGGACATAGACCATGAAATATTGCTGCGCTGACATACACCGTGAAATATTACTGCACGGACATACACCATGAGACATTGCTGCGCGGACATACACCGTGAAATATTCCTGCACGGACATTGAAATATTACTGCACGGACATACACCATGAAATATTACTGCACGGACATACACCATGAAATATTACTGCACGGACATACACCATGAAATATTGCTGCACGGACATACACCATGAAATATTGCTGCGCAGACATACACCATGAAATATTCCTGCACGCGCACACACACACACACTCCACAGATTTAGCCCCCACATGATTTTCACCTCTTTGGTCCCATAAAACAGCATCTTGGTGGTAAAAGATTTTTGACTGGCACTGAGGTGCAGTACACAGTGTACAGGTTGCTGTGAAGTCTGGGAATTCAAGAACTAGTTCAAAGGTATCACAAATACCTACAAAACAAGGTGACTGTATTGAAAAACGAGTGTTATTTTTTTTCCCTGCAATAAGTACAAGTTTTGTGTAAGTCACATTTTTTAGCTTTACATTTATCTTTTTTTAAGGAGGTATCCTCTACGCTGTGAATGGACCTGGTGGTTCTAGTGACATAACAGTGCAAGGTTTTACATTGGACATTAACACTGGTCATATTTTGGAAATGTGGAATGTGCCACAGGTAGTTTGTTCTGTTACTGGGAATTTGTAATTTCAAAGAGCTATAAAAACTAAATTTAGGCATTGCATCATTTTTCCTGGGGAAAGCATAGCGGATGTTTTCGGTGGTTTCAGATAATTTTTTTTTTTTTTTAATGTTCATCTTCATCCTTCAGAACAACCATGAATAATTAACTCTTTCATATCATTAGATTGTTATTCTATGAGCAGACAAGAAATGTTTATGATAATAAGTTCTTCCCTAGGGCCAACCAAAGAAAGGTATAAAGAGTAGTTTAATACATTTTATGGGTCATTACATGGTATTTACTTTCAGTCACATAGTTCTAAATCCTGCCTATTGCAATAACTTTAATATTAGCATATTAAATATTGGCTTTAATATTAGCATATTAAATATTGGCTAAAGTGTACTAAAATATGTTTTTATAGTTTCATATCTTTCAATTTTAATAGTACTGTAATCTTCAAAATATTAAAATAGTCTTGAAGGGACCAAAGCAAGCTTATGTATGCAAGCATATATAATTTTTTTAATATGTCACCATATGGAGATTTCTCTTAAAAGAGAAAATGGAAATACAAGGGGAAGTCACTAAGTAACTCGCAAATTGAAATATTTTATCAGTGGCAGTTATCAGGTAGTATTTAAATATATCCTTAAACAGTACTATCATCCAACTTTATAATAGTTGTATGTAGGGGGCGCTGGGAGCTACATGCGCAAAGCAATAACAAAATGGCTACCCAACTGTTAGTGTGTACCAAAGAAGAATAGAGAAGTGCAGTGCGATTTTTGTGGGCTAAAGGACATTCAGTTGAGGACATTCATAAGGAAATGATTACAGTTTATGCTGAAAAGTGTTTATCACGTAAAGTGGTCTATAACTGGGTAAATGAATTTTCTCAGGGACGCACCAGAATTGTTGACAGAGTCCGACTTGGCCATCCTGTTCAGATTGCAACAGAAGCGACTACAACGTGTGAATGAGATTATCAGAGCTGATAGATGAGTAACGATAAACAGTGTAGCAAGTGCAATCAGATGTTCACACGGCTTAGCCTACAGAATAATGCATGAGCAATTGAATTTTCTGAAAGTTTGCTCATGTTGGGTACCCAGATATCTGAATGATGAACACAAAATGAACTGATTTGGTTTGTCATTGCAGCATCTCTGTCATTAAGCATATGAGGGTGAAGACATGCTCTAAAGGATTATTACTGGAAACGAATCTTGGGTGTACCACTACCAACCCGAATCAAAACGTGACTCGGTGCAATGGAAACACCCGTCATCGCCATGTGCAAAAAAAATCAAGATTACGCCTTTTGCGGGGAAGGTTATTCTGACAGTGTTCTGGGATTATCAAGGAGTGTTGTTGACCAAGTTCCAGAAGTATGGTGACAGTGTGAATTCTGTATCGTACTGTGAAGTTTCTGTCGATGCTACGGGATGCAGTTTGAAGAAAACGTCCTTGTCTGCTGACTAGAGGTGTGCCTCGCCTTCATGGCAATGCCAGACCACATACGGCTCGGTTAACCCAAGAGAAAATTAGCCAGTTGGGTTGGGAAGTTCTTGAACATCCACCCTATAGTCCTGACTTAGCTTCAAGTGATTTTCATCTGTTTGGTCCATTGAAAAACCACCTTGGCGGGAGAAGATTCATGAGTGATGAAGAGGTGGAAAAAGAAGTAAAAAAATGGTTCAGAAATCAGACTCCCAATTTTTACGCCATGATCAGATGATGGGACAAATGTATCAATGTTGGTGGCAATTACATTGAGACATAGGGGAATAATGTAGGTTCAAAAATTAAAAGTTTTCAAATTACTGTTGCATTTAGTTTTTTTGTAACAGGCATTTGCGAGTTACTTAGCGACTTCCCCTCGTACAGTCGAACCTGCTTCATGTCACATTGTCAGGACCGTCAAAATATAGTGACATTAAGTGAAGTTGACACTTTCACGGGAGTCCATTATAAGGGCTATAACTGGGCCAGAGAGAGAGGTGGGTGGGTGAGTGGGCAGGCGTGCATGTGTGGGTGTGTCTCTCCCCCCCCCCCCCCACATTAAATACATAACAAACAGCCAAAGCTGTCATGATCAGACACAAAATGTATTAATCCCAAAATATATTAATCACAAAATACAATAAATCTTAATCTTACAGTATAGGTAACACTAAAATCAAGCAGCATCTGACTTGTCAGCAGTATTAGTAGTAAAAAAATGTGTGATTTTGCATTGTGTAGTGATAACTGGTCTATTAATCAGACATGTTAGACATGTTACAGCATGTGACAGCTGTTAAGCGATCTTCGGTCCATTTGCCACCAAGGCATTTCTAATCAAGAAAGCACAAAGTTCCGTTCGGTAGCAGTTTATAAAACACGCCTGTTCCATCCTTGTTAAAAATGACATCCGGGCTGTACGCATCCAAAATTTTTGGAAAGCATGAAATCCAATCATTAACAACATCTGTATTAACTCTGACTGCTTCACCTGAAATGACCTTAAATATTATGCTGTGTCATTTTTTAAATCGCTTAAGAAAACCGTTCGAACACTTCCAGTCAGGCATATCTATTTCTTTAGCAAAACGTTCTGTGATTCCACCAACATAGGACCACACACAGGCAGCTGTGCAAAATGTGTCTGCTTGAACCATTTCAGCAGAGCACACTCAGTATCCATGTAAGAACTCGCATACCTTCATTTACAGTTAAAGACGAGTGAAAGTCTTGTTCAATTTTGTTTTGGTTTTTAACAAGTTTCGATACAGTTGAAACATCAATTTCAAATTTATCTGCTGTGTCCTTTCTTGTAACTTTTTCATCAAAGCTTCAGAATATCCATTCTAGTGCTCAAATCAAGATCAACATGTTTGCTTTTAGTAGCCATTATCCATCACAACATGAACCAGAGAGAAGTTCCCGGCTAAACGATTCACAGTACACTACTCAAATTACACTACTCGAAAGTAAATGATTCACAGCACACTACTTGACTGACCACTTATCAACTCGAGTTGCCAACTTACCACTGCCCACGTCTTGATAAAAAAGAAAATGACTGAAAGAAGCCAGATTTTAATCACGAAAGGCCGTGGTAAGCCTTTCATTCACACCACTTGAGTTTTGATGCCCACATGTTCAAAAGGTTGATGCGGCAGATACTCAGTGATCAAACGGCCGGCCCCTTTTTTGATGAATCGCGAAGCTGATATCACTTTGTGAGATGTTTATAGCTTGTACTCACCCAGCCTGTGATACATAGCGGGGTCTTTAGCTCATCCAGGTGCAGAAATACTGTGACATTAACCGATTTGTGCCAATAAGCGGGGTGATATTAACTGAAGTAAAGCCCATTAATTACTTATAGGAGTTGGCCGGGGATACAGATTTATTTGACAATATTTGGGTTGTGACATAAAATGATGTGATATTAAGTGGGTTCAACTGTACTTCACTATTTTTTTTAATTTTACAGACTTTATGCAAGAACTGATATATGTGAAATACAGTAACATTTGTGTTTATCACAAATTATCAAATCAGCAAGGCTTAGAAATGCTAACTTTTTAAAAGTATGCCTCAGAAATGATCAGTGGCATAACAAGAGTCAGTTGTTCTTTCAGTTGTTATTGATGATCACCATAGTGAAAAATTATGTGCTTTGATTTTTTAGATGAATCATCACATAGCTCATGCTTTTCAACAACTTTGTGCATATTATAAATAAATAAACTTTTTATTTCTTATAAATAACACAGTAGTTCAGTTTGAGACCATTACTCCATGTGAGTGGTACTGAAACATGCATGGCAACAAAATGAAGATGCCTTCATCTTTTATCCCACTGTACAGCTTTGTTAAAAATTTAAGATAAAATTAACACTAAACATATGGTTTGTTCCATTGTTGGGGATTTGTAATTTTAAGCTGCTACAAACACTGAATGTAGGCACTGCATCATTTTCCAGGTAAACCATAGCAGATGTGTTCATGTTTTGACTTGCTAAGCTGGAGACACTGAATCTCCATCCAGCCTGATGAGTCCAGAGCAAGTCCAAAGACTGCAGAGGAAAATTTACAATTACAGGCTCTCTGATGCACCTATTAACATGCATCCTGTTCCATGTTGCTATGGGCTTCCATTCTGAATGGCAATTATTTCTTAAAGGATTACAGAAAGATTACTCAGCAGCACAGGAGAGTGATTATGGTGTGTTTAGAGGCACATGAAGCAGTTCAGTTTGAAACTTTTTTTTTTTTTTTTTGTGAGATATTTTTCAGGCCAGTGGCTGTATTTACGTCATATCTGTTGTGGGTAAAGATGGGTCTGCTCATTTGCTAATATTCAGTACATTATTCTTCTGATTAGAAAATAATTAGGAAAGCAGAGTAGGGAGGTTTTGGCTGATTTCTTTATAGTGTTGATGTAGGTTTCAGGTGATGTTCTGTTCTGGTAAACAGTTATATCTTAAGGTAGTGATATGAAAGTGGTAAATTAAACAGCCATACTCTTCCAACAAAGGCATACTGAATCTTTAAATACAACAGGCAAAATAAATATGTCACAGTGTGGCCAGAATGTAGTAGAACTAGTTGAAACAGAGAATGATACTATCATCATTGTAAAATTTGTCAATTCTGTGTAACATTGTTAAGATATCCAAGTAAAATAAGAAAAGTCATAAATTAACAGTTTGATAATCCACAGTGAAGAGACCATGCATAAATAACCAGTTTTATAATCCACAGTATAGAGACCAAGCATAAATAACTAGTTTGATAATCCATAATATAGAGACCAAGCATAAATAACCAGTTTGATAGTCCACAGTGTAGAGACCAAGCATAAATAACTAATTTGATAATTCACAATGAAGAGACCAGGCAAAAAATTGTTAGTTTATTTATTTTATATAACATTCATAAGGGGGCCGGCTAGCGTAGTGGTTAGAGCACTCGTCTAGCAACCAAATGGTCGAGGGTTCGAATCCCCAGCTGAGCGGGATTTTTTTTCCGACCAATACGGCCCTGAGGTCAACCCAGCCTCGTAAAATGGGTACCAGAGAAAATCTGGGAAGTAAAGGCAGCGAGGAAAGGAACTGGTCACCCTACCTCATACGCTGATGACCCAGCATAATGAGGTCTCTAACGCTTCACCCCCTACGGCATTTGAAATGCTATGGGACTATCTTTACTTTTTTTTTAACATTCATAAACATTTATGAACAAGATGTGTGTGTTACCTAGATACATTTGTACAGCAAACAGTAAAATAAGTTCTGACTTTATTTTCAGCAACTGAAGAACCCACATGATGTGTGTGTGCATCCAAAAAGTCGCTCAGTCTATGTTGGAGAACTTGACCCTGAGGCTGTGTGGAAGCTCTCCAGGACCCCTTCTGTGTCAAATCTAGACAAGACAACTCAGAAACATGGTGATGCTTCAGTAGGTAAGAGCTTGTTGGTGATATGATGCTTAAGTCCACAACCAGAAATACAACTGAAGAATTCTTGAATGTTTAAGAATGACTGGAATATGAAATTCAGAGAAAAATTTTATGTTAATGAAATTTAAGCTTATAGAGATTTCAGATGTTTTCTATTTTTTGTTTGTTTGAAGAGTTATAGTATTTATTTTTTAGTATTTATTATTTTCAAGCATTGAAATTGGTTTCCTTTGCCTTGTGTTGATGTTTGGTTTCCTTTGCCTTGTTTTGATGTTTGGTTTCCTTTGCCTTGTTTTGATGTTTGGTTTCCTTTGCCTTGTGCTGATATTTGGTTTCCTTTGCCTTGTGCTGATATTTGGTTTCCTTTGCCTTGTGTTGATGTTTTGTTCACTGAAACTATGAGCAGGTTGTTCTTAACAGCTAATATTGTATCAAGTTGGAACTGGGTTACAGCGACTAATCTGAAGACCCATAGTGAACTCAAAAGGCAGACTCCATCATAGTTGGGACTACAGCAAGTCAAGCCCCATTAGCCTGGCTAAGTCAGGGAGCCACATTAATGCAATGGATTAGTCACTCACTCACCAACAAGGTGACCCAGTTTCAGTTTCCAGTCACCACAGTGACGATCAAACCGTGGCACAAAAAAAACAAAAAACTCCCAGGGTTCACTCAGCCTCAAGAAAAAAATGGGTACCAGGGGTTAACACCCTGGGAAGGAAGACGAATGACGTTGCTAGCTACAGAGTTCATGCTGATGGCGACACTAGTTGGCAGTTTCTGGTCAGCTGCTGACTAGGCAGCAGAGTGCTTATGGTTTGACCGTATGCAATGATGCTGGTTCACAACTCGTACCTTTACCCTGTTATTACGAGTACCAACAGAAAAGTGGAACTGAATCTTAACTCTTCCCATGCCTCTAGTCGAATTTCGACGCTTCCAGTTTCCGACATGGTGCCTTGTGTCGAAAAACTGATTCATGTTTTGTTTCATTAAAAAGCTGGTGTGATGTTTAGATTGTAAACATTTAGTGCACATGCCCCATGACCCTTTTCAAAGTGGCAGAATCATGGTTAGTTATGAGCGATGTCGAGCGTGAAAAACGAAGTTTTTTTATTGAGAAATTTCAATTTTTTGGAGATGTAGATAGGGGTATGGACATGCCCGGTGACCAGACCACTGTTCTTGAATGTATCCCAAGTAGATCTAGACATATTAGATGACTGGAGAAGTAGTTAGAAGGTTATTTCAGACATTATTTTTGTGAGAATGTAACATAAAACCACAATATGACATCGACAGATGGATCTAGGCATCTCACATGGTAAGTAGTGTACATCTATACCTATCCGATGATAAGTGGGATGCAGTTGTTGTCTAAAAACATCACATTACTTCTTTTTTCCTAAAAAAAACTCTGCATTTATGAAATCTTCCTATATATTTAGTTATTTTGAAACATTACACTATTTCACATGGAAAAACTGTTTTCATTCACTTTTAGTAATATGCCCCTGTACATATCAAAACCCATGCTTTTAATCTGGCGCCCAACTGAACGTCCATGTTTCTTCCTGTGGCACGGAAAGAATTAATCAGCTCTGGCCATGACATCTGTGCTGTCACACTAACACTGTCATCTTTCAGTTTTACATGAAAATTAAAAGTGAGGAAAGTGACCAGGAATGAGAGCAGCAGATAACAAGATGAGCACATATAAATGAATCATATACAGCAATCTAGTATTTTGTCAAGTGCCTTTATCAAGGACCACATACAAGAATAGCACAACAGAGAAAAACGAGAAAAGTAAATGAAAAGAAAGACAGGCACAAAATATGAACTCCACTTTTTGCTTTCTATATAACATGCCAAACATATGAATGTTCTTAATTCTGTGCTCTTGCTGTTGGAAATTTTGTCATTCACTGCTTTAATCATATCTCGATTAACTTTCATTAATGAAGCTTGTCTGAACTGTTTCTTTTATCATTTGTTAACTCTAGCAAAATGTGCTTCAATTATTTCCTTCTGTTAACTTTTAGCATCCATTAACCAATCATCTTTCATCAATTTTTAGCATTACATACCTCAGCTTTCATTTTTTTTTTTTTTTTCTCTCTGAAATACTGAATCAGAAAGGAGAAAACAACTGTACAGAGAAATGAACTCCATTTTTTTGCTTTCTATTTAACATGCCAGAAATGCAGATTTTCTTTTGTGTGTGTGCGGGAGTATATGAACAAACTCTGGCTTATAGTTTACTGTTTTTCAGTTATTGTTCACCAGTCTTGTTCTACATTTTTGAGGTTTTACTCTTACAGAAACAAAAGTGAATGGGAACACGACAGTACCAACTGGCAAACCTGTTGACAGGGTTTCTGTGGCAGCAGGCAACAACAGCACATTAGTTGTAATGAGTCAAGCCAAGAACGTGACCAGCAGTGACCTCACACCTTCACTTATAATTGGCTGCCTTTTGGTTGTCCCTGTGATTCTACTTTTGATTATCACTTTGATAGTTCGGGCACGTAAGTCAGGTAAGAGAAAAATTAGTTGATGTTTGGTATATCAGAGTATCCTCAGATGCCTGGTGTGAGGTGTATGTAATATTTCGATTAAACTGAGCCATCTAATTTGCCTGAGTGCAGAAGTCAGGTGTGAGACAAAATATATGAACTCCATTTAAATGAAGGTCCTTTTTAACATAAAAAAGTAATACATATCCACATATCAATCAAAATATATTATGATACTTCAATTTTTGACATAAGTTGTCATTTGCTCATTGATGACATCAGGAATAGGAATGAATGAATGAATGAATAATCTTTATTTTTCAAGGGTAAAGAATTGGGCACGCAGGCCCGTCTTACATTCTGCCCTCTGTGTGTACACACACACACACAGTATATGCAGTAGAAAAATCACTTTGTTCTGTTTTGTGTTCCCTATTCAGTGCTGTGAAGCTTAATGTGGTCACATAAATGTGGAGCTGTGAGACCTGGACACTTAACAAAACAGCTGAGAAACACATAATAAATGCCTTTGAATGTAAATGCTACATAAGAGTTCTTCAGATATCATGGACATAAAAAAGAGCAGTTATAACCATACTACAAGAACTTAATATTGAAGAATGCTGGCAAGTAAAGAGGATTAAACAAAGAAAACTTAAATATTTTGGACATATTAAACATCATGATAATCTGGAGAAGACCATCTTAGAAGGGTACATAATGGGAAAAAGAAAGAGGGGAAGACCAAGGCAAATATGGCTGCAAGACATCGTTGATGATCTGCAGATAGATGCATCAGCAGCAGATCATCTTGCTCATAACCAAGAGGCTTACAGGAGTGCTGTTAGGGAGGTAAAATTCTGCAAGGGACATGCAAATGAATGAATGAATGAATGATGATGTGTTCAGATATGTTTAGGACTAATTTATACATGATAACCTATAGTACATTCATGTATAGACAGCAGAAGATAGAGTGTAACATAGTGTCTCATACCTTAAAGGTAGCTATGCCCCCTTCAGAGCCAGTTTTTACAAACTGTTGTTCCTTGCCACCTTCTGGTACTTTCATTTGGGTTGACTGGAGGCTGTTTGTAGTGGAGCAGTGGGTCTGTAGCTCACAGCTGGCATGTGACAAGATAGTTCATTCGCATTGCATAGTTATCTTAGCTTTCATACTTATTTTTTGTAGATTTGAAGTGGAATCATGATCTACCGTCATTTTTTATGATTTGTGAATGTGGTTCTGAACATTCTTTTGTATTTTGTGGTTCCTTCTACTCTTTCAAATCTTAAAATTATTGTGTGATAAATATGTTCTTTAAGCCTTTACTATTTGTAGATGAAGTGATAATGAAAGTAACAGTATAGTCTTATTTAACACATCGATTAAGCAGTTTACCATTTGTTGTTTTGTCCAACCGCAGGCAGCCTGAAGTGCTGGGGTCAGAGCAAGAAACGAGTGTTCAGCCTACAGGGAATCCTGGGTAACTCTCACAAGGGTTTTGATCCACTCAGTACAGAAGACAGTGACCATGACCTTGATCAAGAAGACTCTGATCGAGAGGAATATTTAGCTCCCAGGAAAATCAAAAGCAAGGCTTAAAGTTAGTTCACTGTGTGGTTTATCATAGCTGTTATTTGTTTCATTAAAAGAAAAATGCTGTTAATATTTCAGATGAATCCCATATCCTTATCAGGCCTGTATAGGTGACTATATAAAAATAGTAATGGCTAAATACATGTTTATTTCTTGTAATACATGTAGAAGAAATATCTGTTATGTTCATTAACAAAGCCCATTTGGTAGTTTATTTAAACTTATTTATTGCCTGTGCTACTAAGTAGTTTATTTAAACTTATTTATTGCCTGTGCTACTAAGTAGTAATTCTTGTGAGCCTATTCCAGTTATGACAGTGATATAAAAGGAAGTGAATCCACAAAGTGTAGATAACTCCCTTCGTACTCACCAGAACTGAACAGTAAGGATCATCAAAAGTTACCTGTTTTATGCTATTGATATTGTGCAAGTACACTTTGGTTCTTGATGATGCACAGGGACCTTCTGTTCCTTCTGTACTTTAACAGAGAAAATCATTACAGATGTGTCATTATTATACAGCACTTTGAGATGACAGAGCACTGATGACATGTTGAGAATTTTGTGTGTGGACAAGAAAGAGTGAATTGAACTTCCTGAAGGAAAGATAATGCCCATTTGGAAATATACTGATATATAAAATTAAATAAACATGTATTTATTGGATGGGAAAATTCTGATAGAAGCTTGAAAGTTAGAAATGTTTGTGAAAGAGTATTTTTAATTTAAGGATGTTCAAGGAAAATTTTGTATCAGTTTTTGACAATGTGATATGAAGGATTTTTTTTATAAAATGCTGTGGCTGACAACCATTGATTTTTATCAGTGTTTTAAAATAATTTTTTTTGAAAGTGATGTCATGAAAGTGACATCATTTTGTAGTGACGTGTTGCATTTTTTCTTAAACCTCTTGTCAAGATTTGTAATTGCTGTGTGTAGACATTGTATGTTTTTTCAAATCTTCAGGGGGCATCAGTGATTGGTAAACTCAAACTTCTGTGTCCAGATTGATTGTCTCTTGTCACTAACAGAATAGCTACACTTGGTAAGCTGAAACTTCTGTGTCCAGATTGATAGTCTCTTGTCACTAACAAAATAGCTACACTTGGTAAGCTGAAACTTCTGTGTCCAGATTGATTGTCTCTTGTCACTAACAAAATAGCTACACTTGGTAAGCTGAAACTTCTGTGTCCAGACTGATTTTCTCTTGTCACTAACAAAATAGCTACACTTGGTAAGCTGAAACTTCTGTGTCCAGATTGATTGTCTCTTGTCACTAACAAAATAGCTACACTTGGTAAGCTGAAACTTCTGTGTCCAGACTGATTTTCTCTTGTCACTAACAAAATAGCTACACTTGGTAAGCTGAAACTTCTGTGTCCAGATTGATAGTCTCTTGTCACTAACAAAATAGCTACACTTGGTAAGCTGAAACTTCTCTGTCCAGACTGATTTTCTCTTGTCGCTAACAAAATAACTACAGTTGGTAAGCTGAAACTTCTGTGTCCAGACTGATTTTCTCTTGTCACTAACAAAATAACTACAGTTGGTAAGCTCAAACTTTTGTATCTAGTCTGATTGTCTCATATCACAACTGAAATAACTATGCATTTCATAGTATAATATGATCGCCAGTGCTGTTAAATTCAGTTATAAAATGTATCAGAAATTTTTGTTCCATTATTTAAATCTCTAATAACTATCACTAATGTCATTTTCTCTGCGAGTTTCCGTAATGATATCTTTTTAAGAGAGGCCAAATTAACAGGCATAAAATCCCTTGATGAGGTTGAAAGACTCGCCAAAGACGGGAAAAATTGGCGAACTACCTGCGAGCCCTCTGTGACGTTTGACAGCATGGGAAGGATATAAGATATAAGAATGTCATTTTGCATTATGATCAGTAATGCCCTTGTTTTTTTAGTCTTAAGACAGATATGTTGTAGGTTAGCTTAAGATCACCATCTTTGAACTCAGGTCAAGTCTATAAGTGATCTGGCCTTAACATATCTCTCAGTGCGTGTCACATGAAATATTTATTGGTGAGCTTTGAATGCATCAAATACAGACTCAAAGAGTAATCTCTCTTGTGCGTGCATGTGAGTGTGTGCATGCGCATAAAATCTGAATAGTGTAACAAATTACAAAGAAGTCAACCCCGTAATTAAAAGAACACATACAACTGCATCTCTCCTAGTAAGATGCACTCATGGTAAAACATTTGATGTTAAGTGCACAGTTCCACAGATACACTCCTTTAGCAACGTCTAGAAGACTTTTGAGACACCTTGTATAATGAGAACCAGTAAAACGCAGATTATAGGATAGAGAAGAAGAGATGCAGAAAGATCAAGACTGTATATGAAACAATGTTAGGTTTATAGAGCAGAAGAGGTTCAACAACTTTCATCCAATCCTTGAAAACTAAAATCCAAAGACATTGGACAGAGATATCCATAGGAATTTTGAGAGGTGAGAACTGAAAAGATGTGAGTCAAGAAAGGAGATAGTCCAGTCAGTTTTGAAGGTTTGGATGTTAAATAAGGAAAAGATTTTTTTGTCAGAGTGAAAACTGAAAAGGCTGGCATGAAGTAATTCTTTATCACATTAACAAATGTTAAAAATCTGTTATATTTTTGTGTACAGAAATAACATTTACAAAACTTCGCACCTGTAGACCATCTGTGAACTGAAGATGTAACACAACATTAAGTTTAATAACCAGAATGAATCAGTTTTTTTTTTTTCTTAATTTGTTATGATTCATTTGTTGATGTATTTATTGTTCAACTAACCTTGCAGGCAGACAATCACCGTTTTTATTCACAGTTTCATAACAAAAGTGCTGGTCCGCAGGCCACTTCATCCACCCTTGAAGAGCTAGGACACTTTCTTATCTTCACTCACATGCTAACTTCATTTTTAAGTAATAATCAACAACTCAGAAATATTCTGTAATGTTTTTTCATGAGCCCAGACAAAATTTTCCTAAGATTAAAGTATGTCTTTTTTTTTCTACTTCTGGGAGTATATGATGTTACACTTTTTTTTCCAGTTCCTTGAAATATCTTCTTATGTGTAGTCACATATTATCTATGATAGATATAACATATAAACTGAGTTGATCAATATCTTTCAAGAGAAATGAAGAAATGACTAGAATGCGTTGAACCAAATATAGAAGAAGTGTCATGGTCTATCATTAGTTAAGAATTCATGGTGTCTGAGTTTCAGCATTTATTCATGATTTTTTTGTTAGTGCTTCTGGTTGGTGGTGGATCATATGCTCATAGGCAACTGAAAGACTCTATTACTCTATGTTAAGAAATTGTAGGCCACAGACAACAAACGGGCTAATTACTGTAGAGACTTTGTTGTAAGCTTATTTCTTATCATTTTTTTTGTCCATTGTGCAAGCATATGTAATTTTTTTGAAAAAGTAAATTACTTTATTGAAGAATCTTTCATACCAAGGTATTACGGTAGTTTTCCTGGAAACAAACATTGAAAATAAAAACAATTTTTTTTTCTTCAAATATATTGGCTTTTACTACGTTGCCGTATCATGTATGTATTTATTAGTGACATATTTAAGCATTGTTTGACTGTGATAGTAAAGGTGGTGGGTTTTGTTTTTTTTTTTAACTTCATATGACCTGAAAGCATTTTTTTTTTACATTTTCTATCCAGTTTGGGTACCTGGGCTTCCAGGTTTCCATCAGGACAATCTGATTTAGTAGCAGTTGCAGTGTTCAAATATAATACATTTTTTTATCTTGCAGAAACATATTTAAACTAGAGTGATTGAACTTTGTATATATGTGTGTGGGCATTTTCTTGCAGAAAAGTTGTTTGTTTTTCAATATGATAATCTGGTGCCTCAAAATACTTCACATCTGATGTATAGTATCTTGTTTGTAAAATATGGACTGTGTTTTGCTAAAACTGACAGTATGGTTTTAATTCTGTATGGAACAGTAACATTTAAGCTTAAACAGCCCAGGAATATTTAAGGACATTTGATTCTCATGAGTGAAAACATTTGGGGAAGTTGATACTCCATGCCTCTAACAGTTCAAGGGTCATCATGACCTCATGATGAGTCTTATGAATGATTACCATGGAAGGTTGTTGTTTGTCAAATGTTGTTTTGTAGCCATATTACATAGTAAGGCTGTGAGTTAGTTTTAGTTGGATTTTTTTTTAATTGAAATTCATTTTAATTCTACAAGTACATAAATGGTTTTATTTTGTTGAAAAGCAAAGACAAATTTCTGGTCCCGGAGAAAGTCATGCTGAACAAAAATATGTGTGAAAGTCATTATTAGTTCTTTGGTATTCAGTATATCACATTTATTTATAGGAAATTATTTGTCACAACTGGTATCCTACTTACATAGAGAAACAGGTGAAATTCCTGTATAAAATGTTATCAGCATGTACTAATTATCTGATGACCTTAGCATAGATGACTCCTTATGTCATTCTTTTATAAGTCAGACAACTGCACTGCAGTTCCTTTACTGTTCAGTAAGTTTTCTTACTCCTTTAACATTGTTTACATTTGAAAGATACGAGGGGTGATTGATAAGTTCTCAGCATAAGGTACAAATACTTGAAACACATAGTTAATATTAGGTTCATTTGTAGATTAGGTTAATGTAAGATTAAACACCAAGTTTCAAGATATTAACTGCAACTAATTTTTTTTTTTTACAGGCTACTGAAGGGAGAAAATGGATAAAATTTCTCATCGAGCAGTCATTCACTATTTCTGCATCAAGGGCTTATCATCAAAAGAGATCCATGAGGATATGGTAGAGACTCCAGGAGAGAGTGCCCCTTCTTACAGCACAGTGAAGAAATGGGCAGCTCAGTTCAAACATGGAAGGGAGAGTCTGGAAGATGATCCCCATCCAGGAAGACCAAGAATGATAACCACCGATGAAACCACCAGCAGAATCCATGACATGATAATGAAGGATTAACGACTAACTGAACGGTACATTGCTACGGAGTTGGGCATCTCCCAGGAACATGTTCATGCCATTATTTACAATGATCTTCAAATGACAAAGGTGTTTGCTTGATGGGTCCTGAAATTTCTTGGAGCTGATCACAAATGACAGCATCTCAGCATGTCAAGAGACAATCCTGGCCATTTTTCTGCAGATCCTGAAATGTTTATTCAGCAGTTTGTGACTATGAGTGAGATTTGGGTTCATCATTTTCAACCAGAAACCAAAGAAACAGTCAAATTAGTGGAAACATCATGGATCCCCACCTCCAAAGAAAGCAAAGGTTGTTCTGTCTGCAGGCAAAGTGATGGCTTCCATCTTTTGGGATTCAGAAGATGTGCTATTGGTAGACTATCTTCAAAAGAGCAGAACGGTCACCAGGGCCTATTATGCTAATCTTGTGAAGTAACTGCGGGTCAAACTGAAGGAAAAGCGTCGAGGGAAATTGAGAGGAGTCATCTTTCATCAAGACAATGCTCTAGTTCACAAGTCGGCCGTGGCAATGGCTGCCATTCATGATTGCAGCTTCCAGCTTCTTGAACATCCTCCTTACTCCCCAGATTTGGCCCTTTATGGATTATTACCTGTTTACCAAACTCAAAAAAGAGATCAGTGGTCGCAAATTTGCTTCAGATGATGATGTCATTCATGCTGTAGACCACTTTCTACTGACACAAGATGCTGACTTTTACAAAGAAGGGATCTGTATGCTCCAGGATCGCTGGACTAAGTGCATAAACTTTCAAGGGGACTATGTTGAGAAATAACCCAAAAAAGTTGTCCACAAATAATCCGTTGTACCGTATGCTGAGAATTTATCAATCACCCCTCGTATATAGAAGTAAAAAAATAGAACCTATAACATGCTTTGAAATGGTGTGAGCCCATTTCAGATTGATTTATTCCTGTTACACATCTTGGCAAATATGATTTTCTGCCATTTATTTTTGTCTTTACTTTCTTACATATGTATTGGATTTCCTGAAATATCTTATAAAATAGGGTTTTAATTTATGTTTGGATTACAAGATTGCTAGCATTTATAAAAGTAACTGAGTGTCTTTTACAAGATCTGCTTTAGTGGTGAGTTGTCAACAATTTCTCATTTCACCAAAACCTGTTTTATTTTGTGCTTAATTGCCAGATTATTAATGCTTTTAATCTGTACAAAAAGAACTGCTTTTCATTATTCTAGTTACTGAATTATGAATAGTTGTTTAATTATTTGGTGGTTGGTTTTATTTCAACTTTTGAAAATGTTATTTTGTAAATACTTTGTGTTTTAGATTATTAGTAATTTCTAAATAATTTTCTTATGTGTTACGCAGAGCTGCTGACATGATAGGGTATAATATACATAGAAACTTCCCCAAAGACTGCTTCATGTTTACATATGAGCTAGAGCTAAGTACTTTCACTTATGAGCTAATTTAGAGTAGTACAAAGAGTTTAGAGGTTCATGCCAACTGCATGACATTGTAAAGTAGTTCTGAAATCTGGTTTGCTTGGTGAATGGTGCATCCTAGATCTAGGAGCCATGATGTATATCACTGTATCCTCACAAACTAAATTATGTGTGAGCTGCTCAAAAATATATCTCTCTCTGTGTCATCTCATTTCCCCCCTCCTTCCATGAAGGAGACTTTCAATGCAGACAGATAACTTCCATTTGCAGGGTTAGTTTCCCTAAAAGAAGTGCTAGTTTTTAACCAGCAATAATTAGTGTATAAGTATACAGCTATACATGAAGCACTGCAGTAAAGCTGTAATACCAGAATGTATAAACTAGGGAAAATGTAGGAACAGCTTTATTACTTAATGATTACAATCGATTGTAATAATTAAGTAATAAAGCTGTTCCTACTTTTTTCCTAGTTTATACATTCTAGTCTTTAACCCATTCCACTCACCAAGAGAAGCCAGCTTGCTATTCATTAACCACTCCTACACTTACTTATTTTCAGTAGTAATCAGTAACCCAAAATAGTTCTTTGATGTAACCACTCCTACACTTACTTATTTTCAGTAGTAATCAGTAACCCAAAATAGTTCTTTGATGTAACCACTCCTACACTTACTTATTTTCAGTAGTAATCAGTAACCCAAAATAGTTTTATGATGTAACCACTCCTACACTTACTTATTTTCAGTAGTAATCAGTAACCCAAAATAGTTCTTTGATATAACCACTCCTATACTTACTTATTTTCAGTAGTAATCAGTAACCCAAAATAGTTCTTTGATGTAACCACTCCTACACTTACTTATTTTCAGTAGCAATCAGTAACCCAAAATAGTTCTTTGATGTATTACTCTATGAGTCCATATCTGAAGCATTTTTATAAGATCCATGTCCATTATTTTACCACTATAAAAAGTGAATGATGATATATACAGTTTTATAGTTTCATGAAACTTCTTTTTACATATAAGCACTGTAAATTGGTTATTGTTGCTCTGAGTATGTGCATTATTGTCACTGAATGTTGGTCTTTTTTTTTCTAAATGAAGAGCTTTACTTTTATTGACTCGGTGGTGATCACATTTGTTTTGCATTTATTATAAAACATTTGTGTGTTATACGAGGGTCATACCAAAAATCGTGAGCAAAGATTTTTTTTAAAATTAGAATTTATAGATAGAAAAAATTATAAATGTATCACCTTAAGCTGCATCCTTTGTACTTCATGTAGAAGTCACATGGCATCACCATCGTGTGTCACGTGACCACGCGGAGCAGAAACAAAATGGCGGGTGCTGAAGTTTCATTTCATCAACATGCTGTTATTGAGTTCCTCATTAAAGAGGAAATCCCTGCTGCTGAAATTCACCAAAGACTTCAACTCATGGAGATGTGTGTGTATGGGTGCTAGCAGTGTTCGGAGGTGGGTGAAACATTTCAAAGATGGAAACACGAGCATCCAAGATATGCCTCGCAACGGTTGCCCTCGAACTGACTCCACTGAACACAACGTGGAAAGGGTTGACTTGCCACAGTATCTGAAATTGCTGTAAATCATGAAATAGGACAATATGCGGTACAGGAAATGATGCAAACCCTAGGCTATACAAAAGTTTGTGCCTGCTGGGTCCCACAGGAGAGAACGTCCAGAAAGCAGTGCGTCTGTGCCATTGGTCTTCTGGAACGGAATTCTGCTGGGAGGGTATTTTCATATTTGCAGAGCAATGGGAAAAATGTGTGCAGAGAAATGGAGATTATGTTGAAATCTATCTATAAATTTTGATTTTTTAAAAATTTTTGCTCATGACTTTCAGTATGACCCTCGAATTAATATTTTGATTTGTAAACTGAAGATATTCAATGTTAATATTTTGCATCTGATTTTTTTTTTCTAAAAAAAAATTTGCAAATAATTTTCTTTAAATCTTACACCCTCAGTATCTACTGCTGTTTTTTTTTTAAATAATATTTTTGAAATTTTTGTACAGTTTTGCAGCAGAAAGTAGTGAAAATGTTAAAAATTTTTAAACGTTACAAGTTGTAGATAATATTAGGTTTCTGAGTTGAAGAATACATTCTATTTTCATAGGAGGATCACTCCGAAAGTAATGCCTCCAAATTTTTTATCAGATACAAAGATCACAATAACACTACGTGATAGATAAATGTCTCAGTTGGAAAATGATATTTTGTCCATTCATTATACATTTCTTCCAGCATTGAACAGGGGCCTATATGACACACTTGTAAAAATGTGCACCAACAAAGGCAAGCCATTGTTTCACAGCTGCTTTGATGGTGTTGTTGTTAAGAAAGTGTTTCCCACAAGGTCCATCTTTTATGGGCCTGAACAAATGGAAGTCAGACGGTGCCAAATCTGGACTATATGGTGGGTGTGATAGGACAGTCCAGCCAAGCTTGGCAATGTGCTCACTGGTCTTCAAACTGGTATGTGGCCTGACATTATCATGTTGCAAGAGAAAGTGTCTTATTCTCGGACTGGACTCTGGCAATTCAGGCTTTCAGCATAGTAAGCATCATGATGTGGGGTAAGAGTTGATGGTTTCACTGGGTTCCAAGAAATCCAGAAGGATCACCTCTTTCCTATCCCAGAAGACAGTGCACATCAGTTTACCCACAAAGGGCAGCTCAATGGAGAATTTGCATGTTGCGACTCCATAGTACTGCCGTCTGGACTCCGGCCTGTAGTAGTGATGATGCGATCCAGGAAACTGTCACCTTCAGTCTCATAGTATTTCGACAGGTCCTGACAAACTTGCAAACGGTGGTCTTTTTTGTTCCTGTGTCAGCATTCAGGGGACCATCCTAGCGCACACTTTGCCTTATTCTTTCTTTGTCATCATTGTTTCTAAAGTATTGAAGCTGAAATCGAGCTCTGTACGTGGTTCCTGGTTGTAATCCGATGATTTGCACAAATGAGCTGATCAAGATGCTCTTCATTTGATGGTGTGACAGCAGTGCATGGCCGTAAAGAACATGGCTTGTCTTTCACATTGCTGTCACCACCACTGAAACATGCCACTCACCACCTCAGTGTTTGGTCTCAGCAAGCATTGATGAATGTCAGTGGGTGCTGTTTTTTTTAGCATGGAGGACTTCAGTCACAAACCTCTACTTCATACGAACATCCACATAGGTCATTTTGGTAGCCTGTTTCCCTCTTGCTGTCTCATGCATGCCAACCAAACTTGTGCAACAACTACTCAACAGTTGAAATTTTGCTTACATGTCAACAACTTCCACTTATGACATCTCCAGAAAAAAAAAATTAGGAGGCATTACTTTTGGAATAACCCTCGTAGAATGATGCATCTTGCACTGAAAGAACTTCTTCCAATACATCATCAGCTTACAGAAAGAAGATTATAGAGAAAAAATTTATCTTCAGTGTATTAAATTTATCATTTCAAAGATTTCTAAAGAGTAATACTCCTCATAACCTTATATAAATTAAATATCCCTTCAGAATATATAGATCTGAACATTTGATTGCGGTTAGTTCTGCATATATAAATCACATTTTTGCCAGCAGAGTTAAGGTATTTGGTCCCAGAAAATAAAAAGTAAATGCCCCACAAAGAGTAAATTAAAGAACTTTTTCAGCTTTGGTTATGCCATCAGAATGAAATTATGAGAAACACTCAAATAACATTAAATTGCTGCAGTTCTGATAATCATGGAGATACATACATGCGCACATTCCAGTTTAGTAAGAGCTGTTACTGTTCTCATTTTAATATGTTGAGTTCAGGTTTTTTTTATTGTCATACTCACCAAGAGCTGGTGATGTAGGGAGAAGACTCATTTCCTTCTATTTTGACACCTGCTGGTCTGTGCTCCAATCTGTGAGGATTTGTCTTCAGTCAAAAGCAAGATACTCTGCTTCCCATACAGTCTGTTTGATCTGTTAGAATGTCATTTACACCATGTGTTTACCCTATTACAGGATGGATATTCTCTGTTTATGGCTGGTTCTGTTCTGATGCACTTACTGCTGGTCTTATTGTAGTCAAGTGTCCAAGCCATTTCATTCATTGTTTTTCTGTGTGTGCTGGAGTTGAAACATGACAAGATCAGATCTCTTCATTTCTTGTCAGCTGTGTATGAGCTTCCTTTATTGCTTTTTCTCAGACATACCAGCTGGCTTATACATGTGTGTACATTGTGTTTGCTTTTGTTTTTTTTTTCATTTGTTGAGATCCAAGTCTTGCACAGATTTGGAATAAGTATGCAGTTTGTCAGTTGCCTTTTTGCTGTGTTGTTGACCTTTGATTATTTTAATTTAGGAACAAAGTGAAAAGATAATTTGGTAGCTCTAATGAATTCTAGGACAAAATGATAAATATTACTTGCAACCTTCTAAAACTTAAATCATTGTGTGTCACTTTACACATATATATTCTTTTTGACCCGTCCAAGAATATTATACAGTAATACTTATTTATGTCATGAACTGATCACAGCAGAACTGGAAAATGAAAGTATAGTTCTGGAACTGTTTTGTTAAAATGGAAAGGAGGAAACCAAAACAATGTGTGACCACTCATAAACAGCTAATGGAAGTCGTGAAGGAGATCAGGATGAGGAAAGGTAACCAGGGTGTGTGAAAATTTGGTGTACATTCAGAGACATCACAAATGAATGTATAAACTATATTTCCAGGTGTACTGGAACTATACCTTTTACCTTGGGTCCACTGTTGTTAATGGTCACAATAGATGGAGATAAAATGCTGCCTGAGATGGCATTGCTCAAGTACCAAAGATGCACACAAGAACATTTGTGAGGCTCATTACAGTGAGCTGCAGTGTCTTTTGGAAAAGAGAAATAATAAAAAAAATTGTTTAAAACATAAGAATGACACAGTTAAAGTATTTCTGTCATATCAAGAGGCATAATACAACAAAGAAAACCATACTTGAGGGAAAAAAGATAAGAAAAAGAACAACATAAAAGTGCTAAAACTATTTAGGAAAAAAAAGTAGAAACAGCTTTATTAATTAATGAGCACGCAGTTGTGACATTTTGGTTTGCACCTTAATCATACAAAAACACACAAGACAAAGAAGTAGGGAAAGAAGAAAGAATATAATTTCACATGAATGCTATACAACATATGTTCAACATTCTTCCTTCCCTGTTCCCCCCACCTCCCTCCCAAAAAATGTATCCATGACAGTGATTCTCAAAGTTTCAGGCCTCAGTCCTCCCATCTCAATCCAAGCTTCCCTGAATCCTCTGAAATCATCATCCAGAAAATGATTTTCAGCTTTATACATTCTTTTACAAATATATCCATACTACAAGAACTTTTAGCACTAAGATGAACACCACAGGGGAACAGAAGTAAGGGTAGACCAAAAGAAACATAGAAGAACAATAGAGAGGATGTTGAGCAATAGAGGGCTCACCTGGGCAAGAGCAGAAAAAAAAGGCATTTGTGGAAAACCCTTGCAGAAGCCCCATGTACCATGGGCTCTTAAGGTTCAGAGAGAGAGAGAGAGACAAGAACTTAATACTGAAGAAGATTGGCTAGTAAAGAGGATTATACAGAAAAAAACTGAAGTATTTTTGGACATGAGAATTTAGAGAAGACCATCTTGAAAGGGTACATAATGGGAAAAAGAAAAAGAGGAAGACCAAGGCGAAGATGGCTGCAAGACATCATTGATAATCTACAGATGGACGCATCAGCAGCAGGGCATTCTTGCTTACAACTGAGAGGCCTACAGGAGAACTGATAGGGAGGCAAAATACCTCAAGGGACTGACATTCTTTTACGTTCAAAGTTCCTCCCCTATTCCTTCCCTGAGAAGCCCCTGTCTCCTAGTTGAGATCCACTGATCTAGGACAAAGTACAGTAATAGATGACATGTAAATTATCTTAAGTGTTTCGTCTTTGCGCTATTGTTTGTCAGTGTTTGTTAGTTCTTAGGGGGGAAAGGCAGATAAAAAATGTTTTAGAGAGGTCAAGAATAGTGCTACTCAGAATGGTACTTAGAGCAAACAGCATAATTTAGTTCATTCTACAGAGCTTCTGATTGTCAGGGTATGTAAGTAAAAGAGGTTTATAAAGTAGACTGTATGTTACATTGTTTGAAAATTCAGCCCTCATGTGGAAGTGGAAATGATAAGCTGGGGTTTCTGCTGAGCAGACTCTATTCTACTGGGTTTCTCATAGACTGTGTCTGTGTTTTTTGAAATGGGAATAAAAGTAAATTATTAAGGAGGTGACTAGTCTTTGAAGGTGTAGGTTGGTCTGGCAGAGGACATCCCAGTAGAAATGAGTATCTGGCATCTTCATGGAGCTGGGAGAGGATAGGAAGTCAGGTGTGATGCTGACTACATAACCCTTTAGTGCACTGATAGGTCAAAGAAAATATGGGGACTAACCAAATGTCCTCTGGATACCTCCATTGCTTGGGGCTATCTTTATATTATTAAGGAGATCATGAGAGGTGCTGGTTGTGTGGGTCAGAGGGGGTGCTGGCCTGAACCAAGGGAATGGCAGAAGTATGGGTCAGGCTGTAAACCTGAGGGAGCCTATGACAAAGTAGAATTTGTGGAACTGTGTTCACATGGAAGTAAATGTCACATTTTGTATGGGAGTTCTTCAGAGTCTGCCCACCTTGCAGTACAATGTTTCAGGCAAAAAACAAACAAAAAAAAACATTTAGAAAGTATGAAAATAGACAAAAGCTGAATACTCAGTTGTGTATACTCTTGTTGCACAAATGTCCATAACTAGAAATGAAAGATATTGTCGTGGAGTATGAAAACATAGTTACTTAGGGAAATGGTCATATTCACACTCAGTGACATTGGAAATCATTGCTAAATAAGACAAGTGAAAATATTGCAGCTTCATTTTGAACAGTATATTGTAAATCATCTTATTGTTGTAAGTCATTCATCTTGTGTATCCCAGAATACCCATTGATAGTTGTCTGGTATGATGTACATTATTTAAAACCTTTATGTACTGTTACAGTCCCAGTGTTTCACCATATACTGGTAGTTGTCTGGTGCATGATGTACATTATTTAAATCTTCAGTGTACTGTAACAGTCCCAATTTCTCATCATATACTGATAGTTCTCTGGTGTATGATGTATGTTATTTAAATCTACAATGTACTGTTACAGTCCCTGTGTTTCACTATATATTGATAGTTGCCTGGTGTATGATGTAAGTTATTTAAAATCTTGATGTACTGTTACAGTCCCAGTGTTTCACCATATATATTGATAGTTGCCTGGTGTATGATGTAAGTTATTTAAAATCTTGATGTACTGTTACAGTCCCAGTGTTTCACCATATATATTGATAGTTGTCTGGTGTGTGATGTAAGTTATTTAAAATTTTGATGTACTGTTACAGTCCCAATGTTTCACCTTATACTGATAGTTATCTGGTGTATGTTGAACATTATTCAAATCCTCAACGTGCTGGTACAGTCCTTATGTTGCATCGTACATAATTTTCATGTAACGTGCAGCTCTGCTTGTGTTATCTTGTCAGTCTGTACTATTTAGCATCACATGTATGGATGTATGGTATTATTTTCATGAATTATTCGTTCTCCGTTGTGTTGATGATGACATGTTGATGATAATTATGGGCAAATGTGTGTTGTTCATAAACATACAGACATGTGGACATTTATGTTGACTATATGTGATGATGTTTGAAATCTTCAAGGTGTCTGGTACATTTTATACCTGTGATTATAAAAATCCCTTGATGGGGTTGAAAGACTTGCCGAAGACGGGAAAAATTGGCGAACTACCTTGCGAGCCCTGTGTGACATTTAACGGCACGGGAAGGATATAAGATTTAAGAAGATTATAAAAAACAGTCATGTCTGTCATTTGTTTTCCCAGCTTAGATTGTTTTGTTCCTGTTTAATGGATTGTGTAAGCCAAGTGGAAGTAAAAGATATTAACAATGAACTTTTGATGATGAGTGTTACATGAGATAGTAGGACAACTTACTGATGAGCTTTGTCTATCAAATTTTTTTTTCGTAACAGACAGGGTACAAAATTGGGGTATTAAAAAAAAACAATTAGAAAACTGCATATTCTCCTTATACAAGTAGTTTTCATTTATGTCTGTGCTGATATATGTTTTTTTCACAGCCTAATTTTATCTAGAAATGCATTTTCTGGGGTTGTTAATTTTTGTCAACTTTATCAGTTTTTCTGACTCCTGTAAATGAGCATTCCTATGAAGTGTTTGTGGTATTTTCTTGCGTACTTGACCGTTGTCTTGTATCCTACCAGTGACAATTTAAACGTTTACAAAAATTCTTCTGCCTAGTTTGTTTTATATCATGTTGTCATATTGTTTTATATCATTTTTGTGTCAGTCTGTCATGTTATGTTTGTATCATTTTATCAAGTTAACATACAAAATGCACATAGGATGAATGATATGTCATTAATTCTGAGAGACACATTGTTCTTTCACAGATGCAAATACTGAGGGGCATATTATTCCTTCACAGATGCAAAATCTTACTTACATTCTGCATCCTTCCTGTGCCATTAAAAATCCCATAGGGCTCGCATGGTAGTTCGCCAAGTTTTCCTATTTTCATTGAGTTTTTCAACCTCATCAAGAGATTTTGTGCCTAGTAATTTGGCCTCTCTTAACAATGTCCTCTTTAGAGTTTCATGTGGTCAACCTCTTTCTTTGGCCTGTTGTGTTCCACTTGATAGCTTGTTTTGGGATTCTCTGTTTCTTCTCATCATGTGACCGATACATATCCATCTTTTTCTGATCACCCATGAGACAGGTTGTTGTTCGCTCATCTGCCTTATTTCAGCATTGTTCTTGAATTCATTCCACTTTATATCAAACATTTTCCTTAGGCATTTGTTTTCAGAAGAGTCTTAATTTGTTGTTTATTTCTTTAGTTATTTTCCAGCTTCACATACATAAATGAGGGTGGATATTATATTTGAATTTAATAATCTTAGCTTGGTGTTTGTGCTTGAAGCTTTTGAATGCCGTATGTTCTCAAGATTCTTGAAGCTCATGTTGCTTTTGCAGTTTTAACTCTAACTTTCTTTCTGGTGTTACCATCCTGGTCTTTGTAACTGCCAAGGTATGCAGATTGGTTTACTTCTTCAACAGCTGTTTCTTCTACATACATTTTTCTTTCTTGGTCCCAATCAGTGCCCATTTTAACAGTGAAATATTTTCTCATTATGAAGCCTGTGTCAGTTCTAAAAAGCAAAGAAGATAGTATATATCCTTATTTCAATCTGTAACCTTCATTCCTTCTTCTGTGCTGACTGCACAAACATTTTGTTGTAGAGATGATTAATGATGTTGACAGTTTTAGATGGCATTCCATATGGTCTTAAAATTATCCACAGTGAATCTCTGTTCATGCTATCAAATGCCTTTTTAAAGTCTATGAAGTTCAGGATTAATGGTTTTTGGAAAATACTTAGGGATATATCATTCCTTCACAGATGCAAACACAGAGTGACATATCATTCCTTCACAGATGCAAACACAGAGAAACATATTCCTTCACAGATGCAAACACAGAGAAACATATCATTCCTTCACAGATGCTGAACACAGAGAAACATATCATTCCTTCACAGATGCTAAACACAGAGTGGCATATCATTCCTATGCAGATACAAACACAAAGTGACATATCGTTCCTTCACAGATACAAACACAAGGAGCATATTGTTTGTTCACAGATGCAGATACAGAGAAACATATCATTCCTTTACAGATACAAACACAGAGAAACATATCATTCCTTCACAGATGCAAACACAGAGAAACATATCATTCCTTCACAGATGCAAACACAAAGAAACATCATTCCTTCACAGATGCTAAACACAGAGTAACATATTCCTTCACAGATGCTAAACACAGAGAAATATATCATTCCTTCACAGATGCTAAATACAGAGAAACATACCATTCCTTCACAGATGCAAGCACAGATAAACATATTCCTTCACAGAAGCAAACACAGAGGGCATATCGTTCCTTCACAGCTGCAAACACAAAGGGACATACTGTTCCTTCACAAATACAAACACAAAGAAACTTATCGTTCCTCCACAGATGAAAACACAGAGAAACATATCGTTCATTCACAGGTGCAAACACAGAGGGACATATCGTTCCTTCTCAAATGCAAATACTGAGACACATATTGTTTCTTCAAAAGAGCCAAATACAGTATGAAATCCGAGAAGGACTCTCTCTCTCTCTCTCTCTCTCTCTGTGTGTGTGTGTGTGTACCTTACGTGCCCAAGGCACATGGGGTTTCTGTAAGGGTTTTCCACAAATGCCTGTCCTTTGCCTTTTTTCCGCTATTAGCTAAGTGAGCTCTCATTTGCTCAGTATCCTCTCTGCTTTTATCTCCGTGTCTGCGTTGGTCTACCCTTATTCCTGCTCCCTGCAATGTCCATCTCAGTGCTATTTCTTGAAGTGAGTCGTCAGTCAATCGAAGCAGATGTCCCAACCATCGTCAGCGTCTTTCCTCAATAATCGCTGTCAGTTGCTTCATCTGCATTTTTGCTCAGTCAGTCATTTGCATGTCCCTTGCGGAACTTTGCCTCTCTAACAGCTGTCCTGTAGGCTTCTCGGTTGTAAGCAATATGCCCTGCAGCTGATGCATCCATTTGCAGAATATCAACGATGTCTTGCAGCGATCTTTGCCTTGGTCTTCCTCTCCTTCTTTTTCCCATTATGTATCCTTCCAAGATGGACTTCTCTAACTTCTCGGTCTTCTCTAACTTCTCATGATGTTTAATGTGTACAAATATTTATTTATTTCTCTATTTAATCCTCCTTACTAGCCAGCCTTGTTCAATATTAAGTTCTTGTAGTTTGGGAGGCAAAGTTCCGCAAGGGACATGCAAATGAATGAATGAATGAGTATGGATATATTTGTTCTTTTTTCTGTCCATGATATTTGAAGAGCTCTTCTGTAGCATTTACATTCAAAGGCATTTATATGTTTCTCAGCTGTTTTGTTAAGTGTCCAGGTCTCACAGGCATATGTTGCGATGGGAAAGATGCATGCCCTTAAAAATCTTATTTTTGTAGTTCTGTCTGTTCCTCTCCACAGCTTCTTTAATTGTTTTACTTTTTGAAGAGCGATAGATGCCCTCCTTTTAATTTCCTTTATTGTATCTCCATTATTAGTTAGTAATGGTCCAAAATATTAAAAACTCTCCACTTCTTCCAGTTTTCCCTCACTGATACATATTTCAGCTGCCTTATTTGTTTTGTCAGATGTCATCAATTTAGTTTTCTTCGTTTTAAGATAGAGGTTCTGCTCTTCACCATTCTTACAGACTGACATAATTAGTTTTTCCATTCCTTTTTGTATTGCGGACATTAATACTGTGTCATCACCATATCTAATCTCTGGTATTTCGTAACCTTCAATTGTTATGGCATCGTAATATTTTTTTTCTACATCTTCTCTAACATTCCTCATTATATTTTTGTTAGCAACATGTTATTTCTTATGGTATTTGACCAAAATAGTGTACTGTTCCTTCGTAAATACTTAGTCTTGAAAGAGTTCAGCTTCGTTTTCTATAGTTTTGGTGATTTTCCAGCACTCACTTCCTTTGAGTAGGACACTTATGACATTACTCTTAAACATCTTGATTTTCGTTTTCATGCTTACCTTGATGCTCTGTAAGATCCTAGAGAACAGACTGCGTCCAGTAACTGAACCACAGTTAAATGAAACTCAGGTGGGATTTAGAAAAAATAATTTTACAGATGCCATCTTTTCCCTAAGACAACTAACAGAAAAATCAGTTGAACATAACCAGATGCTGCTCACAGCTTACGTACATCAAGAAAAAGCATTGGATAAAGTAAGTATATATATATATATATATATATATATATATATAAACTGTGGGAAATCTTACAGCATTATGGAGTTAGTGCACATTTGATCACCCTGTGCAAAAAACATATACGAAAACAGTCAGTGTACATTTAGAAAAAAATGCAGGACACTCTGAACCATTCATCATAAAATCTGGAGTGAGGCAGGACTATCTCCCTTACTATTCATAGCATACATTGACAACATCTGCAAAGAAGCTAACAGACATAGTAAAAACTCCACAACAAAGCTGCCCAGCAGAAGAAGGAATGTCGATAAACCCACAACACCTTCCAGAAGACATACTCAGTAGAAGGACCATAAACTAACTCTTTTTTGCTGATGATCAATCACTTACAGCTACATCAGGAAAAGATCTACAGCAGAACATGGATAATTTAACAAGGGCATGTCAAAGCCACAACATGAAGATCAGTGCTGAAAAAAACAGAAGTCATGACCATAGCAAGAGAAGAAATCCAAAGAGCTTCCTAAACAACCAGCCCTTGAAATAAGTGAAACATTTCAAATATCTAAGTAGCATAATAACATCCTCAGGGAAAACTGACGCTGAGATTGAGAACAGATGCAATAAAGCAAATCATGTCATTAGACAAATGACTCCTTTACTGAAAAATAAATATATCATAAGTGAAACAAAAAGGCACTGTACAACACAGTTTTCATCGCAACTCTATGCTATCAATGTCAAACATGGACACTAACAGCCAAGAACCAAAAAAAAATAATCACGACAGAAATTAAATGTTTAATGAGAATACTAAATGTGACAAGAAGAGACCAAATAAGAAATGACACCATCAGGGCAAAGGTTGAAGTAACACCAGTATTACGTTATATCCAGAAACAACAAGTCAAATGATTTGGCCATGTTACACAGTAACCACCAGACAGTATATCACAGACAACATTCATACTAAGATTTGTTAAAGAAAATGCTGCCCACGCAGGAGATGGAGAGAGGAAATTAGAGAAGCATTAAACATCCCCATGTATGAAGCAAATCGTCGAGCCCTATCAAGACGTCTATTTGTCTCCTCAGCATTGAATGGTATATGAGGTAGGAGACAGACAAGACAAGACAAGCTTAGCTTTTTTAAAAATTTCAATATATTCTGCAGGATTGCAAAAGTCTGGCTTGCTCTAGTTAGCCTGTTGCTGATCTCCTTTTCGTTGTATGCACCTTCTACTACTCTACTGCCAAGATATACAAATTCCTTGACTAACTGATTCCACTAACTTGTTATCTACTTCAGTACATTTCTGTTGTTCATATTTTGCTCCATTAAATTTGCATTTCCTACATTGACCTTAGGGGCCGGCTAGCGTAGTGGTTAGAGCACTCGTCTAGCAACCAAATGGTCGAGGGTTCGAATCCCCAGCTGAGCGGGATTTTTTTTCCGACCAATACGGCCCTGAGGTCGACCCAGCCTCGCAAAATGGGTACCAGAGAAAATCTGGGAAGTAAAGGCAGCGAGGAAAGGAACTGGTCACCCTACCTCATACGCTGATGACCCAGCATAATGAGGTCTCTAACGCTTCACCCCCTACGGCATTTGAAATGCTATGGGACTATCTTTTTACATTGACCTTTAATCCTATTTTGGTAGCATTTTGGGTTATCCTGCTTGTTTTATCTTGCACATCCTTGTGTCTTCTTGATATTAGACAAATGTTCGCAAAGTCAAGATCATACAGTACTGTGTCACGGGTTCATTGTAGTCCTCTGTGTTAATCTAATTTTGCCTCCTTCATTAACCAGTCCATTGCTAAGATAAATAAGATAATAGTACACATCCTTGCTTTACTCTTATTTGTACCCAAACCTGTTGGAGGTGTGTTCTCTGCAGACCACCTTCCACTGAAAACTCTCATAAAGGGTCTTGATGACATTCACTGTCTTGGGGGGGGGGGGGGGCATGCCATCTAAGAATTTTCCACAGTGCGTCTCTGTTGATACTGTCGAAGGATTTTTCGAGATTTATAAACAGTGCGTATGTTGTGCTATGCCATTCACTGGTCTTAAGATCATTTATTTATATAAAATGTTACAAATACTTAAGAAAAAAGTAGGAATAACTTTATTAATTATTGAGCACATAGTTGTGCTGTTTCGATTTGCACCTTAATCATACAAAGACATACATGACGAAGAGATAGAGAGAGAATATAAATTCACAAGAATGATATACAGCACTTTCCCATCACAACATACGCCTGTGAGACATTGACACTTAATAAAACAGCTGAGAAACACATAAATGCCTTTGAATGTAAATGCTATAGAAGAGTTCTTCAAATATCATGGACACAAAAAAGACAAATATATTCATACTTCAGTCAGTCATTTGCATGTCCCTTGCGGAACTTTGCCTCTCTAACAGCACTCCTGTAGGCCTCCCAGTTGTAAGCAAGATGTCCTGCTGCTGATCCATCCATTTGCAGATCATCAAAGATGTTTTGCAACCATATTCGCCTTGGTCTTCTTCTCTTTCTTTTTCTCATTATGTATCCTTTCAATACGGTCTTCTCTAGATTATCATGATTATCCATACTACAAGAACTTAATATTGAAGAAGGCTGGCTAGTAAAGAGGATTAAATGGGAAAACTGAAGTATTTTGGACACATTAAACGTCATGATAATTTAGAGAAGACCGTCTTGGTAGGGTACATAATGGGGAAAAGAAAGAGAGGAAGACCAAGGGAAGATGGTTGCAAGACATCGTTGATAATCTGCAAATGGATGCATCGGCAGCAGGGTATCTTGCTTACAGCCGCGAGGCTTACAGGAGAGCTGTTAGAGAGGCAAAGTTCCGCAAAGGACATGCAAATGACTGAGCAGTTCTCAAGAGCCAGGTGGCTTATATAAATATTTTCATTTAGTTACAAATTTTATAGCGAGAAACTATTGGCTGTAAAGAGCAAAACCGCTGTACAACTATTCACATATTTTAAAAAATTCCATATTCAAGGAATCTTTTGCCGAAGGCTCTGACAATTTCTGTGGTTAAGCAAGAGTGTGTGGTTCTCATGAGTCAGAAGTTCCAATGATCTATGAGCCCTTGGTTTGGACCTTATTTTCGTAGCTAGATATGCTGGTTGAATACTGTAACCCAAATTTATATTGCCTTGTCCTAATCTGGTTTTTTTTTGTACCTGTTTCATTATAAGCACTACATTGTTCTAATACGGCTAACGTTACACAGCACTGAGATTTTGTGTAGCTAACAACGTCTTGTAAATAAATGATTGATCAGACAAGCCGAAAACTAGACGTAGCTTAGCTCTAAAACACAGAATTTCAAATAATATATATATTTTTTCTCTCTATACGCCTTCTACGGACGTAATATCCCTTCATTTGCCGAAGCTGTCAGTGCTGTCTGTTGTGTTTCAGTCTGCAGGCAGATATTCTCAGTTTTTGGAGTTGTTTTTTTTTTTTTTGCCTCCCATTATTTGAGTGTCTGGTATGTATTTTTATAGCTCCAAACCCACTTTTCGGGAAAGAATAAAGATCTAAATCCATAACTTTTATGGCGAGAACAAAGATCTAAATCAACAACACTTCAGGCGAGAATAAAGCTCTAGCATTTCAGGCGAGAATAAAGCTCTAGCATTTCGGGCGAGTTCAAAGGTCACTATCGGCTTGTCTGCTCGTGCTTTTAGCAACAGTCAGGTTCACGAATGGAGGTCATTTTCAAACGTAATAGAATTTCTCTCTCTCTCTCTCTCTCTCTGGTGGGGGGGTGGAGGAGTGGGGGGGGGGGAGTAGAGAAAATCTCATCATGGCTACAAACTAGAAGCTTTGTTCTTGTCAAGGTTGGATGTTGGGCGGAATCTTTCAGTCAGATGCGAGTTCCTTGGCTACACTTCTTGAAGCAGATAACAGAAACATAGTAAGGGCGTGGTATGTGCCCCGGGTCCAAGATTTGGGACGGGATATAATTTTTATGATTAAAAATATAAATTTTTATTTTTGCTTTGTGCAAAGCGCAATTACTTTTTTACTTTTTTTTCCCAAAGTCCTCCATTTTACTAAAAGTTGTCCGCGAGCGTCATCAGTCCTAGCTATATCTCTGTATAAAATGCGAGCTTCTTGTCCGCTCTGTCATCAAAGAGGGCACATATCCACCTCCTTCTTTGGCCAGGTTGCTGTGTTACTAAAGTCTGTTACCACGACCATCTTGCCAAATTAGGACAGATTCTTAACCATTTATATTTGTTTTTTACAAGCCTTCTTCTTTCTCGTCATCATCACCACAGCATCTGCACACAGAAAGTATGCAAACACTGATGACTCAACTTTGTTGTAAGCTTGTACACTGCCTTATACTTGCTGGTTCATCTTGTTAAAAAAAAAATAATTAAAATTCCAGCAAAGAGTGGGGACGTGATATTCTCAATGTCACGTTTCAAGTCTTCAGTCACGTGTGAAGTAATATCAAGTTTAAGACACTTTATTTTTGAAGGACGCGCATTAATGATGATAAATACTCTCAAGGTCTGTTCATCAAGAAAAAAATACAAGGCCAGTACTTCATACTTCAAGAAGTTGAAGGAAGGAAGAATGGGCGTCAAGATTTTTTTTGGTATGTGCAGGGCAGATAACCCACTGATTCCTGTCTGTAAAAGAATCAAAGTCATCGTTCCTTCTCTTGATCTTTGGCTTATTTTTGTTGTAGTAATTCAAGAGAGTTCGCGCGTCACGTTTTACACTCTCTATCCTCACATGGCACGTCCACAGCAACAAGCCATGGTATATAATGTCATATCAATGAATAGTTTTACAACATAATTCTATCAATGTGCATTTTTTAAAGTTTTTAATAAGGCACAATTGAAGAATCCGACAAATATTGTGGGTACGGCGTATACGTCTTCAGTTTTCCGTCCAGAGCAGTTGCTATTAGCAAGTAGATATTGTTAATTTGAATACTCTACTTATTTTGATAGTTTTTTTTTCTAGTAGTTACTAGATCCGTTTTTAAACCAGTCTTTTTAATCGTTATTTGCCTTCTTCAAAACAAGATCACATCTTGTGAAAATACTTAATATTTCTAGCGTTCTTGGGTGTTACGTTTTTAAAACTGAAATCTTATCATTCTTTACTTTTCTTTCCTTTCCAGTAGGCCTGGCTTTGTATCAGTCAAGGATTGATTTTAAACGTTACAAGGAAATAGCGGACGATGGCTGATTTTTGTTGCAACTGTTTTTTTTTAAAATTTTCACCATTTCTGTCTGCTTTAAAATGGTTAATTTTTTTTTAATCCGTGAAACGTAAAATAAATATTCCAGGAGATCTCGCAGAATAATAAAATACAAAATCTGCTTTTCAAACAGGGCTAAAGGGGCTTAAAATTATATACGAGCATATGTGTGTGAGAATGGTGTGTGTGTACATATATACGCAAAAGCAATTTGCCATGAATATATAGAAGTATAAACTAGGCCTTGAAAAGGGTACTGTTTCTGAACTAGACCATACGTAAATAATTTTTTAAACTAGTTCATGACCTCACTTGAGTAATATAATATATATATATATATAACTTTGTGTTATTTTCTGCATAGAAAATTCCCGTATCTCACCTCAGCATCATCCAGCCCTGTAAGTATCACTGACTACACTTTGAGTGCACTGATCTGTCGTGTGATCTAGAAAGAAATCATGCCAGAGTTGAAGCTCTATTACTTCAATCCGTATGCTCGTGTGGAGGTTTCCAGACTCCTGCTAGCTGCAGCCAATGTGAAATATGAGTTTGTGCAGGTGGACAGAAGCAAATGGCCGGAGCTTAAATCCAGTGAGTTCCACTGAACGTGGCTAACGTTAAGAATGTATGTGAAATTACGTACCTGACATTTGTGTTAGGGAAAACGCTTTTGAAAAAAAAAACCAGAAGAATATCTGCCTGCAATGTGCTTTGTACATTAGGTTGTCAAGAAGTTAAAGAAAAACGTAGCTCTGTTCGTGTAAAATCATCCTCCTTTGTATAGTACCACCGACCACGTTTAGATTGAATGCGGGAACATAAACAAGTAAATAAACCATGTAACTTTAACTTACTAACCAGATACAATCTGAAGATACATTCGTAAGCCGATTTGATCTTTAAGCCCAAAAATCATTTACGAATACTTACGTCAGTCAGGATGGTATTGTATACCGTAATACACACAAACACCTTCTCGGTTCATTAAAAAAAAAGATAATGATATGGAATAGATAGGATAGTACTAAGAAAAAAAAAGAAATAATGAAATACTTTACATGTATAAATAAAATACTCGGTTTGTACAACTAACAAAAATTATTGTCAGGCAGATTCGTGTAATCACCAAACACCCCTGACAGAGTGTTGCTTCATTATTTTGTAATCACTAAACACCCTGACAGATTGTTGCTTCATTATTTTGTAATCACTAAACACCCCTGACAGAGTGTTGCTTCATTATTTTGTAATCACTAAACACCCTGACAGAGTGTTGCTTCATTATTTTGTAATCACCAAACACGCTGACAGAATCTTACTTCACTATTTTAATTCAATACAACCTTTTAGTTTTTTTTTTGTCCTGATTTTGTTTGTAGCATTTCCATTTGGTCAGCTCCCGGTGTTGGCTGTTGACGGCAAGCAATACGGACAGAGTTTGGCAATACAGGCCTATTTGGCAAAGATATCTGGTAGGTAAACCTGCACAAAAATGTTGGCAATCAGTAATGAGAGGGCTTTTTTAAAGTATTTAGAGCATTTTGTTACTTCATTCACGTTAAAGTAGCATGACAGCAACAACGAAAAAAGCACAGTAAAAGAATGGTGTATAAGTGTTGCAAGGGCCGTTGGTTTCCAGTAGATGAAAAAAAAAAGCATGAACAGACAAGGGTAACTTTGGAAAATGTTTCCCGACTTGTTCAGTTTCGGCCAGGCTGAAATAATAACCGAACTTTAGAAACATACATGCGGGGGGGGGGGGGGGCCTGGGTGACGGCAGAAATAGAGTGATAACAAGCTTTGATATTATGTCTGCATTACCTTCCATTGTCAATAATAATAACGATAGTTGTAGCACGACTCAATGGAGCCGGTTATTTTCTCTAGGTCTGTACGGATCCAGCGACATAGAGCAACTCGAAATTGATCAAATCACGCAGTTAAGAGAAGACCTCATGAGAGAGACTATGGGCAGAAGAGACAGGGATCCAGCCAAACAGGTCAGTCTAGCTGTTATGTTCGCAAGTGGCCAACTATTTTCCTTGGCTTATTTTCAGAGCTTCAAATTCTTAAGTCTAGCAGCCTTTGTGGTGCGCAGCGTCGCTTGAGGGTAACACCTGGACCAAAACTGAAGACAAAAGACAAGCGAGTGCAAAGAACCTGAAGAACACAAATATCGTGTGCTGTTGCTGTGGCCGGTCATGGAAATGCAATAACGTCAACCTGCTACAAAAGTCTACTGAAACAAAAGTCTACTGAAACAAAATATTGTTAATGATGTTTTTAAAATCTATTTTTTTTTTTGGGGGGGGGGGGGGGGGGGGGGTTCGTTAACCTGTCCTGCCGTTGTCTGTGTGAAACCTGGCGTTACCAGAGCATAGATCTGGTGTACTTCTCGAATATTAAAACTGAGCATAATAATCCAGTGTAGATTATTTCAGTTTTTGTTTGTTATTACAGAAAGGGTAATTTGTTCATAATATTGCCGCTTTCTGCACTAATTTGTTGCAATACCATCACTGAATATCTTCAGGCTGAAAGAGAGAAACATCTTACAGAAGAAGTTTATCCTCGTTACCTTGGTTACTTTACCAAAATCCTTAAAGAAAATGGAACTGGTTATGCCGTCGGGGAAAAGGTAAGAAGCAATTATGTTAACTTTTGACCACCTCCCAAAAATATGTCACCTCTCTCTCTCTCTCTCTCTCTCAGTCTTCTTCCTAAACCCAGGATTGATCTATACAAGTAAAGCTTTGCATACTCTGCAGTACAGCTCTGGAACACCCTCCCCTACCATTTAAAATCCATTGGTAATACTTCATCCTTTAACTCAAACCTGTTTCATTATTTACTTGCTTGTAACTATACGCCTTCATAGAATAACCAGCACTCTCTCAACACATGACTCGCCAACCATCAAGTAATAAAATGACATAGTTCGTAAAGTAACTTGTTAGAGATTGTTAGAAATTATTTTAATGTTTGTTAAAAAACATATGTTAGAAGATCTGTATTTACAATGTATTTTTGTTTATGTATATGTCTGTGTGTGTATGTGTGCATGAGAGCTATTTTGTTAGGTTAATTAATTCTTCTCTTTTACTTTGAATGTAATAGTCAAATCTTACACTCTTTTGATATGTTTTTTTTCCTAATTTAATTTGTATATTTGTATCAAATCGAGTGTGTGGGAAGAATGAAAGATGGAGTGATGAAGGGCAGAATGTAAGACGGGCCTGCGTGCCCAATTCTTTACCCCTTAAAAGTAAAGATTATTCATTCATTCATTCTCTCTCTCTCTCTCTCTGACGCTAATACATATTCATATATAACCTTCACAACATGTGCTGAAAACGATGCACGTGTTAATTATTTTTGCTCAGATTATGTAAACATAACAACTATATAGAAACAACTGTCAATATTTTTGAAGCACGGGTAGTCCCCTGAATACCTTTCACGATGTTGTTATCACCATTCACCGGAGCCTCCTCGTTAATTACTATTACATTCACATTTTAATCATGGAGTCCTGTGAGTGGTGCGCGTAAATCCGCGCCATGTCCTCCATTCACTTCGGATTTTGCAGAAAATGGAGTCTGTTCACTTGTGTTTTGAAACGGCCCCGGTCTCCTTTATATGAGTCAGATTAAAATGCCACTGGTTCAGAAGTTTTAAAGTAATTAAGTGCGGTTACTTCAGAAAGAAAAGCAACTGAATTACCATCTGAATACTGCGACTTCGGTATTTTCGTGTTCAGTAAATTCCGAAACAAAGACGCAGTATGAAAAGGAAATGACGTCTTGTTCAGTCATGGACGTGACAAAACTTCTAGGACTATTCGCATTCTCATTATTGACCTGAAGGCCAACATCCGCGGACGATGACTGAATGCGACTTGTTTGAATGCGAGGCTCATTTTGTTAATTAAATAAATTAGACTTTTACCTCCACAGGAATTTTTTTTTCTGATGTTTCCAAATACCTTCACGTTTTATCATTGTCGGCGAGTATTAAATATAATTTACTGTAGAAAAATGGGACGTTAAGAAAAAAAAAAAAGGACGAGAAACATTTTCTCGCTTCTCGTTTTTTTTTTTTTTTGTTTCCTGTGTCTTGTCGAAACCGTGAGTTTTTATTTATTTATTTTTGCATTAATCTCAGCTGTGCATTGTTTTCTTACATGAGATGTGAAGCTGTGAAGCACGCGTTGGAGGAAAACAACAATATTTAATACAAGTGTTGCGAAACCTGTTACTGATAATATGCACAGGAAAACCAGAACTCCCCCCCCCTCCTTTTCCCAGAGTTTTAGTCTTGTTTTCTTTAATTTTAATGTAGTTTGCTGTTAGGTCAAGGTAACTGTTCTAGTGGTACTTAATTTCCCTTACTTAGATAACCCTAATTACCCGGGAAGCTCACTTTCATATTTAGAAACAATTCGCGGTCTCATCTCATTTATTATTATAAAGCTTTGATATTGTTGGTCAATCTTCAAATATTTGAGTTTTCGTGAATTTCAGATGTTGAAGCAATCACACACAGCGTAACTACTCAAAGATTTTTTTTAATCCAGTGTCATTTAGCTTTAATGTTAGTGCCTATTTTGAAACCGTTTCATAATCACGTGATAATTATTCAACCTACCCTATGGAAGCGAGTCGTGTGCAATGAACAGATCAGTGTAAAAGATCGCCTTAGACAACAGAGATGAATGTTATGAGTACCGTGGACATGGACAGCTCAGATGATAAACAAGGAATGTCTAAAAACAAGGAATGTCTAAAAACAAGGAATGTCTAACAAAAGCAGACGAAGGAAAGAACCGAATAAAATCCATGTTAGCAACATCAGCTTACGATGTGTAAACATCTGGACATAAAGTAAAAAGTAAGCTGTATTTGGACAGCAAAAATAATTACTAGAGAATATTTGAGTAGAGTTGGAGATAGAAAAAATCTTGTCAAAAAATAACAGAGATAACAGACAATGTACTTTCTTAGGACATGCAGTGAGAGGATGGAGCATTGAAAATATTATAAAAACAGGAAAAAATAGAGGGAAGAAGAGCCAGGGGAAGACCAAGAGAAATGATACTAGACAGTCTGACGAGATGGTGTGAGAGGAGATCACCAATTGAGTTAATGTACTGCATGAAGGATCGTGTACTCTGAAGAAGCATAATAGCCAATGCCAGTCGGCGCGGCACATGATGATGATGATGATGATGATGATGATGATTAAGAACATGGACACTGAAAAGTCTCTCAGAAACAATATAAAAGGCATCGTGCTGGATATGGCACTAAGATAGAGAACAAATGTTGTTAACAAACTGTTATAAACTCGCAATAACCCAGCCTCTATACAGTATAAAACAGTGACGATGCTCAAGGCGAGGCAACGGAAGTACCATCTTGTACTGTCTCAGTGGGTGGCAAGGGTGGGTTGTGTCTCAGCTTCCCTCGGGGTGTGCCATACAAAATCGTCCAACTTGACGGACTGGACAAGCAAGGGCGACATACGTGAAGAACGGTCAAAAACAGGACAGGACTTGGTTACATTATCACAATAAACAACACCGAATCCACAGAACAAACAGCAACGAGTTTATGATAAGTTGCTGACGTAAACACCCAAGTAGTATCGTGAAGCGGTTATAAAAAAATAACTCGTAGACCTCTGGCACCCATGACCCAGAGGGGCCATTTCCCCCTCCTTCCCCCCCCCCCCCGAGCGTCAGAAGAGATCATTTCCCCTCCCCCCGAAACGCTTGCCTAAGAAGGGGAGAGGGAGGGATACTTCCCTGATGATCTGAGGAGTTGTGTTGTTGCTTTGCTCTCTATTGAGTTTCCAGCCATAAGAAAACGACAGCCATCATTCACTGGACAGATAATGAGAAAGAAATGGCTTGCAAAAATCATAACAGAAATGATAAATAGGAAGAGAGGCAATGGAAAAACTATGAGGAAAAATAAAAGACTCACGGGCAGTCTTGCGCAGTGGCACAATAAAATAAAGTGACACAATAAAACAAAGGTCACCAACTGAGCCGGTGGTAGCTGCCAAGGATCGAGAACTATGGAGAAGCATGATACCAACACCTGCTAGTCCGGCCTTTAACGATGATGATACACCATATCCAGGCTACGGACCTTTGGGAACTGTCTTTCAGTCCCTTATGGGAGAATTAATGTTGTTGATGTGCTATCCAGTTTGCTACTTTACATTTATTTTCTTCTCCGGCGGCGCATTGGCACCTTGTGGAAAATGAAAATAAAATTGCGGACGTATAGTTTGTTTTGTAAATTGAAATTCCTCATTTTAAATCGCCATGCGGGCTAAAAATAACTAAATGTCATACAGAATAAAAAACATGGCGCCTGTGCTTATTATATAATTCTGTGTATGTGAGAGAGAGGGAGAGGGGGGGGGGGGAGAGAGAGAGGGGGGGGGAGAGAGCTGAATACGTGGACATTATGATAAACACAAGCCATCTCGGTGTTTCCCTCCTCCGGGTTTTATCCACGTCCTCAATGCTGATTAGAAACAAAACAAAACAAAAACCACTGAAATGCTCCGTTCTTCTTCTTCTTCTTTTTGTATACAGTTAAGCCTGGCTGATCTTGTCATCTTCGAGGCAACAATAGCTCTGTCCCGTGCCAACGACTCACTGCTACAGCAGTATCCTGAGATTGTGGCTCTGAGAGAGAAGGTGGCGCAGGTGCCTGGGATTATGGAGTATCTCTCGAACAGAGCCCAAGCAACCCATCTGTAAGGACGGAGAAGTTGCCTTCGTGTAACAGTAATGGTGCTAAGACAAAGTTCTTGAAGATAATGTTACCTTCATATGTTGAAATGTTTCAGAATGGTGTTTTTTTTTTCATTGATCAATAAATATGACGGCCATTAAAATGATTCTCTGTTTCTTTGTGAGATTGTTAGTTATATGTTATTGCGGTTGTTTATCAAGCCTGCAACGAATAATGAATGAGTTTGTAGCGAATTTAAGGTATTTTCTTTCTTTCTTTCTTTGGACTGCCCATGATTGGTTTTCTCATGTTTATCTTCCTATTTATCTTTTCCGTTGTTATGACGTTGTCAAGCCACCCATTTCTTTCTTTCTTTCTCTCTTTCTTTCTGCGTATACCTGACTGTACATGTTTTAACAAGTATGCAGTGGACTCCCCCAGTGGTATACATTATGTTTTGTTAATCTCACAGTAATTATTTACTTTGCCATGCTTTAGCGAACTTGTAATAATCTCGTTTTTTTTTCGGGAAATCTTGACTGGATATTCTGAAAAGATGGGAACAAATTTGAGGTATAAAAATATGAAGTGTAAAACGAACAGTTCAATAATTTAACACAAATATTATCTAAACCTACCGAGCAGAACTTCAATCTTATTACTGTAGTATGTTTGTTTGTTGTTGTTTTTTTGCGCTGTAACTTTTAAATCATCAATCCAAAGAACTAGAATCCACGTGTTGTTTTTCCATGACCTTTATACTCACTGTCTATGCAAAAACAGAAGAGACAAGAATCTATTAAAATACAAACGAAATAAAACAAAAAAAAGGCTTTCAGTGCTGCGAATTATATTTGTACTGGTAACATTTCAGCAGACAGAAATATTGAGAAAGACATATCTCAAGAACTGGACAGGCATCTCAGGCCTTTAACAAATTAGCAAACACATAGAAATCTCACATTCTCAATACGAACCTCAAGTTCAGAATCTATAAATCCAGTGTACGCTCAATTTTATTATATGCAGCCGAAACATGGAGAGCCAGTAGGAGAATGGAACGCAGACTGGGAAGACTTGAAAGAAGATGCCTCGGGAAAATGTTTAAAATACACTGGGAATAACACGTGACAAAGAAGGAAATAATCAAATAAACAGGCATTGAGAGCAATACTAAAGAGGTCAAAAGACAAAGATGGAAATGGCTGAGCCACATTCTACGAATGTAAAGGACAAGACACCCCTATACCGCCTTGACTTGGACACCTCAAGGAAAAAGAAAGAAGGGGCAGGCCATTGGGGACATGGAGACGCACGATACAGGGAGAACTAAAGGAAGGAGGGAAGACGTAGTATGAGGTGTACAGACTTACTCAAGACTAGACTGGCTGGAGAACCATTGTTGATGCCTTATGCTCCATTTGAAGTACAGAGGACTGATGATGATGATGACTAAGACGTTTGCACCAGTTGATATTTGCCTAAATAACGTAAAGATGTGGTTGGGGGGTGGGGGGAACAAGATGGCTGAAATGTTTCATTTTCTTTGCTGGCCAACAGTAAAATGTATCATTTACATGATAAAACATAAACAGAATCTCAATACAGATAAAACTTGAAACCTGATATCTATACGTGATATCTGAAGACAAAAAAAAAACGAAACTAATTAACGAAACAACAATGAAACAGTCTAACAATCAAATATTTTCTTTGTTGCTAAAACAGCCACAAAAGCACAGTTTTAACGGCGTTGATTACGATACCAAATATGACAGCCTGAGATGTCGGTAGTTGTTATGTTCTCCCTGAAACTACATGTACGGTGTTCTTAGCAGCCGACAGTGTGGAGATGTTGGGGCACAAGCCTTGTGTGGAACTAGGAGTGTGGTTTCGGTGATTACCTTCAAGAACCGGAGCGCACTAAATTTTTAAAAAGGCGAGTCTTGGCAGACTCTATCACCATGGAGACCACGGCATGCCCTGACCCTTTAGCCAGTCTGAGCCTGTAATCAGAAGCACAAAAATAGAGGTTCCTGTTAATAGGAACGCTAAATTAGAGGTGCCTAGAGAGATCCGTTACTAGCAACACCAAATTAGAGGTGCCTAGAGGGATCAGTTACTACCAACACCAAATTAGAGGTACCTAGAGAGATCCGTTACTAGCAACACCAAATTAGAGGTGCCTAGAGGGATCAGTTACTAGCAACACCAAATTAGAGATGCCTGCTACTTGGAGCACCAAAACAGAGGTTCTTGTTACTAGGTGCATCAAATTAGAGACGTCGGTTACTAGTAACACCACATTTGCCTATTACTAGGTACATAAAATTAGAGACGTCGGTTACTAGTAACACCACATTTGCCTATTACTAGGTACATAAAATTAGAGACGTCGGTTACTAGCAACACAAAATTAGAGGTGTTTGCCACTAGCAACATCAAATTAGAGGCGCCTGTTAAGAGTAAAGGTAAGGTAAAAAAAAAAAAACCCCGTTTCCAAGCCATTAAGGCATATAGAAGAAACGGTGTTAGGCCCGTATTTCCACGACCTTCGGCACATGAAAGTGTGACGTGGTCAGTATCACACCTGGCCACATTTACCTTCCCAGATTTCTCTGGTACCCATTTTAGAGGCTGGGTGAACACCGGGGACTTCACTGTGTTTACCAGAAGAAGAAAAAAACTACTTGAACCCGGTACCACCAGATTAGTAAACCGAGCACCTAACTTACCTAGCTAACCAGGCCGCCGGTATGTCACTAGCAGCACCAAATTAGAGGTGGCTTTTATTAGGAGCACCGGTTAAGAGGTAGGACAGAGTTTTGATCATTCCTAGTTCCCTGGTCCTGTATTTTGGAACCAAAAAAAAAATCATTTGAAGGAGAGAGAGAGGGAGGCGAGGAACAAATTAACCGTTTTATTTATGCCATAACGCAGTAATTACCTGTTGCTTCAGTAAACATTTCCTAGTTCGGGCGCTATATTCTCCAGGGAGCTCTGAGCCCTGTAACGAAGGAACACTTCACAATGGGTGCTCTTCCTTCTCTCTCAGCTTCCGTTCACGACAAACTAAGACACCCCCCCCCCCCCCCCAAGAATCTTTCTTTTCAGCCTTTCCAGCTGAACAATCTATTTTTATGTCTTGATTCGTAAAACATACGTTAGTTTTAATAAGCAATCACAGCTTTACAGTTAACACAAAGAAAATGCACCGAATCAGCAGACTCGTTATTTCTCATTAACTTTAAAAAAAATTAAAGGAAGTAATACCATATCTTAAAACTTAAACAGAAAAGATAGTCCTGCGCAGGTGTAAGGCATTGTATTCTACCCTATCATTATAGAATTATTGCTACAGATACTCGACAGAACCAGTAAATTCTGCCTCAGAAAAAGACCAGCGCAGGAAGGACATTCACGTGTCTGCGTATGGGTGCGTTGTATTCTGACACTGGTTTAGACTGTAAAAGTCCACCGCTGATTTATCTTCGTACTATTGTGTGCACGTCTTTCATCGTTATGTTTTCATAATTTCTTTTTTTTTTCCTTAGTTATAACACTGAGAAAATCCTGGCACAAAACACTGCTGAACGCGTTTCGCGAGCTGCCCGATACGTGGCATCGAAGCCCTTTAAGTCAAATGAATACAGTCTCTTAGTATGCCACGGTCTCGTCGTGCAAAGCACCAGATGTTTCAGCTTTACCGTTGCCTATCACGTCATTGCTCACTTTTGTTAGGGTTATGGAGGGGACTCCAGGTGCATGACGCGAGTGACAGCACGCTCGTCTCACGCTTTGCTGGACCTTCCCACAACAAGGACAGCACAGGACCTTAATGAACTCAGTTCTGAAATTATCGTTTAACCATCCATACAGAACTGGGTTGATGCATGCTGAAGAGAGAACGAGCATATGGGATATAGTGTAAGCCAGTTTTACATCCATACGCCCAGTGATGTACTCTCCCCTGAAGTCGATTAATAAATTTAAAACATTCAGCGGCATCCAGCTCAGAGCAAACACAACAGCGATTCCTCCAAGAAGAAGATTTGTCTTTCTTTTCCTACAGCTCCTTCGTTCGTTCTTCTTTCTTTGAAAAGACGTGTTGGACGAGACTGTAATGCTTTCGTTGACCATACGGTAGCGTAGCTTGTTACATATCCCTAAATGCGCCACGCTGAGGATGATGAAAGGTAAAACATACTGTATCGCCATCTGAGCCACGCTGTAGGCTTGCTTCTCTATCACTAGGGAGGCGTCCTCCATGCAGATGTTGATGTAAAAGTTCGGAATTTCTTCCAGCCAGACCCGATGGTGTACCACAGAGAAGAGCAGGGCTGGACTCGCCATGAGGAAAGAGATGAGCCAAATAGAGATCAGGGCGACGGCGGCACCAATTTTCCTCATGCTGTCCTTGGTTGGGTACACAATGACCTGTCAACATAGAAAAAATATGTATGTTAACTAGGTTATAGGATATGTGTATAGAAGACGCTGACAACACTCAAAATCATGAATGATAAAACCGTTTATTAATAGGTCTTATTTAAAATTTCTTCCTTCTTCAAGAGCTGTCACCTACTTCTTCCTAATTTCATCTCACGACCACAGTAAGAAGACTAACTCTGACAACTGTCAGTCACGAAAGCCTTATTAATATATTTAGAAAAATAGTGTTCTTGTCACTGGCAATGATCTTTTGAACGTTGACAAAAAGTAATCAAGGCAACTGTAAAACAGAGTGCCGAAGATCTTACTAAGTTGCCAATTACAATGTTTAATACATACAAATACGCATATAATGATTAGTCGTGAGATTATACACATAAAATACTGTATTCCTCGGGTCAAATGTTTCAAGCTGGGAGGAGATGATGTAACAGTATACGTGAAATAACTGTTGTGTTTTCAGAAAGGGATAGTTGTGAGTCTCGCTTTGAATTTTCCACCGCACGGGAAAGGCCCGTCGTGTGGGCGGAGCAACCCGTGACCAGGGGGGGTGGGGAATTGTGGAGGATAAAAGGCTGAGCGAGTTCAGTTTACGTTTGGATGTGAAACGGAGAGGAAGGCCTTTTGTATTGTTCTGTCGTGAAAATGGATGTTGCTGACGTGAAGATGGCTGTTATATTGTTACTGGAGTCTTTGATGGATGAAAGGGCACGCCATGTGGCAGGGGCAACCTGCCGGCTGTCAATATATCGGCATTCTCATTCACATCTTCACAAACTTCATTAATAAACTCAGTGTCTATGTGATACTCAGGACTTGCTTGAGATCTGTACCTGTTGTTGCTAATGTGAGATTGTGTACGAGCCTGTTAGTGAAATATAGCTGGACTCTTGGGATAGCTAACCCAGCATCATTCAGAAAATCACGGCCTGAAGTAAAATTCCCAATCTTATCCACTGTCCAAAGATGAAAGATAAAAGATGAACCAGTAGCACGAAATAAGAAGAAATACTGTTTTAATGGATACTACATAAATGTTACGAACAGGAATAGTAAGAGCAATCAATTCCATGCTGTTGTAAATTATCAGAAAGGCTCGATATTTCCGTGCAATTTGCGTCATTGATAATTTGTTCGCTTAAGTGTTTTTTTAATAACTGTTTGTTTAAAAAACATTATCAGTGTTGAAATTTAGGGCAGACTAAATGTGTTTATTAATAGACTTGAGATTACTGAAGAAAACTGCCAGTCTAATTTCAGTGGTTTCGTTCCAACAGTCACCTGACGCAAGTAAGGTCTGTCGATGTGTCAGTATGCTGGAACGTCCACTATGATTTAGTGCTGTCCTTGCTATATCACACAGCAAACGACATTATCCTTGCTATATCATCCAGCAGAAGCATTGTCCTTGCTATATCATCCAGCAGAAGAATTGTCCTTGCAATATCATCCAGCAGAAGAATTGCCCTTGCTATAACAGCCAGCAGACGACATTGTCCTTGCTATATCATCCAGCAGAAGAATTGTCCTTGCTATATCATCCAGCAGAAGAATTGCCCTTGCTATAATAGCCAACAGACGACATTGTCCTTGCTATATCATCCAGCAGAAGAATTGCTCTTGCTATAATAGCCAGCAGATGACGTTATTCTTGCTATATCACCCAGCAGAAGACATTGTCTTGTCGTGTCTTGTCTCTTATCTCATACACCTTTCGGTGTTGAGGGGACAAATAGACGTCTTTATAGGGCTCGACGATTTTATTCATATAATGGGATATTTATTGCTTCTGTAATTTCCGCTCTCCATCTCCTGGGTGGGTGGCCTCTTCCTCTGTTGCCTACAAATCTTAGTGTGAATATTGTCTGTGATATACTGTCTGGTGATCACCAGACAAATATATCAAATATATAACAAATAAAGAATCTGTGGAGAGGAGCAGACAGAACCATAAAAATAAGATTTTTTAAGGACATGCATCTTTCCCATCGCAACATATGCCTGTGAGACCTGAACACGTAACAAAACAGCTGAGAAACACATAAATGCCTTTGAATGTAAATGCTACAGAAGAGTTCTCCAAATATCGTGGACATAAAAAAGAACATATATATCTATACTACAAAAGTTTAATATTGAAGAAGGCTGGCTAGTAAAGAGGATTAAAAAAAGAAAACTTAAATATTTTGGACACATTAAACGCCATGATAATTTAAAGAAGACCTTTTGGAAGGATACATAATGGGAAAAAGAAAGAGAGGAAGACCAATACGAAGATGGCTGCAAGACATCGTTGACGATCTGCAAATGGATGCAGCAGCAGCAACAGCAGGCCATCTTGCTCACAACCGAGAGGCCTACAGGAGTGCTGTTTGGGAGGCAAAGTTCCGCAAGGGACATGCAAATGAATGAATGAATGAATGATAACCGTGTAGCATGGCCAAACCATTTGACTTCCTGTTTCTGGATGTAATGTAATACTTGTGTTACTCCAGCCTTTGCCCTGATGGTGTCATTTCTTATTTGGTCTCTTCTTGTCACATTTAGTATTCTCCTTAAACATCTCATTTCTGTCGTATTTTTCTTTTGTGATGATTTTTCTTTTGTTCTTGGTAGAAGACATTGTTCTTTCTATATTATCCAACAGAATATCGTCCTTGCTATATCATCCAGCAGATGGCATTGTCCTTAATATTTGAACCAGAAGAATACAAATTGTCTTAGCTAAATCATCTATCAGAATGGCGTGTAACGGGGTTACTGATATTCTTGACATTTCCGGGTACAGAGTATAAATACTTTAATAAATAATTAATTAATACTTTAATAAATAATAAATACTTTACTTAAGGCAATGAGCGCTAGTTAGAAGCACATGATATAGCAGTACGTCTTGCAGTATGGTTTAAAAGACTACGTCATGTGATCACTGATTGCGATCTTGACACATTTATTTTAGTATAGGAAATGAAGTACTGCAGCTGATCACGTGGGTGAGAGACTGAGAATGAACGGCGTATGACAGACGTTGAAGATCATGTTATGGAAGAACATGTTATGGAAGAACATGTTATGGGGAGTGAATCGTCCGCTCTGACTTAAAAAAAAAAAGCTAACAAGAGGAGCTCAACCTCTGCCAGGGTTTGACGGTGCGTTAGTGATAGTGACAGCTACATTCTCCTTCAGTTCTATTACTGCATCAGCCACCTCCAGCACTACAGAAGCTGAAATATTTTCTGCTTAACAGGAAGTTTGTCGTAAAGACAGATCACAAGGCGAGAATTTATGCTTTCCTGTCGGTAAATAGGAGATTCCTAGTCTACAAATGCAACATTGGACACTGAATAACTTTGATACGAGTCATGAAATCATTTGGAGCAGTAAAAGGCTTTTGAACTGACTTACTTTCTCGTGTATCTTCGAAAAACACGACACCAGCAACTGATGTTGGAGAATTAAATGATAACGAGTTCGAGATAAAAGCGGTAAACTCCAACAGGTAAACAGTGAGGTATTATAAAAGATATCGGACACAGAAAATGTAACGCTTATGTTGGACATAGATACTTTTGCCAAGGAGCATGAAAAGAACGTGAACGTTGCTCATATTAAACAAAAACTGTTTAAAATGGCTCCATAGAAAGAGTAGCTATTTGGTTTGTCCTGCAGTCCAGTCGGGTGTATCACATATCAAAACAAGAGGAACTGATCACACGCTTGAGATTGATACACACCAGCACACCTCCAAAACCATTTACTAGAACACAATGGGAATGGCCATTTGAGAAGAGACGAGTTGTACTTTGCTCTTTCTCTCCATCTCCCTCCCTCCCTCCCCCCCTCTCTCTCTTTCTCTCTCTCTCTCTCTCTCTCAACATTATTATTCCTTTCTTCCTTCATCGGCTTCTTTACCCCTGTGTGGAGCATAGGCCATCAACAAAAGCTCTCTGTTTATTTATATTCTGGGCTTTTTCTTCTCTCCGTCTCCAGGTGTAGCTGATCTTTTTTATCTGTTTTAAGACCCCTTCGCCAGGTGTTTCTAGGTCTTCCTTGTTTCCTCTTTCCCTGGGGATTCCAGGTGAGAGCCTGTCTGTTTATATTTGTGGTTGGCTTCAACGTGTTTGTCATATCCATTTCCAATATCTTTTCATTATCATTTCTTTAACTGTGGGTTGGTTCGTTTTCTGCCATAGCTCTTCATGCCGGTGGTATCTGGCTATCTAATCTTTAGGCAGGTGTTAGCAAAGGTCTGAAGTCTCTTGGCACTGATGCTGTCCATGTTTCTGATCTATACCAAAAAAAAAAACCGTTTTGACACGTTTGTATCGAACAGTCTAAGTTTTGTTGTTAGGGATATTACTTTGGCCTTGCAGATGTTTCTAAGCTGTGGAAATGCTACCTTAGTCTTCCCAAGTCTTGCTGTAATTACTGGTCTGACATATTTGCTGAATAAATGAAATATATCGACGTTTGCACTCCGTGCAAAACTGGAAGTCTTAGGCAAAGCAAGCGCCTGTGCAGGACAAAGATACTTTGGACACACAGTTTGAGTTTTTTAAAAATTGTTGAAACCAACATAGAAAGAGTAGCTAAGCATTTTGTCTTGTTTTCCGTCTCAAAAGATCTCGTTTAACTTTACATGACCTTATCCTGCTGCTCTTGCGGGAAATAAATACAATTTGCACGTGATCGATTGGTTAACATTGTGGCCAGAATGTTTCCCTACTCCTGATAAATCTGCACACACAGTCGCGGAGATCTACACATTATTCCACACCGTCAGTCGTAGCTGCAGGTAGTGGTGCAGAATTTGTTAATAAAACCCTGCTTTACACAATTCGGCGCGTCCATAAACATTATCTCACTAATGTTATATGTAACCATTAACACAATTCTCAAAACGAGCACATGCACAAGAACCAATGCTTGACATCCTGTCCGACCTCCATCAAATGTACGATGTGTTTCTTCTCGTCGCACTTAGAGCTCTCATGTCACATTTTTTTTTTTGGTTTGTACGATCAACCCCCTTGGCTGCCGTAGGGCACTTTATTGCAACCACACAGAAATATTTTGGCGAAGATCTCACAGAACTTCGTCTCCTGCAACAACATCACACTTATTTGAAAGTATACAGACATTTAATAAGTAAGATCAGAGCTAGGTTAGAATGGCAACAAAACCACTTCACTGACGAAATTGAAGACTGTGATGTCATGTAACAAAAACTTGTACCATTCTTTACCATTGTACAATAGCTAACACATATTACACTGGTGATTAAGAATCATACTGAAAATAAAACTCATATAAAGTCCATCATCATCATCATCGCCTTTCACTCCCTTGAAAGCTTAGACAGCGGATAAAGGCTCTCCAGTTATCCCTGTTCTTGGAATAATTCTCTGTTTCCTACTATGTGTATCCCTTGTCTCTGAACACTGTCATAATTTCTCCTCTCCAGGTAAGTCTAGGTCTTCCTTGTTTTGTATGTCCTTGAGGATTCCATGTCATGGCCTGTCTTGGTGTCGGGTTTCCTCAGAGTGTGGCCAATCTACCTCCATTTCCTAGACATGATTTGTAGGTTCATAAGTTCTTGTCCTGCCCTATAAACTCCATACTAATGATTTATATAGTGGATGTGGGTTGGTACGGACATAGGCCACAACTGCCTAATCGATGCAGAAAGACGGGTCACGTGGGCCCAAGAGATCGTGAAAGGCTTGCTGTGGACGCTCAGTTAACTCAGTCGGTCATACACAAACCGCAGAAGATAATCCAACTGTATATAGTGGACTTCATGGTATGATCCAGGATCCAAGACACGAGGAATGGAAGACAGTCATATTCTCGAGAAGACTCTATTCCCTTGCGGGAACTAAATAAACGTCTGTCTGATGAGAAACGACTGGAATGTCAAACACGTCGAGTTCTACAACGTTAAGTACGGAATTGATAGAACGTTGTCCCAGACTGTCTGCTATGAGGTCGTCTGAGGACAAACCGTTAGCACAATGGATTAACTCACATGGGCCGAGTATTTCTACAGGCCTCAAAACACAGTTTGAATAGGGCTCCAGTTGTTGATCACATCTGACCTAAAGACCAGTGTGTGTACATAAACATAGGTCGATAAAACGGCTTATCCACACTTGAACAGTTAAGGATGTATAGACGTCTACAGCTTCACCCAGTAAAAACTTGACAGTGATGACATTTTGATGGCTGGAAATAGATCCTAGCAAAAAAAAAATCTTTAGTTGAGATACCTCCTTAGAATGGTGTACATAGTTTACAACAATTCATTGGTAATATTCATGAATATTGTTCAGGTTGCCTGTCTTTTTTTCTCATCTTTATTAATGTGGTGCACTTAACGTTGTACATATGCAATTCATTCTCTCCTGTTTTTTTTTCCACGGTCTGCAAGAAGGCAGTCATTTGAATAAGAGATTTGGAGAATGAACTGTTTAAGATGGACGTCTGAATATGGCTGGAATATGTTACTATGGTAAAACTATTTGTCTATGTGATACAAGCAGAGCATGTCTGAGACAAGTGTCGTCGCCTGTCATTGACGTGTTATCATATTTCGTGGAATGTGTCTATCATCAGTCTTCATCGTCCTTCATTAAACAACTCCGTGCGTTCTGACCAGCGGATGTTGGTGTCTGTTTTGAGTGTCCTGCATGGAAGGTCAGCCATGTCCCTTGCGGAACTTTGCCTCCCTAACAGCTCTCCTGTAGGTCTATCGGTTGTAGGCAAGATGCCCTGCTGCTGGCGCATCCATTTGCAGATTATCAACGATGTCTTGCAGCCATCTCCTCCTTGGTCTTCCTCTCTTTCTTGGAAAGTTTCTGCATGGAAAGTGTCCCTATAATTGCAGCACGCATGATCACAACCGAAGAAGAACTTTACTCAGTACCTTTCTTTACTTTTCCATCACTTACATAGAACTGAAAGGAACACTTACATGGCCACACAAAAGTCCACTCAGATAATGCTGCGTGTATACTGGTGAAATCGTATGTGCCGGTGTTACTATTTTTGTTACTAAGTAGAATGTTGAAGCCGTGTTTGCTGAGTGTTTTTGGATTAGTTATTCACTGTCTCCAGCCACCCTTCACTTCCAGGCTCTTTCAAACCTAAAGTTGGCAACACACTGATACAGAAGTCAGGCCAGTCCTGCGTATCACTTGACATGAGGTTTTATTTTGGAATTGGATGATAATGTAGATGGTGGCGACGATATTCTGATTGCCGGCAAGTTTGGCCTACCACTTGGCGAGTCCATTCATACAACTCCAGTAACAGATACAAACATCCATTTTCTCGACAGAGACATCACAAAAACCATCCTATCAGGTACACATCCGAACATAGACTGAGTGCCCCTCACAGTCTCTTCCACAGTTCTCTGTCACGGGTTACTCAGCCCACGTGACGTTCTCAAATGATATCACTCGACCACGTAGAAGTTCAAAAAGAAAATCATAAGAATTTCCCTTTCTGTAAAAACAACAGTTGTCTCACGTATACTGCTACACTGGGATATAGTGTTTTATATGCCACGTTTATATGCTAATAATGTAATGTTCACATATAATGATTTAGTGCTGTAACTCCAAAACAGTTTGGTTTACATATTCTTTTCATTACACTTTCTTATGACTGTATGCTTTGACATGAACAAGTCGAAAAATTAGAAAAAAAAGCCATTAAAACAATACAACAAATATGTAGCTCTTAAGAAACTTTTAACTGCTTAAATAATATACTATATTACATCCTTCCCGTGGCGTTAAACGCCACAAAGGGCTCACATAGTTGTTTGCCAAGTGTTTTCGGCGAGTTTTTCAACTTCATCAAGGAATGTTATGCCCACTAAACTGGCTTCTCTTAACAATGTCCTCTTTAGAGTTTCACGTGGTCGACCTCTTTTCTTCGGCCTGTTGTGCTCCACTTGATAGCTTGTTTTGGTATTCTCCGATTGTTTCTTCTCATCACATGTTCGTAAATTTATTCCACTTTATACCAATTATTTTCCTGCACTATTTGTTTTTTAAAAAAAGTGCAATTTCTTGTCTATTTCTTTAGCTGATTTCCAGCTTTCGCATGCATAAATGAGGGTGGATATCACATTTGAATTGAATAATCTTAACTTGGTTTTTGTGCTTATAACTTTTGAATTCCACATGTTCTCAAGATTCTCGAAGGTCAATGTTGTTTTGCAGTTCTAATTCTAACTTCCTTTCTGGTGTCACCATCCTGATCTATGTAGCTGCCAAGGCATGTAAATTGGTTTACTTCTTCAACAGCTGTTCCTTCTACATATATTTTTTTCCTTCTTGATCAGTGAGAAGTTTCATTATTTCTGTTTTGTCTTTGTTAATTTCAAGACATAGTGTGCAAGCCAAGGAAGACAGAGAATCCGTTTTTTTCCTGCATCGATTTCACATCGTCACTGATAAGAGTTATGTCATCTGCAAAATCAAGATCTTCTGCTTAGATCCCAAGTACTCAATCAGTGCCGGTCTTACCTGTACAGCATCTTTTCATTATAAAATCTATGGCAATTCCAAAAAAGCAAGGGAGATAATATACATCCTTATTTCAATCTGAAACCATTCGCTCATTCCTTCTTCTGTCTTGATTGCACAAGCATATCCGCTGTAGAGATCTCTAATGATGTTGACAGTTTTAAATGGTATTCCATATAGTCTTAAAATTCTCCACAATGAATCTCTGTGTATGCTATCAAATGCCTTTTTAAAGTCTGTGAAGTTTAGGATTAATGGTTTTGCTTTTCAATATGTTCTTCAAATATTATTCTTAAAGATCTAGTCGAGACAGCTTCTCCCTTTTCGAAATCCTGCCCATTCTTCTCTCATTGCAGTATCCACTACATCCTTAATTCTATGCAGAATCACTTGACAAAACACCTTTGACACAACTGATAGTAAGGCTACACTCCTCCAGTTATTGCAGTCACTGAGGCTGCCTTTTTTTTTGGGGGGGGGGGGTATTTTAACAATGATTCCTTTTTTCCACTTAGAAAGGACTTTTTCCTCTTCCAAATTTTATTAAATATTCTTTGTTGTTGGTTCATGTTCTCACTGTTAATAGCTTTTAACATTTCGACTGTTATTTTACTTCAACTGCAGCTTTGCTGTTAGCCATTAGATTCACTACTGTTCCATTTTCAGTCAGTGTAACTTTATCTAAGTTGACATTTAGTTGCGGGACTGGTAAATCGGTTTCAAGGTTTATTAATTCATTTGGGTGTGGTCGATTACGTATTTCTTGGAAGTGTTTGGCCCATCTTTGCTTTTGGTCTTTATTTAATAGGTAGCCTATTTTTCTAAAGACTGGTCTTTCTCTGGAGGTAATAACATATGTGTAAGTAATATAGAGTAAGTAATAAGTTATATAGAGTTTTGATGTCTGCTTTTTGTTGCATTTTCTGCTTCTTTTGCCATATTGTCTATAGATTCTCTTTTGTCTCTTGTAGCTGAACTTTTTACTTTATTAGTTATATGTTACTTTTGCCAAAATTTTTTTCCAAGATCTGTCTTTACATTCAACATGGCTAATTTGGCTGTTCTTCTTTCATGTATGGATTTCCATGTATTATCTGATATCCATGATTTTCTACTTGTTGTTTGCAGTCCAGCGCTTGATTTTGCTGTTGTTGCTATATATTCCCTATTCCCTGTTCGCAGGTTGTGATCACTGTTGACATCTGCACCCCTCTATGCCCTTACATCTATCAGAGATGTTCTGGATTGTTTTCTAATACTGATCCATCTGGTTTTATCATCTGGAGATATGCATATTGTTTTATGTATCTCTTTGTGTGGAAATACTGTTCCTCCAATGACCATGCCCTCTGATAGACATAAGGAACAATTTTTTATAAATAGGAAACTGTGGATTTGGTACGGTAAAGTAAGAGAATAAATTTTGTAGGATTAGACCTCGAAAAAATCGTAGACAAAGCACTTCTTTAGTGATACGTGAGAGAAAGAAAAATCACAAGAGAATTACCTGGGATTCGAACACGGACTCCGGTAGGACGAACAGCCGTCTAGCCACGAGAGAACAGCGTACTATTCACTTAGCCAACTAGCACCCCAAAAAAAGGTGTTTTGTTGACATAGTCTTTAGTAACAGCTCAGCAGACATGAGGGATCGTGACACCCGGAAAGAAACGAGGTCGTGACACAGAAATTCCGTAGCTTAGATTCAGTCTCTCTAGCAGGTACCAACTAGATAAACATACACACGGTCTCCTAACTAACTTCATGTAATAAGTATTCGTTCGTTTGTTATTGTTGTTCAAGTTTGCACCAGCCATGGCAGGAGACCGTGTGTATGTTTGTCTAGTTGGTACCTGATAGAGAGACTTAATCTAAGCTACGGAATTTCTGTGTCACGACCTCGTTTCTTTCCGGGTGTCACGATCTCTCATGTCTGCTGAGCAGTTACTAAAGACTATGTCAACAAAACAGGTTTTTTGGGGTACTAGTTGGCTCAATTGGTTAGTACGCTGTTCTCTCGTGGCTAGACGGCTGATCATCCTACTGGAGTCCTTGTTCGAATCCCCGGTAATTCTCTTGTGATTTTTCTTTCTCTCACGTCTCAGTAAAGTGCTTTGTGTACGATTTTTTCGAGGTCTAATCCTACAAAATTTGTTCTGTTAGACATAATTCAATTAAGTTTTCTCCATTATGATTTACTGTATCAAATCCAAAATCAGCTACTGTAGAGTCGACACTTTATTTTATCTACGCGCCCAGACGTAGAGTGCACAACAGATCGTCAACAGTTTTAATATACTATACATTTATTTTAAAACATATCACAATGATTACGTCGGCGCGAGAAAAGAAATCGTTCTTGTAAGTCAAACTTCAGGTGTGTTTTTTATTCCTCTATATTCTCCCTTAAAAGGGCTTTGGTTTCGGTACATTGTGATCTGCAACTAGGCTGTGATATCTGCACCTTTCGGCCCGGTGCACCCGACTTCGGCATGACTTATTTTTAGAACCGGGTTCAGTATCCCATTCCGATCCTTTGTCGCTCGGCTAGAGTATATTCTGTCACCAGGGGCAGCACAGTGAAATGGAACAAAATCTTGATGATTCGCTACCACTGACTCAGTCATCTGTGGCTGGCTCGCAACTATATTATTCATCCTGAGTAATACGTCTTCGACCCTCCCCTCCCCCGACTCGGGGTTTTTGTCCACAACTTCGTCATTTTAAATGTGTGACACAGTGGTCTGACAGCACAGGTGAAGTTTATGAAGTTTATTTGAAGGTTGACAAAATGTGTCACATTCTGCTATAACATAGTCATAAATGAACTTTTAGACAACTTTATCAACTACTAGATAGTTTCGATAAACTAATGAATTGGTTTTAAAAAATAGAAAATGTATTTCGTGAATGTTAGGAACAGAGTGTGACATATTGTCAGCCTTCAAATGGTACATATAATCAACTCTATAATGACGATGCTATTATTCAGGAATCTGCCCATAAAAACAAAAATTAGATTTGTAAAATGCTATATCTGCTCTGCATTACTGTATGGTGCAGAAACCTGGACTTTGAGCAGGCAGTTGGGGAGAGGATAAATGCAGTAGAAATGTGCATCTACAGAAAATTAGGCATATATCAAGGAGAATGAAAAGAACAAATGTACACATTTTAGAACAGCTCCAAGTGCAACATGAACTTCTCAGAGAGATAATGATCAAGAAAACAAAGGACATAACACTATACTGAAGACCATACTAGAAGGAAAGATGAAAGGAAAAAGATCGAGAGGTAGACAGAGATATGGATAGAAAGATAACGTAAGAGGGTGAACAACATGGCTGAGTGCACCATCAAGGCTAGAGAGCGGGAAAACTGGAGACTCATCACCGCCAACCTTCGTTCTGAAGACCTCACATCAAGATGATGATGATGATGAGCTTTATCCGCATCTCCGACGAAGTAATCTGAAATCTCGTTCTGCATCGCTCACGTAGAATTTTGAAGTCACATCTGAATTATTTAGACAAAACGTTTGTGACATAAACGTCAGAGAAATAATGCAACTTTTGTTAAAATTTAGAACTACATGATAGCGAGTAATGTAAGCTCCCAATCTGTGCCTAACGCGCTGGTAATTTTTTTAATTGCTACATTAGTGACATTAATCATGGTTGTTCGAGTTGCAACCCTTATCCAGTTACTGTCGAGTCGACACTTTATTTTATCTACGCGCCCAGACGTGGAGTGCACTCCAGTTCGTCAACAGTCTTAATCTGGTGAGACAAAGAATTCAATCACTTCAGAGGCTGAATATTGATTAGCTCCTCACAGTTTTAGGGCTCAGTGCTGAGGCTTCAGTGATTTAGCAACTTAAAGCGTAACAGTGGACAAGCAGTGGGTTCTCCTGTTCTCCCGAAATATTATGAATGATTTAAAAAGTCCTGTGTCATGACTGCAGTTTGGTAGTCCAAAGATTAAGAACTGTGGATATCTGGTACCACCCACAGTTTAAAAATCACGGTGGAGATTATGAAATTAGCCTGAAAAAAATTAACCAATGACTCTACAAAATTCATCTTTCAATAAATCATGGCTGCCATGTGATATTTATGAAAGATTATTTTTTTAACTATTACATGTCACAATTTGCAGTTACACAGCTTATTGGCCTGGAAGAGGCTTATGAACTTCAGCAAAGAAAAAAGATATTAGCACACCATCCACTTTCGTCTAAAGACAAACCGCTGTAGACTACTGAGCCACCTATATCGACTCAAAATGTCTCACACAGACGAGTGTCCATGTGGCAGTGGGAACATATCCTACAAGAGTCCCCAAATCATGCGGACCTTAAGCGTGAGATATGGCCTGATGACACGAGCGTAGGGCAAAAGCTTTGGGACTCTTATCAGGGTCTGGAGAGAACTGCGGGCTTTGCCATGTCGACAGGGATCAAGATCTGATGTCACCAACAATTTCGAACACAGAAGCAGAAGAAGAAGAAGAAGAAGCAAAGAAAAAAAACGTATCGTTTCCTGCAAGTCAGAATTCAACGCAGTAATTTTTAAATACTTATACCTGAAAGCGATCCAGCGCGATGGCAGTTATGCTGATGGTGGAAACAAAAAGATTGGTTCCCTGAGCCATTGTGATGAACTTACACATGAACTCCCCTAGTCTCCAGTCTTTATACAGTAGCAGGTAGACGTTCAGTGGTTGTGTGAACAAGCACAGCGTGAAGTCAGAGATGGCCAAGTTGATGATGAAGATGTTCCGCGGGGAGCGCATGCCAGAGTTCCGGATAACCTGCGAGCAAGGTGAAGAAAAGAAAAGAAAACGGTAAAATGTCATCATTCTTCATCAGTCATCATCATCATCATCATCTGGCATTCTACCGATATATCTAGGCGACCATGTTTTGTCAGAAATCTTCGATGTTTTCTATCAGCTCTGTTAGTGTGAGGGTGTCTGAGTGACAAAGTGGTTAGTGCACTGGTCTCTCATGGGGAAGGTCGGGTGTTCGAATCCGGCAGGAGGCACCCCAGTCACCCAGCTGTAGAAATGGGTACCTGACTTCTTCTGGAGTTGGGGAAGGAAAGGCAGCCAGGCGTGATACTGACCATATCACCCTCTAGTGTGCTGAAAGGTCAAGGAAAATATGGGCACTAACACCATATCCTTATGTGCCTCTAAGACATAACAGGATTACCTTTACCTACCTTTACCTGTTAGCGTGACTCTTTCACGTCATCGTGGCACACTGTCCGCTGTCTTCTCCATCAGCGATTATGTCATAGACATTCATTAGATTTTTCAGCCAAATGTCTCTTTTTACATCCACTTCTTTAACCTTTTAGAAACTGCCGTCTTTTATTTGTTCTCCTCATTGTCGTGGCATGGTTTTCATTCATTATCGTGTCACTTTTCTTTAATCACTCCATTTTCTATTTCACTTTCGTCGCTTTATTTGAAATTAATTTAGTTCATTTATGTTACTGAACGTAACTTGTTGAACAATAACTCTGGTAAATAAATGTTTCCTTTCTCCTCTTCTCTTCTCTCTCTCTCTCTCTCATTCTCTCTCTCTCTCTCTTCTTCAATATTAAGTTCTTGTAGTATGGATATATTTGTTCTTTTTTGTATCCATGATATTTGAAGAACTCTTCTGTAGCATTTACATTCAAAGGCATTTATGTGTTTCTCAGCTGTTTTGTCAAGTGTCCAGGTCTCACAGGCATATGCTGCGATGGGAAAGATGCATGCCCTTGAAATCTTATTTTTGTGGTTCTGTCTGCTCCTCTCCACAGATTCTTTAATTGTTTTACTTTATGAAGAGCGATAGATGTCCTCCTTTTAATTTCTCTCATGAATGACTGAATGAATGACTACTTCCTGAACTTTGACATGGTGTAGACACAGAAGTTCACACTGTTTCCAACATGCATAAGATGCATAAGTTTGTAAAAAAAAAAACAGTTTTGTTAAATTTTAGGCCTAAATGTTTCTTAACTAAAATTCTTCTTTCCGTTCTTTCTTCGCTCTGTTTTACTTTTTAACTCATATAATAAGTGTGCCAGAATAACCATCTGGTGAACTTAGCCATGACATTTCTCGTACAAGCTTTACATATCTTCCCCACATACACAAACACTTACACATGTTCCTGTAATTCATAGATCTATTCTTGGAAATCACATTATCGATTTTATCACTTCTATTTACTTTCATACTCGTACAGAACTTCCATGAGATAAAATTCAGACTTTATTACGAAGTTTCCAAAACTATTTAACTTAGATGACCCCAAAAATCATGCATTTATACCATTAAGTATATGTGTGTCCTAACCTATAATTTTAGAACCCTTCCTGAACCTTCTCATTAGACTGATGCTTTGAAAGCAAATTTACTGGTCGCTAATCCCACCACAAACCAGTTTAAACTGCCAAACTAATGTTTCATTTATAAGGACTCAAAATGTCCCTCTTAGTTATAAGTCGTTCTGATCTGGTCACTTAAATTCAAATATACTAGAAAAACAGATTTTCACGTAAAATTGTACCTTCCTCTAATCCAACCGTATTAAGCTTATAGAAAAATATGAACTTTACTCTCACAACTAAACCCCAACTTTCACCCTCACAATATCCAAATACAATAATATATAAGAGAAAATAAAAAAAAACATTTCAGTCATTTGCGTATCCTTTGCGGAACTTTGCATACCTAAGAGCTATTCTGTAGGCCTCTCGGTTGTAAGCAAGATGACTTGCTGCTGATGCATCCATTTGCAGATTATCAACGATGTCTTGCAGCCATCTTCGCCTTGGTCTTCCTCTCTTTCTTTTCCCCATTATGTACCCTTCCACAACAGTCTTCTCTAGATTATCATGACGTTTAATGCGTCTAAAATATTTCAGTTTTATTTGTTTAATTCTCTTTACTAGCCAGCCTTCATCAATATTAATTTCTTGTAGTATGGATATATTTGTTCTTTTTTGTGTTCATGATATTTGAGGAACTCTTCTGTAGCATGTACATTCAAAGGTATTTATATGTTTCTCAGTTGTTTTGTTAAGTGTCCAGTATTTTTAAGTGTCCATAATTATTAGTTAGTAATGATCCAAGACATTCAAAACTCTCCACTTCTTTCAATTTTTCTTCATTGATACATATTTCAGCTGCCTTATTTGTTTTGTCATTTGTCATCAATTTAGTTTTCTTCGCATTAAGATAAAGGTTTTGCTCTTCACTGTTCTTGCGGACAAACATAATTAGTTTTTCCATTCCTTTTTTGTGTTGTGGACAGTAATACTGTGTCATAAGCATATCTAATCTCTGGTATTTCATAACCTCTGATTGTCATGGCATCGTAATATTCTTTGTCTACATCTTCTCTAACATTCCTCATTATATTTTCAGCATACAAGTTAAATAAGTAAGGCGACAGTATGCACCCCTGACGGATCCTTTATGTCAAACCAAGTTGTTGTTTCACCATTTATTCTTAACTGCTGCCTGTTGGTCTACATACAGCAGTGATATTAGTTGTATCAAATGTGTTGGAAATCCCTTTTTTTCCTTTATTTCCCAACGTTTCTGGTGCTGTACACATCATCATCATCAGGTGCCGTGCCGACTAGCGTTGGCTATTATGCTTCTCCAGAGTACACGATCCTTCATGCAGGCCATCAGTTCAGTTGGTGATCTCCTCTCACACCATCCCGTCAGACTGTCCAGTATAATTTCTCTTGGTCTTCCTCTTGATCTTCTTCCGTCTGTTTTTCCTGTTGTTATAATATTTTCAATGCCCCCTCTTCTCATTGCATGTCCTATCAAAGTACATTGTCTCTCTCTTATCTTTTTGACAAGGTTTTTGTCTCTCCAGCTCTTCTCATACATTCTTCATTAGTTATTTTTGCTGTCCAGGGGATTCGCAACATTCTTCTAATAAACCACATTTATGCTGCTTCCAATGATTTTTGTGCAGACTTGCCTATTGTCCATGATTCACTTCCATATAACAAGATAGGTTCAATATAGCATTTTAGGACTCGTTTTCTAACACTCATTGATAAAGATGTGTTAGCTAATATGTTTCTCATTCTCTGAAATGCAGTCTTTGCTTGACCTATTCTGTTCCTAATTTCTATTCTGCATTTCCCATCTGAAGTTATTACTGCTCCAAGGTATTTGAATTTCTGCACCTGCTTTAGAATAGTTCCGTTTAATTTAATACTGCATGCTAGTGGATTCTGTTTCTTAGATATAACCATAGTCTCTGTCTTTTTTATGTTCAAAGTAAGGCCTTTCTGTTTACTTTCTTTGGCGACTTTATCCAAGAGATTTTGCAGGTCTTGTTGGTTCTCAGCTATCAGTACTGTGTCGTCAGCATACCGAAGGTTGTTAATATTGTATCCTCCAATTTTTATGCCTGGTTCTGTGATGATTGTTCTTAGAATATTCTCGCTATACAGAGAAAAAAGGTCTGGAGATAGTACACATCCTTGTTTTGTAGGTTGATATTTTCCAATTCTATTTTCAACTCGAACTGCTGCTTCTTGCTGCCAGTATAAATGTTTTACAATCCTCAAGTCTTTGCCGTCTATATTGATGTCTTCAAGCATTTTAATAATTTCATTATGTTTCACCTTGTCAAATGCCTTGGTGTAATCAATGAAGCATAAGTAGAGATCTTTCTGTACTTCTAAAGCTCTTTCTGTTAGTGTTCGTAAAGCATAAATGGCATTGTGTGTTCCCTTTCCTTCAACAAATCCAAACTGTTCATCTGCTATTTCCATTTTTATCTTTTTCCTTGTTCTTCTCATAATGATTCTCAGAAGTAGCTTCGTTATGTGACATGAGAGGCTGATAGTCCGGTGGTCGTCACATTCCTTTGCACCTGGTTTCTTTGGTAGTGCTATAAACGTGGATTTAATCAGGTCACTAGGAATATAACCACTGTTGTAAATGTCATTCAGTAACTTGGTTATTATTTTTATTCCTGTCTCCTGTAGTGCCTCTATTTCTTCTATTGTTATATTATCAAGCCCAGTCGCTATTCTTTCTTCATGTGTTTGATGGCATCTATGATTTCATCTTCAAGTATTGGTGGTCCATCACAGTTTTCAGTATCTGGTGTTAATTTTGATCTTTCTCCTCCATATAGCTCACCGATATACTCTGTCCACCTGTCCACAATGTCTTCTTTTCCCATTAACATTTTACCTCCTTTCGATTTCAGGCATCCTGTGGTATATTTTGTTTTCCTGCCTGTGAGTTCACTAATTCGTTTGTGCATGTTTTTGGAGTCTTTATTATGAGAGTCCTCTGTCTGTCTGCACTCTTCATTTAACCACACTTCTTTTGCTTCTCTGTATTTGCGTCTTATCTCTTTATTTATCTTGCTATATTTTTCCTCGTTATTTTTACTCCTCCTCCTCTTGTCCATCAGTCCTAAGATGTCGTCTGTCATCCATTTATTTTTAGGGGCTTCTTTTTTCGGTGGTATTATCTCCTTAACAGTTTGGTGGATAGAATCTCTTAACATTTCCCATTGTTCATCTATACTATTTATCTTTGCTATTGCATTGTATCTATTTGTTATAATAACTTTGTATTGTTCTCGCAGTTCTTGGTCATTTTTAAGAAGTTCTGTATTCAGTTTGATGTTTCTCACTTTTCTGCCTGCTTTCTTTAGCTTTATTCTAACTTTTCCACAGAGTGGATCATGGTCACTATTGCAGTCAGCTCCTGGCATGGTTTTTGTTGTCAATAATGCGGAATCGTTTGTTGATTGATATGTAGTCTATCTGGCTAAATGTCTTTTTGTCTGGGCTGCACCACATTGCCAGTCTTCGAGGATGTTGTTTAAACCAGGTGTTTCCTACAACCATGCTATGTATTCTTGCCCATTCAATTAATTTATAACCTCTGTCATTCCTTTCCCCCAGTCCATAGTCACCAACGATGTCTGAAGTTCTTCCTTTACCAACTTTGGCATTAAAATCTCCCATGACTATGGTAACTTCATGTGACTTTGTGTGTTTTAGTGCTGTCTCTATGTCATTATAAAATATCTATACATCTTCTTCAGAACTTTCAGGTGTTGGAGCGTACACTTGTATAATATTTATGTTTATTGGTTGTCCTTTCAGTTTGGCTAGCAGGACTCTGTCCGAGATGTTCAAATATCCTACAATTGTCCTTGCCGTTTGTTCATCAAATATAATTCCTACTTCTCGTTCATGTTTCTCACTTCCTGAATATATTATTGTATATTTATCAGAGTTTATCTTCCCTGCACCTGTCCATCTAACTTCACTCATTCCTAATATGTTGATCTGCATCCTTTCCATTTCCATCTTTACATTTTCTAATTTTCCAGCCTGGAATAAAGTTCTAACATTCCATGTTGCTATTTTGAGCTTGTTAGTTTTGCCACCAGTAGCTTGATGACGATCTGGCCTCACCTGTGGCTCGTGAGCTGCCCTACCGGACGAGGCTGTTCCAGAGGAACATCCATTAACGTCGTTCATGATGAATCGATTATTCTGTTCAAGCATAACTATTCTTGGGAGCTACAACAGTGGTTTCCCGTTGCCTTCTGTCGGTTTGTGTACGGACTCTCCGCTAGCCTTTGGACTCCCTGTCCTACCCGCAAGGCAGCGGGAGCGAGAGGTTTTAAGGCGCCTCTGACCCGCCTGGTATTCCCTTCACTGAGCACCTGAGGCACTTTATAGGAGTAGTAGAGCCACCTACTACCCCACCTCGCTCTCTGAGTCTACCGCCAGTTGGTCCGCGCCTGCTTATTTGGACAACTCCTTATTCACAGGGATCCTCCATATCTGGAGGACTTTCACCATCCGCGACCTGTGACGCGCTGGGTTGGAGATGGTCGCCCCAGCTTTACCCAGCTGTACACAATCAAATGCTTTTGAATAGTCTATAAAAGATAAATATAGATTCACATTAAATTCTCTGAATTTTTCTATTATTAAATCTCATATTGAATATATGTTCTCTTGTTCCTCTTCCATGTTTAAAACCAGCTTGGACCATATCGACTTCTTCTATTTTCTTACGAAGTCTACCCATTATGATTTTAATAGAATTTTACTGGCATGACTAATCAGGGCAACAGTTTTGTAGTTTGTGCATAATATCAAATTACCCTTTTTCGGCTGTGGCATGAATATAGTTCTTTTCCATTCTTTTGGCCAAATACCTGAATGCCATATCTTTTTACATAGTGCATGACAGAGTGTAACTCATTCCTTTCCTCCTGCTTTAATAAGTTCAGCTGTTATCTCATCACATCCTGGTGATTTACTATTTTTCAGATTCTTTATTGCTCAAAAACTTCTTCAATTTTCTTTCGGGTTCTTTCTCCTCCAATAATAATTCACACGCTTGATTTATCCTTTCACAGTCAGTTGTATCATACATTCCTCTGCAATATTCCTTCCGTCTTTCTAGAATTTCCTCTGTCTCTGTTAAGATCTTTCCCATCTCGTCACAAATGACATTTAACTTAGGTGTGAAATTTCTCATCAATGTCTTCATTTCTTTAAACATTTCACTATCTCTTCCACACTTCTGATGTTCTTCTATACTTTATACTTTCACAACAATCTTGTATGTATTGTTTTTTTTTTGGTCTTTTCTTATGTATCTTTTTACTTCTTTTGTTAAAGATTTATATTCCTCTTTGTTGTTGTTTCTCACTTTCAATTTCACCTTCATTTCTTTACGCTGTTTTATTAGTTCTAGTCTGGTTGCTGTAATCCATCCATTCTTTTGTGGTTTCTTTACTGGAACCATGTCCTTAGCTGTTGTTATTAAGATATCTCTGGCCTGCTTAGGCAATTCATCTGGTGTCATCTCCTCCTGTACAACCATCAGGATCTCGAAACGGTTCTTCACTTCTATACTGTATTGTTCTGATATTTTTGTAAGATCAAAGCGAAGTGGTTTTGATCCACTAACTATCTTTTTTAATCTTTATCTTCATGTCTGCTACGAGGAGGATTGATAAGTTCTCGGCATAAGGTACAACGAATTATTTTTGGACAACTTTTTGGGGTTATTTCTCAACATAGTCCCCTTGAACGTTTATGCACTTAGTACAGTGATCCTGGAGCATACGGATCCCTTCTTTGTAAATGTCAGCATCTTGTGCCAGTAGAAAGTGGTCTATAGCATGAATGACGTCATCATCTGAAGCAAATTTGAGACCACTGAGCGGTAAGCAGGTAACAGTCCGAAGGGGCCAAATCTGGAGAATAAGGAGGACGTTCAAGAAGCTAGAAGATGCATTCAAGAATGGCAGTCATTGCCACCGCCGACTTGTGAACTGGAGCATTGTCTTGCTGAAAGATGATTCCTCTCATCAATTTCACTCCACGCTTTTCCTTCAGTTTGACTGGAAGTTGCTTCACAATATTAGCGTAATAGGCCCCGGTGACCGATCTTTCTGCCTTTTTGAAGATAGTCTACCAATAGCACACCTTCTGAATCCCAAAAGATGGAAGCCATCACTTTGCCTGCAGACAGAACCACCCTTGATTTCTTTGGAGGTGGGGATCCATGATATTTTCACTGCTTTGTCTGTTTCTTTGGTTTCTGGTTGAAAATGATGAACTCAAGTCTCATCCATAGTCACAAATTGCTGAAGAAACCTTTCAGGATCTGCAGAAAAATGGCCAAGATTGTATCTTGACATTTTGAGATGCTGTCATTTGTGATCAGCTCCAAGAAGTTTCGGGACCCATCAAGCAGACACCTTTGCCATTTGAAGATCGTTGTGAATAATGGCATGAACACGTTCCTGTGAGATGTTCAACTCAGTAGCAATGTACCGCTCAGTTAGTCGTCGATCTCCATTATCATGTCATGGATTCTGCCGGTGGTTTCATCGGTGGTTACAGTTCTTGGTCTTCCTGGACGGGGATCATCTTCCAGACTCTCCCTTCCATGTTTGAATTGAGCTGCCCATTTCTTCACTGTGTTGTAAGAAGGGGCACTCTCCTCATGGATCTCCTTCGATGATAAGCCCTTGATGACTGCTCGATGAGAAATTTTATCCATTTTCTCAATTTCTGCCACCCCTTACCACTTCAGTAGCCTGTAAAAAACATTGGTTGCAGTTAATTTCTTGAAACTTGGTGTTTAATCTCACATTAACCGGATCTACAAATACACCTAATATCAACTGAGTTTCATGTATTTATACCTTAGGCCGTGAACTTATCAATCAACCCTCGTATTAATAACTCATAGTCTGTGTCACAATCGGCACCTGGTAAAGTTTTTGCTGATGTTATACTTGATCTCCACTTTCTTTGCACTAAAATGTAATCTATTTAATTCTTAGTTTTCCTATCAGGTGATGTCCACGTGTAAAAGTCTCATTGGATGTTGTCTAAAAAGTATATTAGCGAAAAAAAACCTGTACAATATCAATTTTCTTATAAAAATTCGTAACAACTATAAAAGAATCCTCCTTATCCATCTATCCAGTTTTTTTAATACCTGGCACATGATGATGACTTGTAAGGTTACTCGGTACCCTGTGTAAACACACACTGGAAGTGTCTCTGACAAGTTATTTTGACAATGCAAAAGCAAATGAGTCCCGAGCTGGTGTGACAGCCTCATCGTCATTTTCAACCCCGAGACACCAAGCGCATGGGTTCAGGTTATTGTGATCTGGCTCATTCTGTCATACTTTTTTTGTCATCTTCTTCCCATTTTGCTCCCTATCTTAGTGATAACATTGAAGCAAAACGCATGCATCAATGCTAATATTGTCAGTGCAGATAATAAGAACTATTATATAAAAAAAATACAGCTTCTGTGTACCAAGGTAAACTTTCAGCTAGGAATATCACCAAATAAATTTAACAGTTTGTAGAATACAACACTTCGTCAGCCAATCAAGGTTAGTGTAGATAACCAATTGTTGTAAAATATGATACTTTGTTAGCCACTCAAAGTTAATGTAGGTACTCAAGTATTGTAAAATATGATAGATTGTAAATATGACAGACAGGCTGGGATGCATATAAAAAAGATTGTTTTACTTCTTCTTCTTCCTTCTTCTTCTTCAAAGCTATCCAGCTGATACCACTTCTGCCTTTCCCTTCCAAGAAATGCTGAAAGTGTTTACGGGAATTGCTGCTCAATGTTAACTAATAATGGAGATACAATGAGGGATATTAAAAGGAGGACATCTATCGCTCTGTAAAAAATAAAACAACTAAAGAATCTGTGGAGAGGAACAGACAGAACTACAAAAATAAGATTTTTAAGGGTATGCATTTTTCCCATCGCAACATATGCCTGTGAGACCTGGACACTTAATAAAACAGCTGAGAAACACATAAATGCCTTTTAATGTAAATGCTACAGAAGAGTTCTTCAAATATCATGGACTCAAAAAAGAACAAATATATCCATACTACAAGAACTTAATATTGATGAAGGCTGGCTAGTAAAGAGAATTAAACAGAGAAAACTTAAATATTTTGGACACATTAAACGTCATGATAATCTAGAGAAGACTGTTGTGGAAGGGTACATAATGGGAAAAAGAAAGAGAGGAAGACCAAGTCGAAGATAGACATCGTTGATAATCTGCAAATGGATGCATCAGCAGCAGGGCATCTTGCTTACAACCGAGAGGCCTACATGAGAGCTGTTAGGGAAACAAAGTTCCACAAGGGACATGGAAATGACTGACTGACGTTCAAGAAGCTTGTTTTCTTGTTCGATACTGAGAGGGATGTGTGTCTCACTATCATGTAGTAGTATACAACGGATTTGTATCTTTATTTAGAACTTATGATTATTTTTAGCACGCGCGTTAACTCTAGGAAGAAGTGGACACAGCTCTTCCAAATGTTTTCTGTTGCCGTATCTAGTCATCAATGGAGACGTGGCCAATCATCATATGTCCATGGATCGTGAACTGGTGCATCGCGTCCAGATAATAGTGATCTGCGGTGATGTCTGGTATCTACTTCACTTTCTTTCCATAATGCACTGGCTTTATTTAGTCAAGTTTTTAACACACATACACAGGCACCCATGCACACACACACATGCACATACACACATGCACACACACACATGCACATACACACATTATATATTACATGTAGTTCTATTGCAATCAAAGACTCCGACAGTCACTCTGTAAGTCGACGCAAAAACTTTGTAAATCGATCTCCCCCCCCCCCCCCTGCTTCATTAGCCATTCTTTTTTTTAATCAACTAAGGGCCCCCTTCCCCTCTTTAAAACGAGAGAAGCCATCCAGGCCCTCCCTTAAAACAAAGGAAACCCTTAGGAATCCGAAAAAAATGAGCCATTTACACCCCCAACCCTCACACCACCACCTCATTCATTGAATCTGATTACAGTTTATATATATATATATATATATTGCACACATACACACATACATATGGGCCATATATTGCATTTGCACTTCATTATGAATACCTTTTGTAGCAGCACCCATTAAACCTGTAGTCCACCTCCTTCCGTGCCAGACACTCTGTTGGTTATCTCTAGTTAACACATTTTCAATCACATAACACATCCTTTTCTCCGGTTCTTGTGATGTATGTACTTTCTGACCGCAGACAGTATTCAGGGGTGTTTTACATAATCTTGGAAGAAAAAGACTGAAAGCCTTGAGATCAGGTTTGCGATGGCGTAAGAGAATCGGTCCACCTCTACCATTCCATCCAGCAGAAAAAAAAGGTTATTGTTCGTGAAGTCACGAGCGATGTTTGAGAAATAAACTGAACACAGTCAAGTTCAAAAAATAATATTTTCCTTATTTCATTATTCGTTAATTACGAACAAGTCTGATAAGATCTTGACTAGCTCTGATTTGCAACATCTGATATCCAGGCCAATGCTGCCACGGCTGTGTACTTAGATAATCTGCTTATAATTTCATCTTTAATTTGTACCATTTGTGAAAAGAGTTCGAAATAGAAACCTTGATTAAACTTGGCAGTACAAGAAAAACAGATCCTGCTAAACTTTGTTTTTCCAGCTTCGCAGATCGTGATAGAGACTTTTGATGCTGTCTGACACACAAAAACAGTTTTATTATTATTATTATTATTATTATTATTTTCACTTTATTATACATTTTGTATCTCCACATAATACGGATAAAATATTATCGAAAACAGGTCAAATACTTTCCTGATTAACAACTGACATGAAACTCTAGCAGCAGCCGTTTTTTCCACATAATTTTTCACATAATCTTCAGTATATTTCAAGAGAACTATAATATAGCTGGCTATCTATAGCATCTGGCGGTTATGTGGTCTGGACAGTTGGCTTCGAATAGAAAACCCAACGTCTGATAACTGATATTGTTTGCAAGAAATAAATCTACAAGACGCCAACTGAAACAAACGTACTCACTGGACAATATTATTTACCTACAAGACATGAAGTGAAACAAACGTACTTAGTGTACCTGATACGTTACTTACCACAAAAATAACGAGACCGTTACCAAGCGCCCCGAAAGTAATTAGAATGGAGAAGCAGGCAATGATAACTGCTTCAGTGACGGGATCAAACTGACGCCTGGAGAGTTCTTTCTTCAGAATTATCTCCATCCATTCTCTCATCAAGGTCAAGTTGTCGGTGCTGTTAATATTGTCAAAGATGGCACCGCCCTCAAAAACGAAATCAGACATCTTGGATGAGGAGTTGTACTAAAACTTGAAGCCTCTTTCAGCAATATTCAGCACATAAGCAGTGAAGGCGAGCACTTCTCTTGCTGGACGATAAGCACAGATTATTGCGCACCATTACTTGTGTGCTCAAAGAGTTGTCTAACGAACGCTAAATTTACAATACATGTTTACATTGCCTTCGGGTTTCGTTTTATTTTCATACCGCACGTGCCTGTTTATATTTGTTTATATTGCTTTATTAATTTGATGATATCACTCAAGCGTCTTCTTCAGAATATGAAACACAGAATTCCTGCTTCAAGAAAACAAAAGCTAGAACAGAAATAATCCAAGTAAAGTGTTTTGATGCAAATATCAGAGAGCAAATTAGCCATTTGTGCCTTCCATTGGTCGCCGGAGCGTGTGCCTTTGTCTCTTAAAAACAGTGCACAAATTCAGGTCATTACACAGTTTCTGCCAGGGTTCATGGTCGTATGAGTTGATCCCTCTGTGAGACATGCCTGGATTTATTAAGTCTTTACATCTTGTACATGCACGACCTTGAATGCTCCTGATCACTGTTGGAAGAAATTATGAGTAAAGAATTACCACTCATGCCAGCAGTTTTTTTTCTTTTATAATGTTCTCTGCTTACATCAATTTCTACATAAAATTTTGATGATAAAAGAAGAATTTGAGGGCATCGATAATATCTACCGCTATATTTGAATACTTAACTTAAAATAGCGAGCAGCAAAACAGGACTTTCGAAACCTGGAAAAAAATGTACGTTCTTCTCACAAGAGACTTCTATTTCACTTCAATTGTTTGCCAAGGAGAAGTAAATGTACAGGGGGCGCTGCTTGATGACGGCCTTTCTTGGCACCGGATACAGGACAGACTCCGAAAGATAGAATGAAAACAGGTTTTTTTAATGTGAAGGAGACGGGAAGGTCTGGCGCGGAAGATTGATGGAGCAATCATTTTAAGATTGTTTTGACAAAGACGCCATGAGAGTGTCGTCGTCTGCTGCTGATAAAAATACGACCGCTGGTGAAGTATAAACTTCCAGGTACGATTGTATGTGTGTTATATACGCTAGGGTAGTATTAATGAGATTAAAATAATTTATTGTGTAATATAATGTTAATAGTTCAAAAGTTTTAAAGTTACAGAATCACTTGGTTTATTAAAATTAATTTTAACCCTTTTCATGCCCATCATAGGATATTTCTTCTTGCTCCGCAAAGTAACACATTTTCAAAAACAGTAGAATCTCTCTTAACCGGCATTAACAGGACTTCACCGATTCTGAATACGAGATTTTTCCAGATAACTGAATATTTATTTCGAGAACTTACCTGCTCATGTTTTGTGATGCCATCTGTAGAAACTGCAGCATGCGAAGTTCATTGGTCGTGTTTTTCGATCTACCGGCCATAATTAATTAACATAAAGAACCATGCTGATTTTTTAAAATTAAAAACACATACATGTAATTTTATATTTCACAAAATCAAATACAAACAGCATTGAAAAATTACAGTATATATATTATCACATGAAAGATGTTGTGAATTTATTAGTGTGACGACATAACATAACTTGGAATGTCTACCTGCTTACAAGATTGTCGTCGGAGCTTTAGAAATTTCCTGTGTATACAAAGAAGTTTCATAACGTCATATGATGACATAGATGAGAAGTGCTCGACAAAACTTTTGAAACCTTGCAGTACTTCGTGAGCTTCCCTCCACGTGCCTTCCTTTATCTCCAAGTCGTCGTTCTCGTCTTCATTCTCCGCCTCATCATCTTTTTTCCTTTCCCAGTACATGTTCGATTTTTTTCGTCATCATCATCATCATCGAAAGAGAGAGAGAGAGAGGGAGAAAGAAAAAGAGAGAAAGAGAAAGAGAAAACGAGAAAGAGAGAGAAAGAGAAAGAGAAAACGAGAAAGAGAGAGAAAGAGAAAGAGAGAGAGAGAACGAGAAAAAGAGAAAGAGAGAGAAACAGAGGGAAAGAGAAAAAGAGAACGAGAAAACGAGAAAGAGAGAGAGAGAGAGAAAGAGAAAAAAGAGAAAGAGAGAGAAAAGAGAGAGAGAGAAAGAGAAAAAAGAGAAAGAGAGAGAGAGAGAGAAAAAAGAGAGAGAGAGAAAAGAGAGAGAGAGAGCCTATGCAAATAGGCTGTAGATACGACAGTGTTGCCAGAATGCAAGCCCATGCGTATTTTTCTTATCTCGTGGGCCTAAATTTCCGGTTTAAAATTAGACCTTCCAAAAGTGTCGTTGTTTTTGTATAGCCGGTTAACTGGGTGCCGGTTGAGAGAGATACTGTACATTTTGTTTGTGTGAGTGTATGAAAACTTACATCTGTCCACACATATGCGTGTGGGAATGCTTCTATTATGTCATTGCATCTATTATGCATAGATAAATGCTTACATCAATACATGCATATGCAACATATACATCATCACCCGTACTTATAAAACTCATGTCTTTATGTAGAAGAATCGATTTTCTTTGCAGATATTGACCATGTGCTGTTTTACGGTCACATGGTCCACTCAGTACACGAGTAACAGCAAATCAAAGCTGTCTGACTACATTAGCAAGCAGGCCTTCGCTTGTTCCTACACCCTTCAATATCGTTAGCTTTCATCTCCCACTCTGGATTAAATATTCACCTCCACATCTCCGATCTATATTAAGAAAACCAGTCGATCTCCGAGATACGAGATTAAACTAGATCGAAGATTTAATCTAGCTAAGTGGTTCTGCACGACTGTATACCATTAGGTACCTTACGACCAAGGGAGATAAGTTTATGGCTTCGTGACTCGAAGCATATACACTTCAACAAAGTAAGGAGAGCGAGGGTTCTTTCCCCTGATGAGGGTAATTACATGTATTTCATTTCTTATACAGACACTTTCAAAACAGGCCCTTTTTCTCAGAAATTTTAGCGATCTATGGAATTATTTCCCGCCAGTGTTGCTCTTACTAATCTACTGCCCTGTTAGTTCCCTTTTAGTCATTTTCTTTTGCTTATTTCGTCTCCTTCCTGAGACTTCACCAATTGCTTTGATAGTTTATTATTCTCTCAGTGGCACCACACAAACGTCGACGTTTGTTACCTCTGTGGCTGTGCTAGACGTTTTTGATTATTTATTGTTTGTGCCTGCTCACCGATGATTTTGCACGTTTATTCTTCTAGTGTCGATACTGATGGTTTGGTTTGTTTGTCATCTGAGGCTGTCAATGAAGGTAGGCAGAGGTGTATGGTTCAGTTTTACAAAAAGATAGAAAAAACGTGAGGAAAGTGGGTAGAAACAAGAATGCCAGAATTAAGATATGCACGAATAAACGAACAATACACACCAATCCAATATTTCGGCGAAAGTCTGTGTTAAGAAACACTTTAAAAAAACACCGCAGATAAAAGCACGAAAAATAGATGAAAATTTAAACACTTTGTCTGTTTGGTTTCTTCCTTGATATTGACAAACCTTAAATATCCTATTATATGAAGCAGGTCGCTGAAACCCCTCAAGACGTTTATTCCCCTCCCCCCCTCCCCCCCCCCCACTACTGAAAGCTGTATCTAATAAAGGAGACAAGACAAGACAATGGTACTAACACACAGAACACAAACAACAGATAGCAAATGGACAATTGAAATCGAGGCAGGAGTAAAGCAGTTTTGTTTACGACGTAAAGAATATATTCACAAACAAGAGAATTTTCTTCACAGCGAGAAAGAAAAAAATAATATAGTGCTCCATACAGCCAAAATAGATACGTGCTTCATGAGACTAGGACAAAAAATAGATACGTGCCTCATCAGGCTAGGACAAAAAACAGATACGTGCCTCATCAGTCTAAGATAAAAAATAGATACGTGCCTCATCAGGCTAGGACAAAAAATAGATACGTGCCTCATCAGGCTAAGATAAAAAATAGATATGTGCCTCATCAGGCTAAGATAAAAAATAGATACGTGCCTCATCAGGCTAGGACAAAAAATAGATACGTGCCTCATCAGGCTAAGATAAAAAATAGATATGTGCCTCATCAGGCTGGGACAGAAAATAGATACGTGCCTCATCAGGCTAAGATAAAAAATAGATACGTGCCTCATCAGTCTAAGATAAAAAATAGATACGTGCCTCATCAGGCTAAGATAAAAAATAGATACATGCCTCATCAGGCTAAGATAAAAAATAGATACGTGCCTCATCAGGCTAAGATAAAAATAGATATGTGCCTCATCAGGCTAGGACGAAAAACAGATATGTGCCTCATCAGGCTAAGACAAAAAACAGACATGTGCCTCATCAGGCTAAGACAAAAAACAGATATGTGCCTCATCAGGCTAGGACAAAAAATAGATAGTGCCTCATCAGGCTAAGATAAAAATAGATATGTGCCTCATCAGGCTAGGACAAAAAACAGATATGTGCCTCATCAGGCTAAGACAAAAAACAGATATGTGCCTCATCAGGCTAAGACAAAAAACAGATATGTGCCTCATCAGGCTAAGACAAAAAACAGATATGTGCCTCATCAGGCTAAGACAAAAAACAGATATGTGCCTCATCAGGCTAGGACAAAAAATAGATAGTGCCTCATCAGGCTAGGACAAAAATAGATACGTGCCTCATTAGGCTAAGACAAAAAACAGATATGTGCCTCATCAGGCTAGGACAAAAATAGATACGTGCCTCATTAGGCTAAGACAAAAAATAGATACATGCCTCATCAGGCTAAGACAAAAAATAGATATGTGTCTCATCAGGCTAAGATAAAAAATAGATACGTGCCTCATAAAGTTAAGATAAAAAATAGATACGTGCCTCATCAGTCTAGGACAAAAAATAGATACGTGCCTCATCAGGCTAGGACAAAAAATAGATACGTGCCTCTTGAGGCTATGACAATAAATAGATGAAACAGAAACTGAAAAAAACGATGTGGTTTTCAAGAAAAATGATATACATATATGGAGGGGTAGAAGATCAAATAAAAAAGTTTTCAGAGAATCTGGCATTAATTAAATTAAACTAATTACATCTGGGAGGGAAAAGCAGTCAAATCAATCAAAATTATTTAGACATTTCATGAGAGAACGGAAGTTAGAGAATTTGAATCGCATTCCAAAACTTGACATAAGAAGAAAGGGAAGGAGACCAAGAGAGAAATACATGGCTGAGCTGATCACGTGGGGCGGGAAAAGAGAAGCAGCCGACCTAATTAGAAAAACTGATATACTGTATGAAACACAGTCACGTGATCATCAACGTCAATCAACATGGCACACAGGGAATGATTCAGTCTACGAAGCCTGATGGAGCCCTGAGCTGTGTTCTGTTTTATCATGAAATAAGCTATTTCCCTTATCATGAAATTAGCTATTTCCCTTATCATGAAATAAGCTATTTCCCTTAGAAAGGACAAGAATCGAGCGGCTGGAATAAAAAAAAAAGAAAATTAGGAACGGCAATTAGTTTGTCTTAACAATACAGAAATAATTATATGCCGCGAAAATTGTGTCACATTTTATTCCATTGATTTTCCTGATTCAAAATTTACAATTGCTCGGTAATCAGGAAGTCAACTTCCGCCACTACGATACATAATTCATCGTGTGTCGTGCATTGCTAACAAGGTGGTTTTTTTTTGGTTTCTTTCAAAAGTTGATGCCGAAATCCGATGCAGTCTTTAGATTTAACAGAAGAATAAATGTATCAAATTATTGATACTATGACATCCTGTTTTCTCTCTCATTCAAAAATTTCTATTTGCATTTTCATGATGTCTTCATTGCGTGGTAAGTGACAAGACTGCCCCAAACCCCGGTTCTGTCCCCTGATATTTGCCTGTTCAGTAGTTCGCGTTTAGAGGTCCTCTTTGCTTCCAGTACACCGGTTGCTGAAGAAGACAAAAATTAATTACCTAGTTATTTACATCGGGGGGGGGGGGGGCAACAGCAAAAGCGGCAACCTACTACTCTCAAGTAGTGACCAAAAATTATGTTGGGGCGAACACTTTCAGGAAATCTTTAATCGCCCACACCCCAGACAACTGATTAATTTGGAATCATATACACCAGCCCCGCAACTAAATATCAGTTACACCAATCCCACAACTAAATATCGGATACACCAGCCCCAAAACTAAATATCAGATGCACAAGCCCCACAACTAAATATCAGCAACACCAGTCCCACAACTAAAGATCAGATGCACAAGCCTCACAACTAAATATCAGCAACACAAGCACCACAACTAAATATCAGCAACACAAGCCTACAACTAAATATCAGCAACACCAGTCCCACAACTAAATATCAGATGCACAAGTCCCACAACTAAATATCAGCAACAAAAGTCCCAAAACTAAATATCAGCAACACCAGCCCCACAACTAAATATCAGATGCACAAGCCCCACAATTAAATATCAGATGCACAAGTCCCACAACTAAATATCAGATGCACAAGCCCCACAACTAAATATCAGATGCACAAGCCCCACAACTAAATATCAGCAACACAAGCCCCACAACTAAATATCAGCAACACCGGTCCCACAACGAAATATCAGACGCACAAGTCCCACAACTAAATATCAGATGCACAAGCCCCACAAATGAATATCAGCAACACCAGTCCTACAACTAAATATCAGATGCACAAGCCCCACAACTAAATATCAGATGCACAAGTCCCACAACTAAATATCAGATGCACAAGCCCCACAACTAAATATCAGATGCACAAGCCCCACAACTAAATATCAGCAACACAAGCCCCACAACTAAATATCAGCAACACCGGTCCCACAACGAAATATCAGACGCACAAGTCCCACAACTAAATATCAGATGCACAAGCCCCACAAATGAATATCAGCAACACCAGTCCTACAACTAAATATCAGATGCACAAGCCCCACAACTAAATATCAGATGCACAAGCCCCACAACTAAATATCAGCAACACAAGTCCCACAACTAAATATCAGCAACACCAGCCCCACAACTAAATATCAGCAACACTGGTTCAACAACTAAATATCAGCAACACCAGCCCCACAACTAAATATCAGCAACACTGGTTCAACAACTAAATATCAGCAACACAAGTCCCACAACTAAATATCAGCAACACCAGCCCCACAACTAAATATCAACAACACAAGCCCCACAACTAAATATCAGCAACACAAGCCTCACAACTAAATATCAGATGCACAAGCCCCACAACTAAATATCAGCAACACCAGTCCCACAACTAAATATCAGATGCACAAGCCCCACAACTAAATATCAGCAACACCGGTCCCACAACGAAATATCAGATAAACCAGTCCCATAGCTAAATATCAGTTTTGGACGAAGTCACCCTGAGTGGAGCAGAAGTAGCAGTGAAGCTTATGGCTAACAACAAGGCCGCAGCAGAAGATGAAATAACAGCCGAGGTGCTAAAAGCAACTGACAGCTCGTAGCTTGGGCCACCTACAGAGAGCGCGTAATAAAATCTGGAAAGAGGAAAAAGTCCGTTAGAAGTGGGGAAAAAAAGTATTATTGTTAACTTAAAAAAGAAAAGCCAATCTCGCTGATTGCAGTAATTGGTAGGGGGTGACCTTCCATCAGTTGCCTCAGAAGTATTCTGTAAAATCATTATGAATAGAACGAAAGAGGGGGTGGACACTATAATGTGAGAGAAGCAAGCAGGGTTTAGAAAAGGGAGAAGATTTACTGATCAAATTTTCACTCTAAGAATATACTAAAGAAACATATTGGAAAGCAAAAACCGTTCATATTGAACTCCATCGACTTTAAAAAGGCATTCGATATTCACTGTAGAGCTTTCTGACACTCACTGTAAAGATATTCACAGATATATACAGATACTCATCGTAGAACATTCTGAGACAGTATGGAATACCAACGAAAATCATCAACATCATAAGAGATATGTACGACGGCTATGTTAGCGTGGTTAACACAGAAGGAGTGAGCGAATGATTCCATACTGAAACTGGCGTGAAACAAGGATGCATCTTATCTCCCTTGCTATTTGAAGCGGCCATCGGCTTCATAAAGAAAAAAAAAATGCTGTACTGGAAATACAGACATTGAATGTGTAACGAGGGCACGGCTAAAGAACCTTGATTTTGAAAGGCACAGCAAGCAAATTGGACGCATTCTAAAACAAATGTCTTAAGAAAAAACACTCTGTATACAATGGAACGAATTCAAGACTAAAGCAGAGATAAGAGAAATAAGCATGCAGAAAATAATCTCCACGGTGGTCAAGCAAATAAAAAAAGTGAGCATATGTGGGCCTCGTGATGAGAAGAAACAGTCAGATAATGACAAAGCAAGCCATCAAATGGAAAACATATGAGAAAGAAAAAGAGGCCGTCCTCGAGAGACCCTCAAGAGAACACTGACAAGAGAGGCTAAGATGACTGGCATCAAATCCCGTGACGAGATTGAAAAGGTCTCCAAGAATAGAGACTCATGGCGAGACACACTGAGAAGCCTGTGTGATGTCTAACGGCACGGGAAGGATGTAAGATGTGAGTAAAACGTTATTTCTGGACATATCTCTGAACTTTTTTACCAGGACATCCAAGTATATAGTACTTCTTGTAAACAGACAGGAAACACGTGACCGCAGTTTTTCACCTCTTGTTATGCGTAGCAAGATATTAATACAAAGCACTATTTTGTTGCAAATCTGCAATTCAAATTCTCTGATATTCTCTCTTATTCTGCAGTCTCCTGCCTTCCATCAACGGCTGCTTCGTAAAATGGTTTTGCCTTGGGCGGCCCACTGATATCAGCTGCGCTGTTATTAGTCGTTTATTATAATATAGGGTTGTGTGCTTCTTTTTTGTCTCACTATATTAATCTCTCTCTTTCTCTCTCTCTCTCTTCCATTCTCCCTTCATCTCCCCTTCCCAAAACTGTCATTCTAGGATTGTTCACTTTCAAATCAGTTTTACTCTTATTCTGGTTTTATTCTAATGAAATACAAAATAAAGTGAAAAAGAGACTGAAAGAATTCGGATGAGGTATCATGTGTAAACTCGTTAAGTAATAAAGCTGTTCCTATCTTTTTTCCTAGTTTACACATTTTGGTATCACAACTTTACTGCAGTGGCCTTGTGTATAATTTTATACTTATACACTAATTATTGTGAGATGATGTATGAAAGAAACCTTTTATACTAAGGAACAATGTATCAGCAGTGACTGTTTAATATTTGCTGTATATTGTTGTTAATAAACTGTCTATTGAAAATTGAACTTCTTTGTATTTTGTATTTTATGTATTTCCCCGTATGAGGCCTTTTGCCGATATACATATAAATATATGTTGTTACTATTTTCTTTTTTATGCTTTGTTAAGGTTTTTTTCTATTTTTTTTACTGTCTTTCAACTTTGTTTTAAAATATAAAAGGCACGATTATTTTTTTATATAAATAATAGAGTTAGACTGTTCTGTCTTCATTTCATTGTTGTCTTTCTCGTCTTGTGTTAGAACGAATATATGTGTGTATGTAATTACAAGTGTATGTGTAAGGTACTGAGCCGTCTGTGCTACTTGCTTCACAACACATGAAATTATTTGCAATCGCAGAATTCACTGTACCGCTTTTCACAAATCTGACATACGAGGGTTGATTGATAAATTCGCGGCCTAAGGTACAAATACTTGAAACACACAGTTGATATTAGGTGCATTTGTAGATCAGGTTAATGTAAGATTAAACACCAAGTTTCAAGAAATTAACTGCAACCGATTTTTTTACAGGCTACTGAATTAGTAAGGGGTGGCAGAAATTGAGAAAATGGATAAAATTTCTCATCAAGCAGTCATTCGCTACCTGTGCATCAAGGGCTTATCATCGAAGGGGATCCATGAGGATATGATAGAGACTCTAGGGGAGAGTGCCCCTTCTTACAACACAGTGAAGAAATGGGCAGCTCAATTCAAACACGGAAAGGAGAGTCTGGAAGACTATCCCCGTCCAGGAAGACCAAGAACGGTAACCACCGATGAAACCACCGGCAGAATCCATGACATGATAATGGAGGATTTACGACTAACTGAGCTGTACATTGCTACTGAGTTGGGCATCTCCCAGGAACGTGTTCATGCCAATATTCACTATGATCTTCAAATGGCAAAGGCGTCTGCTCGATGGGTCCCGAAACTTCTTGGAGCTGATCACAAACGACAGCGTCTCAACATGTTATGAGACAATCTTGGCCATTTTTCTGCAGATCCTGATAAGTTTCATCAGCATTTTGTGACTATGGATGAGACTTGAGTTCATCATTTTCAACCAGAAACCAAAGAAAAGTCAAAGCAGTGGAAATATCATGGATCCCCACCTCTAAAGAAAGCAAGGGTGGTTCTGTCTGCAGGCAAAGTGATGGCTTCCATCTTTTGGTATTCAGAGGGTGTGCTATTGGTAGACTATCTTCAACTTCCATCTTTTGGTATTCAGAGGGTGTGCTATTGGTAGACTATCTTCAAAAGGGCAGAACGGTCACCGGGGCTTATTACGCTAATATTATGAAGCAACTGCGGGTCACATTGAAGGAAAAGCATCGAGGGAAATTGACGAGAGGAGTCATCTTTCATCAAGACAATGCTCCAGTTCACAAGTCGGCGGTGGCAATGGCTGACATTCATGAATGCGGCTTCCAGCTTCTTGAACACCCTCATTATTCCCCAGATTGGGCCCCTTCAGGCTACTACTTGTTTACCAAACTCAAAAAGGAGTTCAGTGGTCGCAAATTTGCTTCAGATGATATCGTTATTCATGCTATAGACCACTTTCTACTGGCACAAGATGCTGACATTTACAAAGAAGGGATCCGTATGCTCCAGGATCGCTGGACTAATTGCATAAACTTTCAAGGGGACTATGTTGAGAAATAACCCATAAAAAGTTGTCCACAAATAATCCGTTGTACCTTATGCTGCGAACTTATCACTCACCCCTCTTACGTAACACAATGCGTTCATTACAATTAACCTCTCATCTCCGTAAAGGTCTCTTCAAGAAATGACCTGATTACCATCACCTGAAGACATGCAAATGGATGCATCAGCAGCAGGGGATCTTGTTTACAACCCAGAGGCCTACAGGAGAGTTGTTAGGGAGGCAACGTTCCGCAAGGGATATGCAAATGACTGACTGAAGACTGATTCTTTGAAACTCCTCCACCCACATTCTTAAAATACATCAAAATTGCCACTCACGTCATTACTTAATTTTCCTGTATTTCCTGATAGTAATATTTTCAAACGCTTTGAACTTTCCTGAGGAAGAGATTGGATATTCTCGCCACCTCTGTAACCGCCTCTGTTGATGTAACCGCTAAAAGCATTGCATATTTTAGGACGTCGTCCATTAAGGCAATGTAACTGTGTTTGTTCAACAAACTTTAGCTCTTAAAGTTCTGAAGAATTGAAAATTTTCAGCCACGAGATTTTCTGTGTTACTTCCAATAACAAAAATGTATTTAGCTGTAAATTGATTGGTTCATCAATTTTTAAAACTATTGTCAGCATTAAAAAATATGAATGGCAAATAACATTGCTTCACATCAGCTGCTTGTGAGAAGATTGTAGAATGCCCTGATTTCATAAGCTGAACAACATTGAAAGGCTGCTTAACATCGTGTCGAAAACCTATGAAAAAGAAATGCCGGATTAACGAAGGGGCCAGTGGATTGCTTGTGATCATGAGTAAAAGAGTAAAGATGAGTGATTCTTATGTACGGTAAATATAAAAGCCTTTTTTTCTTCTCTTAAAAAAAAACTTAAGGGAACATACTGAAACGAGAATGATTTAAAAGGTGGTGGCGGAGTGATGTGACCATGTCACTCTGTGTGCGAGATCTCTTTACGATTTATCTCAGATACAGTCAGTCATATAAGTAAACAAACAGGCACATAACCAGACAGACAGATAGTTAGATGGGTGAATAGGTACATACTTATGGAAATGATACAAAGAGAGCTTTTCAGGCAGACAGACAGACAGACAGGCAGGCAGGCAGACAGACAGACAGACAGAGGATAGATAGATAGATAGATAAATAGATAGATAGATAGATAGATAGATAGATAGATAGATAGATAGATAGATAGATAGATAGATAGATAGATAGATAGATAGATAGATAGATAGATAGATAGATAGATAGATAGATATGAAAAGCTATTCACATAAATATTAAACTTTCTTCAATCTGAAAAAAAAATATCGAATTTGTCTCGAAATCTTGCAGGAAACTAAACGGTTCTCAACTGAATTGTTCCTACCATGTCATCAACCGGATCATAGCCTAGCGGAAAGGTTACTAGAAGGGTATCGATCTGCGAAAGGATCTTGCAACATTTCGGCAAGATTACCCTGGAACGAAGTGAGGTAAGAAAAAAAAAGAAGGAAGAGGGGGGGGGAGGAAGGAATCGTTTTATTGAATCTTTATCCAATAATGAGAGCAATTTTTCTGGCTATCCTCACTGTACACCCCCAAATGCTTACATCCACTTTCAGCCCTGTTCTGTCATGAGTCCAGATCTGGAGAAAAATAATTAGATTGGTCTCCCTTTAATTCGCGCTACGAGCCTTGGTAAAAGCATCCCCGGATTATAAAGGTGGGATCCGTGGACTGTTTGCTCCCGTGGGCAAAGGTGACTGATTCTTGTGTACAGTTCTTCTTGGTAAATACCAAAGCCTGTTTGTTTTATATATTGAATATATTGAAGGAGCCTTTTAAAGGCGACACAGAGTAAAGATGGTGGATGTGATTTAGCTACTCTGTATGTGTGATCTCTGTACGGTTATTTCTATATACATCGTGTCGTTCCTTTTTTTTTTTTTTTTGGTTGTTGCTGTTGAATTGTTTCCTTTTCATGCGTGCTACAATTATGGAAATATTTTGCTCAAAATACAGATACAGATAACATTTGCTCGTGTGCATTTATTTACCAAAACAATATTGAAAGAATAAATCTTCTGTAGCTCTCGCCAAACATATACGGCAGAATAGGCAATTAGGGTAAGGGTCATAACCAAGTAAAGTGCGAATAACTGCAGTAGTTCCCCCCTGAGTGTCTGTTTACAGCTTGCATGAATTTGGGAAAAAAATCTCGTGATAAATGATGTAGAAGTTTCCAGTTTCAGTAATGTATTTTGCTAGAAAAACTTAGTGCTCCACGAGATTCTATACTGAAAATAGAGCAAGGTTAAAATGAGCAGTGGAATTCATGCGATTGATTATAGCGTGGGAGAAAGTGAGAATCACGGGGTGGTTGTGGCGGTAGCAGAGATTATAAAACTGATTTTTGAGAGCATGAGAGATAGCCAGAGCATGAGCATGAGCGCATCAGAGTATGAGTTAGATCAGAGTCAAGTTAGCAGTCATGTGATTGTGTTTGAGTTACTCCAGGTTTTTTTTGGTGGGGGGGGGGCGGTTTGCTTTGAGATGTAATCAGGTTAAGGAAATAGTTGGAGTTATTCATTTTTTAAAAACTTTTTTTATTATGTAATTTTGGGAATGTTGTTCTTTTTATGACAGACTTGCAAATTTGTTAAGAATTCTAGATAGAATGATGAAATAGTTACAGGAATGATGTTCGCCATTGAAGGAATTGTGATGTGGTAATTTTGGAAGTGAAGTTGTATTCATTGTGAATTTGAACTGTAAGTATGTGAGTTGTTATTTTTCCTTAATGTCATACATGGCTCTGTTCCCACATGGCGAACTAGTTCTCGCTGGGAAGTTTTTCTTGTCATTGTATTCCATATTTCCTGCCTTGTACTGTCCACAACACAAAAAGGAATGGAAAAACTAATTATGTCAGTCCGTAAGAACAGCGAAGAGCAAAACCTCTATCTTAATGCAAAGAAAACTAAACTGATGACAACTGACAAAACAAACAAGGCAGTTGAAATATGTATCAATGAGGAAAAACTGGAAGAAGTGGAGAGATTTGAATATCTTGGATCACTACTAACTAATAATGGAGATACAATGAGGGAAATTAAAAGGAGGACATCTATCGCTCTTCAGAAAGTAAAACAAATAAAGAATCTGTGGAGAGGAGCAGACAGAACCACAAAAATAAGATTTTTAAGGGCATGCATCTTTCCCACCGCAACATATGCCTGTGAGATGTGGACACTTAACAAAACACCTGAGAAACACATAAATGCCTTTGAATGTAAATGCTACAGAAGAGTTCTCCAAATATCGTAGACACAAAAAAGAACAAATATATCTATATTACAAGAGCTTAACATTGAAGAAGGCTGGCTAGTAAAGAGGATTAACGAGAGAAAACTTAAATATTTTGGACACATTAAACGTCATGATAATTTAGAGAAGACCGTATTGGAAGGATACATAATGGGAAAAAGAAAAAGAGGAAGACCAAAACGAAGATGCCTGCAAAACATCGTTGACGATCTGCAAATGGATGCATCAGCAGCAGGCAATCTTGCTCACAACCGAGAGGCCTACAGGAGTGCTGTTTGGGAGGCAAAGTTCCGCAAGGGACATACAAATGAATGAATGAAAGCAGTGATGTTTATTCATCCTCACAATTTCACCCTTCATTATATCCATTAATAAACTTGTGTTGTCTGATGTAAAACTACATTACTGGCTTTGTTGTGACCCTCACTGTTGACAAGTTTGTTTATGTCGGAAGACTGCCAAGTTTAGTCAGTTTGTTGTATCTCTATATTCTTCTGTGGAGAGGTGAGCCTGGGAGTTCGTGTTGAATTTTCTTAGTGTTTAGCAGAGGACATTAGGTTGTCTGTTTAGATCATACATTCTGATTTATTACCACCAACAACAAGAAGTAATTTCTATAATGAAAATTGTACTCCACAAGAAGACTAATTAATAGTATCAGTAGTAATGTAATCAGTAGTAATTCAGCTGAATAATATTTCTTTATATATTCCCTCAATCAAGGTTTGCTTCTGTTCCATTTGCCTCTAATTTAATTTACGCACGCACAAAGCTGTCTCCATTTCACTTTACTTGATGTGTCCAGTCGGATGGTTCTCATTTTTTTAGCCATTCTGGTTCTGTTACTGAGTTTGTTTAGCCATTCTAGTTTACTTACTGATTTTGTTTAGTCATTCTGTTTTTTTTACTGATTTTGTTTAGATATTCCGATTATCTTACTTATTTTGTTTAGCCATTCTGGCTACCTTACTGATTTTGTTTAGCCCATCCGATTATCTAACTTATTTTGTTTAACCATTCTGGTTACCTTAATGATTTTGTTTAGCCATTCTGTTTTTCTTACTGCTCTTGTTTATATATTCTGATTACATTACTTATTTTGTTTAGCCATTTTGTTTTCCTTACTAATTTTGTTTAACTGTTTTGGTTATCTTATTGATTTGTTTATCTATACTGCTTTCCTTACTAATTTTGTTTAGCCATTCTGGTTACCTTACTGGTTTTGATTAGCCATTCTGTTTACCTTTCTTATATTGTTATTCTGGTTTCCTTATTGATTTGTATAGCCATTCTGGTTCCATCTTCTATTTGGTTTAACCATCCTGGTTCCATCTTCTATTTGGTTTAACCATTGTGCTTCCTGTATTGATTTTGTGTGGTAATTCTTGTTCTCTCACTGATTTTTCTTTCAACTATTCTGGTTTTTTTTATTGATTTTTGTCCCGGAGTTCTGGTCCTCTTTGCTGATTTTCTTTAGTCAGTGTGATGCTCTCCCTGCTTTCTGTTTTAAGATGGGTTCACCTTATACATAATTACAAAATGTTAAATTGTAGTTTGTAAATTGTAGCTAATACCTTATTTCAGAAAAGTGCCTCGAGCTGCTCTTGCCCTATCAGCGTGTCTATGCAAAGTTCAGTGTCTGCGAGAGATGGACCTCCATTGACAGAATATCTGTGTTAATATGGCCATGTGCCCCCTCCAGGTATTCTGTAGACCACATGAGCTGGTAATTAGTTAAACATGTGCTTAGTGCGTTGTTCTCTTATGGCTAGGCGGCTGCTCATCTGACTAAAGTCTGGGGGTTTTGCTTTCGGCTACTTTATTAATTTCTTCGTCGCCCACCTAACATAAAAGTATTGTGTATTCAATACTTAAAGGTTAATCCTACCTATTCTACTCTTAAGTATGGCTGAGCACAAACCTCTTCCTACTTACATATATACGGTACAGAATTAAAGCATAAACCTCTTGTCTTCCCACTTACATATATACGGTACAGAATTAAAGCATAAACCTCTGTCTTCCCACTTACATATATACGGTACAGAATTAAAACATAAACCTCTTGTCTTCCCACTTACATATATACGGTACAGAATCAAAACATAAACCTCTGTCTTCCCACTTACATATATATACGGTACAGAATTAAAACATAAACCTACGTCTTCCCACTTACATATATACGGTACAGAATTAAAGCATAAACCTCTTGTCTTCCCACTTACATATATACGGTACAGAATTAAAGCATAGACCTCTGTCTTCCCACTTACATATATACGGTACAGAATTAAAGCGTAGACCTCTGTCTTCCCACTTACATATATACGGTACAGAATTAAAGCATAAACCTCTGTCTTCCCATTTACATATATACGGTACAGAATTAAAGCATAAACCTCTTGTCTTCCCACTTACATATATACGGTACAGAATTAAAGCATAAACCTCTGTCTTCCCACTTACATATATACGGTACAGAATTAAAGCATAAACCTGGGGCAGCTGACGTGGAAGATTTTTTTAACTACAGAAGAAGGAATGATAAATTGATGTGATAACGAAAGCTTTGATAACTGAACAATCTTTGAAGATATTAAAATCTCATTTTACAAGGCGATCTCTGATCCGAAATGCTCCAGGACCGGAAACTTTTAGATGCTCACAAGGCGTCGCAACTCACGTGATGCGTGGAAGTCAAAACAGTCACACAACAGGCAGTTTATTCAGCGTTACCAGGGAGGGGGGGGAGACCTTTCCCTCAACTCCCGCCACCCCCGGGTACTTTTTTCAGCTGAGATATATCTTTTCTGTGCAGGCCCATATTCCCCCTTGCTATAGCGCCAACAAAGTAAAATAAAATGGCACTTGTGTCGGCCGTATGCGCCAAAGGCAGATTCCCAACGATGCCCATATAGGGCCAAGATCTACGTGCATTACTCACTGTATAGGGTTTTTTTTTTTACTCTCTCTCTCTCCTCTCTCTCTCTCTCTCTCTCTTGTGTAAAGACATTGATGAAAATGTCAAGAAACACCTGCAGATATCCCTGTAAGTAACGGTGATAAAAAGAAGGTGAAGCATTTGTTCCCCTATGGTTATAGAAAGTCATTCTGGTGTAACTGTTAAACAAATTTTGTTTCGCGCGCAAAATTACTCAAAATAGTATATACACTTACCTTCAGGTTATGTACACAACCTAAAGGTAAGTGTATATAAGGTGTATATGAAATTTTGGACTTGGGTCCAATCTTCAGGATATCTCATTATGTATATGCAAATATTCCAAAATCCTAAAGAAAAAAAAAACTGAAATACGTCGGGTCTGAAACATTTCAGATCCGGAATACTCAGCTTGCAGTACACAGACAGCTAAATAAAAATCCGTTTTAGAGAAATGCGTAATGAACGAGAACATGGCATGTGCGATTTAACACAGAGGCGGGAAAGAAGAAAACGAAACAAAAAACAAAAAAACGTTCAGAACGACATAAAACGATCTGTCAAAGGAGACAGCGTAAACTATTGAACAATCAAAAGTTGTCAAGAATTTTTCTTCTGCTTAGCGCTGTTCTAACGCGTGTTAAATTGATATTCATTAGATCATAGGTTCAATCATTTAACAAAAAAGCTGCTTGCAATGCCATTTCTTTCTGAAGTATACATTGATAAAATTTTGATTTTTCATACTATTATTAATATTATTCGCATAAATAAATATAAATATATTTATATTTTTAAATAAATAATTATAATGTTGATAAAATAAATGGTAAAATTATAGTTCACTCTTTACATTGTTCATAGCGAACGTTGTTTAACGTCTATTGTATTAATTCGCGGGCTGTTAACTATATATATTACTTTCTCCTATATAAATATTAGTTTTAGAAATGCATTCTATTTATTATATTATTAGTAGTCACTGCTCGCCACGTGATTCAAACAACTGTAACCAGTACTCAGTGTCTGAAGGGTGTTTAGTTCTTTAGCCCATTCTTTTATACACAAGGATATTTTGTACGCCTCCAAGCTTTGTACACATACATACATACATACATGCTTACATATATACATAATACATACATGCATACATACATACATACACACATGCTTACATACATACATACATACATACATACATGCATGCATGCATGCATACATACAAACATACACACATATACACACACACATACATACATACATACACACACATACACACATACATACGTACATACATACATACGTACGTACATACATTCATACATACATACATACATAAATGCATGCATACATACAAACATACACACATACATACATACATACATACATACACACACATACACACATACATACATACATACATACATACACACATACATACATACATACATACATACATACATACATAGAAATATACATAAACACATATGACATATCACCGCTAGTATTAAGGCTACTAATTTTTCTTACTTCGTAAAATCTTCCACTGCATCTAGAATCTTTCTTTTCCTGTCAATCATGTTGGTCCCTGGGCTCTGAGTAGTTCTAGCACTGTCGTCCCTTCCATTTTTAAAAAAAAGGAGTTACCCAAGTCCTTTTCTGTTCTTTCTTTTCCCCCTTGTCCTCTGACATATAACAGCATAGAAACCAGAAGTTCCATTTAGCGAAACGCTTAATATGAGCGCTACTCCAGACCGTTTGTTCATTCTAATGGAGTTTATTCGTCTCGTGTTTTCATTTATCCTTCTGATTGATTTCTAACTTTCCTTCTCTTCTCAGACTAGAATAAAGAGAGAGAGAGAGTAAGGAGAGAGAGAGAGGCAATCTGCTTCGCCCCAAAATCACATACTCACAAATGAAGATCACATTTAAAGCCTGGAAATGTGATCTTTTATTGTTTTTTTTTTACAGACATTTATAACGAGAATGTGTTTTGTTTCGTTTCGTGAAGGAGCATCTTTTTAAATCACTTGTTGCAAACGTCCGTAGAATGATGACATGAACGTAATAAATTGATTGTTGTTTTTTTTTAAATTTTATTTTACATTCTCCACCGACTCTGCATTCATAATTTAGTTTTGTACACTATACAGAATAGTTATTTTGTCTGTTTTGCAATCTTTTTTACCAACAGTTAAATGTGAAAAAATTACCTGCAAAATGAATATTGCATAGTTTGCCTAGCTACCCACTGTTTACCTTAGTTACCCAGTACAGATTGTGATACTGAAAGTGGAAAGTCATGTTAAACCTCGTAGCATAAATTATACACATAATATACACAACATGCACACATACCTTTATATTAACTTGAACACTTAATCATTAATTTTTTGTTGTTGTTTGTACTTCATATACATTAAAATACATTTATACAGATAAGATGTATTTTAGTGAGAATTACTTAGATATAGTGTTTTACTATTTTGTACTGTACTTCTGTTTTCTTTCTTACCTCAAGTCATATCTGTTTTCTTTCTTACCTCAAATCATATATGTTTTCTTTCTTACCTCAAATCATATCTGTTTTCTTTCTTACCTCAAATCATATCTGTTTTCTTTCTTACCTCAAATCATATCTGTTTTCTTTCTTACCTCAAATCATATCTGTTTTCTTTCTTACCTCAGATCATATCTGTTTTCTTGACATCACTTTTTCTTCCGGGCCAATGGCTGTTGAGAGTCCGTAATGGACCAGTCCTACTTCACAGTAGCAGGTCGAACGACTGAACAGAGACTTAGAATTTCTACCACATTCTAGATCGAAAATACAAAATATTATGTGCACTGCTCCTATAAACACTAACTTGTTGCACTGGCAGAGAGTGAGATTAGACAATCCGCTGGTGCTGTATTAACCCTCTCTCTTGAATAGCTTACGATTTCAGTAAATCTAAGACTCAAAATGCACTTCTCAATTTTTATTTTTTTAAATTTTGAACTATCTTTTGAAATCTAAAATTCAGGACAGTATAGTTTAACGCTTCGCAAACTAGAGTTTGTTTCGGAACTCTAGGCAAAAGGAAATTAAAACTGTATTATTACATGGCTTAGTTAATGGAATGAAGTTCTACGAACAATTTAACTTAGGTAGTGGTGCTGAAACATTTTGCAAGAGCATTTAGAGATGTAATATTGTGTGCCCGGAATACTAACATTAACATCACTCATTACGGGGAATCCGTTGGAAGACAGCGACTCATCTCACGTCATTCGCTACACACGTATAAAATAAGGAATTAGCGACAACAGAACCAAAGATCGAGTTTTAATCCTGAAAACAGCAGTTATACGTACTAAATAATTTGCGGCTCACTAGACTTCATTTACAAATAGTAGAGCTAATCATTCTCGAAAGTTGTTACATCGAAACAGTATTTCTATTTGCATAAATGGAGCATTTTTTTACTTCTCACCTTTCACTTCCCAATTCCTGGCTGAAACTGACAACAAAACACGGCGTTGGAAGTCTGGTCCATCCAATATAAGAGAAATAATCACGTGCTCAAACACGCATCTCGGTCACGTGCGCTGCTCAACGCTTTCCACTTCCCGCACATCCATAGACCAACCAAGAACACCCCGGCAAGCGCGCGGACAGGAAAATGTTCCGACTAATAGAATTGACAAGTGGTTGAACGGACCGACAAGTTTATTCCAAAAACTTGAGCCGACAAATTGTCAGATCCCTGCAGGCGTAATTGGCAGGAAGACGGCAGATTGAAAACATGTAAACAAGAGCATGTTTTGGGTATTAAAATGAACAGAATGTGAATGTTTGGTGGAATGTGAATTGCCATTTACATTTTCGCAGACGGTATTGAGGCAGATGGATGGATCTCCTGATTCACCTGGGCAAATGATATAAATAAAGATTATGTTGCGCTAACCTTCTCTGGACCCTGCTGATGAGCTCACAAAGAAGTAATGAAGTTCGTATATTTGTGAATCAAACAGAGCTCGCGGTCATGATAGATGACGTGAGAAAGAAAGCAGGACTGAATAATGGCCGTGTATAATGTTGGATAAAGAAACGGTCTCCTCATAGCAGGCATATGGAAAGCTGCAAAATAAAGCAGTGCTTTTACAAGAGAGGTCCATTAACTTCAAGCTATTGAACTGTGTGTCGTATGCTAGCCGGTCTAGCCATCATTTTAAAAATACATGTAGCCAAATTTATATCGCATACAATCTTACACGAGCGCATGAACAAACACGAGATCTAATTTCGTGTCGGACTCCAATCACAAAAACATGTTTTGGAATAATATTTAGCAGTCTTAAACCTGCTTTGGTTAATCCTCAGATGGCCCTTCCCAGCCTTAACTCCCTCAGCTCCCTGATGTTTGAAAACTTTGAGAACCTGTCCCGGCAGCAAGATGAATCTTTCTTTCCCGAAAGATGTTACAAAAACGGTTCCCAGCAAAAGCTTTTTCTCGAACACTGTCGTTTTTTGTTTTTTTTTTTGTGAGCCAAACTTGTGAAAAAAATAAGGAAAAGAAAAGAAAAACAGTTAATAGTGTCCATTTTTGCAAGATAAAATGTGTATTACAACTTCATGAAACGGCTTATTTTGGAGAGAAATGGGTTCAGCTCATTAGCAAGACTAAGTATTTTAAAAATTCACAAAACTGCATAGCAAAGCAGATATGAAAGAAAACCATGCAAATTATATAGCACGGAATGCTTGAGCATATGCTTTTCCTTATTACACTGTATGGCACTTAGCATTGACGGATTATGCTACATAATGACTTTGTAATGTAATGTCCCGTGTTGAATTTCCCAAATTACTGTGCAATATATATTTCAAGTTTCCACTACTCACTGGTGACATATTCTATTCTCTGTCTCTTTCCCACAGAACTAGTGGTACAGCTGGTGGTTGATCAGACGGCGTGTCCGGGGCAGCTGTTTCTTCATTTTGTTCTACAAGCTCTTCATTGTCTCACCAGTGTTTCGATGTTCCTTATTTCGTGCCTGCTTTGTTCTAGAAATATTACATGTTTTCTGAAATGTCAAGATTAAACATATTGTCTAGCTCTTTGCTTACTCTTTTGTCCAGGTGTGGCACACGTTGCGCGCAGTCAATGTATGTGTGTTTGTATGTGTGTTTGTATGTGTTTACAGACTTTTCAAAATTAAACGAAAATTAGCGCTATTATTCTTCTTCGTTATCTTCTTCTTCGTTATCTTCTTCTTCGTTATCTTCTTCTTCGTTATCTTCTTCGTTATCTTCTTCTTCGTCTTCTTCTTTTCACTTTAGACAAGGAGACAGATCGTCTCCATGAATGTCATCTTTAGCAGAAAATCATGCTTAGCGCATTAACGTTTTTTTCTAGATCCAGATTTGGGGATTCTGAGACTATGTAAAGAGTTCAGGTTTGTGGGGTGTGTTGCGGGTTCTGGAGATTATTGGCATGCGCAGAGTGGGGTTTGCGGGGGGGGGGGGGGCATGGCTCTCAGTTTATGTAGATGGACTTTTAGTCTGCAATGCCCTGTACAGAGAAAGAAAACTAATGTTTGTTGTGTTCTGTTTGGTTGTGCAGTGTGATCTATGGGATATCTGAAATCGATTCCTCGTCTCCATACATAATTCTGCTTTCTCGTGAAGAGCACTTTTGTCTGCTTCAGTGATACCATATGTTGCCTTTGTCTATTTTGTTCTTGGTGCCTGATTTTACAAGTTTATCAGTTTCTTCACTTTTATTATTCAGTGCTAAAATTTTACTTACGATATCTTCTTCCTCGTACGCATTCACTACCTATATCTGTAGTTCTGCTTTTTTTTTTTGATAAATCGGACATTTTTTGTAGTTCCTGAATAGAATTGTAGAGCTTAGCTTCTTGGCTGATTTCACTGAGCCTCGTGGTGCCTTTCAGTGTTTTACAGTTGGCGCCAGTTTTTAGATAATGCCTTCTAAATTTAACTCTTTTGCTTCAAAACAACATTAGCAGTGCTGGTAGATCTTGCATATCTGTGTACATCAATGCTTAAAGTGATATTTACTCAAAGTCTAAATAAAATTAAAAGTAGCACATTTGTAACCCAACCAGTGGTTTTGAATTATAGAATAGCTTCCCTCCAGTTTCTTCCTACCAAACTTTTTTATCAAAGATTATTCTAGTAGAGCGTGGAAAGTGATTAAGGTGTGAAAGAGTTAAGTCGTGAAGCTACGGAAAGTTGTGTTGAATAAATAATGTAACATTTGTTTGCCTATTCGACACCCCAGAGTTTCAGTGACAAATTTAAGGGTTTAACATACACACACAGAGCTAGAAGAAATACAGAATAATTACACGCAAAGAGACTTTTATCACACATTTCGCTAGCGCTAGTCTTGAAAAATTCTGACATGATTCAGCACGGGCCAAACAATACACAAGAAATCTTCCATGTGGAGAGTTACTGTAAGATGAAATGATCAAAAAGGCGTTTGTTAAGAAGTTTTAAAATAAGCTGCAATAGAAAATTAAAATAAAATAAGGGAGGGGGGGGACAAAAAATCTAAAATCGCCTTGAAAAAAAAAGGTTACATTAATTACTGACCTAGAGGAATAGAGGCAAGAATGACAGAGGGACGAGGATCAATAAACAGAACAGCCAGTCTGATAGACTGGTACACAAACAAGCGCGGACGTGAATGTCTGCAACAGAGACAGGCAGCTGATTAAAATAAAATACAGACAAACAGGATAATAGGAAAAGGAGATATAAGAGTAACGAGACAGTAACGATGTATAATAGGAGAAAAAAAAACAGACAGACAGTTTGAGCAGACAGACATATGACGAACAAATGAAAAGAGAATTAGAGAAATGAGAGAAAACGCAAATAATTACATTATTTGAGTAATAGGGCTGCATGCTGAGAGCAGATCTTGATTCAGAGGGTTTTTTTCCCTTCTGTGAGTTTCTTTGTTCAAGTTATGTCCTGAAAGCCTGCTAATTTCTACGCATTAACTGCAGACTAATCTAACGCGAATTCCGACGGAATTTATGATTTCACTTCATCGCGGCCAGTGTTTGATGACTTCTTCCAAACCTAATATGGAAAGATATTATCTTGGCCATAAGCTTTTCTCATGCTTCACTGAGGAACACATGTAATCTAATTATAAAATGATTTGCTCTGAACTCCATGTAATCATGCAGAAAAGATGACTTGTTTTGCTTCGAACTAGATGAAATCAAGCACAAAAGTTAACCTGTTTTGAAGAATTAAAATTCTCAGTCAGAATTTCTCAACCTGGACTCCGTCAGAGATCCTGACTAAAAAAAAATCCCTCCTTTTCATTTATTGTGGAACAATAGGACTTCACTCTTTTGTTTTTATCCAAAACAGGTTCGTTTAAAAGTCATTTTTAGTTTCTCCCAAGGAGAAAAAAAAAGCCTGCTGTTGTACATGCCATATGCCGCAAGTCAGCATCATTATCATCATCGCCTTTCATTCCCTTGAGAGCACGGGCCACGGACAAAGGCTTTCCAGTCATCCCTGTTCTTGGAATTATTCTCTCTTCCTTCCATGTGATCCCATGTCTCTGAGAACTGTCATAATTTCTCTTCTCCAAGTATAGGTCTTCCTCGTTTTCTATTTCCTTGATAATTCCGTGTCAGTACCTGTCTTGCTATGCTGGTATCTGGCTTCCTCAAAGTGTGGCCTATCCACCTCCACTTCCTTGACATAATTTGTAGGTTCATAGGTTTTTTTCCTGCCCTTTCCCAGACCTCCTCGTTCCTGATCTTGTCCTGCCGTTTAATGTTTAAAACTATCCTCAAGCAGTAGTTCATGAATGTTTGTATCCTCTGTTGTATTGTCTTGGTCATAACCTATGTCTCTGAACCATATAGCAGGACAGGCTTTACGTTTGTATCGAAAAGCCTAAGTTTGGTTCTTGTTTGCCGCAAGTCATACCTGACTAATGTTTTGTGTACTATAATTATATCACTCTTCTTCCAGGCAGCGACGGCCTACTGCACAAAGTGGGGGAAGGAAGGTTGAGAAAGGCTGGTCTAAATTTTAATAGAATTTAGTTTCTGGAAGTACAACTGAAGCTACGTTTTCACTACATTTCTTTTTAGTTTTTTTTCTTACTTTTCTGTTGCGGGATCCTAGTTTTAAGGCCTGCCTTTTCCCTCTTTTTTGCATTTTCGTTGGTTTTTTAAAGACATTTTAAAAATTATTTTCAGACGGTGTTTCTGAACCTGAAGTTTTATATAAATGGACAAATTCACGGACTATCAGAACTAACAGACAAGACACAGCTTGTGAGACGAAATCACGGGCCTTGGAAATGATAAAATGTAAATATAGTCCTTCAGAATGGACTTATATGTCTTCACGGACGAATCAGCAAAAGGGGCCACCACAAGGGGAGAGGGGAGGGTGGCATCTTCAACGAATTCCCAAACGGAAAGAAAAAAAAACAGCAAACAAGCGCAGCCCAAAGGAACATAGTCATTAATCTATGTAGTAGAAATAACGGTGCTCAAACAAGCCCTGAAAATATGCACAGAAACCAACAACCCAGCTTAGAAGATTGTATACTTCACTGACTGCAGAACTCTGCTAGAAGCAGTACTATCAAACAGAAATGACTCACAAACACAAGAGATTATATCACTTACTATTATTAAACAAGCTCCAAAGCTCAACTATGGCGCTACAGTGGCTCCCCTCGCGCTGCGGGATTACTGGCAACGAAAAAGCAGATGCCCTTTCCAAGGCAGGGAGCAAAATAGAATAAATCAACCGTCCAATAACCCACTAAGAACCAGAAACAAAAATGAAAACAAAATGAGACTCCATTCATCAGCTTGAGGAAAAGAAAAAAAATGCACAGAAAGAAACAAAACAACAATAAAAGAAAAGAAAAGAGGATGAAAGAAAAAATGTAGATAACATTTATCAGCCACCATTCTCCGGAACAGTCTTCCAGCTCTCCGACCCTGGCTGTGTTATTTCCACTTCTGAAGTCTGATTTATGAAACTCGACCACGTGTTACTGTAGATAGTCGGCTCCGGTCGCTTTATCTCTTCGTCCTTAAGGCCCCCCCCCCTACTCCCCCTCCTTCTAACCTGCCTGGACTTGTGGCGGCCAAAAATATTGACGAATGTGTCTGCCAGTTCCAAGAGCGAGACTGTGTATGCTGAGATCTCAACTGGGACACACTTAACAATCACCAGGTAGAGACCAGGCCGTCTATGATTCAAACAAAACTGTTTTCTAGAAACCGGTGCAGTGGAGTGCAATAATATGGAGATTAAATGTAGTTTTCGGAAGCACCTACAGACATAGCTTGATTTCCTTTTCTTAAACACAGTAGAATTGCTGTTAAAAAAAAAAGAAGTTCCGATTCCCTTGTTCCATTTTATTGAATTATGGGATAATTTATAGGCAGGCTGTTGTTCTTACACCAGTATTATTTCAATGATAAATTATGTTTAAAAAATGAAAGTGAAACCCTTTATTCATATCCTGAGTTATATATATCTATATAATGTAATAAAACGAGCAATGTTGTGCTTAAAATTTGCCTATTGAATAAACGATTATCATATTTTAAAAATATGTGCCCGTGTCCTGTCTTGTTTCAGATCTTTTGCTCTTTTGGAATGTGATTCAAATTCATATTTTTCCTTTTCTTAACTTAAATCGAACCCACATGTTTTTGTCTTCTTACCTTAAATCACGCTCAAATGTTTTTTTTTCCTTGAATAAAAAGCTCACATGTTTTTTCTTCTTAACTTATGTCTAACACGTGTTTTTTTTTCTTCTAAGTCAAACTCCTAAATTTCCCCTTTTTAAATCAAAAGCACACGTTTTTTCTTCTTAAGTCGAACTCACATGTTTTTTTTTCCTGAAGTCAAACTCCTATGTTTTTCCTTCTTAAATCAAACTCCCATGTTTTCCCTTCTTAATTTAAGTCAAACGCACATGATTTTCCTCTTAAGTTAAACTCACGTGCTTTCCTTCATACTTGATTTAAAGTGTCTCCGATACTTAACTTTAAATAAAGTAATGTTTTCCCTTGTTAACTTGATTCAAACTGATATATTTTCCCTTCATAACTTGATCCACACTCATATGTTGTTCCTTTACAACTTGAGTGAAACTATGTTTGCCCCTCCTAACAGAGTCAAACTCAACATGTCTGCCTTTTGTAAGTTGATTTGAACTTACAGGTTTGCCCTTTGTAACCTGAATCGAACTGACATTATATAAGTTGAATTGGCCGATTTTTACAAACCTTAGTGAAGCTCATTTGTCTGAATTTGTAGCTGTCTTCAGTGGATACGCTGATAGTTTCTCTACAATAACTGTCCAAGTGTGTATTTCTGGTTCTCTGAGCCAGGCTTTCCTTAGTTTAGTTAAAATGAAGCTATGTGCCCTCTGGCTAAACTAATAAAACCTAGTTGCTCAAATTCAGCGTTTCAAGCGGCTTATCTTACTTAGGAGTTCTGCAAGTGCATTAATTATATTTCACTTCGATCTATCATTATATTTCTAGTTTGAATACATCTTCAGCTAATCTTTTTCTTTTTCTTTTAAAACCAAATTGCGAATAAGATCCGTGAGAGAATGGCCGCAGATTCGAGATGCTCAATGTGAGCCACCCTTAGGCCAATGAGCTATCAACTGGGCGGAACAAATTAGTAAGTGAACTGTACACGTGATGAGAGAGTTCGTTGTGCCTTGTAAGAAATCAGGAGACTTTCTAAAAGTGGTTATAAGTGAAGATAGAAAAGGACTTCGATTATGGACATATACGATGTTAATTTCTCAACATCAATAGGACAAAGACCTTCTTGGAAACAAAAAAAAACAAAAACCAAAAAAAGCCTAAAATAGCTTCATGTTGAGTTCGTAACAGAACAAAAAAAAAAAAAACAACTGAAAGATAGACTTGATGGATGATAAACAATAGAGATCGTGACACCCGGAAAGAAACGAGGTCGTGACACAGAACTTCCGAAGCTTAGATTCAGTCTCTCTAGCAGGTACCAATTTTTAGACAAACCTGCCATGATCTCCTGCCATAGTCTCCTGTCATGTCTGGTGATACTTGAACAACAACAACAACAATAACAACAACAACAAACGAACGAATACTTTTTACATGAAGTTAGTTTCAGGTATAGTTTCATAAACAATTTTTTATAAATAGGAAACAACGAAGCTGACGTACGGTAAAGTAAGAGAACACAGTTTTGTAGGATTAGACCTCGAAAAAAATAGTAGACAAAGCACTTTAGTTAGAGAAAGAAAAATCACAAGAGAATTACCTGGGATTCGAACACGGACTCCGGTAGGACAAGCAACCGTCTAGCCACGAGAGGACAGCGTACTAACGAACTGAGCTATCTCACACCTCCAAAAAAAAAAAGGTGCTTTGAAAGTGAAGTCATTAGTACTGTTCAGCCGATGCCAGGGATCGTGACACCTGGAAAGAACCGAGGTCGTGGTAGAGAAATTCCGTAGCTTACATTCAGTCTCTCTAGCAGGTACCAATTTCTAGACAAACATACACACGGTCTCCTGCCATGTCTGGTGCATACTTAAACAAGGACAACAAACGAACGAATACTTTTTACTTAATTTCTTTGGAGGTATGAGATAGCTCAGTTCGTTAATACGCTGTTCTCTCGTGGCTAGACGGCTGCTCGTCCTACTGGAGTCCTTGTTCGAATCCCAGGTAATTCTCTTGTGATTTTTCTTTCTCTCACATCTCACTAAAGTGTTTTGTCTACGATTTTTTCGAGGTCTAATCTTACAAAACTGTATTCTCTTACTTTATCGATAGACAATAGGTACATCCCCGTCGAATGGACACGTGTATAGTACTACTGTCCGTCTCAGAGGAGAGTTTTGAAGCAAGTAGATGTTAGCTGTTCTCAAATTTCTTCAACATCTTCATTCATAAACTGATTCTTAACAATACTGGGATTCGCAAATACGCCCCAGAACAACCGACATTTGCACCCCGCTTCGTGGGTAAAGCGACTAAATATAACACAATGCGTGACCTGAAAACATCTTCGCATTGTTATATCACTCAATCGCTTCATTTGAGCGCTTCTAATGAACTCATGTAAAGTAAAATTTCTTATTGATTTCTAATAATTATTGTTATTCTCGGATACGCGCTTTAAAAAATGGTTCGTACATTTGGCGAAAAGCTTTCAGAAAATAAGTTTCTCCTTATTTGTAAAAAAAAAAAAAATACAAATACAAATGTAATCAGGAAATTACACTATGTTTTTTTAAAAATAATTTCCCTGTTAGTGATTAAGAAACATCCGGCTGTAACTCGTGTTTGAAACAGGAAGAAATTTGTACAATAATGTAAAATTTAATTCAGAATTGTGAAATATTTTAAATCTCTCACCTGAAAGAAATTTGACTGCTTTGAAATACTTCTAGATATGAAACAAGGAAGTCTGAAAAACATTTCACTATTTAACCATAATCGATATTTCTAGGATAGAATTATTCTAGGAACTGTTTTATTACTGCGTGTGTATGTGTATTAATATAGGGGATTACGTGTATGACGAAGGCGCAGGCGTGACTATTCCATTGTTGTGGTTATTACAAGCTAAATATTGTTGCTACTAGTTTTTAGTATTGCTTGTTTTTATATTAACCAGCAGCTCTCTTGAGGCCGGTAAAATGGAGTTGAATATCTTTCCAAGTTTATAACTTGCTTGTACTTGTACGAACTTAGTGCAACTATGAGCTGTTGTTCTTTGCAGCCGATGCTGTAGAGGTGTTGAGGCACAGCATCGTATCGGAGTGGAAGCGGGTTATGGCAGCTACTTTTTCCAGTCCCGGAGCACGGCTAAAAAGCAGGGGGGGAGGGGGTATACAATGCTTCTTTAGCAGACTCCACCACCATGGGAAATATGGCGATCCCTGGCCCGTTAGCTAAACTAGGCCTGTTACTGGGGGTACCACGGAGAGGTGGGACAGGGTCTTGGTCAGCTATGGTTTGCCAATCCTGACGCTTGCATATCTGCTATGGGTCGCTGATTGTCTCATCGGACAGGCGTTTTCATCCCTCCTCGTTTATAAATACCACATAGAAGGGATTCTAGATATTTCGAAACACTGGAAGCGAAGCAAGAGTAACAATAGTCCGCACTTGAAACTGTTTGTTACTTTCCTAGATAAAAGGGATGGCGACCGCAGTAAAACTGGTTTTAAAAAAAAGGTAGATGAGGTGTACGGTGCAGTTTTACAAAGTGAGGGAGGGAGTGAGTAAGGTGAGAAAAAACGAATAGAAAGTATGAGAATGTATAAATGAAAAATATACAACATCCGATATTTCGGCGTGAGCCTTTTTCGAGGATTACATGCAAAACGAGACAAACAAACAAAAAAAACGAAGAACATCTGAATTTGGCCTCCTCCCGGAGTAGAAAACAGAAATGTGTCCTCGTAAGAGATCACGCCGAAATATCGGATGTTGTATGTTTTTCATTTATACATTCTCATACTTTCTATTCGTTTCTTCTCACCTTACTCACTCCCTCCCTCACTTTGTAAAACTGCACAATACACCTCTATCTTACTTTCCTAGAGACAGGTGAAAATATCTAATATTGTAGATGACTCACGATTGTTCTGGAACACAAGAGACTGCTGATATTGCTGCTGACGATGTTGATGAATGGTGGGAACCTTTTGGCGTACCTCTCATTTACACAAGAATTGAAATTATTGGAAAAGAGGGCAAGAGGAAAAGAGAGAATATTAGAAAATCGGAGAGAAATAGAAGAAGAAGAAGAAGAAGAAGAAGAAGAAGAAGAAGAAGTAGAAGAAGAAGGAGGAGGAGGATAAAAACTACATACCACATGGTATTAACAGGCCCAACTAAAAAAATAGCTCTTGATAATCCATTGCCAAGAGATTCACTCTAAAATATGGCACCTGACAGAGCACATCTCATCTTGTAGTGTCAGGGGGATTCTAAAAACTTTCCACATGCATGACGTCTCCCTACAATCTGAAGCCTTATAAATTTCTAAGTGTGGGATGCTGGTTCAGTAATTTGATTTGGGGGATAGGAGACGTAGAGAAGCGAGATTTCGGTCGATTATCCAAAGAATATTCTCGAAAGAGGAGGTCATCTGAGATCTCGTGCGGGAGCACTTGAATATTGCCAATCAAATTAATGACCGGAAGTCCAAACCAGGATTCGGTCAACACGCTATTCAGTTTTTCATGCTACATTATACAGTTTTTCATGCTACACTATTCAGTTTTTCATGCTACACTATTCAGTTTTTCATGCTACACTATAAAGTTTTTCATGCTACACTAAGAATATTTAAGTCCCGTAGCATTTGCAATCCCGTATGGGTGTGAAGTGTTAGCGCCTTCACATTTCTAGGCCCCTGTAGCATTAGAGAGGAAGAAGGATGGCAGCACCTTGCATCGCTGCTTTTGTTTTCCTAGGGAAACCCCAGGGTACCAGGTACCCATTTTTTTAGGCTGGGCTGGACTAACCCCGGTGCCAGTAGTTCCGAAAAAAATTCCGCCCCACTGCGGAATCGAACCAGAGACCTTCTGATAGGTAGGTGAGCACACTAACCACAACACCACAGCAGGACCCTACACTAAGAGTGGAATATCTAAAGAATAATATTTTCTTTCTTTTTGATATTGAAAATGATCTTTTGGTCAAGAAAATATGTTCAGGTAAAAAAATTACTTAAAAATTAATTTTTCCTGTTCAGTTATTTCAGTTATTTATATATTTGAAGCTAATCAGTTAGTGCCTTTTTTTCAAACTGTAGCAGTGGATAATCACTTAATTTATGACAAAAATAATTAATTAAATAAATTAAGGTAATAAGCCTTTCGCAGTACCCATTGTCAAGACAGAGTATTTAATTGCATCGATGTGCATCTTATGCCATTTGAGAATATGTAACTGTTTTTGAATTGATCACTAGTCCTAATTAGCATATAGCCTGAAGACGTATAGGCTGGAGAAAGGAGCAATATGGGGGAAATAACCCAAAGGCCAAGGACGAGATGCAGTTCGAGTATGGGGTGATTCCCGTAATTTTCTTTGACGGGGTGTATTCTGGTATTTGCCTGAAGATGCTGTGAACATACTTTTTGAAAAGTAAATCTCAAGATCAATATATCAGTAAAATAAATATACTTTAAGCACTGACAAAATGGTGGAAGAAAATTTCATATACATCTTTAGAGAAAATGTAATAAAAGTCTTTTTTCCGGGAAAACCACTATATTCACAAAGTGAAATTATAATTCTTCCAAGGTGAATTATTGTTCGTACAACTGCTTGAAACTTCCATAGTGACATTTATTATTCATCATTAATGAAACATTTATATATGATTTAATCTACTGCTCGTGTTTGTTTGATGTATCTGTGATATTTTTCACTTTTTCTGTCAAGCATTCAGTTCGTGATATCTAAGACACCTGCTTGCGAATCATAAACCTTTTTGGACCACTCGGTCCAACAGGCAAATCAGGTAGTTGGCTGCTCCGTTGCTTGTAGTGAAAGACTGCGAGTCAAAGCAATAACAGAACAAACTGTACTCGTCATGGCGATACAAAGCTGATAATTTGGCTGAAAGAGTTTTCGTTCTTCTGTTAAGTTCAGAAGTTTCACTGATGATGTAAACCTGACCACTCGCCTGGTCGGCTAGTTTCCCCTAGCTCGAACAGTCATGCTTAACTTTTTTTTTTTAATGCCCGCATGGGCTCGCTAGATAACTTTATCGCGTGTGTGGTGAGGGTTTGTAGATTAAAATCTACTTAACCTGGTTAGAAAGACCACCTTTTTATTTATTTATTTCATGATGCCTTCCGTGCTAGGTAAGTATGCGAGTTCAGAAAACATGTCTCATGCTCTGATCATGCTTAACTCCCCTGATCAAAGGTTGGCGTATCTAGATCAGGGCCATGGTGTGAACGTTTGATCCTTTAGTAGATACATTATCAAAGGGTTTTTGTTCAGCCTACTGACTATTGATATGTGTCGGTCAGAGAGATAGACATGAGCTCATCGCCACAACTCTTCGGGCATCATCTCTCCAGGGCAAGACAATGTTGCACCACGAATCATTCTCTATCTATCTATCTATCTATCTATCTATCTATCTATCTATCTATCTATCTATCTATCTATCTATCTATCTATCTATCTATCTATCTATCTATCTGTCTGTCTGTCTGTCTGTCTGTCTGTCTGTCTATCTGATTCATACCAATCAGGCGTTGGTCGTCATTAATTTCCACAACCATCTCTCCTTTGCTCTTTCTATAAGATGTATATCGGACCGCGCTCTTTTAGTTCGTCAAGTATCTTGTGTCTTCCTCTGTCCCTTTTTCCCCTCTAGTTTTCCTGATGTCACTAGGAGTTCCAGTTTGCCTCTTCTTAAAACATGCCCTACAAATCTGGACTGTCGTGTTCTGAATTTTGCCATAATTTCTCTTTTGCTTAGCCTCCGTTAGAAGCTTTTCATTTGCTTTCTTGGGTGCCCATATTACTGTCATAATTTTTCTTAGTAACCGCATCCCCGCTGCTTCCAGTAGAATTTTGGTGCTTTTTGTTACCGTCCATGGTCGCATCCACATAATAATATGGGTTCGATGCAACACTGAACAACTCTCTTTATGATGTTCATCGACAGACCTTCATTTCACAGTATGTTTTTTTCATTTTCATAAATGCTGACTTGACCTGGGCTATTCTGCAGCTTCCTTATTTAAGTTTCGCATCTTCCGTCTTATGTTATTATTGTTCCGAAATACTTGAATTTGTTCACTTTCTTATATTCTGTGCCTTTTACTTTGATGCTACGTTTTGCTGGTGTTTCTTTCTTGGATATGGCCATGACTTTTTAAAAAAATTTAAGTTAAGCTCTTTCTCCTCATTTTTTTCTACGATTTTGTCTAACAAGGCTTGTAGCTGTTCTTAACTTTGGGCTATCAGTACCTTGTCATCTGCATATCTTAGATTGCTTAGGTTGTATCCACTCACTGCTATTACAGGCATGATTTCAATGTGTTTCATAATCCTGTCTCTAGAGGGAGAAAAGATCAGGGGATAAAGCGCGTCCTTGCTGTACTCCTACTTTCACGTTCTGATTCTCTCTTCTTTGATTTTTAATCCTGACTGCAGCTATTTGTTCCATTGTAACTGTTTCATGTTTCTCAGATCTTTTCCATCTATATTTATGTCTTTTAACATCTGTATGATTTTTTAAAGTTTTATTTTATCAAATGTTTTGCAATAATCTATAGAACTTAAGTACAGATCTTTTTTCACTTCTATGGCTCGTTCCATTAGGGTTCTTATGATATATATTGCATTATTTGTGCCTTTTCCTTCACTGAATCCGTACTTTTCTTCTGCAGTTTCTGGTCTTATCCTGCTCCAAATTCTCCTCATGATTATGCGAAGCAAAATTTTGTTTATATGACTACAAGACTGTTAGTCCTGTGATCTGCGCACTCTATTGCTCCTAGTCTTTTTTTTTTGGAGGGAGGAGGGGGGGCAAGGCTATAAATATTGATGTTTGAAAATCATCTGGAATATATCCACTCTGTAAATGTTCGGTTTTGTTATTATTTCTATTCCAAACTCTCCTATTACTTTCTATTTCTTATTTTGCTATGTTATCTGGTCCTGGTGCTTTGTTGTTTTTCATACGTCGTATAGCGTCTTCCACTTCTCCAGTTAATATATGTTGTCCGTCATTATTACTCTCTATATTTACTTCATCTCCTTCATCATAATAAAGTTCTATCTCCTTAGTATTCATCTACTATCCATAATGATACTTCCTTCCTTTGAATTTAAACATCCTATCCTATACTGTTTTCTTCATCCCGCCAATTCTTCAATGTCGCAGCTGCTCTTTTGACGATGGCATTCAATTTCCCTGCATTTCTCGCTCAACCATTTTTCTTTAGCCTCGTTACAATCATTCCTGATTGTGCTGTTCATCTGTTTGTATCTAATTGGTTCGCTTTTTAACAGTCTTCTGCCTATCATTTCCAGTATCTCGTTTGTCACCCATGGCTGCTTTGCTTGCCACTTTTTTTTTGTCCTTAACATCTCTTCGGGTGTCTGCTGGATATGGTGAGCATGCCCCACTGTTCATCAATTGTTTCAATTTTTTTTTATATGGCGCTATAACTGTTCCTTATTATTGTACTGTACTGTTCTTGCAGGTCTTGGTCACCTTTACGTTCCTTCCCGTTGCTCTTGGTCTCCTCAGTCTAACCCTTGGTCCTCTTATCACTACTACATGATCGGCGTTGCTATCTGCGCCTAGTCTTCTTATCGCAGATATTAACGAATTTCTAATTCTCTTATTGGTCATGATATAGTCTATCTGATTCCACGTTTACTTATCTCGTGATTCGAACCATTATTAAGTTCTAAATATTTCACTTGTTTAAAACTTCCTTTGCTGAACAATTTATATGAGTACTTATATATATATATATATATATAATATATATATATATATATATATATATATCTTAATTTATTGTTTATTGTTCTCATTTCAGAATGATTTATTGTTCATTGTTCTCGTTTAAATAGTATTATTATATGTCCTATATCCCTTGTTTCACTCGTTCTGTCACCCAATGATAAATTAACAACATGGGAAGACATCTGTTAAGAAACACGGAGATGTACGGCGGAGAGAATGCTAGTGAACACAGGAATGGCCAGAGAGACAGCCAAGGAATTAGCGAAGGACCGACAAAAACGACATCCCTTGCTACAGTGGCCCCATGTGCCTTGGACACTGAAGAGACGAGAGACAGACAGACAGACGGACAGACTGACAGACAGACAGACAGACAGATAGACAGACAGACAGACAGAGACAAAGAAAGACATAGAAAGAGATAGAAAGAGAAAGAAATAAAGAGATAGAGAAAGAAAGAGAAAGAGAGAGACGGAGACAGAGAGAGAACATCTATAACAGGCTATAAAATTATAAATCATTCTCCAATTTCGCAGTTCAATGTGTCATTATTTTCATTTGATTCAGAACAAGCATTAGAAAGTAGCAAATCACCTTTTACATGTCTGGCGTCAATAGGGCCGAGATAATTAAACAAACTGATGATTCTCTAAATAAGAGAGAAAGAAACAGAGACAGAGAGAGAGAAACTCTTTTACAGACTGTAAAAACATCAAAGTTTGTTGAATCATTTCTCCCCTATTGACGTCAGATATGTAAAAGATGATTTGTTACTTTCTAATGCTGATTCTGAATCAAATGAAAGTGGTGACACACTGAAATGCGAAGTGAGAGAAAATACTGTCTTGACTGATCTGACTGAGAGAGGTTTTCTTTAAGTCCAGTATAGATTTGCAAGTTTTTTCTTTTGTTGGTGCTGTTTGTTATTCGGCCCCTAGTGTAAAGGTGGCCTGGTTGGCTGAATAGTTAGGCGCTCAACCTACTAATCCGGTGGTACCAGGTTCAAGTCCCAGCCTGGTACTGTCACACCAAAAAGGCTCCGAGGTCCACTCAACCTCTAAAAGTGGGTACCAGAGAAATGTGGGAAGGTAAATGCGACAAGGTGTGATACTGACCACATCACACTTTCATGTGCCGAAGATCTTGGAAATGTGTCTAACACTGTATATGTCTTAACACATGGAGACGGTGATTTTACTTTTACCTTACTCTAGTGTAAAACTGACCACTTCAGTCACTGGTTTCCACTCAAATGCCTGAGATTAAAGTTCCTGTCAACTGACAGTTTGTTCGAAATCATAGCATAGAATGGGTTTTCAAGAGGCTCGCGCTGACGAATTAAAATCGCTTCTTTAGACTCTCACCGACTAACCTTGATGTAATATCAGCTTCTCCACTACACAAGGCTTGATCTGAGATAACAAGACTCTGGTCCCTGGCTCGTTGCCTTGCCCCTTCTGGCAATGTTACACCTCACAATTCCATTCCAAGCGCTTTGCTAGGTCAGCTGGAAAGATTCAAATCAGTCTTCCTATTCTGTCTTGTTTTCTGGTGAACTCTTCTTTCGTTGTCCAGATCGAAGAAGGAATCGAGGTGATCAGACAATGCAATTACTAACTATATAAAAGCTTAGACCAGCGAAAAGAAAGACAATCGGATAAATCTGAACATTCTTCTTCTTCTTTTCTGAGCATCTGCTGAATTCAGCACCTTTCCGAGACATTAAGGTTTATTGCTGCAGACAAGGCACGTCTCTATTCCTCTCTCTAATCTTGATCTGCTCATTCCACTTGTCGATTCCAAGAGCGCGTATATCTTCTTCTAGGTTGTTTCGCCGTGGATTTCTAGGTCTTCCTCTTAGTCTATTCCTTTCATCACTTTTATATAAGCCATCTTTGTCTCTGTCTATCTTCCTGTATTCTTTTTAAATACCCAAGCCACCTCAAAATCGAAATATGTCCGAAGAAAAGGTTTTTTTTAAACATCTGTATACTTTTTATCTGCGATTTTTTTTTTTTTTGGGGGGGGGGGGGCATTCATAAAAATTCATGAATGTTTCAAGAGACTAAACATTAGTAAGAAGAAGTCTGACCAACAGTTCTGAGAACATTGACGTCAGTGGAACGGACGAAAAAGCGGAGGTGTTACCATGCCAACGCTTGGGATGTCAAAACGGTGTATTCTCAGTTAATACATTGATTACTTCCTTCTATAACCTCAGTACCAAAATGCCTGACTATGCGAAAACGAGGCTGACAATTATGAGAAAACAATGTTTATACAAAGAAATAAAGAAATAAAAATAAATAACCGCAGTACAGGCTTATTAATGGTGAGTAGAAAGTTGAAAAAAAAAACACGGGGGCTTATAACGTGATGAAAAGTCATGAACAAAACAATCTACTGAAGACAGTAATTTCAGCATAAATGACTCCCCCTCCCCTCCCCTCCCCTCCCCCCCCCCAAAAAAAAAAAAAACAAACATAAAAAAAATGTTTATCAGGGAAAGAAACGGATTAATTTCCGGCGAAGTAAAAATGGAAAAATAAGAGACCAGTTAACATTCACACTTGGCGAGACAAGAAGTAGAGACATCCGGTTCAACATATTATCAACTTGTAATGATGACAGACTGTGGGTGCTAAAAGACGGACGGTCATATCGGTGAATTATCGCTTCGTAATTGTAGGAGCAGTGAAAGACAAGACCACGAGTTGAGGGACAAATTGTAGAACTTTATATTGCAAACTGATTTTGGACAAAAACAATAATAAAGAACAGGAACTGACAATTCCTTTTTCTCAAATGAATCATTTATATAAATTGGTAGGTGTAAGATCATTTGTACTGAGGTATTAGCGCTACTACGATTTGTTCCATCAGCTCGCCCGATGAGTCTCACATAATCAGGTCTTGTTAAAGTGAAAAGGCGACAGCATACCCCAAGTTTCCCTCAACCTCAGCTTTTGTCTCTAGTCATTTTGTCTGGTTGTTTGTTTTTTTCCATAAGATACCATCAGAGAATCAAACTTACAGAAAATCCTCGATATGAGTCGCTCCGATGTACGTCGTTTCGTTATACGTCACGCTTTTTAAAAAAAAAAAAAAAGATATCGAGAGCATGGTGAAATGAACATACACATTCCTCACATACTCGTCGTACTTGAAAATGAATGTTCGAGTGTATTTATTTTAAATCTACAATGACTAGTTCTTGGAATATTACCGTCTTTGTCTCTCTCTTATAATTCATTTATATCTAATTTAGATGTTTTCTCCAGACAGATTTCTTTTAACCTGTCTTCTTTCATGGCTTTCACATCCTTTAATATTATTATTTACCCTTATCCTTTCTCTAACCCTGTTTCTTTTGTTTTGAATTTCTGTCTAATTTTGTAAGGAGACTCTATGAATCTTCTCTGTTCCAAACATCTCACTGTATGTTTGTTAGCTGCACTATAGTAACTGATTTCAGAACAATTTCTTGCTGACTATAGCTTTTATGTTATCGTATTTTAAGTTATAAAAGAGAGGAATTTTATGTTTGGATAGAAATGAGCTGCCTTGCTCATGACCAGGACTTCTTGGAAGAAATGTACCTCTTTTACGACATCTAGACAAATATACTGTCTGAGCATAAATGCGCTGATGTCATGATGTCTAAGTACACATGAGCTTCTGTCATGATGTATAAACACAAATGTGCTGCTGTCATGATGTCTAAACACAAATGGGCTGCTGTCATGATGTCTACGCACAAATGTGCTGCTGTCATGACGTCTGAGCACACATGTGCTGCTGTCATGATGTCTGAGCACACATGCGCTGCTGGCATGACGTCTTAAGTAGAAATACGCTGCTGTCATGACATCTGAGTACACATGCGCTACTGTCATGATGTCTGAGCACACATGCGCTGCTGTCACGATGTCTGAGCATAAGTGCGCTAATATCCTGATATCTGAGCACACCTGTGCTGCTATCATAATATGTGAGCACAAATGCGCTGGTGTCATGATGTCTAAGCACCCATGCCATGATGTCATGATGTTTGAGCACAAATGCGCTGGTGTCATTATGTCTAAGCGCACATGGGCTGTTGTCATGATGTCTAAGCACCCATGCCATGATGTCTGGGCACAAGTGTGCTGTTGTAACGATTTTTTAGCACAAATGCGTTGATCTAATTATTTCTAGGCAGAAATTTGCAGTTCTCATGAAATCTGGGCAGAAGTGCACTCACTAGTTCCGTGACATTATAGCAGAAGTTCACTGTTTCCGTGACATTGTGGCAGAAGTGCACTGGTTTAGATCAGGGTAATAATTAGATCAGGTAAACAGTGTTCAAGTGTAAATTAATAACAATGAAGAAGTTACAGAAAACGGATTATTAATAGTGAATCGGTGCTACAGCGCTATGATAATATAAAAAGACAAAGAAACAAGAAATGAAACAAAAATATACCTTCAGTACACAAACACATGAAGTCTGGGGCTTCACAGACATCAGACATTTTGGAAGAGGAAAGAGGAATGAAGGGGAGAGAGAGAGAGAGATAGAGAGAGAGAGAGAGAGAGAGAGAGGGATGTAGAAGAATATCTAAATATATTGCGAGAGATAAAAACATTAAAAAAATAAATTGCACGGATTAAATCTTTCCAGTATCCTAATAGCAAAATATAAGCCTCGTGGGCATTAGTGCCAAATATAAATGACAGAAGAGCGCAAGACGTGCAGTTCATCCATCACACACCTCATCACTCAAGGTCAGGGAGGTTATTGAGTCCATCCTGGAGGTTTAATAAGAACAGTTACGTGCACGAGCTCTGGAACTTTAAGCTATGGATAGAGAAGAGGAGTTTTATTCAGTAAACTCTTGTTAACAAAGCGAGACAATGTTAACAAAACACTTGACATGTTCTATTTATGTAGTAAAACTCCTACAGAATAAATGAAACATTTCGACGCAAGGTAGTTTTGTCTTCTGAGATGACGGCAAGAAAGCACAGCAGAGAAGTATCTAAAGAGAAATGCCCCCAGAGTTTAGTTTGATTTAGCCACGCAAATTCAACTGTCTTCATTAACGCAGATCAATATAATAAAGGAATTCTGTATTTTTTAATCATAAAATTTATTTCAAATTCCTTAACTTTTTCTTCATTGCTCTGTTTGTCTGATGGTTAATCCAGTTTCAGATGTGTATTTTACTGGTGTCTCAAGAAGTGATAGATTACATAATAACTTCTTGTGGACTGGAATTTATATAGGACATGGATGAGACCTAACTGTAAAATGTAAACAACACTCATTGCCCAGCTGTTGCTGAACTATAAGCTACTAGACACGGTGTTCACAAGATTATGCTGTTTTATTCAATTACAAACTCAGTATTTTTTTTATCGGACTTGGAGATGCCTGTGAGAAAATGTTTAACAGAAATGACGGACCTGCCAGTTCATCTGTCAGGCGTATACAATGAAAGCAAAGTCTTAATACTAGGTTGACTGAAGATCATAACTGAAAGTAATATCAAAAGTCATGTTGTAAAGTGGCAAAGTTAGCTTAAAGTGCTGAATAATTTGATATAACATTGGAGAAACTGTCAGAATATATACTGGAAATGATTATTGTCTAAAATATTCAGCATAGTACGCTTGAAAGCCGTCATGTTTGGATCAGAAACGTGGAGTACAACAAGAAAAGATGACTAACAATTGCAGATCTTTGAGAACAAGATCCTTAGTAGAATATTTGGGTCCATAAATGATACCAACAGTGGGGAATAGCAAACTAAAAAGAATTCTGAGCTTAATAACATATTTAAATCACAGCGAATTATAAACGTCTTGAAACTGAAGAGATTACACTGGTTAGGTCATGTAGAAAGAATGGAAGAGAACAGACAAAGGAAAATGATGTATGTACAAGAGATGAAGGAAACAAGGTCGGTAGGCAGACCTAAACAGAGATGGAGAGACAATATAGAAGAGGATATACAAGAAACTGGTGTCACCAACTGGAAAGAGGAGACTAAGAATAGGGAGGAGTAAGCGAACTTTATCTGCAGCAGTGAGCCTTAATGGCTCGGAAAGATGAGGACGAAGAAGTTGAAAATAAACTAACAGGTCTTAACATAAATCTCTTTCGAACGCGTCATTCAGTCCAGATGTTGGTCCTATCACAGAGTGGATCTGCCGCAGCAGTCGTTTCAGCACTCACACAGGTTTTTGTGATGTGGTCCATCGCGTTCATTAGCCTCATGTTTATTTATGTGAAGTCTTTACTCTGAATTACTAATTTGTTTCCGTCGTGGGAGATGTTCTAGGTGATAAATTGCTTTCATTGTCACAGAAAAGATGAGCTTTTGCGCAGTCAGGTAAAGTTTCTTGTCATTTCTTTCTTTGAGGTGAAAGTGGCATATTTAAAGAAACAGAAAGAGAGAGGCAAAGAGATTTAAGGAAGAGTGTGGGAAATAATATAACAAGGAAATTGAAAATTGAACAAAATAAAGAGAAAGAAACATATAAGTAGAAAAGAGAGAAAAATGGAAAGACCTTAAGAAACATTGGAAGAACGTAAGAGACGAAGATAAAGCAGAGAAGAGAGAAATATGTCATGGAAACGTTGAAGTAAGAAAATTACAACGTGGAGTAAAGTTGCTGAATTGTGGAGTTCTCTGTGGATAAATAACTGGCTTTTAAGATTTCTCCATGCTTTTCTGCATTCCTCTCTGTCTACACAATACTTATTGTCTAAAGACTAGAAATGCACCAAACGATTCATAGGCAATATCTAAGAGCCCACAAACGATTTTAAAAAAGCATTTTAACAACAAAAGCCATGACAAAAAATACCCCTTTGACATTCACACAATAGCATAAGTGAAGCTGTTTTGGAGTAATAGTTGAATCATAAAGAAATACTCTATTCCGTAGGTCTGTGCGACTTTTCTGGGCGCTGTGTGATCCCCAGAGAACTGAGTGGCTTGGTATTTCTTGCTAGCTGTCATTTTCTTTTGATTAGACCAGGGGTTCTCAAGCAGTGAGTAATTTCTGCATCTCGAGGGAAAGGAGGGAATGACTTTAGAGTTTCCCCAGAGAGAGGGGGTGGGGGACTGGGACTACAGATTGACAGACTCAGACTTTTGGAATGCTGTATGTACATTACTTGAAATGCACCTTTTCAGACACACAGTCTTGGAGGGAGTGAGTTGGTGTGGGAGAATGGCATTCTGACATAAAGGAAAAAGAGTGCTTGGGAAAAAGGAAGAGAGTCGCTGGACTAGGCCATCCAAGAAGTGGTTCTATACCCCTTCCTTTTTTTTTGTATTGAAATATTCAAAGTGTGTTTCTGACTACGTCTGCTTTACAGCATAAAATAAATGGGATTATCTAGCGTTTCTATTTCCATTATTTCTTGTTTTATGGCTCACCTTAGGGCATTTATTTGATTTTCTAGTACACGAAATCTTGATTGTCACGATAACCTACTATTTTTAGGTTTTAAATTTATTTTCTTCCTGGTCATGTTTGAATTTATGTACACTTTTTAGTCATTTATATCTATGTACACTTTTTAGTCATTTATATCTATGTACACCTTTTAGTCATTTATATCTATGTAAATCGTATCTGCGGAGTAGGAGTGTTCTTGTTATTGCTCAAAGCTTGGACAAGGTAACATGCATCGAAATCCATGCCTTCACGTTAATTTCACAAGCAGTGTATTACAGATCTGGCAAGCATTTGCGTTCATTATAAGAGATAGAATCGGGAAGTTCCTGAATGATCCTAAAAAAGTACAAGCTTAAGGTATTTAATTTTGTTAGTCGTCCCCTTCGAAACAGTCCCCCAGGGAACGTACAAAGCTATCCCACCAGCCTCTTCAATACCTAAAAAGATCAGCGAAAATCCTTTTCCCGAAGACGGTTAAATACCGCTTTTTATTCCGTCTGGATTTCATCTATGGTGTCCAGGCGGCGTCCCTTCAACTTCAGTTTCATTTTTTGGAAACAAGAGGAAGCCATAGTGAATTTAGGACATCTCAAATGTCATCGCCCATGGTGACACTATAGATGAATGTTGGCTCGTCGTTGGTCATCTCACGAAACTCAAGTCACACGTCAAGACTCTGCTGTCAAGAGCTGGGAGATAAACTTTGCAGCAACTCCATACATGTTCAGATTTTCCATGAGGATCTCCTGGCAGATTCCATAATTGATTGCAACCAATGAGAAAGCTAATGACTTTTTCGGTAACGGACCTCGTGGATGAGTTATAGACATTTTTTTCTCCACATTTTCTGGTGTTTGCTGGTGATTGGTAGCCTTAAACGCTTGTTATCTTGAACAGACACTCCACCAGCCTTGAAACACGCCTAAAACACTAAACATGTGTTCAGCCTAAAGAATGTTCGCAAAAAGTCTGAAGATGCATTCTGTGGGTCTCGGTAGCAGACGTGCCGAGCTTCCCACAAACTTTGATTCTGGAACATTGCTCGAATTTGTCAGCCGTCATAATGATATCAGGTGGACTCCCACACAAGGTCGCAGAACAGCGTGTACAAACTGAATACGTGTAGACAGTAAGACTTTAAGTGGCAGCCTGGCTCAGCAGGATTTAGTGTCCCGCGCGTATTTGTCGAACGGTTAAGTCACGGCAAGTATAGTCCGTGAGCTTTCCGATTCCACCTCATAACTGAACGGGACCTTCATAAACTTCTTGAACTGCAGGAGCCATACATTTCACTCAGCAGAATTTAGTAATTGTAATCTTGAGTAATAACATTAAAGAATGAATGAAAGAAAGAAAGAAAGAAAGAAAGAAAGAAAAGGTTGCTTGTAAAATATATTACTTCTCTACTTCTATTCATGTTTGCCACATGGCAACAGTTGATTTTAATGAGAGCCATAATGTCAGAAAATAAATAAACACATCACTTTTATCCACATTTGATATATATGTTTAATATAAAATTATTTGCCTTTTAAAAACTCTAGTATTGTTTCAGTTCCGTAATGCTCGTGTCCTATATCCTGAGAAGATCAGAACATTTCAGTCTAACACTTATAAAGGAAATGCGATAATATTAATCCCAAAAAAATGACACAGCCTGTGACAACATGCAGTTTAGATTTGGACATGGTGCAGATTAATGAGCAAAAGCTAGGAGAAAACTATAAACTAATGGAAAAAAAACGACAGATGGATTGCTTACTTATTTTTCGATATATGTATGAATCTATAAGTTTACATTTATTTTACCTTTCACATGTAATAGATTATTTCTTAGATGGGGAAAGTGGTTTGTTTATTTTAATACTTCAAAAATACTTTCTAAAGTTGTGGTCCGATGATCTAGTTTTAGTGGTCCAACGATCTAGTCTTAGCGGTCCGCGATCTGCTGGTAGTACCATATATACTGGGTATGCCAGGGTTGTACAGATGGCTGAACAACAACCAGTCTCGTGGGTGATCAGGAAAAGGAGATGGACATATGTTGGTCACTTGATGAGAAGAAATGATCAGAGAATCCCAAAACAAGCTATCAAGTGGAACACAACAGGCCGAAGAAAAAGAGGCAGACCGCGTGAAACTCTGAAGAGGACATTATTAAGAGAGGCCAAATTAACAGGCATAAAATCCTTTGATGAGGTTGAAAGACTCGCCGAAGACAGGAAAAATTGGCGAACTACTTTGCGAGCCCTATGTGACGTTTAAAGCACGGGAAGGATATAAGATATATAAGATAAGATATAAGATGCCAGGGTTAGGAGTTATTTCAGTTACTTAATTTCTCTCTTTCTTCTCTCTTACTCTCTTTAATCTGCCCAGTAAGGGCTTTTTTGGTTGTCTTAATGTACAGCAGTAAGATACCCATTCTTTATTCTTTTCTCCTGTTGGTTTTATCTTATTGTACGTTGGTACGATAAAACCAATATAATTAATACTTATTCCTCTAAGGCTGTCTCCTTCTGGGACACCTCTCATAATTAATACTCCTCCTCATCTCTCATAATCAATACTTTTCCTCTTTACTCCATCTCTCCATCCCTTATTTCCAGTCAACCCATTCTTTCGTGTCCCTTAACCAATTCCCACTCTCATTATCCCCTTGGTAAATAAGCAGTTCCTCTAGGCGGTTTACACACATACATTCAGTCATCTTTAACATGTAATAATCTAACACAAGCAATCAAATCAAATGATTCGTATCAGTCATATTATAACAAGCATGCAAACATAGGTAAAAGTGCATAATAGCACCAACATATCTATCAATGCAAAATATGAATCCAAAGTTAGTAAGATATTTACATGTTAAACGTGACAGCGGTGCTTATAACATATTGCCCCCTACAGTGATTCACTCTTTATTGTATGTCCGGTTATCCATTCAGTCTCCAGCAGTAACACTTGTTTCAATAAATATATTCATGTCTAGCTGTAGTAGACCATCTTAGACCAAGATGGTGACACCAGGAAGGAAGTTAGAATTGCAAAAGCTGCATTGTCCTTCAAAAATCTTGAGAACATATGGAATTCAAAAGTTGTAAGTACAAAAACCAAGTTAAAATTATTCAATTCAAATGTGATATCCACCCTCATTTATGCATGCGAAAGCTGGAAATCAACTAAACAAATTGACAAGAAATTAGACTCTTTTGAAAACAAATGCCTAAGGAAAATACTTGGTATAAAGTGGAACGAATTCAAGAACAACGCAGAGATAAGACAGATGAGCAAACAACAACCTGTCTCATGGGTGATCAGAAAAAGAAGATGGGCATTTGTAGGCCATGTGATGAGAAGAAACAATCAGATACTACCACAACAAGCTATCAAGTGGAGCACAACAGGCCGAAGAAAAAGAGGTCAACCGCGTGAAACTCTAAAGAGGACATTGTTAAGAGAAGCCAGTTTAGTGGGCATAAAAACCCTTGATGAGATTTACAGACTCGCCGAGAACAGGAAAACTTGGCAAACAACTATGCGAGCCCTATGTGACGTTTAACGGCACGGGAAGGATGTAAAATGTAAGTTGTAGTAGATCAGTACTGAATGTTCTGATTTTTCACACCGTTTTGTATAGATGATATGTCCATTCTTTTGTCATAATTAAATGCAATCTCTAGTCATCTCCAATATATATATATATATATATATATATATATATATATATATATATCATAGTAAGAGGTCTTTACTAAACATCCTAGGTTCATATTAACAGTACACATCACATACACATAATCAAATACGTCTCTTTATTTGCACACTTATCTATTTTGTACTTCTGTAACTATTGTGTCGACTTTATGTCTTCTTCTATAACTGAATTACTGTACATATTCTCCAGACTTTACGTCTCTTCTACTGATTTATTTATACTACATTTACTCTTTTCTCTCGACTTCTCGTTTTCTTCCATTATCTGTACTTAATGTACTCTAGCCTCAATATGCTGCAAGCTACATGTGTAACAAGAGATGGGATATATTCAGTAACGTTGTAGTGACAATTATAAACTCGAACACATAAAAAATACTACAAACGTGTACTCACGTGAGTCAATGGGTGAATGAGATCATAGCTCTTTTCGGTCATCTTGCTCCCAAACAAATCACAAGCTTCTACTTCACACTGCCAACGGACAGCAGCATTCTTTCATCACAGCCCCCCCCTCCCCAGACGGCGGACACACCTAACTGTGCCGACCCATGACTGAAGACTTCTTAGTCTGTTAGACCTTATATACTAAGCACCCCCTGGAATTTTACATTCCTAAAACCTATTGTTTCCTTGATACTTAAAAATTTCCATAACTGGACTGATCTTAGACTGTTCATGATTCGCGATAGCGACACATGCGACAAACAGCCTTGGCCTACTATAACAAGATTAGTCACTGAACCGTGTACATGACCAAAATATCATACATCTTGAGGTTTTGTACGACAGGAAAACTAGTGCAAAACTCCAGATGTAGGATGAATAGAGCATACCTCAAGATTGAAGAACCTCTGCAAAATTGTAAACGTAGGGAAAGCAGAGCAAAATTCCAGTCAAGGTAAATGTTTTTCACAAGTTCAGACATAAAAGAACTGGTGCAAATCAAATTAATCCTATATTTTATCAAGTCTAATGTCGTGGGCAAAGTTGTAGGTCTCAGTTGACTAATCATGAATAAGACATTTGTTTCTGTGTGAGCTTTCGTTTGTTGTTTCGAACTTTCACTCGGAAATGAGGTTTGTAAGAGAATGTGACAGATAAAATGGATGGCGACTGCAGTAAAACTGGTTTAAATAATAAAGGTAGATAGAGGTGTATGGTGCAGTTTTACAAAGTGAGGGAGGGAGTGAGTAAAGTGAGAAAAAAAGAATAGAAAGTATGAGAATGTATAAATGAAAAACATACAACATCGGATATTTCGGCGTGAGCCTTTTTCGAGGATTACATGCGCAACGAGACACACACACACACACACACAAACGAAGAACTTATCTTAATGTGGCCTCCTCCTCAGGAAATATGTGTCTAGTCTTAGAAAGACCACACGGACCACAACAAAGGATACCCGATAGAGCCAATCGTAAAGAACAGGTGGAGAGAGAGAGAGGAGGAAAACAAGTGGTAGAAAGGGGTGGGGAGAAAGGCAATAGAAACATGATAGCCGCTAGAGGAAGTGTCGGGGGGGGGGGGAAAGGGAACACGGAGAGATAATGAATGAAGAACATAAACTGGTGAATAGGACAAGACCCTATAAACACCAATATGTTTCCAGAGAAGAAAAGAGGGTAGTGATAGGGAGGGGTAGCTAGGAGAAAGAAAGTAGAGTTTAAAAAAAGGGGGAGTGGAAAACTAAAGAAGTTACAGAAAGCTGAAGACATTGTTAATTCCAGCTGGGTGGAGACAGCCAGTCTGGAAAATAAGGCGCCTTTTTACATATGTTATTATCATTTGCGCTGAGCTTGGTTCTTCAAAATCGGCCGTTCGAAGAGTCAAGGGTCAACATATTTCGTGGTTTTCTGGGGGTTACCTGCATCGTTGGTCACGTGGTGTGTAATGTGAGACCAGTCGTTCCGAGGCACCTGGGGGGAGCATGTAGTCGTGGAGTAACTTGAAGTGTATTATTGAAGTTATGATATTGTGATTTGGGATAAATGATTGTTTCTGCTATGAACCCAGTGTCCTGTGCCACCTCATGTTGTGTAAATTTATATATGTAAGTTGTCGTAAGTTGGATGTTGAGTATTGTAAGTGTGAATCGTGAATGTGTTCAATGTTAACTCTTCCCGTACCGCGCCGCCCTTTAAGTCCAGTTCCGGTTTTACCGTCGGATCCCACGCCACCCTTTAAGTATTCTGATTGTTTTTTCGTTAAAACTTGATGCAACTTTTCATTTAGCCAACCAGAACTCTTCTGCTCCAAAGTTACGCTATTTTAGCATCCGGTCAGGCTGGAAATGAAAGGAAATCACGAAGTGGATCGAATTCAGTGAATTTTTTTCTACTTTTTTCGAGGTTGGTTGGTAGAATGGTCATACTGACCTACTAGACCTAGCTTACTAAATGTGTTTTTCACATCTGTAGACCTGTTAGATTTATTGGATATCAAAAGCATCCGCAATTATCGATATTTATGCACCGGTATACACATTCTGCATTGGATTCTGGCACATTTCAGGTATGTAAAACTTTGATTTTAGTGCTCAGCCCTAAAAAAATATTTTTAGCGCCAAAAAGTCGTTCCATCTTTTCAGAATAGTTGTTTTTTTCTATTCTTTGTTTTTTTAAAATGATAAATAACTTCATTTATGGAATCTTCTTTCATTTCCACTTATTTTAATATGAGATACACACGTGTTGATGAAGGAGTTTGCTTGTTACAATGAATTTTATAAAGGGACCCCCTTATATGAAAACACCCGCTCAGCCATGTAACATCATCATCGGTACCAACGTAACGTCCGTGTTTTTTTACGCAGTACGGAAAGAGTTAAGCATGTAGTGATTTTGTGGTGCATATTTTCATCATTGAGATTTTTATTATCGTGCTTGACATATGTGAATGCTTCCATTTTGATTCATGGACACTGCTAATTGTTTCCTAGGTGTTTTGTGTGTGCGCACTTGTGTATTGTTGGTCAGTGTCAATTCATCCATGATTTAATGCTGTGATATTTCTTATTTTCATATGAATCGTAATTCTATTAATGTGTCATTGCTCATGTCAATATAGCATTTTATTTGATGATGACAACCCAAGCAGTGTAATGTGTATTTTGATACATGTTGTTGACTTGGTAAGAAACTCCTATGTGTAAGGAAGTGTAGCTAGCTCATGATTTTTGTGCATATGCATTGATGTTGAATATAATATGGAGGAGTGCAGTTTAAGAGGGTGTTCCACTTACGGCTGTACTGCATTGGTCACTGAATTGATGAAACAACGGCTAGCGATTTAAGTCATAAGCACCAAGAGAACCTCCTACAATGATAATAAACAGAAAAGAAGTAAAGAATTAAATTTAAAAAATATATAGATAAGAATTTAAAAAGTAAATAAATTGAAAGATGAAATAATACCAAAATAAATAACCAAGCAATCGAGCACCACCAAAAGTTCACATTACTATTCACTACAATTACCATGTTCTGCCAAGAAATAACGTGATGCCTACTGTGTTTGTTGTTTGTTTGTTTTGTGTTTTGATTTAAAGATGGCCTACAGTTACAAATTTTGAATTATAGATCAAATCCATTTGATTTTAGTCATTTTGTTACATGTTTTTAAACCATTTAAACAGCTCATGGTATTAAAAGAGTTAACGTAATTTCCGGGTATTCCTATACTATTTTATAAATGCAACTGAAATGATTTTTAGCGTGAGAATTATTTTTTAAATATTACCCAAAAAAACCCTCGAATATTAGGTAATTATAAAGGGCGTTTGTTAATAGAATATAACAATCTTTGACTGGGCCTTGGACACGTTTTCTGTCTTGGTAGAACCATCCTCAGGAACATCCATTACAGAAATGTACTGTCCATCACACAAAGCAATAGAATTGTGTTCACGATTATAGTCAGATGTAAATGCAAACAACATAACTGTATCAGCGAGATATTACTAAGATGTAGAATTTTTTTTTCTTTTGCTGTCTTGACAAAAATGAGGACACGGTTCGTTTTTTTTTTCTGTCATTCTGAAACTGTGCAGATTCTTAGTCAAGCATGCGAGATTTTAAGAATATAGTGCAAGATTAGAAAGAAAATATACATCAAGTTGTTAATGAGTAACAAGATAATAGGCCCACGTTTACACAAATGCATATAAACACATAGTATATACAGACAGATAGATATAGCGATAGATAATTGTGAGTGAATGATTTTTTTAACTGAGATAAAGACTAGAGAAAAGGCAGAATGGATAGAAAGATATTAAGCTAGGCAGATATACAGAATGATTAACTTTCAGATAGACAGGCAAGTAGATAGACAGACAGACGGACAGACAGACAGACAGATGGTTTACCTGGATACGCATCAAAATACAAAGAACTGTGATGAAAACTTTATTGTGCATTACAGCATCGTAGAGTTTGTTATAGCAGCCCTGTAAAGAGAGAAAAAAACATTTTTTGCGTTATTAAAATTAAAGATTATGTTACATATTGAAGGTTTTGCATCTGAAATCTATGACTACTATGAGCCATTTTAAAAGGCTTTAAAAATAATCTTGATATAGTTGTGTTTTATTTTTTAGAGTTTGTAATTTTACATTTCCTTAAATGCTGAATATAGACATTGCGTTATTTCTCCTTAAAAACATGACAGTCGTGGTGAACGATAAGAAAGACGTTCTTGCGTCGTGCATGGTGTTCAGTATCCTCAGCAGGAAGTTACAAATGCCTAAGCGTGTAAGACGGGAGGCTCAATCTAAATTAGGGCACCCAAAAGCGCGACGAATTTTTGACTCATTCTAATAAACGTTGACGGAATTTGCTTGATACATCGTGTACGTCAAAACACACTGCACAATCTGCATTATTATATCAATTTATATCACGTTTTACGCGATGGACTCACTCAGATCTGTCCAAGTCCTCAAGCTGTGATATAATATACCCCCATTACACACATTCAGATCTCTACATTACGTATAAAGCAAATCATTATCTACTTCTTTTCAAAATGTCTGCGTAACCTCAGTGAAACACCCAAAGCCTTTAAAAAATTATGTGTGTCTTTAAAGGAACAGATACTGCTCGACTTACGACGGTTCGACTTATGATATTTCGACTTTACGGTGGTGGGAAAATGATAAACATTCATTAGAAACCGTACTTCAGGGAAATGTTTAATTTCTACAGCTGGATGACTAGAGCACCCCTGGCAAGATTAGAGTCATCAAACATGGAAATTAGAGGCTAGTGTACAAACCACTTCGCCACTCACGTGCCCCTTCAGTCCAATGAACGGAGTAAAATTCACTCTGGGCCCCCATGGTGACGTAAACTGCGAAGACACTTTTTCATAACCTAGTTCGGGACTTCAAGTAAACCACGCCTGGCTCAGCGTCATCACGTCGACACTGGCTGAAATTAAAACAGTCCACGCTACCAGCGAGATCAAAGAATATCAAGACGCTTCATCTAAAGGGAAAAAAAAGATCATGTAACTACCTAATGTATTGTACCTGTTGTTTCTGGGATTAGCATGGCATTTTTCTGCGCATGTGTCTTTTAACTTCTTTCAATAAGTCAGAGGAGTCTCGAGACTGATTCTCTTACCATCAACTTCAGTTGGAGGACAATTCTTAAGACCATGAAAGTCTCTGTAGCCATCCAAGCCCCAACATTTCAGCTGTTGATGTTTTGAAATACGAGAACATCATTTTATAAATATGAACAATGACATCATTTAAAAGACTGTTTAATGGATCTCTTACATGCAAAATCTTATTATTCTTTCCAAATACTTTAGGAGGGAATGTTTTGCTATTTATGCCTGATGGTTACAATAATGGCTTCAGTTGTTTGCGATAGTCGAAGCTAGCTATCATGACTTTCCTGATTTCCCTGGATATGAAGAGAGGCCAATGCCTCCTGCACGAGCTTTATTCACAGGCTTCTGTACAAGCTCCACCACAACTGAGGTGACGTAAATCCTCAACAGACGCCTCAGCTCCCTACAAAGTGTAATCTCTGAAAGACATCCGCTCTGGAGCACCTATCTATTATAATGCAGTGCATAATACAGACAGCGTATTTACTATCCGTATTGCCACAACTTTATTAGCAAAGATCAAATCCAGTGAAAGGTGATCATTGTTAGCATGAATATTTAGCACAAGAAAGCTTGTTTAGGAAAAGGTTATAAACATGATTATTAACAATTTATCAGTCAAGAGGGCATCTGATTCTCCATGTCTGGCTGGGTACTCTAATCATATAAAACAGTACAAACAAAAGTACTCGCGTAGTTCATGACAGCATTCCACGCCAACGTTGTTGGTCCTTTGCCAGCGATACCTGAATACGAGGACATAGTGTTCTTCATCAAAGGTTTTATGATGTTCTTGCCGAACTGGAAAAAGAGCCTAAATATAAGAAACTGGCACTCTTAAACATGAATATCCTCGGTCTTGATTTCATCATCATCATCATCACCATAATGAAGATCAGCATGCGCAAAGTCTAGGTTGTGTGCAAAGAAAGAAAGAAAGAAAGAAAGAAAGAAATATTTTATTTGAAAATCAGCCAGAAAGTTGACTGCTGAATTCTCTCAAAAAGAGAATTAATGTAATAGCAAGAGGAAAATGTAGCAAATTTCAAGAATGTGACATTAATAAAGTAGCAGCAGAAAATTAAAGTAGTGGATGTGCTACATGTAATGATCCTCTAATGTTTTGATGCTTTTACGAGAACGAAGCAGATGAAGAGGGGCGAAAGAAGAAGAAAAATGACGACGACGACGATTATGATGATGATGATGATTAATGGGTTTCCTATCTTCTTAAAAATACAACGGAAACTTGCGTCTGCTTCTATTGAAGCTCATTCTTATAAGTCTTAAAATGACCACAGACGACATGCAGGGTTCGAAAACAACTATAAGGCCTTTTACACTGGCATATGACTTACCGGGGTGGAACCGACCTATACAACAATGATCAATACAACTTGTGTCAGGAAAAATATTAAAATGGCGATAACGTATTGCAAACAGAAACACGGAGAAAATTATACAAGTTTTCTTCGGTTGGAGGTGGGGGGGGGGGGGGGGGAGACAGAGAGAGAGGCATCACTCGTTTCAAAAGAAAGAAAAACGAGTAAGTAGATGGGAAATTAAAGCCTTTTTTTAAATCGCCTGTTTTGCTAGATCCAGATGAAGTTAAATGGTACAGTTTAACAAGAATACAAGGAGAAAGAAGAAGAGAGAAATGACAGTACATGACAGGGAGAAGAGCACAAAGTAAGAAAAAACAATAAGAACAGATCAATATTTTAGGCGTAAATGAGGAAGAAAATCACGTGTGTCTTTTGTGTGTCTTTATACGTTGTTTTGTCTTCTTTTGATGAAGGCTTTCCTGTGCCGAAATATTGGTTTGTTCTTGTTACTTTTCATTGCTTCAAGCTGTTATTATTTCTCGTTTTTGATTCATGGTTTTTTTTTTTACATTAATGTAAAACTGCCTGTTATATCTGCATGTTATGTCAGTCTGGACCACTTGCTCAACGATTCCCAACTTGTGCATACAGGGGATCTGATGTTTGTTTACCATCCAGTTTCCTCTTGAATTTATTCTTTGTTTTGTTTCTAGATATAGCTCAGAAAACTGATTACACTCAAAGTATTTTTATTATTTTATATTTATTTATTTCGTATAATTTTTGTGTTGTATTTTTAATCTGTCAGATCATATATCGTTCTGTCCTGCTCACATATTCTTGGAGCGAACCTTTTCGGCTTGGTCTTTCGAAGTCATCTAAAGTATTTCTTATTCCTTGTATTCGAAAAAAATCTTAGTCTCTTTTTTCTTTTCAAAACATTCATTTTTTCCATTTTTTTTTTATATAACGACTATTGAAATTTTCCAATTTATCTTATTTCATTACGTGTTAACGTAGCATTTGTAAGACACGGAGGAGTTCAGTGTTACTGCCTTCACATTTCTGGCCCACTACAGTATTTTAGGTAGTGATGCCAGTACCTGTCCTAGCTGCCTTTTTTTCCCAGGGAAGCCCCATGTATCCATTTTTCGAGGCTAGGTGACCCGGTCATCATCATCATCATCGTCGTCGTCGTCGTCGTCGTCGCCTTTCACTCCCTTGAGAGTATAGGCCACGGATAAAGGCTCTCCAGTCATCCAATCGGTTAAAAATTTTTTTTAAATCTGCACGAGTTCGAAATCAAACCAGGAACCTTCTGATCTGTAGGCAAGTGCACTAACCACTACACAAGACACACACACACACATACTCTCACGTAAAGTTGTAATGTAGGCATCTGTGCATTGTTTTTTCCCATGCATATGATGTACTGATTTCGTTAAAAAAGAAGTTTAGTAGCTACAGGAATTTGTAACAAACTCAGGAAGAGGAAAACCTGCCACCACGAGTATGATTTTGACAGGGCAGCAACCACCGATTTCTCCAAGCAGTGAGAGGGTTTCCATGGCAGCTCCGACGCCGAGAAGTATGTAGGCTACAGGAAGCATGAAAGGGATGAAGGTCGCACTGCTGATGTCTACTGATACTCCTGAAAAGATGCCATTGTATAAAAGAGTACGATGTATAAAAGTTCATGAACTTTCTGTCTGCAGAAAACGTCAACTGTTCAAACACGTACTTAACTCAGATTGTTCTTGTCATGTCATCATATTGGACACACGAATAATCTCTCTCTTCCTCTCTCTCTCTCTCTCTCTCTCTCTGAACCTTAAGTGCCCAAGGCACATGGGGCTTCGGCAAAGATTTTCCACAAACGCCAGTCCTTTGCCTTTTTTCCCGCTAGCCCTCTGTTACTCAACATCCTCTCTGTTGTTCTTCTCCATGTCTCCTTTGGTCTACCCTTACTTCTGTTCCCACATAGAGTAATATTCAGCTCTAAATAATTGACAGGCAACTGATCTTTCTTTCTTGACAACCTTTACATTTGATCAGGCACAGAAGATTTTTGTACTATTACTTTTTACTATTACTTTACTATTACTATATAAACTTTTGCTAGCTTAGTGACATGATAGGTTTAATATCACAATGTGAAAACATCAACAACAACAACAACAAAACAATCGTGGTCTCTGTCGATAGTTATGATCGATGGCATTTGCATGCGATGGTGTGAAGTGTTAATGCCGTCCCATTTTTAAGCCAGTACAGCGCTGTGAGGTAATGATGCCCAGAACCTGCCTTCGCTGCTCTTTTTTCCCTATGGCACCCATTTGTGGAGGCTGGGTGACCCAGGTGCAGGTCGGTCCGAAAAAAATATACGCCCTAATGCAGACTCGAACCTGGAAGCTTCTAATCGGTGAACGAGTGGACTAACCTCTACATCACTGCAATGTCCTTTCTGTCGATAACGGAATTCTTTCACTCTCATCGTTTCAAGAAAATGTAGTTGAAAATTTCTTCACATACATCTATATGTTCAGATTGTGAATCTATGGAGGTATATTTATGCACAAAGCTTTGTAATCCACCATAGATGCATAGAATAGCAGAGGACGAGTTCTGGCATGTTTGTTCGCTCTATAAGCTAATCAACAGAGTTAAAATAGGGTTGATACAAAGTGAGTAGTCCACTTTCTCGATTTCAGCAGATCAGGGTAGACAAAGCGCACACGAAGAAAATACAGTTGTTATAAAGTTCGAAACATTCGCAAAGAAACAAAGTTACAGGCAAGACAAAGTAACCAATTCTGCGCTTGTGGAAAAAAAATGTTAAAATATTAAAGGGTTGTCATCATTGCAAATCTGATCAATCCACAAGTGCTCCAATCTCTTCCTGTGAAAGACTAGTGTACGAGCTCAGTAGCACAAGCGAGAACTGACGACCAATTCTGCCGTGCTGAAGTAAGTTGCCACTTTTAATCAATGCACTCACCAGCAGAGGCTGGCTGGGACAAAAATAGATGACAACCGCATCCAGGAACAAACTTTAAATGGCGAACTTTTGACGGAATGAGATTTTTTTAACCCATGGCGACTAAGATGAACTGGCGAAAATTATGCCGAGCGATGGACTAAGCTGCACAAGACAGTTCATCGTTTGAAGAAGCAATGCTCGCTAGATCTGAAGGTAGGAGATTGTATGGCAAAAGAGGCGAACCTTTATATCATACATAAACACGGCCGGATATTACTGTGGCCGATTAGGCAAATCACCATTTAGTAGAATTTGTAAGAAGATAAGTTATCCAGCAAAATAATGCTTGATGACTTCCATCTCTCTCTCTCTCTCTCTCTCTCTCTCTCTCTCTCTCTCTCTGAACCTTAAGTGCCTATGGCACATAGGGCTTCCGCAAGGGTTTTCCACAAATGCCTGTCCTTTGCCTTTTTTTCTGCTCTTGTCCAGGTGAGCCCTCTATTGCTCAGCATCCTTACTGTTGTTCTTCTCCATGTCTCTTTTGGTCTACCCTTACTTCTGTTCCCCTGTGGTGCCCATCTTATATATATATATATATATATACTTATGTGAAAATACTCATAGTCTTTTAAGACATAAAGAACCAGTTTAATTGCACAGACACGTATATGATGTATGGCAAAATAAATTCATTGCTTTGTTTCCAGTTTGTTTGTGCATGAACTCAACAATTCTTCATTCTCTCCACTTGGTTAGTCAAACATTAGTCAGTGTTTCGATGATTAATGCAAAATTCGCTACCTTTTCCCTTCCATCGTTCAGCGATTATGTTTGCCACTTGTCTTACAAAAGCTTCTAACTTTGTTTAGGCCGCCTTCTATTGAACATAGAAATGAGCTCCATACACCGTGTTCGTAAGCAGCAATAGTTCCACATATTATAAAGGCTATACTCTCCAGCTGCGGAGAACAATGAGACTGTTTCAGTGTTGTTGTTCTTGGTGATGGTACTAACAATGATAATGAAAGCCGCAATGAAATCTTTGGCATCATTTCATGCTTATCTTTGATTACGGTTTTACTGTTACAGCTTATCTGTTCCTTTATGAACATGGCGAAAGATGTTCGTTCCTGAAAGTAAAGGTAAGCGTAATGGATTATTCAGATTTCCGAGAAACGTGTCATTAAAATAGAATTTTACTGTGTCATGTACAATGAAGACACAAACTAACTAAGTGTAGGTGATACAGCAACACAAGTAACGAATGCTTGACAACAAAACGTTACTTTGTTACGCACTTAGTAACAGCATTCTCGCAAGTAAGGAAAACAAGGGAGGTAACATGAATGAATGAACAGTCATAGATATCCAGCAGTCTAATCGGTCAAACAACAGCATTAACAGTGAAACGTTGATGTACACAACAGGCAAAGTCAGTAAGTATCAAAATCCTTGAACAATAATTTAATAATGAGAACAATGCTGGTGGAATCCTGACGAATAAGGGAAGATGAATATCAATGAACGAACTGAAAAATCAACAATACAATAATACACAAAGCATTCCGGCGAAGTGGACTTCGCCACAGGAATGTACAAATACCAAATAAAACTGACATACTAGCCTCACATCGAGAATTCATCCAAACCGAAAAAAAACTCTACACAACAGCACATCTAACAATCTCTCATCTGTGTCACAAAAAAGACAAGCAGACATTTATTCCTACACCCTAATTAGACTACACAAAAACTACAAGTGTGTCCTAAAAAGAACAAGCATACAACTACTTTTACATTCTAACACCGCTACAAATCCTAAGCTGACACGAACCCTAGACGAAGACTAACACGTCTGTTCTCTAACAAGGCTTCCGCAACTTCTCCCCGAGATCCGTAAAAAAAGAACTCTCAGCTGAACAAAGAGTAACCAGTCACCACACAGCTTAAATTAACTGCGGAGCTGTCCAGACAAGGGCATTCACTATGACACAGGAGTGACATCGTTCAAAACCTTTTTATGTCCCATATACTGAAACATCATTTGTCGTCTTTGATTTATAATGTATTGCTTCTTCTTCTTCTTCTCCCTGGAACTGTGAGCTGGTGTTCGTTGCAGCCGGTGCAGTAAAGATGTTGAGGCACAGCATCGTATCGGCTTAGGATTAGCGTTTTTTTTTCAGTTCATTAAAGCATTTCAAAAGCAGGAGGGGGGAGGTGCATTAATTCTTTAGCAGACTCCACCGCCTTGAAGACTATGGCGATCCATGTCCCGTAAGCCAGGCTAAACCTTGTAGAAATGCAGTGGATTTTATAATGTATATATGTGTGTTCTATTTTGTTTTTATATATTCTGTTTAGGTACAGATGACAGAGGTTATTTCCTTATATGGAGATCTTAGGCAATATCTATGAGGCCTGTGATCTGTTCTGAACTTTATTCCCATCTCTTTATCCATTTCCTTCACAGGACAAACATTACAATAAAAGGAAAACACAAAATACGGATTTTTCGTCAAGCGATCATCAATTTATAATGAGAACAACAAAACCAACCTTTTATCCATTACTTCAATATTTTAAGACTCCTTCATAAAATGCACGCGTAAACAAGGAATGACTGAAATCAGTTAACACCTCGTATTATACTGTATGTTTACAACGATATCATCCTATGTATGATATCAAATTACTGTCCTCAATGATTAATTGTCTAATTGTAAATAAAGATAACTATTGGCAAGAAAATATAACAAAATGCTTGCACATAAAGTTCAATATTACATAATTGTCATATGCATACATAAACCCTCAATGCATATTAACAACACTTCAAATTTTACATAGAACTTATACATTATAAAAGCACCCATGATTACTCATATATCATTTATCTCTCTCTCTCTCTCTCTCTCTGAACCTTAAGTGTCCAGGGCACATGGGGCTTCCGCAAGGGTTTTCCACAAATGCCTGTCCTTTGCCTTTTTTTCTGCTCTTGCCCAGGTGAGCCCTGTATTGCTCAACATCCTTTCTGTTGTTCTTCTCCATGTCTCTTTTGGTCTACCCTTACTTCTGTTCCCCTGTGGTGTCCATCTTAATGCTATTTTTGGTAGTGAGTTGTCAGTCATTCGGAGCACATGTCCCAACCATCGCCAGCGTCTTTCCTCAATAATTGTTGTCAGTGGTTTCATCTGCATTTCTGATATCATTTATCTATCAATCCTATACCTGAGTGGGTCGAGATGGATCGGAGGGATCGACAGCACAGCTTGCATGGGTCAACATCAGTCAGTAATTTGCATGTCCCTTGAGGAACTTTGCCTCCAAAACAGCTCTTCTCTAAGCCTCTCGGTTGTAAGCAAGATGCCCTGTTGCTGATGCATCCATTTGCAGATTATCAACAATGTCTTCCAGCCATATTCGCTTTGGTCTTCCTCACTTTCTTTTTCCCATTATGCACCCTTCCAAGACTCTTGTCTAAATTATCATCACATTTAATGTGTCCAAAATGTTTAAAATTTTATTTGTTTATTTTCTTTTCTAAACAACTTTTTTCAATATTAAATTCTTGTAGCGTGGATACATTTCTTCTTCTTTTTTTTGTGTCCACGATATTTGGAGGACATTTCTGTGGCATTTACATTCAAAGGGATTTGTGTGTTTCTCAGCTGTTTTGTGAAGTGTCCAGGTCTCACATGCACATATTGCGATGGGAAAGATGCATGCCCTTAAAAATCTTATTTTTATAGTTCTGTCTGTTCCTCTCCACAGATTCTTTAGTTGTTTTATTTTTTTTGAAGAGCGATAGATGTCCTCCTTTTAATTTCCCTCATTGTATCTCCATTATTAGTTATTAATGATCCAAGATATTCAAAACTCCCTACCTCTTCCAATTTTTCCTCATTGAGATATATATTTCAGCTGCGTTATTTGTTTTATCAGTTGTGATCAGTTTAGTTTTCTTTGCATTAAGATAGAGGTTTTCTCCTCGCTGTTCTTACGGACTGACATAATTAGTTTTTTCCATTCCTTTTTTTTGTGTTGTAGACTGAAATACTATATCATCAGCTTATCTAATCTCTGGTATTTCATAACCCCAATGTTTTGGCATCGTAATATCCTCATGATTATGAAATACCAGAGATTATAATATTATTATAATATTATTTTGAAATCAGCGGAATTCCGCTTGATCTGTCACAGATCCTGTACTGGGAGTTGGGCATAAGGCTAACAATCTTATCCTGGGACCTATCTAGAGGAAACTCCAGATGGGAAAAATATATATCGTTACGGAAACTCGCACAGAAACCAACCGAGCATCAGGGATGCCAACTCCGAGGAGCTCATTCCTCGGCCCCAAACATGTGAAAAAAAAAAAGATTGGATTCTGGAATGTAAAAACGATGGCACCACCAACAAAAACTACTCAGATCATCAAAGAAATGGAGAGATACCATCTAGACGTACTGGGCATCAGCGAAATGCGATAGTCAGAAACAGGTAAAATATCGGCCGAAAACGGTAAGTTAATAATACATTCAGGCAGAAACGACGGTAAACATCGAGATGGGGTAGGTATTATTATGTCAAATGTAGCAGCAAAGAGCCTTGTAAAATGGGAACCAGTGAACAGTCGTATAATAAGAGCACGATACAACCTAAGACACGGAAGAATGACAATAATACAGTGTTATGTACCTACTAACGATGCAGATGATGAGGTGAAAGACGACTGAGGCAAAGAAAGAAGCTAAAATAGGAGACAGCAAAATTTTATATAACATACAAAGAGGCTAACAGGTAATATTATATCTAAAGAAAGACCAATACTTAGCAAAACTGGAACTCTATTAACATCAAATAAAGATCAAAAGCAAAAATGGGCTCAACACTTTCAAGAAATACTTAATCGACCACACCCAAAAGAATTATTAAACCTTGAAACCGACTTACCAGCCCCACAACTAAATGTCAACCTAGATAAAATTAAATTGCATGAAACTGAAACAGCAGTGAATTTAACGGCTAACAAAAAAGCTCCAGGTGAAGATGAAATAACACCCGAAATGCTGAAAGCTGTCAATAGTGACAACATGAGGCAACTACAGAGAATGTTTTAACAAGATTTGGAAAGAAGAAAAAGTCCCTTCTAAATGGAAAAAAGGAATCATTGTTAAAATACAAAAAAGGGCAACCTTAGCGACTGTAACAAGTGGAGAAGAGTAATCTTAATATCAGTTGTGTCAAAAGTATTTTGCAAGGTCATTTTGAATAGTCTTAAAGATATTTTGGATACCGCAATGAGAGAAGAACAAGCAGGATTTCGAAAAGGGAGAAGCTGTCTCGGCCAGATCTTTACTCTAAGAATAATACTTGAAACATATTGAAAAGCAGAAACCATTAATACTGAACTTCATAGACTTTAAAAAGGCATTTGATAGCATACACAGAGATTCATTATGGAGAATTTTAAGTCTGTATGGAATACCATCTAAAATTGTCAACATCATTAAGGACTTCTACAATGGAAATGTTTGTGCAGTCAAAACAGAAGAAGGGATGAGTGAATGGTTCCAGATTGAAACAGGTGTGAAACAAGGATGTTTATTCTCCTTTGCTTTTTGGAGTTACAATAGACTTCATAATGAAAAAAATGCTTCACAGGTAACACAGGTATTGACTGGGTACATGGGACCCAACTAGAAGATCTTGATTTTGCTGACATAACTCTTATCAGTAACAATGTGAATTCCATGCAAGAAAAAAACAGATAGCCTGTCTTCACTGGCTAGCAAAATAGGACTTGAAATTAACAAGGACAAAACAAAAATAATGAAAATTCCCCTCAATCAAAATGGAAAAATACACGTAGAGGGGACAGATATTGAAGAAGTCAATCAATTTGCATACCTTGGCAGCTACATAGACCAGGATGGTGATACCGGAAAGGAAGTTAGAATTAGAATTGCAAAAGCAGCATCGATCTTCAAGAATCTTCAGAAAATATGGAATTCAAAAGTTATAAGCACAAAAACCAAGTTAAGACTACTCAATTCAAATGTAATATCCACCCTCATTTATGCATGCGAAAGCTGGAAAACAACTAAAGAAATAGACAAGAAATTAGACTCTTTTGAAAACAAATGCCTAAGGAAAATACTCGGCATCAAACGGAACAAATTCAAGAACAATGCAAAGATAAGACAGATGACTGAACCGCAACCAGTCTCATGGGTGATCAAGAAAAGGAGATGGACATATGCTGGTCACGCGATGAGAAGAAAAGATCAGAGAATCCCAAAACAACCTATCAATTGGAACAGAACAGGCCAGAGAAAAGGAGGCAGATCGCGTGATACTCTGAAGAGAACATTATTAAGAGAGGCCAAATTAACAGGCATAAAATCCTTTGATGAGGTTGAAAGACTCGCCGAAAACAGGAAAAATTGGCCCACTACTTTGCGGACCCTATGTGACGTTTAACGGCACGGGAAGGATATAAGATATAAGATAAGATTGAATATATGATCTCTTGATCCTCTTCCTTGCCTTAAACCATCTTGGACCATATTGACTTCTTCTATTTTCTTACGAAGTCTACCCATTGATAATAGAATTTTACTGGCATGACTAATCAGGGCAACTGTTCTGTAGTTTGTGCATAATTTCAAGTTACCCTTTTTTGGCATTGGTGTGAATACAGGTCTTTTTCATTCTTTTAACCAAATTCCTGTTGTTCTGTTTGTACCTAAAGTACAACACTGCAAAACTCGTTAAACAGGATTTGTCTCGCTTTGTTCTGAATTTCTTTTCATTAATAATTGTAACGTGATTTCTATTAACACTTTTGGGCTTTTATTCCTCTCCTTAATTCACATGTTTTAGTTTTTATACTGCTTGTGTTAAGATTCAAATTAACCCATGCAAACGTTCCATTCATATTTTAACCCATGTGTCACTAGTGCTTTTCTAACCATCGAGTGCTGTTTATATTTTTTTTACCTTGCATTTAGCTGTTTATATTTTTTTTACCTTGCATTTACCATAGCTGGTTCTATGTTTTGTCTTCTTGTGCTTGTAGTGTTCTAATCTGAATGTGTTAAGAGCGAGCACGTTATAAAACAACGAAAAACTTTACAGTCAGATGGCTAAGGAGTTCCTGGCATATTTACATGTATACCTAGGGCCTTCGAGAGGGACTTTGTAATATGGTGTAAAATTACTTCCCTCACTTATCCTATACTTATTAGCCATTCTATTTTCATCTTCCATGTTCCCCTCCCCCCCCCCCCCCATGTAAAACAGGGGAATCCCTCCAGGCCACCCTTAAAACAGGAGAATACCTACGGGTCCTGAACCAACGCTGTGGCTGGACACAGCCCCCGCCCTTTTTTTAAAAAAATTGAACCCGGGCCTACATTTTGTTAAATACATACATGTTGAAGGGACAATTCAGAAGAGCAAGAGGGTTTTACAGCGTCAGAGAGTATACAGGAAACAGTTCTCTTGTTCGCAAGAAGAGAGAAAGAAGAGCCGGTTATCTTTTGCTATCAAACTTCACGCTGGAGACGGCATCAGCGAGGTACTGGAGTTCGTGGAAGGCTGGCCAAAGTTTGCGCTTTCTGCAAATAATAACCAGGAAAAAAAATATGTAATCAAGTTGATCGATAAACGAACAAGGTGTTTGAAGGACAACCTCAAGAAACGCTGCGAATTTAACATGATGTTACGAACACCATTATACAAGTGTATAAGTTTAGATATATATATAACGAAGTAAATCACCTGCTTCTTAAAATAAACATTTATTGGAAGTCATATTTTTTTAATTTGCATATATCTCTGGCAGAGACGATTAGACTATTCTTTTGCACCGTCATTTCATGCTTTGTGATTGATCAGTTATCTGAACAAAATAAAATGTTTTAACTGGTCCTATTTCAACACGTGGTATCGTCGTAGCTGTTCCTGTTCACAGACTCTCGAAATCATGAAATACATTAGTTTTTAATGTATTAAAAGACTGCCTACGCCAAGCTGCTGAACCGCATATTATCAGAAGATTTTTGCAGTGCTTTTAATAACTCCGACAGTTCACGATTCTTCATTTTAAGATTTAAGAAATCAGGTCCTTGAAATAACTGCCAGTGTCATAAAATGTTTGCCAGTTAAATATATTTCCGACCATCCTGTGCTGTTTCTACAGAGAAGGCTGGCCGTCCTTGTTTGCGTTGTCACTTGCTCTAAAGGAGTATGAAAAGTACATAGTATCTGACAAATCTTATTTTTATTTTCTGTATTTTCTGTATTATTTTTTTTATAAATATGTATTTTTGGCCAAAAGGATCTTTTTTGTTCTATTGAAAGTGCAGGACACCATTCCTAATCTTCTTTTTTTTAAGTTTTCGTTTCATATTTTCTATCACTGGTTATTATATACTCCAGATGCACAGCTATTCCTAAATCAACTTCTGATTTACATATTTTTTAAAAAATTACCTACATAATTTACATCGACACCAGCATTATTAGTCGCCACCCAAATTCTTATGTAGGATTTGCTAGCTAAAGGAAATAATTTTATATTTTTCCTTGCAGATTTAAGCCCCTGGTGTTTTTATGTTACATTTAGTTGCTCTTGTTAGCCGCCTTTAAGATGGAAGTGTGTTGTAGCTTTTGCACGGGATCCTTGAATCTATGCTGATGGCTCAGCAAAATTTTGGGGCTTGTGAGTTTGTTCGGGGTTGAAAGTTGTGTAGACTAGATTTTTTTCTAGTTGTGATTCTACCTAAGAATCTAGCTTGTGAGAGAGTTTAAATTTAAGTTCTCATGGCGATTACTTGACTTATCCCAGTAACCTACTTAGAACTATGTTCATTATTGTTGGACGTCTATTTTGATACGTGACAGTATGTGTTTTCTTCACCAAGTCGTATCCATCCATCTTCGTCTGTGGTTTGTTATTAAAATTTGATTCTACAATTGAATCGTTGACTGATGGCTTCGTAATTTGTAATAGTAGACGTGAGAGTGGTTAATGGACCTGGGTGTCGCTTTCATTAGGTGCAGTTGTGTGATTACACAGCACGAATATCGTAGTGTATGTGGGAGCAGCCTACAAAACATTCAATCTCAACAACCAGAGTTTCCATTTTTAACCAAATATAAGCTCGACAATATGTTGTGGCACACATTTCACCCAAATTCTACACAGGCACTTGTCGAGGCACCAACTTTTGCAATCCCTCACCAAAGAACCGGGGCAGTCACGGTGTCCAGTCAGTTATTTACCCCACTCATGAGCTCTTCGTTCTGGTAACCTAGTCCTCTGCGACAGTTCGAAACAGGCTAGTCCTTGAAATTTGAGGAAATTCATCAGAAACATATAAAATCGTGAAACTATGTTTTTTTTTTTTTTCAGATACAACGTGGTCGACTTCTAAAATGAGTTCATTAGTTGCAATTGAGCATCGTTCTTGATCCCCCCCACCCCCACACCCCCGGTAATGCACATATGTGCTCCAATCTCTGACTTTTGTGCACCAATCCTTCTCCGAACTGTCACCAAGCGTTGTCATGGTGAAAACGACACAGTCGACGGTGTGTCTCGTCAGAGTTAAATCCCTTTGCTAGCAGACGACTAATCACACCACGGATCCCAGTTCGCGGGATAGACGATTACAGAGTCATGTTTAGTATGTCGCTACTCGTGCATAACTGTACAAAATTGACTGTGGCCTAACATTTAGTGAGATGGCACTTTACCAGTTGCTACAGGAAATGCGCTGTGTCGCTATGGCAAATTACCAGTTGCTACAGGAAATGCGCTGTGTCGCTATGGCAAACAGTTTTTTTAACCATCAAATCGAAGATGGATTTTGTAATTGTCTGTGTACAAGATTTTTTTTCCACGAATTGATGCACTTGCAAATTACGCGAATCTGATATTCTTACATAAGTCATATCTCCTGTAGCAGTTCATCAGACATCACTTCTCGAAATCTTAAATGTCTTTGAATTTGGATATTCAGTTTTTCACATTCTATCTTCTCATTGAACATTTATATTTTTGTGAAAACATTTCTATTAAAATGGTTCTGTTCCTGTCCGAGAAACTCCACATATAGTGCGACATAAGTGATGTCCATTTATGAATCTTCCATGCTATTTGTTTGTGTGTGTGTTTGTTTTGGGTCAGTTTTCTCAAAGAAATCGTGCCAGAAAAACAACTAAAACAAACTGGGCACCATTTACAAGATGACTCCAATTTTAAGCACCATTATTCTCATAAAATACTGTAGGAAATATATTTCAGCTTGTTAACTAACTAACTTTTTGTTACATAAATTTTAAAATGTTGCTATCCTCATTTGTCATACCAAATCTATTGATAGCTTCAACATTGATCAAACACTGAATCAGCCAAAACTGTGTTCTAAAACACTATTTTAAACTAGACAATTTATTACCTTGAAGTATTGGAGAATGCGCAGTTGAAATCATGGACTCGAGCAAATTCGTTTTCTCCCGTAGTTATGACCAATTAACGTTCACAGAACCTATCTACTTGTTTGATACTATACCATTCTCCGTAAATCCACACAAAGACATTAGTTAATACATGTAGCTGTCGCTTAGACACAGAAGCGAGATAATGTTTCATTCGGACACTGCATTTAAAATGGAAAACTAAAAGAAATGCGGAAGAAACCAAAACACATGTCATCTGAGTCTTGAACTAGCGCATACTATATGAAATATTATTCTCTCTCTCTCTCCCTCTCTCCCTCTCTCTCTCTCTCTCTCTCTCTCTCTCTCTCTCTCTCTCATTCTCCCTCCTCATCTCATTTTCATCCTGTTCTGTTTTCCTATCTTTCTCTTCGTCTGTCTCTCTGTCTCTGTCTCAATCTATCTGTCTGTCTGTCTGTCTGTCTGTCTCTCTCTCTCTCTCTCTCTCTCTCTCTTTTCATTATTTTTTAAATGTATTCACATTTTTCAACTGAGAAGCAAATGAAGCTTTCCCACAGAAAACAGTCAATCACTTTTTTTAAGGTAAATCTTTTTTTTAAAATAGACACACGCGAAAGGTCTCATATTCCCGTCAACAAATGAAACGTTTCCAGTTGTCTACCTTGTCCAGGCCCTTTCCTCCTTTCTCCTCCCCCTTAAGAGTGCCCTGTAGTGTGCCAATATAGCAAGACTGTCAACACTAATGGTAAAACTGTTGATTTAAAACAACAGCAAAAAAGGAGAGTTGAGGGGGGGGGCGGGCTAAAATTTATGGAGATGAATGATGATGAATTTTCATTAATATTGCAAGAGAAATGACGACTGCGGTAAAACTATTTTAGATTTAAAAGTAGATGAAGGTGTGTGGCTGTTCAGTTGTGCAAAAAGATAGAAAGAGTTAGAAAAATGGACAGAAGCAAGAGAAGCGTATGATGCTTGAAAAAGGCACTTTGCTGAAATATTGGATTTTTGTATGTCCTTCATTTATACGTGCTCATCTTACTTTCTGCTATTCTTGCTTCTGCCCACTTTCCTCACTCTTTCTATCTTTGTGTAAAATTCATAAATATTTTACTGTCTCTTTACAGAACATAATGATTTTATTTATCAAATGATTTCTATATTTCTTAAGTTCTTGTGTCTGTCTTTTTTTTTTTTCATTTCTTAAGTTGGCAGTTAGTAGGCTGACACAAACAGAGCCGAGCTGACCTAGAACTGAGTGATCTCTCTAGTCAGTCAGTAATGACATGTCCTGATGACATGAAAATCATTGTTTGTTTGCTTGTTTCTTTTTCCTGTATCTCTTTTAACTTTGTGCCTTTGATAACTTCAGTAAATAGTGTCAGTTTTTTTTTTCTTTTGTAAGTCGTATTATTATTTCTAACGCTTTAAACACAATGTCAAATTTAACACTTTTAAAGTTATCATACCGGAGTGATTGTTGTTGTTTATGGTGCTTATGTTCTGTTTAGTAGGGTGTTAAAGTGTTCCCTCCATCTTTTAATTTTTTCTCTTTCTCCACTGACCAGTTGTCTATTATGTGTCCTTACTGCACTGTCACATCTTGTGCTGAAGTTACCTGTCATCTGCTTTGTGATTTTGTATATGGTTTTCATGTCATTTGCATATGCTGCTTTCTCTGCTGCTTCTGCTAAGTTGTCATAGTATTGATGTTTATCTTGACGGCATGATTCCTTCACTTCTTTGTTTTTTTTTTATGCATAATTACTTAAAACTTTTCTTTTAGCCGTTGTGATTTGGTGTTCAGTAATTTTTTCTTGATTTCCTTTCTTTGCTCTATCTTTTCCCCACGTGGTCTTGCTTATCCATTCCTCTGTTCTCTTTTTCCAATATCCCAGCACCTCTTTTGCTGTTTCCTGTAGTGTTTCACTGAACTCTAGTATGGACATTTCTGCTTCGTCTTGTAGGACACTGAAGCGGTTCTTAAGTACTGTTGAGAATTCATTCCTTGTTTGCTGGTCTTTCAGTTTTCTTGTATCAAAACGTGTATTTCTGTGTTCTCTGATTTAGGCTTTCCTTAATTTTAGTTTTATTTTTGCTACCAGAAGGTTGTGATCACTTCCTACATCTGCTCCTTTCTTTGCTCGCACATCTTGTAGTGACCGTTTCCACTTGTTGTTTATTAGTATGTAATCGATTTGGTTTTCTGTGGTTTTATCTGGTGACCTCCAAGTCACCTTATGGATGTTTTTATGTTGGAAAATTGTCCCTCCGATGATCATCATATTTTCTTCACAGAAACTGCACAGTCTTTCTCCATTTTCATTTATTTCTCCGACTCTATCTCTTCTCATGATTCTTCTTATATCTTCATTTCCCTCACCTACTTTTGCATTGAAGTCGCCCAAGATGAGTAGCATATAATGCTTGGGTATTGTTTCTACTGTGCCCTGGAGGCTGTTGTAAAAATCTTCTTTTAATTCCTCTTCAGCTGCTTCTGTTGGTGCATACCAAACTATAATAGACAGCTTCGTTAATCTTGAGTTGAAGCGTGCATATAATAATCTCTCATTTATAGGGGTCAATTTCAGCAATGCTCTTGATGCTTCTTTTGTTATAATCAATGCTACTCCTTCTTCATGATGATCTTCTTTACTTGACCATATTATTGTATCTTCTGTGTGCTGTGTTATTAAAGGATGCAATAAAGAAGCTAAAATCAGACAGGGCACCAGGTGAAGATGAAGTGACTGCTGAGATATTGAAAGCAGAAGAAACAGAAACACCAAAACAACTTTGCCGGATACTACAACAAATTTGAGATCTAGAAAAAAACTCCAGAAGAGTGGAAAACTGATCTTATACTAAAACTACCAAAGAAGGGTGACCTCAGAGATTGCGGGAACTGGAGAGGCATTACCCTATTGCCACTCAACAGTAAAGTATTTTGCAGAATAATCATCAACAGAATTGTACCAGCACTTGAGGGAAAACTTCGGAAAGACCAGGCAGGATTTAGGAAAGGAAGATCATGCAAAGACCACATATTTGTACTTAGACAAATATTTGAACAGGAAAATGAGTGGCATAGCACAACATATGAATTGTTTATAGATTATGAGAAAGCCTTTGACAGTGTCAACAGAGATGCACTGTGAAAACTCCTAAGATGGCATGGCATCCCCTATAAGATAGTGAATGTAATCAAAGCCCTATACGAGGGTTTTCAGTGCAAAGTGATTTGTGGAGAACATACCCCAGCAGCTTTAGGGTACAAACAGGAGTGAAGCAGGGATATGTACTATCACCAACAATATTTATCTGGCAGTAGACTGGTTAATGAAGGAATCAACATCAGACAAAGGCAGAGGATTACAATGGACCCTTGACACAGTGCTGGAGGACCTTGACTTTGCGGACGACATTTGTCTATTATCAAGCAGCTACAAAGATATGCAAGATAAAAATAAACAAGCTAACTCAGAATGCAAACAGCATAGGACTAAAGATCAACGTAGGAAAGACAAAGTTAATGAAGCAAAATGCGAACAACATAAATGTACTCAGAGTAGATAGCTCAACAAATTGTATACCTTGGCAGTAGAGTAGTAGAAAATGGAGACAGCACAGAAGACATCAACAGCAGGCAGACTTACTAGAGCAGACCAGGCTTATGCAATGCTGCAGACTATATGGAAATAAAAAAAAACTAAGCATGAATACGAAAATCAGGAGATTTAAGAGTAATGTTCTAAATATACTACTCTATGGAAGTGAATGGTGGAAAATCACCAAAACCATAGAAAACAAGTTGAATTCTTTCCAGACTAAATGTTTACGAAGAATTAGAAAAATAGTTTGGCCAAACACCATAAGAAATAATATCTTACTGGCAGAAATGCAGATGAAGCCACTGACAGCAATATTGAGGAAAGAAGCTGGTGATGGTTGGGACATGTGCTCTGAATGACTGACAACTCACTACCAAAAGTAGCACTAAGATGGACACCACAGGGCAAAAGAAGTAAGGGCAGACCAAAAGAGACATGGAGAAGAACAACAGAGAGGATATTGAGCAATAGAGGGCTCACCTGGCAAGATCCAAAAAAAAAAAAAAGGCAAAGGACAGGCATTTGTGGAAAACCCTTGCGGAAGTCCCATGTGCCCTGGGCACTTAAGGTTCAGAGAGAGAGAGTGAGAGAGAGAGAGAGAGAGAGAGAGAGAGAGAGAGAGAGAGAGATACCTGAGCGAATCAAAAGGTAACCAGAAATTTGCTGAAGAAATTCTAAATCTAGTTATAGACATGTGTAATACATACATTTTATACATCCTTCTCTCTCTCTCTATATATATATACATATACATATATATATGTGTGTGTATGTGTGTGTGTGTAGTGTGAGTGCGTGCGTGCTTGCTAAGACACGCCGGCAATTTGGAAATATGACATCAGCATAAAAAGTCCAAAATGGCCGCTCTTTTGGAAGCATGCACAAGAGAGGAACAAAGCGCTATTATTCATTTCTTGCGTGTCTGACGTTTTGAATCTATAGGAGATGACTTTCAACGAGGGCACTACGAGGTATAGCAATTAGAAACGAATGCTGGGTATTACTTCCAGCCACAGCCAAAGTGAGTCAGCAAGGAATGGCGGCATCACTTCTTGGCGAAATCGAAGAAGTTCCGTATATTTCCATTGGCCAGAAAATTGATTTTCACAGAATTCTGGGACTGTAAAGGCCCAACCCTGGAACATTACATGCCCATAGGAACCACTGTTAAAAAGCGAAGTATATTGTGATCTGCTTGAGAACCACTTGACTGCGGCAATCAGGTCAAAACGACACTATTTGTTCAATTCTGGCGTATTGTTACAACACGATCATGCTCGGCTTCACACAACATTTGCAACATCCAAACAAATTACGAATCTGTGTTTTGGAGTGTCTTCCACATCCTACGTATTTATATGATTTAGCACCATAAGTTTATCATATGTTTAGACTTCTCAAGGAGATGAGAAGAAATTCAGTATGGACAAAGAGACCTAAAAGGCCTTGCATAGATGGCTATAGAGTCAGCCAGAAGATGTGTTTTTTTTCCTCGTAAAATCCAGGCATTCATGAAGTGGTGGCAGATCTACTATGAACGTTGACGGAATATTTTGAAAATTGATAAGGAGTTTTCAGTTAGTTTTGTACATTTCACGTAAATAAAAAATAAGGTTTATGTTTTACTCACCACCACACCATTGTAATTCATGTAGCCGAAATAGGGGCACACACACACACACACACACACATATATATACACACACACACACATATATATATATATATATATATATATATATATATATATATATATATGAACCTTAAGTACCCAGGGCACATGGGGCTTCCGCAAGGGTTTTCCACAAATGCCTGTCCTTTGCTTTTTTTTCTGCTCTTGCCCAGGTGAGCCCTCTATTGCTCAACATCCTTTCTGTTGTTCTTCTCCATGTCTCTTTTGGTCTGCCCTTACTTCTGTTCCCCTGTGGTGTCCATCTTAGTGCTGTTTTTGGTAGTGAGTTGTCAGTCATTCGGAGCACATGTCTCAACCATCGCCAGCGTCTTTCCTCAATAATTGCTGTCAGTGGCTTCATCTGCATCTCTGCCAACAAGATGTTATTTCTTATGGTGTTTGGCCAAATATTTTTCTAATTCTTCGTAAACATTTAGTCTGGAAAGAATTCAACTTGTTTTCTATGGTTTTGGTGATTTTCCAGCATTCACTTCCATAGAGTAGTACACTTAGAACATTACTCTTAAATATCCTGATTTTCGTATTTACGCTTAGTTTTTTAGATTTCCATATAGTCTGCAGCACTGCAAAAGCCTGGTTTGCTCTAGTAAGTCTGCTGTTGATGTCCTCTGTGGCGTCTCCATGATGAATGCGAAGTATAGACAAATGAATATTACATATTGTAAAGTAACGAGGCATCCCAGTTTGAGAAACAAAACAAAATAAACACCTAAGTGAAAGATTTGATATAACCGCTAACAAATGAACCAGGATGTATTTTCAGACCTTTTAAAAACATAACGACTAAACAAGTACATTTGGGGCAGGTAAAATAAAATAAAACTTTCTTATACTGAATTTAAGAAAACTCGCAAGATTCCTTAAGGTTTTCTATTCTAAAAATGTGAAAATGCCTGTATATTTTGATGGCAGTCAATTTCTATATAAGAAAGAAAACAGCTGATCAATGCTGCTCTATACACGACTGTGAACTGCTCATAAACCTTTCTAACTATACACCTTTATCGGTGTGTACCAGAAAAAACTCCCAATGCCGAGGCTGAACTCGGTACTACCGGATTAGTAAAATGACCGCCTAACCACTCACCTAACATGACCGTCTCTATTAAAAGGTATTTTCCATATTTCAAATCTAGATAAGAAAAACTATGTACTGTATAAAGTTTTCTTTTTTCTTTTCATTTTTGAAAACCCTCAAAAATACCTCAGATTTACTTGAATGTTTATTTCTTTTTAAACTACGTTAAAATGAAATAATAACTTGGCTTCGTTTTAGAAAGAAGGGACAAAAGAGACAAGCTGTCAGACAAGATGAAGGACAATAGAAAGCTGGGGGGAATGATAACACAAATACAAACTTTGAAGGAGTGAGAAAACAGACCACTATCACCGTTCACACAAAGTTAAAACAAATATCTGTTCTTTTTTTTTTTGTGTCCATGATATTTGAATAACTCTTCTGTAGCAGTTACATTCAAAGTTATTTATGTGTTTCTCAGCTGTTTTATTAAGTGTCCAGGTCTCACAGGCATATGTTGCGATGGGAAAGATGCGTGCCCTTAAAAGATCTTTTTTTTTTTTGCAGTTCTGTCTGTCCCTCTCCACAGCTTCTTTAGTTGTTGGTTTTGTTTTTTTTTTTTGAGAGCGATCGATGTCCTTTTAATTTTCCCTCATTGTATCTCCATTATTAGTTAGTAATGACCCAAGATATTAAAAACTCTCCACCTCTTCCAGTTTTTCTCATTGATATATATTTTATCTGCCTTATTTGTTTTATCAGTTGTCATCAGTTTAGTTTTCTTTGCATTAAGATAAATGTTTTGCTCTTCACTATTCTTACGGACTGACATAATTAGTTTTTCCATTCCTTTTTGTGCAGTGGGCAGTAATACTGTGTCATCAGCATTTCTAATCTGTGGTATTTCATAATCTCCAATTTTTATAGCAATGTCATAATGACGGACTCCGAAACTCTGTTTCCTGAGATAGACAGGGCCTTGCTTCACAGGGAGTGGGCCGACCTGCTCGTACATAGTTGCAGGCCTAACAATGTCTTGGCCATGCAGGAGTTCATGCTAATGAGGAGGTCGACGGGTTGGATGGAACAAAGGATGCTGAAACTGGACAAATAGGATTGCCCGAAGGCTGTGATGAACAAATTCTGGGGGTATGATGAGTTGAAATAGAAGAGTAACCCCCTCGCACAACGAAAGAATGAAGAAACTGGAAGAGAAGCGAAGTGATGGGAAAATAAACTCCCTCTTTAGCGAGGTGATGGGAAAATAAACTCCCTCTTTAGACAGAAACTTCGAACCCACAATCAACTTGCGATAGGGGCAGTCAGTACACACACTTTACACTGGCTGCTGGAACGGGCAGCAGAGCAGATATTGGAATGTCCTGACTGCAGTGACACTACCTTGTGAGGCTGCCCAAAACCCTGTACGAATTCTTTGTAACTGTGAATTAGAAGTTCATGGCGCTAACATCTTTGTGAAGAACACTAAAGACACTCATAATACGGATGTCGCCTGGGAAGTAAGGGGCAACAACCCGAAAATATATTTAGACGCCATTAGTTTGCAGCAGGCACCTTTTTATTTTTTAACAACCTCAGACGTCAATTTGGATAACGCAGCAGTCCGCCTTAGGATGTAGACGTCGCCATACAGTTTGGTCTGGGTTGACACTGGCAATAACCATGTATGCCTTCACTGCTCACCATGAGCAGGGCAGTCTTGCAGCAGACGCCGGGCTGCTATTTTTTTTTTGTACTTGCCACAAATGAGTTCGCTGTTGTGCTTGTTAAACATATGATATATCAGTCTATTGTGGCCTGCAGGGAGTTGAAAATTTTGACTTGCTCGTTTCCGTCTTACATCTTACATTCTTCCTGTGCCGTTAAACGTCACATAGGCTCGAATAGTTATTTGCCAAGATTTCCTGTTCTCGGGGAGTCTTTCAACTTCATCAAGAGATGTTATGCCCACTAAACTGGCCTCTCTTAACAGTGTCCTCTTTAGAGTTTCACGTGGTCGACCTATTTTTTTCGGCCTGTTGTGCTCCACTTGATAGCTTGTTTTGGTATTCTCTAATTGTTTCTTCTCATCATATAGCCTACATATGTCCATCTTCTTTTTCTGATCACCCCTGAGACAAGTCGTTGTTTACTCATCTGTTGTATCTCTGCGTTGTCCTTGAATTCGTACCACTTTATACTAAATATTTTCCTTAGGCATTTGTTTTCAAAAGAGTCTAATTTCTTGTCAATTTGTTTAGTTGATTTCTGGCTTTCGCATGCATAAATGAGGGTGAATATCACATTTGAATTGAATAATCTTAACTTGGTTTTTGTGCTTATAACTTTTGAATTCCACATGTTCTCAAGATTATTGAAGGACAATGCTGCTTTTCCAATTCTAACTTCCTTCCTGGTGTCACCATCCTGGTCTATGTAGCTGCCAATGTACGCAAATTGGTTTACTTCATCAACAACTGTTCCGTCTACGTATATTTCTCCTTCTTGATTAACGAGAAGTTTCATTATTTTTGTTTTGTCTTTGTTAATTTCAAGACCTATTTTGCTAGCCAAGGAAGACAGGGAATCTGTTTTTTCCCTGTATCGATTTCACATTGTCACTGATAAGAGTTATGTCATCAGCAAAATCAAGATCTTCTGTCTGGGTCCCATGTACCCAATCAGTACCCTTTTTACCCTCTTATTTTTTCTGCTAACCTGGATGCTATCTTTCCCACGTGGTTTTATATTTAGCTTTGATCACTGATTATATGATATGGACATAGCTTGCGTTTGAAAATCAGCTTTCAACAATCAATCAAAACTATAGAGTTATTTTTTATCTCGTGTATTGGAACTAGAATCCCAACTTTGTATTCTTTAGTTCGCATTCTTTCGTCCACACCCACAGCCAATTTCCGGTTTGACACCGCGTGCTGGGTTTCCGGCTATTCCACGTTAGAGATTTAACTGCATTTTCATTTTCTACTGTATTATTTGTTATGCCCGTCGATTACACATTGTAGAGCAGAATTTGTTTACACCTGTCTGTGTATTATATGACATTTTGTTAATAACATTTGAAACAATAAAATTAAAGTGACAATGGACGAAAGTACACTTGTCAAAAATGAGAATACCAGTGTCGATGATGGGTCTGCCAGCGGACAAGAGAATAGTCCACAGTCATTAGCAATCGTCCGAGAGTCGCAGGCAGATGCAGTCACTTGCAGAGAATCAGAAACTCGGCCGTCAGAGTGTGATGAAACGGTGGCTAAAACACCAGACATGAAAGAAGGTGCTAATCCGTCAAATGCTGCTGGGAGCAGAAAAGTTGGATATGCCCAAATCAAACAAGAGTAAGATTTTTGTATAGTTATTGTGGGCAGAACTGAGAGAATATTTGTCAGATTGATAGAGAATTTAATGTCAATGTGTTTTATTGTGCACTTGTTAATTTGTGATTACAGAAATGTTTTTAATTAACTATGAGAGACAAGGAAAGATATGTACAAAGGAATCAAATGAAAACCATATATATTTTTTATTGTGCAGAAGCTATATGGAACTGCAGAACATCATGGACAGTATAGTGTGCTGATCCGTGACTCATATCCAGACAAGGGAGTATTTCATTCCCTGTTATGCTTCGATTTTCCCTCACCCTGGCTTCCACTGTTGCAGTGACCTCTGGCTTCACAGCTCGGGTGTTCCTGACCTGTTGAGGAGAGTCTGTCACAGAACTAACACTGTTTCAAAATTTCCTGCTCTGTACTCTATACTACACTTGCTGCACAGACATGCATGTATCTCTATACTACACTTGCTGCACAGACATGCATGTATCCCTACTACAGTTGCTGCACAGACATGCATATATCTCTATACTACACTTGCTGCACAGACATGCATGTATCTCTATACTACACTTGCTGCACAGACATGCATCTCTATACTACACTTGCTGCACAGACATACATGTATCTCTATACTACACTTGCTGCATAGACATACATGTATCTATACTCCACTTGCTGCACAGACATGTATGTATCTGTGCTGCACAGACATACATGTATCTCTATACTACACTTGCTGCACAGACATGCATGTATCTCTATACTACACTTGCTGCACAGACATGCATGTATCTCTATACTGCACTTTCCTTCTTTGATGAGTTTCGATGGGTTCACTGCACACAAAAAAAAGAGTAACAACGTTACTCTTCTTTGGTGCATGTTGTAAGTGATGCTGCCATTTTTATGCTACTGCCCCACCCTTGTATTGCATTCCAGCTTCGTGCAGCACTTGTCGGCCAAACTTCAAACTATGCCTGTCACTGTTACCAGCTTCCAGAACAATCATTCTGTTTCCAAATTTTATCGCACTTTTAAGGTTTTCATTTAACTGTCCCTCGTCACCCAGCTGTAGAGATGGGTACCCGACTTCTTCTGGAGTTGGGGAATGAAGGGCGGCCAGGCGAGATACTGACCATATCACCCTCTAGCATGCTGGCAGGTCAAGGAAAATATGGGCACTAACACCATATCCATGTGTACCTCTAAGGCGTGACAGGATTACCTTTACCTCTTTTATGTACATTGAATGTGACAGATAATAAAAGATGTATACGTTAACCATAATGTATAAGGATTGATGTGTACATTAACTGGCAGATAGGGAAAGATCGGTACATTCAATATGAGTTATCTGGGCTGCAGGTGCAGGCAGTAACTAAATAATTTGTTCATCCTCACCTTTCCAGTTGTTTATAGGACATTATTCTTTATGTTCTTTCTGAGTTAGTATCTGCTTTAACAATTCTTCTGTAGTCTCTTCTTTGTGTCACAAAGCTTTTGATGTAGCAAGGACCTGTTGGTCGTTTTTACTCTTGTATCTATCACAGGCTGAATGGTATAATTTATCTTTACCACTACATTTACATAGGACCTACTGAATTGATTTCTCTTTCTCATTGCATCTAGACCAAAGACCTTATATTTCTGTTTGATTTTTCTTTTATCTAACAAGAAGCTAATGGTTTGATTTTCTCCTGATAGATTTCTCCTTGTGGACTACAAGCCAACACTTCACTCTGAGTACTTGAGTTCAGAAGTGAAAGACAAATTGGAGCTCGTACAGAAAAATTCACATAGCCACACGGATGATTTAAACAGCCACAGTTCAGCTGATAGCGAAAATGATGAGGGTGAGCCGCCACAGAAAAGAGCAAAACTAAAAGGTCGAAATAAACATCGGCCAAAAAATCAAAGGATACAGGATAAAGACAGAATTTGTCCAGCTGTTAAAGAGAATAGGGAGTGTAGATTTGGCGATAAATGTAAATTCAGCCACGACAAAGAAGACTTCATCAGTAAGAAGCTTCCAGAATTAGAAGGCCCATGTTATATTTTTGACACTTTTGGACACTGTTACCATGGCATTGCATGCCGATATGCCAAGAATCATTTAACAGATGATCTACAGAACATCAGAAATGAGGACCTGTTTAACAGAATGAAAGACTTTAAGATTTTAAATGAACTCTCCTATGATGTGAGAAACAAACTCTGGAAACGGAAATACAACTTTAAACGGGCAGACCAAATGGTTAAAAATGTTCAAAAAAGTTACAGGGGGTGTAATGATAATATTGTTGAGAAAAATGCAGAATGCAAAGTTGATGTGAGTAACGAGAATAGTGCTGAATGTGTTGTGACTCACAATTCACTCCAAGTTGACAACAAAGACACTTCTGACACTAACATTGTTTCAGTTGCGCTTGAGTCAAAAGTTCTGGGAAACTCAGCAGATTCATTTGCTCCATCACATTTGTCAGAGACTGCCAAAGAAATGAAGTTGCCAACAGCAACAGCAGCAGATGAAACAGACAATAGGCTAAGAACATTCGGGTGCGTTACAGACGAAGAGATTGTTAGAGTCCGTCCAGCTGAAGTCAGAAAGGTAAAATGTAGATTTTACTTTTTGATTAACTTTCTTAACTCTTTAGCCTTGGCCTTACATGGGTTTCCAAAAATCCTGCTGTTTTACTAATCTTGACTACATTGTCTACGTCGTGTCCTGTCAACAGAGTTTGGCCAAGTCAGAATCAATCAGTCCATATAAAGCCTAGAATTCAGAGCCAAAGGGTTACTATTCATCTTAAACTGTTGACATACTCTGAAAAAAATCTTGACAGAGTTGTGGAATTTGAACCCTCAGCCATTACTTCTTGACTGCTGCTGTGTCATAAGAAACCAGTTATATTGTCTCATTGTTTTCTGTTACCATTAATTATACCTAATGCTTCTTAACATGAGCTAATAATAATAAATCCATTTTATTGTCTTATTTCTTCCTGTCAGTTTCTTGTGTTGTAAGCGATGTTTCTTAATGTTAGCTAACGATTTTCATTATTAATCCCCAGATTGATTTTAAGAATAAACTGTACCTTGCACCACTGACGACGGTAAGTTTGTGGCAGTGATAGGAGCTTTCATTTTTGTTTGATGTATCAAAAGTTGATGATTGGAAGTTTGTTGCTTGTATAACTTGATCAGTGTTTGAGCAGGTACTGAGAAGTGTTTGAAAGTGTAGCTAAAATTTCATGTGTGTCATATTGAAAGATTTCACCATGAATTTGGTGAGCACTGGTAACTGAGACCAGTGACACACAGACAAATGACACTATGGGAACATGACTAGTAGATACTGACCTGTCATCACACCCAGAATAAATGATTCTTGTTATTTGTAGGTTGGAAATTTGCCTTTCCGTCGAATCTGTAAAGGTTTTGGTGCAGATGTGACATGTGGAGAAATGGCGCTAGTGACCCAGTTACTTAAAGCAAAACAGTCCGAGTGGTCTCTGATTAAACGTCATCCTTGCGAGGATGTGTTTGGTGTTCAGGTACAGATTTTTTTAAGTTCTGCAGTTTTATTTATTTATTTAATTAATTTTTTTAATGATCCTAGACTTGAGTTGCACGTGATGTCTAACTGTATGCCTCATCATGCCTGCAGAGATTCTCAGTTTTCTTAGGCAGTTTTCTTCAGTTCTGTTCAAAGGTTCAAAATTCAGGCTCTGGCTTCACTGCATTTGAGACAGCTCCATAAATGCTCCGTTGCATGCCACAGCATCCATCCTAGAGTGTGTTTGCTAATAGCTCCTGTCAAATGTTGGTTGTTTATGATGTGTTGTTTGCTAAGTTCAGATTTCCTGCCAGCACCTTTAATTTGTCCCAGCTTCAGCAGTCTCTTCAGATCTACGTTGTTCTTCCATTCCAGCTCTTCATTTCCTCATTTTTGCTGCAGTCTGTCCAATACAGCTTTAGTAGTGTGCGCCCCCCCCCCCCCCCCGTCGTCCATTGTCAGTCTGCCAGCTAGTCTATCTGCCACATCATTGTCATGTACTCCCACATGCCCTGGACAGTAAAGCCACATTAGGCTTGTCACAGTTGACTGGCTTAACAGATAAACCATTTCTTTTTTGAAGCAATTTCTTCTCAGTCTTGCGAAGCATACTCTGAATCTGTCACAATGACACCATTAACCACATCATGAGCAACTAACCATACCATTGCCACTGACACAGCCTTGGTTTCCATTCACATGCTTGAAGTGTTGGCTTCCGAACCCTGTGCCACTGTCCTTCCATTTCCGTAGACAGTAAAACCGCAACCATTTCTGCTTTTCCAAGTCACTGAGCCCTCTGTGTATATTACTGCATCGGAAGACCCACAGTAATGCTGGATGAAATCTGGAACCAAAGTTCAACTACTCCCTGTGCCCAATCTTGACATTCACAGCCCTTCTGTATAATAACCTCTGTTAGCTGAGGTCGGTCCTATACCTGTAACCACTCATCGCCTTTAGGCACCTCGTCTAGACTGCAAATTGACTTTATTGTATACTCAGCCTTGGTCATCCAGAATCTGCCTCATTTGATGCATCTTCCTTTTATCAGCCCCAGCTCCTTATGGAGAGGGTGATGCCAGCAACCCCGGTGTATGCCTTTACCAGAGCATGCTTGTGCTTAGACCTCACACTTAGCATATCAAGCAGAAAGCTCATGGCCACCACCGGAGTATCCCTGGTGCAACCACTCTCATTACCTCATTGTACACGCTCTAGTCTGTTCATTTGCTCATTGGACAGGGTGAGCAGGCCAAGACCATACGCCAGTGGTGACAGTAAGAATAAAGTTCTCTGTGAAAAGCCTGCTGCGGCCATTAACCTAACCGCTCACAACACTTTCCTGACTTTTTGAATTGCATTGTCTACATGGTGTGCAGCAAAGGACAATAAGCGATCAAATGTGATCCCTCATGAAATGTGTTCTTTTAATATCTTGGCCTTGACACTTCACAATCAGAACTTCAGATCCTACAATTCTGTTATTTAATGAGCACTACAGGATGCTGGCTTTTTCTAGGTTTATCATTGCATTGTTATCCTCACACTAGCTTGTTACCTGACGCACTCTGCTCTGCACCCTTGTGGCTAATTCCTCTCTACACCTCCCATGCTCCTGTGTTAACATATCATCATGCCATTCCCAGATAATAGTGCAGTGCCAGTAGAATTTACATTGAATAGCACATTTAGTTCCCTTCTTGTAGTACAATACTGTTTTACAACTGGAGTCATCTGTGGAACAACCATAGTAGGAAAGAACCCACTTAACATCAGTTTCCATTCACATGCTTGAAGTGTTGGCTTCTGAACCTTGTGCCACTATCCTTCCATTTCCGTAGACAGTAAAACCCCACCTACTTCTGCTGTTTCAAGTCACTGAGCCCTCTGTGTATATTACTGCATCGGAAGACCCACAGTAATGCTGGATGAAATCTGGAACCAAAGTTCAACTACTCCCTGTGCCCAATCTTGACATTCACAGCCCTTCTGTATAATAACCTCTGTTAGCTGAGGTCGGTCCTATACCTGTAACCACTCATCGCCTTTAGGCACCTCGTCTAGACTGCAAATTGACTTTATTGTATACTCAGCCTTGGTCATCCAGAATCTGCCTCATTTGATGCATCTTCCTTTTATCAGCCCCAGCTCCTTATGGAGAGGGTGATGCCAGCAACCCCGGTGTATGCCTTTACCAGAGCATGCTTGTGCTTAGACCTCACACTTAGCATATCAAGCAGAAAGCTCATGGCCACCACCGGAGTATCCCTGGTGCAACCACTCTCATTACCTCATTGTACACGCTCTAGTCTGTTCATTTGCTCATTGGACAGGGTGAGCAGGCCAAGACCATACGCCAGTGGTGACAGTAAGAATAAAGTTCTCTGTGAAAAGCCTGCTGCGGCCATTAACCTAACCGCTCACAACACTTTCCTGACTTTTTGAATTGCATTGTCTACATGGTGTGCAGCAAAGGACAATAAGCGATCAAATGTGATCCCTCATGAAATGTGTTCTTTTAATATCTTGGCCTTGACAGTTCACAATCAGAACTTCAGATCCTACAATTCTGTTATTTAATGAGCACTACAGGATGCTGGCTTTTTCTAGGTTTATCATTGCATTGTTATCCTCACACTAGCTTGTTACCTGACGCACTCTGCTCTGCACCCTTGTGGCTAATTCCTCTCTACACCTCCCATGCTCCTGTGTTAACATATCATCATGCCATTCCCAGATAATAGTGCAGTGCCAGTAGAATTTACATTGAATAGCACATTTAGTTCCCTTCTTGTAGTACAATACTGTTTTACAACTGGAGTCATCTGTGGAACAACCATAGTAGGAAAGAACCCACTTAACATCAGTTTGAGAAGCCTCACTGTTATGGTCTTGGCAACTCGTACTCTGATACTTTTGTAGTATTAACCATTTTAAGTAAATTCACAAATGTAAGGTTGTAGTAATTTGTGTTAATAATTAGTTTTTGTTTTATTTTTTAAATTTGCTTGTGTGTTTGCTCATGTATGTGTGGATTGGTGTGGGAATGTGGGGTAGTGTTAGGAACCTTAACATCCATTGTTCTTGGAGGTTCTTCTAAAGGAAAAAAAAACATGTTTTGTCCACTGATAATCTGGAGTAAAAATAAAATAATCCTTTGCATAATCAGAATTCTGAAATCTGACAGCGCTGGTTGGTGGATAAATTGAAAGTAGCATAAAAAGCAAATGTACTTCACATAAAAAGTGGTCCTGATAGGAATTAGAAGCAAAAAAGTAGGATAGAAATCACCTTTAAATTAGAAAATAATGTACAATGCAACAATTATTCATAAATTTGAAATGTTTTAATTCTCACTCAGTTTTATTAAAAAAATGTGTATGTACATGTGCGCCCCCCCCCCCCCCCCCCAATTTTTTTCCCACTATACAAGTGATGTTTTCAGACAAATCAGATGCTTCATATTAAACTTAACTGGATGCCATCATTCTGTTTTTATGAAGTTGAAATGAATCTGTTTGTGTTTATAGCATTCTTACATTTGTGGTTGTGGTACTTTTTATACTTATGTTTATAATATAATGCCACCTAAATGTGGTGATAAAAGTAAAAGATTCTCAGGTTGCAAGGAAAACTAGAATCTTGGTAACCAAGGCATGTCCCATGCTGATGTAGGTCACAACCCATGCATACCTCTCCTGACAGTCGGAACAGTTCTTAAAGCTGAAGCCAGAGTGTTAGAAAGGCCACTAGAGAAAATAAAAACGCTGCAGCTTTACATACAAAATTCATTAGGATACGGGACTATTTATTTTTGTTTGTGAATCTTTTACACACATTTGCAGGTGTTATGTAATGTATTATTTACATTTTTCAGTAACAGGAATGCAGTTGTGAACTAAATGAACCTGAATGTGGCCTTTCCTGTATTTACTGTCCTTTTCACTGAACAATTGAATAAGTGTTGTCAGACGGTACATAATATGTGTGTTATCAGACAGTACATAATATGTGTGTTATCAGACAGTACATAATATGTGTGTTATCAGACAGTACACAAAATATGAATTGTTGGGCAGTACGCAACAGATGTTTCTGGTAGTACACAGTATATGTGTTGTCATGCAGTTCCTTTGTGATATTTTTCTATATTTTGTCATATCTATAGATCTGTGGATCATATCCTGATACCATGACAAAATGTGCTCAGCTTCTCACAGAAACCTGCAATGTTGACTTCATAGATATCAACTGTGGCTGCCCTATTGATCTTGTATACAAGAAGGTAAATTGGATGCTTATTGTTGGAGGCAGTAGTGGTTTTTTTTTTATTGTTCATGTTTATATGTATAATACATATATTTAACTTTCAGCCAGGCATCAGTTTGTTCTTCAGATGCTTTTCATGCTTTGGCTTCATAAAGTGGAACTTAAGCTTTCTGTGTACTTCTGATCATGAAAACATTCTTGCAGCAATTGCTGAACTCTCTAGTGAACAACACTAAATACTGCTCAAATATATTTCATAGGTGCTATGAAGTTATGTGCAAAAAGAATAAGGAGAAAAAGGAAGGACATATACCATGATACCAAGAGTTTAACACACAGTGAATAATGAATTAGCCTGGACAGTTTAGTGAACAGTGACTTAGCCTGGACAGTTTAGTGAACAGTGACTTAGGCTGGACAGTTTAGTGAACAGTGACTTAGCCTGGACAGTTTAGTGAACATTGACTTAGGCTGGACAGTTTAGTGAACAGTGACTTAGCCTGGACAGTTTAGTGAACAGTGACTTAGCCTGGACAGTTTAGTGAACAGTGACTTAGCCTGGACAATTTAGTGAACAGTGACTTAGCCTGGACAGTTTAGTGAACAGTGACTTAGCCTGGACAGTTTAGTGAACAGTGACTTAGGCTGGACAGTTTAGTGAACAGTGACTTAGCCTGGACAGTTTAGTGAACAGTGACTTAGCCTGGACAGAAAATTTAAATATCTGTTGTGAGATTGTCCTCTTCAGTCTCAGTGAGCTGGTTTTCTTTGCAGCTGATATAGTGAAGATGTCAGCTTGGGAGTGTGTTACTGCAATTTTTTTTTTTCAGTCCTCATTGGGAGCTAAAAATTAGTGAGTTTTCTGTGGTTTTTTAGCAGATAACTGCCATGAGGGACTGTGGTGATCTTTCCCCTGTTAGTCAGCTTAGGCCTGCCACTGGGGGTATCAGCGGAGTGGTGGAGCAGGATCTCAGCCGGCTATGGCTTCCCAGCCATGATGCTAGTATGTCAGCTGTGGGTTGCTGATTGCCAAATCAGGCAGTGTCTTTGCCCCCTGTTGTCATTTTAGTTGGTATGTACATAAATGTTGGAAGGTGATGTTTACATTCTTGGCAGCTACCAGAGTTATGAATTAGAGGAAAGTAATGTTTTTATGTATGGAAAAAGTTTGTTTTTTCTTTTGCAGGGAGGTGGCAGTGCATTGCTGGGCAAAGTCACTAAACTGGAGCAGATCTGCCGCAGCATGATTGGCGTGATGGGAGACACACCACTGACAGTCAAGCTGAGAACAGGAGTGTTTGACAACAAAAATGTTGCACACAGTATTTTACCACGTCTCAGAGATGCTGGTGTTTCACTTGTTACAGTATGTTGGTGAATGTGGGGTAGTAAAGCTTGCTTGTTTTGTGTAAAGTGATTAAGGGAACGGTTCTTGATCTGTTGTTTTACATATGATGGGGAGAGAGTGTGGCTGTGCACTTTGAAGAAAAGTTTCTTACATGGGTAACATGAGTGTAAATCATGGTAGAGGGTTTTTGTATCTGAGACGAAGCCTGAAACACAGGCTCCAGAACACAGTCACCAGGAAAGGCAGTATATGTGCTTAGTTTTTTTGTTTTGTTTTTTTCTTATGCACATCTGGCTCTGTGTGAGCTTTTTCCCTTCAGTCTAATGTCATGTAGTAGCGTTTATAAATGCTTTCCATTTGTTTTGATGTTCTGTATCTTTCGGTTTTGGTGGAAGATGAATGATTCTGATTCTTGTTTCAGGTTTAACTGTTTATACTCACTTTAATTGTTTAAAACAAGTGGATCATTTGTCCAGATCTTGTCCAGGCTAGACTTATATTAATTAGTGAATCATTTGTCCAGATCATTGTCCAGGCTAGACTTATATTAATTAGTGAATCATTTGTCCAAACTAGACTTATATTAATTAGTGAATCATTTGTCCAGGCTAGACTTATATTGATTAGTGAATCATTTGTCCAGGTTAGACTTATATTAATTAGTGAATCATTTGTCCAGGCTAGACTTATATTGATTAGTGAATCATTTGTCCAGGTCATTGTTCCGGCTTGACTTACATTAACTGATGGATCATTGTCCAGACATTAATCATCCTGTATGAAAAAAACTTACATGCAGCTTAGCTTATACTAAATAAAGAAGTTAATAAACAGATTAAGTTTAGTTTTGCATGAATGAGATTTTCATTGTTGTTAGAAATAGAAATGAATCTAAAGATTTCATCTGATGATAAATTAAAGAGTTTAGGTTCACATCTCGTATACACACTGAAGTGAAAGTATCACAGGAATGTAATATGATTCATTGTTTTCTCCAGGTTCATGGTAGGTCCCGTGAGCAGCGCTACACAAAACAGGCTGACTGGGATTATATAGCCAAATGTGCGCAGGCAGCATTACCTATGACCGTTTTTGGTATGTTTTGGTTTTTTTTCATGTTACTTGTATGGGCAGGTATAAGCAGGACAGTTCTCATAATCAATTGACTATCCACAACTACACATGGAGCACAGAGCTCTGATCATTTTTGGCTGTTGTATGCTGTTTAGTCTTAATCTTCCCATACTTTTTATCTTCTATAAATTTAAACTACATGTTTATAAAGTGTTTAAACAAGAGTTGGGACGATCAGTATCTTATTAGTTACACATGGAAGACAAATGTTAAAGAATTCATTTTAGAGGTAAGGGTAAAAGGTAGCCTAATGAAAGCCTGAAGGTGCCTGGGGAATGCTGTTAGTGCCCATGTTTTCATAGACCTGTACACATCTAGAGGACAAAGAGGTCAGCACCACACTGGGTTACCTTCCCTTCCCCAACTCCAGAACCTGTCATGTACCAGTTTCAACAAGTGGTTGTCTGGGACACCTCTGGTCAGACTCTAACCACTGAAGATTACCATGAGAGACAAAGTGCATTAACCACTTAGCAACTCAGGTGCCCACTTAAAATATCTGCTGAAAGTTAATGTATCTCAGATTGTTTGGTCTAATCTTTTGCATGTGTTCTTTTTTCAGTGCATGCCCCCCCCCCCAAAAAAAAAAACAAACTCTTACCCTCTTCTTCTTCTGCATTTGTTCAGATCCTGATCCCTGTCAACATGGCAAAGCCCGCAGTCCTCTCCAATCCTGATAGGAGCCCCAAAGCTTTCACCTCAAGCTTGTGTCCTCTAGCCATGTCTCACACCTCAGATCCGCATGGTTTGGGCACTCTTGTAGGATATGTTTTGGAGTCTGGACTCCACTGCCACATGGACACTCGTCTGTGTGAGACATTATAAGTCGATGCAGGTGGTTCAGTAGTCTGCAGTGGCCTGTCCATAGGCGAAAGAGGATGGTTGCAGTTTTTTTTTTTTCCAGTGGACTAAGACTGAAATTGTGATAGTTACTTAAGATTTAATAATTGTTAGTTTTCACAGCTGATGGTTTTGTTTCATTACCATCATGATTTGTGTGTGAATGAATACTTAAATATCATTCATATATTGTGCACAACTTTTCAAGGAAATGGAGACATCCTGTCATATGAGGAAGCAAATCTTCACATGCAGAACCATGGAGTCAGTGGAGTCATGATAGCAAGGTACTTCGTAGATATTTTGCCCGTTAAATATTTCTAATAATTTTAGGATCTCATGGATTGATTAGGATCTGTTCTTATCAAATAAGTTGTCTCAAAAGCTGTTGCTATGGAACAGCTTACATAGGAGCCAGGTCAGTTGCAGTGTGAGATTGCATAAATACATTAAAATAATGGATTTGACAAAATTGACAGAATCTTATAAAAGTATGTGTGGTGTAGAAGTAGAACAAAGGATAGGACTTCTCAAGACTGGCTAGGTTTGTTCCAGATTTCAAATGTGCTCCAACTTGAGAACCATTTTTCCTGTTTTTTTTAGTCTCCCTGGAACTGTGAGCTGGTGTTCTTTACAGCCAATACGGTGAAGATGTTGAGGCACAACATCATGTTGGCTTGGGAGCTGGTTATGCCAGCTACGTTTTGTGTTTTTTTTAGTCCTGAGTACAGTTAAAAAGCTGAAAGTATGCAGTACTTCTTTTAGCAGACTCCACTGCCATGGGGGAGCTGTGGTGACCTCTGCCCCATTAGCCAAGCTTGGTCTGTTACTGAGAGTAGCAACAGAGAGGTGAAACAGGATATTTCTCAACTGTGGTTTGCCAACCCTGACACTAGCACATCAGCCATGGGTCACAGGTTACCAATTCGGACAGTGCCTTAACCTCTACTGGAGAATGAGAGGACACAGTGCAAGGCAAGAAAATGACAAGTACAGATTGTTTATTTAGGTATACTAGAATTACACAAGATGGAACTTGTCCACTGTAGCAAACCTTCGTTGGGAATATGGATAAATTTTAAGCAAATTGAAATCCATTTTTCACCCTTGTGAGCTGTACTGTTTGATAAAACTTTTTTTTTTTTTATACATATTTTTTTATTTAAAAAATAAAAATTAATATATCCAGTCCATTTAAGGTTGTATGTGACCTTTATGGAAATGAAATGAGATGTGGTGAGGAATGACATGTCATATGAACTGACCAGCATTTACAGTGTTACATATCTTGACATATTTAAACTTCTCAGACTACGTAATACAAATGTTCTGCTATGTATTGTTTACCTTTAGAGGAGCTTTGATTAAACCCTGGATCTTCACTGAAATCAAAGAACAGAGACACTGGGACATTTCTGCCAGTGAGCGCTTCGATATACTGCGAACGTACACAAACTATGGTCTTGAGCACTGGGGTTCTGATCATCAAGGGGTGGAGAATACACGACGTTTCCTGCTGGAGTGGCTGTCATTTTTGCATAGGTAGAGTTGTCTTCTTTATTTTTATCCCCACTTTGTTATCCAGCTGATTGTGGTCTCTTACCTTTTAGGGCATTTGAGACTAATTTAATCATATTCCATGAATCTATTTTTAAAATCTCTGCCATGTCTCAAAATATTGCTTAGATATAATTGAGGGGAAATAAAGTTGCCATGTTTTTTTCAGTCAATGAAGTTTAATTTTCTGTGTAAAAGGTAAGGTAAAGGAAGCCCTGTCATGCCTTATAGGGACATGGTGCCCATATTTACCTTGACCTGTCAGCACAGTAGATAGTGATGTGGTCAGCATCACACCTGGCTGCTTTTCCTTCCCCAACTCCAAAAGAAGTTGGGTACCCATTTCTACAGCTGGGTGACTAGGGCACCTCCAGCAGGATTTGAACCCCTGACTTTCATCATGAGAGACTAGTGCATAACCACTTCAACACCCAAAAATTTCTATGAATTGATAATTTTTTTTTCCAGATTTTTAATATTATCTTGCATTAATTAGATAAAGTATTTTCATTAACAAAAGGCAAACTCATGTATTGTGAAAATTATAAAATAATATGTAATGGATGAACTGATATAGATTGTTAACTCTTTTGGTATCAGACAAAAATTTCATTACTGCAGAAAAAATTGTAATATATATAGCAGCTATATTGTAGCTGAGTGATTGTGAAATGCTTATAGTTAGCTTATATGTTGGTTCACAGATCGAGTCCCTAAAGCAAAGAACAAAACCAGATAGATTCAGTTATTTTTTTTTATGTTATTTTTACAAATTCTCGTGGTAGCAAAAGAACTAAATTACTGATGTTTTAATAAAATTGTTTTTAGCACCATTATGTTACTTTTGTTGTGATTGTTATAAAAGTATTTTTCTCTTTCAAGATACATTCCAGTAGGAGTTCTAGAACAGATTCCGCAGCGCATTAATGAACGTCCCCCATATTATGTTGGTCGCAATGATCTTGAAACTTTAATGGCAAGTGCCAACTGTGCAGACTGGATCAAAATAAGGTCAGTGTTTCTTTCTGCAATCATTTTGATTGCACAGAATTTTGTCACAGCACATTTCTTCTATAGAATGATTTAAAATCACTCAAAGACATTGTCTTACCATCTGGTAAAAATATGAAAACTAAATGGAATAAAGCAGAAAACTTGGCCATACATTTTGTAGTCTCCAAACAATATGTGATGTCCCTGGAGTGGAATTTAACTCTTTCCGTGCGTTGGGTCGAATTTTCGACACTTCCGGTGGTCCCAAGCGTGCATATGGTCGAAAATTCGACATTGTTTGTTTCATTAAAACAAGCAGTGTAACATTTAGATTGTACATATTTCGTCCGTGATTCCGGTGACACTTTCAAAATGGAGAATGCGTGCCTAGTTACGAGCGATGCCGAACGAGAACGAGGACGCGAAGCATGGAAATTTTTCAATTTTTGACGATGTAGATAGGGGTATGGACATAGCCTATGGCCACCCCGCTGCTCTTGAATGTTTTCTAAGTAGATTTAGACATATTTAGACGACTGGAGAAGTAGTTAGGAGGTTATTTCAGGCATTCATGCAGCGGAAATGCAAAACGGAGTCACAATACGAGATCGACAAGTAGATCTACACATCTTAGATGGTAAGTAGGGGTAAGTAGCGCGAATCTAGACCTAGCCAGTGGTGAGCTGGCTACAATCAGTGTCTAAAAACATCACATTACTTCTTTTTTCCTAAAAAACTCTGCATTTATGAAATTTTCATTCATTTAGCTACACTTTGACACATATTAGGTATACGGAAGTACATGGAAATACTGTTTTCCATTCCATTTTACAATTATACCCCCTTACTGACAAAGACCCGCGTTTTACTCCCGCACGCCATGACACGTCCGTGTTTCTTCTGCCGCACGGAAAGAATTAAGAGGTAAGAAGATGACTTGATTAAAGAAACAATAGATAGATAAGAAGTTATAATGTGGATAAAACATAAAATGGATTGAAACATTATTGAGCTAAAGATTTAAGGAATTTTTGTACATAAAAGAGACCTCTTTAGGTTGAGAGCCAATAATTTAGTACCAGCCAGTAATTCAGGTAAATCTGTGCATTTAAAAAAAAATTCTTATCATTATTGCTTTTCTCTCCCTCTTCCCCCCCCCCCCAAAACTCCCAACCTGTATTTGTGACAGCATCTTTCTTATGTCTGGGTAGTTTTGCTTCAGTGTCTGATGGTATTTTATAGTCATTTTTGAAAGTTATTATATGTGAGTTGTTTTAAATCAACTGTCTGTGCTATTTCAGTGAGATGCTGCTGGGTCCAGTTCCTGGCAACTTCCAGTTCTTGCCAAAGCATAAAGCTAATGCTTACCAATGAGCAGTGATTGAAACATCAGATATGGAGGTTTCAGAGCATACAGTCAAGTCTTACAGAAAAATATAGTCTCATATCAGACTACAAAAGCAGGCATAATAGGTCTCAGAGCAAACAAATGTGAAAGTCTCACCACATAATAATAAGTGTAAATATATCTTTATTCACAACAGTATGTATGGACCAACACAATACCCCTCATGCAGTCACTGCCAGAGAACAAAGATAACAGTGCTACATTGCTGGCTTTCAGAGCTTACAGCCCAGAGATGACCAAAATTCTGTTCCACTGCTTTCTTGGTGCTCCTGTTAATAAGCCCAGCTTGGCTAACAGGGCAGTTTGCCTTTTTCTTTGGCTCCACTCAGTTCTTCAGGCTAACCCTGGAACCTGTTGCAGATTTAATGTGCTTCTATTACAACATCTGCACAGTGCTAATCATCCAGACTACCTGGCGGAGAACTGTAAAGGCAGAAATGAGTAGCATGCAGCAGTGCTGGGGGACAGTAGAAAGGCTGGCCTCAGACTGTGAGAGTTCCCAGCGACAACACAACATGGGGGCACTGCAGGAAAGTAGGGATCTTCACCAGTTATAGCCTGCAGATCCTGGTGACAGACTGGATGCCCTTTTTCTGTATGGGAAGTATGTAAAAACTCTTCAAGACAGTAGCACTAAGATAGCACAAATGTCATGGCAGCAATTGTCTTCTTGAGTGGATTAGTAAACAGCATCACTCAGTGTTTAGACAAATGTGGAAACAAAGATGAGGAGACAGTTGCACCAATCATGCTGCAGCAGATATTTTCCTGTTTGGTGATCTCCCATGACAGTACAATGCCACCTCCCTAACATCCTTCCTGTGCTGCTAAACATCACATAGGGCCCACATGGTAGTTTGCCAAGATTTCCTGTCATCAGTGAGTTTTTCAATCTCGTCAGGGGATGTTATGCCCACTGAACTGACCTCTAACAATGTTGTCTATAGAGTTTCACGTGGTCGACCTCTTTTTCTTCAGCCTGTGGTGTTCCACTTGATAGCTTGTTTGGGGATTCTCCGATTGTTTCTTCTCATCACAAGACCAGCATACGAGGGGTGATTGATAAAGTTCTCTGCATAAGGTACAAATACTTGAAACACACAGTTGATATTAGATGATTTGTAGATCAGGTTAATGTAAGATTAAACACCAAGTTTCACGAAATTAACGGCAACCAATTTTTTTTTACAAGCTACTGAAATAGTAAGGGGTGGCAGAAATTGAGAAAATAGATAACATTTTCATCGAGCAGTCATTCGCTACCTTGCACCAAGGACTTATCATTGAAGGAGATCCATGAGGATATGGTAGAGACTCTAGGGGAGAGTGCCCCTTCTTACAGCACAGTGAAGAAATGGTCAGCTCAATTCAAACATGGAAGGGAGAGTCTGGAAGATGATCCCCATCCAGGAAGACCAAGAATGGAAACCACCAGCAAAATCCATGACATGATAATGGAGGATCGACGACTAACTGAACGATACATTGCTACTGAGTTGAGCATCTCCCAGGAATGTGTTCATGCCGTTATTCCCAATGATCTTCAAATGACAAAGGTCTCTGCTCGATGGGCCCCGAAACTTCTTGGAGCTGATCACAAACAACAGCGTCTCAACATGTTAAGAGACAATCTGAAAAGTTTCTTCAGTAGTTTGTGACTGTGGATGAGACTTGGGTTCTCATTTTCAACCAGAAATCAAAGAACAGTCAAAGCAGTGGAAACATCATGGATCCTCACCTCCGAAGAAAGCAAGGGTGGTTCTGTCTGCAGGCAAAGTGATGGCTTCCATCTTTTGGGATTCAGAACATGTGCTATCTTCAAAAGGGCAGAATAGTCACCAGGGCCTATTACGCTAATTTTATGAAGCAACTGCGGGTGAAATTGAAGGGAAATTGACGAGAGGTGTCATCTTTCAGCAAGACAATGCTGCAGTTCACAATTTGGCAGTGTCAGTGGCTGCCATTCATGAATGCAATATCCAGCTTCTTGAACATCCTCCTTATTCCCTAGATTTGGCCCCTTTGGACTATTACCTGTTTACCAAACTCAAAAATGAGCTCAGTGGTCACAAATTTGCTTCAGATGATGACGTCATTCATGCTGTAGACCACTTTCTGCTGGTACAAGATGCTGACTTTTACAAGAAAGGGATCCGTATGATCCAGGACTATGTTGAGAAATAACCCAAAAAATGTTGTCCACAAATAATCCGTTGTACCTTATGCCGAGAACTTGTCAGTCACCCCTTGTATGTCCATCTTCTTTTTCTGATCACCCATGAGACAGGTTGTTGTTTGCTAATTTGTCTTATCTCTGTGTTATTCTTGAATTCATTCCACTTTGCACCAAGTATTTTCCTTAGGCATTTGTTTAGGCCACCTTCTTGGAAGAATAAAACTTCACTTTTTTTCCCCTAAATAAAATGGTACTTTCTTCTGATTTACAGCTCTGGTAGCAGGCAGTTTTATATATATGTATACACACACACAACAGTTTGCCAGTGGTTATTTATACATTAGTTTGCCAGCCTGTTCACAATGTGTTGGATGTTTTGAAGAATTTGAGGTCCGAGTGCTTAGTTCACCAACCCTTCTCACCAGATTTTGTTCCATCTATTTCCTGCTTCCCAACCTTGAAGAGTGTTTGAAAGGCAAGAAATTTTCAAAAGATTCAGAGATGATAGCAGAAACAAAGCAGTATTTCAGAGACCAGATACCAAATTTGTTTTTGTTTTTGGAAGGGTTAAAGAAACTTGAGAAATGACATTACAAATGAGTTTAACTTCTGGCTGAGTATGTGGAATAACATGCAAATTTCATGGCTCTTGGTCAAGCCAATAAGTTTTTAGGCCTTCCTCCTACTTCAGTCAGTCATTTGCATGTCCCTTGTGGAAATTTGCCTCCCTAACAGCTTTCCTGTAGACCTCTTGGTTGTAAGCAAGATGCCCTGCTGCTGGTGCATCCTTGTACTTCACCAGTTTAAAAAAAAAAAATCATAATTTGATTTCGGTATTTTCTTGTTCTAAGCAGCCGGGTAACAAAGTGGTTACTGCATTTATGTCTCATGACAGGCAGTAGCTTTATTCCAGCAGGAGGCACACCAGTCAAGACGGGGCTAAAAATAGACTTGTTTCCTCAGCAGCTGGCAAAGAAACACAATCAGACATGCACATGACCGCACAAGTTTCTCTAGTATGCCACTATAACAGTATGAATTTGTTATAGAGACTGATGAGAAGCAAAAATTAAGGAGACTCCAGGAGAGAGATATAGCTAGACTATATAAAGCTATGTTGCCATGGAAATATTGGGAAGAAGAAAGGACAGGGCCTGGTGATAAGAAGTGTTGAGGCAAGGCTATAAGGCTATCAGTGTGTAAATGATTGCACCACGTTAAAGAATTGTACAAGTAATTTTTTTGTGTTATTAAAACAGCTTATCAATATTATATCATTGAAGATTTGGTTCTCACTGCATGCATGCTGACTGCTGATATATGCATATATTAAGGCTGTTCATTGATAAAAACAGTTTGATGCCAGGACTTTTCAATGCTGGGATATTCTAGTGCCAAACCTTGATTTCACATTATTTTTTTTTTTTTACTTTATTTATTTAGTTTAAATCTGGATTTAATGAAGTGATTTATTATATTTATATTTCTTTTCTTAGAAACACATCATCACTTCACTATAAAAAAAAAATTGCCAGATTTACATCACACTTTGTTAACAAATAAAGCAAGAGAAGCCTATGAAAAGTTGCTTGCTTTCATCAAGGAGGTGTCACCAGAATTCCATTCCAGTTCAGTATCTATGGATTATGAACAAGCAGCCATTGTCACGGTCAGAGAACCATTTCCATAAACACAGGTCCACCGCCGAGAACCATTTCCACAAACACAGGTCCACCGCTGAGAACCATTTCCTTAAACACAGGTCCACTGCTGAGAACCATTTCCACAAACACAGGTCCACCGTTGTCTTTTCAGTTAGTGAACTACCTGAAGAAAAATGCTTGGAGAACAAGATCTGATGACAACTTACAACACAAAACACTGAATTTGCACTGGCAGCCAGATGTGCTGAAGCCTCGGCTTTTGTACTTTTACAGTGTTTAAATGATGGTGGTGAAGAGATAGTTATACTGAAGCAGCACACACACAACTGCAGACTTGATATGGATTATCCTTCCATATGGAGGTTCACAGATGGACTGAAAACTGTTCATAAAAACACTATGTATGAGCAGTTTTTGCAAAGCCAAGCCACACCCACACAAGAATTGTTTCCCATCTTTGATAAATGAAAACCTAAAAGGGACTTACATAATATTTTAATAGACTGAATGTAAATTTCCAAGAAAAGGAAAATGTATAATATTTCTAAGAAATATAATAAAGTATAATAAAGTGCTTTGTTTTAGTTGTCACACTGATGACAATGAAAAACTAAAAACCATGACCACTCTTTATTAAAAAGTTATGAAATATAACTGATGATAGATGTAAAAAGGTAAAATTCCCGTTTCCATGCCATTAAGACATATTGGGGAATACGGTGTTAGGCCCGTATTTTTCATGACCTTCGGCACATGAAAGTGTGATGTGGTCAGTATCATGGCTGGCCGCTTTACCTTCCCAGATTTCTCTGGTACCCATTTTTAGAAGCTAGGTCAACCCCGGGGCCATTTTGGTGTATACCAGAAAAAATCCCATGATGATAAATGTGTTAAACAATAATTATATGTGCCAAAAAATTCACACACCACTTTCTGATTTCTTCAATATTTATATGTTTCTCTTACAGTTCTTTTCAGAAATTTAATTTCTTTTGCTCAGATTTGTATTTCTAATTCAGTAGTAGTTATATGTGCAGTAATACTAATAAGTAATACAATGATAATGATGCAAATGGTGAAGTGATAAGGACTAACAGTAGCAATGAATAATGAAATGTTCATATCACTCCATTATGTTCTGTGGTTTCCAACAACTCATCAGGATTGTTCAGCCAGAAAGCAGCTATATCCTGTGGTTTGTACTCACAAGCTCCACCATTACTGTCCTGTGAAGTACCACCTGTGCCACCAGTCTTAAAGAGGAGTCCTTCTTCTGGATTATCAATATCTTTATGTGAGACATATATAGCATCATGTGACATCATAGATGGGCACTCTGGGAAGTAATTATAAGGGAACAGATAGAAGCTCTGGTATTTCCCAGGTGTACTGGTCACAGGTAAGTCCTCTGAGTGAGGGATGTGGTGAACACCTAGGGTCACCCAGGCAACCAGGTCCTGAGGTTGAGAATGATATGATTGGTAACAAATATTGAAAATACAGACACACATCAAGTTCTGCACTTTATGAGGTTGGAATAAAAAAGAACATCAAAATACACATTATATCCTAGGAAATGATAGGTTGTTCCTAGCACACTACACCATGAAGATGTTGGAACTTTAGCACTTTGTTGGATTGGAAGTAGATTATGGTGGTTTTCTTTAAGACTGGAGTGGCTTTAAAAAGCAAGCTTCATAGCAGACCCCCACACCATGAGGTCCACCACAACTTCTGTTGCATTATTCGGGCTGCACCAATTACTTGGAGCCTGAGGCAGTACAGAATCTTGGTAGATTTCTGGGTAACCATCCCTTGCTCATTATTAGGCACCCTAGTGGTGAGATGATACAAATTCCTGCAATCTCTGGTTCGCTATCCTGATGTCCATGCTGTTACTCTAGTCATTTCATCTTTTCTTCCATCAAAATAATTTGACGCTCTTAGAAAAGATAATGCAACTTTTGTGGGTCATACCGAAAGTCATCAGCAAAAATTTTTTTAAATCTGAATTTATAGAGAAAATATAAATGTATTACCTTAATCTGCATCCTTCGCACTTCATGTAGAGGTCACATGACCATACAGAGCATAAACAAAATGGTGGGTGCTGAAGTTTCATTTCATCAACGTGCTGTTATTGAGTTCCTTGTTAAAGAGGAAATCCCTACTGCTGAAATTCATCAAAGACTTCAACTTGCCTATGGAGATGTGTGTATGGGTGCTAGCAGTGTTAGGAGGTGGGTGAAACATTTCAAAGATGGAAACACTAGCATCCAAGATATGCCTCACAGCAAATGGTCTCGAACTGCCTCTACTGAACGCAACGTGGAAAGGGTTGATGACATCATTAAAGAAGACATATGTGTCACAGTTTCTGAAATCTCTGCAAATCTTGGAATAGGACATGATGCAGTTCAGGAGATGATTGAAACTCTAGGCTATAGAAAAGTTTGTGCCCGCTGGGTCCACAGGAGAGAACGTCCAGAAAGCAGTTCGTCTGTGCCGTCGGTCAGCTGGAATGGAATTCTACCAGGAGGGTATTTTCAAACTTGTGGAGCGATGGGGAAAATGTGTGCAGAGAAATGGAGATTATGCCGAAAAGTGAAGAAGAGGATGCAAGTTAAGGTGATACATTATATTTTCTCTATCTATAAATTAAAAACAAATTTTTGCTCATGACTTTCGGTATGAACCTCTTAGTAATTGGGGGTGCAGGAGTAATACAACTGATAAAACAATTTTGACACTGCTGATGCATTTCATACAAATATTTACACATAAACAAAGTATTACTCATAATTCAGTTTATAATGAGTGTACAAATGAATGAAAAATTAACTGTATAAACTAATTATCATTAAATTTGTATGAATGTACAAATTGATGTATTTTAAAACTCTGGAAGAAAAAAAAAAGCATTTGCTCAACTGACAATCTTGTGCTATGTTACAATGACAGTGCAAACTTACCTTATCCACAATATTTTCATCATCTTCAATAAACTTCTCAAAATCCACCACACTTTTGTCTGGAACCCACTGTGCATACAGAGATCCAGTAGTCTGCAAATTATATTTTTAAACAAAAATAAATAAATGTAGACAGAGTTATTCCACATTCTTCTTTCCCTGCTTTCACCATCATAAAGGCACTTTGTAGCTATGCTGTGAAGTCTGCACCTTTCTGTCTGACACATCCATTTCTGACATGGTGTATTCTTAGGGCAAAGTTTGCCTTCTCATTTCAATCCTTATTCCCTTGACCAGACTAGTGTCAGTTACAAGAGTCACCGTGTGGAGGAAGGACAGGGTCTTGGTCAACTTTAATTCACTACTCCTGACATGGGCGGTCAGCTGTGAATCACTGATCATTATCTCAGATGCTTGAGTACTGCATCTTCACTCCTTCCTTCCTCACCTTCTTTAACACTGTTTGAGGCATAGGCCACCAAGGACTCTATATTTCTATCCTGGGCTTTCTTCTTCTATCTCCTAGTGTAGTTGATCTTTTTTATCTCTGCTTCAAGACTCCTTCACCAATGTGTTTCTAGGTCTTCTTTGTTTCTTCTTTCTCTAGGGATTCCAGGTGACAGCTTGTCTGTTTATGTTGTGGTTGGCTTTCAAAGTGTCCTCTTGTTTAGCTCTTGCTGATAATTTCATAGCTGAAGCATTTTTACAGATTTGAGCAGCTGGCCCTACGTCCAACTCTCCTCCTTTCTTATCATATTCCAGTGTTTACCACGTTAATTAAAATATTTTTTTTTATTAAAGAATGATAATTTTTAATATAAAACAAAATGAAGTGAAGACTCTGCCATGACCATTTCTAACACATGGAACACAACATCACTGCAGTATCTAGGCCAACAGGCAGCAGTAAGAATAAATGGTGAAACAACTTGGTTTGACATAAAACAAGGGGTCCGTCATGGTTGCATACTGTCGCCTTACTTATTTAACTTTTATACTGAAAATATAATGAGGAATGTTAGAGAAGATGTAGACAAAGAATATTACAATGCCATAACAATTGGAGGTTATAAAATACCAGAGATTAGATATGCTCATGACACAGTGTTACCGTCCACAACACAAAAAGGAATGGAAAAACTTAATTATGTCAGTCCGTAAGAATAGCGAAGAGCAAAACCTCTATTTTAATGCGAAGAAAACTAAATTGATGACAACTGACAAAATAAACAAGGCAGCTGAAATATGTATCGATGAGGAAAAACTGGAAGAGGTGAAGAGTTTTGAATATCTTGGATCATTACTAAGTAATAATGAAGATACAATGAGGAATATTAAAAGGAGGCCATCTATCACTCTTCAAATAATAAAACATCTAAAGCTCATGAGAGGAACAGACAGAACTACAAAAATAAGATTTTTAAGAGCATGCATCTTTCCCATCGCAACATATGCCTGTGAGGCCTGAACACTTAACAAAACAGCAGAAACATAAATGCCTTTGAATGTAAATGCTACAGAAGAGTTCTTTAAATATCATGGACATAAAAAAGAACAAATATATCCATACTACAAGAACTTAATATTGAAGAAGGCTGGCTAGTAAAGAAGATTAAACAGAGAATTTAAATATTTTGAACATATTAAATGTCATGATAATCTAGAGAAGACCATCTTGGAAGGGTACATAATGGGAACAAGAAAGAGAGGAAGACCAAGGCGAAGATGGCTGCAAGACATCGTTGATGATCTGTGAATGGATGCATCAGCATCAGGGCATCTTGCTTACAACCGAAGGGCCTACAGGAGAGCCGTTAGGGAGGCAAAGTTCCACAAGGGAAATGCAGTTGACTGAAATGACTGGAAATAACTGGCACAACTTCAGACAAAATAATAATGTAAAAAATTATACTAATTTCTTCATTTAAATTCATCTGACACTTAAAAATCATTTCCATCCAGATTTAACTCACTAATATTCCCAGGTTAAGACTAGTGATTCTAATTTGTAAATCAGTCTGGAGTTGTAATCATTGTGTTCAGTATATTCTTATGTGATTTTTGTTGGGTGCTTCTGGAAGAGCGGTTTCCATAGCTGATTCTGAATGGCCTATTCAAACGCATGTCTATAAATATTTTGTGGCAAGGTATACATAACAACGTCATTCTGGGGGCTCTGAAAACAAAATCTGCTTACCAGACGAGCATATCATATCGCAATTTGTTGACTGCATATTATGGAAGCGCAGAAAATTCTTGTAGAAATCAGCTCATCTTAAGCAAAAGGGACACTTGTGAGTTCGATGAGAGTAAATAAACAAATTTTAAAATTAATTTGTCCATGTCCTACTTGACAGTTATTAATAAACCCAGTAAAAGCAAAAGCCCTTTGGTGTTCTCTAAACAACAGAAATATCAAAGAAAAATGGCTTATTAGCTCTGTCTAAAATGCAAATAACTAAACTTGAATGAGAACAAAACAAGACGATGAGATTCATTTTGGGCTGCACCAAAGATACACCCATGGCAGCAATGAGATACACATTGAATCTTCCTGATCTATAAATCCGCCACAAATGTGCCCAAGTAAAGGAATACCTCAAAATCAGCAACAGTAAAACCCACCCACTCAATAATAACTTTCACATGATCAAAGGGTCAAGAATAGAGAGGGAAATCTTGGATGGCTGAAGCATTGTTACTTATCCACATCTCGACCAAACCTGAATGGATTACTTGCTGTGAAGCCCATCAAAATCTCACTAAAGTACACATAACCCTTACAAGAAAATGTTGAAAATGGGCAGAGGGGAAAATACAAGAGAAAATAAATGAACTCATTAATAAACATACAACTCCTGAGGACATAATTGTTTATACAGATGGATCATGAGCAGGAGAACTAGAAGCTGTTGGGGTTTTGCTACATACCAAGGAGGTAAAACACTCAAATTCATGGCAGGGGCTTATACAAACACCTGCACAAATACTCCCATGGAAATAGAGTGCATCACACAAGCATTAAAATGAGTAGTGACACAGAAAAGACACCGCATCACCATCATTATCAACTCTCAAAATCTATTAAGGAAAGTGGAACAAAAAAGCCATTAAAAGTAAACGGCAAGAAATAATTAATAAATCCCACATAAAAAACATCACATGGATATAATGTCCAGGCCATGTCGGAGTCGACGAAAGCAACAAAGCCGACCAGCTAGCAGCAAAGGCCAAACCAGAGAGCCTCATCAAAATGGACAAATTGGACCTATACAAATCCATCAACCAACACCTCAATGCACAAATGCAAAGCAACTTCCCTCTGAAGTACCTATCACATACAACTCAATGCATTACATGTAGCAAAAGGCAGTGGTTGCGCATTCCAACTAAATGCTAGATCACAGGCAACACACAATCAACACAACATTGGAGTCATCTTCCAAAAAACACTGAAGGAAATCCTGATGTCAAAGGCTGAACACATTTGGGCATGCCCTGAATGTCATGAAGCTGCTCCCCAGGACCAGAAGCAGAGCTAGGCCCTTTTTTTTAACAGTTCAGTTACTTGAAGGTTTTTTTTACTTCTTTCGGTTTTATTTCTCACAAACTACCAAAATAAGGTTGTTTTTTTTCTTCTTCTTCTTCTTCGTTCACTTCTACCACCAAAAACCGCACTGTGATCCTACTGAATTCACGCCTGTGGTCCTCGTTAGGTCCCATGGTCCCCTGTGTGGTCCAAAATAGACCACACGAGATCCACGAAAGGACCACAAGGGGTTCAGAGTATCACAGTGCTTTAGCCTGTATTCTTGGTGGGTCTCGGAAGCGGGATTGCGTGACACCGTGGTTTTCATTGCACCAGTTTAGTCTAGGGTTGGACTTTCTCACCGGAATACCTCAACGTGTTTAGGATATCAGTGCATCCCCGCTGGGTGAGAGGCGATAGCCCACCCAGGCCAGAGTTGGACATTCTCACCGGAAAACCTCGACGTGTTTTGAGATACCCGTGTATCACCGCCGGGTGAGAGGTGATTGCCCATCCAGTCCAGGGTTGGACTTTCTCACCGGAAAACCTCAGCGTGATTAGGATACGCAGACATCCCTGCCGGGTGAGAGGTGGTTGCCTATCTAGACTTCCCTGGTCCAGTGTCTCCGACTTCAGCATTTTGCGGTCGTGGCCGCTACCTTTCCTAGTTGTGACCAGGATGGAGCTTTTGTCCAGGAGGACGAATCCTCGCCACTAGTGACTTCTACCCCTGGGTTGAGCCGGTTTAGGCATTTCCCAGTATGGGTGTGTTTGGGACGGGACCGACCTCTAGGGCAGAGGTACTGTGACATGCATAGCCTTCAAGATTCACCCCTGGTATGAGCCGGTTTAGGCAAAATTCACCAGTATGGGTGTTTATCAGGCGTTACCGACCTCTAGAGCGGAGGTGGCATGACATGTCTAGCCATCGAGTTCCACCCCTGGTGTGTGCCGGTTTAGGCATATTTCACCAGTGTAGGTGTATTTCGGACATGGCCGGCCTCTAGAGCAGAGGTGCCGTGGTATAGCTCTCGTAGCGATACTACTGGACATACCGGTTAAACTTCACTTTCCACCACCTTTTCCCATCGGCTCCGCACAGCAACCTTTATTTCTTTTCCGCATTTACTTCCTTAACCGGGAGGAGCTTCACTCCACGCGCGGCATTTGAGGAGTCTCGCCAGCAGTGTCTTAACCTCTGGGACAAGCCGGTTCATGCATTTCACCCGATATGACTGCACTCAGGACGTGGCCGACCTCCAAACCAGAGGTGCCGTGATTTTACTGTTTGCTTCGCTTTATCCTTTCAATCACCTTTTCCGCAGTGATGCTGCGCGGCAACCTCATTTGCAAATTTCTTCATTGGCTGGGAAGAGCACCGCTCCACGCACGGCAGCTGAAGATCTCGCCAACAGCGGAGGTTGTTTTTTTGTCTTTGATATGTGTTATCAATAAATGCAGGTAAAGTTTTACTTACACGCTCCTCATGTTTTTGTCGTGTCACAGCCATCTGGTAGCGTGCCCATGCCTGTGTACCCTCATTGCCAACATTTTTTTGAAGCAACTGTTTCACCATTCCGTTGTTTACGAGCCTACAAGAAACACTTAAAAGCTTTCAGATGCTGTGATGATTGGAAAAACAAGTTTTAAACTTCATTCTTTTGTTTTACTGCAATACTGTATGTAATAGACTGGAGTTTATGATGCCCATTGTGTAGCAAAATATTTTTTTTTAACTCATGACATGATCACAAAAATCAACTCTTATTTTTTACTGAATGACACACAAGAACTACATGAACTTTTTCATAATAAAACAACACAATCCCAATGTTTTAAAGACAAAACATGAAAACTAATTTCTGTGTTTAGAGCAATTTAAAATTGTGAATCTTAACAACATAGTCTTAACAACATGATTGCAGTTATTTCTTTTTTTTTTATCTATTTAAATAGTTAATAGTACAAAAAGAATTAAATTACAGAATGTAAAAATCCAAGTTTTCTCAATGTAAGCTGAATTTTGGCTTAAATTAGTACATCAGGGCTTGTCAAGGTCTTCTCTCACTTCTTGAAAACAGGTTATGTTACTACAACTGGCCAACATGAAAAGACTGATTCAACATACTCAGTCTGATGTTGATGAAGCCTACTCCATCTGTTGTTGATGAAGCCTACTCCATCTGCTGTTGATGAAGCCTACTCCATCTGCTGTTGATGAAGCCTACTCCATCTGCTGTTGATGAAGCCTACTCCATCTGTTGTTGATGAAGCCTACTCCATCTGCTGTTGATGAAGCCTACTCCATCTGCTGTTGATGAAGCCTACTCCATCTGTTGTTGATGAAGCCTACTCCATCTGCTGTTGATGAAGCCTACTCCATCTGTTGTTGATGAAGCCTACTCCATCTGCTGTTGATGAAGCCTACTCTCTGTTGTTGATGAAGCCTACATCACTAGCTTCTTTTTCTTCTTCGTTCGCATTGTCTCTCTATACCTGCAGTCCTGTCTCTTGGATAAATTTCACTGTTTTTTGTAATTCATGTATGGAACTGTAGAGCTTATCTTCTTTAGTGGTTTCACTGGGCCAGTAATTATTTCTCAGTGTTTCATAGTTGGTGCAGTTCTGGAGGATATGTTCCACAGTTTGGGGCACCTGGGCACATGTACATATATTAGTAACATCACTAGCAAACCTTGCAAAGTTTCCTTTTGATAGAATAGTTTAATATAAGTTCTTTACATAACAGTTTCCTGTAACTTTCAGCTTGTATTTGTAGATATATCTAGCCAGATATGTTTTTTTCTGCCAGAAAGTGGCAGGAAAACTGTTATGACACCTTCTTGTATGAAAAAAATCATCAAATATTAGCCACTTACCAAATATGACTAGCTTTTATTATTTTGTATATGTATTTATTTTGGGTTTGAGGGGAGGGGGGATGTGTTTGTGGTGGTGGGTGTGTCTTTACAAAAAATGAGCACAGTAAAATCACAGGTAACTCTTCTTGAGTACTTACCTGTAGGCCTTTTTCTCTCCATACTTGTTTCTAGCATCATTATTGTGAAATATATGATACATAGGCCTGTCAAAGTTGTGCATGTAGGCAGCTTCACGTTCAGTCTCTTTGATGCTGGAGGAAAATTTGATCTGTGAGTATTTTGCTTTAGGTTTTTGTGCCTGCAAATGAATTTTTGAATCACATTGAATAAGAACACAAAAAAAACATGAAGTCTTTGCTCTCTTTTAGAATCCTTCTCTCTAGAATATTCACTATAGCTAATTGTGTCACAGTTTCTTTTTATATGTTTTAAACATCAAAACAGTAATTATGCATTAACTGTATCTTACATCCTTCCCGTGCTGTTAAATGTCACTTTGGTTCAAATGGTAGTTCCCCAAGTTTTCCTGTCCTCTGCAAGCTTTTCAACCTCATCAAAGGATTTTATACCCACTAATTTGACCTGTTAACAAAATTTGGAAAGTTTTCCTTCTAAATGGAAAAAAGGAATCATTGTTAAAAAAGGCAACCTCAGTTACTGCAATAACTGGAGGGGTGTAACCTTACTATCAGTAGTGTCAAAAGTGTTTTGTAAAGAGATTCTGAATAGAATTAAGGTTGTAGTGGATACTGCAGTAAGAGAAGAACAGGCAAGATTTCAAAAAGGGAGAAGCTGTCTTGACCAGATCTTTACTCTAAGAATAATACATATTGAAAAACAGAAACCATTAATCCTAAACTCAGAGAATACAAAACAAGCTATCAAACAGGCCGAAGAAAAAGAGATCAACCATGTGAAACTCTAAAGAGGACATTGTTAAGAGAAGTCAGTTTAGTGGGCATAACATCCCTTGATGAAGTTGAAAAACTTGCCAAGAACAGGAAAACTTGGCAAACAACTATGTGAGCCTTATGTGACGTTTAACGGCATGGGGAAGATGTAAGAATTTGGCCTCTCTTAACAACGTCCTCTTTAGAGTTTCACATCTTTTTGTTCAGCCTGTTGTTTCCACTTGATAGCTTGTTTTGTGATTCTCTGACTCTTTCTTCTCATCACAAGACCTACATATGTCCATTTCCTTTTTCTGATCACCCATGAGACAGGTTGTTGTTTGCTCATCTGGCTTATCTCTGCATTATTCTTGAATTCGTTCTACTTTATATGAGTATTTTCCTTCGGCATTTGTTTTCAAAAGAGTCTAATTTGTTGATCATTTCTTTAGTTGTTTTCCAGCTTTCGCATGCACAAATGAGGGTGGATATTACATTTGAATTGAATAATCTTAACTTGGTTTTTGTCCTTACAACTTTTGATTGCCATATGTTCTGAAGATTCTTGAAGGTCAGTGCTGGTTTTGCAGTTCTAATTCTAGCTTCCTTTCTGGTGTCACCATCCTGGTCTGCTGTCTAGGTATGCAAAATAGTTTATTTCATCAACAGCTGTTCCTTCTACATATATTTTTCCTTCTTGATTAATGAGAAATTATTTTTGTTTTGTCTTTGTTAATTTCAAGACCTATTTTGCTAGCCAAGGAAAACAGGGAATCTGTTTTTTTCCTGCATCAATTTCATATTGTTATTGATAAGAGTTTTGTCATTTGCAAAATCAAGATATTCTATTTGGGTCCAATGTATCCAATCAATGCTGGTTTTACCTGTACAGCATCTTTTCATTATAAAGTCTATGGCAATTCCAAAAAGCAAGGGAAATAATATAAATCCTTATTTCAATCTGAAACCATTTGCTCATTCCTTCTTCTGTCTTGACTGCACAAACATATCTGTTGTAGAGATCTCTAATGATGTTGACAGTTTTAAATGGTCTTGGTTGAGACAGCTTCTCCCTTTTCAAAATCCTGCTTGTTTTTCTCTCATTGCAGTATCCACTATATCTTTGAGTTTTTTCAGAATGACTTTGCAAAATACTTTTGACACAACTGATAATAAGGTTACTCCTCACCAAATATTGCAGTCACTAAGATTGCCATTTTTTTGTTGTTGTTGGTATTTTAACAATGATAACCTTTTTTTCATTTTGAAGGGACCTTTTCTTCTTTCCAAATTTTATGAAACATTCTCTGTAGTTGTCTCATGTTGTCACTGTTGATAGCTTTTAAAATTTCAGGTGTTATTTCATCTTCACCTGCATATTAACTGTATAATATTAAATATATAAATGGTTAAACAATCATTGTCTGTGTTTATGTAAATAAAAACTTGTCATTAATTTTGTAACTTATTGAACAAATATACAAATAGACTAATGTTGGTAGTGAGCATCTATCTGATGTAGGGGCTGGTGTGATTATCTCTCAATGTGGTGTCGGTGGTTAACGTCTGACCAGAGGCACACCAGTTGCCCAGCTACAGAACTGAGTACCTGGCTTATTCTGGAGCTGGGAATGGAAATGCATCTAGGCATGATGTTGATCACATCACACAGTTGTATAAGTGACAAGGGAAGGAAAGTACTGGCATCAAAACCATTCAATTAAGTGCCTCCATGGCATGACAGGACTAGATTTATTTATGTTGATCCATCATGTGTTAGGTAATTCATCATATATGACTATCTATTTTAGTCACAGAAGGCTGTATAGAAGAAGACTGTCAGCTGATAATGAGAACTGCGAAGTATTATTTTACTAAGAAATTTCTGCAGCTGATTTAGCCAATGTATGACTGGCCCAATTACCCACACTAACAGAAGCCATATTTGTGTTCAAAGTTCAGTCTCTCTGCATTTATGTCTTTCTCTTCCTTCCTTCCCTAAATAACTGCACACAGCACTTTCTACAGGGCACAATCTTTCACCCATTCTTTTCAGTACTCATGACTGATGGATAAACCTTACTGTCTGCATGAGATTTCAATAATCAAAAGCAAATCATTACATTTAACAAGTTTATGAGGCAACATTGTTTACAGTAATCAGCTGTTACAGACCAGAAACCCCAGAATGGACTAACCTCTCTGAGATCAACAGTCTCTTCAACAATATCCAAAGTTTCAAACCTGTTTGATGTGCCATTAATGTCAAGATCTGCCTGAAGAGAAAGTATAACTGAAACTTGTTTTTTCTTCCTAATGAAATTACTAGTCAGTATACACAAATATACAGCATCAAGACATGAAAAAAAGCATATTTTGATATCACTTTCGAATACTAAAGATGATAATACCAAGTCAGAACAATGTATGGAACTGCTGCAGTCACAGATTATATATCTTGCAGAGGTAAACTGTGATATATATATCTATATATATCTATACATATATATCATTCATTGCGGAACTTTGCCTCCCTAACAGCACTCCTGTAGGCCTCCCTGTTGTGAGCAAGATGGCCTGCTGCTGATGCACCCATTTGCAGATCATTAACGATGTCTTGCAGCCATCTTTGCCTTGGTCTTCCTCTCTTTCCTTTTCCCACTACGTACCCTTCCAAGACGGTCTTCTCTAGATTATCATGATGTTTAATGTGTCCAAAATATTTAAGTTTTCTCTCTTTAATCTTCTTTACTAGCCAGCCTTCTTCAATATTAAGTTCTTGTAGTATGGATATATTTGTTCTTTTTTGTGTCCATGGTATTTGAAGGACTCTTCTGTAGCATTTACATTCAAAGACATTTATGTGTTTCTCAGCTGTTTTGTTAAGTGTCCAGGTCTCACAGGCATATGTTGCGATGGGAAAAATCTTAAAAATCTTATTTTTGTGGTTCTGTCTGTTCTCTCCACAGATTCTTTAGTTGTTTTACTTTCTGAAGAGCGATAGATGTCCTCCTTTTAATATCCCTCATTGTATCTCCATTATTACTTAATAATGATCCAAGATGTTAAAAACTCTCCACTTCCTCCAATTTTTCCTCATTGATACATATTTCAGCTGCCTTGTTTGTTTTGTCAGCTGTCATCAATTTAGTTTTCTTCACATTAAGATAGAGGTTTTGCTCTTCACTGTTCTTATGGACTGATATAATTAGTTTTTCCATTCCTTTTTGTGTTGTGGACAGTAATACTGTGTCGTCAGCATATCTAATGTCTGGTATTTCATAACCTCCAATTATTATGGCATCGTAATATTCTTTGTCTACATCTTCTCTAACATTCCTCATTATATTTTCAGTATACAAGTTAAATAAGTAAGGCGACAATATGCACCCCTGAAGGACCCCTTGCTTTATGTCAAACCAAGTTGTTATTTCACCATTTATTCTTACTGCTGCTTGTTGGTCTAGATACAACAGTGATGTTAATTGTATCAAATGTGTTGGAAATCCCATTTTTTCCGGTATTTCCCAAAGTTTCTGATGTTGTACACAATCAAATGCCTTTGAGTAGTCTATAAAGATAGCTATAGATTCACATTAAACTCTCTGCATTTCTCTGTTATTAATCTTATGTTGAATATATGATCTTTTGATCCTCTTCCTTACCTGAAACCAGCTTGGACCATATTGACTTCTTCTTCTATTTTCTTACGAAGTCTGCCCATTATGATTTTTAACAGAATTTTACTGGTATGACTAATCAAGGCAATAGTTATGTAGTTTGCGCATAATTTCAGGTTACCCTTTTTTGGCAGTGGTATTAATACAGTTGTTTTCCATTCTTTTGGCCAAATACCTGAATGCCATATCTTTTTACATAGTGCATGATAGATTGTTGCATATTCCTTTCCTCCTGCTTTAATAAGTTCAGCTGTTATCTCATCACATCCTGGTGATTTACTATTTTCCAGATTCTTTATTGCCCATAAAACTTCTTCTATCATCAGTTCGGGTTCTTTCTCCTCCAATAATAATTCACACTGTTGATTTCTGCTTTCACAGTCAGTTGTTTCATACATTCCTCTGCAATATTCCTTCCATCTTTCTAGAATTTCCTCTGTCTCTGTTAAGGTATTCTCCATCTCATCACAGATTACATTTAGCTTAGGTGTGACATTTCTCGTCAATGTCTTCATTTCTTTAAACATTTCACTATCTCTTCCACACTTCTGATGTCCTTCTATCCTTTCAAAAAAATCTTGTATGTATTGTTTTTTGTCTTTTCTTATGTTTCTTCGTACTTCTTTTGTTAAAGATTTATATTTCTCTTTGTTGTTGTTTGTCACTTTCCATTGCATCTTCATTTCTCTATGTTGTTTTATGAGTTCTAGTGTGCCTGCAATAATCCATCCATTCTATTGTGTTTTCTTTACTGGAACCATGTCTTTAGCTGTTGTTATTAAGATATCTCTGGCCTGCGTAGCTAATTCATCTGGTGTCATCTCCTCCTACAGCCATCAGGATTTCAAAACGGTTCTTCACTTCTATACCGTATTGTTCTGGTATTTTTGTAAGATCAAAGTGGAGTGGTCTTGATCCCGTAACTATCTTTTTTATCTTTATCTTCATGTCTGCTATTAATAACTCATGGTCTGTGTCACAATCAGCACCTGGTAAAGTTTTTGCTGATGTTGTACTTGATCTCCACCTTCTTTGCGGTAAAATGTAATCTATTTGATTCCTGGTTTTCCCATCAGGTGATGTCCATGTGTAAAGTATTCTTGAATGTTGTTTAACGTGGTTAGCGGGGTAGGGTCATCCCATGTCAAAGGAGAAGTAAGATGCCTCCTTACCTCCGTCAGTCTACAGGACACCCTTGGGCAATGTGGAGTACCCGCATAGCCCCCCGATCAGGGTGACATGAAGCCATGGGAGCAGATGGTGGATGGAATGGGAGAGCAACCAACAGATAATGTTGGTTATGGTCACCATTCTATGATATATAAGGTGTCTTTAAAAAATTATAAAGTCATCAGATGTCATACCAAAGAACATTGGTCAAGCTTCTTCATTTTGTCTAATCCTCGGTATTTTTAATCAGATAGTTTCTGTACTTTCTTGTGCCACCTGGTCAGCCTATTCAGATATTTCTCCTCTTGGTCTACATCTCTTCTATTTTCCCATTATTTTTTTTTAGATATTGTCATATTCTTCTTTACCTTCTGTCTTCTGGAGATAGAGAGTAGAGCAGAAACATCTGACAGTTTTTAAATGGGAATTTTTGGTGCTGTAGGTTGAAAATTAGATGGTAGAATTGACTTCTGTGGTTCATCAGCAAAATATTAAGTTTCATTTTTCACTCCTCTAATAATGCATGGATTATTATTTAATTTGTAATTTGCTAATTCCCTGTTATGTTGTACTGGCACTTTGTACATTAGTGACCTACCTTGAAGCTTGCTAAATGGGTATGTATGACTCCAGTAATGAGATCTGTAATTCTTACACCATATGGCCTTTCCTCAGGAGTGTAGTAAGTTGAAAGTAGAAAACCTGACTGGCCAATAGACACACCCAGGGCACCATTTTGATGAAATATGAAATCAATAATGTAATCATAGTTGTCTATGGTGTGTATGGAACGCACAACAAGTGCAGAGTCCAGCATACCTGTGGATGCATATCAATGGAAGTATGACTTAAAAACTGAAAGAATATTACAAATTAAGTATACAGTTACTATTATGACTCTATTATAACTGTCAGAGACTCTAATAGCATATGAATAGTTAGCATATGTTAAGAAGTTGAAAGATAAGAGCAAAATATACATGCTGTTCCATAAATGTAGTAACAACTTAAGTCTTCTTACATCTTACATCCTTCCCGTGCCATTAAACATCACATAGGGCTCACATGGTAGTTCCCCAAGTTTTCCTGTCTTCAGCAAGCTTTTCAACCTCATCAAGGGATTTTATGCCTACTAGTCTGGCCTCTCTTAACAATGTTCTCTTTAGAGTTTCACGTGATCAACCTCTTTTTCTTCAGCCTGTTGTGTTCCACTTGATAGCTTGTTTCAGGATTCTCATCACGTGACCGACATATGTCCATCTCCTTTTTCTGATCACCATGAAACAGGTTGTTGTTCACTCATCTGCCTTATCTCCACATTGTTCTTAAGTAAGGGGCTCAAAATCTAGTGGGGGAAAAAACATTTATTGCAGTGGTTTTCAATCTTTTTTTCAGGTTGTGGGCTCCTGAAGCCAGAGATAACTGAATGCAGCTTCACTACAATACCCTCATCAGTTGGTATTTAAAATCTAAAAAGCCTTCACACATTTCTAGTACTCTATGTAATATATACTTGCCATGTGGACTCTAACTTTTAGCAAACCCTGTCTTGTGAACTGGTGATCTATGACAATTTTAGATGGCTGTTTTACAGTTATTAAAAAAGTCTAAAAATAAACATAAAAAGGAAAGCACTACACATACCACCATAATCTAATCCAGCATCTTTGTCATAGTTGTGATGTCTTCTAATAGGAGTACCTGTAAAATAACGTGATGTAGTATCAGTCAAGTATGCTAGAGACCAAACTTTTAACCCATTCATATATGTTTTGTTCATAATACATTGAAGACAAATGATCTGTTGATGTTTCACTTTCAGGTTTTCTGCATGTAAGTTAAGATCATAACATATATATATAATATACATAGCATTAAATTGGCAGGAAATATGGGCAAGAGCAGAAAAAAAGGCAAAAGACAGGCATTTGTGGAAAACCCTTGCGGAAGCCCCATGTGCCCTGGGCACTTAAGGTTCAGAGAGAGAGATTCCTCTAGTACAAAAAACAGACAACAGTGAAGCAAGATTGAACTATGCAAGATAGTTCTAGAATGTTTAATTTACTGACTGGGTTTACTAGTTAAAAAATCAATTAGAGGCTCAGAAAAAAAAAAAAAGATTACTCAATAGCATTATCATCAAGTGCCTTGTTCTCTGGCATGCTGAATTTCATTCTTTTCCACTGCATGTCGCTTTTAGCATTTCTAATGAAGTTGACTGCTATTCTGTTTTTTTTATACCACTCATTTGTCCATTCAAATATTTTTTATTCCCTGTCTTGTTTTTTCCCCAAGTTTACAGAATAACAAAATGATATATTCCAGCAAACTGAAAACAAAATTTGATATTCACAGAGCATACTGTTCGATTAGAACTTATTTGTCCATACTGTTCTGTAAAGAAGAACGTAAAATATTCAAGATAGCCCACTCTGTTTTAAAACAGTATGTATTTCTTGTTGATACTGAGAAATAAAATAGTTGTATAAAATGGGGTAGGAGTGAAAACAGGAAATGTTATTCAAAATGTCTGATTTTCACAAACCCTTTTGCTGAAAATTGTTTATGGTGTCTGAATCTCATTAGTCTCTTTTTTTTTTTTTAATGCATTTTTTTCTTTATTCACCACTGCCATAATGCATTTATGTTTCATATCGCCCTTGTTATTCTTATAAATGTAACCAATATGTTTATTCATTTTCTTAGAACATCTTTTTCGTATTGTTGATATTCTTTATTTGGTACTGTTAAAACATTATTTTAAGTTAGAATAATAACCTATACATAAAAAAATATAAAACTCACCAAGGTTTTGTTCAAATATACATATTGCACGGGAAAATACAACTGGTTCCTCTCTTCCCTGAGATGTCACGGTTAATGGAAGGAATGTGGCAGTAGTTGGACAGTCTGCTCCTGCAATCAATGCTTGTGACTGACTTCCCGTTAAAACAAATGAATCTACATAGAAAGCCTGTCGCTGGTGGAGTAAAGCACAAAAGTCTCCTCTTGTGGATCAGTGAGCAGAAAAATATTAGAAATTTATCAACATTTAGACAATTTTGCATAAATTTATTTAGTTACATTTTGCACACTTTTGGATCTCACTGTATTAAGTCCACTAATATTTTAATAAAATATATCTATTTAAAAATTGCTATTTTTAATTAAATGAGTTTTTCTAGATTTCATACTTATCAATACTGATTATTATTCTAAACTCAGTTACTGAATATTAACATTAAAATCCAACATTAACATTAACAAACCAAAGGAAAAGTTAGTAAATATGTTAGCTTACCTGCATTGGATTATAGCCAGAATAAAACACAGCAATTTCTCCAAGGCTGATCTCATATGCAATTCTTTCCCCTAAAAACTGAACATCATAAATACCAGGGCCAAAAACTGTTGACATTCGGAAATTAAAAGACCACATGTCCAGATACTCAACCTAGCGTAAACAGGAGATGCTATTTAGAAATGAGCACAGTTTATTTGGTTAATAATGATGTGAAACATGTATTATATTTAGTGCATAAAGATAAAGATGTATGATAAAAATTCAAATAAATCTAATGCCTCATGACTTACGTGTAAAACTATCTTATATCTTATATCCTTCCCGTGCCGTTAAACGTCACATAGGGCTCACAAAGTAGTTCGCCAATTTTTCGTAAAACTAAAGTTATTTAATAAAGAACTGTTTATAAGTAAAGTTGATATAGAATCTTACATCAGTTAAGTATTTCCTTTTTCATCTTTCTGCTAGCGGTTTTAAAGTTTTACTGAGTTTATTCCAAAATATGCCCTACAGCAAGCCTTAATTCTACCATTTCAACAATGTATTTGTACAAAAGGACATGAATATTTAGTGTTAGTAACTTCAAAGTACTATTTCTGCTCTTCTCAGTTGTTTTTCTTCTTTCAAGATTCATTCATCCTGATTATCCTTGAAGACAGTATTTCTCAGATTGTTGGTACCATCATCTTCATCGAGTGCTGTCTTCAGAATGAAGATTGGTGGTGATGAACCTCCAATGTCCTCGCTCCCTTGCCTTGTTGGAGCACTCTGCCAGGGTGTATCCTGTCCTCACTCTTAAGTTATCTTCCCATCTACATATCTGTCTACCCCTCACTCTTTTTATTTCCACCTTTCCCTCTAGTATGGTCTTCAGTATATTGCTTTTATTATCAAAGTAATTTTAATTCTTGATCTTTATGTCTTTGAGATGTTCACACTGCACTTGAAGCTTTTCTAAAACTTGTGCATTTGTTCTTTTCATTCTTCACGAAATATGATCTAATTTCTGTAGATTTACATTTCTGCTGCATTAATCTTTCTCTCTGGCTTTTTAGGCACCATTACAAGCTTGTATTAGACTGGAATTGATGGTGATTGTGTCTGCTTGTATTTTTCTTGATGCATCTGGACAATCTTGCAGCAGATGTTGAACCTGTCTCGTCAATAATCAAAAAAAGGAGATGGACATATATCAGACATTTGATGAGAAGAAACAATCAGAGAATCCCAAAACAAGCTATCAAATGGGACACAACACTACAAAGAAAAAGAGGTTAACCACATCAAACTCTAAAGAAAACACTGTTGAGAGAAGCTAAATTAGTGGGCATAAGATCCCTTGACGAGGTTGAAAAACTTGCTGAAAACGTAAAAACATGGCAAACTACAATGTGAGCCCTACGTGATGTTTAATGGCATGGGAAAGATGCACTAAGTGTAAAAGAGTAAAGGTGGTCTAGTCTCTGTGTCTCAATGATCTTCACTTTCTTCCTTATTGAGATTGCAGTTGACATCACTTCTGTGGTGATCAGGGTTCAACCTTTCCCTCTCACTCTTGTGTTTAATTCAAACACATCTTGCCATGTTTAAATAAAACACATCTTGCCATGTTTAAATAAAACACATCTTGCCATGTTTAAATAAAACACATCTTGCCATGTTTAAATAAAACACATCTTGCCATGTTTAAATAAAACACATCTTTCAATGTCATACTATAAAAGTCTGTGTGTGGGGGGGGGGGGGAGGAGGGAAATTCATATGTTAGCTAATATGATATTTCATTACTAGGGAAACTTAATGGCAACTGTACTAAAAATCTCACAAGTTTTGGACATTATATGCCACATTTCTCTTCTTCAAATACATGACTTTTCTTGACAAGAGGACGTATGTCAGATAGGGCAGGGTAGCCAGTTATACCTTCCTGTGACGGACAGTGTAACGTTTACCATCTGGTTCAATCAGCTCAGGAGATCTGCGAGGCTGAGCTGGCTTGGGTGGGTCTCTGTGTTTTAGGGTGGAGAATACAGCTTCATCTTTTGTTGGATAAGTGAGGTGAGTTTTTTTAATGGTTCCATTGTTGTAGCGGTTAAGAAAGTCCTGAATGTCACTGTAGAGTTTCCCTGTAAAAATAATTAATTATAAATTGTTATCTTGAGAAATGCCCATGGCCATTATACTGTAGCTTCAGGATTAGTAGAGATCTGTGACATGAGAATGATATGGAGTCATCTGAATCTTCAAGTTAAAAAAAAAGAAGTTTAATAGTTTAAAGAAAATGTTTTCTTTATAATGTTTTACTACATAATTTTGAAAATCTACAATATTTGGTTTTGTCAGTTTTTTTTAAACTGAACTACATACTGTAATATGAAGTGGAATTACAGTTGAATTACAGGAAGGAAAGTCAGCTGTCAACTTTGTTGGTAAAGAGGATTAAAAATATCATTTTTTTTCCCTTGCTTAATTGAAAATTAAAGAAATGAGGAAGGAATATCAAACTTTTTTATTTTTGTTCTGTTTTCAGTCAGTCAGTCATTTGCATGTCCCTTGCGGAACTTTGCCTCCATAACAGCTTTCTTGTAGGCCTCTCAGTTGTAAGCAAGATGCCCTGCTGCTGATGCATCCATTAGCAGATTATCAGCAATGTCTTGCAGTCATCTTTGCTTTGGTCTTCCTCTTTCTTTTTCCCATTATGTACCCTTCCAAGACGGTTTTCTCTAAATTATCATGATGTTTAATGTGTCCAAAATTTAAGTTTTCTCTGTTTAATCCTCTTTACTAGCCAACCTTCTTCAATATTAAGTTCTTGTAGGATGGATATATTTGTTCTTTTTTGTGTCCATGATATCTGAAGAACTCTTCTGTAGCATTTACATTCAAAGGCATTTATGTGTTTCTCAGCTGTTTTGTTAAGTGTCCAGGTCTCACAGGCATATGTTGCGATGGGAAAGATGCATGCCCTTAAAAATCTTATTTTTGTAGTTCTGTCTGTTCCTTTCCACAGCTTCTTTAGCTGTTTTACTTTCTGAAGAGCGATAGATGTCCTCCTTTTAATTTCCCTCATTGTATCAACCATTATAAGTTAGTAATGATACAAGATATTCAAAACTCTCCATCTCTTCCAATTTTTCCTCATTGATTCAAGTTCAGACATAATTTTATAGTTTTATGTGAACTTCTATTTTAAGTTAATACACTGACAGAAATGCATGCACAATGTCTTTCACTGAGACATGTCTTGGAGACAGATATTCTTATTCTTGAAACTAGACATCAGATATCATTACTCAGTACATCAAGTGAGGACGTACACCACAAATGCAAAGCTAAAATATAGTGTAAAAAGTCTAAGGTACCTTGTAGCGCTTTAAACCTGAAACCACTGCAGACGCCCCAAAAAAAAAAAAGATTCAGCAAGGCTCATGCATAAATTTTTTTAATGTAGGACAAGAATCATATGGTATGTGAACAGCAAACATCTTCCAGACTTAAAAATAATGAATCAAGGAAATTTTTTTGTAAAAATAGATGATATAAGAAAGAAATATCTCTGCAGACAAATTAGACACTGAAATAATTATTCTTGACATCCTGCAGTTGGTTAGGACTATTCAACAAATGCTGGTAAAAATTTAAAGAAAGCTTATTATGACAAAAAAATAAATGTGGAACATGGAAACATGATAGATATCAAAGAAATTACTATATATTGAAAAAAAAACAGAGCCAAAAGAAAACAAATTTATCAGAATAATTCCCTCTGTTTTCCTCAGTGTTTACAGAACTGGAAATGAACCAGAATTTTTTTTTCAAAAATTAATTAATTAAATAAAAGAACAAAGATTCTTGAAGAAATCAGTGATGACAGAAAAGGTGTTTACAAACAAATAGAAGATGAGAATTTGCCTAGCATAAAGAAAATACAGAAATAGTATTTGAAACATATTTCACAAATCTGTGAATAACAGGAGAAGCAAAAAAGCAGTTTTTTATGACACAAATAAGATACTAATGAAAGGATGTCCCTTAAAGTGAGGAAAGAATATTATGTTGCCATGCAAAGTCAGTATTGTTGTATAATTGTGAAACCTGGGCACCTGGAAGCAATAGAGATGTTTTGGAGACAAAACCAGCAAATATCCTGGACAGCTAGAGATATAAATGAAGAGGCCCTCAGTGAAGTTTCAAAGAATTATAATAAAAAGACAATCAAAATTTCTAGGACAAACTGTGAGAAGACAGAAGTCAGAGAACTTGGTAATGACTGCAAAGTTCAAGGGAAAAAGGAGAGGGAAACTACAAGAAAAAATATCTCAGTGAACTGACCAAGTGCTGCTGAAAAAGAAAACCATCTGAATTATTGGAAACACCTAGGACCACACAAGACAGAGAAGATGGTCACAAATACTATCCAGCAAGGCACATAATGTAATGTAATGTAAATATTCAGAAAAAAAAGTTTTTTACACTAATACTGATAAAAATAATCTTCATTTTAAAAATAAGAAAATAAAGAACTTTATTAAGCAAATTTTACCTGCATACCAAACCTTCAATATATCAAACTTGGTCTCATCAACTCCATCTACAGAGCACAAAACTCCAAAGTCCACTAGATGCAGGCTCTGATAAGCATGGTAGTATGTGGCTACAATCCACATCTGTCGCTGTTCTTCTGATGAATATCTCTTGGAACCCACAGGGAAGTTGTAGTAATTGAGACAATCATCTTGACATGTCTCACTAGAATAAATCATGAAACAAATCTGGACCAGACATAAAATATTTTGTGAATATTAGGCTCTAAGTGTGGTAGTTTTAGGCTCTAAGTGTGGTAGTAAAATTATAAAAAATTGTATTAATATGGTTACACTAATTTTCAGCTGAAACTATCTCTTTCTTAGAACATAATTTCATGTCAGTATAGTTATTATGATGCGAAGGTACTTTCTGAAGAATGTCATAAATTTCTACAAAATTGAGAGAGGAAATAATGCTGAACACAAAAAATATTAAAAACAAATGAACAAATATTTATATTTAAATTTGTAGAAAACTTGGTTAGAGTTCATTTCCACAACTGTTTTGAACTGTACAAGTAAACATATTAGTTTAATAAGTTTAAATTAGTTGTGTTGTAAGTAATTAAAACTTCATATAGTCCTTTTCTTATTAAAACTGTCCACTTTAACATGGTCATCTAAGTTTTATCCTTTAAGTCATTAAGTAAAGCTTTCATATTTGTTATTCCAAACTTCATCCCTTTTCAACTACTTTTTTTTACTAATAACTTACAAATCACAAGAGATTATTCTAATAGTTTGCTGGAAAAGCTTTACATTTCACAGTGATCCAAAGTAACTCATAAAGCTTGGTTACTCATTCATTCCTTTGCATGTCCCTTGCGGAACTTCGCCTCCCAAACAGCACTCCTGTAGGCCTCTCGGTTGTGAGCAAGATGGCCTGCTGCTGCTGCATCCATTTCCAGATCATCAACGATGTCTTGCAGCCATCTTCGTTTCGGTCTTCCTCTCTTTCTTTTTCCCATTATGTATCCTTCCAATATGGTCTTCTCTAAATTATCATGATGTTTAATGTGGCCAAAATATTTAAGTTTTCTCTCTTTAATCCTCTTTACTAGCCAGCCTTCTTCAATATTAAGCTCTTGCTTGGTTACTGAAACTGTTAAATTAGGTAGGTATAATACCTGTTTCTATGCCATCAAGGCATTTTGGTATAACACTGTTAGGCCCATACTGAAACTGTTAGATACTTTTAAAACAAAACAACTCAGTACTTTGTACTTCATCTAATAAATCTTCTATGAAGTGCAAAATCAGAAATATGGATAGAATGCATTCTTTTCATATAATCACTATTAAATTTATAAAGTGTAATTTTATTAATTGCTGTATTTATCATCAAATTTTTTTTTATCAGTGATATTTGAAGAAAAATTGGTAATAAATTTCTTTGATGCATATGATGAATGATTAAATGAAAGAAGAGAAGAAAGTGAGAATGGGTGAACCCGAATAAAAAACATGAATGAAGAAATGCTGCAAAAATAAATACAACAGAAATATTAGTAAATAATTAAAACAATATATGAATAAATTAATGCAGTTTTAAATAAATAAATTATGAAAGAATGCAACAATTAGCAGTTTTAAATAAATAAATTATAAAAGAACAGAATGATTAGACTGTAGAATTATCTATCTGAATCAAGAAATGAGAAATAAAAATCATTAGTAAATTAACTCCATAATGAATTAGTATGGGGTGTATGTGAAAGTGTGCATATGAATGAGCTACCATGTGAATGAATGAAAATTCACTCACTAGTCATATGAGCCACCATAACTTTCACGAAGCACTTTTTCGAACATCTGATGAACCTTTTTTATGAGGTTTTTAGTGTACAGATCATATTCTCTGTTCTCTAATGGCCTCTGAGAGAATGGCAATGTCAAGTCCACAGGACAGGACACTATCTTGTCCAAAGGTCCACACAGTCGTTCTGGGTGGATTTTTTTTGTTAAAACTTTACTATTTTAGCACAAAATGGTTTCACAAATATTTGTAAATCTGTAACAGAGAGAAACTAAGAAAATAAAATACTTCAGAAATAATGTAAATTTGTCAGGAAACAATAGGTTAAAAAAAAAAGGTAACGATAATCCTGTCAAGCTTTAGAGGCACATAGGGATATGGTGTTAGTATGCCCATATTTTCCTTGACCTGTCAGCACACTAGAGGGTGATGTGGTCAGTATCACGCTTGGCTGCCTTTCCTTCCCCAACATCAGAAGAAGTCAGGTACCCATTTCTACAGCTAGGTGACTAGGGCATCTCTGGCCAGATTCACATCCCCTACCTTCACCAGTGCACTAACCACTTCACCAATCAGGAAACAATACTGTTAGCAAAATTCAGTTGTCAGAATTTATTTTTCAAATTCCACTGAACAGTTCTCATTTTTTGGGTGTATTATTGACACTGTATATCTCAACATCAGCAATACTAAAACAACATTATGACTACATTCACTACTGTGTATAGTTTATTAATTCTGAGAAAGGAATTTACAGTGTAGTCATCCAGCCTTAAAATATATTTTGACTTGGTATTGAGACCTAAACAAATCATCAACATTTAAAAAAATATTTGGTACATTTAGTCCCAATGAAAACTATCAACATTCTGATGGATATTTGGTATATTTAGGCCCAAAGAAAATTATTAACATTCTGAAAAATATTTGGTGTATTTAATCAAAGTCAAAATTACCAAAATTTAAAAAACATTTGGTGCTGTCATTTTAGAATCTTCCGGAAGCTATATGTTTGAGTTCACGGCAGTTAATAACATGATGAACAACTTCACTTAACAACGCCTAGCAGAAGAGAAGTGTGCTATGGGGTCTTCTGTTACTTCCCAGGCTGGTGTCAAAATGCAAATTTCTTAACAGGCTCCATCACAAGGGAACACATTAAATTCTTATCCCATGATCAGGTGAACCTACATCAGAACAGCCTTTTGCCAGTAGCACTGTATGTAGAAAAGATAAAATCTTGACTACAAGTGATTAGCTGACCATAATGACAGGATAATCTCTAATAGAGGCATTTCACTCCCCAACAGATATTCCTGCTTTAATTCCATGTTGTGTTGCATGCTAATAAAAATACACCACTTACTTCAGTATTGTTTTATTTTCTATCTCTTCATGATGTTTTGTGTCCCTGTATGTTCCCGTTTTCTTTGTGCTATTTATTTCCTTATAATTTTCAACTGTAACTTTCACATTTGTAACATTCTTTCTACTGCTACGTTTCTCTCGGATATTGTTTACCTGCAGTCATGTTGCAAAAATCTTACGTTTCTTCAGCTTCCATCAATCTTCATAACAAGGACTGCAAGAGAACTGAACCTACAATATTTTTTTTACTCCATCTTCCAACAAATTTCACACAGTTGGCGGTTGTTTTCTTCCATACCTTCTACTACTGGAGGATGAAGATCACCACGAAAGAGGATAACTCTCGCGTGTCGAGCTGGAGAAGGTGCACCATGATCCAAATAAGCAAGGACATCTGCTTTTCTAGGAAGCTGTGAAAACAATATTGGTTTATATTAGTATAGTGTTTCCCAACCTTTTTTGGATCATGCCTCACCTAAATGTTTCTAAGAATTTGATGCCCCTCTACTCTCACCCCCCCCCACCACCACCAGCATAATAGTCAACCAAGTTATGAAGAAGTATAGTATATTCTAATTGCCCCCCCCCCCCCATCCAAAAAATATATATATATATAAAATTGCCCCCCTATGGCAATAAAATTGCCCCATGTTGGGGCATATAGCAATACTATACGAGTCAATGAGAGTTCACTTTAAATCTTCCTTACATTTTTCGGATACGTGCTTGAAAATTAAACTGTATTTTTAAAAAAAAAAGGAAATCACTTAAAAGTAAAAACCCATAAAAATAAGGGAAAGGATAATAAGACTGAAAATAATACTATTTGTGTATATAAATAAATGAGAAAATATACAGTGACTCACAGCAAGAAGTCATAGAATCAGGAAATGAGAAATAAGAAGAAAACTAGGAGGAAATGATCTTAGTTTTATGTTCATTGAGGCTGAAAGGTTATGATGATGAACTGAAAAATTCAAAAATTTATTTAGTTTCATCTACTAAAACTAGAAATTTTAACTTGAGGCCTATTTTAAAGGAAAGTGTCAGCATTGCACATACTTAAATAAACCAAAATAATTTTTTTTTATTAATCAGTGGCAAAGATCTAAATCAAGGACAACAAAAATAATGAACAATTTAGCCTTACATCACCAAGGATATGTAATCGGTAAATTTCTTATAAAAAAAGGGAACAAATTTATATGCCAAGATAAATTATGTGACTGGTATGGCATGTCAATGATTTCTTCTTATTTAAAATATAGCAATAATCATTATTAAGATCACATAATATTTTTGTATTTCTACTTTTGTTATGCCCCTTGTTTTCTCTTTTATAGAACAAAATATTCTTTTTTTTTTTTTTTAATATAGCAAAAATCCAGATATCATCCATAAATCTGGATCAAGTATTATGATATTCACACATTAAAAATTTTTTTTTTTTCCTGTGAGAGAATAATGTCTTTTAATTCTTTTTTTAAATTTTTTTTGTTTTGAATCTTCTAAAACCTACTAGTAACATAAAATCAAATATTCTCCTTGGAAATGAGGACTGATTCACTTCTAAGAAAAAATAACTATTCAGACTGAAGTGAAAGGTGTGCAGAATGGTGAGATGCAGAGCAGTCTTGTAAGATCAACAGCCACACTTAGTGTTCTAGATGACAAATATCCATGTGACACCTGGATACGTGTGTATACAGATGGATCTGCACATAATGCCATAAAGAATGGTGGGGCAGGAGCATATATTGAATATCCAAACAACACCATTGACAAGATTTCCATACCCACTGGTAAATACTGCAACAACTTTGATGCAGAAGTTAGGGCAATTATTGCTGCAGTTGAAAAACTATCAGACTCCAGAATTGATACATGTCCTGTAGTAATTCTCACAGATGCAAGATCAGTACTGGAGGCTCTTCAGTGCAACAAACTACCAGACCTTAAGGATGCCTTGTCAAAAATTGGCTTACAACATGGAGTCACTTTGCAATGGATTCCCTCCCACTGTGGGATACCAGGCAATGAGAAAGCTGACCATCTGGCCAAAGAGGGCACTGAAATGGAGCAACCAGACATACCAGTCACCTATAATCAGAAGAAAAGCATGATAAAAACCTACAGGAAGCCACAAACACCACCACATGATGACTATCACATGCTAAACAGAAAGGAACAAGTCACCATCTTCCGTCTCCGAACAGGACACAGCCGACTCCGAAGTCATATGTATACAAAGTTTAAGGTTGGTACTACTAATCTATGTACATGTGCCCAGGTGCCCCAAACCGTGGAACATATCCTCCAGAACTGCATCAACTACGAGACACTGAGAAATAATTACTGGCCCAGTGAAACCACTAAAGAAGATAAGCTCTACGGTTCCATACATGAGTTACAAAAAACAGTGAAATTTATCCAAGAGACAGGACTGCAGATATAGACAGACAGTGCGAACGAAGAAGAAGAAGACTTCTAAGAAACAACCTGACAATAATTTAAACAGTCTAGAATGCTCTCTGCAACATTTCTATATTGCAGAATAAGAGAGGAGTGTTCTAAGTACATGAGAAGCTCTTTGTTAACTGACAAATTAAACTATATGCACAATTTGTCTGTAGTTAACAGTAGAAAGCTATCAATATTAAATGGCAATTTACACACCTGCATTTTGAAATGTACAGACAAAAAAAATGGTGCCAATAGCAAGTACTAAAAGTTTTTATAATTTCTTGCCAACATTTAAATTAGTAGTTCTCAAATTTTTCAAGGGATAATGCCTCTCGCCTTCCTGGCCACATCCATAGCATCTTCCTTCCTCCCTTTTCCCCCACATTTGAAGCTGATACTCTATGCAGCTTCATTTTCTCTCACCAACACCATGCCACCACTCCCCAGATCTTCCCATTTTACCAGGGGATGGTAATGCCCTCTTGAGAACCACTGATTTAAATAAATAAGCACTCTTTAGTTACTGAAACAACATAATGAATTCTATTACCTCCAAGTCCATTGTAAAGATATGTGGGTCTGTTAGTTTAGCCACTTCAGGTTTTACAATGCCAATGTCATCTTCCAGAAACTTGCGCACTTTTTTCATTTCCACTACAGTCAGTTCATGAAATGGACCTGGGTTATCTGGTTCCTCTGGAAGGTTGATGAAAGAGTAACAACAGTAGTGCTGGAAGAAATTAGTAGTAGCAGCACTGGTAGGAATATAGCAGCAGAAGTAACTAAACCATATTATTAACTGTAGTAACTAGCAGAAGTAGTGTCAATAAATAACTGTACATACTAACAGTTTTGTAATAATGGCAATTTCACTGCTTCATATAAAATACTGTATTTCAGAAGTTTTGTTTTTAAATTCTGAGATTATTTTATCATTTTCAGATTTTGTTAGCTTTTTTTTTTTTTTTTGCTTAATATATTTATACAAATGCCAGTATTAATGTTTTGATTTTTATTCATTCAGTTGCATATGGATATAGATGCAAAAGCCACATTCCTTTATGTACTTCATTCTGATGTTGCCAGTGCCAGAATATAGCTTCTACTCTTACAGTTTCAGTTTCTGTATAAAATAGGGAACCCAAAGCCATAGTGAAGATCTCATATCACAACTATCATATTGGTTAAGTTGTGTGCTATTCTGGGTTCTAAATGAGGGAATATCAGAAAAAAGGCTTCTCAGCTAGCTCCACCACCATGTAGAATGCATAAATCCCTCTCATTTGCCAGATAATAACAGAACAACAGGTTGCTGTCAGGAAAATTGCCAAGAGACAGAAAACATTTTCGTCAGTTATGGTTAGCTCGACTTCAAGTATATAGTCATGCTTTTTTTGGTTTTTGGCACATATCTTTAGACATGCTACAGTGTGATGTATATTAGAAGAAAGTGTGTCATGATTTTTCTGTATAATGAGCTAGAATGTGTTTAAAAGTTGTTAGGACCATTGCTGCCAGTCTTCCCTAGGGAGAGACCACATTATGATGATATCATTTAAATCTGACCTAAAATATCTTCTTTGGCAGCTATTCCTTCTGGTAAGGTCCCACACTTTCTGAGAGCGAGTCCATCATTACATGGGTGCTTTATTAACACCACAGTAAGCACACCAATAAGAATTCCGAAGAAAGTCAAACACACAATTCCCAGGATACAGGACAGACATCTTGCATTCCTCAGCTTTTTCTCCAGCTTCTGTTGTTCTGGGTGAAGACACAATACAGATATGAAATTTAATCCATAGCTATAGCAATGATTAACTTTTGAAATAGCCCCAACATGAGAAAGTTTGGTTAAAAAATGCCCCCAAATTTCAGTTAGAAGACTCTCAAAGCCCAAATTAGTTACATTTTATTTACTCTCTTTCTCATCTCTTGTGCATGCGCGTGTGTGTGTGTGTGTTTGTTTTTTTGTTTGTTTTTTTTTCCAACTTTATATTATATTTATACAAATTTTCCCCATTTTCTTAAGATCACATTTGTAAATATTTTTTTCCACACTTTCTTATGGTTACATTTATAGCCCTTCTCACTTTTCTAAATTTTTTTTATACATTTTTTCCCACTTTCTTAATATTACTTTTATAAAATGTTCCCCTACTTTCTTAAGATTATATTTATTTTCTCTTTTTTTTACAAAATTTCTTAAGCTTACATTAATAAAATTTTCTTCTAATAATATATTTATAAACTCTTTTTTTCGAGTTTCTTAGGATTACATTTCTAAGCTCTCTTTTCCCACTTTCTTAAAAATACATTTATAAACTTTTTATCTCACTTTTCTAATGTTATGAACTTTTCCCCTTGCTTTCCTAATATTATATTTATAAACTCTGTTTTTCCACTTTTTAGTATTACATTTATAAATTTTTCACCACTTTTGTAAGATTATATTTATATACCAGACCCTTTTCCCACTTTCTTAATATTACATATAATAAACCATGTTTTTCCACTTTCTTCACAAAAAATAGTCCATAAATTATTATTTGGAAGTAAGAGATTCTAAATGAAGTTTGGTTCTTCAGTCACTTTCTCTACTTGTAGGTCTGTTATCTACCCTTGTCCTGTCTGCCCTCTTGTCATTTGATAATTATTTATCTGTATATCTGCACTTTCATGATCTGATTCCTTTCAGTATGTATACATATCTGTACACCAGTTGATGTTCTCACATGTCAGTGTGAATGACTTCCCCTTTGTCTATCTGACTAACTAACTGTGCGTGTTTCTGTCTATTTATTTGTCCATTTGTTTCATTTATCCCTTGAAAGTTATACGTCCTTTAATAACATAAAAACTCCACAAAATGTTCGTTCCTTTTAACTTCTTTAACACACTTCTCCAGTATCCCAAACCTACCACTTATTTCCATTCCAGCTCTCCTGTTATTCCTGAGCATCAGCATATGGTGAAAATATGTTCTGCTGATGGTTCACGGGTGCTTGAACTGATCTTCTACACTTACAGTTTCAGTTTCTGTATAAAATAGGGAACCCAAAGCCATAGTGAAGATCTCATATCACAACTATCATATTGGTTAAGTTGTGTGCTATTCTGGGTTCTAAATGAGGGAATATCAGAAAAAAGGCTTCTCAGCTAGCTCCACCACCATGTAGAATGCATAAATCCCTCTCATTTGCCAGATAATAACAGAACAACAGGTTGCTGTCAGGAAAATTGCCAAGAGACAGAAAACATTTTCGTCAGTTATGGTTAGCTCGACTTCAAGTATATAGTCATGCTTTTTTTGGTTTTTGGCACATATCTTTAGACATGCTACAGTGTGATGTATATTAGAAGAAAGTGTGTCATGATTTTTCTGTATAATGAGCTAGAATGTGTTTAAAAGTTGTTAGGACCATTGCTGCCAGTCTTCCCTAGGGAGAGACCACATTATGATGATATCATTTAAATCTGACCTAAAATATCTTCTTTGGCAGCTATTCCTTCTGGTAAGGTCCCACACTTTCTGAGAGCGAGTCCATCATTACATGGGTGCTTTATTAACACCACAGTAAGCACACCAATAAGAATTCCGAAGAAAGTCAAACACACAATTCCCAGGATACAGGACAGACATCTTGCATTCCTCAGCTTTTTCTCCAGCTTCTGTTGTTCTGGGTGAAGACACAATACAGATATGAAATTTAATCCATAGCTATAGCAATGATTAACTTTTGAAATAGCCCCAACATGAGAAAGTTTGGTTAAAAAATGCCCCCAAATTTCAGTTAGAAGACTCTCAAAGCCCAAATTAGTTACATTTTATTTACTCTCTTTCTCATCTCTTGTGCATGCGCGTGTGTGTGTGTGTGTTTGTTTTTTTGTTTGTTTTTTTTTCCAACTTTATATTATATTTATATTTATACAAATTTTCCCCATTTTCTTAAGATCACATTTGTAAATATTTTTTTCCACACTTTCTTATGGTTACATTTATAGCCCTTCTCACTTTCTAAATTTTTTTTATACATTTTTTCCCCACTTTCTTAATATTACTTTTATAAAATGTTCCCCTACTTTCTTAAGATTATATTTATTTTCTCTTTTTTTTACAAAATTTCTTAAGCTTACATTAATAAAATTTTCTTCTAATAATATATTTATAAACTCTTTTTTTCGAGTTTCTTAGGATTACATTTCTAAGCTCTCTTTTCCCACTTTCTTAAAAATACATTTATAAACTTTTTATCTCACTTTTCTAATGTTATGAACTTTTCCCCTTGCTTCCTAATATTATATTTATAAACTCTGTTTTTCCACTTTTTAGTATTACATTTATAAATTTTTCACCACTTTTGTAAGATTATATTTATATACCAGACCCTTTTCCCCACTTTCTTAATATTACATATAATAAACCATGTTTTTCCACTTTCTTCACAAAAAATAGTCCATAAATTATTATTTGGAAGTAAGAGATTCTAAATGAAGTTTGGTTCTTCAGTCACTTTCTCTACTTGTAGGTCTGTTATCTACCCTTGTCCTGTCTGCCCTCTTGTCATTTGATAATTATTTATCTGTATATCTGCACTTTCATGATCTGATTCCTTTCAGTATGTATACATATCTGTACACCAGTCTGATGTTCTCACATGTCAGTGTGAATGACTTCCCCTTTGTCTATCTGACTAACTAACTGTGCGTGTTTCTGTCTATTTATTTGTCCATTTGTTTCATTTATCCCTTGAAAGTTATACGTCCTTTAATAACATAAAAACTCCACAAAATGTTCGTTCCTTTTAACTTCTTTAACACACTTCTCCAGTATCCCAAACCTACCACTTATTTCCATTCCAGCTCTCCTGTTATTCCTGAGCATCAGCATATGGTGAAAATATGTTCTGCTGATGGTTCACGGGTGCTTGAACTGATCTTCTACACTTACACCTAGAGCGCAGAGACCAAGGGAAGCAATTAGGATGCTGTAAATCAGTCACGAGAGTAATTACATTAATAATGTGTAAGTGGCATTTTATTTCAGTTTAATTGTGTTTATTACACAGGAACCAAATGCTTACTGGGCTTCCAAATGTAAAATATTAAAGTTGTGGCAAAACTTTTAGAGCTCATATAGGGCTAGACAGTCAGGCACGGACACACCTCTCCTTACGTTGACTAAGATGAATCTGTGGTCATCATCGAAGACGATGGACGAACAATAACAACATTAAAGTCAGTAGTTTTTGTAAGTAGTAATGTAAAGTCATCATAATTCTTACCTTAACACATTTTACTGAATAATCCTTTTTAAGGTAATGTTGTCAAAGATACAGAGAAACTTAGAGATTATACAGGGCTGCTATTACAAGAAGACCAACCAGGAGCCGCCAACGGTCCAAGCCTCATAGAAGTACAGTTTTAGTCTAGGGCTCAAAAATAGCTTGGTACGGGCAGTGAAAACATGAATCACTTCTCGACCATTTTTCCCCCTCACTACAGAAATGTGTGTGTGTGTGGTGTTTGTGTGTGTGTTGTGTGTGCGTGCGCGCGCGCGGGCACGTGTGTGTGTGCCTGCGTCTGTTCTCATCGCTGTGTTTCTTGTGAGTTCATCACAAACTGGCATTTCATGACGACAGTAAATCTAATTGCCAGTCTTGAGACTGACGCATTCGATAGAGGTAATCTACTACATGTGCAGGCAATGTAATCTTGCAAGTCATCAGATTGCCAACTTACTGACTTTATTACCATTATAACGGATGTCAAAACCGATAGAGGCGTGGATTCTCTGATTACAGAGTGCGAACAGCTTCGAAGTACTGTATAATGATAGTAACTCTTTTAACATTTAACATTTTATAGTCCAGGTGGTGTATCAGTCAAAGCTTCTCCGCAGTGTATGGTATGGGGAATTACCTGGGCTGGCATACGAGCTTCTATCGTAGAAGGCTCACAAAACGATTGCAACAGCAAAATCACAAGCTACTCAGAGACTGCTCAGACATCAACGAAACTTTTACTAACACACTCGCCAGTCAAACTGGTGACTGTCTTCAACAGCCGTAAACATTCAGCCAGTGGACGATGTCGTAAAGAGTGTTCTAACAGTATAATAAATTTTCCAAGTTTTAGTATTCGTTGTAACATTATATATTTTTTTCATGTTAAATCAGTACAATATATATCTCGTTCTAGATTTTAAAATAGTGAGAAAAGTAAATATTTCATGTGTCAATATTAAAGGCATGGGCAGAAAAAAAAAAAACACACACACACACAAGACAGCGTTGGTACAGATATATAAATCAGACCGAAGTCTCACTTCAGGAAACAAAACATACTTCAGACACAGACTTTGAAGCATATACGAAAAATTCCAGCTACGTACACTACAGAACATCATATAAATTATATATTTATTTAGCTTAACTGATGCATACAGATACACATATAGATGCAGGACAGAAACATACCAAATAAAACAACATAAAACACACAAAATGCCAAATTCAAACATGCCATCTCGTGCAACACCTTTCGAGATGTACTCTATTTAGAATGTGCAGGATACACCAGCTTGGTCATATCTGCGGACTGGAAAATTGATGTCTCCCTAAGTGTATTTTTAGCAAACAACAAGCATAAGGCAAAGGAACAGCTGACTGCCCCAAAATTATTATTCTAAGTGGTCTGCACGAGAACATGACAGGGCTGAACTGAGTCCAACTTTCTGGACTTACGTTATTGACTATCTCAGGTGAGGAAAAAACAATCCTGGGCTATCAACATTGACAGAGTAAACAAAACTGTATCAGGCAGAGGAAAGAACAAAAACACTGAGGAAAAGGAACACCGAACAAAACGCACAGAGAAGATTACGTTTTGTTACAAGGATCATTACTCGTTGGTCAGAAATAACTGAAGTATAGATCATGCTAACCCCCGTGTGGTACCCGGGATCTGCAAAGAATAGGACCACTGTACCCTACCACGCATGATCGTAAAAGGCGACTAAGGAGGGTTCGGCATAGGGCCAGCAACCCTATCTGGTAAAAAAAACTATCAGACTGCTACAGAAACGGAAGCAAGGAAAAAAACAAATGCAGGTGGAAGGAGAAATGCTTATCAGGAAACTGAGCCCATGAAGGTTGTGGATGAAAGCCAGCCACTGGAAGTCCCCAGCCCGACTGCAGACCTCCTGGAACCTAAACACAAGATGCAAATAGGCAGCTGGAATGTAAGAACACTTAACCAGACTGGAAAACTAGCACAAACCATCAAGGAAATGCACAGATACAAACTAGACATACTAGAATTACAAGAAGCAAGATGAACAGGACAAGGCAGAAGGAAATTAACAACACAGCACACAGAAGATACAATAATATGGTCAGGTAAAGAAGATCTTCATGAAGGAGGAGTAGCATTAATTATAACAAAAGAAGCATCAAGAGCATTGCTGAAATGGACCCCAATAAATGAGAGATTATTATATGCACGGTTCAACTCAAGATTCACGAAGCTGTCTATTATAGTTTGTTATGCACCAACAGAAGCAGCTGAAGAGGAATTAAAATAAGATTTTTACAACAGCCTCCAAGCCACAGTAGAAACAATACCCAAGTATGATATGCTACTCATCTTGGGCGACTTCAATGCAAAAGTAGGTGAAGGAAATGAAGATAGAAGAATAATCATGGGAAGAGAAGGAATCGGAGAAATAAATGAAAATGGAGAAAGAATGTGCAGTTTCTGTGAAGAAAACATGATGACCATCGGAGGGACAATTTTCCAACACAAAAACATCCATAAGGTGACTTGGAAGTCACCAGATAAAACCACAGAAAACCAAATCGATCACATACTAATAAACAACAAGTGGAAACGGTCACTACAAGATGTGCGAGCAAGGAAAGGAGCAGATGTAGGAAAAGATCACAACCTTCTGGTAGCAAAAATAAAACTAAAATTAAGGAACGCCAAAATCGGAGAACACAGAAAGATACGTTTTGATACAGGAAAACTGAAAGACCAGCAAACAAGAAATGAATTCTCAATAGTACTTAAGAACCGCTTCAGTGTCCTACAAGACGAAGCAGAAATGTCTATACTAGAGTTCAGTAAAACACTACAGGAAACAGCAAAAGAGGTGCTGGGATATCGGAAACGGAGAAAATAGGAATGGATAAGCAAGATTACATGGGAAAAGATAGAGCAAAGAAAAGAAATCAAGAAAAAATTACTGAACACCAAATCACAACGGCTTAAAGAACAAGTTTTAAGTAATTATGCGCAAAAAGACAAAGAAGTGAAGGAATCATGCCGTCAAGATAAACGTCAATACTATGACAACTTAGCAAAAACAGCAGAGAAAGCAGCATATACAAATAACATGAAAACCATATATAAAATCACAAAGCAGATGACAGGTAACTTCAACACAAGATGTGAAAGTGCAGTAAGGACGCAAAATGAACAACTGGTCAGTGGAGAAAGAGAAAAAATTGAAAGATGGAGGGAACACTTTAACACCCTACTAAACAGAACATAAGCAGCACAAACAATAGACATACCTGAAGCAAAAACGGAACTAAACATCAATATAGGACCAATAACAATAAGTGAAGTAAAGGAGGCGATAAAGAAGCTAAAATCAGACAGGGCACCAGGTGAAGATGAAGTGACTGCTGGGATGTTGAAAGCAGAAGAAACAGAAACACCAAAACAACTTTGCCGGATATTACAACAAATTTGGGATCTAGAAAAAGCCCCGGAGGAGTGGAAAACTGGGCTTATAGCAAAACTACCAAAGAAAGGTGACCTCAGATATTGCGGGAACTGGAGAGGCATTACCCTACTGCCACTCACCAGTAATGTATTTTGCAGAATAATCATCAACAGAATTGTACCAACACTTGAGGAAAAACTTCGGAAAGAGCAGGCAGGATTTAGGAAAGGAAGATCATGCATAGACCACATATTTGTACTTAGACAAATATTAGAACAGGCAAATGAGTGGCATAGCACAACATATGCATTATTCATAGATTTTGAGAAAGCCTTTGACACGGTCAACAGAGATGCACTGTGGAAAATCCTAAGATGGCATGGCCTCCCCCATAAGATAGTTAATGTAATCAAAGCCCTATACGAGGGTTTTCAGTGCAAAGTTATCTGTGGAGAACATACCTCCAGCAGCTTTAGGGTACAAACAGGAGTGAAACAGGGATGTGTACTATCACCAACATTATTTATCTTGGCAGTAGACTGGTTAATGAAGGAGGCAACATCAGACAAACGCAGAGGATTACAATAGACCCTTGACACAGTGCTGGAGGACCTTGACTTTGCGGACGACATTTGTCTATTATCAAGCAGTCACAAAGATATGCAAGATAAAATAAACAAGCTAACTCAGAATGCAAACAACATAGGACTAAAGATCAACGTAGGAAAGACAAAGTTAATGAAGCAAAATGTGAACAACAGAAATGTACTGAGAGTAGATAGCAAGTTAGTGGAGGAGGTCAACGAATTTGTATACCTTGGCAGCAGAGTAGTAGAAAATGGAGACAGCACAGAGGACATCAACAGCAGACTTACTAGAGCAAACCAGGCTTTTGCAATGCTGCAGAATATATGGAAATAAAAAAAAAACTAAGCATAAATACGAAAATCAGGATATTTAAGAGTAATATTCTAAGTGTACTACTCTATGGAAGTGAATGCTGGAAAATCACCAAAACCATAGAAAACAAGTTGAATTCTTTCCAGAATAAATGTTTACGAAGAATTAGAAAAATATTTTGGCCAAACACCATAAGAAATAACATCTTATTGGCAGAAATGCAGATGAAGCCACTGACACCAATTATTGAGGAAAGACGCTGGCGATGGTTGGGACATGTGCTCCGAATGACTGACAACTCACTACCAAAAATAGCACTAAGATGGACACCACAGGGGAACAGAAGTAAGGGTAGACCAAAAGAGACATGGAGAAGAACAACAGAAAGGATGTTGAGCAATAGAGGGCTCACCTGGGCAAGAGCAGAAAAAAAGGCGAAGGACAGGCATTTGTGGAAAACCCTTGCGGAAGCCCCATGTGCCCTGGGCACTTAAGGTTCAGAGAGAGAGAGAGAGAGAGAGAGATCATGCTAACAAGTTTCTAGACACTTTGTTACCCGCAGAAAAGTGTTATATCCAACCCCATACATTAATTTTCTTTCATTAAATCATGTAACCACTATCAAGTTTGTCTCATTTTTCCAATATTTCATTGACGTTATATGTTTTAATATTCCTTTTCACATCATACCTGACTGAAATACCAATCTTGGATCATGTAAATAATTCTTAAAAGAGAGGAAATAATGCGTAATGTATACCACATTCAAGAAGTTAGTACATCTTAATGTGATGTGCCATGTAAGTATTCTTGATGTTTTACATTCAATCACTTTAGGAAATTGTCTAGAATCGTTTGTTTCGCATTTCCCCTTCTCATGACCTGATTTCACCAGCAGTCATGTACCACACGCTTTAACACGAGAGAATCTTGTGAAGTTGTAATGTTTTAAACAGAAATAAATGGCTACCATAGTCTGACATCAGCAGATGGTGAATTGAGAGAAGTGGAGGCAGGTTTCAGGTAGAGAAGATCCTAATCCGACCTTTTTTGCCACCATTCAACGGAGTTGAATTCCTCACTGCTAATCACATTCATCGATTGCGAGAAAGCTTTCAACAGTTTAGATCTAAGGATGCCGTGGAAACTACTGGAACTCTATGGAATCCCAGCCAAGACAGTAAATCTTATATGAGGGAACAACTTGCATGATCGTTCATGGGGGGGGGACTCTCACAGAAAGTTTTAAAGCAGAAGCAGGCGTGCGACAGGGATGTTTGCTGTTACCATTCCTATTTCTTATGGCAGTAAACTGGATCATGAAGACCACCACACAAGGGAAAAAAATGGAATACAATGGACATTATGGAACCAACTGGAAGACCTTGACTTTTGCAGATGATGTGGTACTTTTGGCACGCTGTGGCACACAGCCATACACAAATGCAGGAGAAAGTTCGGTCTTAAACAAGAATTCAATTAATATGGGACTATATGTAAAAAGAACCCCCCCAAAAAAAATAAAGAAAAGCAACAGCACATGACATAACGTCATGGAAGCTGAGGGAATACAAATCAAAGAAGTAGATTATTTCACATATTAAGCGGCCATGGTTGATAAATTCGGAGGAACAGGAACGGATATTAAAGCTAAAATAAACAAGGTCAGGAATGCATTTATTCAACATAACAAAATATGGGCACCAGAACAGCGATAAAACTCAAGCTTTTTAATATAAATGTGAAGAATGTTCTGCTATACGCTTTAGTGACATGGGTGATGGCTTAAATGGATACAAAGACGATACTAAGAGGATACAAAGATTCATGACCTACTGCCTGTGAAGGATTCTAAACATTAAATGACAGGACAAGACCAGGAACAAGGAGGTCTGAGATAAGACAGAGTAAGAGCTATGAACCTACAAATGATGTCTAGATAATGAAGGTGGACTGGCCACATATTAAGAAAACATGACACCAGCATAACAAGTCCGCCACTGACATGGAATTTCCAGGGAAACAGAAATCAAGGAAGGCCTAGAACTACTTGGATAAGGGAAACTGACATTTCTCAGAGACAAGGGTTACACATGGAAAGAAAACAAATCCAAGAACAAGGATGACTGGAGAGACTTTATCCTTGGCCTGTGGTCGCAAGGGAGTGACGTGCCGGGATGACGATGATACACTGACAGAAACTCGTTTTGAGAAGTTAAATATGTCATCAGCTTCTAATTTTAACCAAATATGTTAGTAAGTTATGTAGTTTTCGGCGAAACTGATATGTTATCAGTAATGGCAGTAACGGGAAAAGTTGACAAATAACCATATTCCATGGCTGGAAACATACAGATAACAGTGTTATGGCCCATTGTTTCCTTGACCTCACACACACTAGAGGGTGATATAATCAGTATCACGCCTAGTTATCTTTCCTTCCTTAATTCCAAAAAGGTGCCATACACCCAATATTTAAAGACTGAAGTACCTCAGGATTCAACCTTCTTTCCTCAAACTAACGAATTCGCTACTCTGATAGCCCATATTTGGCAGGACTACCGAAGCTTGTTTCTTCTGTTGTTTAGTCAAATACAGCCTTCTTAATTTTTTTTCTTCTTCTTCACTGTGTCACCTTCCATCACCACATCTCCATTATCTCTTTTAACAACAACAACAACAACAACAGCAGCAGCAAGAGCAGCAACAACAACAACAACAAAAGCTTCGTCAGTAATGCAGCCTAAATCTGAGAAAACTATTACACACATTGTCCCCAGTAGCACCTTAGTGTGTAAACTCAGTATCTTCCCTAACCTGCCCCCCTCCCCTCTACCGTCGCCTCTTCCTCACTGAGGTACTGATCACTTAACAGATGTTGGAATCCAGATATTAGTAATCACAAACGCAGCTGACCTTTTGACTTAATGCCACATCTACATACTGGATTATTTTATTGAAAAACTTCAGTAAGAACCCCAGGTTGATTATCATAGTTCACCAGTTCTCAACTCCCCCCCCCCCCCCAAAAAAAAAAATCACCATTTCTCACAACAGTCCAGTTTTTTTTTACGATTTATGATATTTTCTATGCCCAGGTTTAGTCATATTTTCTCTTTATGTCTTAAAATGTGTATTAATCTTTCTTTTCTGTAAAAAATATTAACAGATGTTCTAGATATAAATATATACATATATTTTCCATTGTCAGTATACCCCAAGACATATGCACGCAGTCCGACTTGTTCAAGCCGTAGTTACGAATAAATCCCATAAAGTATATTATGTTAAAAATTCGTGTTACATACAGCGGCTCATAATAAGAAAAGATCGTTACTTTGCTACGCATATCAACACCTTGTACGTCTATAGCAGTTCTTTGGTTTCTTCAATGTTTTTATGTATATTATAAAGGCACACCATATACTACATAACTAACGTTTGATAAGACCTGTACCTAACTGCTTCGACTTATGTTTACTTTCGACTTAAGAACAGATTTAGGAACGAAACTGGTTAGTAGCTCTGTGGACTGCCTGCATATATGTATGCCTCTTCGTTTCTTTAGTGTTTCCTGTCAGTTCAGATTCTTTTATTTTTCTGTGTCTGTTGGTCAGTCCGCTCAGACATTTTTCTGTTGGGCTTCCTCTCTTTCTTTTTCCCTTGAATTTTCTATTTATTAGTCATCTTCTTCGTTTGCTTCTACGACCAAAACCGCACTGTGATCCTACTGAATTTACGCCTGTGGTCCTCGTTAGGTCCCGTGGTCTCCTGTGTGGTCCCAGAAAGGAGATACCCGAGAGGACCACAAGAGGTTCAGAGTATCTCAGGGCTTTAGCCTGTATTCTTGGTGGGTCTCTGAAGCGGATTGCGTGACACTGTGGTTTTCGTTGCACCAGTTTAGTCTAGAGTTGGACTTTCTCACCGGAAGACCTCGACGTGTTTAGGATATCAGTGCATCCCCGCTGGGTGAGAGGTGGTAGCCCACCCAGGCCAGAGTTGGACCTTCTCACCGGAAAACCTCGACGTGTTTTGAGATACCCGTGTATCACCGCCGGGTGAGAGGTGGTTGCTCATCCAGTCCAGAGTTGGACTTTCTCACCGGAAAACATCAGCGTGATTAGGATACGCAAACATCTCCGCCAGGTGAGAGGTGGTTGCCTATCTAGACTGCCCTGGTCCAGTGTCTCCGACTTCAGCATTTTGCAGTCGTGGCCGCTACCCTTCCTAGTTGTGACCAGGATGGAGCTTTTGTCCAGGAGGACGAATCCTCGCCACTAATGACTTCCACCCCTGGGTTGAGCCGGTTTAGGCATATTATCCCAGTTTGGGCGTGTTTGGGACATGACCGACCTCTAGAGCAGAGGTACTGTGACATGCATAGCCTTCAAGATTCACCCCTGGTGTGAGCCGGTTTAGGCAAAATTCACCAGTATGGGTGTATATCAGGCGTGACCGACATCTAGAGCGGAGGTGGCATGACATGTCTAGCCATCAAGTTCCACCCCTGGTGTGTGCCGGTTTAGGCATATTTCACCAGTGTAGGTGTATTTCGGACGTGGCCGGCCTCTAGAGCAGAGGCGCCGTGGTATGTGTAGCTCTCACAGCGATACTACTGGGCATACCGATTAAATTTCACTTTATCCTTTCCACCACCTTTTCACGTCGGCGCCGCACAGCAACCTTTATTTCTTTTCCATATTTTCTTCCTTGACCGGGAGGAGCTTCACTCCACGCGCGGCATTCAAAGAGTCTTGCCATCAATGTCTTAACCTCTAGGATAAGCCGGTTCATGCATTTCACCCGTATGGATGCACTCAAGACGTGGCCGACCTCCAGACTAGAGGGCCGTGATTTGACTGTTTGCTTCGCTTTATCCTTTCTACCACCTTTTCCGCAGTGGTGCTGCGCGGCAACCCCATTTGCACCTTTCTTCATTGGCCGGGAGGAGCACCGCTCCACGCACGGCAGCTGAAGAATCTCGCCAGCAGCTGTAGATGAGCTACCAAACATGACTCTCATCTACCCGAAGCGTCTGGTTTTCAGGCGCCAGATATTCGCATTCGCCCCTTCTCCTGTCAGTTTAAACAGTTCTGCCATGAGAAGGCCAGGAGCTGGACTTGACTGCCAGAGGCTGTTTGAGACGCACGCCGTTGGAGTGGAGATCGAATTCTCCACCCCACCTCCAGCAATAACAGTCCTTAGAACCATTTATTAGTAAGTTCTATAACTCCTGCCTTCTTATGACATGTCCAGGAAAATTTGACTGTCTTTTGTCTTATAATTTTAACTATACCACTGGATAAAAGTTAAAGGCCAGTTTTTTCAATTCTTACAAAAACAAAATCAACTGACTAACAAACAAGCCATTAGTACCAGAGAAAACACCTTTTTAAAACTAAACAAATTCAGTCAATTCATTTGCAAATCGGAATAGGAATACACATGCACCAAGCTGGCGAAATCACTCACCCCTCGTCCAAAAATTCACAAGAGTGGTCTTCAAACAACAAACATGTCAGAATCGCGTGAGGCCACCGTTCGCTGCCAGACATTCGACGCACCGTTGCCTCATCGAGTTAATCAAGGTTGTTAGGACATTCTGTGGAATGGCCTGCCACTCTTGTTGAAGGAAAAGGGTCAGCTGGGTGACATCAACAGGTGGAGGATGATTTGTCGAAACCCGTCTGTCTGCGACATCCCAGATGTGCTCAATGGGCGATAGATCGGGCGACCGAGCTGGCCAGTCGATTCTAATGATCCTTTTCTATTGAAAATCTTCTACGACACGACCCTGATGTTGTCTTGCTTTATCGCGTTGTAGGATTGCCCCTGCACCAATTGCTTGCAAGGTAGGCTAGACAATGGGTTCCAGAATTTCATTCAGGTATCTCTAGGCGGTTAGGGTGCCATGAACGACATGGAAGGGAGTCCTGCCGTGCCTGTTCATGCCACCACAGTCCATGATTGATCCCCTACCGTAACGATCCACCTCTTGGATAGTGGCGTCATGGAACCGTTTCCCTGGCCTTCTCAAAACATTGATTCTGCCATCATTGAAGGATATACTGAAGCATGATTCGTCCGTGAAAAGAATTTCACCTCATTGGCACATCGTCTAACGGATGTGATGCCGGCACCAAGCAACTCTAGCTCTGCGCTGAGCTGGTGTAAGAGGTATTCTTATTGCTAGTCGTCGTGAAGCCAGCCCAGATTCTCTTAAACGCATGCGAATTGTTCTGCCGCTAACATTGACGTTTGCTGTATCCATTAGCTGGTTTCTGAGAGTGGAAGACGTTACTGTCCGGTTGCGAAGTGTTGACAGCTGCAGGTATCTGTCATCTTGTCTGCTCGTGCAACGAGGTCGGCGTGAACGATGCCTGTCTTCTACTCCTCCGGTTGCGCAAAATCACTCCAAATGCCTTTGGATGGAAGAATGGGACATCCCTGAAGGCCGTGCAACTTCATGGCTAGATAAACCGCTTTCAACCAAGGCTATGACCCGATGGCGCTCAAAAGTGCTAAAACGCCTTCGCGGTGGCATGGTGTTTTTAAAATGACAAAAATACCCTTAAACCGCTTTAATAAAAATGATTGGAAAGTGATAAATATTCACTAAGGATGCATCTTGCACGTGCAGCACAAATCAGCACGATTTAATTGCCTGCTGGGACATGCTGACACTTTTAAAAATGCCCGAACGTTTTGTCTAGGACGATGCTACTGTACGTGATTTTTACACCTTGTGTGATGAACAGTTGGTGTTGTTTATGCCCCGGCTGCATAGAGGACTGCCTGAGTATGCAATTTAATTGAGATTCTACAACAAATTTATTTACAGTTTTAATACAGCAATGAAAATAAACATATACTTGAAATTAATGACCGGCCCTTAACTTTGTCCAGTAGTACAATTTTCGTTGTTCTGAAACTTCCATGAAGGCCTGATCGTTTGTTTTTCCTGTCTGTTCAGGGTATTTGTTGCATCTTTCTCCAAAACCTCGTCTCCAATTGCTTCAAATTTCTTTATCACCTGCTGTGTTAATTGTCCACATTTCACAATCGCACAACGATGTTGGTTCTATGTAGCACTCTTTTCCTCACCTATAAAAATCACTTTTTATCTTCTTATTTTGTAATATCTTCTTCGCGCCATAAAAGGCTAGTTTTGCCTTTCATGTTCGTGATTTCACTTCACTTGTGCACTTTCTATAATCTGTTATTGTTGTTCCGAGGCTGCTGTATTTATTTTACTTGTGTCATTGTCTTCCTGTTTGATAAGATGTTGCACTTTGGTATATTTACTCTGTTTGATATTGTCATTGTTTCTGTTTTGCTGCTGTCAGCTCTAAATCTCTTTTATTGGTCTCTTTGATAATCTTGCTCGCAAGTTTCTGCAGACTGCTTTCCTTTTCTACTGTTAGACCGGTGTCATCTGCATATCTCGGGTTACTGATGTTATGGCCTCTGATTTCTATTCCTTTCAAATGTTTAATAACCACATATAATGTTCTTATTGTACAATAATAATTGACAATACACACGCTTGCTTTATGCTTGTTTTTATATCTTGATACTCATCTATGTCGTTATTTACTCATATTGTCCTCTTTCATTCCAGCTAATAGAGAAAACAGGGCGAGAGAGAGAGAGAGAGAGGAGAGAGAGAGAGAGAGAGAGAGAGAGAAATTAACATAAATGTATTAAACAGATTGAGAAGCAAAAGGAAGATCATCTATAATTTTAAAAGCAAGCCACGATGTGTTGAAATTGGTTTAATAACAGAAATAAAATATACAGTATATACCATCACTCAAACAGCACACGAAGAAATTAAATATTATACTGGATATCTTCATAGGGTTCGTCTGTATTCAATGGTTACGTCCCTTGATTTGCAGTTACCTCGTATTGGATAAAATATGCAAGTGAAATATAAAACAATATAATTGTGTGAGACAAAACTATGCCACAAAGTTTGTTTTTTTTTAATCTGAAAAATGTAGTGTGGCCTCATCATCTGCTTGTTACGAAATAATAGAAGTATGTGCGTTTTATGCTTCACCTGAGACCACAGACGAAAGTAATGTTTTGCACATTTTAGGGAAGCTGTCAAGTTCTTTATCTCAGATGTGGAATAGAACTAATTACGTGAGAGATTGCTTTCATGTCCTCTTTCTCTACTACCCACCCCCCAATCCTAATAACCCTCACACACACAAACAAACACGTTCACACTTCCTGTTGCCCTCTAAGATACTTGACGCCTTCTAAAATTCAATTTTTGACAGATTAAAAAATGAAACATTTCCAGGCATCATTTTTTTTTTTAGAGATTTTACCATTCTCCTCCTCCCCCTAACCCCCTCCCCCTTTTTTTGAACACACATCCGGTAATTTGCTCTGGGTAGGTCGGTCTGACATTTATCTTATAGGTCCTTAAGGGCGAAAAACAAAAATCAGCATCTGAATTGATGTGGCTTCCTGCCTGCAAGCCAGCGGCGTTCATTTTTTTCCCTTCACTTTATTAAAAGTGGTCAGAAACATGCACATATTAAAATACTAGATGTACTCACGTTCAGTTCCATCAGGAAATGCTCCGAAGATATATTTACTTTTAGGCACAGTTTTTCTCCATGTTTGCTACTGAGCATACACACATACACGCGAGCTGAGCAGTCAACTGGAATATACCGCGCTCTGTTTCGAAGCGGTTCGTTGTTGTGTGTCCCGCGCTTTTTTGTTTTGCAAGAGGGGGGGGGGGAAGCAGTTTTTGCCTGTCTCTCCTGCTTCCGTTTGTCACGGTGTATCCATATTGCCAAATCGACAGCGCTTTATGCCTACTGGAACAGTATAGCTGTGGCATATACGGTTACTGACATTAATGTTTTGTTGTTTTGGTTTTTTTTTTTGAGCGAACGCCTCCTGCATTAGACATATGTAAATGACTAATACCTTTGCCCAATTTTATGTACGTGTGGGTGTATATACATATATGTGTGGGTGTGCGCTCGGCCGTGTGTGTAGCTTAATCACCCAGCCTTCCCCCCGCCTTTCACATGTGAAAAATACCATAAAATGACAGGAGAAAAAGTAATATCTGGCAGTAACGGGGCCAACAGAGAGAAGGAAGGAGACAACTAAAATATGAGTAAACTGGTAGTATATACGACTGAAAGTCTATAATTAAACAATTACACAATGTGAAATGAACTAATAAATAATGTAACTTAAAAAAAAAGTTTTTCCAGTACTTATTATTATTATTATATTATCATTATTATTATTATTATTATTATTATTATTATTAGTAGTAGTAGTAGTAGTAGTAGTAGTAGTAGTAATAGTAGTAGCAGAAGCAACTTTTCCTCATACATACTTCTCACATTCCATGTTACCACTCTTATTTTTCTTGTTAGTTTGATGCAGGGGTGTTCCTTAGTAACACCGTCAGGATTTTGTCCGTTATCACAATTACTAGTACTGACCTCTGCCTCACACTCTTCCCCAGTGTAAAAGAAATTAAAAGGAGGATATCTATTGCACTTCAGAAAATTAAAAAACTAAAAAAGCTGTGGCTGTGGAGAGGAATAGACAGAACTACAAAAATAAGATTTTTAAGGGCATGCATCTTTCCCATCGCTACATATGCCTGTGAGACCTGGACACTTAACAAAACAGCTGAGAAACACATAAATGCCTTTGAATGTAAATGCTACAGAAGAATTCTTCAAGTATCATGGACGCAGAAAAGAACAAATATATCCATACTACAAGAACTTAATATTGAAGAAGGCTGGCTAGTAAAGAGGATTAAAGAGAGAAAACTTAAATATTTTGGACACATTAAACGTCATGATAATTTAGAGAAGACCGTCTTGGAAGGGTACATAATGGGAAAAAGAAAGAGAAAGATCAAGGCGAAGATGGCTGCATGATATCGTTGATAAGCTGCAAATGGATGAATCAGAGCAGGGCATCTTGCTTACAACCGAGAGACCTACAGAAGAGCTGTTAGGGATTCAAAGTTCCGCAAGGGACATGCATTATGTACCCTTCCAAGACAGTCTTCCCTAAATTATCATGACATTTAATGTGTCCAAAATATTTAAGTTTTCTCTGTTTAATCCTCTTTGCTAGCCAGCCTTCTTCAATATTAAGTTCTTGTTTTATATATATATATATATATATATATATATATATATATATATATATATATATATATATATATATATATATATATATATATGTGTGTGTGTGTGTGTTTTCTTTGTTTTATGCCCATGATATTTGAATAAATCTTTTGTAGCATTTACATTCAAAGGCATTTATATGTTTCTCAGCTGTTTTGTTAAGTGTCCATGTCTCACAGGCATATGTTGTGATGGGAAAGATGCATGCCCTTAAAAATCTTATTTTTTAAGTTCTGTCTCTGAGTTAGACAACGTTTATTGCAGACCACAAATGGCATGATGATATCATCACTGATACAGGGGAAAAAAATAATTTTTGTTAGAAGCGGTTTAATTGGTTGTCAGCAGTCTCCTGGAGAGAAGACTACAGCTCAACATGGAGAGAAGACTACAGCTCAACATGAAGAGAAGACTACAGCTCAACATATGGAGAGAAGACTACAGCTCAACATATGGAGAGAAGACTACAGCTCAACATATGGAGAGAAGACTACAGCTCAACATATGGAGAGAAGACTACAGCTCAACATATGGAGAGAAGACTATAGCTCAACATATGGAGAGAAGACTACAGCTCTTGATTAGAGTTTCATGAATGTTGATTCTTTCAGCCACTGACTTTCCAAACATAAAGAGTAGTATTTTTTAAGTCGTTGCAAATTTATTCGGTGGTTTATTATCGCCATTTTGTTTTAGTTTGGCAAACTGTAACAATTATTATAAAAAAGTTTCTTGGGATGTTATGAATTATGCTTTTCAATCGCGAGTGCAAGGGGTGAAAATAAATTTCGTTTGCAAATCTTGATTTTATTCCGTTCAGTTTCATGTACAATCATTTTTTTTTTGTTAATGTAACGTACTGAATTCAGCGCATTTTACGCCATGATGTTCTCCTCAGTTTCGTCTGCAGGCTATCTCATTAAAATTTTTTTTTCTTCTGCTGTGGTTTCCTGTGTTTAATTGTCTTTGTCTCACAGGCAGAAACAGAACCGATCAAACGAAAGCGAAAAATAAATCGCGTGAAAGTTCACATAATGTAAAATACGATCAATATAAGTTTCTCTGAACCCAAGAAATGTCGTACGGGAGCTTTGTAGAATGTGGGACTATTTTACTGAAGCCACTCACGGCGTAATGGGGCAGGCTCATCGAATGCTACTATCTTGGGTGAACCGAACTAAATTCTTTAGTCAGATTTGTCTAGCGTCTGGATAAGGACTGGAATTTCTTCACGCAAAAACCTCCTGTGAAATCAATTTTGTAATCTGATCAAATTTTTCAAGAAACACTGACGCATTTTTTTTTATCATGAAAAAAGGTAACTGTTTTAGAGCTTCAGTTGTTCGTTTTGTTCTGTGTGTGTATGTATGTAGATATATCATAGCCTTTCTTTGAACAGCACTGGCGCATGCGCAGTCTGCTTTACATAAAGCAGAACACTGGGATTAAACGCTCCTTTAGGTCTCTACATTTTTGTCCTATCTGCGACTTTATCTGATACAGTGAACTGGATATAATTCTTTTAATACATAGTTTGCATTGGTTAGACTACTGTTTGCCAATAGTGATTCTGTTGGGGTACACAGACCGTTAAAAACGGTAGCTAATTTAAGAGATTACGTTAAGAGATGAAAGGCAGAACAAGTCTAAACATTAGCTTATAGAAAATCTATAATCTGACTAATGTATACACTATAAAATATTGTATAATCTGACTAATGTATAGAATATAGAAAATGTATAATCTGACTAACACACAGACAATAATGATTGATATACTGGGAGAGAAAAGGTAGAAACTAACCAGACAGACTGGGAGACCAATAGAGATCAAATGATTGCAGGAAGTTTCTTCTTCGCACCTACTAGTAGTGAGTGTCTGAACAGTGAAGTGACATAGCCACTATGTAAACAATGGGCGTGCTAAGCACCACCAGCTGTGTAAGGTGAAGAATGGTTGTTTTTTTTTCTTCTTAAAATCATCTTAAAACCTTATTAATTTCAGTTCCACGACAACGCACCAAGATTCTGTTAAACATGACCAGGCCTCCATCCATCTCTCTATCCTCACTTGCCCACAAAGACACCACAGAAACAAGAAACGAGGAAGAAATGATTCTTTCTTTTCTTAACATCCAAGTTTAATGTACGGCCAAATAACAAACAGAATTTGACTACGCTGAATGAAAACAAAACATGCACAACACTTTGTCCCAGGCTTCCCAGCTCGGCTCTCCGACGGGTACATGCTAGCAAGGACACGACATCAGACAAACGCGGAGGACTACAGTGGGCCCTTGATACAGTATTGGAGGATTTTGACTGTGCGGACGACATTTGTCTGCTATCAAGCAGACATGAAGACATGCAAGACAAAACATGTAAGTCAACTCAAAATACTAGTAAAATAGGTAAACGTGGGAAAGACAAAGCTAATGAAACAAAAACGCCAACAGCCACAATGTACTGAGAGTAGATAATAAAACAGTGGAAGAGGTCAAGGAAGTTGTACATCTTGGCAGTGGAAGAGAAGAAGATGGAGGCACCGAAAGGGACAATAGTAGCAGGCTAACTAAAGCAAACCAGGCTTTCACAATATATGGAAATCCAAAAAGCTGATCAAGAAAACGAAAACCAGGATACTTCAACGTAGCTTTTTTAGTAGCTGCTGAGCGTGTTATCCTAGGAAGTGAGCGCTGGAAAATCGCTATAACTAAAGAAAACAAACTGAATTCCATTCAGACTAAACGTTTACATAGGATTTGATGAATGTTTTGGCCAAATACCATAAGAAATAACACACTGCTGGCAGAATTGCAGATAATTAAGAGGCATGTACTCCGGATGACTAATAACTCATTACAGAAAATGGCACTGAAAAGGACACCTCAGAGAAACATAAGTAAGGGCAGACCAAAGGAGATGTGGAAAAAAACAACAGAGTTGATGTTGAATAGTATAGGGCTCGCCTGGACAAGAATGGAAAAACAAGGTGCTTGTGGAAAACCCTTGCGGTAACCCCATATGCCTTGGGCACTTAAATGGAGAGAGAGAGAGAGAGATCAACAGCTCGACAAGGCTAAATGAAAACAAAATATACACACACTTGTGCCAGGAATCTTAACTCGCCCCCCCCCCCCCGGGCAGGCAAGTGACAAGACATCAAGACGAACTCAACACTGACCAGTACACACTACAGCCAACCAGCCGTTCTGCTTGACTGGGCAAATTCTTACATAACAGTTCACAATACGAAACATATAACATTCAACACACATAAGCATAACATAAAGCATGACGACATAAACTGAATTCATATGCATCATCGTCAATAAATAAAACATACAATGAAAAGAAATATATCAAAAGAGTCAAAAATACCCTTCAACAAACCTGAGACAAAAGTTACCACAACACAAACTATGTACAACCTGGGCATTTTCTCCTTCACCTAAGTGTCCTCTGACTCTCCTCATTGAGTCACCGGAACATCCTACCTTATCAGCGAACAACTGGTTAGGAACAAACTTCGAAACCTACTATCTCCACTCCCTGGGCCTTAATCCTCTACAGAAATAAGCCAGTGATCGACACACAGCCATACTGACAACTTTTACCGGGATCTTTTCATCCCAGGGTCTCAGCTGGGAGTCCACAAGTCGACAGCACGATTTCCGACATGGCTCCACCAAGTGTTCCACAATTAGACAACAATCGAACTCCATCTCGGACCTGGGACAACCCGTGACTACCAGTAGTCCAGGGTTTCACCCCCAAACTCCGATACACTTGTCCGTGCTCACCAATTCCAGGTACATGATTCGACTGCCCATTAGGCCACGCTGAGCACACACACAGCCAAAACTAGTTTCTGGCGGCATTCTAGATGGTTCAGATCTGGCAGGACACGTCTGTAGAAATTAGTACTCGACTCCTCTTGGAGATGAGAAAGTAAAGGTGGATAGGTGTGATGTTGACCACATCATCATCATCATCATTTAGTATGCAGACTGGTCGAGGGAAATATTGTTACTAAGATTTCCCCTGGGTACCGCTTTAAGCAGTGTTTCCCAACGTGGAGCGTACGTCCACATGAGGGCAATTTTCTTTTTTTTTTTGGGGGGGGGAGGAGTAATTAGAATATATTTATATAATATTTTTCATGGCCATCAAAAAAAAAAATGAAGAGGTTCTAGGTGAAGCTGGGCAAAAGGAATCTCTCTCTCTCTCTCTCTCTCTCTCTCTCTCTCTCTCTCTGAACCTTAAGCGCCCAGGGCACATGGGGCTTCCGCAAGGGTTTTCCACAAATGCCTGTCCTTTGCCTTTTTTCTGCTCTTGCCCAGGTGGGCCCTCTATTGCTCAACATCCTCTCTGTTGTTCTTCTCCATGTCTCTTTTGGTCTACCCTTACTTCTGTTCCCCTGTGGCAAAAGGGATGAATTACAGTAAAATTCAGAACACAACAGTCCAGATTTGTAGGACATGTTTTGAGATGAGGCAAACTGGAACGAACACCTAGTGACAACGGGAAAACTGGATAGACAAAGGGACAGAGGAAGACAAAGAAACGAGATACTTGATAAACTAAAAGAATGGTATGGAGCACGGTCCAGCACACAGTTTATAGAAAGAACAAAGGATAGATGGTTGCGAAAATCAGTGACGACCAAGGCCTGATTGGCGTAGACCAGAGAGAGCGAAAGAGAGAGAGAGAGAGAGAGAGAGAGAAAGAGAGAGAGATACTATTTCAAGATTTGGTTGACTTATTATCGGATTGGGGGGGGGGGGGTCAAAATCTTTGAGGTGTGGCATGATCCAAAAAAGGTTGGGAAACACTGCTCTATGGCATGACACGCCAGTCTCTACAAGTCTGTAACATGTAATCGCTGTCCACTTCTACTAACAAGTTTTGTGGCTGTGGACTCTGGTGAAAGTTCGTATTATAAGGCATCCTATATCCTTTTCATTCAATGACAGGCACGTGTATTGTGTAATAAGATGTGCCTTGCCCTGCATGCAGTTACTCCGCTTTCAGAAACTGCCACCCCCCCCCCCCAGCTCTAATGTGCTGGGTACATTTCTTTTTTTACAGCTGAATCTGCCATAGGGCGCTGGTACCGGGTCGTGAGGGCGCAACCTTTCTCGAACTCCCAACCTTCTGGTAGGCCACTATGAACTTGCATAGTAGTGCTACATTCAGTGACGGATTAGCCACCGCTCAGGCCTCTAGGCTAAACTTGGGGCCCCTCTCCCTTCGACTTGTGCATCCATCTCCTGATATACAACCTGATTCCCATCAAGCTGTGATCTCTGCTGGTACAATACGAGTTTATGTCACACATACCATCACATACCGATACGCCATTGTCTTTTAGACAACATAACGTTCCAACATAGCAATAATAGTTGTAAATGATTGTCACATGAAACAATAATCATTATTTGCAGACTTTTTACGACCTTCCCAGACCCCCTAGATTAAGCCAGTCTAGCCTCTGTGCCAATTCGCCACTGGTCACACTGAGAATAAATGTATGAACTCCATAATGCAAATGACTTTTGTAGACAGAACAAAGTCATACTCATAAAATTTTTGTGAAGTTAAAGGTCGTCAGTATTGATTTATTTCCTTGACTGGAATCTTGATAATCAACTTCTACTGTTCCCTTTGCACAGAAGGCTGGGACAGTGTCCAATAAAAGACTGTAGCAGGGCCAGCAAAACAAAAAACTATTGATCTATAGTACCTCAACGCTGTGCTTCTGCTGATTAGCTTAGTGACCAACTGACAGAGTGGGGAAATGTGCATGTCCAAGTCACATCCCAAACGACAAAAAAAGAACGAAAACATTGGTGATAAAACCTGTTTGTTTTGGTACTTTCCAATGCAGGAATAAAAGTCATTAGAGCGCAATCAGCGTAGCACAATGTGATACCTTCATTCCATTTATCTTGGCATTATCTTCCAAGACTGGCAATTATTTTGAGATCACTCGTCTATGATTACTATGAATTCATAATGACTGTTCTCTGCTGTCTCTAGAGTTCTTGAGAAAAAAAAACCGGAGAAACAAACAGTGTTTACTGATGGTAGCAAAATTCTACAGGATGCTGGAGATTGGCAAACTGAATATGTAGTTATTTCAACCAGAGTTTCAACTCATGGAGACGGCATGACTCATGGAGATGGTATGACTCAACTCATGGAGACGGTATGACTCATGGAGATGGTATGACTCAACTCATGGAGACGGTATGACTCATGGAGATGGTATGACTCAACTCATGGAGACGGTATGACTCATGGAGATGGTATGATTCACTCATGGAGATGGTATGACTCAACTCATGGAGATGGTATGACTTTAGCTCGGTGATTTTCAACAAGGAGACAGATGGCTCCCAGGTGAGGAGGTAAATTGTTTACCACCGAAAAATACAAGGTTGAAAATCGTTTCTGGATGATGATGATTTAATATATAGGGGATGATTCGGAGGGCAAGCCTGGACTGGAAAAGAAAAACTGGGACCTTGGACGTTTAGAACCATCGACCTAGATTTAACAATGTAAATAAAGTGAATCAGAGAACTGCAAGCATTTCAAAACAGCCTTCATTTTGGCAAAAACTGCTCACTTTTCCAGTAATGCAGAAATCGCACTGGAGAGATTAAGATATTTATCATAGACAGATTAAAATACTTTTGTTCATGATATGTTTTATTTGAAAGTTGTGTTTTTTTTTTCTATATCTGTGACATGTAATCGATGTCAATATTAATTTTAAAACATAAACAGTGTATGTGTGTAAATAAATAGAAATGTTCAGTTTATTAACACCATAATATACTAGGGTATGTTCATTCACAGTTAAGATTTCAAAGCACAGGGCTAACAAACAACATATAAATATGACCATTTTTGTTTGCAAAGTAAACTTATGTAACATACAGGCCTACTGTAAAAACAATACATAGGGAGCTGAATTGTATTCCTAAACACTCTTCAGAAGTAAGAAAGTATTTTCACTGTAACCTTTCCTGCTACGAAAACACCTTTTAAAAACAATTTAACAATGCTGCATTTGAGATAAAGAATTGGTATTTAAAGATGATAAAATGAATTAAGAATAGAAATATTCAATTTAAAAAATAGTGTTGTTCCCATTTATTAAAGTATCTAGGGTATTCTGTCTAAATGTCTAACTGTATTGGTATCGTCATCTTGTAAAGTTTTCCTTCTTTTTCTGTACCTGTCTTCCTTTATGCAGTTAAAGAAGAAAAAACCTTGAAATTTAGATCAGTCAGTTCACTGGTCGAAAATTGACACATGGTTCAATAAAACCAGGGGGTCTACTAGTCACCTCCGTTTAGGTCACTCCCGCTGAGATTTGAACTTCAGTGTCTCCATGAAATGACCATCAAAACGATCAACTCAGATTGTTACACTAAATGACGTCTGTCATTTCAACGGAGCACTGTTGTTGCTGGTGGCACCAACAGAGGATCCGACTCTTTATTATTGTCCAGTAATAATGACAACAGATGACGATGATAGAAAAGTACAATCGATTTAATGGATGTATTTCTATCCTGGTGTGTACACGAGAAGACAGACTGACGCTACCAGTGCCATGTTTCTCCGATAGATCCACCACGACGAAGTTTACGTTGATATCCTTTTCTCCCAGGCTATCATTTTTATTAATTTAGAGAGGGCATAGGAGGAAGCCTAGTACTTGTTCTAAATTCTACGAGTTCGCCTTTTTTTCTTGGCTCGTGTGCACATGGTGCTTCTGCACAGCCTTGCAACCATCTCCCGGAAGCGACGGTTGGTTGCCCAGTAGAGAACTGGATTTACAGCGCTGTGTGCATGTCCCAGCCACAGTGCAAACGGCAAAAACGGGACAAGACTTCCGATGTTTCCTTGATCTATCATTAACGACAGGATATTATAGGGCAACCAGGAGCAGATGAAGAGACCCACAAGTAGAACAAGTATTCGCGCTGCCCTCTTCCGGCAAAATATATATGTCCCTGTGCTGGCGTTGGAGTCTTCGCGCGACAGAGCATAGAAGCATAACAGTTTGCTAACGTTAGCGTAGCACACAGCTACAACAAGAGCAGGGATGACGTACACCACGAAGAGCAATAACCAGCCAAATATCTGCCGGTCATGGTCATTCGGCCAGTTCTCGATACAGAAAGTCATGGGAGAAAGATTCGGCATCACAAGCGTATCGATTGTCCGGACGTAGAGCTGTGGCGCCATGAAAACGGCTGACATCGCCCAGGTGAGAGCTGTAAGTACCGCGGCGTGGAAAGGTGCAGAGCTCCAGTGAGCATGTGACGGATGCTGAATGAACAGGTATCTGTCGACGCTCATACTCGTCAGTGTGAAGATTCCTGTGGCTACTGCAACACCTGTAGATATTTATATAAATCAGTACTGTCATACTTCATGCGGCGTGCACTGTTGTAATTTTAACATATAAAACATATAAGTAAATGACCTAATTGATAATGCGGGAAAAAATACAACATTTATACAAGATAAAGTGAATTAATGGAGTCTGTAGAAGATGTTACATAACAAGACTACTTGTACATAAGGAGAGTTTAAGCGAAATTCAGTGCAGATTGAGAGCGTGACACACAACAGCAGAGAGCACGCAAAGACCGGAAGCTTTGTTCAGGGACATCGTCAGCTGATCCAGGTGTGTTGACATTTGAACGAAAAGGCTAGTACAAATGTGGACATCTGAAATATACGAGAATAACAGAATTGTAGACTTGAATGGATCGACTTGGACTTATAAAGTTGAAGAATAGAAACTTGGACCAACGAGTTGAAGGTGGTGACTTGCAACTTGATTTGAGACTTGCCATGATGGACATTCCAGTAAGCAGTATAAAGGGACACATCTTAAGGGAAGAATAGGACACATCTTTAAAAAAAATACACGCACAGGTGAACTTTTATGCACTGAACAAATCACACGTTTATCATGACATGAGAGCATAAGGGTAGATAACTCATGTAATTGTATGTAAACTTGTATTTGTGTAGTTTCTATTTTTGCTATCTTCAGTTTGCAGTCTTATTCATGTCTTCTCTCGCCATAACAAGGGAGTATCGTGCATACAGTGTTTCTGTTCCGTCCGTTTTCCTGAGTTTGACTTCACAAAGAGGACATTCTGTGTAAATGTCTAAATGTACTGGTATCGCCATCTTGTAAAACTTTCCTTCTTTTTCTGTACCTGTCTTCCCTTACGCAGTTAAAGAAGAAAAAAACCCCTGAAATTTAGATCAGTCAATTCACTGGTCGAAAATTGACACGTGGTTCAGTAAAACCAGGAGGTCTACTAGTCAATTTTATGAGCTCCAAGGAGCTAGTTATCCTCACAAATTAAGCTGCAAAGATAATCAATACGACATCCAAAGGGTTAACAATCTAACCCAGCATAGCGAAAGAATGACTTCAGATCAAAGGGATTCTCCCTTAGATTTCCTGGGGTGATCTTATTATGTGTAAATATGTACAGGCAATATTAATGTAGTTTATGATCACTGATTCATTCATTCATTTGCATGTCCATTGGGGAACGTTGCCTCCCTAACAGCACTCCTGTAGGTGATCACTGATAAAGCTTTATATATACAACTTGCCTTGAAGGAAAGCGGCTAATTTACACAAGGCGAGACCGGACAGCCACAGCCGGTATATGATCGTACCTACGGTACATGGCATGCAAATAAAGGTCACCAGTAGGTCTGAGATAGCAAGGTTCAAGAGGTACACGTGCTTTGCCCTCCAAGAAAACTTCTGAAAAATAGACGTCAATAACAATACAATAGCTGTTATTACTATAATGTAGTTGTTGTTATTATTATTAAGTTACAAAAATGTCAGAACGTTAAAACTATTTAAAACAAAAATGGCAACAGCTTTGTTAGTTCTCTCTCTCTCTCACACACACACACATACACACACAGAGTTGTAACGTTCGGTTTTACATCTTAACCAAACAAAAACATACAGGAATAAAGACAGAGAAAGAAGATAAAGTATAAATTCACAGAATGAAACAGAACAAATAACAATGGAAAAAATAACGGTCATAAAGGGGAGCACCTGGTCGCGACTTGGAAGAAGCTGTGCCCTTGAGTGGGTGTGGTAGATTCACAAGAGTGTTTAATTTGGCAGACAGACAAACCTCAGGTGTGACATAAGAAAAAAGTTATCCAATTAAAAAAACAAAATACTAGCTCTTTATTTCACGAAGGAGCTCACGTCTTTAAAAAGAAAAAAAAAGAAGAAAAAACTGAACTGACCGTCAATTTGAAGTAATGGTTGTAGAAATGTTTGTGTAGTCGGAAGCCATTTGTCGCCGAAGAGTGGTATCGAAAAGGAAATAGTGTTCAGGAAATTATACAGGAAAAGCCCAGCTGTGCAAGGTTCAGTGCGTCTATGTCTCTGAACGAGACATTGCAATGCTGCATGCTACACGTCTATATCTCTGGATGAGACATTGCACGCTGCGAGTGGCGCTGTTAAATTGTGGTGAAAGTACCTAGGCATAATGAGACGGTGTGGTGTGTGTGTGTGTGAGAGAGAGAGAGAGAGAGAGAGAGAGAGAGAGAAGCAGATAGACAGACAGATATATCGTTATGATTTTGATACATATTCCATTGTTTTTGCCCATGCTGCCAGTTCTGTTTTCCTGTACAATAAAACAGGACTGACTGAAACATCTTGCAAATGACATAATACCTGATTGTTCCAGGCATTTTTTTTTCACTCCGTGTGCTGTCGTTTGAGCGGCTAACTCCATGAATAATTTCCAAGTCTTAATTTTCAATATGTGGGTGTGCAGATCAGTCGACATTACGGCCCGGCCTTGGATCTTTTAGAAATTTTTGTTAGGAGTTATACGGAGCGAAGACGTTGTTCGAACTGGCAGTCAGCGACGCGTAGTTAACCAAGACCCTGTCCCATCTCTCCGCTGATACCAGCACCAACAGGCCTAGCCTGGCTAACGTGGCAGGGATCACTATAGTCCTCATGGTGGTTAAAGAAGCACTGCTCATTCCCTGCTTTTTTAAAGCTCCATTCTGCGACTGAGAAAATAGCCGCTATAAACTGCTTCCAAGCGGACACAATGATGTGCCTCAACATGTTCATCGCATCGGACGCAAGGAACACCAGCTCACAGTTCCAGGGAGAAGAAGAAGAAGAAGAAGAAGAAGAAGAAAGAAGGTTAGGAGTTATAGTAGAGTCTTTGAAACATGAAAAAGTTCACCATCATTATGTGGCCTTCAGGTGAGAGATGACGGGCGTGCTTCTTAAACTGTGAATATTTTCATCAGTTTAGCTTTTGACTTTTTAAGCACTGAAAAGTTACAAATTCGGATTTTCGATCTTCTTCAGATAAAGATGAAGCTTACATTTGTTACAGAGTTCAAGTATGTGACGGCAGCTTCAGATGAAGCAGCACAATCCATTATGTTGCAGATTTGTGCATTTAGGTTAAAGAACTCCGTCAAGAAAATGAGAATGAAGTGCCCCACTAGCAATACCCCCTTTGGCGTACGTGTTTTCTGTATCTTGTTATCAAGAGAAGCTGAGATATTTTTCAAGTCGATGTCTATTTCGAGATAAGAATTTTCCAATAAATTTAAGCAAGCACTTGTGTATCGTCAAAATTATATCAAAATTTGAGTAATGATTTCCAAACTAAACTGAGTACATGAAAACGTTAATAGACTGGCATTTGTTACAATAATAGATCGTGTACATGGATATAGGTATGTATCATAGATATTAATGATGTATGTAAGTGGTACCGGGCTTCGTCCCGGCAGTGGGATTTTTTTCTGGTACACACTGGAAAAAGGCCCCGGTGTTCACTCAGCATCTAAAAATGGGTACCAGAGAAATCTGGGAAGGTAAAGCGGCCGGGCGTGGTACTGACCACATCACACTTTCATGTGCCGAAGGTCATGGAAAATACGGGCCTAGCGCCGTTTCCCCGATATGCTTTAATGGCATGGAAATGGGAACTTTACCTTTTAATTTTTTGTATTATGCGATGCATGGATGTTTATATAAACCTGATACCCCCGCTTTCAACTCTGATACAGGGATTCTTTCAGGGACCATTAGTTCTCTTTATTTAAAAAAAAAAAAGACCTACAGCAGTGGTTCTAAACATCCCAGATCACAGTCCTTCATTTTAAGCCCAGAACGCCCTCGATTCCCTCCCTAAATATTAAGTCATCATCCAGAAAGGATTTTCGCCATTTTCTTTTCTGGCTGAAGTGTGGACTATTTATCAAATAAAATTCCTCCTCTTAGACTTGAAATTCTCTCCGGGGAGCAGCTTTCCTCCCCTTTGAAAATCACTGTTCTAGAGACATGAGATGAACTTTACATCTGTAACTTTGTCTGGTATATTACTTTCATCTTGCGACCGAGACTTTCCGGTTTGTTCTACTGCCACGTGCAGGATGTAACTGATGTGGTTTCCAATGCGAGAACGATCCTGTGCTAACTTTGACTCCTCGTACAGAAGTAGCACGCAAACAGAAATAAATATCGTGTGTGTCGTACATTGATTTTCTTCTCAAACAAAAACTCGTATAACCCTCATACAAGCGGACATTTTTAAGAAGTATCCAGAAAACACATTGCATACAAATATATAAATGAATATTCCTTATATTTCACAAGAATAGAAATTATCGAGTTTCTTCGAATTTGTGCTTTAACTCTCCCAGCTTAATCATAGCCTCTTACAGAAAAACAAAACAAAACAGGGCACAATGTTTCTCAGTATTTTTTTCTTTGAATGAATCACGTGAAACAAAAAAGCAAGAAATTCCTAACTTAATAGTGGAAGATCTCTGAGATCCAGCAACTAAAAGTTGTTCGTTATGTAATGTTGGTAGGTCGAATTCTGAAGCAAAGTGTGAAGTAGTTCACACGTGATACATGCGGCGTAACAGGTCATAAGCACATACATCAACAGCTTTACTGAAAAACATGAACTTGTTTAACGTTACCGCATGAAGTTTTCTTTCACTGATTCTGCCATTTCTTGCCACATTCATCTTTCTACTTTGGCAGACGATGCTGGGATCTCTGCGCTGAGAAACACTGCTCTGGCTTCTAGCACAACCTAACATTATATGGGAAATAAAGTGCACCGTATTTCTGACCTCCTGCTAAGACCGTGTTGTACCATAAATATCCTTAATGAGTTCTACAAACTGAGTTCCTTTTTTTTTTTCGTCCCTCTGATTTTGACAAGAATATCCATCACAGACCCCACAGACCACTCCCATCTAATGTGTCTCGTTTCCTATGTTGTAATTTTAATGAGATGTCGTGCCAAAAAGAAATCAGTTGGAACACTGTTGTTATTCTAATTGATGTCCATGTCCTTCTAGCTTTCTTCATTCTAGCAGCAATAGTCTACGGCCTGCCTAGTTCTTTGCGTTCATTTTCACAACCATGAATTATGAAAGGGGGAAAAAATACAGAAATGTGAAACGCGAGAAAGACAAAAGAGGTAAACCTCTCATTTTTTTGCCAAGGAAATATTAAATTGCATCTGACGTGCCGTAAATCAAAGATACAACAAAAAATGTCACTAAAAAGTGTTCGCAAAATGCGGGTGTACGTTTGTTCATGATGAGTGTAAAAAGGCGAAAGGTAAAATCCCCGTTTTCTGCCATAAAGATTAGTTAGACCTGTATTTCCAAGATCTTCGGCACAATTTTTGTCCCCACTAAACTCACTGGGAGAAAGTAGATAAGAAAGACCAAAATACAACAAGGAGATATTGAAATAAAAAAATTCACAAAAGCCCCAAAATAATAAAAAGACACTGGGAGATATGAGACAGAAAAGAACCAAAAACAACAAGGAGACACTGGGAGAAAGGAGACAGAAAAGAACCAAAAACAACAAGGAGACACTGGGAGAACGGAGACACATAAGAACCAAAAACAACAAGGAGACACTGGGAGAAAGGAGACAGAAAAGAACCAAAAACAACAAGGAGACACTGGGAGAAAGGAGACAGAAAAGAACCAAAAACAACAAGGAGACACTGGGAGAAAGGAGACAGAAAAGAACCAAAATCAAGGGGACAAAGGGAAAATTCAGACCGAACTCCATCATGCAGGGGGCCAAAAACAAAAAATGTAACGAGATACAGCTAGGAGCGTCCAAGATTGTATTTTTCCTCTTCATTGTATATATTTCTTGGCTTGAGAAGAATAGACAGAGGACGTGCGAATCAAGTCACTCCATGATCTACATAAAAACTAATGTTATTATAACCACATGTCTGAAACGCTATAGTAACACCGCCATTGGATTGCTAATGTTATCCTTGCAAATTTTTCTGACACAATATCACGACAATAACTCCATAACTCGGAATACTGACAATTACATTTAACTATTCGAACAAATATCATTAACTTACAATATGTTAATAAAAGTTAACAATTCCAACATACCTGAGCAACCAGTGTGACAATCACCAGTAGGTTGCCTGTGAGCGCGATAAGGAATATTGGTAAATAAAGGCTCAACAGAATTACATCAGCGTATCCAAATTGATGAAAGTTATGACTGAAATGAAAACAAAACAAATCAATATATAAAGATGCATGCATGGTTTTTCTTATACAAGTACAATGCCTTATACAAGGTTTTGAATTCAATTCTATGGATATGTATATGTGTGTGCGCGCGTGCGTGTGTGCGTATGGGTGTCTTGTGCGTGGAACCAGACGCCTTAACAACTTCGCTTTTTGAAATTGAGAAATTAAAACTAACTGTTCTTATAATTACGAAAATAAAGTCAGCATTATATAGATTTAAATACAAGCAAGCACTCGTAATTTGTGTATAATTTAGGAGTTACACTGTTTAAAAAAACATTTGTACTCCAGTATTAAGAGCAGCTCTCTAAGAAATATCCCACACTAAGAAACTGAAAACAAAGTGTTAGCTGGCAAGAAATATCCTCCACAAAGAAACTAAGAACAAAGTGTTAGCTAGCAAGAAATATCCCCCACAAAGAAACTAAAAACAAAGTGTTAGCTGGCAAGAAATATCCTCCACAAAGAAACTAAGAACAAAGTGTTAGCTGGCAAGAAATATCCCCTACAAAGGAACAAAGTGTAAGATGGCAAGAAATATCCTCCACAAAGAAACTAAGAACAAACTGTTAGCTGGCAAGAAATATCCCCCACAAAGAAACTAAGAACAAAGTGTTAGCTGGCAAGAAATATCCCCCCCCCCACAAAGAAACTAAGAACACAGTGTAAGCAGGCAATAAATATCCCCCACAAAAAAAAAACAATAAGAACAAAGTGCTAGCTGGCAAATATCATTTGTAGTTTATGAATATTATTTATCCCGTTCACGAAGGTCACTTCTTGGTTGGACAAGATATTGTGTTGTTTCAAGAGATGACGTTTAGCTTTTTGAGTTACTAATTCTCTATAAATTTATCCACTGTGGATTTATAAAATAACTTCCATTGTGAAATTTATTGTTCATAAATTACAAAATAATTTCCATATTGAGATTACTGTCCTTTTTTCTTTTTTCTTACTCTAATAAAAAAAATTTCAACTTATATATATATATATATATATATATATATATATATATATATATATATACATATACCTTGGCAGGTACATGGACCAGGATGGTGACACTAGAAAGGAAGTTAGGATCAGAATTGCAAAAGTAGCATCAATCTTCAAGAACCTTGAGAACATATGAAATTCAAAAGTTATAAGCACAAAAACCAAGTTAAGACTATTCAATTCAAATGTAATATCCACCCTCATTTATGCATGTGAAAGCTGGAAAACAACTAAAGAAATAGAAAAGAAATTAGACTCTTTTGAAAACAAATGCATAAGGAAAATACTCGGCATCAAGTGGAACGAATTCAAGAACAATGCAGAGATAAGACATATGACTGAACAACAACCAGTCTCATGGGTGATCAAGAAAAGGAGATGGACATATGTTGGTCACTTGATGAGAAGAAATGATCAGAGAATCTCAAAACAAGCTATCAAGTGGAACACAACATCCTTGCCGCACCCCTTGTTTTATAGGTTGATATTTTCCAATTCTATTTTCAACTCGAACTGCTGCTTCTTGCTGCCAGTATAGATGTTTTACAATCCTCAAGTCTTTGCCGTCTATATTGATGTCTTCAAGCATTTTAATAATTTCATTATGTTTCACCTTGTCAAATCCCTTGGTGTAATCAATGAAGCTTAAGTAGAGATCTTTCTGTACTTCTAAAGCTCTTTCTGTTAGTGTTCGTAAAGCATAAATGGCATTGCGTGTTCCTTTTCCTTCAACAAATCCAAACTGTTCATCTGCTATTTCCATTTTTATCTTTTTCCTTGTTCTTCTCATAATTATTCTCAGAAGTAGCTTCGTTATGTGACATGAGAGGCTGATAGTCCGGTGGTCGTCACATTCCTTTGCACCTGGTTTCTTTGGTAGTGCAATAAACGTGGATTTAATCAGGTCACTGGGAATATAACCACTGTTGTAAATGTCATTCAGTAACTTGGTTATTATTTTTATTCCTGTCTCCTCTAGTACCTCTATTTCTTCTATTGTTATATTATCAGGCCCAGTCGCTTTTCCTTTCTTCATGTGTTTGATGGCGTCTATGATTTCATCTTCAAGTATTGGTGGTCCCTCACAGTTTTCAGTATCTGGTGTTAATTCTGGTCTTTCTCCTCCATATAGCTCACCGATATACTCTGTCCACCTGTCCACAATGTCTTCTTTTCCCATTAACATTTTACCTTCTTTCGATTTCAGGCATCCTGTGGTATATTTTGTTTTCCTGCCTGTGAGTTCATTAATTCGTTTGTGCATGTTTTTGCTGTCTTTAATATGAGAGTCTTCTATCTGTCTGCACTGCTCATTTAACCACACTTCTGTTGCTTCTCTGCATTTGCGTCTTATTTCTTTATTTATCTTGTTATATTTTTTCTCGTTATTTTTACTCCTCCTCCTCTTGTCCATCATTCCTAAGATGTCGTCTGTCATCCATTTATTTTTAGGGGCGGAGACTGACCAGTCAAGTGATTTGTTTAGATTCTGACCGTCCCGCGTAGGTAATATTACATAATATTAAACCTAGCTATAGGTGTGGAAGTTTGATCTCAAATCAAAGCACTCTTGATTTTCAAACTCCGTTCTAACATTCCGCCAAGGGCGTCCCACCTTAGGAACTGTGACAGTGTTGGGTGCTTGATTAGGATGCAGTCATTGTTATAGAATAAGCAATCAGAATCCTGCCCCCTCCTCTCTCTCTCTCTCTTGTTTTTTCTCTACAGAAAGAGCATTTCTCGCCTTATGAGGCTTTATTGTGAACGAGAAGGTCACGTGGTTTGAGAATCCCGTGACTGAGAATTGTGGGAGAAAGCCTGAGCAATTTTAGTCTTTCTTCTGAATGTGAATCGGTGTTGACGATTTGTGTGATGTCTCTGTGCAATATATGGACGTTGTATCTTTGTAGTACGAATGGACTCGCCACATAGCAGAAGTAACCTGCCGGCAGTCGGATTATTGTCATCAGCATCATCATCATTTCCATCAATAAAATCCTCATGTCAAGATTACCCAGGACTTGCTTGATGTTTGTACCAGTTGGCTGCTAACGTGAGGTTTTGTACGAGCCTGGAAGAGAAGCATGGCTGGAGATAGTGTTTAGCTAGTCCAGAAAAGATGAATGCACAGTTTGGTATCCACGTGCACAAAGGCAGCACAACGACACGACACGGCCCGGCTTAACAAGTGCCCGCCCCTTTCAGTAGAGTAACACATCGGCCCAGTCCCCATACGTCTTTAAGAGTTTCATAAGTTAAACGAAACATCAAATTGTAACTGATGAGTCACCAAAACCGTGAGAGTTTCATAAGTTAAACGAAACATCAAGAGTGCAAATAGCGAAGACGTAATTGGAAATGTATGCTCTGTGAATAATGGCCCCTATTAAGTATAAAATATAACCATATCATGCCTTCACTATCGTCATCATCAATAGGTGTCGCGCAGGTAGGCGTTGGCGGTCATGGTTCTTCATAATGTATAAATTAGGAAAAAAGTAGGAACGGCTTTATTACGTAACGAGTTGTATACTTATACACTAATTATTGATGGTTCTTCATAGATCTCGATCCTTGATATTTCCCATCAGCACAATTTCTGATTTTTGTTTATAGTGACATTGCGTTAGACTGACCATGATTTTTTTCTCTTGGTCTTCCCATTTATCTTTCCTGTTGTTATTATGTTTTCAAGCCCTCCCCTTTTTCACTGTTTGTCCAGTGAATGATATTTGTGGTTTTCTTACAGATTTAATTAGATTAATTTCTTCACCTGCTTACTTTAAACAATCCCTGTTTGTCGTCTTAGCTGGCGTGGTACTCCTAACATTCTTCTAAGAAACCACATATCTGTTGACTCTAGTGATCTTTGCATGGATCTGTGAGTCTGTGACTCAGTTCCATAGATTAGGATAGGCTCAAAATAGCATTTTATAACTCTTTTTCTGATGTTCAGTGACAGAGATACATTGCATAAGATTTTTCTAATTTGTCTGGAAGCTCTTTTTGCTTGGCATATTTTAATTTATCATGCCATAGGGGCATGTGGTCCTAGGGATATGGTGTCAGTGGCCATATTTACCTTGATTTATTGGCACATGATAGGATGATGTGGTCTTCATTATTCTTAGTCGCTTTTCTTCCCTAGTTTTCCAGAGAGAGCCATATACCCACTTCTATAGCTGGGGTATTAAATTAAACGGAAATATTCTAAAGCAGGTGCAGAAATTCAAATACCTTGGTGCAGTAATAACTTCAGATGGGAAATGCACAACAGAAATTAGGAACAGAATAGGTCAAGAAAAGACTGCATTTCAAAGAATAAGAAACATATTAGCTAACACATCTTTATCAATGAATGTTAGAAAACGAGTCCTAAAATGCTATATTGAACCTATCTTGTTATATGGAAGTGAATCATGGACAATAGGCAGGTCTGCACAAAAATCATTGGAAGCAGCAGAAATGTGGTTTATTAGAAGAATGTTGCGAATCCCCTGGTCATCAAAAATAACTAATGAAGAATGTATGAGAAGAGCTGGAGAGACAAAAAACCTTGTCAAAAAGATAAGAGAGAGACAATGTACTTTCATAGGACATGCAATGAGAAGAGGGGGCATTGAAAATATTATAACAAGAGGAAAAATAGAAGGAAGAAGATCAAGAGGAAGACGAAGAGAAATGATACTGGACAGTCTGACGGGATGATGTGAGAGGAGATCACCATCTGAACTGATGGCCTGCATGAAGGATCGGGTACACTGGAGAAGCATAATAGCCAACGCCAGTCGGCGCGGCACCTGATGATGATGATGATAGCTGGGGTGACTGCGCAGAGTCCACTTGTACTTGATCCACCGAATTCGCCGTGTGAGATGAGCGCACTAACAACTATGTCACTCATGGGTTGACTGTCTAATCGGACAGCAAAATAAAACAATAACATGCATGTCTGTCATCACTTCTAAGGCGGTATCAAAGGCCACTTACCGAAAAGCCATCAAAATGACGTCAGCGCCCGTGAAGTTGTACATGCTCACATTGAGGACCCTGCTCAGGTTCTTGTGCTGCAGTAGGCTCTTGAAGGACGAATATTCCACTGACTGGTCCATTTTGTATGACTGTGTTTAAAATGTAAGAACAGATCTGTTTTTAGACTATAGTAACTCACTCAAAGAGCTTAAACGCGATTTCTCGATCTCATACTGGAGCTAGCTTTTTAAGTACGGTTATAGAAATGCATTTTACAATTATCATGATTTTTATTACTAAAAAAGCCATCTCTATTACAAAAGCATATAAAATGCTCAGTAACAAGGGTAATTAAATAGCTATAGTTTGAAAATGGAAATTAGATTCGGTATTAACGAGCAAGTTGAAAAGATTTTCTTACGAAGTTATGCAATTTAAAAATAACCGGTGAATTAAAAACGCACCATAACTCGTCATCAAAACGAAACAAAATACCACTCCACCGTTGAGGTATTTTCTAGTTCAAATAGGCAAATAGCCCAAACGCGGAGCAAGAATACGACACCAGCACCGTCACGAAACGCTCTACGCGTCCAGTGTACAACACAAGTGATCGAAAATGATAATAATGGTTGTTTTTGAATCGCATAGTTAACTAAAGTTTGTCACTGAATTTCACAATACACGCATCTTACATCATAATCCTTTCCGTGCCGTTAAACGTCACATAGGGCTTGCATTGTAGTTCCCCAAGTTGTCCTGTTTTCGACGAGCTTTTCAAGCTCATTAAGGGATTTTATGCCTACTAAACTGGCCTCGGTTGGTTTCTCTGCGAGTTTCCATAACGATATCTTTTTTTCCCATCTGGAGTTTCCTCTAGATAGGTCCCAGGATAAGGTTGTTAGCGTTATGCCCAACTCCCGGTACAGGATATGTGACAGATCAGGCGGAATTCCGCCGATTTCTGCATGCCGGCGAGAGCGTTAAAAAAACGTCCGCCATCTTGCACGTCACGCCGGAATATCAATTTGTGTCAAAAGTATTTTGCAAGGTCATTTTGAATAGATTTAAAGATATAGTGGATACTGCACTGAGAGAAGAACAAGCAAGATTTCGAAAAGGGAGAAGCTGTCTCGACCAGATATTTACTCTCAGAATAATACTTGAAGAACATATTGAAAAGCAGAAACCATTAATACTGAACTTCATATACTTTAAAAAGGCATTTGATAGCATACACAGAGATTCATTATGGAGAATTTTATGTCTATATGGAATACCATCTAAAATTGTCAACATCATTAAGGACTTATAAATGGATATGTTTGTGCAGTCAATACAGAAGAAGGGATGAGTGAATGGTTCCAGATTGAAACAGGTGTGAAGCAAAGATGTATACTGTCTCCTTTACTTTTTGGGATTACAATAGACTTCATAATGAAAAAATGCTGCACAGGTAACACAGGTATTGACTGGGTACATGGGACACAACTAGAAGATCTTGATTTTGCTGATGACATAACTCTTATCAGTAACAATGTGAATTCCATGCAAGAAAAAAACAGATAGCCTGTCTTCAATGACTAGCAAAATAGAACTTGAACTTAACAAGGACACAACAAAAATAATGAAAATTGCCATTAATCAAAATGGAAAAATACACATAGAGGGGACAGATATTGAAGAAGTCAATCAATTTGCATACCTTGGCAGCTACATAGACAAGGATGATGACACTAAAAAGGAAGTTAGGATCAGAATTGCAAAAGCAGCATCAATCTTCAAGAATCTTGAGAACATATGGAATTCGAAATTTATAAGCACAAAAACCAAGTTAAGACTATTCAATTCAAATGTAATATCCACCCTCATTTATGCATGTGAAAGCTGGAAAACAACTAAAGAAATAGACAAGAAATTAGACTTCTTTGAAAACAAATGTATAAGGAAAATACTCGGCATCAAGTGGAACGAATTCAAGAACAATGCAGAGATAAGACAGATGACTGAACAACAACCAGTCTCATGGGTGATCAGGAAAACGAGATGGATATATGTTGGTCACTTGATGAGAAGAAATGATCAGAGAATCCCAAAACAAGCTATCAAGTGGAACACAACAGGCCGAAGAAAAAGAGGCAGACCGCGGAAACTCTGAAGAGTCTTAGGTATTTGTTTTCAAAAGAGTCTAACTTGTTGTCTATACAGTACGGGCATACTGCTGAAATATTGCGGGTTCAGTTCTAGACCATCACAATGAAACAAATTTCAGAATAAAGTAAGTTACGCCCACTTTGCAAGAAAAAACAAGTTTGGCGTCCTAGTTCATATAAAAGACTAAAATCATATTTTCACGATACTCAGTAAGCGCATTAGGCTAGATCTTTTTTTTCAAAATGTAGTGTAACATTAAAAAATACTTTATTGTTTAAAAATCTAATCTTCAACAACTGAATCTGCACCAATTTTCAATCGTTTTGGTGGTTTAGGGTCTTGCCTCGGTGCTGATGGCTGTTGTCTGACTGGGCGACCACGTGATGTGTCATTATTCAGACTAACTGTCCGTCCACTTCGCAGCTGGACATGCTTTTCTGACTAATCATTTATAAGTTTTGATTTCAAGTGAGAGACGTGCTAGTCTCGCTTTCGCTTACGCACTTACAGACCTTTGTATGGTTATTGATTGGCCCACTTTGAATATAATAACAATGTAAAAGTATAAAATATTACGAGAATTGATAGAATGTGACACGGAGCGTGCAGATGTGGTAAACAAAATGGCGCCGATCGACTCGCTCGATGCGATTTTACGCCAAAAAAAAAAAAATCGAAAAAAGCAGGCACATTCTGAATACAATAAGCATGAATAACTTGAAAATTGCGTAATATCTATGAAACGCAGTAAAGCCAGGTTATATGTACCTTTTTTTTTAAACCACAGAGCCCCCCCCCCCGGGCCAGCAAGTTGCGTGGACCCTCGGGGGGAGGGGAACGTAGACCACAAACAGTGAACCAATGGTATAATCTCTGGCGGCGAGATCAGTGCTTTCAAGTCCGTTAGAAATGGATACTGAATCTTTCTGAAGCTGAGAAAGGAAAGACGGCCACTGGTGATTCTTACTACACCGTTCTATAGCGCGTCAAAGATATGCCATGATGGAGCTACGCTTTTTATATAACGTTGAATGCGGTCTAGCAAAAGCACTTTTTAGTAATAGCAATTTGATTTCACCCACTGTCCATTGCCATATTGCTTCAGCATATTTTATTCATGAATGAAGCATAGAATATACACTGATTTCTGGCAGTTTCAGTTTCCAATATTCTTTGACATACTGATCATTGCTGTCTATAGCAGCTTTTCTCAACCTTTCTTTCTGTCTCGTGAAAAAAAGGGCCGTTGAAATAAATCTTACATCTTGTGGATCTTTGCATAGAAACTGTTTCATTTACATTTCGCAGTATGTTATCATAACACCATATCCTTATGTGCCTCTAAGGCATGACAGGATTACCTTTACCTTTACCTTCTTTACCTATCATGTTCAAAATGTTATAGATAAATTATCGGATAATAATTCACAATGTACTTTTGAAAAGAAAATGCTATCTATATAGATTTGTATCCTTTTTGTAACGGTGTGTATATTATTTTAAAACACGATCTCTCTTCAAGAGTTTAGGAAGCCTGATATGTTGCATATATTTCCGGAATTTGTATTCCGGGAAAAATGTTGACATCTGTCCATGCTGAGACAGTTAACATGATCAGTGATGTATGTTAATGCGTTAATATTAGGTAGACTTCAATGAACTGAGACTACTGTTTTCTGTTTTCTTTTTTTTAAGTGGCAAATAACTTTTGTAAAGTGAAATTAGAAACAACCATAATCTAGGGCAGGAGTGCTCAACCTTTTGGAAGCTGAGGGCTGGTCTGAAAATCTCGTCCACGTTGGGGGCCACACAACAGACAAGTATTATACTCAAGTATTATACACTTATATTTCTGTACCGCCTTTAGGATCAGTTCAGAAGCAACACCAAAGGGAAAATGAGTTGAATAAAAGGAGTTCAAAATGACACTCTACTATAATGTGATTGTTTTTAAAGCTTTCAACTTGAAGATATTTCCCAGGAGAACTGTTTCTGAATTAAAAGACATAGACTTCTCTCTCTCTCTCTCTCTCTCTCTCTCTCTCTCTCTCTCTCTCTGAACCTTAAGTGCCCAGGGCACGTGGGCCTTCCGCAAGGGTTTTCTGCTCTTGCCCAGATGAGCCCTCTATTGCTCAACATCCTTCTGTTGTTCTTCCCCATGTCTCTTTTGGTCTACCTTTACTTCTGTTCCCCTGTGGTGTCCATCTTAGTGCTATTTTTTGGTAATGAGTTGTCAGTCATTAGGAGCACATCTCCCAACCATCGCCAGCGTCTTTCCTCAATAATTGTTGTCAGTGGCTTCATCTGCATTTCTGCCAACAAATGCACATGAGGCCACTGACAGCAATTCACTGACTTCGTTTACGTAATAATAAAAATTAAATAATTATTAATATTGGCCATTAATAATCGTGTAATAATATGTTTCACGACAGTTAGTAGAAAAGTCCAGAGACTCGAAAATACTTTTCGGGTAAATATGAAAACACGCGAAAACGTGAGGAGGTGAGCTTTCCTTCTCAATCGCAAGATGGCGCAGGTGCTGTCTATCTGTATTTTCCGCAGAAGATGTGTGACTAACTTTCCCGCATAGTTCCAAGCATTTTATTTCAGTTACTTTTTTTTAGGAAAAAACTGTTGCAGCATTAAAATAATTCCTATATTTTTATAAATATTTTCTGGAACCTCCGTTTTCGAGGGCAACAAGCAAGGGTCCCCTGGGCCATATGTTGAGCACCCTTGATCTAGGTCGACGTGGCCTTTGGTTTTTCCTTGAACTAGTGTCACGTCAAGAAAACAGGATTCTATCAGAATAAGATTGTTTATTGTCTGGGCAAAATTAAATACCCAATATGTGCACCCACTGGCAACAGCTCAAGGTGGCTATTACTCTCTAAACTTCAAAGCGTGGAACCGGATGGGAACCTACAAACTGATACACCTGTGTACGCTGTAATTTTTTTAAATAACAAAAAAAGAATCAACAGCCCCTTCTAGTTAGCCATGAATAGTCAGTGGGTATTCTACGAAGAGAAGAAATATAAAGAGAGAGAGGGAAAAAAACACTGAGATTTAATAACAAACTTTCGCAGCTTGATCAATTATCTATCTGTCTGTCTGCTTCTTTGTACCTCTATCTCTCCGTCTGTCTGCATCTCTCTCCTAATATAAACTCGCGTAACGATATCACTGTGCTGTGTGTTTGGGAATATGATTATAATTACATGGCGTGTATTTGGTATTTTTATATATTGTTGTATGTGTAGATCAGAGGTTTTTTCATTTAATCTTTTTCCTAATGCTCTTTATGTAGTTATTACTATCTGTAGTAAACTGAATGTTTGCGATGGAGTGGAAGTTGAATCATGAAGGGTAGAATGTCAAATTGACCTGCGTGTCCAACTCTTCATCCTTTGAAAATAAAACTCTCTCTCTCTCTCTCTCTCTCTCTCTCTCTCTCTCTCTCTCTCTCTCCTGTTGATCTAATTTCCTTTTTTCCCAAGATCAAACATGAGACAAATTTCCTGGGAATACATCAAACATTTCAGTCACATCGTACAGCTCATTTAACCCGTATCTCATAGGCTCACTTTATATCACATCTTCAAGCCCATGTTCTCTCATATCTTTAAGTCTATGTTCTATCATAATCTTCAAGCCCATGTTCTCTCATATCTTTAAGTCTATGTTCTATCATAATCTTCAAGTCCATGTTCTATCATATCTTCAAGCTCATGTTCTCTCATATCTTCAAGTCCATGTTCTCTCATATCTTCAAGCCCATGTTCTTTCATATCTTCAAGTCCATGTTCTCTCATATCTTCAAGCCCATGTTCTCTCATATCTTCAAGCCCATGTTCTCTCATATCTTCAAGTCCATGTTCTCTCATATCTTCAAGCCCATGTTCTCTCATACCTTCAAGCCTATGTTCTCTCATATCTTCAAGCCCATGATCTATCATATCTTCAAGCCCATGTTCTGTCATATCTTCAAGTCCATGTTCTCCATTATCTTCAAGTCCATGTTCTCTCATATCTTCAAGCCCATGTTCTCTCATATCTTCAAGTCTATGTTCTATCATAATCTTCAAACTCATGTTCTATCATATCTTCAAGCCCATGTTCTATCATAATCTTCAACCCATGTTCTCCCATATATTCAAGCTCATGTTCTATCATATCTTCAACCCATATTCTCTCATAATCTTCAAGCCCATGTTCTGTCATATCTTGAAGCCCATGTTCTATCATAATCTTCAAGCTCATGTTCTATCACATCTTCAAGCTAATGTTTTATCATATCTTCAACCCATGTTCTCTCATATCTTCAAGCCCATGTTCTCTCATATCTTCAACCCATGTTCTCTCATATCTTCAAGTCCGATGTTCTCTCATATCTTCAAGTCCATGTTCTCTCATATCTTCAACCCATGTTCTCTCATATCTTCAAGCCCATGTTCTCTCATATCTTCAAGTCCATGTTCTCTCATATCTTCAAGCCCATGTTCTCTCATACCTTCAAGCCCATGTTCTCTCATATCTTCAAGCCCATGATCTATCATATCTTCAAGCACATGTTCTGTCATATCTTCAAGCCCATGTTCTGTCATATCTTCAAGCCCATGTTCTCCATTATCTTCAAGTCCATGTTCTCTCATATCTTCAAGCTCATGTTCTCTTATATCTTCAAGCCCATGTTCTATCATAATCTTCAAACTCATGTTCTATCATATCTTCAAGCCCATGTTCTATCATAATCTTCAACCCATGTTCTCCCATATATTCAAGCTCATGTTCTATCATATCTTCAACCCATATTCTCTCATAATCTTCAAGCCCATGTTCTGTCATATCTTGAAGCCCATGTTCTATCATAATCTTCAAGCTCATGTTCTATCACATCTTCAAGCTAATGTTTTATCATATCTTCAACCCATGTTCTCTCATATCTTCAAGCCCATGTTCTCTCATATCTTCAACCCCATGTTCTCTCATATCTTCAAGCCCATGTTCTCTCATATCTTCAAGTCCATGTTCTCTCATATCTTCAACCCATGTTCTCTCATATCTTCAAGCCCATGTTCTCTCATATCTTCAAGTCCATGTTCTCTCATATCTTCAAGCCCATGTTCTCTCATACCTTCAAGCCCATGTTCTCTCATATCTTCAAGCCCATGATCTATCATATCTTCAAGCACATGTTCTGTCATATCTTCAAGCCCATGTTCTGTCATATCTTCAAGCCCATGTTCTCCATTATCTTCAAGTCCATGTTCTCTCATATCTTCAAGCTCATGTTCTCTTATATCTTCAAGCCCATGTTCTATCATAATCTTCAAACTCATGTTCTATCATATCTTCAAGCCCATGTTCTATCATAATCTTCAACCCATGTTCTCCCATATATTCAAGCTCATGTTCTATCATATCTTCAACCCATATTCTCTCATAATCTTCAAGCCCATGTTCTGTCATATCTTGAAGCCCATGTTCTATCATAATCTTCAAGCTCATGTTCTATCACATCTTCAAGCTAATGTTTTATCATATCTTCAACCCATGTTCTCTCATATCTTCAAGCCCATGTTCTCTCATATCTTCAACCCCATGTTCTCTCATATCTTCAAGCCCATGTTCTCTCCTATCTTCAAGTCCATGTTCTCTCATATCTTCAACCCATGTTCTCTCATATCTTCAAGTCCATGTTCTCTCATATCTTCAAGTCCATGTTCTCTTATATCTTCAAGCCCATATTCTATCATATCTTCAAGCCCATGTTCTCTCATATCTCCAAGTCCATGATCTATCATATCTTCAAGCCCATGTTCTCTCATGTCTTCAAGCTCATGTTCTCTCATATCTTCAAGTCCATGTTCTCTCATATCTTCAAGCCCATGTTCTGTCATATCTTCAAGCTCATGTTCTATCATATCTTCAAGCCCATGTTCTATCATAATCTTCAACCCATGTTCTCTCATAATCTTCAACCTCATGTTCTGTCATATCTTCAAGCTCATGTTCCATCATAATCTTCAACCCATGTTCTGGCATATCTTCAAGCTCATGTTCTATCATATCTTCAACCCATGTTCTCTCATAATCTTCAAGCCCATGTTCTCTCATATCTTCAAGCCTATGTTCTATCATAATCTTCAAGCTCATGTTCTATCACATCTTCAAGCTCATGTTCTATCATATATTCAACCCATGTTCTCTCATATCTTCAAGTCCATGTTCTCTCATATCTTCAAGCCCATGTTCTGTCATATCTTCAAGCCCATGTTCTCTCATATCTTCAAGTTCATGATCTATCATATCTTCAAGCCCATGTTCTATCATAATCTTCAACCCATGTTCTCCCATATCTTCAAGCTCATGTTCTATCATATCTTCAACCCATGTTCTGTCATATCTTCAAGCTCATGTTCTATCATATCTTCAAGCCCATGTTCTATCATAATCTTCAAGCTCATGTTCTATCTTATCTTCAACCTATGTTCTATCATAATCTTCAACCCATGTTCTATCATATCTTCAACCCATGTTCTCTCATATCTTCAACCTCATGTTCTATCACATCTTCAAGCTCATGTTCTATCATATCTTCAACCCATGTTCTCTAATAATCTTCAAGCTCATGTTCTATCATATCTTCAACTTATGTTCTCTCATATCTTCAACCCATGTTCTATCATATCTTCAAGCCCATGTTCTATCTTATCTTCAAGCCCATTTTCTCTCATAATCTTCAAGCTCATCTTCAAGCTCATGTTCTATCATATCTTTAAGCTCATATTCTATCATATCTTCAACCCATGTTCTCTCATATCTTCAAGCTCATGTTCTCTCATATCTTCAAGCTCGTGTTCTATCATATCTTCAAGCTCAAGTTCTATCATATCTTCACCCCATGTTCTTTCATATCTTCAAGCCCATGTTCTCTCATATCTTCAAGCCCATGTTCTCTCATATCTTCAACCCATGTTCTCTCATATCTTAAGCCCATGTTCTCTCATATCTTCAACCTCATGTTCTATCATATCTTCAAGCTCATGTTCTCTCATATCTTCAAGCCCATGTTCTATCATAATCTTCAAGCTCATGTTCTATCTTATCTTCAACCTATGTTCTCTCATATCTTCAAGCCCATGTCTATCATATCTTCAAGCTCATGTTCTCTCATATCTTCAACCCATGTTCTCTCATATCTTCAACCTCATGTTCTATCACATCTTCAAGCTCGTGTTCTATCATATCTTCAACCCATGTTCTCTCATAAACTTCAAGCTCATGTTCTATCATATCTTCAACCTATGTTCTCTCATATCTTCAAGCCCATGTTCTATCATATCTTCAAGCTCATGTTCTATCATCTCTTCAATCCATGTTCTATCATATCTTCAAGCTCATGTTCTATCATATCTTCAACCTATGTTCTCTCATATCTTCAACCCATGTTCTCTCATATCTTCAAGTCCATGTTCTCTCATATCTTCAAGCTCATGTTCTATCATATCTTCAAGGTCATGTTCTGTCATATCTTCAAGCTCATGTTCTATCATATCTTAAAGCTAACTTCCTTTTTATATTAAAAAGAGACTATAATAACGAATCAAAGCTATAACGATAGCAGCATTTCATCCGAATTCTTTATCTGCTTAACGCAATATCACCAAACCACTACAAAGACGTTGAGTATTACGGATGCCATAATGAGATTCGCCCAAAAAAGTATTCTTAATCGAATGACATAAAAGAATGCAAAATTGATTATTATATATAAAAGATCTTATAAGCAAATGTTATTGGTTTTTTTTTTTACTAAAGTGCTGACATAAGATACAGTAAGAATACTTTTTTTTGCTTACAATAGCTAGACAACGGTGTTATAATTTAGCTCTGACCTTTAAAAGGTTAACAAATAGATCAACCAATTAGAAAGAAGAGAGAACAGATGCTATTAGAAAGGGAATACAGGCGCAAAATGCGCTAAATTAATAAATAGCCTATACTTGGATATCTCGAAAACAACTGAACTTTAAAGGAGAAACCAAGCAAAAGACACTTTTCCATTATTAAATAATATTTATTTCTTTTTATGACATTATTGCTAAATCTAGATTCACCACTAAATACAGACTGGAAATGAAACGACTGTCAGAAATAGAACTATTATCAGGACAGTGGAAATAAACTAGCCATCAACTTCCAAGCTGTCCCCCCCCCCCCGCCCTTTGTAGCAAACTATGGTGTTTCAGAAGCCTATCCAAAGGTATATAAATCCTCGTGATCCAAGTGATGGAGGAGCTTACTGACAACTAAGTCCTTGGATCCACTCTTACTGACAACTAACTCCTTGTATCCACTCTTACTGACAACTAACTCCTTGTATCCACTCTTACTGACAACTAAATCCGTAGATCCACTCTTATTGATAACCAGGTTTTCTTATATGCTCATACGGGCAATCATGTTCTTGCGTTCGCTCTTATAAACAATCATACAATAATTAGTGTATAGGCACACAACTATACACAAAGCCCTTCCATAAAGCTGTGATACCAAAATGTATAAACTAGGGAAAAAGTAGGAACAGCTATATTATTTAACGATAACACACTTGTGACGTTTCGGAGCGAGGCTTCTTCAAACAAAAACAAACATTCTTCGTCCTGTTTGTTTTTGTTTGAAGAAGGGTCGCTCCGAAATGTCACAAGCGTGTTATCGTTAAATAACAAAGCTGTTCCTACTTTTTTCCTAGTTTATACATTTTTATAAACAATCATGTTCTTGGGTTCGACTTTACTGGCAACCAGGTTCTTGGATTCACACTTACTGACAACCAGGCTCTTGGATCCACACTTACTGACAACCAGGTTCTTGGATCCACACTTACTGACAACCAGGTTCTTGGATGCACACTAACTGACAACCATGTTCTTGGATCCACACTTACTGACAACCATGTTCTTGGATCCACACTTACTGACAACCATGTTCTTGGATCCACACTTACTGACAACCAGGTTCTTGGGTCCGTTGCATGTAGTAAATAAATCTGTAGTAGAAAATCCCCTTCCGATTTCCTGAATTTATTTTAAAAGTCTTCATCACAGCATGAACATCTACGTCGCATCCACAAGAAGATAATGATAAAAAAACTACATGTAAATCTGAAAACAAAATAGATAGCTCAACCTTCGTATTCTTTCAGTGACCAAAGCATCAAAGAATTAAAACACAGTGATTTCTAATATAACGTTCACCAAGTATAATAACATAATCAAAGTACCCAGTACTCTTGTATTCGCGGCGAATTTCCGGCGTGGATTAGCTCGATATAGATGGATAACTTTTACAACATGTTTCGTTTTTAGTCTCGGAAATTTCTAATCCACAGACGAAGTGAATCTGTCCCCGAGGAAACTGCTGGCTTGATTTAGCGATCGCTCAGCTACTTATGAAGGTCTTTGGTATCCCTATCACTGGTAGTGTCAGAATGTCTTGTGGTTTGTTTTTTTGTTTGTTTGTTTGTTTGTTTGGTTTTTGTGTTATCATACTCAATGCGGCTATTCTCTTGTTATATTCCTGCATTTTAATACCATAAAATGGTTCTGTAAGAACTGTTATTTAAAAATGATAAAAAAACATAAGGATAAACAGATGGTTTCTGTAGCTGTGGATTTGTCATGAACTATTTCGTTATATTAAGTTTCTGCCCAGGATAATTTCTATTTGTTCTCGGAATGAATAGGGAGTCCAGTTGCTGGTCCCCTCTCTCCTGTTGCCAGTAAAGTAGTAGTTTCTAATTTGCTAAAAGTCTCCTGATGCCAGGAATTGCTAATCATGGCTGATCAAGGTTCTGTCTCTATTCTTCGCGGAGCTCTTTAAGCAGAAGTTGTCACAAGAGCCCCAAGAGAGAGTTGAAATTACAAAGGAGCCTGACATAGCAGCTCTCTGGAAGAGCCTCGTGCCATCATCTTTTGTGCGTCCCGGGACATGAAGGAAGTCAAGACAGTAGCTGTAGTCATTGTTTATTGAAACCATCGCCGTCTCTGTCCTGAAGCTCGGAGAGGTTCACTGATATCTGTAGTAAGTTAGTGAATAATAAACTGCGCATATTCTATACAATACCCGTGTGGTACCCGGGATCTGCAAAGAATAGGACCACTGTACCCTACCACGCATGATCGTAAAAGGCGACTAAGGAGGGTTCGGCATAGGGCCAGCAACCCTATCTGGTAAAAAAACTATCAGACTGCTACAGAAACGGAAGCAAGGGAAAAATCAAATGCAGGTGGAAGGAGAAATGCATATCAGGAAACTGAGCCCATGAAGGTTGTGGATGAAAGCCAGCCACTGGAAGTCCCCAGCCCGACTGCAGACCTCCTGGAACCTAAACACAAGATGCAAATAGGCAGCTGGAATGTAAGAACACTTAACCAGACTGGAAAACTAGCACAAACCATCAAGGAAATGCACAGATACAAACTAGACATATTAGGAATACAAGAAGCAAGATGGACAGGACAAGGCAGAAGGAAATTAATAACACAGCACACAGAAGATACAATAATATGGTCAGGTAAAGAAGATCTTCATGAAGGAGGAGAAGCATATAACAAAAGAAGCATCAAGAGCATTGCTGAAATGGACCCCAATAAATGAGAGATTATTATATGCACGGTTCAACTCAAGATTCAGGAAGCTGTCTATTATAGTTTGTTATGCACCAACAGAAGCAGCTGAAGAGGAATTAAAAGAAGATTTTTACAACAGCCTCCAAGCAACAGTAGAAACAATACCCAAGCATGATATGCTACTCATCTTGGGCGACTTCAATGCAAAAGTAGGTGAAGGAAATGAAGATAGAAGAAGAATCATGGGAAGAGAAGGAATCGGAGAAATAAATGAAAATGGAGAAAGACTGTGCAGTTTCTGTGAAGAAAACATGATGACCATCGGAGGGAATTTTCCAACATAAAAACATCCATAAGGTGACTTGGAGGTCACCAGATAAAACCACAGAAAACCAAATCGATCACATACTAATAAACAACAAGTGGAAACGGTCACTACAAGATGTGCGAGCAAGGAAAGGAGCAGATGTAGGAAGCGATCACAACCTTCTGGTAGCAAAAATAAAACTAAAATTAAGGAAAGAATAAATCGGAGAACACAGAAAGATACGTTTTGATACAAGAAAACTGAAACACCAACAAACAAGAAATGAATTCTCAATAGTACTTAACCGCTTCAGTGTCCTACAAGACGAAGCAGACATGTCCATACTAGAGTTCAATAAAACACTACAGGAAACAGCAAAAGAGGTGCTGGGATATCGGAAACGGAAAAAAAGAGGAATGGATAAGCAAGCCCACATGGGAAAAGATAGAGCAAAGAAAAGAAATCAAGAAAAAATTACTGAACACCAAATCACAACGGCTTAAAGAACAAGTTTTAAGTAATTATGCACAAAAAGACAAAGAAGTGAAGGAATCATGCCGTCAAGATAAACGTCAATACTATGAAAACTTAGCAGAAGCAGCAGAGAAAGCAGCATACACAAAAGACATGAAAGCCATATATAAAATCACAAAGCAGATGATAGGTAACTTCAACACAAGATGTGAAAGTGCAGTAAGGACACAAAATGGACAACTGGTCAGCGGAGAAAGAGAAAAAATTGAAAGATGGAGGGAACACTTTAACACCCTACTAAACAGAACACAAGCAGCACAAACAATAGACATACCTGAAGCAAAAACGGAACTAAACATCAATACAGGACCAATAACAATAAGTGAAGTAAAGGAGGCGATAAAGAAGCTAAAATCAGACAGGGCACCAGGTGAAGATGAAGTGACTGCTGAGATGTTGAAAGCAGAAGAAACAGAAACACCAAAACAACTTTGCCGGATATTACAACAAATTTGGGATCTAGAAAAAGCCCCAGAGGAGTGGAAAACTGGCCTTATAGTAAAACTACCAAAGAAGGGTGACCTCAGAGATTGCGGGAACTGGAGAGGCATTATCCTACTGCCACTCACCAGTAAAGTATTTTGCAGAATAATCATCAACAGAATTGTACCAACACTTGAGGAAAAACTTCGGAAAGAGCAGGCAGGATTTAGGAAAGGAAGATCATGCACAGACCACATATTTGTACTTAGACAAATATTAGAACAGGCAAATGAGTGGCATAGAACAACATGCATTATTCATAGATTTTGAGAAAGCCTTTGACAGTGTCAACAGAGATGCACTGTGGAAAATCCTAAGATGGCATGGCCTCCCCACAAGATAGTAAATGTAATCAAAGCCCTATATGAGGGTTTTCAGTGCAAAGTTATCTGTGGAGAACATACCTCCAGCAGCTTTAGGGTACAAACAGGAGTGAAACAGGGATGTGTACTATCACCAACATTATTTATCTTGGCAGTAGACTGGTTAATGAAAGAGGCAACATCAGACAAACGCAGAGGATTACAATGGACCCTTGACACAGTGCTGGGGGACCTTGACTTTGCGGACGACATTTGTCTGTTATCAAGCAGTCACAAAGATATGCAAGATAAAATAAACAAGCTAACTCAGAATGCAAACAACATAGGACTAAAGATCAACGTAGGAAAGACAAAGTTAATGAAGCAAAATGTGAACAACAGAAAAGTACTCAGAGAAGATAGCAAGTTAGTGGAGGAGGTCAACGAATTTGTATACCTTGGCAGCAGAGTAGTATAAAACGGAGACAGCACAGAGGACATCAACAGTAGACTTACTAGAGCAAACCAGGCTTTTGCAATGCTACAGACTATATGGAAATCAAAAAAACTAAGCATAAATATGAAAATCAGGATATTTAAGAGTAATGTTCTAAGTGTACTACTCTATGGAAGTGAATGCTGGAAAATCACCAAAACCATAGAAAACAAGTTGAATTCTTTCCAGACTAAATGTTTACGAAGAATTAGGAAAATATTCTGACAAATACCATAAGAAATAACATCTTATTGGCAGAAATGCAGATGAAGCCACTGACAACAATTATTGAGGAAAGACGCTGGCGATAGTTGGGACATGTGCTCCGAATGACTGACAACTCACTACCAAAAATAGCACTAAGATGGACACCACAGGGGAACAGAAGTAAGGATAGACCAAAAGAGACATGGAGAAGAACAACAGAAAGGATGTTGGGCAATAGAGGGCTCACCTGGGCAAGAGCAGAAAAAAAGGCGAAGTACAGGCATTTGTGGAAAACCCTTGCGGAAGCCCCATGTGCCCTGGGCACTTAAGGTTCAGAGAGAGAGAGAGAGAGAGATTCTATACAAGGTTATTGCGTAACAGCTTATTTCCTCCACAATGTCAAAATCATTTACGATAAATACAAGATAGAAATGAAAGGATGGCGCCGAATGGTGGAACAGAAATCGGCTGAATTACTCAGCGTTTAAAAAAATTATGTTCTTTTCAAATTCCACATTATAAACATATGAGCACTTCATCACATCAGGACGCTAGTAGTTTGAAATATTTTCGCACGTTTTGATTTCTCTCCTGTATACAGTTGCTTATTAGGTTAAATATTTAAACATAACATTAAACGATAAATTGCCTTTCCCTTTTCTACTGCATGAAATTTATATAGAAAATTCCACTAATCCTTCTTGTCATTGTGCCACATGTTATAATACTACTACCACCACCACCACCACCACCACCACCACTACTACTATTACTACTACTAATAATAATAATAATAATAATGTCCCCCGGTTATTTTCATGCCGTTGATGACTTCGCATTTTTGTGTCAAAGTGTGGTAAAGAGAGACCATCACCTGTACTTGCTAACTTTACTTTGCCAGAGAAACTAATTTCTGGAATCTGAATCAGCCCTGGTTCCGCCAGCTTCGAGAATATTCCAACCATCCCAGTGGGGGCTAGAATCCGAGACTTGACCGGCATGCCATTTGCAATAACCACTAGACCACCACTACCACATGTTAGGACACAAAATATTTTGCAGTCATTAATTTTTGGTATCTACTGAAGAATTACTTTCCATTTAAAGTTCACAATTCAGTTTATTTTAAACTTCGTTTCTAGCAGTGAATTCGTTGTTTAGCTCATATTTCCTTAACATTTTTACTCAGGCGAAAAGTTTTGGAATAAATGTGTGTGTCTCACGGGACCATTGTTTAAAATTATTGTTTATAAAACTGGCACCATCTTGACGTGAGCAGTAATCTGCAGATGTCATAAATATAACAATAACAACTGCCAATGTTTTTAGCTAAAAAATACAGTTTTCTGTGGATCGGTTATAAATATGGTCACTATTTTAAAAATAATATCCTGGTGGAACCTCTAGCGTCTCACGGTTCTACGCAACCCTGGTTGAGAAACGTTAGTTTTAGCTTGTATCAGATTATAACACAAGGCTAGTTTTCCATGCATCATCATCATCATCATCAGTCCTCTGTACTCCCATTTAAGCATAATGCATCAACAAAGGTTCTCCAGTCAATCCTGTCTTGAACAAGTCGGGATACCTCAAACCATGTCTTCCGTGCTTTCTTTAGTTTTTCCTGTACTGTGCTTCTCAATGTCCCCAAACGCCTGCCCCCTCTTTCTTTTTCCTTGAGGTGTCCAGTCAAAGCGGTATACAGGTGTCTTATTTTTTTCCCTTCGAAGAATGTGCCCCAGCCATTTCCATCTTCGTTTTTTTTTTTTACCTCTGTAGTAATGTTCTCAATGCCCGTTCGTTTGGTTATTCCCTCGTTTGTCACGTGTTCAACCCAGTGTATTCTTAAAATTTTCCGGAGGAATCTTCCTTCAAATCCTCAATCCGCTTTCGACTGGAGATTGGAGCGTGCACTAGATTTATAGATTCTGAGCATGTGGTTCGTATGGAGAATGGGGTATTTCCATATGTTCACTAATTTGTTAAAGGTCTGAGATGTCTTCCAGTTCTTGAGGAGATTTCCTACTCAGTTTTGCTGTCTGCTGAAATGAGGCTTCCAAAGTACTTGTTTCTACTTCTTCCACGTCTCTCGTTTCTTTTTCTAATTTTGTATTCTTCTGCTTGGATTTCTCATAGAAACAAAATAAAAATAAAGTTGCCTGTGACCTACGTAGACAAAAGATATACTGAGAGAATCTGAGTATTCCATCTACGTTCACTAGTCTCTAGATGGTAGAATGACGAAGATAATGAACGCTTATTTTTCGTACAAAAACCCAGCTCTGTTACGGCTGCAGTTATTTGTTCTGTTCCTTTATGAACTATGTTTTGCACTTCTATATATTCAAAATATATAAAAGTTTAAATAAAACCATAATACATATAATTTAATAAAGGAAACAACGCATTTAAATTATCTGTGGGCCAGATCAGTTACTTTGCCATCTCTCACAACAATAATTGTTTAAAATATCTTTCTGACAAGACAAATTGTCTTTCTGACAAGAAAAAGTTCATTGTGATTAAAAATTTTGGTCATTATTAAACTTGCAAAAATAAATTATAGTAAATGTTTATGTTGTTTACAAGGGTTTTATCTGTCCCCCCCCCCCCACCCCCTCCTCAGCTCCTTAAAGATTTGCTGGAATGGGAACCGCCCTATTATGGTTTCTAATTCGACCGTAGAGTTTTTAACAAGAGAGAAATAAAGTTAAAAAAGAAAGATGTATGCATATTATGCGGAATAAAAATGTTTATTTTATAGATAAAAAGTAAAGAAGACAGAATGTAGAATAAAGATAAAAATAAAGCATGTTACGACAACTACGTAGAAATGAAACATCTGAGTATCTTGTCACAATTTCTCTCGGATGTCGGTTAATATGAACAATAAGATTCGTAATTTTGTTTTGAAGCCTAGTTTAGTGGACTTTATTTCTATGTCAGCTTTCGTCCGATTTTGTATTTTGTTTATTTATTTAGTTATTTTTATTTTCCAACTGTGTTTTTATCTTATTTTCAATCTGATTTCTAGACAGACAAATGAATGCTTTTTTTTTAGTTTATTCACCCTAGTGTTTGTTTATTGTTTATGTGTGTGTGTGTGTGCATTACGAGGGAGACAGAGAGGAAGAGAAGGAGAAGGAGGGACGAGAGGAAAGAGAGGGAGAAAGAGAGAAGGGAGAGAAAGCGGAGTTAGAGAGAGAGGAGGAGGGAGCAAGAGAAGAGGGAAAGGAAAGAGAGGAAAAAGAATAGAAGGGAGAGATAAGCGAGACAGAAGAAAGGAGAGAGAGTGAGAGGAAAGAGAGAGAGAGGGGAAAGAGAGGATGAAAAGAAGAAAGAACAAGGGAGAGAGAAAGAGGAGAGAGAGAAAGTGAAGAAGATAAAAAATAGAGAGGAAACAGAGAAGGGGGGGGGGGGAGGGGTAAAGAAACGTTCTGTATTCCCTGACAGAAACTTTGCACCTGAATATTGTTTTGGTTGTCATTTTCGTGAGATTTCCTGCTTGTTTCCCTTTATATCTGATCTAACACTTTCATAAACTGCACAGTACATCTTTCCGCATCAGTGCTTTCCTGGCAGAGTGCTTTCATTTTGAATACTTTCAGTTAACGATGTATACAGGCTGATATTTTCCACACGGCTCTTCATTTTGCTGCTCTTTCTCTTATGCTCTATTTCAACGTATACTCATAAATATGCAAGTAAACATAACATCTACTTTGTCATGCCAGTATAAATAACACGTAACTTTACTGCAGTTCTGCACGGGATGTTCTAACTCCCCAAGGATGCAGACTCTGTTCAAGAAGTGCATATTACGTTAGTTTGGTCATGTCCAGTGGATGAAACAGACATGTTCCGAAAGATTTTCTATATGGGTAATTGGAGGTGAAGATATTGTCCGATTAGTCAATCAGCCACTAGCGTCAGGGTTAGCGAACCATAGCTGACCAAGACCTTGTCCCATCTCTCCGTTCCGTTAATACCCCTAGTAACAAGCCTAGCGTGGCTAACGGGGGCAGGGATCACCATGGTGGTGGAGTCTGCTAAAGAAGCATTGCATACCACCCTGCTTATTAGCTATACTCCGAGACTGAAAAAATAGTTGCCATAACCCGCTTCCACGCCGATACGATGCTGTATTCCAAAACCTCCATAGCATCGGCAGTAAAAAAAACACCATCTCGCAGTTACAGGGAGACAGCACAAGACAAGACAAGATATGGATAGTTGATTTTTTGCTAACGATTAATCGTGATGTCCACAACGGCTGTTCAGGATATATTAGTGACGGAGGTGCGAAGGTCTTGGACATGGATCCAGTAATTTTTAACTTTTTGAAGGCTATCTACCAGTGATCATGTTAAACGGCAATTACCGCTAGATTACCGATTTTAAAAAAACGAGAAAACCGAAACTTCTGGAGATAGTCGGTTACAGCAACCAGTTTATATTATCAAAAACCCAATAAACAGCAACCAGGTAAAATGGTTGGAGATTAATCGGGCCAGTACGATGGTGATGCTCAATTGTTGTATGGAGGAGAATCAGCCAGTTTTGACTCTGGTATAGCATGTGAGCACTTTGTAAATACACTGTTAAAAAAAACAAGCAACAAATACGATGTTGCCATTTAAACTGAAGTGCAAATTGGCTAAAACGTTCAATTAGACATCAACTTCACGTGCTGACCTGAACTGTACTCAGCAGATGATTCATGAGCGCAGAAAAGCAACACTAGTCAAAACACCATTTTTTACAATAACTCATGACAGGTTCACGAGAATCTCGTGAAACTTACTGAATACAAAACTCACTGACCATGTTATTGAATGCCTATAAAGATTGACGGTCCTCAAATCAGTTCATTTGAAAATTCAATGCGCAAATATGGCTCATCTCACTACAGAACAACGACTCATCATCATTGGACGTTTATAGACTGGACAGTCATAAAGTGTAGTGGCCAAACAATTTAATGAGGTTAGAAGCACCATTAGTCGCCTTTGAAGACGATTTCAAGAAACCGACTCAGTTGCAGACCGGCCGCCCAGTGGAAGACAGATAGTCACAACTCCTGCCAAAGACCGCTTCATACGGCAGCGTCACCTTAGGAATCGATTTGCATCTGCGTCCTCAACAGTCCAATCAATGACAGCAGCTCGACGAATTTCAGATCAAACGGTCAGGAACCGGCTGCACAACGCTGGTCTTTGGGCTAGAAGACCCTACAAAGGTCCTGTTCTTACGTACCGGCATCGCCAGAACCGACTGCAGCGGGCGAACCAGCATCATCAATGGACCGTTGTGAATGAATGGAGAAGGGTTTGGTTTAGTGATAAATCATTCTTTCTACTCCAGCGACACAATAGACGGAGAAGAGTCTATCGCAGAGTCCATTACTGCGTGGATGAGGCTCCTCCACATGGTGGTGAAGGTGTACTGGTGTGGGCCACGATAAATTTCATGGGAAGAAGTGACCTGGTGCAAACTGAAGGACGCCTGAATATCCAACGATACGTCGCTGAAATTCTTCCTCCTCACAAAGTGCTCACTTCTGGCTGCACAAGGGTCGATTTTTCAGCAGGATAACTCTCGACTTCCTGTGGCACAACTCACCACCAGTTCCTCGCTGACAATAACGTCCAGACCATTCCATGGCCATCCATGTCATCAGACATGAACCCAGTAGAACAGTTATGTAATGGACTCAACAGACAGGTTCACCAGCGAGACGTGGTGCCAACCACTCTCCGACAGTTGTCTCTTGCACTGCGGGAAGAGTGGCCACCCATCACACAACAACAGACCCAACGCTTAATCGGATCCATGTCAAAGAGATGTCGTACTCTGATACAGGCCAGAGGAGCCCATACACTTTACTGAAACGGAGGCCTCAGTCACAAAGAATAAAAGTCCAAACCAAAGTTAGTTTCATTGATAAAGTCTTAAAGTTTCTTCATGCTAAGATTGAAACATTAATTCTGTAAAATAAAATTTTGATACAAGTTTGAAATTTGGTGTCCATTACGATTACAGTAGTGTTGCGTTTCTTTTTTTTTTTTGAACAGTATAGTATATGTATCAAATAACTTAAAGTGATTAGAGCACCGAATGGTCAAGGGTTCGAATCCCCAGTTGTGTGATTTTTTTTCCCGACCACTACGGCCTCCGGGTCGATCTAGCCTCGCAAAATTGGTACCACAGAAAATGTGGGAAGGAAATGCAGCGAGGAAAGGAACTAGCCACCCTACCTCATACACTGATGGCCCAGAATAATGAGGTCTCTAAAGCTTCATCCCCTACGGCATTTGCTATGGGAATATCTTTACCTTTTTTTAATTCAATTTTACATTTAAAAAAGTATAAAGTACCGATGATTGTACTGACAAAATCTGTATTTTGGAAGGTTCTTCGTGCAAAATGAAAGACAGATACAAGTGTACCGGGTTTTAAAACTCCTAGCACCATCACTGTTATCTACTATATCCGGTGAAAATACTGAAAAAAAAACAAACGAAATGAAGCTGTTGTCTCAGGCAGAAAGTGGCAAACAATCAAAGTACGCATGATAATATGTTAAGAATATGTCATTTCAGAATTATAAATGACCTTTTAGATTACCCAACAGCACCAAGAACACATGAACAGTTTTAACGTTCTTGTATGATGGTCATCATGTTTTACTGTGAAATGACACTTTTGTAGTGTTTACTGCAGTTTAAAATCATAAACATGGCACTAAAGAACACAACCACGTGACTGTAGTTATGTATGTCTAAATTTGTTCAAAAATCATTCATACGACTTATGGTAATCTAAGAGTTAATGAAAGGGAACACTAAGTAATCTGCAATATCAGTGTTATAAGAAACAAAGCCAAACAATATCTGTGGCATAAGAAACAGAATCCAAAAATATAGTGATATCAGTGGCATAAGAAAAGAATCAAACAGTATAGTGATATCAGTTTCATAAGAAACAGGATCGAACAATATAGTAACATCAGTGTCATAAAAAACAAAACAATATAGTGATATCAATATCATAAGAAACAGGATCAAGCAATGTAGTGTTATCAGTGCCATAAGTGAGAAAAAAAATCAAACAGTATAGTGATGTCAATGTTATAAGAAACAAAGACAAACAATATAGTTATATCAGTGACATAAGAAACAAGATCAAGCAAAATAGTGATATCAGTGGCATAAGAAGCAGAATCAAACAATGTAGAGATATCAGTGGCATAAGAAAGAAAACCAAACAATATACTCATATCATTGTCATAAGAAAGAGAATCAAACAATGCAGTGATATCAGTGTGAAAAAAAAAAAAACTAAACAGTATAGTGATGTCAGTGTTATAAGAAACAAAGACAAACAATATAGTGATATCAGTGGCATAAGAAACAGGATCAAACAATATAGTGATATCAGTGGCATAAGAAACAGGATCAAACAATATAGTTATATCAGTGTTATAAGAAACAGGATCAAGCAGTGTAGTGACACTGGTGGAATAAGAAACAAATTCAAACAATGTAGTGATATCAGTGGCATAAGAAACAGGTCCAAACAAAATAATGATATCAGTGGCATAAGAAACAGGATCAAACAATATAGTGATATCAGTGGCATAAGAAATAGGATCAAACAATATAGTAATATCAGTGTCATAAGAAACAAAACAAAAGAATACAGTAATATCAATGTCATAAGAACCAAAACTAAACAATATAGTGCTATCAGCATCATAAGAAACAGTGTTGAACAATATAGTGATATCAGAATCATAAGAAACAAGACAAAACAACATAGTGATATAAGTAGCACAAGAAACAAAACCACACATTATAGTGAAATCCATGCCATAGAAAAGAAAACCAAACAATATAGTTATATCAATGGCATGAGAAGCAGGATAAAAAAATATAGTGATATCAGTGCTGTAAGAAACAGGACCAAACAATATAGTGATATCAGTGGCATAAAAAACAAAAACAACAATATATTGATATCAATGGCATGAGAAACGTTATCAAACAATGCAATGATATAAGTGACAAATGAAACAAAACCAAACAGTATAATGATATCAGTGTCAAAAGAAACAAAACAAAAATAGTATAGTGATATCAGTGTCAGCAGAAACAAATCCAAACAATATAGTGATATCAATGTCATAAGACACAAAACCAAACACTATGGTGATATCAGTGTCATAAGAAACAAAACCCAAAAATATAGTGATATCAGTGGCATGAGAAAAAAGATCCAACAATGCAATTAACACACGGCATAAGAAATAGGACCAAACAATGTAGTGATATCAGTGGTATAAGAAACAGGATCAAACAATATAGTGATATCAGTGACATAAGAAACAGGATCCAACAATGTAATGCTGTCAATGGCATGAGAAACAGAAACAAACAGTATAGTCATATCAATGTCATAAGAAACAAAACCTAACAATATAGTGACACCAGTGGCATGAGAAACAGGATCAAACAATATAATTATGTCAGTGCCATAAGAAACAGGACAAAACAATATAGTGATATCATTGGTATAAGAGACAAGATCAAGCAGTGTAGTGATATCAGTGGTATGAAAAACAAAACAAAACAATATAGTGATATCAGTGGCATAAGAGACATGATCAAGCAGTGTAGTGATATCAGTGGTATAAGAGACAGGATCAAACAGTGTAGTTATATCAGTGCCATGAAAAATGAAACAAAACAATATAGTGATATCAGTGGCATAAGAAACAAATCCAAACAATATAATGATATTAGTGGCATAAGAAATAAGATCAAACAATATAGTGATAAAAGTGGAATAACAAACAAAACCAAACAATATAGTAATATCAGTGTTATAAGAAACAGGACCAAACAATATAGTAATATCAGTGTCACAAGAAACAGAATCAAGCAGTGTAGTGATATCAGTGGCATAAGAAACAGGACCAAACAATATAGTGATATCAGTGGCATAAGAAACAGGACCAAAACATGTAGTGATATCAGTGGCATAAGAAACAAGATCAAATAATGTAGTGATATCAGTGGCATAAGAAACAAAACCAAAAAATATACTCATATCATTGTCGTAAGAAACAGAATCAAACAATGTAGTGATATCTGTAGCATAAGAAACAAAACCAAACAATATTGTGATATCAATGTCATAAGAAACAAGACCAAACAATGTAGTGATATCAGTGGCATAAGAAACAGGATCAAACAGTGTAGTGATATCACTGTCATAAGTAATGGAATCTAACAATATAATTATATCAGTGTCATAAGAAACAAGACAAAACAATACAGTGATATCAGTGTTATAAGAAATAAAACCAACAATATTGTGATATCAGTGTCATAAGAAACAGAACCAAACAATATAGTTATACCAGTGTCATAAGAAACAGGATAAAACAATATAGTGATATCAGTGGCAAAAGAAACAAGATCAAATGATATAGTGATATCATTGTGATAAGAAACAGGACCAAACAATATAGTGATATCAGTGGCACAAGAAATAGGACCGATCAATATAGTGATATCAGTAGCATAAGAAACAAGATCAAACAATATGATGATATCAGTGGCATAAGAAACAAGATCAAACAATATAGTGATATCAGTAACATAAGAAACAAGATCAAACAATATGATGATATCAGTGGCATAAGAAACAAGATCAAACAATATAGTGATATCAGTGGCATAAGAAACAGGACCAAACAAGCTGTAAAATTTAACGTGCCACAGACAGAAAATTTTTAACTAAAGATATGTATATATATATTTTTTTTTATAAAACCAACTGAAATTGCAAAAAAAGAACGAACGAAAGAAACAAAGAAAGAAAGAAAACTAGAACCCATAGCATGATAGCTTGTATTACATGTTAGCTAAATATGGATGCTCCTCGCAGGAAATGAAAAGACAATGAATGAAACAAAATCCCACTTAATGAGAATGGGTATCGGAGAGCGGAGTGTCGCGTGATTAAGTCTCCCTGTAATTCTCTGTACTTGTGACAGTGAAGCAAAATAACAGTTAAATAAGTTCATGCTAAATACCCGTTGACATTTAAAACATATCTCTTGTAATGTGGATATGCGTAACGAAAACAGAGGAATGGAAAAATCTGTTATCTCTAACAAACTGGAACATTTCCCTTCATTATTTAATCTCCGATGTGATTCTTTTAAAAGGGGCCCTGATGTGTTCCTTGCGCAATGCGTGCTTCGATAAACGAAATGGGCTAAAAATAATAGGAGATATATGATTAAAATTGGCACACAGATTCCACTGCTACAGAAAGCAGGCACTGGAAGATAAATGCAGGCATAAAAGCTAGCCTAATAGATGATCACATTGAAGCCAAAAAGGCAAAATTACTGGCGGAATCGATATTTCATTATAGACAGTATCGAAGCTAGTGGTTGTGGACTGCCCATGACGCTACAGGGCATCACTTTGATGAAAAGCTTCTTGCATTACTGGTTCTACCAATATTTGAGTGACGTAACTAGTAACAGTAATGACAAGAAACGTCTGTTACAAAGTCTAGCCGCTTTGCGCATGCGTGTATTGTCGACCATTTTAATAATCGCAAACTCTAGCCCCTGCGCATGCGTGTATTGTCGACCATTTTAATAATCACTTCCTCCTAAATTGACACATTGTCTCTGCCCATAGCTGCTTTTTATTTTAATACTTTTCTACCTAGTTGTTTTCGAAAAGCGAACTTGTGGTAAAATGGAAAAATGGACTAAGTAAATAAAATTGACGAACTACTTTGCGAGGCCTAAGTGACGTTTAACGGCACGGGAAGGATATAAGATATAAGATACGAAATAAAATGGAGAATGAAATTACATGATTGTTTGTGTTTGTCTTAAGTACACTGAAAATTTTCATTTGATGCATAAATGATATCGGTTGTTTCATGGTTTTCAGCTAGGGTGTGTCTGCGCCTTTCTGTCCGACACATTCAACTTTGGCATGGTTTATGTTTACAGTCGAATCTGCCTTCACATTCGATCACTGTTCGTTCGGCCAAACTAAAGTCCGTTACCGGAAGCATCATTTAGTGTTAGAAAAGAGGCTTGATCAGCTATGGTCGCTAAAAGTATCTCAGTTATTTTAAAACTGCTCCCCGGACAAGACTGAAATCCAAGGTCTAATCTCTTATTTTCTAATTCTAATTCTGAAGACTGGTGAGTTGAAGAAATAGGTCATGATCGGAAATTTGAATTACCCAGTTCTAAAGATAAGTGTTTTTTTTTCCTCACCGGCTGCGAAAGAGAGGAAGTCAGAAGTTTCAGCTAACAATATCTACATTTCCAAACTCTCGGCTAACAATTAACAATATCTACATATCTAAACTCTCGGCTAACAATATCTACATATCCAAACTCTCGGCTAACGTTATCTACATATCCAAACTCTCGGCTAACATTATCTACATATCCAAACTCTCGGCTAACGTTATCTACATATCCAAACTCTTAACTAACAATATCTACATATCCAAACTCTCAGCTAACATTATCTATAGATCCAAACTCTTGACTAACAATATCTACAGATCCAAGCTCTCGGCTAACAATATCTACAGATCCAACCTCTCAGCTAACAATGTGTACAGATCCAACCTATCAGTTACAGATCCAGACGAAATATTAAATTCTCAGTTACAGATCCAGACTTCAGAGGCCGAATTACAGTTAGTCATTAATAACACTTGACGTCACTGGGACCTAGAAAAACACGCAATCGAAGGAACCGAAATCTATTCTGCATCAGCTATGCCAGTCTAGTTCTTTGCCAGAAAGAGCCCAAGATGATATAGTCAAGTGGTTACTAAGCTTTCTCTAGTCCTTAACCCTTTAAGCCGGTGGTATGTTGTAGCGATCCTCCTCCTTTCCCCCTAAACTCCCCCACTACTCCACATATTTCTAATATTGTGGATAATTTTGACTTACTAGAAGGACCGTCACAGATCTATAGGGTTCCCTTGACTCTAGTTTGGAAACCACTGATATAGTCAAAATCATCAGTGTTACTTCGAATTTGGCCTCACGTTTTGATATCGTCTAAAAGATTTTCTTAAAATATGATTTCCGAATTCATATGATGGCGACACAAAATTAGAAACTCTAGAGGAGAAATACACCAGGTAACAAGAAACATTCAGTATCTCGTTGTTTTCGTTGTTCAGTTTGGATAACGGAACTTCATCAAAATAACTGAAATAATCTTTACGTTGTTGGCTTCTGAAGTTATCTTGGGTGTAATTTATTCTTTATTTTCTGCAGTTACTTTGTTACAGAACGTGCATGTACAGAACGTTATATATATATATATATATATATATATATATATATATATATATATATATATATATATACACTAGAATTGTATTATTTTATTATTTATTGATGAAAAATCCCAGACGACGGAAAATGTCACAGATCCTAGAAAATAAGAGAAAGAAAGTTTCATAGGTCAGATGTTTTTGAAAGAAACTCAAAAAAGATTACAAATAAATTATTTTGCTGAAATGTTTAGTTTTCTAATTTGTAACATGCCTTATCTTTGTGCACCAAATTAATGGAAAATTATGAAAGAGTTTTAGCTTAGGTTGACAGGACGTCAAGCCATGTACACTAGTTCTAGCACAGATATAAAGGGTGCATCAAAAGAGCAACATAAAAAGGCGTGACATTAAATGTATTTTTTAAAAACTATTTCAAATGAAAAATATAATGAAGCGTTCTACCTCTTGTGTTGTTCAGTGTCTTCTTTTATAAACTCCTTTATCATTTGACACAATACCTTTAAACCTAAACTTGAACCCAAACTGTAAATCCAAACACCAAACCTTAACTTTAATCCTAATCTTAAACCTTAACCCCAATCTTAAACCCTAGCCCACTAACGACGCCTAACATTTTTTATGTAATCAACCAGATTAAACAAATTATGTCCATAATCATATAATGTGTAGATTACTACGAGATACGTCACTGTACGTGATGACAATATTCGTGTCACTCCATTGACATTCATCTTTCATTGTTTCATTCCTTCGTTTTATCACTCCTTTGAATCAACTCCTGCTATGAGACGTCGCTTCTGATAGTGCAAACAGAGGTAAAAGTTAACCAAATAGTTTTGACACAAGAACTTATATAAACGAAAAACAGAATGACTATTCTTTAGCCACGATTACACATTTCTTAATCATGCATGTAAATTTGTCTCATTTCCAGCCATTCCTTACAGGGTTATGTCTCTAAACATTAGTCTAGTATGTCACATGGTCTCTTATCTTGTCTTGTCTGACGTCTCTCTGGACTGCAAGCTGGTATTCTTTGCAGCAGATGTTGTGAAGATGTTGAGGCACAACATCGTGTCGGCTTGGGAGCGCCTTTGTTGAAGAAATATTTGGTATATATCTATTTTGTATATTTGTCGCATTCGAAATGGATACAGATTGTTGATTGAATCTTATGATGATTGATTTAATTATGAATGCACGTGAATGATACTAATGCCATGTTCGTTCTCTCTACTTCACTTGTACTATTGTACTTCTTGTATATATATATATATATATATATATATATATATATATATATATATCTTATATATCCTCCCCGTGCCTTTAAACGTTATATACAGCTGGCAAGGTTTGCCAGTTTTTCCTGTTTTCTGCGAGCTTTTCAACCTCTTCAAGGGATTTTATGCCTACTAATTTGGCCTCTCCTAACAATGTCTTCTTTAGAGTTTCCCGTGGTCGGCCTCTTTTTCTTTGGCCTGTTGTGTTCCACTTGATAGCTTGTTTTGGGATTCTCTGATACTTCTCATCGCGTGACCAACATATGTCCATCTCCTTTTCCTGATCACCCATGGTTCAGTCATCTGTCTTATCTTTGCATTGTTCCTGAATTCGTTCCACTTCATGCCGAGTATTTTTCTTAGGCATTTGTTTTCAAAAGAGTCTAATTTCTTGTCTGTTTCTTTAGTTGTTTTCCAGCTTTCGCATGCATAAATGAGGGTGGATATTACATTTGAATTGAATAGTCTTAATTTGTTTTTTTTACTTATAACTTATGAATGCCATATGTTCTCAAGAATCTTAAAGATCGATGCTGCTTTTGCAATTCTAATTCTAACTTCTTTTCTGGTGTCACCGTCCTGGTCTATGTAGCTGCCAAGGTATGCAAATTGATTGACTTCTTCAACATCTGTCTCTTCTACGTGTATTTTTCCATTTTGACTAATGGGAAGTTTCATTATTTTTGTTTTGTCCTTGTTAATTTCAAGTCCTATTTTGCTAGCCAGTGAAAACAGATATATGTTTTTTCTTGCATGGAATTCACATTGTTACTGGTAAGAGTTATATCATCAGCAAAATCAAGATCTTCTAGTTTGGTCCATGTATCCAATCAATACCTATGTTACCTGTGCAGTTTTTTTTTCATTATGAAGTATACTGCAATTCCAAAAAACAAAAGAGACAGTATACATCCTTGTTTCACGGCTGTTTCAATATGGAACCATTCGCTCATCCCTTCTTCTGTTTTGACTGCACAAACATATCCATTGTAGAGGTCGTTAATGATGTTAACAATTTTAGATGGTATTCCACACAGAATTAAAATTCTCCACAATGAATCTCTGTGTATGCTTTCAAATTACCTTTTTAAAGTTTATGAAGAAATTATAAGAATGCTGGAAGACATCAACATAGATGGGAAAGATCTGAAACTCAGTAAAAACGTATACTGATAATAATCAGCGGCAATGAAGGCTGAGAACCAAATAGGAGCATTCCAACACTTAAAACTGAGAGTGAGACAAGGATGTGTGCTATCTCCTGACCTCTTTTCCTTGTACAGCGAAAACATGAAATACAGAGAGTTTGCCAGGAATATCAATTGGCGGTTACAACTTAACAACTTAAGATATGCAGACGACACAGTTCTGATTGCTAAAAGTGAAGGGAAGCTACATGATCTTCTGGACATCGTGGTTCGTGAAAGTAAAAATAAAGGTCTCAGCCTGAATAAAAAGAAGACTGAAGTGATGGTCATATCAAAGAAAAGAATACCACCAACATGTAGCATTACCATCGTTAGCACAGAACTGAAACAATTGATAGATTCAAGTACTTAGGAACGATTATAACAGCTGATGGAAAATGTCACAACGAAATAAAAAGCAGACGTGCTGAGGTGAAGTCAGCATTCCAGAAAATGAGAAAAATCTTGTGCAACAGATATATACCAATGGAAACAAAATTCCGAGTACTTAAATGTTACATCGGGCCAATTTTGTTTATGGATGTGAAGCATGGTTCATTAATAAGAGAGTACAACGAGAAATGGAGGCCATGGAAATTGGTTCATAAGAAGGATGTTGAAGGTACCATGGGCAGCCAAGAAAACCAATGAAGAAGTCTTAAGAGAGCCTGGAGATAAAAGGCAAATTTCAACAAAGATCAGAGGCAGACAAGCGAGATTTGTAGGACATTTTCTGAGAAGAGGAAAATTATAACACATTGTGGCAACTGGAAAAATTGAGGGAAGAAGACACAGAGGAAGACAGAGAGAGAGAGAGAGAGAGAGATAAGTTACTGGATGGGCTGTCAGTGTAGCTAGGAAGAAAGTCACCGGCGAGTCTCATAATCAAGTCTAAAGACAGGAAATTGTGGAGGGAAAAGATCGCCTAAGCCACGCGGCACGGCACTTGATTGATTGAAAGTCTATGAAGTTCATTATTAATGGTTTCTGCTTTTCAATATGTTCTTCAAATATTATTCTTAGAGTAAAGATCTGGTCGAGACAGCTTCTCGCTTTTCTAAATCCTGCTTGTTCTTCTCTCATTGCAGCATCCACTATATATTTAAGTCTATTCAAAATGACCTTACAAAATACTTTTGACACAACTGATACTAAGGTTACTCCTCCCCAATTGTTACAGTCGCTAAGGTTGCCTTTTCTTTTTGGTATTTTAACAATGATTCGTTTTTTTTTTCCATTTCGAAGGGACCTTTTCTTCTTTCTAAATCTTGTTAAACATTCTCTGTAGTTGTCTCATGTTGTCACTTTTGATAGCTTTTAGCATTTCGGGTATTATTTCATCTTCACCTGCAGCTTTGGTGTTAGCCATTAAATTCACTGCTCTTTCAGTTTCATGCAATGTAATTTCATCTACGCTGACATTTAGTTGTGGGGTTGGTAAGTCGATTTCAAGGTTTATCAATTCTTTTGGATGTGGTCTATTAAGTATTTCTTGGAAATGTTCAGCATATCTTTGCTTTTGGTCTTAACTTGATGTTAATAAGGTTCCAGTTTTATTAAGGATTGGTCTTTCTTTAGATGTAATAGTACGTGTTAGCCTATTTTGTATGTTATATGAAGTTTTGCTGTCTTCTGTTTTTGCTGCTTTCTCTGCCTCTTTCGCCATATTGGCTATGTATTCTCTTTTATCCCTTCTATCTGAAATTTTAACTTCATTGTCTGTTTCTTTATATGTTGATTTCGCCAGATCTTCGGTAGAAGGTAATATATATAAAGGGTGTTTTAAAGTCTCATTATACTTTCTATGTAAAAATGAAGAAAATTACGTCATTAAAAATATGTGCTGCACAGTCAGTCGTAAAGAAAAATGCAGTGAATGGTTGCCATCTGCTGGAGTAATTTTTTGCACTCAAAACAGAATGGTGTTATCAATGGAAGAAAGAATTTTTTTGGATGAACAAGTGTTTCGAAGTGGCAGTCGATACACACGGATGGTTGTTCAAAGATTTATAGAAAAATTTCCTGATAAACAACTTCCTTATCGCTCTACGGTTAGAAATTTGTTGAATAAATTTCGTGATACGGGAACTGTGGAAGATGCTCCGCGATCTGGTAGGCCTGCTGTGTCTGAAGAAAAATGTCTAGATATCCAAGACAGAATCCTGAAATGTCCATGCAAGTCTTTAAGGAAAATGTCGCAAGAAGTGAACGTATCACTGAGAACAGTGCAAAAAATCTTAACATCGGTTAAATTTTCATCCATACAAGATTTCTGCTCTGTTTGAACTAAAAGAGTGTGACAATCAATCCAGAGTCAACTACTCCACGTGGTTTGAAGCATTTTTAGCTGAAGAAGATGAGTCAGTTCTCGATTTAACATTATTTTCTGATGAGGCATGGTTTCATTTTTGTGGATATGTTAATAGCCAAAATAATCGTATTTGGAGCAGTGCATTTCATGGAGCGCCGCTACACTATGCGAAAATTGGGGTATGGTGTGCCGTCAGTAGAAAACATTTAACTGGACCAATTTTCTTCAACAACAATATAAATGCCTATCGGTACCGTACTAGCATTCTGAAACCTTTTTTTATAACAGCTGAATGAACGTGAAATTGAAGAAGAGTGGTTCCAGCAAGATTGTGCAACTGCACACACAGCTAGAGCAACACACGGTTTTTTGGGAAGAAATTTTCGCAAATTGCATAATATCTTGTGGAATTTGGCCTGCTCGTTCTCCAGATCTAAATCCATTAGATTATTATCTATGGGGTTTCTTGAAAGGAGATATTTACAAAAATAATGTACAAACAATTGAGGACCTGAAAGAAGCAATCACAATTACCATTCAAGAAATAACAACAGACACGTTGTATAAGGCATTTGACAATATGAAGAGACGTGTACAGTCATGTCTTGAAGCCCGTGGTGGACATTTCCAACACCTGTTATAATGAATATTTCAGTTGTACATTCCAGCTAACCCAAAACAGCGTTGTATCATTGCAGTCACTATTGTAACTAAATAAATGACTTTTTAGCACATTTTGTGATGATGTCATTTACTTCATTTTTTTTTCATTTTTTTCATATAACGTGTAGTGAGACTTTAAAAACATCCTGTTTATCAATACATCAATATAGACGGCAAAGACATGATGACTGTAAAACATCTATACTGGCAGCAAGAAACAGCAATTCGAGTTGAAAATAGAACTGGAAAATATCAACCTATAAAACAAGGGGTGCGACAAGGATGTGTCAAGGATGTGTTCTATCTCCAGACCTTTTTTCTCTATAACAGCGAGAATATTCTAAGAACGATCATCGCAGAACCAGGCATAAAAATTGGAGGATACAATATTAACAACTTTCGGTATGCTAGCTGAGAACCAACAAGACCTGCAAAATCTCTTGGATAAAATCCCCAAAGAAAGTGAACAGAAAGGCCTTACTTTGAATATCAAAAAGACAGAGACTATGGTTATATCTAAGAAACAGAATCCATAAACATGCAGCATAAAATTAAACGGAACTATTCTAAAGCAGGTGCAGAATTTCAAATACTTTGGAGCAGTAATAACTTCAGATGGGAAATGCAGAACAGAAATTAGGAACAGAATAGGCCAAGCAAAGACTGCTTTTCAGAGAATGAGAAACATATTAGCCAACACATCAATGAATGTTAGAAAACGAGTCCTAAAATGCTATATTGAACCTATCTTGTTATATGGAAGTGAATCATGGACAATAGCCAGGTCTGCACAAAAATCATTGGAAGCAGCAGAAATGTGGTTTATTAGAAGAATGTTGCGAATCCCTTGGACAGCAAAAATAACTAATGAAGCGAGAACAAGAAATCCTGACGTTTTGCGTCTCAATACACGACAGCCGCCACAGGATACTAAATGAAATATGACACTGTTCCTACACAAGAAAACTCTTGATCACAAACATTCTAACCGACGCAGACAACTACTAGTTCTACTAAAATATTACTAACTAAAACATTACGTCCTAACTCGACAAAATCTAACTCTCCACTCACCAAAAGTTTAACCACTTGTCCAACACTCCCACGGACTGGACCTTCTAGAAAAAAACATGAGCTGCACGCATGGTCCGGGCAGAAGTTTCTTGACTATATAATCATTAGTACTTTGAACTTCACCTGATGATGATGATGATGATGATGATGATGATGATGATGATGATGATGATAATCATTAGCATTTAGGGGGATTTAAAAATAATTTCATTTCACTCAGAAGATTTACATGAGTCGCATCTCTTTAACCGTGAGCAATATTCCTTACATTATGGCAGCTATTTTCTTTAACGCTTGAGTGTAGGAGGTGTGCAATACTTCTTTAGCAGATTCCACCACCATGGGGATTATGGCGACACCTGCCCCGTTAGCCAGGATAGGCCTATTTGCAGGGAACAAGAACAGAGAGGTGGGACAGAGCTAACCTAACGTGATCTGTTAGAAATATTAACATGCCCACATTTAAAACAAATCTTTTTCGTTCTTCAAGTTCTTTAATTTTTACTCATAATCTTTTTCTTTTAAGCTCCAAGTGCATGTTCAGAACATTCATTGCTTTAATGTGCAGAACATTCATTGCTTTAATGTGCAGAACATTCATTGCTTTAATGTTCAGAACATTCATTGCAGAACATTCATTGCTTTAATGTTCAGAACATTCATTGCTTTAATGTTCAGAAAATTCATTGCTTTAATGTGCAGAACATTCATTGCTTTAATGTGCAGAACATTCATTGCTTTAATGTGCAGAACATTCATTGCTTTAATGTTCAGAACATTCATTGCTTTAATGTTCAGAACATTCATTGCTTTAATGTGCAGAACATTCATTGCTTTAATGGTATAGAGTGGTACGGGCACCTGAGCGGTGAAGTTGTTAGTGCACTAGTCTCTCATGGCGAAAGTTCGTGATTCGAATCCCACCGGAAGCGCCCTAGTCACTGAGCTGTATAAATGGATACCTAGACTCTTCTGGAGCTGGGGAATGAAAGGCGGTCAGGCGTGATGCTGACCACATCAATCTCTAGTGTGCTGACAGGTCATGGAAAATATGTGCACTAACTATGTGACGTTTAACGGCAAGGGAAGGATATAAGATATAAGAACACCATATCTCCCAGCGCCAAGTGTCTTCATGATGTAATAGGAAAAGAAATAGAGTAGTACTGAGACACTAGCTTGTAGGGGAAAAAAGGCTTTGTAATGCATTACATTCAATGTGGGAAGCCATTTTAAAAAATTCTGTTTTGTTTTAAATAGTAGAAATTAACAATAAATTCCAATTTGGAAAAGGAAGAAAAATAATCGTTGCCGCTTTCAACTACTGAATTGAATTATGGCTCTAATTCTCATAACTGTCACTTGCCTATACATTTTAATGACGATCTGAGAATACTCAAACGTAAAAAAGAAGACTGCCCCTAGAGCTGTCCAAGTCCTTAAAACCCATTGCTGCTGCAGTCAGCGTTTAATCCCGGCCATTTGTTGTTATTTGATCGATCCAGACTCCCAGACCATATTCCCTCAAATCTCTTTTAAATCTTCCTTCTATCTTAGTCAATCCATAATCCTTTTATCCGTTCTCCCTCCCTCCCTCTCTCTCTCTCCCTCTCTCTCTCTCTCTCTCTCTCTCTCTCTCTCTGTTTTATATGCCACTTTGCTCTTGCGTCGTCATTCCTTTGTTAGATTCTAGCCATCCTGTTACACAGCGTTTCTTACAATAGGAACAGTTTATGAAAACTCGCGCAGGTTGTATCCGTCATTACCCTAAGGCGTATAAGGCTTCATTTCTGATTCATTTTTCCTAACCGTCCAAATTCTTTAAAACAAAATTATATTCTTCGCGAACTATACGCTTATTTCATATTCATTTAATATGTTCATTACTTTGTATAGTTTCCCCTTTTGATCCTGAACACGAATCATGATAATGAAATTCGCACGTCATGAAAAGAAACCTTCATTCCTTTGCTGAAATATAACTCATTTCTAAAGCAAAGATGAACAGGATTTATGGAAAATGCAGCACGCAAAAACAAAGGGATGGAAACATCTACAAACAAGCTATCACTCTGCTAGGAAAATAAAATCAAATAATATCGCACAGTTACTATCTCACTGAATTCCCTTAACAGCATTCTATGATGTAAAGTTGAAAATCTCACCTTGATCTTTTTATCTCTGTCATTTTTCTCAAAAATTAAAATATATAGTGTCTTATCTGAACAATGGAATCATTTTTTTTTTTTGGTGGATTTTTTTCCAAGGAAGTAAAATACGAGGTGTGATCTGACATTTTTCAGGCCGGTCCTATAAATAAATGAAAGCTCATGTTAGCTCCTATTGGCCACTATCACCGCCAGAGTATTGTCAAAACAACACCCAGCTTCATCTGGGAGCAGAAAGAAGCCGCAGTGAATAAGGAGGGAGGGAGGAATAACAGATACTTTTTTATTTTCTTGACTAAAAGCTGCTGGGTGCTGAGTTCACTGTGAGTGGTTGCGTTGTCATGGTGAAGCAGTCAGCCTTTTTCCTTGGCTTAGACTGGGGTGCCGCCAAAACATCACAGTAGAAGCTTAAATTCACAGTCTGGCCAGCAGGAACAAATTATTGCTGCACAATTCCCTTGATGTCGCAGAAACAAAAATCACAATGCTCTTAACACTGCTTTTCGACTGTCTGTCCTTTTTTTTTTCGTCTTGATGACCCTGGACTTTTCCACTGGGACAATTTCTGCTTTCTCTCCAGATAATAAAACCATAAACTCAGCTCGCATCGCCAGTTATGATCCTGGACAAGAAGGTTTTATCCTCTGCGGCGAGTTGTTGAGGCTCAGCCTGGACATCACCATGTTGCTGCATCTGGTCAGTATTCGTGGTCCTGGGTGACATGCCCAGTTCTGAAGTACGAATCTTCCAACACATCCAAAAAACAAAAAAAAATTTAATCCCCGCACAAACCTTTCGAATGGTCGGATGTCGCTTCTCACGAATGAGCTTCTGAATCTCTACGACATTTTGAAGACGTATAGGGGTCAAGGGCCTCTCTATATGATAGTCGGTATCAACCAGTATTCGACTGGCCTTGACTCGTGCATGCCACATAAAATACCTGTGTCTGACCAAGAGACTGCTCACCAGGCACTTGTTGAATCTTTTCTAGGATTTCTGTTGCGGTTTGTTTGAGATTTGCATAATTTCTGACACAGACATACTGCTCCTTCTTTTTTTTTTAACGTCAGTTTGACAGTCACCAGATGACAAAGGCATGACGTCGGACAAACGAACGATACTACTTTTTATGTTAGCCTACCATACCACCTGGTGTAGCATCGCGATACACCAACAGATTTAGACGTTGTGATCTCAGTCTGGAACATTTCCTGTCACACCTCGTATATTTCCACACGCTATGTTCCTCTAACAGTTTAACAACCCTGGATGTTGAGCCACAATCAAGATCTCACTTCACTGTAGTGCAGGATATTATCACTGTAAAGGTATTTTATGAAAAGACGAACAGAAATCAGTGCAGTAACACAACGAAAACCTTTAAAGGTAATTGCTTTGAAAAATGTCTTTTGACAGGTACAGACTGCAGTAACCTGTCAAACGGCTGTAGTAAGATCACAGGGCCGATTTTACTGATCGTCCAGATGGCAAATTTTACCGATCGTCCAGACGAAAGATTTTACCTGCAGCACAGATGACAGATCTTACCTGAAGATTAACTGACACATTATGCTGGCAGATTTTAACGGCCGGTCAAATGGCAAATGTAAGTCAGATGTGGGTAAAGCAAACGACCTGCATTTGGCTCAGTTAAATTCTTTGCAATAGAGTTGTTTACCCTAAGTTTCGAAAACAATCAATTCTAGTTCATGCCCTAGACACAATGAAAACGAAAACAATCAAGACAGATGGCAGATTTGCCTTACCAGATAAATTAAGACGGGAAAAGAATTGAAAATAATAATTTTACTATTATTAACACCACAACCCTTCCGAATCAAACTAAAAGCTAATTCTCCAGCTGATGCATATTCTCGAACTAATCAGGATTCATCCATCAATACTGTTTCCCTGGGAGCTACAGCTAAACTAACAATCTTGCTCTGCCCTCGATGGCGTTATTTCAACCCAAAAAAAAAGTATGATTCCTTCTTAAAAACACACATATTCACATTCTTCACGGTATTAATCACTTTAAGAATGCTCAAATTATTGAAGTGAAGTTAGAAAATTTGTAAGTAGTCATTGTCACGTTATTTCTTATTTGTTCACTTATGCACCAACAGATGACAGTATGAAGATACAAGTTGTTATAGACAGGTAAAAGGCTTTTTTCGAAGAATGCAAATGAAGACAAATAACAAACCAACGTTTATTTCGGAAACAGACATCTCATATACATCCATAAAATCAAACTGAAACTAATCTCCGTACAAGAAGTAGATTATGTAACTGGCTTCCAGAACGAGACAATCGTTAGAAACTGAAATATCAGAGTCAGTATTACTCAGAAAACCTGATATGGAGGATGCTGGCATTCAGACAATACATTACAGACCTGCAAGTCAATTGGCAGGCAAATTACACTGGGAAACACACAATTTGCCCATGAAATAGAACTAACCAATCTTTACTAATTTTGATGGGCTAAACACAAAATTGACAATGAAATTTGCCGACTGGCTCTTGCTTAGGATATACACAGTCTGCACTGTATCAGTTGGCAGTGCCGTTTGTTTGATTTTATGATTGGCAAGTATCTTTTAACTGCAGTGCAGTATTGCATCAGCCAAAGTTGTACTGCATCAGCCAATCCTAAATATCACTCTGAGAAATTCATATTGCGTTATACCGAAGTAGCAATCCTCATAACTGTGTTAATATCACAGACAACTTCTGCTATATTTGTGGAGGAGTGACCTGCAGAAACCAAAAAATGACCATCACTCCATTAGTAAAAAAAAAAAAAAAATTCATATCAGCTTTATTTTGGATGCAAGACTGGTAACCAAACCAAAGCCTGGGCCCCATACATATACCACGGTAAGTGCGCCAGAATTCTTCCAAAGTGCCTGAAAGGTGGTAAAGTGTCGATGCTGTTTGCTGTTCCTATGGTCGGAGGGAAGCAGTCAGTCATGTAAATGACCGCAGCTTCAGCATAGCACCACCTGCTTCTAAAGGCATCAAGAAGAAGAGGGATCAATGTCATCGGAATCCTGGCATGTCATCTACGTCACATAAAGAACCCAAGAAGAACTGAATGATCTTATTTCCAACCTGGAACCATCACAAAACCAAAGCAGAGATACTAGGATCAAGGCTTCAACGATGGAATCTTCTTAAGGGAAATGTCAGAGTGACTTTAATGTCGTGCTCATCATGAGAAATTTAAGCATTATTTCTGGAAAGAAGATGACCTTGCGTATTGCTATAATGTAAATGGCTTGATGGATGCTATTGATTTAAAAAAAGGGCCTGTAAAAAATAGCTACTTTTTATATCTTATCTTATATCTTATATCCTTCCCGTGCGGTTAAACGTCACATACTTTTTATAGACTCGTCCAAAATAAGTCTCAAGGCAGGGTTTCTGCATGATGCAAATTGTTTTTCCTCCGTTCCCGTGAGACATGCTGTCTACATGAAAGAACCTTACACAATTGTTGGCCTGTCTTCAATACCTCGACAACGGTTGGTACCATGTTGGCTGACAACTGTTGGATATTAACCAGAGCTGATCCGGAGCAGTTGTACAAGTGGCAGGCAATGAAACCTCGGACATAGAAGTTGACATCCAAAGGTACACTTCTAACGCAGTGCTCTATTTAGTAAGAGACTATTGCGTATTTCTTATAGCCAACTTTGCATTATGATTGCTATATTCGTGGTAAGCACCCCCAAAATATATAAGAAATGACTAATTTTATGAGAAGGCCATGACTTTAAAATTTTTACTGTTGTACAGTGTTATCAGGAAAAATAGATTTTAAATGAAGGCAAAAAAAAATGATAAGACAACATGGGCAAGCCCATAAAAAATGAGGACTAAAATGGCACTTTGTCTGCAAAAAGACAAGAAATTTAAGAATCTTGAAAAAAAAAACAAGCACAAAAAAAAACTGCAAAATCTGGACAAGATATCTTTGTACTAACTGTAAAAGTGGTTGCAGTAAAACTGGTTCTAGTTGAGTAGATTGTGATAGTGGTTGCAGTAAAACTGGTTCTAGCTGAGTAGACTATGATAGTGGTTGCAGTAAAACTAGTTCTACTTGAGTATCCTGTGATAGTGGTTGCAGTAAAACTGGTTCTAGTTGAGTAGACTGTGATAGTGGTTGCAGTAAAACTAGTTCTACTTGAGTAGACTATGATAGTGGTTGCCGTGAAACTGTTTCTAGTTGAGTAGACACGGACTGTGGCCGGTTTCCTAAAAAAAGCGGCCAGTTTTCTTGAGTGTATTTCTCTGGTGGTGAAAATAAATTGTCCGATTTGGCAATAAGCAACCTATAAGTTAGTCAGGGTTGGCGAGCTATAGCCGGCCAAGAAAAGATACCACCTTATGGTCGGTACCTCAAGTAGCAGGCCTAGACAGGCTAAGAGGGCAGGGATCGCAATAGACCCCAAGGTGGTGGAGTCTGCTAAAGAAGTATTGCACACGTCTGCTTGTTAGCTCCACTCAAGGGCTGAAAAAAATCAGCCTCCGCAACCCGCTTCTAATTCGACACGATGCTGTGCCTTAACATCTGCATTGCATCGCTTGAAAAGATCACCAGCTCTCAGATCCATGGAAACAAAGAAGTATCTGCTTGTTTAGTTTTCTCTGTTATCCTTGATTAAGACATTTTTCCCCCGAAATATTGGGACGTTTTTGTTCTAGTTTTCCATACCATTTTAGTGTTCTTTATCTCTTATTGCTAACTTTTCTCCTTTCTTTCTTCTCTCTATCGTTATATTAATTACAGTGACATCTAATAATCTAAACATTCCGGAACATAAAAATAAATACACAAGTGAATAAAGACATGTGAACAGGTACAAATAATTACTTACTCTACATTCCGGACCAAAAAAAAAGTAAAAATCGAAACAAATTTACAGATGTTAGAAGAGCAGAAGAACAAGGAACTTAACTATATCTAAAATATGCAAATCGTGTTGACTTTTACCTCTCTACAAAAGCACAAAAAGCTAGGCCGTGATACTTACTTATTTAACCAATAATTAAAAATGTTAAGTTTAATAACATCATTCCAAACTTCAGGAAATTTGTTGAAAATGTAACCGTGGCCCCATTTTTTCACAACTTAACGCTTCGTATTATCAAAAACTGGAAGTAATATATATTCCTCAGCAAATGTCTTTGACATGACGGAAGATTGAAAGAAAATAGGAAGAGACATGTGCTTTTGTCTCTGCTCTGGTTCCTGCGGACAGACTTGAGACTTGAGTGCGATCAACTGAAATCTATGGTGCTCCGACTTGGTTACAATTATACACTGACATTATCAAAAATATACTTGGGGTTGACAGTAAAGGGTTACTTTACACAAAGCAGTGGAGTTAAGTTCTGTGTTCACTTTGTGAGGAATACACTCTATACAGTATACAAGCTATTGGTGCAGTTTATGTTGATTCTATAAATTTCTGTATCAGATGGCTGCAGCTAACAAATTTCCTTTCATAATTGCTGAACACACAAACATTCCTTCGAAATCAGCTCCTAATCATTTCAATGGCCCCAACCACAGAGCCAAATCTGATTTCCTGGTAACAGCCATCAAGCAATATGACTCTGATGACAGAAGGCGCTTAGCGCTTGAGAACAGCTACTTTCAGGAATATGGGACGTTGGAACCACATGGATTAAACTCGCAATTCAGCTACGTATAACATTCCTCTCTCCCACAAGCATATTCCCTCTGCATTAAGTTCCACTCCTTTCTCACTTGCAACACATAGTTCAGAACCTCCTCAAGACATCAGATTACAACCTCTCTATCGAAACTACAATCACCTATTTCACCTTCTCCCGGCTAGATTACCTCATTTCTCTCCTTTTCGCGGCTCCCTTTCACCACCACCACCATCTCCCCCCCCCCTTATGACCCACCTATCACACATCACAACTCTTCAAGTAAACATTCTCTAAACTCTGCGCACGTCTTGACACAGCCTTTTACAAGTAACAACTAAGTGCTCTATTTATTCTATTTTTGCCATTCTTATCTTTTACATAGCATTTATGTGCATTTATATTTTATCCTCTTTCTCTATTTCTTCGTCCTGTGTGTTTTTTATATGATTAAGGTGCAAATTGAAACTTCACAATGCGTACTCGTTAATTAACAAAGCTGATCCTACTTTTTTTCTACTTTGTACAATTTTTTTATTTATTTTCCAACACGTTAAAACAGGTCTCAGTCTGCTGTCTCAATAGAAGATATCCATGTAAACTGTCTCAGTAGAAAATATCCAATGTCATTACCTCAGTAGAAGATATCCATGTACAATGTCTCAGTAGAAAATGCCCATGTACAATGTCTCAGTAGAAGATATCCATGTACACTGTCTCAGTAGAAGATATCCATGTACACTGTCTCAGTAGAAGATGTCCATGTACACTGTCTCAGTAGAAGATATCCATGTACAATGTCTCAGTAGAAAATGCCCATGTACAATGTCTCAGTAGAAGATATCCATGTACACTGTCTCAGTAGAAGATATCCATGTACACTGTCTCAGTAGAAGATGTCCATGTACAATGTCTCAGTAGAAGATGTCCGTGTACACTACCTCAGTAGAAGATATCCATGTACACTGTCTCAGTAGAAGATGTCCATGTACAATGTCTCAGTAGAAGATGTCCATGTACACTGCCTCAGTAGAAGATGTCCATGTACACTGCCTCAGTAGAAGATATCCATGTACACTGTCTCAGTAGAAGATATCCATGTACACTGTCTCAGTAGAAGATGTCCATGTACACTGCCTCAGTAGAAGATATCCATGTACAGTGTCTCAGTAGAAGATATCCATGTACAATGTCTCAATAGAAGATATCCATGTACACTGTCTCAGTAAAAGATGCCCTGGCATTTGTGCTCGACAGTTGTTCCCCTCTTCTTGTCATCTTCTACAGTTACAATGTTTCGATCCCTACAGCTGAGCATAGAAAGCAGAAACGTTAGGAAATTGAGATACAAAAATCGATAAAGTAATCTGATGGTTTCTCATACAAACGCGTGTCCACAGAGTCGAATTTGGAAGCTCTAAGTAAAGGTCTTGCCATGAATCTGGGACGTAGCAAATGAGTAACGAAGATAGACACTTACATCAGGAGCGTGAAATGATGGTTTAACTAAATGGTTAGTTAGGCTTGAAACATTATTACTTCCTGGAAACACCAGTCAGATAAGCAAGCCGGGCTCTCAACAGATCTGGTATTGATGTGTTGGCTGCGAACAATATTCCAGTTCAGAGCCATTCGTCGTCGAGTTCTTTCTTATGTGACGCCGTTATTATTCATGCATGGAATATATACATAGAGATAAAACTCACTGGAGATCGCTTGTACAATACGTATCTAACGTGAACATAATTTTGTTGGCCGGGAATTTAGAAGACAGACAGTCAGGCAGGCAGACAGACAGACAGTCAGGCAGGCAGGCAGGCAGACAGACAGACAGTCAGGCAGGCAGACAGACAGACAGGCAGGCAGATAGATAGATAGATAGATAGATAGATAGATAGATAGATAGATAGATAGATAGATAGATAGATAGATAGATAGATAGATAGATAGATAGATAGATAGATAGATAGATAGATAGATAGATAGATAGATAGATAGATAGATAGGCAGGCGGACGGACAGAAAATTTATGCTACAAAATATCTGTAACTGCTTTTCTATCTTCAGTTATTTAGCAGTTATCTTACAATTGTAGTATCTTACATTCATGTTTGTTATACAGCACATTAAACATAAACAAAACTCATGGACTTACATCAACAGATTTGAAGCCAAGGTACCATGAAGTTTTTGAAAAAGGAAAGCGTGGATTTAAAAAGAAAAAAAAAAACCCCGAAAAGTCGAAATGGTTTGGGCGAGAAACCGTTAAGTTTCCAGCAGACAGCTCACTCACAGTTTCAGTAACGACACGCCTCTAAAGCTGTTCCTGTGTCTTCGTGCTGCAACCATTGTGCCAGGAATACAGCGCATTAAATCGTGACCTTGAAAAGGGGATATGTGCTTAGGCAGATATATCACGTGGTCTGCTTTTTTTCCCCGCCCGGGGAAGGGTGGGATTGTGGGAGGGGGGAGAGACAGGGCGAGAAAGGGACAGAGAGAGAGAGAGAGAGAGAGAGAGAGAGAGAGATTGCAGACAGGGAGGAACATGGGTTTAATCGAAGCGGTTCATGTTAATTTCGTCTGCTCTTCTCGCCGTGGTGCACACAGGAAACAGCGATGAGGTAAGGGAGGCTACTCTCTGATAACGCGCTATGAGGTAGGGAGGCTACTCTCTGATAACGCGCGATGAGGTAAGGGAGGCTACTCTCTGATAACGCGCTATGAGGTAGGGAGGCTACTCTCTGATAACGCGCGATGAGGTAAGGGAGGCTACTCTCTGATAACGCGCTATGAGGTAGGGAGGCTACTCTCTGATAACGCGCTATCTCAGCTGGTTTTAGGGGAGATCCACCGCCAGCCACTAGAAAGCATTAGTGTTTTACTTGTTTCTGAGAAAAGCAGCGTCTCATTCTACACTTCTTCACTTAATGTGAAATTTAAAAAAAAAGATAAAAAATATCGGCATTGTCTGGATAAATAACTATGCATAAATGACCTGGTTTATTATTTTTGGTTTAAAATGTAGAGCTTCACGTGACACAAAGCTTTCACAAGAGTTCCCACAGAAATCTGACAAATGAGCAGCTTTTACCATCTATTTCCCATGCTAGTTCTGGGCTAGTTCTTTCATTTTCATTTGTAATTCTTCCTGCTTGCTTCATTATTTTCGTCTCAGATTTAGCTTTCTTTGGCTGTGACAAGAAGCGTTGACGTTCACTTAAGGTGGAGAAAGCTCGCATTTGAAACGGGAAACAATCGTGACAAATGCCAAAGGTTCCGACCCTGCGATGTTTTCGTGGCAGACGTAAATTTAGAAACTCTGAAGAGCAGTTGAACAAACAAAAAATGTTCAATAATTGTTACAGATGACGTGCAAGAATGGTCGTACAATGAACAGAAGAAAGTTAACTCCCATGGCTGAATGAATGAGAGCAGAGGAATAACTAGTTAAAAGAGTGCAACAAAACAGTGGAATATAACTCTACATTAACAAAAACAACAACAACAACAACAAAATCCAACTACTTTCTCACCGTAAACAACTCCAAACAGCAAACTAATAACACATTTTTACCAACGTTGTGCTACCAATTCTAAACATGGGCACTAATCAAGACACAGCAAAATAAAATAACCACGCGCAAAATGACTAAGAGGGACAAGATAAGAAATGACGACATAAGACAACTGGTAGGAACTACACCATATCTACAATATACAGTATATTAAGAAACAAAGAATTAATTGGTTCGGCCACATAATGAGAATGACACATAATACAGCCAGACGCGAAGGCCTTCAGCCAAAGAGCAACAGGTCACAAATCAAGAGGAAGACCTCAGAAAAGATGGATAGATGGAGTCATAGAAGCACTCACGAATTATGGCATGAAAGTGACGGAGGCCGCTCAAATGGTCCATAAACGCCAGCTGCATCTCCCCCTCGACACCTCATGGTACAAGAAGAAGGATAATGTAGAGTGAAGTATGTAAAAAGATGACAAAAAAGCCCCCCCCCCCAAAAAAAAACAAAAAAAACAACGTACATTATATGCATTGTTGGTGACACCATCTCTGCAGCACGTGTGGACGGCCAGCGCTCACAATGTGGATGCATGGATCACGCTAGAGTGAACTATCAAGCTTCAAGTCTGTGACACTGGTTTTCACGGTGTGGATGTATGGATCGTGCTAGAGTGAGCTATCAAGCTCCAAGTCCGTGACTGAGGTTCTCACAGTGTGGATGCATGGATCGTGCTAAAGTGAGCAATCAAACTCCAAGTCCGTGACTGTGGTTCTCATATTGTGGGTGCATGGATCGTGCTAGAGTGAGCTATCAAGCTTCAAGTCTGTGACTGTGGTTCTCATATTGTGGGTGCATGGATCGTGCTAAAGTGAGTTACCAGACTTCAAGTCTGTGACACTGGTTCTCACAGTGTGGGTGCATGGGTCACTCTTGCGTGAGCTATCGGACCATAAGTCTGACAAGATAATTACTAACATTTAAAGCTACAGTAAAACTTGTTTGCCTACTGAAGGAATGAGACCCGTAATTACTCAGTGCATTTTCATTTATTAGTTATTTTATGTCACACGTCAGCCTGACAATTCTTGTAACGCAGAAGAGTATATTAACTCTTCAGTGCAACATCTACGGCACCTTTTTTTCTATTCAAAGGTCGAAGCTTTATATTTTACCGGGAAATAATGTGATGTCTATTTTTAGCATAATTGGCAGTTAAAATTACGAATTCCCAAGTACGGAACAAAACAATATGACTGTTTTAAAAACACTTTTTAACAAAGCCGTTTACGCGGTTCGCAATAAGTTGATGTATTCAACTTTCTCATTACAACGTTAAAGTGACGTATTCACAGCCGGATAAAAGAATATCACACTTACTATTACAACTAATGACAAAGATACCCGCATAAACCACCTCGTTCAACTGTACTATTCCTCAACTTTCGTCTAGTTATTCCTCTGCTGTCATTCATTCATTCAGCAATAATGAGACTTTACTTTCTTCTATCTATCCTATTAGTATTCTTGCTAGCCTTCTGTAACAGTTACTGAACACTTGTGTTTTCTATGTTACTTTCTTCTATTGAAGGGCAGAATGTAAGACGGGCCTGCGTGCCCAATTTTTTACCCTTGAAAAATAAAGATTATTCATTCATTCATTTATCCATCCTATTAGTACTCTCGCACGTCATCTGTAGCAGTTACTGAACACTTTTGTTTTCTCTATTACTTTCTTCTATCCATCATATTAGTACTCTCGCACGTCATCTGTAACAATTACTAAACAGTTTTGTTTTCTCTGTTACTTTCTTCTATCCATCATATTAGTACTCTCGCATGTCATCACTTTTTTCTATCCATCATATTAGTACTCTCGCATGTCATCACTTTCTTCTATCCATCATATTAGTACTCTCGCATGTCATCACTTTCTTCTACCCATCATATTAGTACTCTCGGATGTCATCACTTTCTTCTACCCATCATATTAGTACTCTCGCATGTCATCACTTTCTTCTATCCATCATATTAGTACTCTCGGATGTCATCACTTTCTTCTATCCATCATATTAGTACTCTCGCATGTCATCACTTTCTTCTATCCATCATATTAGTACTCTCGCATGTCATCACTTTCTTCTACCCATCATATTAGTACTCTCGCATGTCATCACTTTGTTCTATCCATCATATTAGTACTCTCGGATGTCATCTGTAACAGTGGAGTTTTGGAGTTTCTAAATGACGTCTGCCACGAATACTTGACCCTTATCAGAACTGTTTCTTCTTCCACCGTCTCCATCTTTCTACCATAAAAATGTTTGCTTGGCTTGTTCCAGACAAGAATAGAATGTATTGCTTGCTCATAAAATATTACTAATTTGTTTTTAACATTTACGTTTATACATAAATTTACATCTCACTGCAACTGTATAACACATTATTTACACAAATATGCAGACTTTTGTTTAACTAAATGACTCAAATGGATTTACGGGAAATAAGAGGGTTAATCTTCTGATTTGCACTTCCTATTTGCTCTCACATTTTTTTTTTGTTTTTGCCTTGTTCATCTCAGTCTTTAGGTTCAGTTTTGACTTTGACTTCGACTTTTCCGATCCCCGGGTTTACGCGTTTGCACTCTTTTTCCCTTGTGCCAGATAATGAAACGTACAGGTCCTCTTCAGCTGTTCTACATCTCCATACAGAATGTCAGTGATTGAGGAGTTTGGTAGTGTCAAGTTCTTTCGAAGGTCCTTCAATGCACTGCAGTCCAGCAGATGGTGTTTAACAGTTTCTTCTTCTTGTCTGTTGCAGTGTATGCAGTATGGTTTGTGGTCAGCGGTCACTCTGTATAAGTGCTTACTGAGGGTAATGTGTCCTGTTCCCAATCTGAAAATTGTGCATTGGTCTCTACGACATAAGCTGTTGATGTTGTCTCCTGGGTTAGGCTTTGGCAGGTGTGTATTATAGGGAACTTCCAGTTGGATAACTGGCCCAGCTGTTCATCCACTGCTGCTTGCAGTTGTTTTGTATAATGTGTTTAGCTGTTCTCATGTGGGGCTGTGACATGGTGGTTCCACTCTTTGCCAGTCTGTCAGCACGTTCATTTCCTCTGATATCTATGTAACCTGGTATCCACTGTAGGTTGGTCTTGATGTGATAGGAGGCGAGTTGGTTTATTGCACTGTGTATTTCAGTTGTAATGTGATCAGCTGATGGTATCCAGTTTTCAAGGGCCTGGAGAGCAGACTAGGAGTCTGAGATAATAACAAGGTTTTTTGGGTGAGAGGCACTGTTTTTGTATTTGGTGGTGGTGGCTGCCAGGGCTGCTAATATTGCCTGGATCTCTGCCTCATCAGCGAGATCCACAAGAAGCAGAAATGTTGCTTGTTTTCTTGTCTGGAAACGTAATGAATGCCCTATATTCTGCATTGTCTGTTTCTTTGAATGCTGACCCATCAGTGTATGCATGGATCCAGTCCTTGGGGTAGGATTCTATGGTCTCCAGTGCACACATCTTTAGGGTGTTGTCAACTGATGATTTGTTTACTAATCTGTTCTTGAATCTGGTGTTAGTTTGAGGAAATATGTAGTTTGTGTTTGGTTAGATGTCTGGTACTTTTGTTAGTTTTTCTCTGTCTTCATGGAGTTTATGTCTTGTGTTTAACTATTCTGCTATGTGCACTGGAGTTTTCAGTTTCAGTCTATTATTATGCTTCCATTTATCAACCACTATTCTGTTAGGATGGTCTAGGGGCATGCGTTTATATCTTTCTACTGCCTCAATGATTGACTTTTCGCATCTTATATCTAATGGCTCTATGTTTGCATCAATTTCACATGCAGCTGTGGGTGGTGATCTCATTGCCCCACAAATGAAATGAACAGCTTGGTTCTGGATTCTGTCTACTTGTGTAGGAGAGCTGTTTGATGCTGTGACCCGTAGGGGGAGGTTGTAATCTATTATAAATCTAACATATCCTGTGTACAGTTGTCTGAGCGTTGCTTTGTCAGCACCCCAGGATGTACTGGCAAGTCGCTTGAGTAAGTTTAGTTTTTTTTGATGCTTTTTCTGCTAGACCGTCCATGAACTCTTTAAAATTCAATTTTCTGTCTAGTTTCACAACAAGGTATGTTGGATTTTTTTCTTTCATGATTTGAGCACCATCAAGAGCTATGTTCAGTTCAGTCTAGCTAGTTTGTTGCTAAGAGTGAAGACTGTATATGTAGTTTTACTAACATTGATTTTCAACTTCCAGAAATTGCAGTAGGCTAACATGGTGAGGAGGGCTCTATTAAGTCTCTCAGCAGCCAGCTGCAGGTCTGATCCACTAGTCCATATGACAAGGTCATCGGCAAACATGGCTTTATGTGTGTTCAACAAGTCGGGGGGGGGGAGGTCATTTATAAGGATTAGGAACAAGGTGCAGCTAAGAGCAGAACCCTGTGGCAGACCTTCCTCCAGGGTGCATTTGTTTGACGTCTGTTAGCAACCTGAGTTTGTATGGTCCTGCTACTCAGATACCCACTGATACATTTTCCCATGTATGCCCATGTTTTGCATCTTTAACAGTAGGCCTTTTCGCCAGGCCCTGTCATATGCCTGCTGGAAGTCTACAAAGACAGCTACTGAGTTCTCTTGTGTAAAAAAAACTGTCTTTTACACTTTGAGTGATTAGTTCAGTTTTTAATATATCTGATAGCTAAAACTGTAAAGAACTAAAATACATGAGTAGTAAATTACGCAGATTTGTGAAGTAAGTTCTGTAATTCAAATAAAATCGAAAATAAAGTTTGTGAAGTGCAAAGTGTGCTTTGTATACGTAATGTACACTCTGGTTCACCAACCAGTGGTCTTATCACTTTTATGGTAAAAGAGTCCAGTGACATATGGCATTTAAGTCAAATGAAATAGTCTCCTCGGCAAATAGTCTGAGAGCCACTGTATGATACCAATCCTTGACAACGTGAAACATAAAGTGTGAGATTTCACCTAGCCACCATGATTTTCTTAAGTACTGCGTCCGCTATACTCATGGTTCCAAACTTGGCTACTAAGACTCTGGAATAACTATGGTTTGGCATTGTCACTAAGTTCGCCATGAGAGCTGTTACGTCCCCCGATGAAGTGGTAACAGACGTGTTCTGTGAACCGCAAGGTTATTTCATTCGATCCGTTCTTTTTATCCCTGAAGTTCTAACGCTGTCTTTTTTTTCACATGCATTTCTTCGCATCAGTTACTTTACCAGTTACTTAAAAAAAAAATCTAAATCTGGTTCGAGAGAAACTCTCAGTAACCCTCTCAAGCAGGTACTTCCGGAAAGGAAAGAGCGGACCAGTCAGCTACGCCTGCAGTAGCGGGAATACAGATAAATGTATCGAGCGGACGTCGTTAACAGCCAGACTAAGGCGACCAGAATAGAAGATTTCTGTACGCACTACCATACGGCATCTTTGCTTAGGATGAAAGAGCTGAGAGTAAAACGTGGCGATGTATAATAATAGAAGCTTCTGAAATATTATAATATTGATGACAAAGTGTTCTCCCTTGCATTTACTGTAGTTTTTATAGTTCTTTTATATGATCGTTAGGTTGGCTTTCTCTCACTTCTATTTTAGTCTGTGGCCACGACAATTAAGGCACTTTCATACAACATTGTTAGCAACTAAGGCACTTTCATACAACATTGTTAGCAACTAAGGCACTTTCATACAACATTTTTAACAACTAATGCACTTTCATACAGCACTGGTAACAACTAAGGAACTTTTATACAACATTGTTAACAACTAAGGAACTTTCATACAGCATTGTTAACAACTAGGCCACTTTAATACAGCATTGTTAACTCGTTGTGACCACGACGATATTGTCTTTCTCCATTGTCACATTAATAATAATTTATTAACATACATTACTACGTCTTCTTTTTGTTCACTTCGTCATTGCAGAATGTGGTACTACATGGTTCACCTCATGACTGAAATCTTAACACACGTAGTCACTATAAAAATCCAGACGGTTCGTTCCTGAATCACATTATAGTTCACTTTTCTTGCTCATCAACCGAAATTCACAAGTATCAAATGGAGTCATCTCCGAAAGCATTTTACACAAAGTTCCAAAAATATCAAATCTTCTGCATTTCTCGCGCACTACCAATAATCACATCTTCTGTCTGTCCTAAACTAATTATGGTTCTAAACTTCTTTTTTTTTTATCCCCTGAATATCTGCTCTACTTGTCCATCAGTTCTATCTGGTTTTGCCCTCCTATCTACCTTTCTATTCTTCTTTTCCTCCTCTCTCTGTCTTCTCTGTCTTTCCTTTTCAAATATATCGTAAGTCAATTATCCAATAGGACATACTTCTAAGTTTTTCTATTGGTCAGCTGCTTGACTATAACTGGACTTCGGGATAAGTCGGTCCACTCCCTTTGGTCATCTTACTGGTCCGCTGGACCACTCATGTGGGCAACTTGGGTCCTAATATTAGCAAATATGCCTCACCTGTCAGCAAGCATGTTGTATCAAATCCGTCTATTCAATTTTATGGCTTGGGTAAACTCTTCTTATCCAGTATCAAGTATTTGCGAAACCTGTAGGGGATATCTGTTTACACAGTGTCCGTCTGTCTATCTCCCTACTTTTATCTGAGTAAATCCTCTTAGTCCGTATTTCGCGACCCTGTGTCTATTGTTTCTAAGTGCCTGCTTAATTCTATAATAATAATACTAATACCGTGGGAGTGTTCCTCTCCCACCGGTTCTCAAATTGTCCATCGTTTTTATCTACTTTCTACTTATCAATAATAATAACTATAATAAAAATTATAATAATAAAACAATATCCTAATTTACAAGACTCTAATAATATTACAGTCATAACTTAAAAGGCTCTATGTTACAAATGTTACAATAAAACTTTAAAAGAACAAGAATAAGAACAAATTAATAAAGAAGTTGTGTCGTCGGCTGTTGTATATCGAGGTATATGATGTATATAAAGTATATAAAGTGGGAGACCTTTCAGCACCCATGGATTTGTGCGAAACATAGAAACGATGGATCTGGCGTAAACTAACCTAATCCTCTCATTGATCATGTCTAATTTTTTTTTAGGTTTGGGTACAGGGTTGTGAGAAAAAAATATAGTACCAAAACAGGATGTGACCCTGGTTTCCTATGGGATCATCAAGACCCTATTTGTTTGCCAAACTGCTGCTTTACTTAATGATCTCTGTTTACTCATTATTATGGCTACATCATCGGCTGAAAGGGCAGACCACATGAAAAATGTAGGAGTAATCCTATTACCCATCCTTTGTGCACAGAAGCGAGTGCAAGAGAATAGAAGTAAATCAGCGATTTGGGAAGTAACATTTCCCAGGAGATAAGGGACAGCTGGAGAAAATAAGATTAGCCGTAGTGTTAGAGTGAGGAGTCTTGTCTTATACGGGTAGAGCCAGTCACAATGAACAGGAGAAGAGAGCTAGTACATTAGTTTGTGGGACATGAGTCGATTTAGATGTATGAGACAACGTTAATACTCGCATATACTGCAGGCTGGTCATTTCTGTATGTTCAGAGAGGATGATATTGAAGTGGATGTCTAGAAAATAACCTTAGTTTTGCTCTAAAATAATGTAAAGCGAACGGTAGGTAGTTTGAAAACTAATTTTCTCATGGGATTAGATTCAAATGAGAAGCGTGTATCGGATGTAAGATGTTCTCATCTGCCAGGAGTGGCTGAGAAAGTTTTGTGAGCGTAAGATCTGTTGAACAGCAGCCACTAGAATGCCAGTCAAAATTAACACACTACTGAATACACATAGGTTAAAGTGACATCTGGGTAAAGGACTATGATAAATATGTGTGAAACCAATATCTGTGAATTGAAAATAAACAAGTAAGAAAGTAAATGCTACATTTTAGATTTTAAACAATCAAAAAATACTAAAATTTTCTAAAACATTTGGAATTAATAAAAGTAAAAGAAAATTACTTACTTCATCCAAATTCTCCCTTTTTTATTATTTTTTATTTTAGCACAAGTTACAGTGGCATAAGAATTACAAAATATCCTCGATTCCGCCCCTTGGTTAATTTGTATTATTTTAAAGAAGGGGGGGGGGGGAATAGGAAATTATGGAAGCTGGCGTTTATCGTTATGCTATTGCTGCTTTTTATCTCCACTCAGAGGCGAAAAAAATAGCCACTATAACCATCCCCCAGTCTGAAACGAAAGTGTGGCTCAACATCTTCACTGAGACAGCTCGCAGTTCTAGAAAGACTGGAGAAGAAGAAGAAGAAGAAGAAGAAGAAGAAGAAGAAGAAGTGTATTTTATGCTTACCTGTATATGAATGTCCTATACCTCTTAGGAAAAAAGAAAGAGAGGAAGACCAAGGCGAAGATGGTTGCAAGACATAGTTGATGATCTGCAAATCAATGCATCAGCAGCAGGCCATCTTGCTCACAACCGAGAGGCCTACAGGAGTGCTGTTAGGGAGGCAAAGTTCCACAAGGGACATGCAAATGAATGAATGAATACCTCTTAGTGATGTGATCGCTGTTTTCACTGACAATTAAAAAATGTTATTGTTACGTTTACTCTTTTGTTTTCAAACCTCGTGCAGGAAAATAAAAACAGCAATCAAAAATGTGACGCTTGTGCGAGTAACTTAGCTCATTAGTCGGTGAAAAAAACTTCAGTTCAATGGATAATCCATAAAGAAAATTATTTTAAAATGAAATGAATTCCTTTCGGGTATACAAGTCAGCGGGTTTGGGGGGGGGGGGGTCATATCCAGTACTCTTTCTCTCCTTCTGGTGATGTCCTGCGTGCCCAATTCTTTACCCTTGAAAAATAAAGATTATTCATTCATTCATTCATTCATTAATTCTCTCTCTCCTTCTCTCTCTCTCTTTCTCTCCTTCTCTCTCTCCCTCTCACTGAATCGTAAGTGCCCAAGGCACATGGTCATTCCTCAGGGGTGTTCCACAAACACCTGTCCTTCGTCTTTTTTTCCGCTCTTGCCCAGGTGAGCCTTCTATTGCTCGTCATCTTTTCTGTTGTTATTCTCCATGACTCCTTTGGTCTACCTTTACTTCTGTTCTCCTGTGGTGTCCATCTCAGTGCTGCTTTTGGTAGTGAGTCATCAGTCATCCGGAGCACATACCTGAACCATCGCCAACGTTTTTCCTAAAAAATCTAAATTGAGAGCAGACAGCTGTGATAATGATATGGTATGCTCTCCTTCTTCAGACAAACAACACGTATGCGGAGGCACGTCGGTCATTTTGCAAATATGACATCAGCAGATCAGATCAAAGATGCCCGCTCACTTTGAATGCACGAAAGAAAATAGAGCATAGCTATTATTTTTTTGTGTAGTGAAAGTCGGAAATCTGCACATATCTTTCGCAGAATGAAGAGGCAGTATCGGGACACGTATGTCTCGCTTTAGCAGATATAAGAATGGCACTGGAAGTTCAAAAGTGGAATTCAAATTTGCAGATGCAACTCGCTTCCGCCAGCCTCACAATGCAAATAGGCCTGACGCTAACAATGAACTGGAGCGAATGATATCAGAAAACCAGCCTGTAAAAATAGATGTGGCGGCTGGAGAATTAAAGATTAACCATGGCTCCGTGCACCACATCATTCATAAAGTGCTGGGGTATCGAAAAATATCTATTAAATCTCTAACAATTCACCCCCGATCTGAAAGAACGCCATGAGAACGGTTTGTGAAACTCTTTTACAATGATTTGAAGCTGAAGTAAGTGGCTTTCTGCGACGTACAGGCACCGAAGACGAATGTTTGGTACAGTATTTATAACCAGAGACAAAGTAAGTCAGCAAAATGTGGCGACACTCTTCCTCGCTGAAACCAAAAAATTTCCATCCAGCTCCGTCGGCCTGAAAAGTAATGCTCATAGTCTTCTTGGGCTGTAAAGGCCCAATACTGAAATATTACATGAAGGACGAACTACTATCAATTGCACGGCGCACTGTGATCTGCTTGATAACCACTTGAAAGCTACAATCAGGTAAGTTTGTTCATTTCTGCTGTGTTGCTGCGGCATGATAGCGCCAGGCTTCACACTCCACGTGCAGCAGCTCAGCAAATTATCATGTGTTGTAACAGAATAGGGTATGCAAATGGTTTGGATAAGAGAAAAAGAGTAGTCGCCCCTGTAGGAGCTAATTTTGGAAACTTAGTCTTGCGTAGCAAGCGCATCAATGATGGAAAAGAGCAGATGTGAAAAAAAAAAATGATTGCGAACGCCAAGGAAGGACTCCGAAAATGTAGAATCAAGCAATTTCCTCTTTCGGAGTTGGTACTTTTTAGTTGGGTTGTCGAAAATGTAGATTTTAGGTTGTAGTTTGTCTCTGTGTAGGGAAATAGTTAGAGTTGGTTAATTTGTCCTTTTTATGATAGTTTTACTAGTGTCTATGTAGAGTTGGGTAGATCGTCCCTGCTAACAAGTGATGAATTCAGATTAGAGAAAGTATGTTGTGTTTTCTGTTGTAAGAAATTAGAAAAGTCCTTTAACATTTTGTTTTATCGTGAGAGAGACACATATTTCCTGTTGTTCATTCCATACCACTTCTTTTGGCAACATGCACCAACTTCTTCTTCTTCTTCTTCGTTCACTTCTACCACCAAAAACCGCACTGTGAACCTACTGAATTCATGCCTGTGGTCCTCGTTAGGTCCCGTGGTCCCCTGTGTGGTCCAAAATAGACCACACGAGATCCACGAAAGGACCACAAGAGATTCAGAGTGTCACAGTGCTTTAGATTGTATTCTTGGTGGGTCTCGGAAGCGGGATTGCGTGACACCGTGGTTTTCATTGCACCAGTTTAGTCTAGGGTTGGACTTTCTCACCGGAAGACCTCGACGTGTTTAGGATATCAGTGCATCCCCGCTGGGTGAGAGGCGGTAGCCCACCCAGGCCAGAGTTGGACTTTCTCACCGGAAAACCTCGACGTGTTTTGAGATACCCGTGTATCACCGCCGGGTGAGAGGTGGTTGCCCATCCAGTCCAGGGTTGGACTTTCTCACCGGAAAACCTCAGCGCGATTAGGATACGCAAACATCCCCGCCGGGTGAGAGGTGGTTGCCTATCTAGACTTCCCTGGACAGTGTCTCCGACTTCAGCATTTTGCGGTCGTGGCCGCTACCCTTCCTAGTTGTGACCAGGATGGAGCTTTTGTCTAGGAGGACGAATCCTCGCCACTAGTGACTTCTACCCCTGGGTTGAGCCAGTTTAGGCATTATCCCAGTATGGGCGTGTTTGGGACGGGACCGACCTCTAGAGCAGAGGTACTGTGACATGCATAGCCTTCAAGATTCACCCCTGGTATGAGCCGGTTTAGGCAAAATTCACCAGTATGGGTGTTTATCAGGCGTTACCGACCTCTAGAGCGGAGGTGGCATGACATGTCTAGCCATCAAGTTTCACCCCTGGTGTGTGCCAGTTTAGGCATATTTCACCAGTGTAGGTGTATTTCGGACGTGGGCGGCCTCTAGAGCAGAGGTGCCGTGGTATAGCTCTCGTAGCGATACTACTGGACATACCGGTTAAACTTCACTTTCCACCACCTTTTCCCATCGGCTCCGCACAGCAACCTTTATTTCTTTTCCGCATTTACTTCCTTAACCGGGAGGAGCTTCACTCCACGCACGGCATATGAAGAGTCTCGCCAGCAGTTAGACAAGCCGGTTCATACATTTCACCCGACATGACTGCACTCAGGACGTGGCCGACCTCCAGACCAGAGGTGCCATGATTTGACTGTTTGCTTCGCTTTATCCTTTCTACCACCTTTTCCGCAGTGATGCTGCGTGGCAACCTCATTTGTACCTTTCTTCATTGGCCGGGAAGAGCACCGCTCCACGCACGGCAGCTGAAAAATCTCGCCAACAGCGGACATGCACCAACAAATGGGGTTTCACCATTAAACCTGTTCTCCTGTAACTGCTGAATTTATGTGATGATTGATCTGTGATATGTCGCAAGTGTGGAGTTGATGGAAGTTGAAATGTTGATTACGGCTCAAGTTTATGTATGAATCTAGTGCTTTGTCGATCCAGGGTAACCAAGTGTAACGAAGTGGAGATGTAGCGGAGTGTAACCAGCTTTCGTGATGCGGATGTTGAGTTCAGCACTGTGCTGCTCCGGCACGCCCGGCATCAACACGTCTTCAGTGTTTGGACCCTTCAAGAAGCCGCCAGGTGGAAAGAAGTTCAGCACGGATGAAGAGATTACTGAGACCTTTCATAGTTGGTTACAGGATTAGTCAGAATGTTTTTTTTCCCTCGAGGAATCTAGGCATTAGCGAAGTTATGGCAGACTATGTTATGGGGGCTATGTTTTAAAATGTTAAGAAATGTTCAGCTATATTTGTTATTTTATTGAAATATTAAAAATAAGGTTACTTTTTTACTAACCCTCGCATGTGCACACACATCAAACTAAAACTAAAGAATTTTCCATGGACTGTCTTTTTTAAAAAATGTATATTCTTTGCTTGCCATTTCTAGCAGTTTTTATTTTCTTCTACTTTAACCAGTCTCTGTTTTGTTATGGGCTTTAGTAGCAGGTGACGCAAATTCCTTCTCAATACAGAAATATCGCAGAGGTATTGGGAAACATTTTGCTGCACAGTTGTTTGAAACATCAGTTACTCTTGAAAAGAAGACGACATGTTCTGTTATATACTCCACGCGTTTCTATACAGAACTTTTGTTTCAGTTTTCAGTTTACCCTTCACTATTAATGTGTCACTGAATACTTCTCAGTCAAGTTCTGCTCCATAATCAGCACTTCTGCGTGTCTTCTTCTTCGTTCGCTTCTACCATTAAGACCGCCCCGTGATCCTACTGAATTTACTCATGTGGTCCTCGATAGGTCCCGTGGTCCCCGTGTGGTCCCTAAAAGAACCACACGAGATCCCCGAGGGGACCACAAGAGGTTCAGAGTATCGCAGAGCTTGAGCCTGTATTCTTGGTGGGTCTCAGAAGCGTGAATGCGTGACACTGTGGTTTTCGTTGCACCAGTTTAATCTAGAGTTGGACTTTCTCACCGGAAAAACTTCGACGTGTTTCGGGATACCCGGGTATCCCCGTCGGGTGAGAGCACTTCTGCGTGACTGATGATGCTTCACAGCATAATAGACTTTACGGAGTTTTGCGGTCATGATTTTGTCATCTTTAGGTGATTTATCTGAGCAGAAAAATTAATAACAATGATGGCATACCAGCACCATGAGTTTGTCTGTGACAGCGTGTCGTTCAGTTACACTTCCCCCCCCCCTACTTGACGGTCTCTACGGCGTAATGTATTTTTTTTTAAAAAACATGAAAAACATGAACATCATCTTTTCTGGTTTTAGGAATAAATCATTTTTACCTATTCATAAAAAGTACAGGAGACCCCCCCCCCCCTCAAAGAGAGGACAAATCAACGTCCGGCTTGAGGTGGCACCACATGTGTGCTAAAAAGCCGTACTGTGCGGCCGTAGACCGTGCGTGTGGCCACCTTAATGTACTGCAAGGCTAGGCACAGTTGATGTGGCATTACAGAGATTATGAACCCTCGAGACAAGCGAAAGGGGAGATTACGCTGAATACTTCCGTGTTACAAGAAGATCGATTACTGTAGACGTTAGAGAAAGAAGCGGAAGTACAGCTCGACCGCTGGTATTTCGGTGAAAAAAGTGATCTGATGTCTCTTCTGTTTCAGATGAAATTCCCACTCGTGGCTTACAACACTGTGTACAGCACGTATGGAGCAAAAGTAGTTTCGACAAACTGTCATTGACTGGACTGTTAAGGACGCAGATGCAACTCGATTCCTAAGATGACGCACCGTATGAACCTGTCTTTGGCAGGAGTTGTGACTATAGGTCTTCCACTGCGCGGCCGGTCTGCAACTGAGTTAGTTTCTTGAAATCGCCTTCAAAGGCGACTAATAGTGCTTCTAATCACATTAAAATTGTCTGGCTACTACGCTTTTGTCCAGTCTGTAAAAGTACAATGATGATGAGTCGTCCTTCTGTAGTGAGATGAGCCATACTTGTGCATTGAATTTTCAAATGAATTTCATTCGAGGAGCGTCAATCTTGTATAGGCATTCAATAGCATGGTCAGTGAGTTTTGTATTCAGCACGTTTCACGGGATTCTCGTTAATCTGTCATGAGTTCTTGTCAAAAATGCTATTTTGACTAGTGTCGCCTTTCTGTGCTCATATATCTCCGTTGTTGTTTTTTTTTTTTAACTCTTCCTATCCCCGGGTTTACGAGTTTTCACACTTTTCCCCTTGTGTCAGATAATGAAAAGTACAGGTCCTCTTCAGCTGTTCTACATCTCTATATAGAATGTCGGTGATTGAGGAGTTTGGTAGTGTCAAGTTAATTTGGAAGGTCCTTCAATGCACTGCAGTCCAGCAGATGGTGTTTAACAGTTTCTTCTTCTTATCTGTTGCAGTGCATGTAGTATGGTGTGTGGTCAGCGGTCACTCTGTGTAAGTGCTTATTGAGGGTAATGTGTCCTGTTCTCAACCTGAAAACTGTGCATTGGTCTCTACGACATAAGCTGTTGATGTTGTCTCCTGGGTTAGGCTTTGGCAGGTATGTATATAGGGATCTTCCAGTTGGATTACTGGCCGAGCTGTCCATCCACTGCTGCTTGCAGTTGTTTTGTATAATGTGTTTAGCTGTTCTCATGTGGGGCTGTGACATGGTGGCTCCACTCTTTGCCAGTCTGTCAGCACGTTCATTTCCTCTGATATCTATGTACCCTGCTATTCACTGTAGGGTGGTCTAGATGTAATAGGAGGCGAGTTGGTTTATTGCACTGCATATCTCAGTTGTAATGTGATCAGCTGATGGTATCCAGTTTTCAAGGGCCTGGAGAGCAGACTAGGAGTCTGAGAGAATAACAAGGTTTTTGGGTGAGAGGCACTGTTTTTGTATTTGGTGGTGGTGGCTGCCAGGGCTGCTAATATTGCTTGCATCTCAGCATCATAATTGGAGCAGCGAGATCCACCACAAGGAGCAGAAATGTCGCTTGTTGTCTTGTCTGGAAACATAATGAATGCCCTATATCCTGTATTGTCTGTTTCCTTGAATGCTGACCCATCAGTGTATGCATGGATCCAGTCCTTGGGGTAGGATTCTATGGCTTCCAGTGCACACATCTTTAGGGTGTTGTCATCTGATGATTTGTTCACTAATTTGTTATTGAGCCTGGTGTTAGTTTAAGGAAGTGTGTAGTTTGTGTTTGGTTAGATGTCTGGTACTTTTGTAAGTTCTTCTCTGTCTTCATGGAGTTTATGTCTTGTGTTTAACTATTCTGCTATGTGCACTGGAGTTTTCAGTTTCAGTCTATTATTATGCTTCCATTTATCAACCACTAATCTGTTAGGATGGTCTGGGGGCATTTATATCTTTCTACTGCCTCAATGATTGACTTTTCGCATCTTATATCTAATGGCCCTATGTTTGCATCAGTTTCACATGCAGCTGTGGGTGTTGATCTCATTGCCCCACAAATGAAATGAACAGCTTGGTTCTGGATTCTGTCTACTTGTGTAGGAGAGCTGTTTGTTGCTATGACCTGTAGGGGGAGGTTGTAATCTATTATAGGTCAAACATATCCTGTGTACAGTTGTCTGAGTGTTGCTTTGTCAGCATCCCAGGATGTACTGGCAAGTCGCTTGAGTAAGTTTAGTTTTTTTATGCTTTTTCTGCTAGTCCGTCCATGAACTCTTTAAAATTCAATTTTCTGTCTAGTTTCACAACAAGGTATGTTGGATTTTTTTCTTTCATGATTTGAGCACCATCAAGAGTTATTTTCAGTTCAGTCTTGCAAGTTTGTTGCTAAGAGTGAAGATTGTATATGTAGTTTTACTAACATTGATTTTCAACTTCCAGAAATTGCAGTAGGCTGATATGGTGAGGAGGGCTCTATTAAGTCTCTCAGCAGCCAGCTGCAGGTCTATTCCACTAGTCCATGTGACAAGGTCATCAGCAAACATGTCTTTGTGTGTGTTCAACAGGTCGGGGAGGTCATTTATAAAGATTCGGAACAAGGTGCAGCTAAGAGCAGAACCTTGTGTTAGACCTTCCTCCAGGATGCATTTGTTTGACGTTTGTTTTTGACCTGAGTTTGTATGGTCCTGTTACTAGGGTAGTTTTTAACCCATTGATACATTTTTCCATGTATGTCTATATTTTGCATTTATAACAGTAGGCCTTTTCGCCAGACCCTGTCATATGCCTGCTGGAAGTCTACAAAGACAGCTACTGAGTTTCTCTTTTGTAAAAAAACAAACTATCTTTTACACTTTGAGTGAGTAGTAATACCTGGTCTTCGGTTCTTGATCCTTTGCGGAAGCACGCCTGAAAGTTATTGATGGACCCCGAGGATTGCAACCACCAGTACAGCCTATTGTTAAGCATCCGTTCTGCTAGCTTACCAATGTTGGAAGTCAGTGAGGTTGGTCTAAAGCTTTTTAGGTCATCTGGCTTTCCTTTTTTCAGTATAGGTCTAACTATGGCTGACTTCCAAGATTTTGGTAGTACTCCACTTTGCCATGTCTTGTTAATGAAGTTGAGCAATGTGGACTTTCCTACAGGGCCCAGATGAAGGATCAGTTTGTCTGGTCCTGGTGCTTTTCTTAGCTGTAGCTTACCCATAGCACTCTGGAGTTCATGGATGGTAAATTTTTCATCAAATAGTGGAGTGTTTGCCAAGCTAGTTTTCTCTTTACTTCTCGGAACTTTTCCCAATGCCTTGTCAAGCACTTTCCTGTTGGAGGATTTGTTGGTGGCAGAAAAGAATTTGATAAAAGTGCTGGCTTTGTCTGAGTCACTTTAGAGGACTCGACCAGAGATTCGCATTAGCTTAAGGTTAGTTTGTTTATTTCCTGGCATGTTATCTAAGAATTTCCAAACCTTCTTTCCTTCAGCTCTGAGGCTGAGATTGCTGCATGTGCTTAACCACTTTTCTTTCTTTGCTTTTTTTTTTCCTTCTTTTTTTTTTGACTAAGACTTCCAGATATTTTGTCCAGAAGGGACTATGTTTCTGTTTGCATCTTCGGGGGATTGTTTTGTAGGCTACTCCAAGTATGGCTTGGATTATGTTGGTGTTGAGTGTGTCAGTGTTTGTGTTATCATTTAATTTTGATAGGTTTTCTTCTGTCTGTGTTCTGAATTTTTCCCAATCTGCTTTTCTGTAATTCCCGCGAGGGGGTTTGTGTGGTCTTTGGTTTCGCGTGTGAGAAATTTGTAGAAGGATGGGGCGATGGTCGCTTCCTATGTCATCAAGCATTCTCAGAGTATAATCGTTGTGAATGTCTGCCGAGACAGTGGTGAGGTCAGGTCTGTATGTGTATCCAGTGGCTCTGTGGAGGAGTGTTGGTGGGGAGGAGGAGTCTTGCAATATTATCATGTTGCTGGTGTTGCATAGCTCTTCAATGTTGTTTCCCATAGGGTTTCGGTCTTTGTATCCTAGTGATGGTAGATGTGCATTAAAGTCTCCTGCAATGATAGTTTTCTGCATGTCTGTGCTGTGTATGTTGATCTGACTTTTAGAATTTGGGGGACAATAAACATTATACAGAATGTATCGCAATCCATTATGCCATACTGTTATCTCTTGAATATCATTCACACTACACTTTCTGTTTTTAACTTCTCCTTGCATGTCATTTCTCGAGAGTATGGCAATACCCCTACATTTACCACATTCACATTTTTACATGGTGTATTTAGGCAATGAGTGATCTTCTTCCATATAGAAGGGTTTCTTGTGTGATTTTTCAGTTGTCTGCTTAATTCTGAGGCCTTTGGCCTAAGTCCAGAAATGTTGATTTGAAGAAGTATATCACCCGTAGCTGATTTTTCGCTTAGGGTAGCCAGGGGGCGAATCACCTGGCGCGGACCTTTTACGAGGAGACAACCGACCTCGAGTAGTTTTCTTTTTTTTATGATATTTTCATGTTGAGGTTTTTGTCCTAAGTCTTTCTTTCATATCAAGGAGGCCTTTCCAGTGAGAAGCTGAGATCAGGCCCCAAGTGCAACACTGGCTCGTCCGACGTCTTTGAGACAGTTTCACAGAGACTTTGGGATGAGGGATCTGATGGTGCTTCAACGATGTCCATTCCCCACCACCTATAGTCTGCTGGCTGCTTTATTTGTTTCATTCTGATAGCCATTGTTATAGAGACCCATAGGCTTGTCATGTCCTGGACTCGTCCATTTCCATCAGACTTTCCCCATCCCCGCAGGTGATCTCTGTGTCCCCATACATCCACCATCCTGAACAGCCTAGTGCGGCCCCAGGCCAAGATCTCAGCTCCACCTATTGACGTGTGCGTAATGTCAAAAGCTGGAGGGCCCTCTATCCTAGTAGGGGTATTTGTGCTTGTCATTTTTCCCACAGGCGAGTGAGTTTTCTTAGCGTACATAGCATTTTGTCTGAGTTATCTGATACTCCTATAATAAACAAGAGGCTACTAGCAGATTTCTTAATTCCATGTTCCCTCTTTCTTTTACAGAAAGTTTTCTGTTCTTTAAAAATTCTGCTTCATAAGAGGTTGACATTATATTTTATAACAATAACAAATAGTGTTGGTTGCTACAGGTTTCTGGGCTACAGAGTTTTTTAAGCAATCAGATCTGATGTTCCCTGTTTCTCAAAGGCTATGTTAAGATATGTGTGTTCTTAACACAGTTGTTCCCAGGGGCTGTACTCATGAATCATCTGCTGAGTACAGTTCAGGTTAGCACGTGAGGTTGATGTCCACGTGAACGTTTCAGACAGTCTGCCCTTGTCTGATCACCAAACCTCAGTTTAAATCACAACATTGTATTTCTTGCGTTTCTTTTTTTTTTAACAGTAGTCCTGAGGGCATCTATGGGACATGGTGCTAATGTCCATATTTTTCTGTACCTGCCAGCACAAGAGAGAATGATGTGGTCAGAATCAGGCCTGGCCACCTTTCCTTACCCACCTTCAGATGAAGTAAAGTACCCATCTCTATAGCTGGGGGGGGGGGGGTGACAGGCGCGCCTTTCGTCAGGTTCCAACCACCCACCTTCGCCATGAGAGATTAGTGCTGTAACCACTTCAAGCATTTGTGCGAGCTGTACTGGCAAGAAATGCAAGGACGGATTTCTAAGTTATGCGTGTGGGTGCTAGGTAGACATAAGAAATCCTGTAAAGTAAATAAACCCACAGTGCTAAATTCTAATTCATCTTAAAGAAGTGTATAGTTTTATTTTTATATTAAAATGAAAAACAAGCCATACGGAGAAAAGATACATTTGGCTATCCTTCCCTAGCCGTTAAACGTCACATAGGGCCCGCAAGGTAGTTCGCCAAGATGTCCTGTCTTCGGCGAGTTTTTCAGTCTCATCAAGGGATGTTATGCTCATTGAATTGGCTTCTCTTAACAATGTCCTCTTTAGACTTTCACGTGGTCGACCTCTTTTTTCTTCGGCCTGTTGTGTTCCATTTGATAGCTTGTTTAGGGATTCTCTGATTGTTTCTTCTCATCACATGACCGACATATGTCCATCTTCTTTTTCTGATAAACCATGAGACAGAAAGATACATTATACATAACATATTTCTGCATCGTAGTGGTTGATACAGAAGAGCGATTTAACGGAAAGGTGGGCGTGGGAGTGTAAACTATGCTGCACTCTGACTTATGTAAATGGGTGCACAATTTTATAAACAGACTCTGTTAAAGAATAAACGGACACTTTATTCATTCATGGATTGTCACATATTCATGGACTGTACTGGGCGTTTGTTCCTATACATATCCTAACATACCATAACATACTTTACTCTCTCAATACTTTTCACGACTTCCCTGTGTAGCCCCAAATCGTCGATGTTATGGATGGGCGTGGGACACAAATTCTACATGTTAAGATAATTATTTTGAGTCAATAAATATATACTTCAACTTCTTGCGAATTTTCTGCCAACCACACACGCAAAAAGCTACTAAAATGTTAAACACTGCAACTAAAGCTTTTAGAAAAATAACTGTTTGTGTCAATGTTAAGCAAGTTATTCAAGACAAAACTTTTTCTATGTACTTATTTCATTGCGCACTTATTCTCACTCTGCAAATTGACAAAGAAGATCTCATTGAAACCATCCTATCCAAACAGCAGGAACAGGAAGACACAGACTTTGAAGGTAGCTTTCCTTATTACCAACGATGCGAAACAGAAGTGACGGGGTGAACCGGCAGACAGTCGCAGATATGCGGAAGAGACCGGACTATACATAATCAATTCGCCATTGGCACCGTCATCCAGAGTGCCCTGCGAACGATACTGAAGTCAAAGGCTGATCACATACGGGAATGTTCCAAGTGCAAGGAAGTCTTTATCTAGGCTAGCAGAACATCATGGCCCTTCTTCAAGTTCTCGGTGGCGTCGAGTTGTGGGTTTTTCTGTTGTGATAAATATGAACTGCTTAGTTTAGTACAGTTTGGGTATGTAACTAGCTTTCAGATGATTGGGCGCAAATATGACTGCCCTAGAGCGATAGCACCACTGACAGACCAATGAACATTATCTCATTTATTCCTAGGGCGATGACACCAATGACAGACCAATGAACCTTATCTCATTTATTCCTAGAGCGATGACACCACCGACAGATCAATTAACTTTATCCCATTTATTCATAGAGCCATGACACCACTGAGAGATCATTGAACCTTCTCTCATTTATTCCTAGAGGGATGACACCACCGACAGATTAACGAACCTTCTCTCATTTATTCCTAGAGCGATGACACCACTGAGAGATCATTGAACCTTCTCTCATTTATTCCTAGAGCGATGACACTACCGACAGATTAACGAACCTTCTCTCATTTATTCCTAGAGCGATGACACTACTGACAGATCAATGAACCATATTTCATTTATTCCTAGAGCGATGACACTACTGACAGACCAGTGAACTTCATCTCGTGTATTCTTGTATGTTGATTTTAATCGTACAAGAATATACGGGCGAAAGAACACCCTGCCCCCCCCCCCCCAAAAAAAAAAGCCTACTACAGACTCAGAACAGAGCAAGTAATCATCTTTCGACTCCGCACTGGCCACAGCAGACTGTCATCTATTCAGCAAGCTGACACTCGGCCCGACTAACAAGTGCTTATGTAGCACTAGTTAGATGAAGGGAAAGCATATTTTACAAGATTTCCCAGTATATGAGATACAGGGAAAACACGCGCGCACATACACACACACACACAGAGATGTGGCCCACGGCTACACCAGAACAGCTGTACATGAATGTACACAAACTCTAGTTGACTACCCATTACTTCAAAAAGTACAGAACTACATCTGGGAATGATAGACGAAGAAGAAGAAGAAGAACCTGTCCCATCTCTCCGTTGATGCTTCTACTAAGAGGTTCAGATTGGCTAACGTGGCAGGACTTGCCCTGGTCCCCTGTCGAAAAGCATGCTTTTAAGGCCCATCTTGAAGATAGCAAGTCCCCTCTCAGTCGGTACGATGATGGCAAGATAGCAACCGTAGCCCCCTCTTTCAATCGATATGATGATGGTAGCGTCGGCTGCTAAGAACGTTGTTTTAGTGTTGCTCATATAAAAGTATACATAAAAGAAGGAGAGACAGATCACCGGCTCCAAGTCTGTATTTCGTGGTGCTTTATCAAGTAGTCTGCGGCTGCATTATCAATTTAGTATTAAGTGCCATCTCAGTCAGTCAGTCATTTGCATGTCCTTTGCGGAACTTTGCCTCCCTAGCAGCTCTCCTGTAGGCCTCTCGTTTGTAAGCAAGATGCCCTGATGCTGATGCATCCATTTGCAGATTATCAACGATGTCTTGCAACCATCTTCGCCTTGGTCTTCCTCTCTTTCTTTTTCCCATTATGTACCCTTCCAAGACGGTCTTCTCTAGATTATTATGACATTTAATGTGTCCAAAATATTTAAGTTTTCTCTGTTTAATCCTCTTTACTAGTCAACCTTCTTCTGTATTAAGTTCTTGTAGTATGGATATATTTGTTATTTTTGTGTCCATGATATTTGAAGAACTCTTCTGTAGCATTTACATTCAAAGGCATTTATGTGTTTCTCAGTTGTTTTGTTAAGCGTCCAGGTCTCACGGGCATATGTTGCGATGGGAAAAATGCATGCCCTTAAAAATCTTATTTTTGTCGTTTTGTCTGTTCCTCTCCAGAGCGTATTTAGTTATTTTACTTTTTGAAGAGCGATAGATGCCCTCCTTTTAATTTCCCTCATTGTATCATTAGTTAGTAGTCACTTCTTCCATTTTTTCCTCATTGATACATATTTCAACTGCCTTATTTGTTTTGTCATTTGTCATCAATTTAGTTTTCTTCGCATTAAGATAGAGGTTTTGCTCTTCACTATTCTTAGTCCATCTATTTAATGAAAAACAATGAAAGGTTTGTGGCATTACGATATTGCTTATATAAAAGATAACTGAATAAAAGATACTTTATTGTAACTTATACGGGTATATACTGGAATAAGTTGTCTTTGGATGTAGAAAATCTGGGAAATATTTCGCTATAATGGAGATACAATGAGGGAAATTAAAAGGAGGACATCTATTGCTCTTCAGAAAGTAAAACAACTAAAGAATCTGTGGAGAGGAGCAGACAGAACTACAAAAATAAGATTTTTAAGAGCATGCATCTTTCCCATCGCAACATATGCCTGTGAGACCTGGACACTTAACAAAACAGCTGAGAAACACATAATGCCTTTGAATGTAAATGCTACAGAAGAGTTCTCCAAATATCATGGACACAAAAAAGAACAAATATATCTATACTACAAGAGCTTAATATTGAAGAAGGCTGGCTAGTAAAGAGGATTAAAGAGAGAAAACTTAAATAATTTGGACACATTAAACGTCATGAGAATTTAGAGAAGACAGTATTGGAAGGATACATAATGGGAAAAAGAAAAAAGGACGACAAAAACGAAGATGGCTGCAAGACATCATTGACGATCTGCAAATGGACGCAGCAGCAGCAGGCCACCTTGCTCACAACCGAGAGGCCTACGGGAGTGCTGTTTGGGAGGCAAAGTTCCGCAAGGGACATGCAAATGAATGAATGAATGAATGATTTCGCTAGACTACTTGTTAGAAAAACGGCAAAACGTAACAATTTATATTTATATTAGTTTTACAAGTATGTAATTTGATATTTGGTTGAAAGACTCGTCGAAGACAGGAAAAATTGGCGAACTACCTTGCGAGCCCTATGTGACGTTTAACGGTACGGGAATGATATAAGATAAGATTGCAGTTCTGATTTACTAAATCATCAGACATATTTTCATTTAAACGATGATAACTTTTTTCCCTTTATCATTTACTTTAAATGCGTTCAAATATACTGATGAAGTATATTTTTGTTAGCTCCCATAATTTTGTGTGCGTTGCTGTTGCTACTTATGTTGTTGCTCCTGTGCGTCTCTTTGATCTCTTTACAATAAGAATTTGGTCAAATCATTAGACCATGTTGTAACCATTGTCGCTCCTATACAAACTTCTTCCTCTCTGCCGCATTAAAAAATATATTTCATCTTCATCTTCCACCATTTGAGAATTTAGGGAGCTGGAGTAAACAGTTTCAGCGTAAAACATGGATATCGAAATCGCTAACTCGTATTCGCGGAAATTGTCTGATTAACTTCTATATATAGCCAGAGCGCCAATTTTTGGAACATGCTCTTGTAATACAGGATTTCCCACTCTTAACGTTGACAACCAAATTTGGGTCGTTTTTGGTTATGATTATTGGAAACAAACAGAAAGAATATTAGTTTCGTTCGCTTTCAGTTTGTAAAGTTCTTAACATATTCTTCGGAAAACTAGTGTTGATTTATATGAGTCTTAAGTAATAGAGTTCTTAACTAATAATGTGCAGGTTTTGTATGCTTTGTCGGATATGAATAAGAACAAGGAAGACTAAAAGAAATTGTTACCACTAAATAGTAGAATGCTAAATTTATTCAAGGCCAGTGCTAAAAAAAAACTGCTACTCTGGTGATAAAAAAAAAATCGGACAACATTTCAGATGGAACATGTCATTTTCTGATACATTTATGATTAGCGTATTTTTTTTTATTCAACTCAAAAAAAGTTATTTTCTTAACTTATTTGGAAATGATGCTTCTAGTAATATACTTTTCTGATTTTGCAGTGCGGTGTCTTCTCAAGGCATATAATTTTTTTTGTTTTTTTTTTGTTTAAGATCCCCTCCTAAGTGGTGGGGGTAGGATGCTTGGAGGTAGCACTGTTATATTCTCCTGACTTGACATGATGCCTTTACCCTAAAAATTCTTTTAGTTTTGTCTTATATAAGTTATTTGCACATTTAATCTATTTTAAATGCAGGACACGTCAGTATGGTCAGTATACAGTATTTCTGGCTCCGGGAGTTTTCCCCTTCTTTTCTCAACAACTATTTTTCCATGATGGAGTAGGCAACTGTTTTGCAATTTCGCCTCAGCCAAAAGTCCAGTGCCAGATTGTATATGTAACTCTACGAATATTCTTTTAATGTTTGTGCATTCAACTAGTAATAAAAAAAGAATTATTATGGAAACAGTAATTAACTTCATGTTAGTTTCTTTGAAAATGTAGTTTTCTTAATTGATCTGCATAATATGGACTTTGCACATCACCTAATAAATTTAAGTTTCTAATTTTCCCGAAATAAATCGGGCAAATATGGACGACCACGAACTGGGATGTGGTAGATGAACGATTTTCTGTGGAGCAATAACTGACACAAACTTCATCCTGTGTAACGCTAGGCACAAATGATTCGTTTTAAAAATGTCAACCACAAAGAAGATTCTAACTGTGATGGGAAGACTCCCACTTTTATTCGTGATAGACAGCATCTTGAAAGGAACTCTGTTGAACAACGCCGAAGTTCCGGCTGATGTATTTAGTCAGACTATCCACTTTATGTTGTGGCCGGTGAGTGCTGCATCAGCTGGAAGTAATGGCGTGATCACAATGTTGCTGTGGTTCTTTTTTCAGTGTGGAGGTAGGAGATTCACATTTTTTAAAACAAATATTTTATATGCTTTCTAGTTCACACAAAACAAGATTTCTGTCAACTGAACAAGGCAATTTATGTCAGTACAGTAAAATGGTTAGACACCAATAATCCGTTGTAAAGCTTACATTTTACATATTTGAGAGCTTATCGCTTATGCAGACAAGAGACATCGATTTTCAACAATATTTCGTTGAAAATAATATAAAATTATTCAGCTGTGACTGATTGCAAAGTGGTAGGTATATCCAAGTTGCAACAGCTATGTAGGCACTTAATTTGGATTCTGCAGTTACAACTGGTTATGCTGTCAGATGAGAGTGAGTCCTAATTCTACAACAGTATAAACACTGTCGCCGAAAAATGCCAAGAACAAGACAAAAAGAGCAACCCAAAAAGTGATGGATCAATGGAGTAAACAATATCCTGAAGATAAATAAAATGACAGTACATAAAGCCACATACTCTAGATTGGAACCCCAATAACTAAACTAATACTGCAACACACAACAGTATATGGCCAAGGTAAAGCAAAAGAAAAAAGAAAGATTGTGATTACTCTACTCTTGAATATTGAGAATAGCAGATATTTTAAAAAATATGTTTTTGTTCTGGTAAAAAGGAGACAGAGATAAGTTGGTTGATAATTCAGCAAGCAGTATTTGATCAGGACTTGTACTCTTTCAGCCTAGCGTTCCTGCTAAGTGTTGTTGCAATACTGCAGCCTTGTCTGGGGATAGCATTTAATTTGTTCAGCATGGTTATAGGGTCATCTGAATTGTCTTCTTAGATCTGCTCCATGAGTTGAGAAAACTCACTATGCTGTCCTTAATGCATGTTCTTCACACTGATTTCATCCTCCAAACTGGACTGTGAAACTTCCATGCCAGATATTTGACTTTTTTGAGTCCTGTTTTTCTGCTTTCTGATACTGACTCATTCATGATGATATATTAATGCTCAGAAGCAAGAGGCTCAAGAGTCGTATATATTTTTGCTGTGAATCTGAGCAACTTAATTAGTACAGTTCTACTGTCTCCAGCTTCTCTTAATTGTTTATACCCCAGTCTTCCTGCAAAAAAAAAAAAACTTACAATAGATTTTTCTTCTTACAATAATTAACAATTTATATTAAATAATAATTTAAAATTAATTAAAATGAAAAAAAAGAAAGATTTCCAGACAGTTATTCCTTAAATATTTAAATATTTGTCCTTAAAAACAATCATTCAGTTGAATTATATTTATTTAGAATTTGTTTTTATTGCTAGAAGAGTGATTGTTTGACTGCCTTGGCTAGTGTTTGGGTAAACACTTGTGTGACATCTGTTGTTTACTTAGATTTACTTTTATAACCAGACAAGAAATAAGCCATCATCCACTTGACTATTATTTAATAATGTATAAACTAGGAAAAAAAGTAGGAACAGCTTTATTACTTAATGAGCACACAGTTGTGACATTTCAGTGTGAACCTTAATCGTACATAAACATAAGATGAAGAAATAAAGAGATGATAAAATATAAATTCACATGAATTCTATGTGAAAAATAGGAATGGAAAAAATAAAATAAAATGAGTGGAGCATTTAGCTGTAACTTGTAAGAGGCTGTATTCAGATGTGCACATGGTGGAGTGTAGAGAATGTTTAAATGGAGACATGTGATAAGTGGATCATAAATAGGGAAGAGGGAGGCATAAAAAAGGGGAGAGAGTGAGACAGTGATAATCTATCTGGGAGATGGTTTAGTAGGTGATTATAGTTGGGGTAGAGGGGTTGTAATCTGTCACTGTGAGGAGGTTCTGGACTATGTGTTACAAGTGAGAATGGAGTGGAATTTAGTGCAGAGGAAATATGATTATAGAAGAGAGGAATGTTAGGCGTAGATGAATTGCGAAGAGGGGAATGTTAGGTTCCCCAAACCCAGCGTGTCACAGGTTGCGGATGGCGAAAGTCCTCCAGATATGGAGGATCCCTGTGAATAAGGAGTTATCCAAATAAGCAGGCACGGACCAACTGGCAGTAGACTCAGGGAGTGAAATGGGGTAGTAGGTGGCTCTTCTACTCCTGTAAAGTGCCTCAGGTGCTCAGTGAAGGGAATACCAGGCGGGTAAGAGGCGCCTTAAAACCTCTCGCTCCCACTGCCTTGCGGGTAGGACAGGGAGTCCAAAGGGCTAGCGGAGAGTCCGTACACAAACCGATAGAAGGCAACGGGAAACCTGTTGTAGCTCCCAAGAACAATTATGCTTATTCAGAGTATTAGATTTGTCATGAACGACATTAATGGATGTTCCTCTGGAACAGCCTCGTCTGGTAGGGCAGCTCACGAGCCACAGGTGAGGCCAGATCGTCATCAAGCTACTGGTGGCAAAACTAACAAGTTCAAAATAGCTACATGGAATGTTAGAACTTTATTCCAGGCTGAAAAATTAGAAAATGTAAAGAGGGAAATGTAAAGGATGAAGATCAACATATTAGGAATGAGTGAAGTTAGATGGACAGGTGCAGGGAAGATAAACTCTGATAAATATACAATAATATATTAAGGAAGTGAGAAACATGAATGAGGAGTAGGAATAATATTTGATAAACACCAAGGACAATTGTAGGGTATTTGAACATCTCGGACTGAGTCCTGCTAGCCCAGCTGAAAGGACGACCAATAAATATAAATATTATACAAGTGTACACTCCAACATCTGAAAGTTCTGAAGAAGATGTACAGCTATTTTATAATGACATAGAGACAGCCCTAAAGCACACAAAGTCACATGAAGTTACCATAGTCATAGGAGATTTTAATGCCAAAGTTGCTAAAGGAAGAACTTCAGACATTGGTGTCTATGGACTGGGGGAGAGGAATGACAGAGGTTGTAAATTAATTGAAGGGGCAAGAATACATAGCATGGTTATAGGAAACACCAGGTTTAAACAACATCCCTGAAGACTGGCAACATGGTGCAGCCCAGACAAAAAGACTTTTAACCAGATACACAATAATTAATGTATAAGTATACAACTATACACGAAGCACTGCAGTAAAGCTGTGATACCAGAATGTATAAAATAGGAAAAAAGTAGGAGCAGCTTTATTACTTAACGATTACAAAGTTGTGACGTTTCAGCGTGAACCTTAATCACACAAAAACATACAGGACAAAGAAATAGAGAGAGGAGATAAAGTATAGATTCACATGAATACTATTAAAAAAAAAATTTTTTTTTTTAAAAGAGTACTTAGCTGTAAATTGCAAGGTGTGGCTTGTCCGGCGGTGTGTGTCAGGAATGGATCTAGTGGGACGTGGAGACTGTTTAAATAGAGACCTGTGATATGTGGTCAGTGGGTTGTAACTGGGGGTGGTGGATGGGGAACCGGGGAGGGGAGAGAGAGTGATGCAATACCGACCTAGCTAGGAGAAATTGAAACAGATGATTGGGGAAGAGGGGTTGCAGAGAAAATAGCGGAGTTGCAGAGTGATGCTGTGAGGAAGTTTGAAAAGTAAGCGGGGTTGCAGAGTGATGCTGAGGAAGTTTGAAAAGTAAGAAGGGGTGGATTTAGTTGAGAGGTACTATAATGACTGAAGAAGATGATGGGACGTAACATCATCATCTTCAATCATTATAGTACCTCTCCACTAAATCCACCCCTTCTTACTTTTCAAACTTCCTCACAGCATCACTCTGCAACCCCGCTTACTTTTCAAACTTCCTCACAGCATCACTCTGCAACCCCACTATTTTCTTTGCAACCCCTCTTCTCTGCAACCCCTCTTCCCCAATCATCTGTTTCAATTTCTTCTAGCTAGGTCGGTATTGCATCACCCTCTCTCTCCCCTCCCCGGTTCCCCATCCACCACCCCCAGTTACAACCCACTGACCACATATCACAGGTCTCTATTTAAACAGTCACCACGTCCCACTAGATCCATTCCTGACACACACCGCCGGACAAGCCACACATTGCAATTTACAGCTAAGTACTCTTTTTAAAAAAAATTTTTTTTTAAATAGTATTCATGTGAATCTATACTTTATCTCCCCTCTCTATTTCTTCGTCCTGTATGTTTTTGTATGATTAAGGCTCACGCCGAAACATCACAACTTTGTAATCGTTAAGTAATAAAGCTGCTCCTACTTTTTTCCTGTTTTATACATTTCAACGGCAACATCAGACAAACGCAGAGGATTACAATGGACCCTTAACACAGTGCTGGAGGACCTTGACTTTGCGGACGACATTTGTCTATTATCAAGCAGTCACAAAGATATGCAAGATAAAATAAACAAGTTAACCCAGAATGCAAACAACATAGGACTAAAGATCAACGTAGGAAAGACAAAGTTAATGAAGCAAAATGTGAACAACAGAAATGTACTCAGAGTAGATAACAAGTTAGTGGAGGAGGTCAACGAATTTGTATACCTTGGCAGCAGAGTAGTAGAAAATGGAGACAGCACAGAGGACATCAACAGCAGACTTACTAGAGCAAACCAGGCTTTTGCAATGCTACAGAATATATGGAAATCAAATAAACTAAGCATAAATATGAAAATCAGGATATTTAAGAGTAATGTTCTAAGTGTACTACTCTATGGAAGTGAATGCTGGAAAATCACCAAAACCATAGAAAACAAGTTGAATTCTTTCCAGACTAAATGTTTACGTAGAATTAAAAAAATATTTTGGCCAAACACCATAAGAAATAACATCTTATTGGCAGAAATGCAGATGAAACCACTGACAACAATTATTGAGGAAAGACGCTGGCGATGGTTGGGACATGTGCTCCGAATGACTGACAACTCACTACCAAAAATAGCACTAAGATGGACACCACAGGGGAGCAGAAGTAAGGGTAGACCAAAAGAGACATGGAGAAGAACAACAGAAAGGATGTTGAGCAATAGAGGGCTCACCTGGGCAAGAGCAGAAAAAAAGGCGAAAGACAGGCATTTGTGGAAAGCCCTTGCGGAAGCCCCATGTGCCCTGGGCACTTAAGGTTCAGAGAGAGAGATACATTTCAACCAGATAGACTATGTATTAATCAACAAACGATTCCGCAATGCATTACTGACAACAAAAACCACGCCAGGAGCCAACTGCAATAGTGACCATGACCTACTCTGTGGAAAAATTAGAATAAAGCTAAAGAAAGCATGCAGAAAAGTGAGAAACATCAGAGTACAGAACTCCTTAAAAATGACCAAAAACTGTGAGAACAATACAAAGTTATTATAATAAATAGATACAATGCAATAGCAAAGATAAATAGTATAGATGAACAATGGGCAATGTTAAGAGATTCTATCCACCAAACTGTTAAGGAGATAATACCACCAAAAAAGAAGCCTCTAAAAATAAATGGATGACAGACGACATATTAGGACTGATGGACAAGAGGAGGAGGAGTAAAAATAACAAAGAAAAATATAGCAAGATAAATAAAGAAATAAGACGCAAATGCAGAGAAGCAAAAGAAGTGTGATTAAATGAACAGTGCAGACAGATAGAGGACTCTCATAATAAAGACAGCAAAAACATGCACAAACGAATTAGTGAACTCACAGGCAGGAAAACAAAATATACCACAGGATGCCTGAAATCAAAAGAAGGTAAAATGTTAATGGGAAAAGAAGACATTGTGGACAGAGTACACCGGTGAGCTATATGGATGAGAAAGACCAGAATTAACACCAGATACTGAAAACTGTGATGGACCACCAATACTTGAAGATGAAATCATAGGTGCCATCAAACACATGAAGAAAGGAAAAGCAACTGGGCCTGATAATATAACAGTAGAGGAAAAAGAGGCACTAGAGGAGACAGGAATAAAAATAAAAACCAAATTACTGAATGACATTTACAACAGTGGTTATATTCCCAGTGACCTGATTAAATCCACGTTTATAACACTACCAAAGAAATCAGGTGCAAAGGAATGTGATGACCACTGGACTATCAGCCTCTCATGTCACATAATAAAGCTATTCTGAGAATCATGAGAAGAACAAGGAAAAAGATAAAAATGGAAATAGCAGATGAACAGTTTGGATTTGTTGAAGGAAAGAGAACACAAAATGCCATTTATGCTTTACAAACACTAGCAGAAGGAGCTTTAGAAGTACAGAAAGATCTCTACTTATGCTTTATTGATTACACAAAGGCATTCGACAAGGTGAAACATAATAAAATTATTAAAATGGTTGAAGACATCAATATAGATGGCAAGGACTTGAGGATTGTAAAACATCTATAATGGCAGCAAGAAGCAGCAATTCGAGTTGAAAATAGAACTGGAAAATATCAACCTATAAAACAAGGGGTGTGACAAGGATGTGTACTATCCCCAGACCTTTTTTTCTCTGTACAGCGAGAATATTCTAAGAACGGTCATCACAGAACCAGGCATAAAAATTGGAGGATACAATATTAACAACCTTCAGTATGCTGATGACACAGTACTGATAGCTGAGAACCAACAAGACCTGTAAAATCTCTTGGATAAAGTCGCTAAAGAAAGTGAACAGAAAGGCCTTACTTTGAACATCAAAAAGACAGAGACTATGGTTATATCTAAGAAACAGAATCCACCAGCATGCAGTATAAAATTAAACGGAACTATTCTAAAGCAGGTGCAGAAATTCAAATACCTTGGAGCAGTAATAATTTCAGATAGGAAATGCAGAACAGAAATTAGGAACAGAATAGGCCAAGCAAAGACTGCTTTTCGGAGAATGAGAAACATATTATCCAACACATCCTTATCAATGAATGTTAGAAAATGAGTCCAAAAATGCTATATTGAACCTATCTTGTTATATGGAAGTGAATCGTGGACATTAGGCAGGTCTGCACAAAAATCATTGGAAGCAGCAGAAATGTAGTTTATTAGAAGAATGTTGCGAATCCCCTGGACAGCAAAAATAACTAATGAAGAATGTATGAGAAGAGCTGGAGAGACAAAAAATCTTGTCAAAAAGATAAGAGAGAGACAATGTACTTTCATAGGACATGCAGTGAGAAGAGGGGACATTGAAAATATTATAACAACAGGAAAAATAGAAGGAAGAAGATCAAGAGGAAGACCAAGAGAAATGATACTGGACAGTCTGAAGGGATGGTGTGAGAGGAGATCACCAACTGAGCTGATGGCCTGCATGAAGGATCGGGTACTCTGGAGAAGCATAATAGCCAACGCCAGTCGGCACGGCACCTGATGATGATGGAATGTTAGGTGTAGCTGAATTGCGAAGAATTATTTAATAATGTGCTGAACATTCGTTCATGTGAATTAAGCTTAGTTGTGAAGAAACCTAAAGTGGAAGAGAGCATGAGTTGTCAGTGGTTGAGGTCCTCAGATAAAGCAGTATTTTTTTTCTTCTTCAGTCATCATTCTATATATATACATATATAATGAAAAGAGGAGGGCATGAACAGGGAAAATAAATGGGAAACGATGCAGGGGAAGACCAAGAGGGAAAAAAGTCATGGACAATCTAATTCAGTGACACAACAAAAAAGCACTAAGAGATGGAAAGTATCAGGGAACAAGATCTGGCAGAAACATGGCCACCAATGCCTACAGATATGGCACCTGATGATGAAGCAAATTCTGTATTTTAAATTATTGATCACTAAGAAGAAAATTTTCACTAAATTTTAAACATGGTTTAATCTGTTTTAAATGCATGTTAATTTTAATTTTTGTTTTCTTTTCAGTTATTCTGGCCGCTTTAATAATAGTGTGCAGTCCCATAGAGTTCCTGCTTGAAATATATGGATGTTCTGTAGGGTTTATGTTGCTGCTTTTCTCCTATCACTGCAATGATCAGCTTGTTCATGGAACACCCAGAGATTCTGTGGATGAGCAGAAAAAGCTTGTCATCAGTGACAGTGATGAAGATGTACATCGTGTGCCTCTTGTGCACAGATTACAAGTTTCATCTGTAATTGTCAACATGCTGACGCAGTTTTTTATTGTGCTAGCCTTTGACAAGATTTGCATAGCAAGAACATTCCACATAAAGAAGTCATTGACTAGATATGCGCGGTATCCAGCGGACATGATTCTGTTCCTGTCTGCCACTCTTCCGATACATCTGCATGCCATATTGGGTGAAAACAGCATTCTTTATGAGTTATCACCATTTTTAGCAATAATTTTTCCATTATTTCTACTGCTGATTCATTTATTCTTTGTGGCCTTAAGTCGTGTGGTGATCCTCGTTCCCGCAATAAGGAACGTCAGAAATAATGTGAGAGAGATAGGATTTGATGGTCTCGTCATGGGTCTGATAGAAAAGGCAAATTTATCATGGTTGCTCCGCATGTTTTTCCTAACAAAAGTCATCTATCAAGTTTGGATATCAAAAGTACTGTCTGAATCTGAACAGTTCTCTAACGCAAATTGTTATGAAATCTTCAGCACCGTGAAGCAGGTTATGTTTGAAGTACTGCATGCCATGTGTGGCACTATTTTGTCTGTGATGAGCATGGCAAGTATCGTGAGTATTGTTAGCGGATGTTGCCTGAATATAGTTTACAGGATAATCGGAGCCCAGGATGAGGAGGAGAGCCTTCAGCCAGCTGTGTCGGGTTTTCTGTTTGTCTTGCTAGCCATGCAGACAGGCATCACCAGCATTGCCAGTGAAAGCAGACTGCAGCTGTTGTTCCAGAACTGTGTGCTGCTCTTTGTGGCCAATCAGCATTTTGTGCAGACAGTGGCAGCAGACTTGGTCCTCAAAGCTAGCACGGATGATATTGCCTTTGTCAAGCATATACGGCCTATGCTGCCTTACCTCATTTTCTTCTCCTTCCCGTTTTTGGTGGTAGTGCGTCTATGGGAGTTTCCTTTCCGAATGTCATGGCTCCTGGCAATATCAGCCTTCAGCTTAGAACTGATAATAAAATCTGTAGGGACTCTGACAGTTTACACATTAAACATGCTGCAGTCTCGTACTAATTTCTTGCAAGACAATACTGAGGACTGGTATTTTTACATCAGAGCAGTTTGTGGCTGTTTAGAGTTTGCTTGTGGAGTATTTCTTTTCTTCAACGGTGCATACATTTTTGTCTTTGAGTCAGGAGGTGTGATACGATTGGTAATGATGATTATACATTTTTACTGTAATATTTACCAAACTGCTGTCAAAGGTTTAGCAACGTACAGGCTTCGGCGGTCAGCATTGCAGAAGTTGAATAGATTACAGGTTGCAAGTCAAGAACAGTTGGATGAAAATGATGATATATGTCCAATATGTTACCAGGAGATGACGGAGGCTGTTGTGATAAGGTGCTCCCATGTTTTTCACAGAGGTTGCCTACAGAAATGGTTATCGATACAAGAAAAGTGTCCACTCTGCCACACGGATCTCTCAGAAGATAGTCCGTCAAATGCAAAAAAATAATTGTGTCATGAGCAGGTGTGTGTAAGATAATATAAGACTTTGTATATGCGTTAAAACTTATTAATATATGAGATTTGTTGTTATCAGTATTTATTTCCCTTATCTAAGTTTTTTTACTGCAGTAAGAGCTAAATCTGGTTTGTATGTGCAGTAATTTCATATAAAAATGACCATCAGATTTTACAGGAATATAATGGTGGGAAAATCAGCTTGTTGGCTTGAGAATTTCTCACCATAGTAGTACATGTACAAAATGTAAATTAAAGGTTACTGTAACGATTCTTTTCATTTTAGATGGTTTTAAGAACGGCATATGTTTGCTTTTTGTATTAGTTCCCAGGCAGGCTTTTGTTGAACAGCTTCCCTCAAGGCCACAGTAATGAGAAGCTGTGTTTGTAACTCATCGTTCTGGTGTCTCTTTGCATCTGGAGCTTCAGCCTTTGGTTCTGGTTGTTGTTTCCTATTCATGTGTTGAAGAACCTCTACATAAACTTAGTCTACATATAGTGTGGTCTTGTGCCAGTTCTTCCCAGTTGACCATTGGAACAAAAATCTGTCATGGATGTCATACAGATATTCTTGTATGTTAGTTTAGTGCACTTTCCCTCCATAAGTTCTCCATATTTACTTTGGAACAAAATTATCAATCAATCCAGTCATGTAATATTCCCCAGCCACCTAATACAAGGTCCGACACTTAAGTAATGAGACTAATTACATAAAAAAATAAAATAAACAACAGTTGAAGATATAATCTGTATTTTATTCAAAGTAACCCCCTTGTGCATTGATACAGAGAGTGGCATGATCTAACAAACGCTGGAACTACTTGTGCAGTTCTTCTTTTGGTATGATCCATAAACTCAATGTTACGGCCCTCTGGATGTCATCAGTATCATCAAAGAAGCCTCCTTTGAATGGTAACTTTCATTTTGGGAATAGAAAATAATTGCAGGGAAACAAATCTGGGGAATAGGATGGATGGTTGAGAACATAAACCTGTTTTAGGGCCAAAAATTCCTATACAACTACCACCCGGTGAGCCAGCGGATTGTCATGAAGACGGAAAAAACTGCCAGGTGTTGAATATTCGGGTTTGACTCACTTTTCAGTAGGCGTTTCAAAATACTTAAATAAACTTTGGCAGTGACAGTCTGTTCCTCTGGAATAAATTCTTTGTTATCGTAGAATTTTTTTGCCTTTTGGTGATGATGATTATTTCCACTGAGCACTTTCATGTGTAATTGTGGGATCATAGCGGAAAATCCATGTTTCATCCTCTGCAACAATCAAGTTTAAGAAATGTTTATTTCTGTGACACATTTTGATGATGTCTCTTGCGTACTCAACATGCTGATGTTTTTGGCCATCGGACAACGATGTGGTAGAAACCAGCAAGCAACTTTTTTCTTGCAGTGGTCTCTCAGTTAACACCAAATTCATCTGCCATCATCCTCACAGTCAAACAATGATCTTTTTGTATCCATTCTCTGGCTTTTGCAATGAGTTACTCATTATGAACAGAAATTGTGTGTCCATGTCTAGTTGCATTTGTAATCATTTCCACACCACTTTTGAATTGTGAATACCACCTGAATATCTGTGCACGAGATAAACAATTATCCCTATAAACTTGTCGCATCAATTCAACTGCCTCAGTGGCACTTTTTCCGAATTTTAAACAGAATTTAATGTTAGCTGTTTGCTCCATGCTGATTATGTAACAATTCACCTCTGACTAGCTCAACCAAATGGCGACTTGTTTATCATCTGCTTATCGGGCGGCGATGAAAAGTTGCCTCTTTGGACTCCATGTTTGCTTCATAGATGGCATTTTCATTTTGGCCATAATAAAATCAGTCTCATTACTTAATTGTCAGACCTTGTATCTTCTGGTACTGAATACTGTCATTACAGATACAAGCATAATATGCTGCAGTACATCAGAGTTGGTTACTTGGGCTGTCAGTTGATGTTATTTTGCTAAACTAATGTCTTGAATATGCTGACCATATTTCAGAGTCACTTTAGTTTGAAGTACTTTTGTCTGATAGATTGCCTTTGTCGCCAGTGTTAATTTTCTGTTGTTGCCCTTTATCTTAGTTTGCTGAAAGTAGTTAAAGTAATTAACTACTATCGTATCTGTGTACCAGTTTCTTTGCCTAGAGAAAGAATAGCCATAGCCGTAGACCCAAGTAACTTTCCAGTGACTTCTTTTTTTTTTATTCACTTACCATATATTAGTTGATGTCGTTTTGCTTGTCCAAGAATCATGGTTTTTATTTATTTTTTTTTTTTGGTATCTGTTTTAAGTGAAAATAAGTCATGCTCTGGCCAAATAGTAAGGGTTACCAGATATTTAAAACATAATTGTTTAAAATATGGTTGATGAAAAAAAAAAGACTTCCATGAATGTCAGAATGACTTTTATTTTAGCTCATTATGTTCTTGTTCATTACCCATTTCAGTTGTACATAAACTGAGCTGTACTGTGATTTCTTTATGATGAAACTTGTATGAGGTTGGTAGATCACTTGAACACCCATACAAATCACTTAAAGAGGAAGAAAAATCACAAGAGACTGGTGTGTGATTTAATCCTATTGCTCCTTGATGAGAGGACAAGTGCACCAAGTGTGTGCTGTGTTGCAGCGCTTATGGTTTGACTTCTTGTAACAAGACAGTTGTTGATCACTCAGGAATGCCAGCTTGGGATCCCATGCATTCTCATGTTTAATTTTTTTTCCACTCATATTTACACAGAATTTTTTGATAGCTCTATGTTTCATCACTTTAACTGAATACCAGGTTTATATTATCACTTTGTTTAACATATTATTTTGTTTTATAAATCTGATGCTGATATCTTTGTGTGAGACATATTCTCTTGTTCAGTGGCTACATTTTATCTTGCTGTACATAGGGGTAATGCTGTTGTTCATTTCATTTTGAAAGTGTTATCTGTTTACCTGATATTTGGTATTAGGTGATCTTTCTCCTAAATCTGAAAATGTCTGTCATCAGAGTGAGACATTCAAGTGTATTCTCACAATAATTAGTGTGTAAGTATACAACTATACATGAACCACTACAGCAAAGCTGCGATACCAAAATGTGTGGCTTTATTACTTAATGACTACAAAGTTGTGAACTTTTGGTGTGAGCCTTAATCATACAAACACATACAGGACAAGGAATTAGAGAGAGGAGATGATTCACACGAGTCCTTGTTAAAAAAAATAAAATGAATAGAGCACTTAGCTATAACTTGAAAGAATATGTAGCTTTCTTTTCCGATGCTCATTCAGAAATGCACCCATTCAGAATGTACCGCGTTCAGAATGTGCTCGTTCAGAAATGTATAGAAATGTGCATGGTGGAGCGTAGAGAATGTTTAAATAGAGACATGTGGTAGGTGGATTGTAACTGAGGGTAGTGGGTGGGGAAACTGTTGAGGGGAGAGAGAGGGATACAGTGGTAACCTAGCCAGGAGAGGGTGAGATAAATGATTATGGTTGGGGTAGAGGGGTTGTAATGCAATGATGTGAGGAGGTTCTGAACTATGTATAACAAGTGAAAAGAGAATGGAGCTTAGTGGAGAGGGATTATGATTGTGGAAGAGGAGAATGTTATGTGTAGCCGAATGAGTTCAAACTGTGTGGTTCCAGTGTTCCGTATTCCTGAATGTAGTGGTTCTCAAGCACTAGGCGGCTTGTGTCATTTGCGTGACATTGTTTGATGGCTGTTACCAGAAAATCAGATTTGCCTCTGTGGTTGGGACCATTGAAATGACTCGGGACTGGTTTCAAAGCATGCTGGGTGATATCGTACAGATGTTTATGCATGCGGTCCTCTAGTCCAAGGCCAGTTTCACCAATATAAGTTGTCCTGCATCTTTTGCATACGATGACATATATTACATTACGGGACTCACATGTGAAATCCCTTATGAAGAGTGAGGATAGTTTTAGGAAAGGTGATTGTTTTCATTTCCCAGACTACCGGGCAGGTAACACAGCAAGGGCTGTTACATTTTCTGGTGCCAACATATGCAAGGTTGCACTTCAATTGGCTGTGGATGAGGATGTCATTAAGATTTGACTCATGCTTGTATGCTAATAGGGGTGGATCAGAGAAAATGTCACGGGTGTCAGGGTTTTAAGTGGATTAGTGGCAGATGATGATAAAGAATTTTCTTAACCATCTGACCATGTGGGTGGAAAGAAAGTACTAACTTAACTCTGTCAGATGAGGTAACAGGCTTTTTTCTAAATGCTTTTTTGCGGCTCACTAGTTGGATACAGTTGAAGGCTTCACGAAGAACATTTTCTGGGTAGTGGCGATGGTGGAAAAATTCTAATAAATTTTTTGGACTGATCTATAAAGTCCAAGTTATCCTGACATATGCAGCGAAGATGGAGGAGTTGGGAGTATTGTATGGAGTTCTTACAGGCTTCAGGATGGGAGGAGGTGTAAACAGATGTGGCTGTCAGTAGGATTGTAAAATACAGAGGTAACAAGCCTGTTTGTGGGAATAGATATTTTAATGTCTAAAAAGTTGACAGACTTATCAGAAATTTCATAAGTGAATTTTATATTGTTATTAAGTGAGTTGGCAAATTCAGTAAATTTTAGCTCATCCTGTGGCATACTGGTGACTCAAATGCCATCATCAGTGTACCTTTTATAGAATTCTGGAAGTCTCCCAGTGTAGTTTTCCCATAATTTGACTTCCAGAAAGCCCATAAATAGACATGTGTAATTGGGACCCATTTTCGTCCCCATGGCGACACCACTGATTTGCTCAAAGTATTTGCTGTTGAATTCGAAGGAATTTAGTACTAGCTATGTGTCTTATTATGGTATCAATGTTATTGGTGGGGTGAGGGTCTTTGTCGAGAAAATAGCAGAGTGCTAAGAGTCCATCCTCATGGGGGATAGAGGTGTATAGTGAGTAGACATCAAGGAGAAAGATGTGATAGGAGTGGTGTCGAGAGAGTGTGATCGCATCAAATGTTGTTAAGGCGTGGTTGGTATCTTTCAAATAAGAGGGCAGTTTGTGTACTGGCGGCTGGAAAATGCTGTCAAAAAATCAGAAATGTGTTCAGTGGGGCATGAACACACAAGATACAATGTGACGTCCAGGATGACATGGTTTGTGGATTTTAGGAAGAAGATAGAAGGTGGGTGTGCCTAAACAGCTGTCCCTGATGTGAAGAGAAACAGCATGAGGTGGGAGGCTACCTTCTGTAATCAAGTCTTTAATGGCTGCTTCTGCTTTATCATTATTGGAACGGGTAACATTGTTTTTGCGTTGGGCATAGAATTTTGTATTGCTGAGTTGGGACATTCCTTCTGCAATATATAAATCTTTTTTCCAAACCTGTATGTGTTTGTATGATTAAGGCTCGCGCTGAAATGTCACAGCTTTGTAGTTGTCAAGTAATAAAGCTGTTCCTACTTTTTTCCTAGTTTATACATTCAAGTGTATTCTGTACACAGGGCTGTCTGTGACTTTCTAGTCAGTGACACTATTTTTACTGTCCTTACACCCTTTTCAAGTATTAATTGTTCATTTGGTTTTGTTTTTGCCCTAAAGTAAGTATAAAGTTTGGATAACAAACAGAAATGTTCCCCAGAAGTGGAACATTCCACTAGAAAATTAACCAAATAATGATACCCAACACAGTCGGCCTTTCAGTTGGAACGGACACACAAAAAAGGTTTCGCCTACTGTGTGGGGCCATCAACCACAAAGGGTTAAGAGAAGGGAGAAAGCCGTTTACTTAAAAGTAGTAGCACCACATGTTTGATATTACATCTTAATCTGCAGCAGATGAACAGAAAAAAAAATAATAAAAACATGTTCATCGGATGTCGTCTGCTTGTTGGTCACATACAAGTGAACACATAAGAAAATAAATGCACCAGGTATTTGTGTGTGTGTGTGTGTGATAAATGAGCTTCATGTCAGCATTTTAAGATTTCTTGGAATGGGCAGTAACAGATCTTTCCTTAGAAATAATCACATTTTGAGGTGTTACTAGTTTGCAGAAATTGTTTTTAGTGGTCAGTCTGAGGTGGTCTTCAAGGAATTAAAAATCTGTTTTAAGAAGTTGCCCAGTTTGGTCTGTAATATTTCATCTTTTGTTGTACCAACACTTAAAGCCTTGAAATTATGTTTTATATGATGTAAGTCAATCAGACTTCTTTTTTTTTTCATACTTGATAATTTTAAACATATTTTACATTTTCTGAAATTAATATCCTTCTCTCTCTATTTGAGCAAAAAAAGTTAGAATAAACTCTCATATTTCAGGAACTCAGAATTTTGACAGTAAAAGCATGATCATTCATTTTGTGATGTTGCCTTACATTTATTGCCCTTTGAAAAACAGCAGAAATTTTGTTACTTTTTGTTAACAGGAATGCCTTTTTGTGTTTATTTGATGAATATATGAATGAAAAAGTAAGACATGGACTCAAACTCTGGTGAGACTGAATATGAGAACAGTGTGACATTTCAGTGTAAATAAGATGTAAACAGAAATTTAAATGTAAAGTTTTCCCATATTGTCAAACCTGGATATTCACCTAACCAGAAACCTTCAGCCTTGCACTTGTAGCACAGAGACTATGAGAGTTTTGTAAATGATATGGGAAGCTGACATCAAAACTAAATCATTTGTACCCTATACTACAAAATCATATTGTAATATAGTAATAGTAGTGGGAAGACAGTCTGCAAGGGCCAAAGCTAGCTTGTTCTTCATATAAATTTAAATAAGAATTCACCTTGGGGAGGTTGGTGGTCATCAAGAGGTCAGAAAGGACTGAAGAATGCCAGCAAATAGGAGGTGCAGAATACAGTTATGTCTGGATTTTCCCTTGGATTATTTGTAAGGATTTGTGTGGAAAACCATGAATGTTGGGGCAGCACATGATTTATATGAAGTTTTTTGACCTGTAAAAGTTGCTTTGTCAAATTATTGTGATAAAACTAATTATAGATATACCGAATGCCATTTTTAAGTATTCAGGAGAATATGAACATTCAGTTTTCTGTGTAGCTGAATACAAATAGTACATTTGTATAATTCTTATCTTATATCTTATATCCTTCCCGTGCCGTTAGACGTCACATAGGGCTCGCAAAGTAGTTCGCCAATTTTTCCTGTCTTCGGTGAGTCTTTCAACCTCATCAAAGGATTTTATGCCTGTTAACTTGGCCTCTCTTAATAATGTTCTCTTCAGAGTTTCACGCGGTCTGCCCCTTTTTCTTCGGCCTGTTGTGTTCCACTTGATAGCTTGTTTTGGGATTCTCTGCTCATTTCTTCTCATCAAGTGGCCAACATATGTCCATCTCCTTTTCCTGATCACCCGTGAGACTGGTTGTTGTTCAGTCATCTGTCTTATCTCTGCATTGTTCTTGAATTCATTCCACTTGATGCCGAGTATTTTCCTTAGGCATTTGTTTTCAAAAGAGTCTAATTTCTTTTCTATTTCTTTAGTTGTTTTCCAGCTTTCACATGCATAAATGAGGGTAGATATTACATTTGAATTGAAGTCTTAACTTGGTTTTTGTGCTTATAACTTTTGAATTCCATATGTTCTCAAGATTCTTGAAGATTGATGCTGCTTTTGCAATTCTGATCCTAACTTCCTTTCTAGTGTCACCATCCTGGTCTATGTAGCTGCCAAGGTATGCAAAAAAATTGATTGACTTCTTCAATATCTGTCCCTTCTATGTGTATTTTTCCATTTTGATTGATGGGAATTTTCATTATTTTTGTTTTGTCCTTGTTAATTTCAAGTCCTATTTTGCTAGCCAGTGAAGATAGGCTATCTGTTTTTTCTTGCATGGAATTCACATTATTACTGATAAGAGTTATGTCATCAGCAAAATCAAGATCTTCTAGTTGGGTCCCATGTACCCAGTCAATACCTGTGTTACCTGTGCAGCATTTTTTCATTATGAAGTCTATTGTAATCCCAAAAAGTAAAGGAGACAGTATACATCCTTGTTTCACGCCTGTTTCAATCTGGAACCATTCACTCATCCCTTCTTCTGTCTTGACTGCACAACCATATCCATTGTATAAGTCCTTAATGATGTTGACAATTTTAGATGGTATTCCATATAGACATAAAATTCTCCATAATGAATCTCTGTGTATGCTATCAAATGCCTTCTTAAAATCTATGAAATTCAGTATTAATGGTTTCTGCTTTTCAATATGTTCTTCAAGTATTATTCTGAGAGTAAAGATCTGGTCGAGACAGCTTCTCCCTTTTCGAAATCCTGCTTGTTCTTCTCTCATTGCAGTATCCACTATATCTTTGAGTCTATTCAAAATGACCTTGCAAAATACTTTTGACACAACTGATATTAAGGTTACTCCTCTCCAGTTGTTACAGTCACTAAGGTTGCCCTTTTTTGGTATTTTCACAATGATTCCCTTCTTCCAATTAGAAGGGACCTTTTCTTCTTTCCAAATCTTGTTAAACATTCTCTGTAGTTGTCTCATGTTGTCACTATTGATAGCTTTTAGCATCTCGGCTGTTATTTCATCTTCACCTGCAGCTTTGTTGTTAGCCATTAAATTCACTGCTGTTTCAATTTCATGCAATTCAATTTCATCTAGATTGACATTTAGTTGTGGGGCTGGTAAGTCAGTTTCAAGGTTTAACAATTCTTTTGGGTGTGGTCGATTGAGTATTTCTTGGAAGTGTTCAGCCCATCTTTGCTTTTGGTCTTTATTTGATGTTAATAGTGTTCCAGTTTTGCTAAGGATTGGTCTTTCTTTAGATGTAATAGTACCTGTTAGCCTCTTTTGTATGTTATATAAAGTTTTGCTGTCTCCTGTTTTTGCTGCTTTTTCTGCCTCTTTCGCCATATTGTCTATGTATTCTCTTTTATCCCTTCTAGCTGAACTTTTTACTTTCTTGTCTATGTCTTTGTATTTTGCTTTTGCCGAATCTCTTTCATGATCTGCTTTTGCATTCAACATGTTTAATTTGACTGCTCGTCTTTCATGTATATACTTCCATGTTTTATCTGATATCCATGCTTTTCTATTTGGTTTTTCCAATCCAGCGCTTACTTTTGCTGCTGTGATTATGGCTGTGCTGTAAGAATTCCATAACTCATCTATACCTATCTCCTCAACTTCACTGGGTGTTTTGGAATGATTGGCAAGTTCCTGATTGAAATTAATGTTAGTATTTTCTTCTTGTAGGCTGTGGATGTTTATCTTTCTGTGTACTGATTTCTTGTGTTGACTTTTCAATTTTAGTTTTATTTTCCCTATGCACAGGTTGTGATCACTGTTGACATCAGCACCCCTATAAGCCCTTACATCCATGAGAGATGTTCTGTATTGCTTTCTAATACAAAAATGGTCTATCTGGTTTCTAGTTCTATCATCTGGAGATATCCATGTTGTTTTATGTATCTCTTTGTGTGGGAATATTGTGCCTCCAATGACCATGCCCTCTGTTAAACATATTTCAATTAATCTTTCTCCATTCTGATTAACCATGTCAATTCCTTCTTTCCCCATCACTTTTTCAACGTCGGTATTATCCTTCCCTACCTTAGCATTGAAGTCCCCCATAGCAATTAGGATGTCGTGTTTAGGGACTTTGTTGATGATTTGTTGTAGTTGGTGATAAAAGTCGTCTTTCACATCATCATCTGCATCATTCGTGGGTGCATAACACTGTATTATTGTCATTCTTCCGTGTCGTAGGTTGTATCGTGCTCTTATTATACGACTGTTCACTGGTTCCCATTCTACAAGGCTCTTTGCAGCTACATTTGACATAATAATGCCCACTCCGTCTCGGAATTTATTGTCATTTCTACCTGAATGTATAATTAACTTACCGTTTTCCGCCGATCTTTTACCTGCTTCTGGCCATCGCATTTCGCTGATGCCCAGTATGTCTAGATGGTATCTCTCCATTTCTTTGATGACCTGGTTAGTTCTTGTTGGTTTGTATAATTAGGCACTAAAATTAAAATCATAAAAGTGATGCTATAATTATTAATTAAAAAAAAAATTAACAGGCCATTGCTGTACAGTGCCATAAAAGTTTTCAGATTAGAATTTGCTTGTAGGAACTAAAAAAAAAAAAAAGGTTTATTCAAGAAATACTATACTAGTGTAACAAGAATTATAATTAGAAGCTCACAAAATTTTAAACACTTTGTAAAAAAAATTCTTTCTCCTCCTTTCTCCCCCCCCCCCCCCCCCCCAATTTTTCATTTACTGTATTAGGATTCACCATTTTTTTTTAACCATGCAGCTGAAACTTACAAATGTCAAAGGCTCACACAGATTACAAAATGCTTTACCCTTGACATAAAACCATGCCACAGTGAATGCAACATGCTTTCGTGCAAATATGCTGATGGTTGCCAGCATAGCAACATTTTCCAGTGTGCAACACTATGTTTAGTGCTGGACTTCATTTAGGCCATTCTTGTTAACAGTTTTCAGCATTTGAAAGCACTCCTAGTTACTCTGTTACTTCAGTCTATTGCCAACATCCAGCTTATCTGGGACTGCTGTGTCATGATGTTATCAAGCTCATCATGTAAAGCATGTGTCAAGTCAACTCACAGTAAGGACCAACTGTTTGTTCCTGCTGTGCCAAGTGAATTGGATCTTTCAACAGACTGAATACAGGTAGCTGACAAAATTATGTGGATAAACACAGTTTCCACTTAATACTTTGGACCTTTTAATTATTTAAATCACAAAGACTCAGAACACATTTTGAGGGGGTAATGCCATATTTCCATAACTGCTAAACTACTAATCTGTGTTTCTGATAATTTAATTTGTTGAATTCAGATGGTCATCCTTAGGCCCTAAGTCACCAGTCTTTCGCATTAGGTTTCCCACAGATGGAGCGGGTGATTTACGTAAATCTGTAAGTGATAGTAAACATCTCAACTTACATAGTGGCTGTCCATAAGGGAAGATATGGCCATTAAACTGGTCATGACATACAGTTTCAGATCTTCAAGATACAGTCAGAGTGTAGCTTTTTTTTTTTTTTTTGTCAATAATTTCTGGATCATTAGAGAAATGTCTCATGCGCTGGCATATTTAATATATTTTTGTTGATGAAAATGTTCAGTTGCACAGAAATGAACCAGTCAGTAATGAATATTCCTGTTCTGGTTAGATCAAATGTTACATGATTAAAATATTCATTTAATACGAGTATTGGGCAGTCCATGGAAAATAATTGTTCAGTATTTGAAAATTTGTCCTTCGGCTGAGTATTAATATGAATCAAATATTCGGTACATCCCTAAATATACGTATTTGTCCCAACAGCCTCCTCACAACAGATTTAAGGAATGATGACTACCCAGTTCTTTATTTCACTTATGTGTTAGAAAACATGCTCATATATTTTTTTGTCTTAATGTTACAGCTTCACAGTTTAGATTAAATCTTACTTGGTGGCTTTCAGCTAAATTCTTATGTTATGGGATTCTTTTGAACAGAACTTTTTTTAATTCATGATGGATTTCGTTTTGTTTGTTTGTTCCTGTACAAAGTAATGTAGATAATTTAAATGATTTTTAATCAGATGCACTGGATGTCAGATTATGTTGTTAAAATTGTCTGCCATTCCTATTCTCGTTACATTTTAAAAAATGATCTTGTCTCATTACCGTACTAAACATTAACCTTGCTATATAACTGTTAATTGTTTAACCTCTGTTCACAAACTGCATCCAGATTGCATTATCCTTTAAATTTGTATGCAGTGCTCGAATGTTTCATTACAATTTCACCTCATTGTTGACTCCCATTAGGTTTAAGTTGTGTCTTTATTTCGGTACATTATTATGTTGAATTTTTTAAACTACTCTTCCTTGGTTAATACCCTGGTTTCAGTGAGGTGGCACAGAACTGGTTGATTTCTTTATTCGATACAGCAACTGAAGTCAGAGCTAAATACAGAGGATGAATCCTGATGTTAGTCTTATCATTGTTTATCAAAGTGTTTTGCTCTGTCTTTTGATGTTTATCAGCTGTGATAATTCTGTTCACATTTTCTTTATTGTCAGGGATTGGTTATTTGAATTTTTTTTTTTTTTTAACACCTGTGTTGATTATTATTCTGTACCCATCCACTGAGTAACTAAATATAGTTTTATGTGATGATCTCAGATGATAATGACAGAAACTAGAAATAAGCATGACTTTATGTGATCACAGCCGAGGCTAGAAATAGATTGCTTGTATTGTGATGACATGCAGATAATAAATAGTAGCAGAAGTGAAATATATGTTATAGCTTTATTATGCCAACAAGCTGGTCAGCCATACAGTACCAGTAAACAATCATTTTTTTTGGTCTATGAATTGGTCATTTTGCAGACTACTGGATCACACTTTAGATATCCTACATAAATGGATATCATTTGTGGGAGTTAAACACAGACCATATATATATATATATAGTCTAAAAAAGTTTGGTGAATGGTATCAGAAAAGAGACGAAACAGAAGATACAAATTACCTTTTTTGGCCTTCAAAATAATCACTATCCTTCACAACACACTTTTGGCAACGTTCATAAAGCTTCTGGAAACTGTCGGCAAATGCCTCTTTAAGAATCGATCGCAGAACTGCTGTCACACATTCTTGGATTGCTGCCACATCCACAAAACATGTGCCTTTCATGACGCTTTTCAGGCGGGAAAACAGAAGTACGCAGACGCCAGATCAGGGGAGCACAGTGGATGATCGAGAACAGGTACACTACATTCAGCCAAGAAATTGTGCACAAGGATCATGTTTCTGCTTGTTGATGGCCAACCCAAACATGGCTCTTCCTTGGTCGTTTCTGTTGTGAAAGCGTTTGAACCAGTCATAAACACATTTTCTGTTCACATCTTCGTACACTTTCTCCAACATTTCATGTGTCTCCATCACCGTTTTCCCAAATTTGTAGCAGAACTTGATGTTCACTCATTACCCCATTGCACTGTGACCATACCTCACACAATTACTACATTCAACCGCCCACAGTGGGTTTACCCTGTTGCTCACATGTACTCCATGCCAGGTGGCACTTCTTGACATATCTCTGGATAGCCATCTGCACAGCCACGCACCTGACCCATGTCACCAGTGAGATATCGGACCATTCACCAAACTTTTTAGACACACCTTGTATATCCATTACACACTGTTCCAATACTGTTCACCATTATCCCTGAGAGAGGATCTATGTAGCTGCCAGAAAACCTGGGAAAAAAATATAGAGGCTTAACCTTGGTACTTTGGAGGATAAATGAGTCAAATAAAGTATGCGAACACTGTGAAGATAAGACAGGAAAACTCAGCCCTGTTGTTATGATGTAAGCAACACAATGGCTCATTCAGTTCTGAATCCCTGCAATTGTCTCCTAGGTAAGAAAGAATGAAACATGATGGCTTCTAATTAAGCATACTTTTATGTATGCAAAGTAGTGAAGAGAGAGAAATATCATCTTTTCTAAAAGCATGGGTACAATGTGTGATTTTGAATGACATCACTGTAAATGTAAATTACTACATTTAAGTTAAATGTAACAACCCAACATGAATTTGATTATCTGTATTGCTTTTATGAATGTCATGAAAAGAGAATATTATAAAAGCAGTATATGGTGTGGTTTTTTTTTTTTTAGTTAATGAGAGCATGAGGAAACCAGTTTCACAAGCATTTTTTTTTTAAATGTTGTGACCCCTATCTACCACAAAAGAGTAAGTTTTTTGTTTTTTTTTAAACATCTGCTTGTCATATTATCCAAAAATATATCACAAAAAAAACCCACATACAATAAGCCATAAACGACCACCTGTTACACAAGAAATGAACTAGTTTATCATCATTCACCTCTGAAAAGAATGCTGCCAACTGTGAAGACTCATGAGTAAAAAGCTCAAGGCTGATAATTCATTCCAGGCACCTCAAATTGCAAACATCTTCCAGGACTATGACAGTTATAAAATACTGGCCCAATGAAAAATAAGACCTAAGAGGCCATATAGTTCCATTCAGGAACTTTAAAAAAAAGTTTATCCAAGAGACAGAAGTATAGAGACAATAAATGCATATGAAGAAGACATTTCTGCCTTGCTCTTGTTAATGTCTTGAGTCAAGTTATTAGCTCTTACAGCCAACCTCTCATGTCCTAGCCTGATTATGTTGACCACTGGCTGAGCTATAGCTCCTTGACCAGTACAGTGAACAGGGGCAGATTACTCATGGCTGCTTTTTTTTTTCAGACCCATGGACACTAGAAACTGGAAGTACCACAAATCTGACAGCTGCAGCATCAGGCTTCCCTCTAGGATCCACTACAAAAAGAACAAATACCCACTGCCTCTTAGTACATCTCTCTCTGTCATGGCATACAGAAACTTGGACACTGCCCTGGAGGCCCACCTTGGATTTTATGAGTTATGGAATGACTCTGACACAAGGAAAAATGATATGATTTCACATCACCTAACTAAAAAAAAAAAAAAAACGCTTCAGAAGCCATGAGAACTGACTGAATAAAGCACTGCTGCTTCCTGTAACTTCTTTCTGTTCTTGTTTAATGTGATGCCCAGGTAAACATGTTTATATAAAGCCTGAAACTTCTCACAAATGATCATTGCACAAACATTTCTGAGCTAAACAATATATTGTTGAAGTTCCAAAATATTATTTATGTTTTATCTGACAAAAATTTTGTTTGTGGGCAAAACATTAAGTAAATAAAAATATGTCACATTTGATGAATAGATAAAAGTGCTACTGTATTTGAAAAAAAAAAACAAACAAACTAACTTGTGTCCAGCATTTGAAACTGATGATTTTATAATGAGTAAAATTTCAACATCAGCTTTCAGAAACTGAAACTTTTATGGAGACATCACAAAAGCATAAACAATCTTGAGTGGTGTAGTGGTTAGTTTGCTTCATCTCTGAAGGTAAGGTTAGTGAATCAAGTCCAGCCAGAGGAGCACCAGTCACCCAGGGCTGTAGAAATGTGTACTAGCTGCTTCTGGATATGGGGAAGGAAAGGTGGCCAGGCATGATAATGACCACTTCAACCTGTCATGTGTTTACGAAAATACAGGCACTAACACAATATCCTTAGGTGCTTTTATGGCATAACTGAGGGCCCCCCCCCCCAACTTTCTTTTCTGGTCATCATCTAATTAGCCATTTTGTTGCTTCCTAAGAAAGCAAAGGCATATGAAATATCATTGAAACTCTTGTTCTCATGTCTTACTAGTCCCTGACTAACTTAGCCACAATGAAGACACAGGCAACAGTGACCATTATAAACCTTAGTTCATAATGAGACAGGCAACCTTTATAAACAGTAGTTACGAGGAGCCAGGAACTATTATAAACTTTACTTACTTTCATCAGAATTAATCCAGTGCTATCCATTTATTTTGTGGGTATTCACCTTTTGAATCTATGGATAATATTTTCACTAATTAATCCATAAATCTTCAGTAGACTGGGATGAAGAAGTGACTCCATGATCTTGAATCACTTATCAATCAAAGGCAATGTTATTTTAAATGATACAGTTGTGCACTAATATATTTTTGACATAGCTGTGTGATGGATGCGACATTCATTTTATAGATCTCTCATACAACCTGAGATCCAGCATATTCAGATTTCAGCAGAACAAAATCTATTATCTCAGTTTTGGGAGGAATTCGAGATCAATGGACTGAGACAAGCTTTTACAGTAAACATGACAGTTTTATGATGTACAGTTTCTCCACTTCATCCTGACACATTTTGTGGCTCTGTTTGCATATATTAACCTTTTGACCTCTAATTCCCAAAAAGCTGATTAAATAAATATAATAAACGATCATGGATAGAACAGATGTATCAATATTGATCAGTGAAGTTTTATATATGCAAAATAATGTAAGCATTATTAATTAAATGAAAGCCCTCCAAGGCTGTTTAACTCTTCCTGTGCCACCGGCCTACTAGTAGGCTGCATCTGGTTTCCATGCTTTTGCCGAGAGCCTTTATATAGACCTCTGGTTTATTTTGGTGTAAAATCGGTTGAATTTTTAGATCGCATGTTATGTGTACACATCACATTTACCCAACATTCTTTTCACAAAGCGTTATTGACAACGGGGTCAAACGGCAGTCAAATTCAATGTTTTCGATCGAAGTTTTCAGCTTTTTTGTGTGACTTCAGAGGCAAACATGTCCTCCTACGACTAGAGCACTGTTTTTGAATGTATCCAAAGTAGATCTCGACATATTAGACGACTGGAGAAGTAGTCAGAAGGTTATTTCAGACATTATTTTAGCGATTTGTGGCACATATAATCACAATACAACATCAACATGTCGACCTAGACATCTCAGATGATAACCGGTGTCGATCTACGCCCATCTGATGATAAGTAGGACACAATTATTGTCTAAAAACATCACATTACTTCTTTTTTTCCTAAAACATTCTGCATTTATGAAATCTTCATACATTTTTAGTTATTTTGAAACATAACAAGTACATTTCTAGCATGGAAAAATACATGTTTCATTCACTTTTGCTAAATACCCCTATTCATGGAAATATATCACACTAAAATTTAGCACATATTTGTTTTACATCTGTACAGTTTTAAGGCGCAGACAAGCCAAACACTTGCTTTATATAGAAAAATGGATTCCTTCTTATTTTTCTTGTTAAGTCCATAATGTATTTATTTGGCCCAAAAGAAAAAGATAAATTCAAGAATGGATGGGTAGTTTTTTAAATGTATATAAAAAAGAATTCCCCATTGCACAGTTATATAGTTGAAAATGGGTGAAAATATCTTCAAAAGTAGAAGAGATCTGAAGTTTCCTTTTATGAAGATGCATTTTAAAATCAAGAATGTTCCTGAAGGAGTTGTGTTGTTGTTCTGCTCTCTACAGTAGAGAGTTTCCTGCATACCCCTATTCGTATAAAGATCAGTGCTTTTACTCTGGCACCCACTTGAACGTCTGCGTTTTCTTCCTGCAGCATGGGAAGAGTTAATAAGGGCTACTGATCCATCCCACCTATATCATCATTCTCCTAATATACAGCCTGATTTCCCCATAAAGCTGTGATCTCTACTATTACTATATGACTTTGCATTACAAATACTATATACAACTGATATATCACTGTATAACATAACCTGCTATTGTTACCAGTTATAATAATAATAATAGTTATAAATGATTGCAACATGAAACAACATTCTGTATTTTCAGAGTTTTTTTTTCTCCTTGTTGTCTGGCTATCAGGCTTAGGCCCATTTAGCCTAGTGAGTAATCCACCACAGAAAAAGTGATCACAGATCAGGCATATGGCATAAAGCACTTTTTGATCTCAATCCATTTTCATGGTGCTCTGGATTTATAGTGTGGCCGAAATGGTGAATATTATCACTCAAGGTGTTAAGCCAGGTTTTGCAACATTAAGCTCAAATGTTTACCTGTAATATCTAAGAGATCACGTGTTATACTCATGAGCACTCGGAAGTTGTTCTTGTCAGTGATGACCCCTGTGGGCATGGCCATGAAGTCTGAAAGAGTCTTTTGTACATGGCTTATCTTCTGGAACATATTCTTATCTAAAGGTATGGGTAAGAGCTTACACTCTTCTGTGAAGGAAGCAAGCCAGTTATAGTAATCCTGACTATTCAGATCTGGGTCATAAATATAGTCAGGGGCAGAGCCTGATGGCATCATAGGTTTTGTTGTTGAGAGACTGTTGGTTTCCACTATAATTTTAGGGATATGATCTTTCTCTGCAGTGTTGCTGGCAGAAATACTGTCTCTGGTGTTCTCACTACAAACACTTGTTTCCACTTCTGCAGAGTTTATGCCAGAGTTTTCCACCTTTACTGCTAAAGCTGGCAATACATCTGTTGCTGTAATATCCTCTTTCATCACTTGAATGCCACTGTGGGTGAGGCTGTCCTGTTGTGAAGTGTTTGGATTAACTTGCCAATGTAGTGAAGAATCCATGGTTCTTTCAAGTGGCTGCTGGTGACAAGAATTTGACTGCAACTGCTGAATGACTGTGTATGTGTTGTCTTCCTGCTGGATAAATGTCAGAGAAGTGTCATTGGCCTGAAGGCGGATATCTCCCAAGCTGATTCTATTGGCCAGTTCCTCAAAAGGAATGTGACTCCCATCTTCCAGCTGTAACTCATAGATATGATTGCTGTCACACTGTTCAATGATTCTGTATGTACACCCTGGCTGGAGGTTTGTGAGATCTTCAAGTGATGTCTGTGGTTCAGATACAGCTAAGTGCTTAGAGTCATCATCCTTACAAACAGCTTCAGCACTCTCTTTGCCATCACCAGAGGGCTAGTTGAAGAGAAAAAAATTTAACAAATTTAAATTCTCTGCCTGAAAATAAATGTTAATCACTCAAGCACCACAAACAGAAATCACAAAAATAAGCTATTCAACTAAAATGCATCCACACAAATATGGTGCTAGCATGAGAAGCTTCACTTAAACCAGTATCACACCAAAGTCAGTGGTAAAGTATGACATAATAGAGTTTGAAGTAATAAAATCTGTTGATTTTTTTTTTAATTGTAGTAGCACTGCCATAAAACAATACACTCTAGAGTTGTATCAAATGAATAAAATAAAAATCCAAGCATATGAAGTATTTTATCCATGGAAACTTTTGCTGTGAAAAAATTTTCATACGAAACTAATATATTACATTATTTAGTTTCATATTTCTAAATACTACTCCCTGTGGAAAATAGTTCCACCACCAGCACCTACTGGCAAATGTGGCATACTCGTGAATCCACTCTTGATAAATGATGTTCCAGGGAGCATAAGATGACTGTGCTAAACTCCGTAGTTCTCAACGCCTCAGGTCTCTATTATCCCTTCTTAACCCAAGCTCTCCAGAAATCCTCCCCTATAATATCAAATATCCAGAAAGGATTTTCACCATTTTACATAATTTTCCTGTGGGAAAAAATATTCCTCTCTGTCTCCCCTCTGAGAATCAGTGGTGCTAGTGATAGTGCAGCTACCAGGGACAGAAAACCATAGCTATCCAGGACCCTGACCTACTTATCTGTGGCTGCTCACAGAAACAAGCTCATCTGGCTGACTGTGCAGGACACCACTACACCTATGGCGGTGAGGCCTGCCACTAACCTTGCTTCTCTGGGTACATCTTCAAGCTGTACATGATGCTTGTATTTCAAAATCTTCAAAGCATCTACAACTAGAACATCCTACTCACAGTTCCAGTTGCACAGAACAGCAATGATGTTTCCAAGTGTGTCTAGCAGTAAAAGTGTCTGAGTGGCAATGTGGTTAGTACACTGGTCTCTCATGGCGAAGGTCGGCGGTTCAAATCTGGCCGGAGGCACCCCAATCATTCAGCTGTAGAAATGGGTACCCCGACTTCTTCTGAAGTTGGGGAAGGAAAGGCAGCCAGGCGTGATACTGACCATATCACCCTCTAGTGTGCTGACAGGTCAAGGAAAATATGGGCACTAACACAATATCCCTATGTGCCTCTAAGGCATGACAGGATTACCTTTACCTAGTAGTAAAAGGGCCATTCACTGCCCTCATTCTGTCACTGAAGATCTTTGGGAACTAAGATTTACAATTTTTAAATGGCACTGAATAGAACTGCAAGAAGATGAACTGATATTGTTGCTTCTCTGACTGCTATGGAGCCAAATAGCTACATGCTGACAGCTGTTGGCAGGTGTGACAAGACTGTCAAAGTCTGTCAGCTCCAGCATAAGAGTGATCACATATTCTCTAAAAACAGAGCTGAGATTAAAAAAAAAAAAAAACAATACACACCTGGGCAAGCTCTGAGGTCCCACTTAACACCTGAACTTTTGCAGGTGAGGATACCAGATCACCAAGGGTATCATTTGACTGACCCTCCTGCTGAAATGCATCCACCTGCTGGACAACAGCATTTGAAGGCATGTTTGGAAGAATGCTGACTAACTTTGGCTGGTTGTTGTTGTTCACTGCCCATGATCCCTGGTGAAACATCATTTTAGCATTAGACAGATAAATAAAAAGCTGTAAGAAGAAAGTGTATGCATAAAATAATTTGTAACCCATTGTATGCAACACAGGATTTCTAGAATAAACAATTATGTTTTCCCCCACTTTACATTACTACATTCAGATCTGACACAGAAAAACGCACACGCACACACACAATTACATACTACTATTCTCATCTTTCTTCTTAAACAATGCATTGTTGAACTATTCAGACTGGATTCATGTTCAATTCACAAACTGCCAAAATGAAGAGTCACATGTAGGTACCATTAGATGTATTCAAAGATCTCTGCAAATATGCAGATGGCTATAATTTTCAATGAGATAAAGTTCCTTTGCTCAGATATAATTCCGCGTAGTCATCAGCTTTAAAGTTCATGTACAAAAAACCCTGAGAGCTCTAATTACATATACCGTTCAAAAAAAAAGAACACAACACTACTGTAGTCATAATGGACACCAAATTTCAAACTTGTATCAAAATTTTATTTTATGGAATTAATGATTCAATCTTAGCATGAAGAAACTTTAAGTCTTTAATAATGAAATGATGTTCATTAAATCTGGTTTGGACTTTTATTCTTTGCGACTGAGGCCTCCATTCCATTAAGGTGTATATGGCCTCCTCTGGCCTGTATCAGAGAACGACATCTCCTTGACATGGATCCGATTAGCCGTTGGATCTGTTGTTGTAGGATGGCTGCCCACTCTTCCCGCAGTGCAAGAGACATCTGTCGGAGACTGGTTGGCACCATGTCTCGCTAGCGGACTTGTCTGTTGAGTTCATCCCATAGTGTTCTACTGGGTTCATGTCTGATGACATGGATGGCCATGGAATGGTCTGGACGTTATTGTCAGCGAGGAATTGGGTGGTGAGTTGTGCCATATAAGGTCAAGTGTTATCTTACTGAAAAATCGACCCTGGTGCAGCCAGAAGTGGAAGGACGTGAGGATGAAGAATTTCAGTGATGAATTGATGGGCATTCAGGCATCCTTCAATCTGCACCAGATCACTTCTTCTCATGAAGTTGATCGTCCCCACACCAGTACACCTCATCCACCATGTGGAGGAGCCTCATCCACGCAGTTCTGGGCGTAGCGCTCATGGACTCTACGGTAAACTCTTCTAAATCTATCGTGTTGCTGGAGCAGAAAGAATGATTCATCACTAAACCAAAACCTTCTCCAATCATTCGCAACGTTCCATTGACGATGCTGTTGGTTCTGGTGATGCCAGTCCATAAGAACAGGTCCTCTGTAGGGTCTTTTGCTCAAAGACCAGCGTTGTGCAGCCAGTTCCTGATCATTTTCTCTGAAATTCAATGAGCCGCTGTCACTGACTGGACTGTTGAGGACACAGATGCAAATCGATTCCTGAGGTGATGCTGCCATATGAAGCAGTCTTTGGCAGGAGTTGTGACTATGTGTCTTCCACTGCGTGGCCAGTTTGCAACTGAGCCAGTTTCTTGAAATCGTCTCCAAAGGCGACTAATGGTGCTTCTAACCACAATAAATTGTCTAGCCACTACACTTTGTAACTGCCCAGTCTGTAAACATCCACTGATGATGATTTGTTGTTCTGTAGTGAGATGAGCCATACCTGCGCATTGAATTTTCAAATGAACTGATTCAAGGAGCGTCAATCTTTTGCAGGCGTTCAATAGCATGGTCAGTGAGTTTTGTGTTCAGTAAGTTTCACGGTCGTGAACCTGTCATGAATTATTGTCAAAAATTCTGTTTTGACTAGTGTTGCTTTTCTGTGCTCATGAATAATCTGCCGAGTACAATTCAGGACAGCACGTGAAGTTGATGTCCAAGTGAACGTTTTAGGCAGTTTGCCCTTGTCTGATCAGCAAACTTCAGTTTAAATCGCAACATCATATTTGTTGCATTTATTTTTTTGAACAGTATATAAATAATATCTAAGTATCACTGAATAAGAGGAAAAGAGAGGCAGAGGAATGCTGAGAGAGACGATAAATGGCAGTCTGAGTGATACACAATCACCAATGGAGAGCAATAAACATATTTTGAGAAGATCTATGGAGAAGCATGATTGCTTGATGGCATAATATCAGATGCTGATGATGGACATTACATTTTTAAATTTTTTTTTTTTTTTATGAGAGCTGAAACTGACAGAAGGTGAGGGAGAGAGCAGAACAGCAAAAAGAATGATCTGAAACTGATGACAGTCACTGACCTGCAAACTGTGTGTGTAATATAACAAGAAAGAAGCATTAATTAACCTGTGTGTGTAATATAACAACAAAGAAGCATTAATTAACCTGTGTGTGTAATATAACAAGAAAGAAGCATTAATTAACCTGTGTGTGTAATATAACAAGAAAGAAGCATTAATTAACCTGTGTGTGTAATATAACAAGAAAGAAGCATTAATTAACCTGTGTGTGTAATGTAACAACAAAGAAGCATTAATTAACCTGTGTGTGTAATATAACAAGAAAGAAGCATTAACTAACCTGTGTGTGTAATGTAACAACAAAGAAGCATTAATTAACCTGTGTGTGTAATATAACAAGAAAGAAGCTTTAATTAACCTGTGTGTGTAATATAACAAGAAAGAACCATTAATTAACCTGTGTGTGATATATAACAAGAAAGAAGCATTAATTAACCTGTGCTCCACTGTCTACCACATGCACCTCATAAAAAGTCTCTGTGTCTGCGTTGTGCTCCCTCGTGATGTGGCTTCGCAGCTGCCCAGCGCGCGTAAAACGCTGGTTACAAAGATGACACAAAAACTGTTGCTTGGTCTGGTGTTCTCGTTCATGGCGTCTCCTGCTCGATGCATCACTGTAACGCATGGAACAGACTGAGCATGCATAAGGTTTCTTCCCTGCCAAAGATGTATGTCACATTTTCTGTTAATTATTGCTAATTATGTTACACGGACTCCTACCAAAGCATCAGCAGATTAACCTGTTTCATCTAATGTCTGACCACTGCAAAACTACTAGGCCATCTTTAAGCTTCTTCATAAGAGTAAAATATGCTCAACAAACATTACCAGAAAGCTGATCAGATAAGAATATGCTGTTTATTTTCTGGAAATACATGCATTAGTTCAAACAAAATTTGTACTTGACTTGCCTGTGTGTATAATTCTGTGGCGGTTCAGATCAGATGCATGTGCAAATGATTTATTACAGGTATCACAAGTAAAGGGTCTTTCCCCTAGAGTTAAAAAAAAAAAAACAAACATTATGCAGTCATCTGAAAAAAAAGTTTTCTTAATCTTTTATTTTAGAACATTCTAACCTATCTTGACTATCTTTCTCCTATCCCTTGCCAAAGCTTCCTTTGTTAAGCCAATGTATGGCTCAGTTTTGGGTTAAAATACTGAAAATGGGTTAACTGCTTTTTTAAATACTTTGATATATCTTGTCGCATATTGTCTTGTCTTGTCTCCTTCTTCATATACCTTCTGGTGTTGAGGGGACAAATAGATGTCTTGACAGGGCTCAGCGATTTGCTTCATATAATGGGATATTTAATGCTTCTGTTATCCCCCCCTCCTCCATCTCTTACATGGGCAGTCTCTTCCTCTGTTACCTATAAATCTTAGTAGGAATGTTTTCTGTGATATACTCTCATCTGGTGGTGACAGTGTAATATGTCCAAACCATTTGACTTTCTGTTTCTGGATATAGTGTAATGCTGGTGTTACTCTAACCTTTCCCTGATGGTGTCATTTCTTATTTGGTCTCTTCTTGTCACATTTAGTATTCTCCTTAAACATCTCATTTCTTGCAGTATATGCTGTAGTTATTTTGCGTGACACTTGTAACTGTCAACAAAAACTGCATTCCATAAATGTGTTTCCAATTCATTTTTGCAATAAAATCAGATCATTGCTCCCAACTATTGTTTCAAAATGGCCATCAGTTCTACCTTAAAGCTCTGGCACACTGATGAAATCAAAAGTTTGGCATTCTGACTCTTCATTAACACTCTTTTAAACCAACAAGTAAAAATCCATGATTTAATGTATAATTTGTAAAACACCAGCCTAAGGTGAAATTGTAAACACAAAATGTATGAAATTCCTTTTTTTTCATAAGCATACTCAAAAAAGTGGTGAGTAAGAAGTCATGTGATATTATTTCCAGTAACTTGGTTGTTTGTCTCTGGCACAATACCATTAATATCAGAGGAAGCTTTTAGGTATTCCAGTGAGAGACAAAAATGTAGAAGAGATAAGATTAAGATTAACCAGAACTGCAATGAAAGAGCAGCAAACAGAATCTGATGGTGATCCATGGATATCGAGGAGGATAGTTCTGAGGAATTAATGATGTCTTTGCAAGTAAAATTAGACAGTAATTGATATTTTTCTCATGATTTTGCCACGTTTCTCAATTTTCCTTGAACTATATTATGGAAATCGCATGTCTCTCTTATTTTCTTTCAAACTGGATGAATCTGGACTGTATATTCTTTATAATGTTTAATGTGCGCTGTCAGAAGTAATTTTTTGATATGCGTAGTTTATTTAAAAGTCAGCTACATCCTACACTGTACCCCTTATTTTTTACATCCACTACAGCCTGTGATCAGAGCATTCATTTGTAAGATAACTGATTCTCTTCTTTCTCTCTAACACACACACACACATGCATGCACACGTGCACACACAGGCATATACATACACACATGCATGCATGCATATACATACATACACTCACCTGCACATTATACATGGTTGTGCATTATACAAAAGAGGTTGAACCACGTGAAACTCTAATGAGGACATTGTTAAGAGAGGCCAGTTTAGTAGGCATAGCATCCCTTGATGGGGTTGAAAAGCTCGCCGAAAACAGGAATGCTTGGCAAACTATCATTAGAGCCCTATGTGACGTTTAACGGCACGGGAAGGATGTAAGTAAGATGTGATGTGCATTATATCCATTCGTTTTCATTTTTTTAAAAATAAATTAGATTTCTCAAGTGTGCATCGCATGAAAATACATTACCTAATGCTTCATTTCTTCTTATAAAACCCACAGATTTTGCAGCAAATATCTTGTTTTCATTTGTTTTTGCTCTTGCCTGTCCTCCTGACTGTAAACTTTCTACTTCATTTCTTGCCATTGTTCATGAATTTCCTTTACAATGGTTTGGATCTGAAAAAGAAGCTATTTGGCTGGCACAAGAGCCTTGTTAAAAGTGAGATTCATTCTGGAAACAGTTATTAATATGGCTTTACACATCACTTGAGTACTGATACAGTATATTATTTTTAAAAATTTACCTGTGTGAGTCTTCATGTGTGACTGCACATACACTTTCATAGCAAATCTCTTCCCACAGATTCCACAAGAAAAGGGCTTATGATTTGAGTGCGTTGTGACATGTCGCTTTAGCACAGCCACCTGCCGAAACTTTCGACCACAAACATTACAAGACAGCGGCCTGGCCCCTGTATGCCGGGTCATGTGCTCGAGAAGACTGGCATTGCTGCTGAATTTTTTCTTACAGTCTGAGCATTCAAACATTTTTATTCCTGTAAAGAAAAGATATATAAGATCATAAAATATAATCATCAAATTAGGTGTGGCCATGAATATTATACAAAAGTGACACAATAAAACTAATTCAGCCATGCTCATCCTGAAAGAATGGCAAAAAAAGGATTTTAAGAATGCTGTTGCTGTCTAGAATGCTACAGGACCACAACATTTGCTCTTCTGACCCAATAATAGTGATAACACATGATGATTGGAGGCTGACATGGCTATCCTCACATCTTCAGGCATCCACAAGACAATGGGACAATGTCCTCCATAGTTGCAGTGATATGTTGTTCAATAATCTCCACTATGGCATGAATCACACTGATCCCTTCATCATTCACCAGATTCTTGAGGAAGCACTTGTTATCAGAAGCACTGTGACAAAGAGTTTAGTCCTTGGCAGGTTATAGTTTGCAGTCTTGCCATTAGAGTAGATGCCTCTGTTTCTCTTGCAGGTTTTAACACAGCCCCTACAACTGGGAAATAACAAGTTCAAGACATTCAGGATTATCTTTTCCCAACATATTTTCTTCTCAGATGATCAACATTATACAAGGACAAATCAAAACGTGTGAATGCTAATCAAGAGATGTAACCACTGAAAAAAATATATGAAAGGACTTTGACTTGTCCCCTAATTGCTTCATATATTTTTTAATGGTTTTATGATATTGATTTGCAGTTACTTTTGGCTTGTCCTCAAAGAAACTACAACAAAAAACAGTAAAAGTTTGTTTGACAATAACAATGGCCATCACAGAAATCACTGGTCAAGAGCAATCACTCTTTCTCATTCTGAAATCTGACTACACTTCACAACTTACTAATTTTCCTAGAAAACTCTTACATCTTACATCCTTCCCATGCCTTTAAATGTCACATAGGACTCGCATGGTAGTTCGCCAAGTTTTCCTGTTTTTGGCAAGTTTATAAACTTCATCAAGTAATTTTATTTCTACTAATTTGGCCTCTCTTAACAATGTCTTCTTTAGAGTTTCACGTGGTCTACCTTTTTTCTTTGGCCTGTTGTGTTCCACTTGATAGCTTGTTTTGGGATTCTCTGACTGTTTCTTCTCATCATGTGACCAACATATGTCCATCTCCTTTTCTAATCACACATGAGACTGGTTGTTTGTTTGCTCACCTGCCTCATCTCTGCATTGTTCTTGAATTTGTTCTACTTTATACCGAATATTTTCCTTAGACATTTGTTTTCAAAAGAGTCTAATTTGTTGTCTATTTCTTTAGTTGTTTTCCAGCCTTTGCATGCATAAATGAGGGTGAAAATTATATTTGAATTGAATAATCTTAGCTTAATTTTTGTGCTTATAACTTTTGAGTGTCATATGTTCTCAAGATTCTTGAAGCTCAATGATGCTTTTGCAATTCTAACTTCCTTTCTGGTGTCATCATCCTGGTCTATGTAGCTGCCAAGGTATGCAAACTGGTGTACTTCTTCAGCAGCTGTTCCTTCTACATATAGTTTTCCTTGTTGATTAATGAGACATTTCATTATTTTTGTTTTTTCCTTGTTAATTTCAAGTCCTATTTTGCTACACCGGACTATCAACCTCTCATGTCACATAACGAAGCTACTTCTGAGAATAATTATGAGAAGAACAAGGAAAAAGATAAAAATGGAAATAGCAGATGAACAGTTTGGATTTGTTGAAGGAAAGGGAACACACAATGCCATTTATGCTTTACGAACACTAACAGAAAGAGCTTTAGAAGTACAGAAAGATCTCTGTTTATGCTTCATTGATTACACCAAGGCATTTGACAAGGCGAAACATAATGAAATTATTAAAATGCTTGAAGACATCAATATAGATGGCAAAGACCTGAAGATTGTAAAACATCTATAATGGCAACAAGAAGCAGCAATTCGAGTTGAAAATAGAATTGGAAAATATCAACCTATAAAACAAGGGGTGCGACAAGGATGTGCACTATCTCCAGACCTTTTTTCTCTGTATAGCGAGAATATTCTAAGAACAATCACCACAGAACCAGGCATAAAAATTGGAGGATACAATATTAACAACCTTCGGTATGCTGACGACACAGTACTGATAGCTGAGAACCAACAAGACCTGCAAAATCTCTTGGATAAAGTCGCTAAAGAAAGTGAACAGAAAGGCCTTACTTTGAACATCAAAAAGACAGAGACTATGGTTATATCTAAGAAACAGAATCCACTAGCATGCAGTATTAAATTAAACGGAACTATTCTAAAGCAGGTGCAGAAATTCAAATACCTTGGAGCAGTAATAACTTCAGATGGGAAATGCAGAACAGAAATTAAGAACAGAATAGGCCAAGCAAAGACTGCATTTCAGAGAATGAGAAACATATTAGCTAACACATCTTTATCAATGAATGTTAGAAAACGAGTCCTAAAATGCTATACTGAACCTATCTTGTTATATGGAAGTGAATCATGGACAATAGGCAAGTCTGCACAAAAATCATTGGAAGCAGCAGAAATGTGGTTTATTAGAAGAATGTTGCGAATCCCCTGGACAGCAAAAATAACTAATGAAGAATGTAGGAGAAGAGCTGGAGAGACAAAAAAACCTTGTCAAAAAGATAAGAGAGAGACAATGTACTTTCATAGGACATGCAATGAGAAGAGGGGGCATTGAAAATATTATAACAACAGGAAAAATAGAAGGAAGAAGATCAAGAGGAAGACCAAGAGAAATGATACTGGACAGTCTGACGGGATGGTGTGAGAGGAGATCACCAGCTGAACTGATGGCCTGCATGAAGGATCGGGTACTCTGGAGAAGCATAATAGCCAAAGCCAGTCAGCACGGCACCTGATGATGATGATGATTTTGCTAGCCAGCGAAGACAGGATATCTGTTTTTTCTTGCATCAAATTCACATTGTCACAGATAAGCATTATGTCATCTGCAAAATCAAGATCTTCTAGTTGGGTCCTATGTATCCAATCAATGCTCATTTTTTTTTTTTTGATTGACACTCCTTTAGGGCCAACATTGGCTCAGGGCGGAAATCATATCTTTCCATGTCTGATGACTCGCCGCTGCCCGCCCATTTTACCTGTGCAATATTTTTTCATTATGATGTCTATGGCAATCTAAGAAGCAAGAGAGATAGTACACATGCTTGTTTCACGCCTGTTTCACTCTGGAACCATTCGCTCATTCCTTTTTCTGTATTGACTGCACAAACATATCAGTTGTAGAGATCCTTAACAATGTTGACGATTTTAGATGGTATTCCATTTAGTCTTAATGTTCTCAACAATGAATCTCTGTGTATGCTATCAAATGCCTTTTTAAAGTTCAAGATTAATGGTTTCTGCTTTTCAATATGTTCTTCAAGTATTGTTCTTAAAGATCTGGTCAAGACAGTTTCTCCCTTTCTGAAATCCTGCTTGTTCTTCTCTCATTGCATTTTCCACTATATCTTTAATTATATTCAGAATGACTTTACAAAATACTAGAAGAACGTAATATACTAAAATGTCTATTACTGGAAAAACTGACTGCAACCTGGAAAATATCTTCATCAGTTTTAGCTCATCAGCCTAAATGGCACCTAGAAAAATTAAAAAAATAAACTGTACCCAAATGGCTAAGCTGATGTCTCCGCAAACTCTCTTTGGTCCTCAAATGTTTTCCACAGCCTTCAAAGTCACAGGCAAAGGGTCTCTGGTCTGTGTGTGTGATCATATGTGCTTTGGCATTGCCTACAAACAAAGTCAATAATCACATCAAAGATCAATAACTATACATTTATAGACAGGAAACTCTCTACTGTAGAGAGGGAAACAACAACTGCAACTCCTCAGATTATTAGTGGAGTACCCCCTCCCCCCCACCTCTCTCTCTCTCTCTGACATGCAAGTGTTTCAATCTGTTAAACTTGTGCTGCTTTAAGGTAAAGGTCCCTCTAGAACCATGACTTCCAGAAATCTGTCGGTAGTATTGGATGTTTACAGATAACAATATCAAATACAAGACACTGGTCAAGTGTAATGTAATTCTTTTGTAATGTTCATCTCTGTACTCTAACCTACAACTTATTTTCTAGTTTCATTTAAAGAGATTTAAATAGTAAAATGCCTTCAAAGAAGCACATGTATTCTGAGAGCTACTGTCCTTACTAATATTGATAAATTTATATTGCTTGCCTGATAATGAATGTGAAAACAAATAACTGACTTGTGGATCATGAGTACTTGCTAAAAAATATCATGTGCATGAAACTGCTGCAACAATTGTTAACAAATATTAGAAACATTTACTTCCTATATATTCTTGGACTCCAGAATTTTGCCATGTGCACTAATTTTATAAAATTAGTTTAATAATTAAATGCTCAAACATAAAAACTTCATATACTTTAAAACCAGATGTATTTGAAGATTAGCTGACATTTAAACATTAAAGTATTCAAATATGTACTATTCAGAAACATGAATGTTCAAATTTAGTCACTGTTCAGCTGAATAAACTGTGGTTCACAGTGGCTTCCATGCATATAATTTTATATTATGTATGTTCATGCTCTCTTATCTGTTTACACGTGGAATGGCTGCGTTCTCATAGACTCACCATAAGGTAACATGCAACTAGTGAAAGTAGCTTAATGCATCTAAATCTTTATTCAGGCACAAGTTATCAATAAAAGATGAAAAGCAGGTTTTAGTTCAAGCAGGGGAGTCTGAGTGGGATTCTGGGTGGATGAGTGAGTAGTTTCAAGAGACTCTCACCAAGAACTGACCTCTCAATGTAAAAATTCTACCACATGTGCCACATTTGAAACCAGAAGGTACCTTGGTGATGATGTTCTTCTTCTCTGGTCCATCTGGTCTTACCCCTGTTGTGGATTCAACAGAAACAGAGTATTAAACATGCAGCAAAGCCCAGTTCTCAATCACTTACTCTTCTACTTTTTCTGGAAGGGCAAGGTGGTGTTCTCTACAAGTGATGCATGAAGATGTTGAGACACAGCATCGTTTTCGTTTGGGAGTGGTTACAGCGGCCAGTTTTTCTGTCTCTGGCTGGAGCTAACAAACAGGGTGTGTGCAATGATCCTTTAGCAGGCTTCACCACTGTGGAGACTAAGGCAATCTTGTCCCATTAGCCAGGCTAGGCCTGTTACTAAGGGCACCATTGGAGAGGTGGGACGGGATCTTGATCAGCCATCGTCTGCCAGCCCTGACATTGGCAAGACATCTATGGGTTGCTGATTGCCAAAACAGATAGCGTGTTGGTCAGCTATGGTTTACCAACCTTGACACTAGCACATCAGGTATGGATCGATGACTGTCAAATCAGAAAAGAGCGTCTTTGCCCACATTTCAGTCACTTAAAATAGTATTCACTAGTTCTACTCTCACTGTATCCAAGGACTCCCTCCAAGCTTTTTTCCATGAGAATTATGTGTATTTGCTCTGTTGCCTATAGTGTATTTGCTGTGCTTCCCTCAGTGCATTTGCTGTGGGCCTATAAAGTGTCTGATTTTGTTTGCAGTGTACTTAATGTCTTGTCTTCAGTGTATCTGCTGTGCTGTTTACAGTGTATTTGATACTGCTTATAATGTATCTGCTATTTGTCTTCAGTGTATTTACTGTGCCACCTAAAGTGTGCCTGATATTTTCTACAGTGTGTTTGTTATGCTGCCTAACTATATTTGCTATATTGCCTGCAGTGTATTCGCTATGATGTAACTGCAACTAAAAAAAAATGGCCTAGTCTGTTGCTGGTCCTAGTGAGCGACTTCATTACACTCTTCACTACTACAGAGCACATGCAGCAGAAAGGAATACGACATCTGGGCTAAATCAAACACCAACCAACAAAGTATACAAAAGTGCTTCAAATGTTACAAACATTAATATATGCTATGCTGCATACAGTGTATTTACTGCGTTATACCATGTATTTGGTGTGCTGCTTATCTCTCTTCACCATTTCCAGATTTTTTTCCCATCTGAGCAAAAGCTCAGACAAAGTGATAAACAGAAATTAAAAAAAAAAAAAATAAAGGACATTACCAGACAGTTGTTACAAGGTCTGAATTAGTGACCCTGTGATCACATGTGATGCATTCTTGTGGTCTTCTGATGACACAACCACTGGGCCCAACCTTCTTTCCTTTCACAGACTCCCTAATTCCTCCTATACATCTAAATTTCCTTCAATTCTGAATTTACAGGACAAGTCAAAAAGTATCAGCAAATCAAGGGATTATACCACTGAAAAATATATTTTTAAAATTTGAGAGTGCGTCAAAAAAAAAAAAAATTTTCCAATATATTTTTAAAAGGTTATGAAGCCTGATGTGCGGTTATTTTGTGACTCACCCTCATTATTAGTTTTTCAAGTTGGTTATTATCTTTTTTTTTATTAATATTATTATATTTTGATTTTCTTTCATACATCTGTAGTTCTAAAAAAAATGAAAGAGAAAATGTTGTCCACCTTGACAAAATTTGAAGTTGTTTTCTGCTTGGACAAATTTGGCTTTGACTTTCTGTAACTTTTAGGACTGAATTTGCCTTCCCATTGTGATCCCTGCTGTCTGTTTCCAGACTACTGGGAGGCAGAAAGGGGGTCTTGGTCGGTTATGGTTCACCAACACTGATGCAAGCAGTTAGCTTTGGATTGATGACCATTACTTCTTGAGCACTGCTTCTTCACTCCCACAGAAAAAAATGAAATATCAGAAGATAAATACATCAGGCATATTTTAATAAAAACTGAGTGAACACAGGTCACATTATTACTGTCACAAAGACATAATCAGGAATTACAAAATATTTCCAGTCAACAGCAATTTACATATCCTAAAAATCTTACATTTCTTTTTATTTCTTGAATTTTTCATTTTCATCCTATTTTTGATCAGTTTTTCAGCATCCGTCCACAAAGTATCAGTCTAAGATCATCGTTAGATACTAACCTTCTCCGGAAGCAATGTTCTTCTTGGGTCTACCTGTCAAGATGGAGATTGGAGAAAAGAGAGAGAGAGAGAAATAATAGCAATACATAAACGGAGAATAAATTTTCTAGCAGTGTAAAACATACCATTGTTTTCAAGAAAAAAAAAATTCAAATATACTTTCTCATGTCCTCAACATAGAATGCTGCATGGTGTAAAGCAATAATAAGTGTGCAATATTTAACAATACCAATCACAACAAAGTAGAAATAGTTATATAATAAAATACTATATAACTACTAAGTATAACTCAGTATCTCAAGAATGCAATTTGTTATAAATAAATATGAAGTACATGTAGGATGAAGAATAATGTCTTATTTTTTGTTTTCTAAGGAGAATACTTATAGGATGGCAAACTGCCACATGTTTGAATCATTACATTAATCTGCATCAATATTGCCAGTTTTAGACTTACACTGCTAGGCAGTTCTAATTTTTAACAAAAAACATGGAGATCTTCAACATTTAACTTGAAGATATAAAGCATAAATATGGTAGTGCAAAGTAAACAGCTTGCCCTGACAGAATTCTTAACTGTGGAGAATGAAAATGTACCTTCAACTCATATTCCACAACGAATCAGAACTGTTTACTGAGAATGTTTAGGTACAGACTCTGATCAGTGTTGGGTCTTAAGTGCTCAAGATGAAGGTCCACCATCATTGTGTATGACAAGCCACAACATTGAATGCCTTGTACCAATACTACTTAGGCTCATCTGGCTTATGCTGATAAATCATTAATCAGAGCCATCACATTTCTCAGATAAATGTGGTATTTCATATGAGCAAAAGCATGCAGTGGCCCTAAAACTAAATCAGTTCTTAAACACAGTAGATGCTGAATCTCTTGGCAGTTTATGTCATGACAAAAATACTGTAATGCAGGTTTCACATCAACTAAGGAGTGAGTTACTATGGCTATAGATAATTCCCCTGGCACCTAAGAACTAGGCTTCTCAGCAAGTTCCACCACCCTGGGGTCATGGCTATTGTTCTATAGCTAGGCTGCAGTATCAGTTACCATGGAGCAGTTCATGTAGACAGATAAAAGTTTTGATCAGTAACAGTTCACTGACCTCTTATGTCATCTCTCCATTAACTTCATTCCAGAAGATGGCAAAATCAGATAATAAAAAATTATGATGACAGAATCAAATAATAAAATAGGATAACAGCAAAATCAAATCATACAAGATGATGATAAATGAATCAAATGAATTTAGAAACTTAAGTTTTACCTCTCCCTCTTCCACTTGCTACTTTTGGAACTTGAACTTTCTTCTCTGGGTCAAAATTTGCATCTTCATCTTCTTCATCCTCCTCATCCTCTTGCTCATTTATATGAGACTCACCAGCAAAAATACGGTAATCACTAGAAAAGATAACAAAGAACAGTTTCTCAGTAGCTCCCTTTAACTTCAGACTTGGAATGATGTGAGAACAGATAACAGTGAACAGTTTCCTAGTAGCTCCAATAAACTTCCAGATTTGGAATGTGTGAGCAGATAACAGTGAACAGTTTCCTAGTAGCTCTAATAAACTTCCAGATTTGGAATGATGTGAGAACAGATAACAGTGAACAGTTTCCTAGTAGCTCTAATAAACTTCCAGATTTGGAATGATGTGAGAACAGATAACAGTGAACAGTTTCCTAGTAGCTCTAATAAACTTCCAGATTTGGAATGTGTGAGCAGATAACAGTGAACAGTTTCCTAGTAGCTCTAATAAACTTCCAGATTTGGAATGATGTGAGAACAGATAACAGTGAACAGTTTCCTAGTAGCTCTAATAAACTTCCAGATTTGGAATGTGTGAGCAGATAACAGTGAACAGTTTCCTAGTAGCTCTAATAAACTTCCAGATTTGGAATGTGTGAGCAGATAATAGTGAACAGTTTCCTAGTAGCTCTAATAAACTTCCAGATTTGGAATGATGTGAGAACAGATAACAGTGAACAGTTTCCTAGTAGCTCTAATAAACTTCCAGATTTGGAATGATGTGAGAACAGATAATAGTGAACAGTTTCCTAGTAACTCTAATAAACTTCCAGATTTGGAATGATGTGAGAACAGATAACAGTGAACAGTTTCCTAGTAGCTCTAATAAACTTCCAGATTTGGAATGATGTGAGAACAGATAATAGTGAACAGTTTCCTAGTAGCTCTAATAAACTTCCAGATTTGGAATGATGTGAGAACAGATAACAGTGAACAGTTTCCTAATAGCTCTAATAAACTTCCAGATTTGGAATGATGTGAGAACAGATAACAGTGAACAGTTTCCTAGTAGCTCTAATAAACTTCCAGATTTGGAATGATGTGAGCAGATAATAGTGAACAGTTTCCTAGTAGCTCTCATAATTTTTCAGACTTGGAATGTGAGAGTAGACAGCAGTAAAGAGTTCCCCAGCATGCTCCCATAAACTTCCAGACTTGAATGAAATGTGAGATATGAGAACGACATGAAACAACTGAAACTTTAAAGGCTGCTATATTAGAAGAAACTTGGGAACAAAAATCATAGCCATAATGGAAGCAAAATGATTTTGAACATAATACTCACCAACTGTGAGTTCAAGAACTGTTCTTGATGACAAATGTTTTTAAGAGAATAATCTCATTTCACTTAATGCTCTGACAGGCATATGTACAGTGTGGTAAGTGTGGTACTGGTGCACTGTGTCCAATGACTGATGTTCTTTGTTTTCTATGACAGTTTTGCCCAGCCTAAATTTGTCAAGTATTCTTTTTTACAGGTAACTCAAAAGGAAGGTGCCTTGTAGCATATCTCAACCCATGAGAAGAAATATCACTAATAAATGCATCACACCCATCTCAATCATTTTATTGCTGTTAATGACAAGACTCTGTCAACTGCAGAAACTTTAATGGACATATCAGCAATATAGCATTAAACTAATGAACAACAACAACAACAACTCACACAGAAAATGCAACAACTTCTGGCTGGATGTGCTTGTCTATCCTAGATTGATACCACACGATGAGTTTATTTCCTACTTCTTTTTGGTAAAGATTATGTGCTTTTAAAAAAGCATTTTATTCCTTTATTTACACTTTTTCTTAGATTCCCCCAAGAAATATTTCTATTCTCCATGACTGATTGAAGCACAACGACTGTATTGGACAGGAAGCTGCTTGAAGCTTTGGGGTAGTCCCAAACAAACCTGCTTTCTTGGCACCTCAAACACCATGACTAGAATGTCATGTCCCCCTACCGGGCTGAGGGTATAAAAAAGCCTTCAACTTGTAGTACAGGGAAGAGCTGGGATATATTCGTGGCCAGTTTTTATCTATCAGCCTTGACAACATCCATCCATCCAGTAATGTTATGTTTTCTCTCTTACCTAAACTTAAGTGGTACATATCTTTTCCTGGCAGGAAGGTGGCTGGATGTTTTTTCAATATCATAATCATTTGCTTGTATTGCCACTTCTCGAGTGGATGAATCCCTGTTTGGACTCTGGAGCTGCCTGTTGCTTTCGTCAGCAGAAGAATCAGTTACACCAGCATCCACTATCTGTCAATAAATGAAGGTAAAGTTTATGGTGTTTATTTTAGAACTTTCTGTCTCAGAAGATGCTTGGTTTTGAAGAATACAGATGTGAGCTACTGTCAGATTTGTCAAGTGTCATTTTGCTGAATAGCTTTTCTCATGCTGACTTGAGCAATTTGAACTATCAGCCACAGCAACAGTAAGCATTGTTTCTGTTGCTTCTGACCTTCTTTAATGACACCATGCCTTTACTTAGTTTTGCTCTCCAAGTGCTTGATCTTCTGCTCCCCCCCCCCCCCCCCCCCCCGAGATGTCACATCATGGCTTATAGGAAAATCATTCATAGTTGACTTATAAACATCTTTGCATCGCAATTTTGGTCTAGCTTATGACCTCCTTCCCTCCACAGGCTCACTATATAAAATTTGCTTGGTGATATTGTCACCCATCCTTGCTACATCTTATATCTTATATCCTTCCCGTGCCGTTAGACGTCACATAGGGCTCGCAAAGTAGTTCGCCAATTTTTCCTGTCTTCGGCGAGTCTTTCAACCTCATCAAAGGATGTTATGCCTGTTAACTTGGCCTCTCTTAATAATGTCCTCTTTAGAGTTTCACGCGGTCTGCCCCTTTTTCTTCGGCCTGTTGTGTTCCACTTGATAGCTTGTTTTGGGATTCTCTGATCATTTCTTCTCATCAAGTGACCAACATATGTCCATCTCCTTTTCCTGATCACCCGTGAGACTGGTTGTTGTTCAGTCATCTGTCTTATCTCTGCATTGTTCTTGAATTCATTCCACTTGATGCCGAGTATTTTCCTTAGGCATTTGTTTTCAAAAGAGTCTAATTTCTTTTCTATTTCTTTAGTTGTTTTCCAGCTTTCGCATGCATAAATGAGGGTGGATATTACATTTGAATTGAATAGTCTTAACTTGGTTTTTGTGCTTATAACTTTTGAATTCCATATGTTCTCAAGATTCTTGAAGATTGATGCTGCTTTTGCAATTCTGATCCTAACTTCCTTTCTAGTGTCACCATCCTGGTCTATGTAGCTGCCAAGGTATGCAAATTGATTGACTTCTTCAATATCTGTCCCTTCTATGTGTATTTTTCCATTTTGATTGATGGGAATTTTCATTATCTTTGTTTTGTCCTTGTTAATTTCAAGTCCTATTTTGCTAGCCAGTGAAGATAGGCTATCTGTTTTTTCTTGCATGGAATTCACATTATTACTGATAAGAGTTATGTCATCAGCAAAATCAAGATCTTCTAGTTGGGTCCCATGTACCCAGTCAATACCTGTGTTACCTGTGCAGCATTTTGTCATTATGAAGTCTATTGTAATCCCAAAAAGTAAAGGAGACAGTATACATCCTTGTTTCACACCTGTTTCAATCTGGAACCATTCACTCATCCCTTCTTCTGTCTTGACTGCACAACCATATCCATTGTATAAGTCCTTAATGATGTTGACAATTTTAGACGGTATTCCATATAGACATAAAATTCTCCATAATGAATCTCTGTGTATGCTATCAAATGCCTTCTTAAAATCTATGAAATTCAGTATTAATGGTTTCTGCTTTTCAATATGTTCTTCAAGTATTATTCTGAGAGTAAAGATCTGGTCGAGACAGCTTCTCCCTTTTCGAAATCCTGCTTGTTCTTCTCTCATTGCAGTATCCACTATATCTTTGAGTCTATTCAAAATGACCTTGCAAAATACTTTTGACACAACTGATATTAAGGTTACTCCTCTCCAGTTGTTACAGTCACTAAGGTTGCCCTTTTTTGGTATTTTAACAATGATTCCCTTCTTCCAATTAGAAGGGACCTTTTCTTCTTTCCAAATCTTGTTAAACATTCTCTGTAGTTGTCTCATGTTGTCACTATTGATAGCTTTTAGCATCTCGGCTGTTATTTCATCTTCGCCTGCAGCTTTGTTGTTAGCCATTAAATTCACTGCTGCTTCAATTTCATGCAATTTAATTTCATCTAGATTGACATTTAGTTGTGGGGCTGGTAAGTCAGTTTCAAGATTTAACAATTCTTTTGGGTGTGGTCGATTGAGTATTTCTTGGAAGTGTTCAGCCCATCTTTGCTTTTGGTTTTTATTTGATGTTAATAGTGTTCCAGTTTTGCTAAGGATTGGTCTTTCTTTAGATGTAATAGTACCTGTTAGCCTCTTTTGTATGTTATATAAAGTTTTGCTGTCTCCTGTTTTTGCTGCTTTTTCTGCCTCTTTCGCCATATTGTCTATGTATTCTCTTTTATCCCTTCTAGCTGAACTTTTTACTTTCCTGTCTATGTCTTTGTATTTTGCTTTTGACGAATCTCTTTCATGATCTGCTTTTGCATTCAACATGTTTAATTTGGCTGCTCGTCTTTCATGTATATACTTCCATGTGTTATCTGATATCCATGCTTTCCTATTTGGTTTTTCCAATCCAGCGCTTACTTTTGCTGCTGTGATTATGGCTGTGCTGTACGAATTCCATAACTCATCTATACCTATCTCCTCAACTTCACTGGGTGTTTTGGAATGATTGGCAAGTTCCTGATTGAAATTAGTGTTAGTATTTTCTTCTTGTAGGCTGTGGATGTTTATCTTTCTGTGTACTGATTTCTTGTGTTGACTTTTCAATTTTAGTTTTATTTTCCCTATGCACAGGTTGTGATCACTGTTGACATCTGCACCCCTATAAGCCCTTACATCCATGAGAGATGTTCTGTATTGCTTTCTAATACAAAATGGTCTATCTGGTTTCTAGTTCTATCATCTGGAGATATCCACGTTGTTTTATGTATCTCTTTGTGTGGGAATATTGTGCCTCCAATGACCATGCCCTCTGTTAGACATATTTCAATTAATCTTTCTCCATTCTGATTAACCATGTCAATTCCTTCTTTCCCCATCACTTTTTCAACGTCGGTATTATCCTTCCCTACCTTAGCATTGAAGTCCCCCATAGCAATTAGGATGTCGTGTTTAGGGACTTTGTTGATGATTTGTTGTAGTTGGTGATAGAAGTCGTCTTTCACATCATCATCTGCATCATTCGTGGGTGCATAACACTGTATTATTGTCATTCTTCCGTGTCGTAGGTTGTATCGTGCTCTTATTATACGACTGTTCACTGGTTCCCATTCTACAAGGCTCTTTGCAGCTACATTTGACATAATAATGCCCACTCCGTCTCGGAATTTATTGTCATTTCTGCCTGAATGTATAATTAACTTACCGTTTTCCGCCGATCTTTTACCTGCTTCTGGCCATCGCATTTCGCTGATGCCAAGTATGTCTAGATGGTATCTCTCCATTTCTTTGATGACCTGGGTAGTTTTTGTTGGTGCTGCCATCGTTCTCACATTCCAGAATCCGATCTTTGTCACATGTTTGGGGCCGACGAATGAGCTCTTCGGAGTTGGCATCCCTGATGCTCGGTTGGTTTCTCTGCGAGTTTCCATAACGATATCTTTTTTTCCCATCTGGAGTTGCCTCTAGATAGGTCTCAGGATAAGGTTGTTAGCCTTATGCCCAACTCCCGGTACATGATATGTAACAGATCAAGCGGAATTCCGCTGATTTCTGCATGCCGGCGAGAGCGTTTTAAAAACGACCGCCATCTTGCACGTCACGCTACATACCACAGCCATATTAATCTTTTATAGTGCAGTGTAATCATTACGGATGAAAGTACACCATAGTACCTCAGAGTTGGTAACTTTGTCCTACCATTTAATATTCATTATTTCTGTGAAGGCTGTAAAGATGGAAACTGTTTTTTCTTCTCTTATCTTTGACATGTTATTCATGTTTTAGATCTATATAAGGGAGTGCTAATCAAAAATGTCTGACTTATAAGTCAGAAACTTTGCTGTCATGCTCTGTTTATTAATTACTGAGCAGTCTCAGTGTGAGCCACAAAGCCTGCACTGCAAGCAAACATAAGCTGCCTCTTGGCTTTAAGTTGTGCCAAGTTAAACACTCAGCCATGTGCAAACGAGCATATCACTACTGACATCTTGAAATGCACAGTTTAAGAGGGTCAGTCAGTCAGTCATTTGCATGTCCATTGTGGAACCTTGCCTCTCTCACAGCTCTCCTCTAGGCCTCTTGGTTGTAAGCAAGACACCCTCTTTTTAAGAGGGCATCAATGTACACAGTGTTTTTAAAGTCTCACTAAACTTTCTATGTAAAAATGAAGAAAATGACATCATAAAAATGTGGTGCATAGTCAATCGTAAAGAAAAATGCAGTGAATGGTTGCCATCTGCTGGAGTAATTTTTTGCACTCAAAATGGAACAGTGTTATCAATGGAAGAAAGAATTTTTTGGTTGAACAAGTGTTTCAAAATGGCAGTCGATACACACGGATGTTTGTTCAAAGATTTATAGCAAAATTTCCTGATAAACAACCTCCTCATTACACTATGGTTAGAAAGTTGTCAAATAAGTTTCATGATATGGGAACTGTGGAAGATGCTCCACAATCTGATAGGTCTGCTGTGTCCGAAGAAAAATGTCTAGATATCCAAGACAGAATCATGAAAACTCCATGCAAGTCCTTAAGGAAAGTGTCGCAAGAAGTGAACGTATCACTGAGCACAGTGCACAAAATTCTTAAACATTGGCTCAATTTTCACCCATACAAGATTTCTGTTGTGTTTGAACTAAAATAGTGTGACAATCAATCCAGAGTCAACTACTCCACGTGGTTTCAAGCATTTTTAGCTGAAGAAGATGAGTCAATTCTCAATTTAACATTCTTCTCTGATGAGGCATGGTTTCATCTATCTGGATACGTTAACTGCCAAAATAATCATATTTTGAGCAGTGTTAATCCCAATGCATTTCATGAAGCGTCACTACACGATGCAAAAACTGGGGTATGGTGTTCTGTCAGTAGAAAACATTTAATTGGACCAATTTTCTTCCACAACACTATAAATGCCAATCGATACCGTACTAGCATTCTGGAACCTTTTTTTAGAACAGATGAATGAAAGTGAAACTGAAGAAGTGTGGTTCCAGCAAGATGGTGCAACTGCACACACAGCTAGAGCAACACACAGTTTTTTGGAAGAAATTTTCGCAAATCGCATATCTCGTGGAATTTGACATGCTCGTTCTCCAGATCTAAATCCATTAGATTATTATCTATGGGGTTTCTTGAAAGGAAATGTTTACAAAAATAATGTACAAACAATTGAGGACCTGAAAGAAGCAATCAGAATTACCATTCAAGAAATAACAACAGACACGTTGCATAAGGTATTTGACAATATGAAGAGACGTGTACAGTTATGTCTTGAAGCCCGTGATGGACGTTTCCAACACCTGTTATAATGAATATTTCAGCGGTACATTCCAGTTAACCTAAAACAGCGTTGTATCACTGCAGTCACTATTATAACTAATTAAATTACTTTTTTTAGCACATTTTGTGATGACATCATTTACTTCATTTTTCAAATTTTTTTTTTCATAGAAAGTGTAGTGAGACTTTAAAAATACCCTGTATATATTCCAGTCAGAATAGGGATAATGCCATAACTTTGCTTAATTGCACACTTGCCTTCAAACAACCAGATTTGTTCCAATCAAAATGTGTGGTTGCTTTATATCTGTACAATCATGCAGTTAATATGAGTAGTAATGCTGGATGCAGCATTCAATGGTGGAGGCTTTATAATATGGCTTTAACCTCTGAGCAAAGTTTATGACAAAGCATGGGGGTGAAGACACTTGTCTGACAAGGTGATCAGCGACCCATAGCTGATATGCCAGCATCAGGATTACCAAACATTAGCTGACCAAGACCCTGTCCCACCTCTCTGTGGTACCCCCAGTAACAGGCCTAGCCTGGCTAACAGGGCAGGGATCACCAAAGTCCCCATGGTAGTGGAGTCTGCTAAAGAAGCTTTGCACACACCCTGCTTTTTAGCTGTACTCTGCCATAACCCACTCCCACACCGATATGATGATGTGCCTCAACACCTCTACAGCATTGGCTGCAAAGAACAACAGCTCACAGTTACAGGGAGTTCGTACAAGTACAACTACAAGTATGACAAAGCACAGAGAAAAGTTTATGCAAATTTTCATCATGAAATCAAAATAAAGAATGTAAAAAAAAAATGAAATTCTCTGAAACAATGTTAACTGTTAATGTATAAAGATGATATTTTACAAAATAATCTGTATTTGTCTTAATTGTTTACAAATTTACAAAAATTATCACACTGCATATATAAATGTTTTGTTATATAAATATAAATAATAAGTTTAAATATAAATATTTAATTTTTAAAAAATAAAGCAGTACATCATTCTGGAATTCATATTTACTGTAAAATGACTTTGCCACAAGCCTATGTAGTACACAAATAATTTTATTTTTATAATAAATGAGTTTCAAGCAACTTTTATACCGTCTGTCTTGCTAAGCTCCTTTCTGATATCCCTACTTCAGATTCACCATTACAATCTGCAACAATAAATAATGATTTGATTATCAGTAATTATTTTACAATTGTGATATAGATAATTCGAAGCTTCAGGCAGGAAATACCATGAATTTCAAATATAAGGTGACTATCACAATATATCATCCATGTTAAGTATGATAGTCTGGAAACAAAGATCATTGTTTTAGAGAAGTGGTTTCTAACCTTGGCCTGTGAGCAGGTCAATTTTTGCAGTCAATGGACCCGCATATGGATTGGCTTGAATAAGCAAAATCTTACCAACATCTGAGTTTTGTTTATTGTTTTATTTTTTAATGAGGGATTCACAGTTGTTCTCAAGCCAGAAAGAGGTACAATAAAGTAAGATGAACAACTGCAGATATTTGTGAACAAGATTCTAAGAAGAATCTTTGGGCCCATAAGGGATACCAGCAGTGGAGAAATGAGAGCTAGAAAGAACACTGAACTGAACAGCTTATTTAAACCCAACAAATTATAAATGTCTTGAAACTGAACAGATTATGCTGGTTAGGCCATGTAGAAAGAATGGAAGAGAACAGACGAATGAAATTATGTATGTACCAGAGATGAGGGAAACAAGACCAAGGGGCAGACGAAGACAGAGATGGAAAGACCAACACAGAAGAGGATATAAAAGAAATTGGTGTCACCAACTGGAGAGAGAAGATTAGGAGTAGAGAGCAATGAAAGTTAACTTTATCTGCAGCAATGAGCCTTAATGGGTCAGAAAGCTGAAGAAGAAGAAGAAGGGGGTGGGAGTCCACAGTTGTTCTCAAGCCAAAAAGGGGATCCGTGGTTAAATAAAGGTTAAGAATCACTGGTCTAGGATAAAGACACGTTTAAATGAATCAGAGACAGGTGAGTGAATCAGAGATAGCCGATAACTATCCCATTTCTTGAGAATGATCTAAGTAACAGGCTGATGTTTCATTCAACCTGGTTAACAGAGTAAGACCGGCGGTGGTCTCCATAATAGTGAACTCTAATGAGAAAGATCGTTTCTTCTCTCCGCTCTGACTCTTCCAGCGAGCAGCCATAAAACATGTCAACATTGATACGATACCTATTTTCGCATCATTATTTGTCAGCTGCAAAGAACAGGAGTTGCACAGCTACAGAAATGGTCATAACAAAAAGCAATAACAACAAACAAGACAGCTCCTGTCACACTTGATCGCCATTATACTCCAGTGTCGGGCGTGAAATGTTTACATTTTCAAGATTAAAAGCGGCTGACTTTGTTCCATCCGACCAGTAAAACAACGCACATCTCGAGAAATGTGATATCTGCAACTTTCATTCGGTAATGTATTTATTCAATCTATCCAATAAATTTCACTGCACGCATTTCAATAGCAACAGTCATTAAAGAAAAATAAAATGACAGATTGCATATTATCACCTCTGAAAGTGACAATGGCGGCGTCCATTTTGTTTTTGCCAAATAGGCAAGTGTGTTGCCAGGTTTTGTCTCTCAGATGGTAACTCTTTTGTTCATTTTGCTTCTGTCTTTCTTCATCTCAGGTGCTCTGGTGGCAAATTTGGTAACCGGGGACCTATTGCTGACATGCTGACGTCAGGGTTGGAGAACCATAGCTGAGACTGCTCCATCTCTGCCTCTCCATTGGAACTCCCAGTAACAGGCTTAGCCTGGCTAATGGGGCAGAGATCACAAAAGTCCCCATGGTGGGGGAGTCTGGTTTTTAGCTGCATTCGGGGACTGAACAAAAAAATTGCCCCCATAACCTGGTCCTAAGCTGACACAAAGATGAGCCTCAGCATCGGCTGCAAAGAACACCAGCTCGCATTTCCAGGGAGATGGAAGACAAGACAAAAGTTATGTTTATGTCCCTTTAATTTGCATATCGTAGCATATGTGACCCTTCACATTTCTAGGCCATTACAGCAGATGAGGTAGTGATATCAGCACCTGTCCTCATTACCTTTGTTTTCCTATGGAAAACACAGAAACTCCAGCCTCTTTGTTTTCCTGTGGAAAACCAACCTCACTTTTGAGGGGTTGTCGTCGGTCGGTCGGTCCAAAATTCGCGCCAGTGCGAGATCCAAACATATCTTTTGGTCGTCAGGCAAGTGCATTAATCCAATCACTACACCACTACATTACCTCCGCAGTCCTTACTTTGTATAAACAAATCGGTGCTTTTCTTTTCCTGTGTGTATGCAGGAAACTCTCTACTGTAGAGAGCGGAATAACAACACAATTCCTTCAGATCATCAGAGGAAGTCCCCCCCCCCCCCGACAAGTGTTTCGGCCTTGTTAAACTCCTGACAGTCTGGGTCAAGACTCCCAGAGGTCTTTTGAGTTGTTGCTTTTTTTTTCGTCCTGTAATTGAACTCGTGATCTTTCAGTTGGCACTGCACTTCGAAGAGCATCTTAGCGATTTAGCTACGGAGGACCGGTGTTGGTTGTGACAAACGAAAATTATTTAATTAATATCTCAATGCTTGTTTCACATACTCCACAGCCAGCATGAGGCCTTTTCTGCTGTTTCTGAAAGACTTTTCAATGCCCTTACTCGTGCTTGTACCTTTATGCCCAGTTGCTTACATAGGCCCTATGCTGATGTTGCTACAAATCCTCTCTCTCCCACTTCTACAGCTGTCACTTTTTCCTTGACTCCTGCCCCCTGCCTTAGTTGCTTGACCAGATCATTGTACTTCTCATATTTGAATAAATGATGCTCCTCTACTCTTGTTTCGTATGGAACCGTAAGCGCGATTATTAGCTCCTGTTTTGCTATGGAGTACATTACAATGTCCGGTCGCATTCCTGTGTTCTTGGTGGCAGTCGGGTATTCTCTTTTTCATGTGCAATTTTGTCAGCCGATTCAAACAGTTTTCTCTCTGGTCTCTTTCTATTTATTGATTTATTGTATTTATTGATTAATTTTTTTGCTATGTTGTTCGAGAATGAAAGTATAAGGGTGGTCCACCTTTGCTTCAGTTTTAATATCTGTACGGCTTTCTCTGTAGCCTTTTCCAAAGAGATTAACTGCCAGGGTGCATGGGTGCATATTTTTTGTCCATTGCAGTTTACCTTATATACAAGTAGTAGTAGTAGTAGTAGTAGTAGTAGTAGTAGTAGTAGTAGTAGTAGTAGTAGTAGTGGTGGTGGTGGTAGTAGTAGTAGTAGTAGTAGGCGTAATAGTAGTAGCAACAGTAATTGTAGTAGGAGTAGTAACAGTAGTAGTAGTAATAGTAGTAGTAACAGTATTAGTAGTAATAGCAGTAGTAGGAGTAGTAACAGTAGCAGGAGTAGTAACAGTAGTAGTAGTGGGAGTAGCAGTATATCTTGAATCATTACTAACTAATAATGGAGATACAATGAAAGAAATTAAAAGGAGGACACCTATCGCTTTAAAAAAATAAAACAAATTTAAAAAGCTGTGGCTGTGGAGATGTACAGACAGAACTACAAAAATAAGACTTTTAAAGGCATGCATCTTTCCCATCGCAACATATGCATGTGAGACCTGGACACTTAACAAAACAGCTGAGAAACACATAAATGCCTTTGAGTGTAAATGTTACAGAAGAGTCTTTCAAATATCATAGACATAAAAATAACAAATTTATCCATATTACAAGAACCTAATATTGAAGAAGGTTGGCTAGTAAGGAAGATTAAACAGAGAAAACTTAAATATATTGGTCATATTAAACGTCATAATAATTAGAAGAAGAGTCTTGGAAGGGTACATAATCGCTCATAATCTACGAATGGACGCATCAGCAGCAGGCCATCTTGTTTACAACCGAGAGGCTTAAAGGAGAGCTATAAGGGAGGCAAAGTTCGGCAAGGGACATACAAATGATGGACTGACTGACTGCGTAACAGCAGCAGCAGCAGCAGCAGCAGTAGTGGTAGTAGTGGTAGTAGATATTGCTCCACACCTGTTGGCCTATAGACTCGAAATCTCGTGGCTATACCAGTCGCTTTTCTTATACTTTTCTACTGCCACTCCTAATCCCCCCCACCTTGCTTTTATCTTTACCCCCGCGTAAATGAGTGCTTTTTCATGTCCGGTTTTAAGTGTCTCACAAATCATTACACCGTATGTATCAAGGCCATGCCTATATCCTGTATTATAGCTTCTCTCATTACCCACGCAAACATGTTAAACTACATAACTATCGCTCAGATATGTTCAGACGTACATGAAGCGTCCGTCAGTTGTCTTACGCAAGTCCGACCCACACACTAAATACCCCTTCTTTTTTTTTTAAAACTATACATTAATAAAAGATTTGTTTAAAATCATTAACTATAGGTATCAAGAAAGGAGTAAAATGTAACTGTTTTATAACGAAAGAATTACAAGTTCGTATCTGAAGTGTATCTTTTGGTACTTTAGATTTATGTCTCCTCTTATAGCTTGTAAAAATAAACGCTCACTCTTATTGTACATCCTTGCGAATAAAATCAATATCACGATTTTACAAGTACTAAAAATATGCTCATGCAGTACAAGATTTACGTGATGTGAATCGGTGATTGTGTTAACCGGCAATTACCAGGACATCGTAGATTAACAAAAGAGAAACAGACACTTTTGGAGCTCCTCGGTTACCGTAAACCTGTTTATTTGATAAAAGTAAAAAAAAAAAAAAACCTAGTAAAAAGCAACCAACCAAATCGTTTGGAGGATAATCGAGGCTGTAGACTGATGATAGTAAAAAGCAACCAACCAAATCGGTTAGAGGATAATCAGGCCTGTAGACTGATGATACTCAATTTGTACAGAGGAGAATCAGCCAGTTTTCACTTTGGTTCAGCGTGTAGGCATTTTTGTAAAGATTAAATTTTGCTGCAAATAACGTAAGAACACAAATTTCACACGAGCATTCAGTTTTTGGTGATGTTTGTAAAGTGTGTTTAATTTTACATTGAAAATAAAAGCGTAAAATACCGAATATTGTGTTGAGAAAATCTGTATTTCAGTTAAGTATTTCATGGAAAGTAAAAGACAAGTACAGTTGTACCGGTTTAAAAACAAATTCTAGCGCAATCACTGGATAATCAGGCAACAATAAACGTTCTACAATGTATTAGTGGTTTCTTTGGTCCATTTGCTAGTCTGGACTGTGGTGAGTGGTTTCTTTTGTCCGGGCTAGTCTGTAGTGTGGTGAATGGTTTCTTTGGGCCAGGCTAGTCTGGGCTGTGGTGAGTAGTTTCTTTGGTCCGTTTGTTAGTCTGGACTGTGGTGAGTAGTTTCTTTGGTCCCGGCTTATCCAGACTGTGGTGAGTGATTTCTTTGGTCCGGGCTAGTCTGGAGTGTGGTGAGTGGTTTCTTTGGTCCCGGCTTATCCAGACTGTGGTGAGTGGTTTCTTTTGTCCGGGCTAGTCTGGAGTGTGGTGAGTGGTTTCTTTTGTCCGGGCTAGTCTGGAGTGTGGTGAGTGGTTTCTTTTGTCCGGGCTAGTCTGGAGTGTGGTGAGTGATTTCTTTTGTCCGGGCTAGTCTGGAGTGTGGTGAGTGGTTTCTTTTGTCCGGGCTAGTTTGGAGTGTGGTGAGTGGTTTCTTTTGTCCGGGCTAGTCTGGAGTGTGGTGAGTGGTTTCTTTGGTCCAGGCTTGTTTGGAGTGTGGTGAGTGGTTTCTTTGGTCCAGGCTAGTTTGGAGTGTGGTGAGTGGTTTCTTTTGTCCGGGCTAGTCTGGAGTGTGGTGAGTGGTTTCTTTGGTCCAGGCTTGTTTGGAGTGTGGTGTGGTTTCTTTGGTCCGGGCTAGTCTGGACTAGAGCCCACGACGGCAGACAACGTGGTAGTGAGCTTGGTTTAATATGGCAGTGAGGACAAAACTGCCGGTAGACTTTCTTTTAATTTACTTTCCTCGGCGTGTTTAATAAGCTGAGTTCTGGATAGACTCTGCCAAAATCGGAAAACAAGCTAATCTTTACCCGCTTTGGAAGAGCAACAGAAAGATGATCGTTTTGTAGTATCAGCTCGAGATTTGAGGGGAGAGGGTGATGGGGAAGACAGTGAAATAATAGTCTGATCCAGAGGTCGATGACGCCTACGCCTTTAAAAATACAAAGTGGAAACACTCCACACAAAAAATCGAAAAGTGAAAATTGTTCATACATTTTTGGTAAAACACTCCCCTCCCCACCATATTTTGCTCCCGGTTTTCGGTTCCCACCTGTTCCGTCATATTTTCTTGAATGTTTAGAAAGAGACTGTAGTTGAAAGAGTAAAATCTCGACTGTAAGTGAAGCAAAGTTAATATTAACTAGTAACAGATGAGAAGATCATCTATCTTGAGAAGTGAAGCAAAGTTAATATTAACTAGTAACAGATGAGAAGATCATCTATCTTGAGAAGAGCAGAAGTAGTATCCAATGTGTGAACGTAACATTTCCACAGTATTACATGTTGCAGCTAATACTGTAGAACATAATTATAGAGCAGGAAATTACACATATATATCAAATGTCAATGTGACAAATATTAGGGTTTCGGCGGCATTAGATATGGCGCTTACTCTAATGTGATAATTATAAGAGTTCAGACGATAGTAGTCATTCTACTGTTTATTCTATATTTAAGAAATTGCCCTGCAATCGATGTAGCCTATTTTCTCTTCATTCATTGACAACATAATGTACAATTCACTCCAGCGTATCACGCCATTTAGTTTGATGTACTGTGTATTCGGTGGTGAATTTTCTTCAGAAGAGAGCGCCTAGCACCCAGCATAACAGCTTGCTCATCTGGCGGTCGGCGGCAGCGGGAATATAGCTCACTTCTTTCATTTGCTATAGATACGCCATCTGCATTCTCCACTAGTGCAGGGTTAGCGCAAACAGCGTAGATGGAAACCTCAAAAATTTAACTAGACAAAGCACAGAAACGTTACATTAACACACACACACACAAAACTGAAACAGGGAGTGAATGTTGAACCTGCGTGCTAAGCAACCACTGAGCTTGACAAGTCAATGATTTTAACTACGAGTACCTTTTAGTACTTGCTACTGGGGGTTAAAACGCTATTCCATTTCACAGTCAGGGACCCCTGGCATCAGGGCTGGTAAAGTACCAATCAATCAATCAATCAAATGCCGTGCAGTGTGGCGTAGGCGATCATTTCTCTCCACATTTCCCCGTCTTTAGACTTGATTATGAGATCCGCCGGTGACTTTCCTCCAAGCCACACTGAGAGCCCATCCAGCAACTTCTCTCTCTGTCTTCCTCCTTCTACTCCTCTCCCAACATTCCCAGTTGCCACAATGTGTTCCAATTTTCCTGTTGTCAGAAAATGTCCTACAAATCTCGCTTGTCTGCCCCTGATCTTTGCCGTATTTGACCTTTTAACTCCAGGCTCTCTTAAGACTTCTCCGTTGGTTTTCTTAGCTATCCATGGCACCCCCAACATCCTTCCTATGGACCACATTTTCATGGCCCCCCACCTCCCCCTGAACTCTCCTATCCATGGACCACGCCTCACAGCCATAAAACAAAATTGGGTCGATGTAACATTTAAGTGCTCGGAATCTTGTTTCCATTGACACGGATCTGCTGCACAAGATGTTTCTCATTTTCTGGAATGCTGACTTGGGCTGAGCACGTCTGCCTTCTATTTCGTTGTGACACCTCCCATCAGCCGTTACATTTGTTCCCAAGAACTTGAATCTATCAACTTGCTCCAGTTCTGTGCCATCGACGGCAATGCTACAACTTGGTGGCACTCTTTTCCC